>JAJTWQ010000023.1:5205234-6502168 GCA_029007595.1 Solanum commersonii | reverse complement strand
TGACCAATAAATCAATTAGGATTGAATCAATGATAGCACCAATGATCCTTGGTTCAAATACCCTTGGGTTTCCACAAAAGAGCAAAGCTATATAAACCTCTCTCAGGCATAGTTGTACTTACGCAACTTCACTTGAACTTATAATTGTAATCTTCTTTCATCTTTCATAAAGTTTTGTACACGTGAGTGAACAATTGTAAAAGAAAAAGAGAAGGAAAGATTCTGAGTGTAAGTTATACAAGTAGAGGCAGTGTCAACATAGAAACTCTGATTTGTATATCAGAAAGGACTTGAAGATTGCACCTCCTGTACAAACAAGTTCACAACAAGCTTTAAAGGAAACCCTTGAAACCCAAGGGGACTAGACTAGGCACCACATCGGTGATCCGAACTAGTATAAAACATCTTGTGTCATTTTACCTTCAATATCTTATATTGTTTTATACTGTGGAACTAACTTGCAGGTGAGTTGACTACTTCTCACAGGAAGTCGACTGAAGGAATTTTAAATTCATCCCCTCCTCTTTACTTTCATACTCGACTCAAGTTGATGGTCCTCTGAATTGAGGTAAGGTTTGTGCACACTCTACACTCCCTAGATGAATTTCATGAGATATGTTATTATTATAAAAGAAATAACTATAAAATCAGACAACAAATTTAAACGTTTGAGCTGAATTGATAAATGTACATCTATTTTGCATTGTTAGCAAGTTTTGTCGAGAAATATGTTTATTCATCCTGTTTGATAAATTATTGATAATTTTTAAGATTTCTTTTGTTGTTAAATTTAAATTCTCTTAGTTAATTCAGTATTTAGAGTTAGAGGTGGCTTACATACATTTACAAGAATTCAGAGCATGAAATTCAAACGACATATTTCTATATACCATTATGGGGCTATATGATATTGATTTTCTTCACGTATTTATTGCTAGATGGTAACTGTGTTTGTCCGCTTTTTTGAGTTTATTTCTATTCAACAAATAAATAACTAAAGTAATGAATTACAGTAAACACAATACAAGTTCAAATTTTAAATGGTGCCCTATCATAACAACAAATATTTTCTCAAGTGACAGCTTTTGAAATAGATTTTTGATTTATTATTTTGTTACACAAATTTTATAATTAAAGTTGAAAACATATATGCAACGCATATATATATATATATATATATATATATATATATATATTGTCAAGCACCGCTGGTAAAGTTTATCTCTACTTTTGTCAGAAATAAGTATATCTTATTCTGGAGATAAATATGATGCATACTTCGTTATACATAATTTGCAAATTATAGGATTTGTCAGTGCAATTACTATGCCTTTTGTTTTTTCCTCTTTAAACTTGTAGCTTCCGAATTCCGAATATGGATAGCTTATTGATTCTATATTTATTTTCTATCTATAATCTATATGAATAAAGTCTTGCGAATGATGTGTATGTTTTATTTTTCTTTTATTTTTGTGTTTTTTTTCTCTATTAGACTTCACCAATCTAATTTTTATGAATTTTTTTTTATCATTATCGTAAGTATGTATTATTATTTGGCTCAAATTAGTCATGTCACTTTATTAGAAGTGTGTTAACTACTAAACAAAGTTAAAAAATTACCGATAAAAGCTTTAACGGAATTGATTTACCGATGGTAGTTTCAAAGGAATTGATTTTAAACATTACAATGTGCCCCTCATTTGGTGTTTCTTGACGCACATTAAAAAATATTATTCACTTCACATGATTTGCATAAAATTTTAATTGTTCTAACGAATCTATAAAAATTCACATGGAAATACACGTGCAACACATGTGTCCAGAGACTAGTTTAATTATACATGTGTGCATAATGTCAATCAGTAAAATAAGTTATATTGCTTCATTTCAAAATATCAATTCTTTTTATCAATCTAGCATTTTCCAATCTATTATTTCGTGTAACCTAGATATGTAACGATCCTCATGGTCCTTTTTAATGTTTTCTTCATGTTTTTCTCATTTTTCCCCTTCTCGTAACTTTTGTATATCATTTAAGACCCGCGGGAATAGGTGACCCGATTTATGAGGTGATCGAATGAATATTGGGTGACTCTTTTAGTTTTGAAGGTTTAAAAATGGAAAAGATCTTGATGTAGAAAGAAACTCGAAAAAATCATACGAGTATGAAGTGAGCTCTAACTCATTTAATCACTTTATTACTTCTGTGTTTTCATCTTTCCCATTGTATTTCAGCTAAGGGTGTACATGATCGGCCGTTGGTTTGAGTTTTTCAAATATCAAATCAAATCATTTGTGTCAAATTTTTAAATTTATAAACCAAACCAAACTTATTAAACTCGAGCTTTTCGGGTTGGTTTGGATTTTTCAAATACCAAACCAAATCATTTGTGTCGAATTTTTAAATCAAACCAAACAAATAAACCTCAGATTTTTTTTCCAGATTTTTAGATTTTTCCCGTAAATTATTCATACACATATATAATTAACTTGTGCTCCAAATATTTTTTTAGTTCAATCAAAATACAATTGTGTAAGGTGTTCTTAAAGAAAATAACACAAAATATGAGATGAGTGATGACACACAAATACTCATTAAAAATAATAATGATATCGTAAAAAAAAACCATTGCAAATTGATAAGTTATAATGAAAATGATCATAATTTAAAAGTACCAAATCATGCTAAAATAAGTCTATTAAGTATTAATTACATGATTAAATATTAAAGAAAAATTAAAATTTGTTTATGTATTTTAAATGTCTAAGCGAATGTAAAACTAAAGAACAAATATTCAACATTATTGTCATTCTTAGTGTTGAATTTTTTTTTTTTTTGTTAGCATTAGTATTGATTTGATTTTGAATTGAGCTTTATTAAAGTGACTAATATCTATGTATTATAACATTTATTGGACCATTCAAAGTTAAGTCTCAAAATATATGAAAAATATGTTAAAAGATAAAATTAAGAAAACGTATAGGCAATATTTTGGAAATTATATCATACTTTTATGTATAAAATAAATTTTAAAATTATATATATATAATGTCGGGTTGATTTTGTTTCGGGTTGACTTTTTTATATTAAAACCAAACCAACCCAAGTATAGTTAGATTTTTTTTTCAATGTCAAACTAAACCGTTAGTCGGGTTTTTTTTGCGGTTTAACTCGATTTACGACGATTTGATTTGGTTTTCGGTTCGGTTTTGTAGACCCCTAATTTCAGGTGCCAAAATTATTAGAGATTTCGAGAAAATTGGTACAAGTCATAGTATGGGTTTACCTCTTTATATTCTGAATCCCTTTAATAAAAATATTGGCTCCGCTATTGTTTGAGGGTTGAAATGAAATTGGAAACAAAACAAACAAAAGAGTGGTTATAACTCTTCCAAATGAGAAGAACTTTCATTCAATTTATCAACTTTACCGGGCATAAAAAAAAGGGCAATCCGATCCACTAAAGCTCCCGATCACAAGGGCCTATTGTACATCAGGCCTTACCTGGCATTTCTGCTAGAGACTATTTCCAAGATTTGAACCTGTGACCTCTTTATCACTCAAGAAAATGTCAAATATTCTCATTTGATAACTTAGAAACCTCACTTGACTATACATGTATATAACTTTTCATTAACCTTTGTACCAAGAGCAATAAATAGAAAGAAAAGGGTAAACCAAAAACTCAAAAGATATGAGAAGAAAGTATATTTTTTTCTAAAGAAGAATTATGGAACCATTTCAAGCCTTGGCTCCAAGCAAAAACCAGTAAAGAGCTGAAGGGGAAGACTTTTTTTCACAGGACATTTTCGACACCATGTCCACATTTTCTGCTCCACATCAAAAACAAGAAGAGCAGGTGCTCCATAACTCTGTATGTATATGAAGCCATCTGTACCGCTACTGGCAAAAACATCGTCAAATTCCCCAAAACAATGGAAATACTTATGTGGCATTCGCGCTATTTGTTGCCATTCCATCCCATTAAGTATCCATATACCGATCCCCTTAATTATATCAGGACAGTCTCGCTTCCCTATCCCTCCTACCATTACTAACTTTTCGTTGAGGTTCATTAGACGACCACACGTAAGACAACATGGTCCAGGAATGAATCTACTCATCAACATGGTACATGATCTGCTTGAGAGGTTGTAAGTGATTAAACCGTGATGATTTTCTGAACCACCAATTCCAGTTGAATAAATCATGATATACAATACACCATCACATATAACACTTTCATCCCCACCTCTCCATCCTGTCAAAACATCAGTTAAACAGGTCATCCACATCGTTGTTCCAGAATCGTATATGTGGATGGACACATCACATTGAAAGAAGTTTTCAGGGATGCGCTTTGATTTAACAATTGTAACACTATAACAACGCGTTTTTCTATCTACAACCATAGCCAATGCATTGTAATCAGAAAAGTTGAACCCCGGTGGCTCCTCGAGGTTCTTGCAACATTTGGTTATTGGATTACAAACATATAGCTGATCAGTTCTACTATTGTCCATGAAGCAAAATAATCCACAAGATGAAGAAATAAAGCAACTGGATGTCCAAATGCAGGGGAGTTCAATAACGTACCATTTCCGAAAAGTTGGATCATAGGCATAACCTATTGGTTTCTCTGAACTTGTGAACATAAAGTACCACGGTTTATGAGACAACAATCGCGATGAGTTCCACAAGAATCTTCCTGATTTCACTATCTCATGCCATCTTTTACATACACAACCTGCCCTAAAGATGCTAGCAATAGGAAGACGAGCCAATATTCGTTCTAGTAAATCATCAGGCAATATCAAATCTACGAGAACAGAGGAAACTTGTTTTTCGTCTTCATATTTAATCTCGGAGCTGAAAGAATCAGGCTCAACAGTATCATCAGGGCAATGACTGAACCATGATGCTTCCCCTTCCATGATGATGAAAAGTGACAAAAACCTGAAGGAGATTAAATTTTGAATGAGATTATGCAGACGAAACAAATTACTCACTCGTTCATTAAACACATCGTACATAAACAGATACTCAAACTTGATCTAACCTGGCAAACTAAGCACTCCAATTTTGAGAGTGCATATCTAGACACAGAACACTCCAACTCGTCCCCCTTCTTTTGTGGACACCTGACGCTGATGTGACACATTGATTTTGAAGGTGTATAGATTATCATTTTGTAAGTTGGAGTATTCAACTGACAAAATGAAGATGAGTTGAGGTATCTAAATGTGCATGCTCAAAGTTGGAATGTTTACTTGCCAGCCGAAGCCAAGTTTGAGTATTTGTATATGT
Organism: Solanum commersonii; assembly: GCA_029007595.1. Taxonomy (NCBI): domain Eukaryota; kingdom Viridiplantae; phylum Streptophyta; class Magnoliopsida; order Solanales; family Solanaceae; genus Solanum; species Solanum commersonii. Next base: position 6,496,860 of record JAJTWQ010000023.1, on the reverse strand, counting down.
ATAATGCATTCATTGAATAACAAGAAGCACAGACAGAATCTAAAACAGATTAACTACTGGTACTTGTTGAACAACCTTGTCTTAATTAGCTAAAGACGAAATGTAACAGATTGTACATTGCATTAACAAGGAATTCATTGCATCTCAATTTGTGATGTCCCCTCTTTTTAATTTTTTTTTTTTTATACATAGTGGGTAGGGAAAGAGGAATCAGGAGAGGGATTATAAGGTGAGATTAAACCAAGTGAAAGTTTAGCTAACGAACTGAACTACTAAGATTTTTTTGTGATTTCTCGTCTAAATGGCCGGTCACAATGATATTTTTTATATTAAAAAAATCCAAAACATCAACTATTCCACCTTCTTTATTTTGAGAATACTATTGAATGAGGAACCAATATTACTTAAAAATACTCCCTCGATTTTAATTTTGTTTATCATGTTTTCACTTGACATAAAGTTTAATAAAAGTAAAAAAAACTTTTGAATCTTATCTTCTTAAATGAAGATTTAACATGTACTATCATACCCTGTAATCTTGTAGTCTAAAACATGTAACGTGAAAAGTAAAAATTAGAAAGTTGATAAAATAGAAAAGAGATATTTTTTATTGTAACCAACAAAAATTGAAAGTAAGACAAATAAATTGAAACGGAAGGGTAACGAACAAGAATTAGAGAAAGGGAAAAAATTGTAATTTACTATACATGAATAAAACAAATACTATAATTTATAAAAATGAGAAAAGTATAAGGTTGCTCCTTTGCATTCACTTTTTCCCTTTTATTTCTTCTTTTGACAATTTTAAAATTCATACAAGGTTGGATCCTACATTTTCTTTTTCCAATCTAATATATTATATTTCAATTTTACTTATAGAATATGTTTGGAATATACTGTACCAACACGCATATTCTTTTCCTCTCTTTTTTGGTTTCCAAAAAGGATTTTAGTTCTCTAATATTATGCTATACCTAAATAATCCCCCATCAATCTTTTAATGAATAAATTCTACCTAACCTTTTGCATTTAACAAGTATTTTTTTTCACTTTTGAATGAGACAGGAGCCATTTGATTGTGAAGCAGCTAGCAGTCACAATGAGCTAGTAATTTTAGATTTTTTTTTGAAATTATTCTGAAAAGGTTTTCCAAAAAAAAATAAAAATTGTTTTGTAAATTAATTAGGGGTTTGGCTAATTAATTTGAAAAATATTTTAATGTTGAATAGTAATTATTTGATCAAACTTTTAAAAAGTGTCAAAATTTCTAAAAATCAATTTATTTTAAATAGTACTTCAGGAAAAAATGAGTTTTTTGAGTTTCTCAAAAATAATTCTTACCCACTTAGAAACTTTTTTTCCTCCTAAAAGCTTAGCCAAACAGGCAAACACCTCAACTTAAAAAAAAAACTTTTAATCTTGAAAAAGTTTGACAGGCTACAACTTTTATATGATATTATTAATGTTATTCGTGCACAGAGAGAGTTCTAATACTAATTTTAAACTTGAATGAATCAAGTTCTAATATTATATACAAACAGCATCGCCATCAACTATCAACAACATCATTATCAATCATCACATATTCTTTGGTTATCATCACCAATCATTAATTACTAACATCAATTAACTTCATTATCATTATTACCACGACCATCATCACAATTAATCGTCATCATCGCACTAGTCAATAGAACACCATCTCATGTATCACGACTATCGACTTCACTATTAATACTCACTAGCACCATCCTCACTACTACTACAAATCATCTCAATCATCACTAGCGAACATTAATGTTTCATTCTTTTCAAATAATAATTTATTTTCTAAGGAGGATATAATTATTATTTTTAATTTGAATTGCATACCAATAAATAAATTATTCACATTTAGGTGTTTAAAGAATAAGAATCTCAATCATTTGTTTAAATTTATATGCACTATCTTAATCATTCAAACATGTATTAAGATATATCTTAATTTCAATGCAAACAAATAGGGCTTAGCCTCCTAAGATAGGTTATCAATTATCATCTTGATTCAATATCATCTATTACATTCTTTTCGAAACAACAAACCTGTTAGTTTTAAAAATTCAGTTTAGTAAATTAGAGTTTTGTTATACGTTAGGTTTGTCCTAGTCTTTAGGAAGTAATTTTAAACGTTGGCAACTATCTAGTTTTTGGAGTGTAGTTCCTAATTTTTAGCTTCAGGTTGTTTTGCTTATAAAGGATTGTAATTGCAGCTTTCAGTTATTTAGTCAAAAAAATTCCTTCGATTATATTGCCTTCTCCCTTTTCTATCGTCTTTCAACTTACAAATATATATTTCTTGATACTGTTTTTTTTATCAGTGGCATCAGAGCCGAGTGAGATCCAAAAAAAGAAAAGAAAAACAGAGAGAAATATTTGATAGAAAAAAAAACAACGTTGAGAAAAAAAGCGTGGACTCTATTCAATTGGCGAAATATTGATCGTGTCTTTTTTTCTGTACATCAAGTGAACTCTTTAAATAGAGTTTTATTCACAGAAAAAATAATGTAGCAATCCACTAACTCCTACAATTACTCAACTACTAACAAACTAAAAGGATGCTCCTACTTCTATTCAACAACCTTTTTATTTGCTAAAGACTCGGTCATCTAAAACATTAGCTAACAACTGAGAGAAAAACAATAACTAACAATCCCTCCCTTAAACTGAAAGTCACACTATCAGTTTAACATGCTTGCAGCAGACAACTTGTTTTAAAAGTGATTTTCCAAAGTGCAAACACCAAGTAATTTTCTGAACTTCAGGAAGGATGCTAACTTGAGAGATTTGGTAAACACATCAGCCAGCTGATCTTCACTTCTGCAGAAGATGAGATCAATTACTCCTTCTTTTGTGAGGTCCCTTAAAAAATAAAATTTGACATCAATATGTTTACTTCGCCCGTGCTAAACAACATTTTTGGAGAGCTTTATTGCTGAACTGTTGTCACAATAAATGGTAGTAGAGCCATTCTGCTTGAAATGAATTTCTTCAAGAACTTTACGCATCCAAATTGCTTGACAGGCACATGCTGCTGCTGCCACAAATTCAGCTTCTGTAGTTGATAAAGTCACAATTGATTGCTTTCTCGAAGACCATGAAATTGCTCCCGACCCTATCATAAAGACATAACCAGACGTACTCTTTCGATCATCTGAATCTCCAGCAAAATCACTGTCAGTAAAGCCAACTAAATCTTCTTTTTCTCTTTTTGCGTAGAACAGACCATAATTAGTAGTTCCTTGCAAGTATCGAAAAATTTTCTTTACGGCTAAAAGATGCATCTCTTTGGGACTTTCCATGTATCTGCTAATAAGACTTACAACATACATAATATCAGGCCTTGTGGCCGTTAAATACATCAAACTTCCCACTATTTGTTTATAAAGAGTGTTGTCAACTCTTCTTCCTCCAAGTTCTTTAGTGAGGTTCGAACCGAACTCAGTGTGACTGCTGGCAGAGTTGCAACTCTTCATCTGAAACCTGTCCAAAATCTCTTGAGCATACTTCTTTTGTGTGATGAAAATCCCATCAGCAGACTGAACGACTTCAATGCAAAGAAAATAATGCATCATTCCAATATCCGTCATATCAAATTCCACCATCATGGACTTCTTAAAACTTTCAACCATGGAGATGTCATTTACAGTGTAAATTAAATCATCGACATATAAACAAACAATGAGCATTTTTCTTTTATCATCATTCTTTGTAAAGAGAGTGTGCTCATATGGACATTTCTTGAATCCCTCCTTCAAAAAATAAGCATTTATACGACTATACCAAGCTTGTGGAGCTTGTTTTAGTCCATACAATGCCTTTTTTAATTTACATACCTTATGTTCATCTCCAACCTTAACATAACCAGGAGGTTGATCAACAAATTTATGTTCATCCAAGTCCCCATGTAAGAAGGCCGATTTGACGTCCATTCGAAAAATAGGCCATGAGTGTTGAGCAGCCAAAGCTATCACTAATCTGATAGTGTCAAGTCGTGCCATCGGAGCAAAAACTTCTTTGTAGTTCATACCGAACTCTTGCTTATAGCCTTTAGCTACTAAGCGTGCTTTGTGCCGCTCGACTTTACCTTCCTTGTTCATCTTTTTCTTGTATATCCACTTGACACCGATCGTCTTATGCCCTTTTGAAAGCTCAGTCAACTCCCAAGTGCCATTTCTATCAATAGCTGTCATTTCTTCATCTATTGCCTTTTGTCATTTTTCATCTTTAACAGCTTCTTCACAATAGGTAGGATCACTTTTTGAAAATAAGGCAAAATGAACTGGATCTTCCGATTGATCAATTCCAGTTACCTTAAAATCTGCCATCCATGCGGGTCTCCTTTTTTATCGTTGAGGTCGCTTCGATTCTTGTGTAGGAACTGAAATTGGTGATTGAACTGGATTTGAATTTTCCAGCTATTCTGTCTTCTCCAATTGCAGCGTTTCCTCTTCAAAGGCTACCGGAACAAGTTGCTGATCTCCTTTGTCCTTCCATGACCAGATAGCATCTTCGTCAAAAATTACATCACGGCTAGTGACAATTTTCTTGGTGATAGGATTATATAACTTATAAGGCTTAGATTGATTACTAACACCAAAAAAAATACATTTTTCTCCTTTATCATCTAGCTTGATCCTTTTCTGATCTGGAACATGAGCATAAGCCACACATTCGAAGATTCTGAAATAGTCAACACTTGGTTTCTGCCGGCTCCATGCCTCCTCCGGAGTCATATTTTGAACAGAGAAAGTTGGACTTCTGTTTAAAATATGAATGCTCCAGTCAACAGCTTCTGGCCAAAAACTTTTTGAGACACCGCTCCTTGTCAAAATGTTGCGCACCATATTGAGGATTGTGCGATTCTTCCGCTCACAAACACCATTTTGCTGAGGTGTGTAAGCTGCTGTAAGTTGCCTCTTAATTCCATTTTCCTCACAAAAAATTGTAAATTCTTGAGAATTGAACTCTCATCCACGATCAGTACGAAGAACTTTCAATGGACTACCAGTTTCTTTCTCAACAAGTACTTTAAAACGTTTAAAAATGTCAAACTCTTCAGACTTTTCTTGTAAAAAATACACCCATGTTTTCCGACTGAAGTCATTAATGAAGGTTATGAAGTACCTTTTACCACCATTGGAATTTGGATTTATTGGTCCACAGAAATCTGAGTGCACCAATTCCAGCAACGTCTTTGCTCTCCTGGATTTGCCTTGTAGAAAAGGACTGCGAGGTTGTTTGCTAACAACACAACTTTCATAAGTTTCTGAAGGAGCTGCAATTTGAGGAAGACCGTTCACCATTTTCTTCTAATGTAGTGTTCTCAGTCCATTAAAATTAAGGTGCCCAAAACGGAAATGCCACAACCAGGCATCGTCTTTCACTTTTGCAGAAAAACAAGATTTTGTAGAGTTGTGAAGATGTAACGGGAACAAGCGATTTGACATGTTAATCTGAGTGATCAACCCCAAATGAGAATCTCGTATCTTACACACTCCACCTTTGATATTAATTTCATATCCATCTTCTTGAAGTTGCCCAAAGACTTAATAAATTTGTCTTCAAAGCAGGAACATAAAACACATCACCTATGGTATGAATAGAGTTATTTTTGGTTGAGACCTGCACCTTCCTTTTTCCCATGGCAGAGACCACTAAGTTATCTCCAAATCTCACAGTACCTCGAAAAGTTTTATCCAACTCTGAGAATTTCTCATTTTGCCCAGACATGTGATTACTGCAGCCGATATCGAGATACTATAAATTAGTGAAAACTTTCTCTTTGGAATGATAGGCCATCAAAAGTGAAACCTCTTCTTCTTCCTTCGTTTGTGCAAAATTAGATTCCTATCCACGCAACTTAGACAAATCTATTCGACATTCTGATTTATAATGACCGAATTTGTGGCATCTGTAACATTCAACTTTAGACTTGTCCCATGACTTTGAGTTGTTGCCACCTCGCCCCTTTCCTTTGCCTTGATTATCATGGTCTTGACGTTATTGACGATTTTCATAATAATCACCATTGCCTCGGCCTCTACCTCTACCTCTACCATTACCTTTGTTATACCCTTGTCCTCTGGAACGATCATCTATTGAGGCACTCAATGCCACCTCTTCCTTTTCTTGTTGAGTAATTTTTTGCTCGTGAATCAACAAAGAGCTTTGCAATTCATCAATTGAAAGCAAATCAATATCATGAGATTCTTCAATAGAACAAACAACAAAGTTAAATTTTGGTGTCATGGTCCGAAGAATCTTTTCAACAATTGTAACTTCATTTGATTTGTCGCCGTGGATCCGCATTTTGTTGACGACTGTCATCACCCATGAAAAATAGTCGATAACTGACTCTCCATATTTCATTCGAAGAGTTTCGAACTCCGAACGAATTGCTTGAAGCTGCTGCCTCTTTGCCCTCGTGGATCCTTGATATTTCTTCTTCATAGAGTCCCAAATATGCTTAGAAGTATCTTTAGAAAGAATAGTTTCCAAGATTGAACGTTCAATTGCTTGGAAAAGATAATTCTTCGCCTTGAGGTCCTTCAACTTTGCTGCTTGTGCTTCTGCTTTTTGTGCGTCTGACACTGCTGTGCCTTATGCTGGTTCTGGTATGCCATCCACAACCACTTGCCAATACTCCTTTGATCTTAGGAAATTTTCCATCAACATGCTCCAATGATCATAGTGACCATCAAAGCGAGGAATGGTTGCTTGCACAAAATTTTTTGAAGCCATAGATTCAAACGTTGCTGCTGCAATTTCTTTTAGTATTGCTCTCACCAACTTGGCTCGGATACCACTGATAGAAAAAAAACAGCGTTGAGAAGAAAAGTGTGGACTCTATTCAATTGGCGAAATATTGATCGTGTCTTTTTTTTTGTACATCAAGTGAACTCTTTAAATAGAGTTTTATTCACAGAAAAAATAACGTAGCAATCCACTAACTCCTACAATTAGTCAACTACTAACAAACTAAAAGGATGCTCCTACTTCTATTCAACAACCTACTTATTTGCTAAAGACTCGATCAGCTAAAACATTAGCTAACAACTGAGAGAAAAACAATAACTAACAATATTGCTAGTTTATGGCTTCAGAGAGCAATTACGTTCAACCAGCTATTCCGCGTTTTGATGGTCACTATGACCATTAGAGTATGCTGATGAAGAACTTCTTACAGTCAAAGGAGTATTGGCCAATTGCCGAGGACGAAATCGGAGCTCCGGCGGAAGGCGAAGCCTTAACAAATGCTCAAAAGGCGAAGTTCGAATCAAGAAAGTTGAAAGATTTGAAGGTAAATAATTATCTCTTTCAGGCTATCGATCGTCCCATCCTAGAAACTATTCTTTGCAAAGAAGCTTCCAAGGATATTTGGGATTCGATGAAGAAAAAACATCAAGGTACTGCTAGAGTGAAGCATGTACATCTTCAAGCCTTAAAAAGGGATTTCGAGACGTTGCAGATGAATGAGGGAGAGTCTGTAATGAGTTATTGCCCTAGAACAATAGAGATTAGCAACAAAACGCGATTTCGTGGTGAAAAGATGACTGATGTCACAATTGTGGAAAAGATATTGCTCTCCCTGACGCCGAAGTATGACTATTTCATTTGCTCCATTGAGGAGTCAAAAGATATAGACGAGTTATTGCTTGACGAATTGTAAAGTTCCTTATTTCATCTTCAGAAGAGCAGTCTTTGAAGGCTTTTACTAATACTCATTTCTCAAATTTTAGAGGAAGGGGTAGAGGTAGAGAAAGAGGAAGAGGAAGAGGAGATCGAAGATATAGAGATAAAGGCAGCAAAGACGACAGCAGAAATTTAAGAGCCAATGATGACCACGATAAAGGCAGAGGAAGGAATTTTGACAAATCAAAAGTAGAATGCTATGGATGTCATAAATTTGGTCATTATAAGTCTGAATGTTATACCAGGCTGCCTAATGACAAGGATGAGAAGTCAAATTTTGCTGAAAGTAATGAAGTTGAGACATTGTTGATGGCAGTCCTAGAAAAGGAACCTGAATAAAACGTTTGGTATTTGGATACGGGCTGCAGCAATCGCATGTGTGGAAGTAAGTATTTGTTTTCTTCTTTAAATGAAGATTTCCGTTCAACAATTAGTTTTGGTGATTCTTCCACTGTGAGTGCAATTGAAAAGGGTGATATTAAGATTAGAACCAAGAATGGTTTTGAAGAAACGATCTCAAATGTGCTATATGTTCCTGCTTTAAAAAGTAATCTGCTAAGTGATGGTCAATTGCAAGAAAAAGGATATGTTATAACTATTGAGAAAGGTGCATGTGAGATTTATAATCCTACTAGAGGAGCTATTGCTGTTGTGAAAATGAGTTCAAATAGGTTGTTCCCGCTGAAGATAGAGAATATTCACAATTGTTTGAAAGCAGAAGTTAGAGATCCGTCATGGTTGCGACATTTTAGATATGGTCATTTGGGTTTTGGCGGAAGTTCTCCAACAAAAAAATATGGTCATAGGTCTTCCTGAAATTATAATTCCATCGCACGTTTGTGAGGAATGTGTTGTTGGCAAACAACATCGTTCTCAATTTCCAAAGGGAAAGTCGTGGAGAGCCAATGATGTTTTGGAGCTGATATATTCGAACATTTGTGGCCCAATTAAACCATCTTCTAATGGAGGTAAACGATACTTTATTACGTTTACTGATAATTTTTCCTGAAAAAAACTTGGGTTTATTTTCTACATGAAAAATCTGAGGATTTTAAAGCATTTAAAAGCTTCAAGGTTCATGTAGAAAATGAGACGGGAAAGAAAATCAAGACTCTTCGGATAGATCGTGGTGGTGAGTATTGCTCTAAAGTTTTTGATGATTTTTGTGAATCTGATGGCATTAGAAAAGAGCTTACAACAGCTTATACACTACAACAAAATAGTGTATCGGAGAGAATAAATAGAACCATCCTCAATATGGTTCGGAGTTTGCTGGTAAAAGGAAGAATGAAAAAGAGTTTTTGGCCAGAAGCGATAACTTGAAGTATTCACGTCTTGAACAGAAGCCCTACATTTTCTATTAAGAACATGACTCCAAAGGAGTCGTGGAGTGGAAAAAGGCCCGTTGTAGATCATTTTCAAATTTTTGGGTGCATTACGTACACACATGTCCCAGATGAGAAAAGGAAGAAACTCGATGATAAAAGTGAAAAATGTGTATTTCTTGGTGTTAGTGAAACATCCAAGGCCTATAAATTATTCAATCCACAAACAGAAAGGATAGTGATCAGCCGAGATGTTGTTTTTGATGAAGAAACTACTTGGGATTGGAATATGCAGCAGCCTACCCCAGTCCTATTTGAGAATGAAGTCGAAGAACCGGCCTTGATACCTAGAAATTCAGAGGATTATGCTCTTACAACCGCTGAAATATCTCCAGAGTTGCTGAAATTACATCAACTGGTGGAAATTTTCCAGCAGCTTTGGAAGAAGTTGATTTAGTAGCTCAATCACTTTGGCATACTCGAAAAAGGCCTGAATGGATGTCGGACTATGAGGTAAAAGGAATTAAGGTAAATGATGATGCAATTACTCGTTTTGCATTATTTGCGGACTGCAACCTTACAGTTTTTTAGAGTGCCGTTAGAGAAGAAAAATGGAGAAAGGCGATGGATGTTGAAATTAAAGCTATTGAAAAGAATGATACTTGGGAACTTATTAATCTTCCTGAGAAGCAGAAAACCATTTGCGACAGTGGGTCTACAAGACGAAAATGAAGGAAAATGGTAAAATTGACAAATATAAGGCGCGATTAGTGGCTAAGGGATACAAGCAGAAGTACGGTGTGGACTATACTGAAGTTTATGCTCCAGTTGCAAGGCATGACACCATCAGAATGGTAATTGCATTGGCGGCGCAAAATTCATGGCCTATCTTCTAGTTGGATGTCAAATCAGCTTTTCTACACAGATATTTGGAGAAAGAGGTATTTATCAAACAAGCCCCCCGAGCTTGGTATAGTTGCATTGAGGCTTTTTTTCTGAAAATGAATTTTCATAAGTGTCCATATGAGCATACACTTTTTGTGAAGATTGGGGATGATGCGCTATATACAATGCTTATTGTATGCTTATATGTTGATGATCTTATATATACTGGGAACGATAGTGCCATGTTTGCTGAATTCAAGAAGTCTTGATGGATGAGTTCGAGATGTCTGATCTTGGTAATATGCATTACTTTCTTGGATTAGAAGTGGTGCAATCTGATGATGGGATATTTATTTTTCAAAAGAAGTATGTGCGAGATATTTTAGACAGGTTCAAGATATTGAACTGCAATCCCACCAACACACCCGTTGAGTCTGGCTTAAAACTAAACAAAGTTGGGAGAGGAACGAAGTTGGATAGCACACTTTACAAATAAATTATGGGCAATTTAATGTACCTAATTGCTACAAGACCCGACATTATGTATGCGGTAAGTCTTGTAAGTAGATATATGGAAAGTCCAACGGAGATGCATTTGTTAGCTGCGAAGAGAATTCCTCTCTGCTTACAAGGAACAAAAGATTTTGGCATTTTCTACCAGAAAGGAGAAAAGTCAGATTTGATTGGCTTTACGGACAACGACTATGCAGGAGATCAAGACGACAGAAAGAGCACTTTCAGTTATGTTTTTATGCTAGGCACAGGGGTTGTTTTGTGGTCTTCCAGGAAGCAAAAAATTGTCAATTTATCGAGTACTGAAGTGGAATTTGTTGTTGCTACAGCTTGTGCTTGTCAAGCTGTTTGGTTAAGAAGAATTTTTGAAGAACTACAATTCAAACAAGAAAGAGCAACTACAATTTTCTGCGACAACAACTCTGCCATCAATCTATCAAAAAATCATGTGCTACATGGAAGGAGCAAGCACATTGACGTGAAGTATTATTTTATGCGAGATCTCAACGATGAAGGAACAATAGAGTTGGAATATTGCCGAAGTGAAGACCAACTGGCAGATATCTTTACCAAACCTCTCAGGTTGTTTCCTTTACAAAATTTGAGGAGGTTGATTGGAATTGACACAATGGATGAGTTCAAGAAGTTGAAGTTACACTGAAGCTTGAGAGCTTTCAGTTTAAGGGAGGGTGCTAGTTTTAAAAATTCAGTTTAGTTTGTCCTAGTCTTTAGGAAGTAATTTTAAACATGGGCAACTATCTAGTTTTAGGAGTGTAGTTCCTAATTTTTAGCTTCAGGTTATTTTGCTTATAAAGGATTGTAATTGCAACTTTCAGTTATTTAGTCAAAAAAATTCCTTTGATTATATTGCCTTCTCTCTTCTCTATCGTCTTTCAACTTACAAATATATATTTCTTGATACTATTTTTCTATCAAAACCAATATATCTATTTGAATTAATGACATGCACATCAAAACATAAAATACATTGTAATAGTTCAAATTCAAAATCATACCTTTAATTCACTAGTCCTCTAATTATTCCTTATGTTGGAAGGAGGAGCTTGGTAAAATATTAACCTTACAAACAAAAGAAGATGCAGTCTCATATATTCTTCTTCTTTTTTCCTTTTTTTTTGACAAAATCCATATTTATTCATCGATTAACAAAAATAATAAGTTAGGAGAAAGAAAAAGAAAATTAAGAATAATTTCACCAAAATAGATGCCTAATTAACTTAGGTTTGTTAGCTGCAGAAATTGCACAATACTCGGTAATATTATTATATTTTTCCTTGTTGAAGAATTAGTCTGCACTACAATAGCTCTACAATGTGGAAACCAAAGAAATAGGAAATAAATAGAAAAAAAAATTAAGGTTCAATTCATGCGTGCGTACTAGTTTCTCGTGTAGTACACACATTTTATTCCGTAGGCGTTTGGACATGCAATTTTATATCGTGATATAAAATCATGAAATGATTAATGTGTTTTCATGCTGGTATTGTAAAATTATTATGTAATTCTCACCATGCAAATTTATGTGTCTAAACATATGAGAATGTCCATACGTTCACAAATGAATGTAAAAGCCATATAAATTATATATTTCAATTTATACATATAAGAAAATATGTCTTTAGTGAGAGAAAATTTAGTCGTATAAAGTCTTGATATTTGAAAACACATGCCCGGTTGATTATATCATTGGTAAATTTACCTCGGAGTTGAACTCTTGTAACAATAGCACCAACCAGATCAATTTTGACTTTATATCCTTTTTTGCATCGTAAGTACCTTAAAAGATGCATGATCAGTGTAAATTGTTACCTTGATCTCAATAGATACGTCCTAAGTTGAGTAGTTTCACATGGAAATATATATATATATATATATATATTGTTGTCTTTGCGTCCTTTTCTTTCCTTTCATATTTGAGTTCAAGAAGAATTTTTTCTTTTTCAAGAACTTGATCAGTAGTTCTTGGATCGTTAATATAAATAGAATTAAATTCATTCGCCAATTTAGCTATATCATCAAAAATTAATTTATTGGCAAAAATATGACTACAACTATAGTGTATCATTCACTTTCACACATTATTTATAAAATTCGCTTGAAAAGTAACTACAACAATTATATTATTTATTGAATTAATTAAATTTATTTTTATTTGACGAAATTATTTTTTCTCCTATATATAGATGGATACAAGTCGAGTAAGAATGGGCTGACGAAGATTTGAATGACACACTTATACCAAATCCATATATAGGAACAATAAAAAATGCTTCTACTACTAATTATTTATAGAATTGATAGAGGAAAATATGAAACTTAATTGTGTTGGAGAAACATAGGTAATATGAAATAATTTTCACTATTAAATAAGCCCTTGATCTTTCTCCCATTATTCTTGAGTTAGGATCGGAACAAGGAAATTTTTTTTAGACACTCGCGAATGAGGATTATCTTAATTAAAATAATAGGAATTAGACCTATATAACACGATTTTAAATAAAAAAAACCTCAATCACTTTTCCTTGACCGAAAGGAGAAATAAAAAAAACAAGAAATATAATGAGTTGTCAATTATCAGAAGTTGAATCTTAAGTGAGCAATACAAGCATATTTGAATATCTTTTTTGTGTTGATACCAAAAACAACATATTTTTTGTTGAATAGTATGGCTTTTTTGGGGGGACTAAAGGACTAGACAGACCATATTAGATCGTAATATAAGACAAGTGTATTTACGAAAGAGGGAGACATAAACCTTACTTCCACTGTAAGTAAGGAAGACAGTTTTTATTATTAGAAATACGAATCCAATAGCTTAATTCTTATATATAAAGTAATTATCGTTTAGTTAAGACGACAAAAAACCTTTGCGGGCACAAACACAAATATATGTGTTTTAATCTCATGAATTTATCAGTAGTTTTTAATTTTTTTTATCTTATAACATGATGTTAACTTTTTATCTATATTCAACGTAACGATAAATATTTTCACACCATTTAAAATTTCAATCATTAAGAAAAGACTAGTCATATATAAATAACACAAATTAGTTTTTAATTTTTGTATTACTTTACCGTTTGAACATCAATAATGGTCATAGTAAACGAATCTAACAAAAATTATAATTTGAGCTGGTCAATTAATTTTATTAATCACTCTTTTAAATGCTTGGTCTTCACTTTTCCTTTTTTATTACATCCTTTTTATAAGTAAATTGTCTTTATTATTTTTAACTTATAAATTATTACGTCAATTAATCAATTAATGCTGAAACTTTCGTATAAATAATGCTGAAATATTTTTTCTTAATATTTTCAATAGCTATGGACAATAATATTTTTCCAAAAAATCCTCCTGTTTGTACCCTATGTCTCAAAAAAGTTGTCGATAACGGTAAAAGGGCTATAACAAAGCTTAGTTGTCAACATTTCTTTCATTTGGGTAAGTAATATAAATCTAAAATATTTGTAGATTATTTAATTTTAGCAAAAAAATTAGCAAATGTTTTTTTAAAATTTATTCGTATTTTTTTATTAGAATTTTTCTATTGAAGACACTTGATAAATCATGTTGTAGATAGATGGATCTTTCTGTTGACTCCTGTATTCAGATTAGCAAACCAGAAATAATAAAAGATGAAAAGAAAAAGAAAAGAATCATCCGAGTTACGTTTTGACACTTTCTTAATTACTCAATATACAAAATCTTGTTATGCAGATTGTATTGGATCTTCATTCAATATGAGGGGTGCAATGATGTGCCCCAACTGTCTTGTCGATGAAGGAGGAAAATGGATACGTTGTGGAGACGTTGAAGATGATGATGATGATGAAGATAACACTTATGATGATGAAAATAGCAACAATCAGGATGAATTCTATGGAGAAGATGTAATTACCTCATTTATTATTTAATCATAGTAGATTTTATCAATTTAATATAAAAATTAGAATATTTTTTTTAATTATTATCGTACTAATATAATCCTTAGTGTGGGGTTTTTCCAGTGCGCACAAAGTGCTCACCCGAAGGACAAAGGCTGTGGCTGAGATTATAGCGGCTGCGGGTTATCTAAGGTTTAAAAAAAAAAAAATTCTTATTGTAAAATGTAAATATCAAATGTAGGCTCGTAAAAGTCTCTACATTCAATTTTAGGGGTTATTTTATCAAAGACTTTATCTTTTTTTATTCAGATCTATTAAATTATTTATAAAATGAAATTATATAGATATTTAGTTTTTCATTGTTATTAGTTCTAATTAGAAAACTATCTATTTGAAATTTTCAATAGTCATTTTTGTCTGAAGAGGAGAACGATCATCGTGTAACTGCTGAAGCTGGAGGTGCTAACAATATGAGGTAATTAGTACTTGTCAAATTTTTTTCTAGTAACCTTTTTATATATATAGGCTTGTTTTTTCGTTTTTCGTATTTTTTTATATATTTACATGTGTTAAAATAAAATATATTTGAAATGAATTGAACTAATGTTGATGAATAAAAGTCAATCTTTAATAAAACGTAAAAAAAATGCACATATATTGATAATAAGCTAAACCCCTAAATATTCCATAAAATTTAGCTTCTTTTTTTTTTCTTTATAGGTACTACATAAAACTTAGCTCGATTTATAAAGCATGACTATTTAAATATATTTTTCTTAGTAGAAGTGTGTCTAATAAAGATCTCATGCTAATGCGATAAAATTTACATTTTTCACTTAGTTGATAGATATATAGCATGTTAAGGGTTGCAAAATAAGAAAAGAAATATTTAATTAAATATTATTAAAATAAGGGTTCGAAATAATGTTTGTACATGAATACTTAATTAATGTGTTTATAATATAACTTTTGTGGTGTTGATTATTATTTTAAAAGGCAAGTGACTGACAGTAATGATTCACGAACAAGTGCACCTTCAACTACTCTCCAACTGAACAATGACAATGGCCGCAACATTACTATGAATGAAAGCTCCATTCTCCAACAAAACGAGTAAGTTTATTCTTTCATAAAACCATTTTAGCCTATGCTTTTTAAAGAATATTGATATGATATTTATATTTTTTGTATGAATTTCTTTTTCGAGAAAAGTTTTAAATTTTTCCTTTTAACTGTTGTAAAATCATTTAATTTTGCCCTATGTCATATTTTTTGTGCATTCATACAATTAGTAGTAGTTAATGGGTTTTAATGTGAAATGATTTCATAGTTATTCCATTTTGGGATTATGGGATTAGTTTCAAAAACTTGCCTTAAAAACATGTTTCTATTAAATCTTTTTCTTTAATTAGTAGTAGAACATCTCACAGTAACATTATAGTATTGTAAACCTTTATAATTATGTGCAATATGTCTAATACTATTTATATATTGTTTAAATTATAAAGCACAACTCTCTTTACTAAAATTATTTATTTTGGAGAAAGAATGAATATTATTTTGCTATTAATTTATCCATGAGTCATATATTAATTTGAGTACTTTGCGATTGAAAATAGATGGATTCAACAATCGTCTGTTCCTCCTCCGCCAATTGCTCCCGAGATGGTTTCTCAAAGGCAAAAATCTTCCTCGGGATCAGGTCCCTTGAATCTTGAATCGCTCAATTCAAATGAGCAGGTATGTAACAATCTGTTACCATGTTTGGAGCTCACCCTGGCCACACATAATTCTTCAAGGAGGATGCATTGATGACTATCAAATATTGACATTTGTGGGTGATAGTTCTATTTATTGTTTTGAATTGTTGGATTAAATCGCTTTTAATTAAGCCTTGGAAATTTGTTGAATCCTTTATTTACTTATTCTTATGTTCAAACTATTATGTTTATTTCATATAGAATCCATGAAGTATTTGGTTGAATAATCTTATTTTGATCCCATATGATTTTCATTATACTAGTTTGTTTGTGTTGTGCTCCACACAAGTAGAGTGGTAGGCTTGCGTAGGGAAGCCTCATAGAGAGGAAAAGAAGTTAAGACGGTGAAATGATCAGGATATCAATTGATAGAAATGAAACAAAAAAAATAAAATCAAATAAGATCATTTCACACTTGTTATTTAATATTTATCCTCAATTACGTAATTTTTATAAAAGTAGAATGACATAACATAACTAAATATTATGACGGGACGGGGCATAACAATCAGTGTCGAACATAACTTAGAACAAGTTATTCTCCGGAATAAATATCGTCCCTCCAAAGGGACACCTAGCGCAAATTCTAAGAAATTGGAAGGCTTTTTCTCATTAAATTAGTTGGTCGGATACATATATACATATATATATATATATATATACTAGATGAGTATAGCACGGGCTCAACGTTTAAAATTTTATCATAATTTTACTTTTGTTTGATATCTGGGGTCCATCAGTGTTCCAGGAGAGTAGAAGGGATTGCAATACACAAAATTGTACAACACCAAAACAATTCACTTTAATCTTGAATCTAGCCATAGCTACACAATAATAAGAAAAAACTAAAAATAACAATCAAAACATTGAAAACTCGAACTTTATCTAGGATTCATTGATTTTCCCCATTAGAGTTAAAAGGGTTTGCAACAAAACACAAAATTATACAGTAGCAAGAGAATACACTTCACCAAGATTTCTTAATCAAGATGAAAATCCCCTTCAATACTAAAATCTCAGTTTGGAATTAGTTCCATACATACGAATACATGTTAGCCATAAAGCATTGTGGCTAATTTCGATGTACATCTCGATTTCAAACAATAGCGTATTCATAATGGATCTATAAGTAATGAGTTTAAACACATTGTAGCTGCCAAATTTGTTCATTATATATTCAGTGAGATACATAGTTTAACATTTGCTTATGTAGGAGTGCTAATTACATACATTTAGATACTATTTTAAATTAGACAAAAACAGATGCATCTTTTATGCTTGGATTTTCTGGATCATCTTTGATCAAAATCACCTGTTACATTAAAATTGAGGGATTAAATGTCACAGAATCATAGCATGATGAGAAGTAGTGAAAGAAAAAAACAAAGCCAAATGTTTAGAACTTAAAGCATGAATTACAAATGTATGAAATGAGATCTAAGTTAAAGATTAATATTATAGTAAAAGATTGGAAAAAAAACAGTTAAGAAAGCATAGTGACAATCTGACCAAACAAACTAGAACAAAGTTCAATAGGCTTAAAAAATGACAATACTCATCTAAGATTTTAACCCATATAGGCGAAGAAAATCTTGGTAATTCATAAGATACAAGTTAAACTATATTATATATAAGACTAAAGGACCATTATTCATAAAGAAATTGATTCCAAATTGTGACGGTAATGTCAAAGGATTAATCAATCTGGACCAAAAATTATGAATTTTTTTAAATTTAGTTTAAATTTGTGTTGAAGAAATTTAGTTCACCATAACAATAATCACGAACCATTAACTTACCCCTCTTCACCTTCTCCGTCTATCCATCAAGAAACCACAACTCATCTTCAACAACAAAACGCACATATACAATTCCACTATCCAAAAAACTCAACCACTTCCCCACCTTATTGCCACCCCCAAAGACTTCATATACAAAAAGAAAAACCACCCTCAAAACAAAACCACAAACTTCCCAATGAGAGGAATCAAAACCAGCCAAACCCATAAATCTACAAACAATTCACAACCTTCCCCTCTCAATACAATCCAATACACATTGAAAGTTGAACCTCCTCTCAAATTTAAAAAATAAAAATAAGTTCATGAAAATTTCTCATCAGCAAGTAAGCTTAAATTGTATAAAAACAAAAACCCACAAAGCAAAAGTGTACAGATAAACTCTTAAGTAACAATTTCACGTTAATAGCTCAAGTTAAGAAAAAAAAAAGACAGTTTTTTAATTGAATCACCTATATTTGGGTGTTGTTGGAACTTTTGCTCTGTTAAACTTAGTGGAAGAAGAGGGAAAAAACACACAGAAAGAGCAAATCAGCAAATGCTTCCAGCTAATCAACTGTCAAAACACTCAATACAGCCTCTCTAATTTTTTGTATGAATCATTACATACACCAAGAGATTCACATGAGATCTTGAGCAGATACTATATGGACATATGATCGTGACTGTAAGAATCTCAAGTATCGATCAATCATGAAGAGGTAGAAACCGAGTAACTGAACCAAAATTTTAACACATATAGACAAAGAAAATATAGTATGATGCAAAAATAAAATCTGATGAAAAATTATAAGAATTCGAGAAGTTTATATAGTATTGAGTCTCATCTAGAATTAGCATAAAGCTTTCCCAAGCTTTGCATATAGTATATAGGATTATTCTCATCACCTTTTTCTAGATAGATAATGTGAAATCGTGGACTAAATATTAATCAAGGATAATCAAAGTCTTTCTATGATTGAAAGATTCAAATAATATTATAGATATAAGAGGATTAATTATATCTTGTTATTTTTAATTTAGACAAATTTGCAGAAGAAATATAAATCAAAATAGGCAAACAGTTTTACCAAACAGGTTTGATTTCACAAGTTTTTAATTACTAACTATTATTTTGTATTGTAGTTTTTGATTCTATCAGTTTAAGGTGGTTATTCCAACAAGATCAATAGAGGAAAGTTACATCATCTTTTAGGAACTGAAAATGAACACAATAGTCTTTAGTCATAACAATAATTATAACAACTGAAAGAATATATTTTCATTTAAGTTGATAAATGGAGTACTTGTAAAAAGATAATTTTTAACTAATCTGCTATTATAGGAGAAAATATTTTCAATTTCTGCAAAAGAACAGGAACATAAGGCATCCACATAGCAACATCAAAAGGTTGCAAAACACGGCATACAATGGCAGCAGCAGAAGAGTGCAAAAAATGACCGTTTCGAGAATCAGAACAAAAGTGTTCCAACTGCAATTCAAAACAATCAAAGATAATGTGTGTAGAGACTGAATTGAATTGAAAGAAAATAAATACAAAGAGAAGTAAATCCTATTTATATTAGTCAATTGCAAAGATGAACTTTTAAACAATGTACAAAATAATTCAAATACCTTTTAATTCTTTTTCATGGGAGGATTTTTCATTTCCATGCTTGGATATTCTTTTTCCCCTGAAGTAAGATGTTTAATTGTACGCTTTTTCGCATCTGTAATATTGACTGTCGTAGATGCCATTGATTTATGAATCACATCTTGTTTCTCCAGGTAAGACAAAATGGATAATTTTTGCGTTGCATCCAATTTTTTTGTGAATAGCCTTTTTATTTGAATGTTAAATATCTTGCCGATCAATTCATCTTCCACATTTTGGAGGGATAATGTTTCTTTCTGAAAAAATGGAAAAGAATGATTAATAATAACAAAATCATTAATATTTTATATATAATAATAAGAAATAAAGCGAACAGACAAATCGAAAGACATTCGATATTTTTACCATAAAAGAAGATGTTCAACAACAATATCATATGCAAGGATCATGAATTTTCAAATAAAAAAAAAAGTGGATGAGGAAAGAAAAGTGAATCATAAAAAAGATATTAAATTTGTTTTTAAAGGAAAATTAATATCTCTATGTTTATGTATTTACATCTGAACTCAAATTCAATATTAAAGGTCTTTCAACTAATCAGAGCCACACATGTAGCAGTTCTAAAACGGTGACGCCTATTGTGGTAGGTGCACATGACAGCTTAGGCATAAAGTTCTCAGCCAATGGGTAACTATGTGAGATGTTATAAAGAAAGTTAACTGTAAACAGACAACAAAAAGTATAAGTTGGGTGATTCACGAGATATTTGTCTATTGAAGGTAAGTTTCCATTCCCTCATCATTTACAACATTCTTTGCTATTTAATAAGGAACTGTGAGATATTGTTGGAAAGCTGTGAGCTCAAGTTCTTCCTACTATAAAGGTCTTCACAACTTACAGTGACAAATTTTGTTATGCTAGAATTCTAAGGCTATAGAGCTATAGTATCCTTTTCAAGTTGAGGAAGTCATATGTTCACTTAGTTGAAACTCTTAAAAGTTAGATAGTATATTTTTCACATAATTAAAGAAAGTAATTGGCCATAATTTAATTACATATATACATATATGATTAGTAATCTAAAAATAAGTAATTGATAATTACATATCTTCATATGCAAGATAAGATTATAGCATACTTTATAATGTAGGGTAGATATTTTTAGGATTATTACTTGCGATGTTATTATGTGCATTTAATTTAGACAGTAGTGAGTTAGAACATTTCATCGTAGATTCCTTTAATTGTTACAAGTCAGCGGCAGACTTTATACGAAAATACAAAATTAGAACAGGTTTTTTGTGATTATTTGGTGAGCAAAAAGTAGTATGTACCTTGACGAAGCAAATTTCATAAATTTCTTCTGAAGTGAGGTGCAATATTTTCTCTGCAATTTCATCTGAAACAGTAGCTGTTGAAAAACCACTGTTATCCTTAATAGTAACTTCAAATTGACATCTTTTTTGATAATTAATGAAAATATTTTAAAATATGGTTAGTTAAGACATTTATTTCTTTGAACAAACAAAATAAAAAATCTTAATTAGTTATAATTAATTTTGTAGAAGAGCAAATATACCTAGGAATAAGATGTGTGGATCAGTGACAACTTGTGCAGTATATTTTCCTTCGCACATTATATCTCATGAACAATTGCTTACAATTGAGCATGCTAACACACTAAAGCGTTGATCCTTACTTGCAAGGGACAAGTATTTCTAAAGAGAAGATTTAGAGATTCTTTTTCAGAAGTAAAAGGAATAATGAGGGAATGAGGAATTTCAATTTTTCCATGGTCATTTGTTTTTTCTTTTCCATTACCAATTCTCATTAAATATTCACAAAATTCAGGATCTTTAGTTGCACGCATATTCTTCGATAACTGTAATTTTTCAAGTTGATTCCAAATTTCAGAACACAATAAACTTTCACGAATAAAATCTTCTTTTTTTCCACTACGAACAACCGGAAGAGTTTGTCTGAAATCACCACTAAAAATAACTATTTTACCACCAAATAATGTATTTGTTTCCATTAGATCTCTTAAAAGTAAGTCAAATGCTTCAACCATTTTCTTTTTTACCATTGAAATTTCATCCCACACAATTAATCGTGCATCTCGTAATAAAGATGCTAGTGAACTTTGTTTACTAATATTGCAAGTAAAATTTTCATTGATATCAATAAGAATTTTAAATCGAGAATGAGCAGTTCGACCTCCGGGAAGAAGTGAAGCTGCAACACCAGAACTTGCAGTTGCTAAAGCTATAAATTCCTTGTGTCTTATTGTAGCTAATAAAGCACGATATAAAAAACTCTTACCAGTTCCACCAGGACCATCAATATAGAATGTGCCAAATTTATTTGACAATACTCTATCAAGAATAATATCGTAAGCCTTTCTTTGTTCAGTGTTTAATTTATTTTGTAATAATAAATCTTCCTCAGTAAAAATGATGTTTCTTTCGTAATGAACTTCTTTAGCTTCTCTTGCTATTGATGAAGGTTTGATATATTTTGAAATTAGTTCAAATTCATTAATGTCACGGCCCATTGAATGAAGAACATCATTAATGCAATTTAATACTTTATAACGTATTTCTCTTACATTTAAGTTCGAACTTTTTTTGAAATCTTCAGACATTGGGCTTTCAAATCTTTCCCATAATTGTCTAGGATTTGTTGGATTACAATAAATCAATAACATAGCAAATAATTGTCTTAAACTGGATGGTATTTGATAACTTGCAGCTTCAGACATGCATTCTACCAAATTATTATCACAAAGTAATAGTTCTCTTTTTTGCAGCTTCCCTAAATGAATTATATTGTACTCCATTTACAGTTCGCAGATCTTCATATGATTTTGGCCCTCTTACGTTCATTAAAAGAAGTCTAAGATAGTATCTTTCTCCTTCGGTTGGATGACATGTCACTATACGTTCAATAACATGACCTCGTTTACGACGTGTCCACATTTTATTTGTTGTTGATCATACAAAATGTTCTAGAAATTCACGATATAATAAATTTAAGTCCATAGCTTCTTTGTTTGATTTATTCATTAAAAAAAATCAGTTAACATTGTTTTTGTTATCATAGGATTACTTGCAATTTTACTAATGCTGTCGATACTTTTGAAGGAAACAAGTTGTTGTCCATGAAGATGTAGTTGCAGATGATATACACTTGGACTGATTTCGCTAATAGGAAAAGCGAATATTCTCCATGCAGCTTCAGGTGGTGATACCCACCTAGCAGATTGATATTCTTTTATTTCATCTATCTCTAGGTTTACATCATTAGTCTGTATATGAAATGTTATTTTATCATGTCCTTTACAAATGCATTTATAAATGTACTTAACAACTTTTATATCAGAACAAATCTCTACATTTATATGGCAGTTGAATTTACAAAGTAAATATGGATTGTAAGGAACAACCCATGAGTTATCAAGAAAGTGTCCTCTAATTTTCACACTTTGTCCTGTATTTCACCTTCTATAAATTTGGTATGATTTTTTTCCTTTAGTTGTTTGTTCTACAAACTCTTTAGGATACTTATTTTTACAACGTCCTTTTTTCTTCATACAAGAATTTGTTGGATTCAAATTACCACAAGGACCATGCATCATGTGTTGTGTAACAAGTGAGTATAAATAGGGATATATATTTTCATCTGGTATTTCAGCACATACAAATAGATCATATGCTTCTGGAGTTAGTAATTTGTAATTATCATGTAGTATAATAAGAAAATGAGCATGGGAAAGTCCTTGTTTTTGAAATTCTATTGTATACATAAATGTTACAACTTTACCAAATATATACCTTTTCATTATATCATTTTTTAATTCTTCTACTTTTGCTCTAAACACTCTACTAACCAGATCAGGCCTATTTTGTACCTTATCAGTTGATATAGGTTTTTCTTCTATTTCAGGCCAAGAAGGATTACATGTTATAGTCAAAAATATATCAGGTGTTCCAAAACGTTGCACTAATGCAATAGCATCCATATACCGTCTACGCATATCTCTTGGACCTCCAGTAAAGCTAAGTGGAAGTATGCGTTGTTTTCCTATATGTGAAGCTTCTCTTTCCCCCTTACGTAAAACATCCAAAATTCCATCTAATACATCAGTTCTAATTAAATCTTGATTAAAAGAAGCAAAGTTTAATCGTTGGCTTTCAATTTTTATCCATTCATCTACTACATATTGTTGGAATAATCTTCCAAAGATGTAAGACTATATTTTCATCATCTCTTATTTGAAGTTTGTAACAATAATATTCACGACAAGAAATAGTGTCTCGTTTGTGCTTTTCTTTTAGCATAACTTCGGCTTCCATGTTAAGCAGTCCATCTATTGAACACATATTTTTTATACTTGGTAGTTGTTCTTGTTCGCAATATACTTGTGTTGACGTTCTTGAAGAACACTTAATTTTCTTAATACCACAATGCCATCCACCTTGACCATATGGAAATAGCAATGGATATTGCAATGGATCATAACAACCGTAATAATAATTTACCAATTGACTTTTATCACTTTTTGTATATATTTGAATATGTGGTGTAGGAATAGAATTAGTAATATCTTGTTCTACCCATGTTCCTGCAACTTCTGATACTATTGGTAAGTTATATATACGTTGATCTAAGCCAGAATCACACTTAAGTGCAATATAAAAATCAGATAGTTGTGGAACATCTACTAAAGATTTTAAAAACATAGAGTATGGATTAATTTTTAATATTTCCATCAGAGTTCTCACAACATACTCATTTAATTTATTTGAACATGTCATTCGGTTTCTTAATTCATTTTCACTATCAAAGAAATATAATTGAAGATTTTTTCCGTTTTTATCGGTAGGAATCAAGTCATTGATGAAATGATACATCTGACCTTGAACCCGAAAAGTATAAATACCATTATTTTTTTTGCTAATTCTTTGTCATAAGTTACCCCAAGAGATGTGAAAGCAAATATATTATTGTACGTTCTAATATAAGTTCTAAAATGTTTTGATAGCTCTGTATTTTCCAAATAAAGGTTTTTTAATTCTATTGGAATCTCATGTGAAGTTAATTGAACAGAACCATTGCTACAACAAAATGCAAGCGGTTCATATTCAAATCTTATGGCTTTACAAAAATGACAATTTGATACTTCTTTTAATTTGATATAATTAGTTTCTGATGGCATAGTACTATCTATTTCTGATAGGAGCAACATGGGTTCTCTCATAAGATCAGAACTTTCAGATAAGTTATGTTTTCTCATTTCAGCTCTCTTTGTTTGACGGTGTGGTAGAAGAATCTCTTTTTTCTCAGGTGGCATCAATTTGTATAGTTCACGTCTCCTAGCATTTCTATCTGTATTTGATTTTTGAAAAGCATGCACATTTTTATGGTTTATATTACTTGACATCTTTGGGATCAAAATAATTTTACACAAAATAATTATCTGGTAAATAATAGTAATAATTTTAAATAAGGGATTAGTTGAGTAATACTTACCACACACTTAGAGAAAAAGTGAAACATAGGAGCGAACAACTGCCGCAATTAAAAAAAAAATTAAAAAAATGCTAAAAATGTAAGGCTGATTTAAATAAGGGATTAGTTGAGTAATACTTACCACACACTTAGAGAAAAGTGAAACACAGGAGCGAACAACTACCGCAAGGAAGTGGATATTCTGTAAAGTTAATAGGTCAAACCATATATTAAATCTAATATAATAGACATGTTAAAAATAAATAAAAAATGCTAAAAATGTAAGGCTAATTTAAACAGTAATGCAGAAGTTGAGTTGTCAGTTACATACACCAAAATTGTACAAACTGTAAATGGTTGATTTCTAACAGTTGTTTATTGTGTAAAATTCTACATGAGAGATAAATAGTTAGAATGGAAACTTCTTAGTCATAATACATTGGCAAAATGTCGACTACATTCTCTTAGATAGAAACAAAATACAGATAGCATAAACCAATGCAGAAATCTCAGAATGAACCACGAGTCATCAAGCATCACCCCTAAAAATCACTACCTATATGAACTTTACAAAGCACAGCAGTGTCTCAAGCCAATAAAGGTTACAGATTGAGATAGATTCACTAATATAGCCTACTTTCAATGAATCATTTCCACACCACCTTAATAATGGTGAATGTGTACAGAAGATTCATATATGCAAACTCCGAGATGTACCAATGATGAATTTGGAAATTTTGTAGCTCATATATGATTATTATAAACAGCTCTATTAAGCCTTTTCCAAATTATCTTTTCGGAAGCCCAATCATTGCACCAAGTATGAATTGGACCAGAATAGCCCATATCAATTAAGTCACAATCCACAATGTTGCAATTAATAAAAGGCATAGCTTTTTTAGGTCTGTCTCCTTGCTTCTCTGAAGCTTCAGTGATACAGTTGAAATCCCCAAAAATACACCAAAGCTGGTTAATAGTTCTAGAGCTATAAACCTAGTGGTAAAATTACTTTTATACCCTTGATTGTCCTAGGCTTCACTCTTCTCCAATGAGAAACTTGATTTGCCAATATACATTAAAAGGCATTAGTTAAATACATGTAGAGGTGTTTATATAGTAACTCACCACTGTAAAATCTGAAAGAATGGGCAATACCCATTTTAAGTGTTACGCTACAAATGACAATAATCTGGCCCAATAAAGATTCTCAAGAAAGTCATGACTGTAAGTTGTTAAATTATTTCTTTATTACTTCCAAACATTTGTACTGTTTTAAGTGCTATATAAGATTTCGATATTTGGTCATCCTAAACTTGGCTCTTCTATATATACTAGATATGGGACCCCGTGCCAGCACGGGGCCCAATATATGTTACTGTTTCTATTTTAATTTATATGGTACATATGAAATTTGAAGTTAATCAAATTTTTAGTATGTTTTTATATATTTTAAGTTGCTAATTATTTTTATTTAGAGTATATTTTACGTAAATATATTATAAATCACAATAATTAACAAGTTAATATAAAAAAAAACTTATAAAAAATTCATTGACTTTTGAAATTTCATTTGTATCACATAAATCAGGACAAAGCAAGTAATATATATGAAAATTACATATCTATATATCTATATATCTATATTTTTCCCAATTTATGCGGTATAGATGAAATTTTGAAAGTTAACAAAAACTTTTTATATGTTTTCAAATATTTTAAGCTATTAATTATTATGATTTATAATACTTTTTACATAAAAAACTTATTTATATAAAGTATAAAAGAAAAAATGTAAAAAAAAGGAAACATAAATGTCAGCAGGAGTCCAATCTATGTTAATTTCTATTTTTTAATTATTGTAATACCGATTGGATTTAGAGAGCCAACTAAATTTTTTTAAAGGATTTTTTTTATAAATTTTAAGTTGTTAATTATTATAATTTATAATATTTTTATTAATTTTAAACCAATATATGTTTTTTCTCTGTCTCAATTACATGAGACATATGAAATTTGGAGAGTCAACAAAAATTTTAAAATATGTTAAGTTGTTAATTATTATACCTTATAATACTATTATGTGATTTTCAAATAAAATATGTAATTTTTTCATTTCAATTTATATGTCATTGATATAAGTACATATATTAAGTAATGAAGAATTAATGTGTAAATTATGTGACACCTACGAATTTTGGAGTGTAAATAAAATTAGTTATATGATTTTAAAAAATTAAAGCGGTTAATTGTTACAATTTATAATACTTTTTATATAATTTTTAAAAGATATATATATATATATATATATATATATATATCTTTATGATAATGATATTAGTATTATAATAAATTAAATTTTATTATTTTTAAATTTATGATCTCAATTGTCTGCCTATGCCACATTATAAAATATTTCAAAGTAGATATCAGATTTACAAAAATGTCGATGCCAGCTAAAGTAACAAAATAACATCTAAGGGCATGAACCTATATATGTATATATAAAGCTGAATATAGACAATTTGATGTGGCATCTCTCTATGACCAGTATTTCTATTCATCTTTTTTCTCCTTTTTTTGACATTTTATCTTTGTTTTGTATTTTTTATTTGTATTTAAAAAAAAAAGTATTTATGTCATACCCGATTAATTATGCCCTTTATAACATCCATTACACTACTATAGATTTAAGTAAATGAAAATGGAAGATGAAAAGATAAAAACTATTCATTTTTTATAACTGTTTATAATTATTTAGCCTATAAAAAAAATAGTTAAGCATTTGTAACAAATAAGAACAAATTTCTTCACTTTGGCTCTTCTTCTTCTTCTGACGATGATGATCAATATATGGTATCAACTTCTGTCGCTAAGATGTCCATCAAATTTGTAGGTCATGTGACTTTTTAACAAAAGAGAAAGAGAGAATATCTCATTATTCTTGTGAAGACATTCATGTAAAGAAAGAGATTATGTAACAAAAAATTCTTTTCAAAATAAAAGACTTTTTGAAAAAATGGTTATTCCTCCTACAAGTTGAGAAAATTCATTGTGGTTGAGAAATTTATAAGAAGACTGATTAGTGTTTCAAAGGGTAAGAAAAATTACTTGGAGAAAAAATCATTCTATTTATGGAGTTCGTATCAAATTAGGAGGAGAACAAGCAAAAATTTATTTTGTCATTTGAAAAGAGAGAAAATTAGATATTATTTCTTTTAACGTCATTATTCTTGTAATTTCTTTCTTCTTTTATTTTATCTTAATTTTTTGTATCTTTAATTATTTGTTTTTTTCTTATTTATCTTTAATTAAAGTGTATATATATATTCTTAAAAAAGAATTTAAAAAGATGATCATATTTAGTTACTTTCCTCATCAATGCTATTAATCTCATAATTAATGTTATTTATATTATTTTCTTAATTACTTTTTTTTCTTTCATTTAATTATTTATTTGAAGAAATTAGTTATTATAACTTTATAACAATTACACATGATTTTTTACATAATTCATTTGTTATTTTTAAAATTTTTGGATCATTCTTCATCTTAAAGTTTCTATCTATATGTAATAATAAAGCTAAAATAGAAAATGTGGGGTGACACCTTCTTAACAATAGATACTTATTTATTTTTATCAATGTTTCTGACATTTTTTGTTATTTTTTCCTTAAAATAATTGTTGCCTCGATTTTTAGTTTTAGTTTAATTTTTTAGCATTTTCTAATTTTAAAAGACTGAAAAATTTATATTAAAAATTTACAAAATATAAAAAATGATTTATTTAACTCCTATCATCATCAATATTATTATTAATTTGTTTTACTTCTTTTGTTAATCTTAATTTCATCATTAATGTAATTTATATCACTTTCTTATATATATATATATTTGTGACATTTCTTAGAAGTTAGGATTACTATTTATTTAATTTTTAAAAAATTTGAATTCTTTTGTCATACTAAATACAACATGTTTTATTATAATTACATTTAATATATTAATCAATATGTTGTACGAATGAAAACAAAATTATCATTTCACAAAAACAAAGGTTGAAATATAATTTATTATGATTAAGGAAAGATAAAATTATTATTCCAATATCCATAACCATATATAATACATTAAAAATTAATTGAAAAGCTGTAAATGGAAAAAATATCAGCATTTAAAGAATCATTGTTTTTAAATTTTTGGATCATTTCTTCTTCTAAAAGTTTCTATCCATATGTAACAATAAAGTTAAAATAGAAAATGTAGTGACATCATTCTTAGTAATAGATGCTTATTTATTTTTATCAATTTTTTTTGACAATTTTGGTTATATTTTTCTTTAAAATAATTATTGCCTCGATATTTTTTTTAACATTTATTTTTAATTTTAAAAGATTGGAAATTTTATGTTAAAAATTTTAATAATCGAAAAAATGATTTATTTAACTTTTATCATCATCAATACTACTAATTTATTTGACGTTTTTTCTTAATCTTCATCTCATCATTAATGCTATTTCTATAATTTTGTTAAATCACTTATTTTTTCTTTTTTAACTCTTTTATATATATAAAGTTAGATATGTAAATGATGATGTGACATTTCTTAGAAGCTAAGATTACTATTTATCTAATTTCTCCAATTTTTGAGTTCTTTTATCATACTAAATACAATATGTTTTATTATAATTACATTCAATATACTAAACAATATGTTGTAGGAATTAAAACAAAATTATCATTTCAGAAAAAATAAATGTTAAATTATAATTTTATTATGATTAAGGAAAGATAAAGATATTATTTTAATATCACATAACCACATTCAATACATTAGAAATTAATTGGATATAACTGTAAATGGAAAATGAATCACCATTTAAGGAAAATAAATGTTTCCAATACCATAATAATTAAGGAGAGAATAAGATATTATTTTAATATCCTATTTTGGAATTTTAATCTACTACTCAATTAAAATGAAAATGCATTTAATAACATAAAAAAGTTATTACTTTAATATTTTTTTCTCATTGTACTAATTCAATTCAATCAAACTTAATTTTAAAGATAAAATAACAGCTTCATTTTAATTGTTATCAATATATTTCAAAAAATTATCGTGAAAAGGCTTTTCTTGCACCTTATTTTAATTTTCATATACTATTATTATTTTTTCAGTCATTTTTCAATGAATTTTTAATTCGATTTAAAATTTAATGTTTATTCTTAAAATTCTGATGGTACAAATTAAGGTGGAGTAGAATATAATAAATGATGATTCTTCTACTAAATAAGAAGATATAACAAAATTGAAAGGGTGAAATATATATTTTTTTAAATGGATAGGAAATTCTATTAAGGTATCATTACGTCATTATTCAATATATTTTTAATATAATTTCATTTGCTGATGCATTTGTTTAGTACTCCCTCTGTCCCTAATTACTTGTTCACTTTTCTTTTTATAGTTGTCCCTAATTACTTGTCAATTTTGACAAATCAAGAAAGAAAATTTTTTGTAGCTATTATACCCTCAATTAAATGACTAATTACTTTGAAAATTGCAGAACTTTTCATCTACTTCATAATTAATAGGGGTAAAATGATAAACTCACTATGTCATTAATTGATTTCTTAATAAATGTGTCAATTTAAAAGTGGACAAGTAATTAGGGACAGAGGGAGTATTACAGTGTTACATTATACGCGTCCAAGATGTTTGATCATATACGTGAAAACTACAAACACAATTTTTCAGGGTTTTTTTAGAACCTAAATATTCTGTCCCATATCAGTCAGCAACTCAAAAGGTATGTTATTACAACATAATCCTGATTAAATTTGATAATCTATTTTTTCGAATGTTTTAGTCACTAACCGACCGTACAACATCCTTTTTGTCTTATATAATGATATTTGATTGATCATAAAAAAAAATTTAAAAAAATATTTCCAAAGTACAAATATTTATCCTATGTTCCACAATCCACATGAAGGTTTTGAACATGCATGAAGATTAAAATAGTTAATGTTGGATATAAATTTAAATATGAATTATAATAAATTTTTTGTATAATGCACAATATTTTAAAACATTCTTTTTACAAAATTATGGTTGAAGAAGAATATTTTTTACTCCCCGAATGGTAATGTCACTACATAAATTAGAACAAATTAAATAATGTATTAAAATTTGTGATAAACTTAATTATAAATGGCAATTGATATTGGTATAGCATAAGAACAAGTTATTAAGAATAAAATGAAAATTCAAAATGAAGAATTTCCCAAAAAAAAAGGACTAAAAATAAAGCATGAGATAAATGGAAAAAAAATTAATGTCTGTTGCTTTCCTTTTTAGTTTTATAAAAAAAGAATGATACCAATCTTCATATTATTAAAATAAATAATAATATTACGATTAAACAACATAGTAAATATAAAATTAATCAAAAATATTTAATTTAAATGATCGTGCGAAGTGCGGTCAAGTTCTCTAATTTAAAACAAAAAAGTAAAATTTAAATGGGTCTACTATAGAATTCCTAGAAATCAAACTTGAAAAATTATGTTAAAAATGGAAAATAAAAAGTGAAATAAATTTAATTGAGAGTTATCCTTCGTCTGTCTCATTTTATGTGACACTTTTTATTTTCGAGAATCAAATAGTTTAAATTTGACCATAAATTTGCGTATGATATCTTCATTTTTTAAATTTTTTTTGGAGAAATTAGATAAATAGTAATCTTAGTTTCTAAGAAATATGACATCATCATTTACATATCCAACTTTTATATATAGAAAAGAGTTAAAAAAGAAAACATAAGTGATTTAAGATAATTATATAAATAACATTAATGATGAGATGAAGATTCAGAAAAAACGTCAAATAAATTAGTAGTATTGATGATGATAAAAGTTAAATAAATAATTTTTTCTATTATTTAAATTTTTAACATAAAATTTCCAATCTTTTAAAATTAAAAATAAATGTTAAAAATAAAAATAAAAATAAAAATCGAGGCAATAATTATTTTAAAGAAAAATAGAACCAAAATTGTCAGAAAAACACGTGTACAGAAAGCAGTACACATTCCAATGTGTAGAAAAAGTAGAAGTAGATGAAGTTGCTTTAGTTCATCTTTTTGGTGGGCCTCAATGTACAATTTCTATAGCTTTTAGTCCAACTCTTTAGTGCAATGTTGGTCCTCCCAAACTCCTATTTCAAAGTAGAGAAGAATTGCAACTAATAATATTTTAGGTTGAATTGCAACTTAGTCAGAAGGTTATATTTTTGAACAAACACTATAAGTTAAAATTCTTATCATGTTAATATAATAAAAAAAAATATTTTAAAAATATCAATTAAATTTCACATAGCTTGAATTTCAAGAATAAACATATATCATATAAATTGAGAGAGTATGTATGTATGTAGGAGTTTATGGATGATTTTCGATTTTCGATTACATGGAAATAGAAACAAAACTTATGTAATTATTTGTGAAGATTACGGATGGTCTTTCTATTATAGTTTCTTGTTGGAGAATATTAGATACATTTAAGTGTTTACGAAATTACAAAATGATGAAACTATTGAGAAGAGAAAAAAAAATTATTTTATACTCTTTTCGTATTAGTTATTTTAGTTTTTTTTACACATTCTTTAAGAAATTATTAATAAAAATGATAATTTACTAATTTACTCTTTAAGATATTTAATTTTTCATAACTTTACAAATTTTGTTTACACTTTAAAACAAATAATTGCTAGGGTAATGAAGATTAAAGAAATGATAGTTTAATTTTGTTAATCGATAAATAATTTTAATAATTATTTTTAGTAATTTATATAACTAATATAGGATAGAAAAATAATAGCAAATGTTAGGAGTATGATGAATTAGGCTAAATTTTCTACTTTTAAAAGGAAAGTACTAAATTTGAAATAATGGTTAAAACAAAACAAAAAGTGAAAAAGTTAAAATAAAGGGAAAAAGTTAAAAAGTAAGAGAGAGAAGGAACTTTGACCCATTTTTTTGAAAATGAGACCCAAGTAAGTAAGGCCAAACATATATAGTACAATTCATGATCCCTTTGGTACAATTTAATAGTGCAGTGTTGGTACACCTCAATAGTACAATTCATGATTCCTTTGGTACAATTTAATAGTGCAGTGTTGGTACACCTCAACTCTCACTTCTAATAAGTAGTAATATATATATATATATATATATAAATAATAAAATATAAAATATAAAATAACATGTATAATTAATCGGGTATCGAAGAGGGAATAGGAATAAATCAAGAATTCATACACAAACACATTAGAAACACCACAATCTTTTACGAAAAATATGAAAGAAGAGAACTGAAGATTAAGAAAAAATAAGAAGAGAAAAAAACACTTACTGATTGTTTGACAGAGAAGACAACAATACTGAAGAGTGAGGACTGAGGTGTGATATATAGGAAGAGAGAAGGTCTCTTTATTTGTATTGATGAAGTGTGATTCTAGAGAAAGTCTTTTTTATATTATAAAAAATAATGTGTGGATGATAGGTTGCCACATAGGTAGAGCAAAATATCTAGAATGTCTTCATTAGTATAAGCTGATGGTTCTAGAGCTATAAACCTAGTGGTAAAATTACTTTTATACCCTTGGTCGTCCTCAACTTGGCTCTTCTATATAATAGAAATAGAAATATAATATATAACTTTTTGAATTTTTTATTATTTTTTTATTGTTCAAAATTTAAGATAAATATTTGAATTTTTTTCTATATTTGTCATTTTTTATAATGATGTTTTATATTTTTTGGGAGATAAATTACGCTATTATTAAGAATAATTTGGGAATAAACAAAAAATAAATAGTAATAAGTATAATTTATGTTCTTGACATTTTTCTTAATAAGTGTGTACTATACTACTATCTCACGAGTCACGACTAGAATTTTTATCAGGTCTATATAATGTGGACACATGACTTTTAGTTCATTGGATGATTAACATAAAGTTGACCTCAAGTCAACTACTTTTTTTTTTTGTCTCAATTGATATGATTTATTTTTAGTTAGTTTAAAAATTGATACTTTATTTTTGAATAAATTGATACTTTATTTTTGAATAAATTGATTTATAATCATATAAATATTTGTGATTTATTTAAGACTATAAATTTTAAAAAATATTTTTTAAATTTTTTTATGTCAAATTAAATTATATCATATAAATTAAAGTAGAGAAGATAATTAATGAGCATTATTCACAAGTCATAACCGAGAAAGACTTTCAACAGTAAAAAGCGCATCATGTAAATTCCCACGAAATCACTAGTTACAATAAACAATAACAAAAATGATCCCTTATTTTTTATAATATGTTCAAAATAGTCCTTGAAGTATCAAGTGAACATTTTTTGTCCTATAAGTTTGTCAAAGTAAGTATTTTTGGTTTTTCGTCAATTATTTATCAAACTCTGATTCTTAAGTTTAATCAAAATGGAGAAACATCTAGAAATTTCAAGAAACTACACCAGATTTTAAAATAGATTTAAAAAAAAAAAAAAAACATAAACAACCAAATCAAAAGTTCCAAATTTGAGCTCCCGCTAATTTTTTTGGGTTCTTATAATTTCAATTAAATTTACCAGTAAGAATATGATAAATATCTAACAACTATATGGGCCGAAACTACTCAATTGATACTTAAAAGACTATTTTAAACATACTACCAAAGATAAGGAACCATTATTGTTATTTTCTCATACCCCCACCAACTATAAATAATAGGTATACAACTCAACTTTGATATAGCCATTCCAATTTTAAAGTCATGGGTATCAAATATGGTTTACTTTTCTCAGTATTAGTGCTACTTCTTCTAGCACTAAAACTAGAAGCAGGAGGAATTGTAATTTATTGGGGGCAAAATGGGAATGAAGGTAGCTTAGCAAGTACATGTGCATCAAATAACTATGCAATTGTGAATATTGCATTTCTTGTAGTTTTTGGGAATGGACAAACACCAGTGTTGAACTTAGCTGGTCATTGTAATCCTAGTGTTGGTGGATGCACTAGGTTAAGCAATGACATTAGAGCATGTCAAAGTAGAGGTATCAAAGTTATGCTTTCACTTGGTGGTGGTGTTGGAAGTTACTCCCTTTCTTCTGCTAATGATGCTAGGTAAGATTTGTATAATTAGTACCATAGAGTTAATTGAATCTTTTTTTTTTTTTTTAACCCTATGGTATTAGCCTATTAGGTATAACTAGCTCAACTAAATTTAGAGTCACAGTCAGGATTTAATACTTATAGATTGGTATTTTTAGTCCTTTTTAGTTACTAAATTCTAAATCAAATGAATTTTTAAAAATAAACCGAAGAATTTGGACTAGAACCATTGGGTTCTGTCGAATTCACTTCCAAAACTCTAGCTCTGCCACTATATTCCATAGTTGTCGCATAGGGCCCATTAAGGGGGAAATGCTCTCTATAGGAATTTTTATATTTATTTTTTTATGACACCCTTTTTATATTTATTTTTTTATGACACCCTTTCTTTTTTTGTTCTATTCTAAAAAGAGTAATACTTTAATATATTTGAAGAAGAAAAATAACTTTGAACTTCTCGTTTTATTTTGATGACACTCTTATAACTTTAGAAATGACCACATATTTAAAACAAGTTCTAAGAATACTTTTAGTATATTTGAAAAGAAATTATTTTCCTATCCAATCAAATATCATCATATAAAATGAAGAGAATAACAACTTGTCCTATGCATATTGCATAGAGACTAATAAATGTTCAGAAGTTATTCCCACAGATATTTTGGTTGAATCAGTGTAATTAGAATGTCTTCCACTATTTCAGTTTCCCACCATACGTTTTTCTAGTTAGCTAGTTAGGTGCGGAATGAGTGGAAAAAATCACAAATTTCTCAGTGATTCGCGGGGAAGAAAAAACCTTTGTTTATTTCGAGCTAATTAATTGTCAAATACCCTGCAGGAATGTAGCAAACTATTTATGGAACAATTATCTTGGAGGTCAATCAACTTCACGTCCACTAGGTGATGCAATTTTAGATGGAATTGATTTTGATATAGAAAGAGGAACTACACAACACTGGGATGAACTAGCAAGAGCCCTCTCAGGATTTAGCCAACAAAGGAAAGTATACTTAACTGCAGCTCCACAATGTCCATTCCCTGATTCATGGTTAAATGGTGCACTCTCTACTGGCCTATTCGACTACGTTTGGGTTCAATTCTACAACAATCCCCCCTGTCAATACTCTGGTGGTAGCGCAGAAAATCTTAAGAGTTATTGGAATAAATGGACCGCGATTCAAGCTGGAAAGATTTTTCTAGGATTGCCCGCGGCTCCAGGAGCTGCTGGGAGTGGTTTTATACCATCTGATGTGCTTGTTTCTCAGGTTTTACCAGCAATTAGTGGTTCACCTAAGTATGGTGGTGTCATGCTTTGGTCTAAATTTTATGATAATGGTTATAGCTCTGCTATAAAGCCTAGTGTCTAAGATGTATGTCCATATAGATGGTTATGTTGTACTATTAATTAATGTGATGAATAATGTTATGATCTCATAACTCAAAGTATATTGAGTAATGAGGCTTTCAATGTTCTTGTTGTAGTTTGTGTCATTGTGTGTTCAATTACAAAATTGTGTTGCTACTTGTGTATATGTACCTTGACCTCAAGCTTTTTAGGGTGAATAGGCAAGAAATTCACTTTGTAAAAATGGAGTAGTGGGAGTGACTTTTGGGGCGGATAAGATGAAGGAAACGGGATTGAGATGGTTCAGACATGTGAAGAGAATGTGGGGGGATGCACAAGAGATTAATTATAGCTGATTTTAGGAGAGGTAGAGATAGATCAAATAAAAATTGAGGGAAGTGATTAGGCAAGACATGACACATCTTTAGCTTACTGAGGACTTAACCCTAGATAGGAAGATCAAGGATTAAGACAGAAAGATAGTAGGTAGCCGATCTTGTCATACTTTCAAATAGGAAAGCCAGGGTTCAATTTCCAATTTCTCATTTAGTAGTATTAGTAAGTAGTCGCATAGTATTATATTCTTCAACTTTCACTACTACCTGTTATTTCATTTGCCTATGTATCTTGTTGTTTTGTTATCATCTTTTACCTATCAATCTTGTCTTGATTATACTTCTTTTTGAGTCAATGTCTAATCAGAAACAATCTCTATACCCCACAAAGGTAGAAATATGGTTTGTGTGTATCCTACCTTTCCAGACCCCACTTGTGGGATTATACCGACAATTATAGTAGATTCGGATACAAAGAACTAACATAGAATTCCGTATAACATTAACAACTCAATTTATTCACCTTCACGGCTCCTCAAATTATTATAGCTCTTATGGCTATGAAAACAAACTACTTTGGCAACATGCCAACACACTCAATAACAAGTTTACTTAACAACAAACTCGATTTCTAATCGAGTCACGACAAAAAATAAAGCTTAATACACAACACAAACTTACAAGAAAGACAGATCGAAACGAACTATTATAACTCTCTGGTGCATACAAGATTACCCCCGGTGATATGATCAATTCAATCATCTGTAGCTTCGGTAGTTAGGAGTATACATGCAACTCTCAGCATACTTCACCAAATCTGCGGGTTGAGGAAGACGTGTTGCCACACCTGGAATACAATTAACCAAATTGTTTAGTGTTTAAATTAAACAAGACGAGAAAAAAGGCGACACAAGAAAAGGAAAGGAAATGCACTCACCAAGTTCATATGCTTTGGCTGCAACACTAGCAGCTATGTGAGCTGAGATCTTTCGGATATCAGCAAAAGGAGGGTATATCATTCCCTTGGCATAATGTTCCTCAGTTACTTGAGCAGCCAAAGCTTCCGCTGTTTCATAGAAAATCAACTAGTGTTAGAGGAAAGGCAAAAAAGGATCCCCAACAGAAATTCATCCCTTTGTTGTACTTACAAGCTGCTAAAAGCATGTCATCGTGCACACGGATTGTACCAGACATGACCAAGCCAAAACCAAAACCAGGGAAGATGTAACAGTTATTTGCCTGTATATCGCAAGGAGAGAACAAAATCAGGAGCTGTTCCATTCTGAATCGACTATAACACGGAAAGCATATGCATTCACAATACCTGGCCAGGAATGTTGAGTTTTCCATCGTACTCAAAAGAAGGGAATGGACTTCCACTGGCAAAAACAACGCGACCCTTTTTAAAAATGCAAAAGCAATAGTCAGTGTCATGAATGTTAGCTAAAATGACCACAAATATAACTAGAACTGTTTCTCATCGACACTTCGTACCTCACTCCAAGTATAAGCTTCTTCAGCAGTACATTCAGCTTGTGAGGTTGGGTTTGAGAGAGCCATAATTAGAGGCCTCTGTAGAATATTTTTGGTATGTTAGCTCAAGAAATAAAAATTGCCAGGATAAGAAGAAATGAAGCAGGAAATGGATCACCTTATTCATGCAGGCCATTGCCTCAACTACTTCCTTCGTAAATGTTCTTCCAGTTCCAGATGTCCCAATTAAGACAGTTGGCTTAACAGCCTAGATCAAAGTTTGAAGCAGGGAGAGTTAAGAATTTATAAATCATAGAAACAGAGTTTTTGAGATAAAAATCGACAGTGAGGATCTCAATGCACCTTAACAGCGTCTAGGAGATTGTTGACAGGTTCGTGTTCATGAGCCCAAGGCTTCTTGAAGGCTTGAAGTGTTTCCTTGCGACCACTAACAATAAGACCCTGTACATGATCACTCATTTAGATGGACTATGTACACTAAATAACCAAGTGCCCACATCTATCACATATAAAATATAAGATGAAAACCGAAGAGAGACTAGCTTTTCTGAGAGAGATCGTAGATAGTATATCTTTTATACCTTTGAGTCCACAAGCCAGATCTTTTTTCGTGTCTCCTCCACGGGAATTTTTGTCTGCAGGCAACAATATGGAAATTTATTATGTGCTACTAATTGGAATTAGAACAAATCTTCGTTCTACAGTTTGTATGAATAAACCAATCTGGTACCTTGTTTGAAATTTCAAGTGCTATGAGTTCTGCAATACCAGTCCCAGCCTGCAATAATAAGACGATTAACATGTGTGACTTTGACATCCTTTTTATTAGTTCATGATGTATGCATTGCAACTTCGAAAGTTTAATGAGAAGAAACAGAAAACATTCATGATTCGACAGATGACTTAATTTCCTTTGGGTAAAGCTGATAAGATGACAAGGAGTTGAAAGAGATTTGAATATTCTAATGTAAACCATAACCAACATTAGTCCAAAAGGAATCTGAAGTATCGAAAAAAAGGCTGTAGCAGAAAGTTGAGGTTTCCCTTTTAAGTCAGTATGGAACCTGTTACCCATTCAAAACATCTTTATAAACCATTTAGTTTGTAAAATCTTGTGCACCATAAACAACCCGAGTAGGAGGTGGAAACTTATCAAAAAGATAGAAACCAACCTCTCCAGCACCGAGGAACAAGAATGTATGATCACATAATGCACCTCCAAGTAGCTTAAGGGATGCAATAAGCCCTGCAAGTACAACAGAAGCTGTCCCCTGCAATAGCGGAATCAACAATCAGAAATGAACAAATCAATCTCATGAAAACATCCAGAGAGACATATAAAATACCTGTATATCATCATTGAAGACCAAATGCGAGGTACGATATTTAGCCAACAGCTCAAAAGCATTGTGGTTTGCAAAATCTTCAAACTGTGAATGAAGTTACAAACTTCAGGTTCAGGTGTCACATGGTAAAAACATGATGAAACATTCATAAGTTTCAAATTATTGACCTGTACGAGAATTTTTTCGCCATAGTTTTGCTTCACAGCAGACATGAATTCATGAAGTAAGTCATAATATTCCTGAAAGAAGGGGGGAAATGTAGCAAAAGCAGCTTCAGTAAGATTTCAAACTTTTGTCTACAAAGACTAGCACGGGTGATAAAATGGAATGGTGCTAAAGTACACCTGTCCAGTTGCTCTCCTTTGTTTGAGACCAATGTAGAACTCGTCGTTCAGTAACTTCTCATTGTTTGTCCCTACGTCAATGGTTATAGGCAAGCACTGCATATACAAGCCAATTGATGATCAAAAATGTTTTCATAGATAAGAATATAGTGCAGAATCAAGGTTATGATAAATTCACAAATTTTGGTACCGCAGAAGGTCTAACTCCTCCAAGTGCAGTATACAGGGCTAATTTCCCCACGGGGATTCCCATTCCCTGTGACGTTAAAACGAATTTCATGTGAGTAACACATAGTGGAAAGGAGGAAAGAGACTTGTATCAATTGAGGGCATCAATATCACCTGGCAGCCAAGGTCACCAAGTCCCAAAATTCTTTCTCCATCAGTCACGACGATGACCTGGATAGATTTTTCAGGCCAGTTCTTCAATACCTCAAGGATCCTTCCTCTGAAAATAAATTATTCATACTTTAGTTGAATGTACTTTCATGTGAAGTAGTAAAAACACCTTTAATCCAAAAAATTCCATACTTTTCATTCAAACTGATGTATAAACCCTGTGGACGCTTAAAAATGCTTCCATATTTTTGACACGCTTCACCGACAGTTGGAGTGTAGACAATTGGAAGTAACTCTTCCACATTATCAATAAGAAGCTTGTAGAACAACCTTTCATTTCGTTCCTGCAAATAACAACCGCACAAATAGAGGGAAAAGTAAGCGAAAAGGACATATAACTATACTCCTTTCTTGGTTTCAGATAAAAAATCAGAACCAAAACAGTTTGTGAAGATACCTCTAATTCCATCATGGCGACATATTTGTGCAGAGGGACGTCATATTGGCGTATAGACTGCATAAGTTTTTTCTCCTATTTGATATAAAACACAACATTAATAAAGTTATTGTAAATATCAATCACATATCACAAAAATTGAGACTTGAATTGGTAACTAATTTTACCTGAAGTTCCTGTGAGGAAATGACAGGAGGCAAAAGGCCTCTCAAGTAATGAGAATCTCTTTCTCTCTCAGTGAAGGCAAGCCCTTTGTTGTAACGGGGATCCCTCAACAAGTTGTACCCACTGTTATTACAAGTCAACTGTTTAATATCTCATATGAAAGAAGACTCTAAACAGTACTTGAAAATCAGATTTCATGATCTTTTTGTTTTTAATAACCATAATATACCTTCTACCTTCCACCAGCAACACATAAAGCAACAGACTCTATTCATCAAGCAGGTAATTTTGAACCTGAGACCTCATGTCTCTCACCCAATTCATTAATCCTCAGACCACACTCTCAGATGCATCAAACAGATATTTAAAAACAAAATTTGATCCAAAATCTATGATCAAACAAAGTAGCTAACTTTATAAAAACTTGTAACTTTCAAATTCTGAATCCGCCTCAAAACAATCTCTGAGTTGAAAACTTTTGAGCAAGTAACTTACCTAGAAACGGCAATAGTCCAGGGAGTGATGCACTGATCCTCCGTGGCGCAATCCTCACCGTAAACATCCTCAACGCCACCGGTGGGAGTTGACAGATCCTTCAATGCGCTCTCCATTTTCTACTTTGTAATTTCTTGTTAAATTCACACAATTTTGTTTTCTCCTTTGAAATTAATATCTTCTTTAATTCAAAAGCTCTTGTTTTTCTGCAACTCTTTCAGTTTCTCCAACTATATATAGCACACAACTATTGGTGTGTGAAAGGGAACAGTTGACGGAGTATTATCCTTCTAGACTAGTAAAATATTGGATGTTATTTTTATGAATAGTAGTTGAATTGGACTCCTGCTTTGTATTTACACATTACACAAGTTTAAAGTTTTGACCTTTTAACATCTATTCATTGTGTTCAACAATAGTCCACCCACGATTGATTTGACACAAAATTAAGATGCAGTAAATGATAAATGGTAACATTTCTAAAATATCCTTATTAAATATAAGTTATTTAAATATTAAAAAATGAATAATATTTGATAGCATGGGTACAAAAAAAATACAACATAGTAAATTATTGATTGAGTTTATAAACTACACCAGTATTATTTGACATTCTAAAATAATAAAGTGGATAGGTAAAGATGGACGGAAGGATGATTAATGTACCATTTTGAATATATTTAACTAAATTTGGCAAAATATTCCTGTTTCTTGTTTTTGTGTTTTTTTTTTCTTGTCTCTTTTAAGATATTTATTAATTTTAATTTTTCATATGACATATTTAAAAATTATAAAATTTAAAATATAATACATTTTACATATTATTAGTGTAAGATCAGATGATTTGAAGGTTATTTTTAAAAAAAAATGGTATCAAATCAAAATTAGATAAATAAATTTAACAGAAGAAATAATTAGTTGTATCATGGTTTAAATATATGTTGTGCCTAGCCCCCTCGGAGTTGATCACTTATTAATATATATATATATATATATATACTTACGTTAGATTCTAATTTAAGTATATTAGGTTTAATATAAATATATAGCTGTTACATTTTATTTCATTTTTTGGAAGAACCAATTTAGATGGCATGTTTAGAAATTTTTGACGATCATTTGGTTTCAAGATAAATTATGATGGATTAGTTATGTTAAAATTATTTTTTTTAAATTTACTGTTTGGTTATTAATTTAAAAATAGCATGTATATAATTTATTTTTAAAAAAACATTTATTTATAAAAAATATCTTTCACTTTATTTAGGAGAAAACGAATTTGAGAAATAGAAAAACGTGGCAAATGTGGTCTCCTTTCTCTATTTATTCAGCCTTTATGAGAATGGAGGAGGAGATCGATGTAGGCGTTACATAAGAATGACGATATAAACAAAATAGTAATTAATTAAAGAATATGAAAAAACGCTTTAAGTGCATTAAGGTTCATAAATGAAACCTATATATCAATAAATTTGAGTATTACCGTCTAATGAAAGAAGTGACTATATCTAAAATTTAACATTTTTCAAATTTTATTTGTCTTATATTTTTTTAATCTGTTTTTTAAAAAATAATACTTTTTATAATTCAAATAATTTTAATTAAATATTTTTATTTTATTCCTAATAAAATTATATATATATATATATATATATATATATATATATATATATATATATATATATATATTAAAAACCATAAATATATCATCAGTGGTGGAGCCAGAAATTCCACGAAGAGCGGCCAAAAAAGCTTAAACACTCGTGACACCTCAAGTCTGAACTATTCAAGCATGCCAGAAATCATTAGGCTACAACACTTCATTATTTTAAGGGTATTCAAAATATGTTATTTAACCATTTAGCAGATCATTCTATTTGTATATATAGTATAATTTTCCAACGAAGAGTGTCCGCTTGGCCTTCCTGAGTATAGTGTAGCGCCACTGTTAATATCACATACACCATTCAACATATTAATTTGTCTATTGAGTTTCAATTTTATACGAATATACCAAAATATTATTGCGATAAATATATCACGTCAAAAATTAGAAGTATTTGATTATATGTAAACATTGATGTGATATGGGTATTGACAAAATCTTGTCTGGCGGTTTAAGCGCTGGGCAGACATGACGCGAAAAGAAGCTGCCCAAAAGTCCTTTTCTCATTATAGAGCTCGAACGTGGCTTACGTTTCTTTTTTAATAATAAAATCTTCGAATATTCCTTTATTATATTAATTTTTCCTTTTAAAATAGATAAATATCTTTTGAGTGAAACATAAAGCAGTGGATAAGAGGGGTTGTTCGAAATAACGATTATTATTAATCTCCAACATTAATTTAATTATAATAATATTATAGATGTGATGTTAAAGAGTTGAAAAAAATAAAATTTCCTAGGAGGGAAAAATAAAAGTCGGTCACTACGTTTCACTAAATGGATGTGTTTTGTATGAAATATGGCATTAATAATAACGGGAATATTTTAAATGATTTTTTTTAAAGTAAGAAAATATAAATAAAATTAAACGAATGAAAATAAAAAAGAGGTATTTTGGTTCGAAGACAAATTATACAGGAATTAATTATTTTGATATTATTATTTTTAATTGATTATTTAATTTATTTGGTTATTATATTATTATTAACATGTATTGCATAATTTCTGAGAATAAGTTGTTTATATATAAAAATAGTCTCTACCTTTTTTTAGAAAGAAAAAGATTTGAGGAACCTCATAAATATTTTTGTTATTTTCATTATTTTATCTTGAGATAATTAATCTAGAAAATAATATTTCACCATCTAACAAGAATACTTTATTCCAATAATAATTTTTAGTTCTGATATAATTTATTCTTGAATTAGTAACCAAATAAAAAACAAGATCATACTTCTTAATTTATTATTTTATTTTTATTTGAATTTTTTAAAACGTAAGAGTATTCCAAGGATAATAGCTTAGATTGAATTTAAAAAAAATAGGTAACAAATAACATAAAGATTCATCTTTTCAATATTTTTCAACAATATTTATCTATATACAATATTGTTTTTTTTTAAAGCACTTTTTGAGAAGCTTTTTTAAAAAACACTTCTTATAAATATAAGCAATTTTCCAGAGCAACGTCAAACATACTTTAAATAAATATTTAAATTAATATAAAATTAAATAAGTAGAGAGACATATTATTCTACAAAGTCTCACAAGATTACCACATATGATATATAAGTCTACTTATTATGTAAAGTACGTTTATATATTGTGTCATTTTCA
This sequence comes from Solanum commersonii, assembly GCA_029007595.1. NCBI lineage: Eukaryota > Viridiplantae > Streptophyta > Magnoliopsida > Solanales > Solanaceae > Solanum > Solanum commersonii. Next base: position 6,452,052 of record JAJTWQ010000023.1, on the reverse strand, counting down.
TCTTCAAAGGATAACTTTATGAGGGTGATTTCTCGAGTGGTGGGGCACTAGAAGTAGGTGTATAATTGATATTTTTTATATATGAATATACGTGGACCTTAAAATTATATGCTAAAGTAGTAGCAGCCTCTTAGCCACCTTTGATGACTTTCAACTTTGTAGTCCACTCAACGACGCGTATTATTTTTTCTAATAAAAACAATTTATGAGTACTACTTGAAATTGAAAGAAAGAAAAAAAAAATAAAGGAATATTTCCACGATTATAATCAACCACTTGTCTAGTGCATCAATTATACGACTAGTATTGAAAAATATCTTTTTCCTCCTATTTTATGTGAGGTTATTTGATTAAATATAAAAAAAAATTAAAAAAATAGTTGTATGAATTAAATACATAAAAAATATTTAAAACAATCATGTTAAATGAGAAAATTTATAGTGTTTTGTATACCCCACCTCACAGAGGGAAAATTTACGTTTCATGTCAGCATCATGTGTTATGACACTAAGGGCCTGTTTGGTCATGCGATAACCATGATATGGTATCATGATATGAAATCATGAGATGAAATTGAAGTTTTGTTTGGACATGCGATATGGAATTTGTGTTATATATTTTCTCATAAACATAAAAATCTCATAAGTTGTAAAACTATTAAAATAGCCCCAATTGTTTATTCAATCTTATCAAATAAACAAAAATTTATAAAATCGCATAATAAATTATTACAAAGTTATTTGTTCTCCACTTAAGTAATTGTTTCATCTAACTTTAATTTAATTAAAAAAAATTGAACATAAATTGTAGTGTACTAGTCTTTAATATAATCCTCCTACATAGTACAGAAAATTTCCTCACGTTGAACTTGCATTTCTCAATCATGTGACCGAAAAGATGAACCAACATTGTTACTTTGAGCCATTTGTTGGTCAATATCATCCGCAACTATATTTTCATGCTCATAGACCATAAATTTTTCATCAGTACTTTGGTATTCTTGCAAATAATTATGTAACACTGCACAAGCTATGACAATTTTCATTTGTGTATTAATATCAGAATGGTACATGCCTTGTTTCAGTATTCTAAATCTATTTTTCCAAGCTTCAAAAGTCCGTTCAATCACATTACATAGAGATGAATGCCTATAATTAAACAGTTTTTCGGCATTTTGAGGCTCTCTTTCACTTCCTCGATAATATTGCAAATGATAGCGTAGTCCTTTGTATGGAGCTAAAAATCCTTTTGTGTTTCGGAAACCAGTATCAACAACATAATATTTATCTACCAACAAACATTTTATAAAGAATTACTAAAAGCATATGTGACGTAAATGAGACAACTTTGTGTAAAATAATAATATTTATTCTAAGGATGTAATTTAAAGTTACCATGTGGGGGAAATGGAAATTGTGACGTTGGTTCAACAAGTGCATTCTCAAGTATTTTACTATCATGTGCAGTACCTTCCCAACCAGCAGCAACGAAGGTAAATCGCATATCAAAATCACAAGCACATAAGACATCTTGTGATGTTCTTCCTTTGCGATTACAATATGCTTGTTGCACCGCTTTAGGAACCTCCCATTCTATATATGTTCCATCAATCGCACCAACACAATCCTACCAAATAAAAAATACATCAATATTAGTTTAGTGAACATAAAATAAATTGAAAGCATTATAGAATGCACTTCAGAAAATAATGTTTGTAAGAGTAATAAAAATAGTGCTTCCAAGACAATGCAAAGTCATAAAATAAATATTATCTCTTTAAACAAAGTTAATAGAAAATATGTAACTAAATACTAATAACTTACACATAAAATATAAATGTGCAGTATTAAGACCATAAAATAAATTTATTACTCAACAATCGGTTGGTGTGAGTTAAAGTGATTATATGTTGGTGAGAATAATAAATTTTATGTCGGTGAGAATAATAAATTTTAAAAAGTAATGATGTGATTATAAATTTTATTTACATATGAAATAAATGGTTAGTAGATATAAATGTGGAGTTGTTTTAACAAAATATAAACTCGTAGATCAATTTTTGTATTAAAATATCTCAAATCATGATATGGAATTCTCATATAATTCCATATCTTGATTTTTGGAGAATATGGAATCATGAGATAGAATCAGCGTAAAATCGCATGTCCAAACGCTGATTCCATCTCACGATACCATATCGTGATATGATATCGCATGACCAAACGCCTACTAAACTTGCACTTCACGTATTTTATTTTAATTATACTGATCAACTTGAACCCTTTAGATTAAATACAGTTAAATAATAGAAATGTGTCATTTTCTTCTAATTAAGAAAATTATGTCATATCAAATAAAATAAATAGTAATTACATTTTAAAAATCAATAAGAATTGTGATAAATGAGTGAGAATTGTGTCATCTTTAATTGGAATGTTTTATTCCTCACTTCTCTCAATATGTGGATATCCTCCCTCCCTCCCTCCCTCCCTCCCTCCGTTTAGGAAAATAAATAAAAATTTCAATTACAGTAGAAGAGCTCATTCGCTGCACCACATTATTTGATTGATACTTTTTAGCCCTCCGTTAATTGTGGTATCAATAACGCTGCATGATTGGGATCGATCACTTTTTTGCATTTTAGTATCACTACTTGTCAAAAACTAAATGGATAATCATAATTCCATTATCCTAATTAATCAATCATATTTTAAGTTGTCAAAAAATCAATCCAACTTTATTCATCTTTTGATTTGAGTTGTCAACCACATGGTTGGCATCTAGTAGTACCTCTTTTCCTTTTCTTAATTTTTTTCCCCCTAGAACACTCATTGAAGCTGAAGAATATAAACATGAAAAAATTAGGAGGAATTGAAATTAATGATTAATTAGGTTACCAAAAACAATAAAGTAATAGAAAGGTTGAATCATTATACTAGTACCTCAATTAACCTAAACCAAAATTAGATTTAGAAGAACACATAGATTCAAACAGAGGAAACAATTAGTCAACAAGTATCTTGAACCAATTAATTAGCAATTCAACATTTCAACTACAAGAATTCATCCAAGGAGAAGAAAATTGAAATTATGTATATTAAAGATTTTTTTAATCTTATAATCTATAATTAAAGATTTGTATATTGTATCAAATATTCTTTCATCTTGTGATCTTAAACATATCACGTGGAAAGTAGAGATTAAAGAATTGTCAAAAAAGGAAAGAGACATCAGACTAAAAAAAAATAAGACAAAAAAATTAAAACATAATATCTGGACAATTTCTATGTGTGATTAATGTAAGGGAGTTGCAGCCTATATATAAGGTACATTAGAAGACATATGTAAACTATGTGATGTACAAAGTGTAACTCTAGTTGTGGTCTGAATAAGTCGTGGCTTCAATGTGGACTCCAGGTATTTTGCAGGAAATAAAAAAAAAAAACTAGTTGTGGTCTACTAAGATATTATGGTAGGAGTTCAAGTTATTAAGGGATTACAAGTCATTTAAAATCCATGATAAGTAGGGTTTCCCACTGAACTTAGGTTAATTAAGGCTCAATATTATTAAGATTAGGTGATCTAATGTCTATTTATTATAGATAGAGTTTAAGCGGAGGTAAAGTTAGCATGTAATAAATAAGTGGCTAATTAATAAATTTTAGTCAAATTAAGTGTTGGATTAATTAGGTTATAGTAGCAAATCTTTAATTGGGCCCAAAAAAGGATCTAAAGTACGACTTAGAACAAAAAAGGTTGTTAAGATGTGTATAAAATGTTAAGTATGCAATAAAAAGTATTTAAGAAACAGGTAAATGAATGAGATAGTTACTTAAAAAGTATAATTTACTTAAGTACATTGCTAAAATAAGTCAAGATTTTTAAATTTTATCAAATTTAATCACTAACCTCTGTCTTTACTTTCTATGCTCATCTCACAAATTCCATTTTCTATTCGGTTTTGAAAATTTTCACATGTGATTTTATTACTATAGGAATTCGGTTATAGTTAAGGCGGTGGTTTTTCTGATGAAGGTGTATGGTTATTTTAGCGATGGTGATAGTGATAATTAACTGATTTGTTTTTGCTTGTTTGGAGTGAAATGAATGATCACATATGTATATACTAGAGGGCTTAGGCCCGTGCTTAGCACGGGTCCAACAGTGACCTGTTTGTACAGATCGTTGATTGAACAGTTGCACGAACTGCAAAAGTGATAACGTCTCAGGTAGCATTAAATTATATGTAAAGTCATTGCAGGTTGAGTACAACTAACAACTGAAGCAGAAGTTACTACATTAATTCCAGAATTTTACAGCCAAAAGTTATCTTAATATTGAACATTTATTTAGACGAAAATGTACTACACCTAACTAAGTGCAGCATATATCCATTTGACGCAAAATCTGAATCACTGAGGTGGAACTTTCTCTAGTGAAAGATTAACCTGCGAATATCAGATGATAACATATGCTAATGTCAATAATTTCTTCAACTGCTATCATCCTGTACATCTGGCACATTCATTACCTTTCAACAATGAAAAGTCCATTTGATAACTTTTTATCCACAAAGAGAATATGAGACTCCGACTTTCATAATTAGCAATTTAGCCTTTGAAGAGATAGTAACTATTAGATGAATGACAATGAGGATGTGATTAGTACCTGTTTGGCTTTATTGAGAAGTCTATGAGAATAGGAATGATCAGTTCTACGAAATACAATAGAAGCAGCAACCATTGTTGCATAAGTGTCAACAGTTGATCTTGAGTCTGTTTTTGTCTTAGCACATATCATTCTGTAGTCCTGCTGATCTGCCAGCTTTCTCATTGACTACACTCTCAATTCCCATACTACAGAAGAAGGCCACATAAAGATTCAATTAGACAATCAAATTCAACACAAATACTATATTGTTTCATCTCTTAAATAAAAGGCAAAACTACCATATGAAAGCAGCACCATAGTTCAATAGCAGCAGTACAAAGTCAAATTCACCTTCTACACACATGAATTAGGTTTTTATCTAGTAATAATTGACTCTTCATTAATGATCAAACATAAAGCAAAATTGAGTAGTTGTGCAATTACAACCTCAAAAGGAAATGTAGAAACACTAAAAAATTAATCCATAGAAACGTGATAAATGGATCATATCATGACTTGAATAACAGAACAAATTGAGGAACTCTTGCAAAAGCAGAACTAATGGGTATAAAATCAGTCGAGAAAAAATTTAAAAAAAAAGGATGGGGGGTGGCCAACTCAAAAGTAATGAAACTCATGAATTCAATTCAAGACATCTCAAACTGTATATCCAAATGGAAAAGAGGAAGTGTTTTCCAAGGTGAATGATAAATGATTTTTCTTCCGTGAGTGAAATTTCTGCGGTACAGAGTCGCTAGTTCTGTTTTAGTTCCTTTCTCACAGACATCTAAAACTGCTTTCGCAGCTGATATTTCCAGCTATGTATTTGAATCACAAAGGTGTCAAATCCGTGAGAATGTGAAATTCTACAGGTTGTGCATAGTATTCATAAATATAAAGTCAGACGAACTACAAAGATTTGGTGAATCTTTGGTGAGTTTTCATCTCCCATGACATGACAATAGTTAGAGTAAACTCCTGAAAAATGGCTAGATATATTAAGATGTCTACAAATAAAAAGAGGGTGTAGATAAAATCTCTCCATCCATATTCCACATATTACATAATAAATTAGAAATAATCACCAGAAAAAGTAAAACGTACTTGATTGAAGTTGCACTGGATACATTCTTAATACGTTGCTTCTTTCTTTCTTTAATTAGTCTGCAAGGATGTTAAAGAGTTCCATTAACATCTAAAAAATATTTTCATTTTAATACTCGAACAAAATTATTAAAGAAGGTCCAGTGTTGATGAGACTTTTCTTTGCTAAAAGAGTCCTCAATAAAATTTTAAGAGAGGATAAACTAGTTAAAATTCTTAAATACTTGAATTATTAGACTTGTCAAAGAATAGAAAATTGACAATTCATCTAAGCTTCTCATTACTATTATTTCTTTAAATGGTGATTTAGTGTGTTCAGTGATACAATAATTTGTGCTCAGTGCTCCTAGTAAGAAAATTGTCATTGAAGCATTGGAATGAGAAAAATAAATCCTTTATGCAGAGTTCAGAAGCTACATCTTTTATCTTCAAATGATCATATAATTTTTCTCTTGCTTGTAGTGTTATCGAACTTGTAGGGGGAGGGATAGAGTTTATAACAATAAGAGTATTGTCAAGTTCTCTTGTACAGTTGTTTCTGACTTTGGATACAATTACATGAATCATGTAGGGAGATGAATGTAGAAGTTGGCAAGGAGGAAGTAAGAATCTTGCAATTTTAGCAGTGATTCTTCGTCACAACACACGAACATTTACTTCAATATTAAAATGAGTCTAATAGAAGGAAGCATAATTTTTTTTGATATGTGCATTGTTACGGACTTCATCCGTCAACTCTTGGTGCCTGTAACATTGCACATATTGTCCGTAACAGTACTTATGGATTAAACAAAATAACTTTGATTTGTAATTTAAATATGTGTAGTCAGGATAGGTAAATATCAAGAGAATGACTATAAATCCTAAAAAAAATGATTAGATAGTATATGAAAAGTTGTCACTTGTCACTAAGAAGATGTGTATGCATGTATAAGAAAACAATATAAAGGGGCTATTATAAAATTTCTAAAGTTTGCTTGATAGTATGCCTGAAGAACACAAATAAAAAGAAATTTAAGTAATTATGTGGGTAGGCAGATCTCTTCTTTCAGGGTGTTTTGAGTTTAAATTAAATTTTGGAATGCTTCACGAAGTGCTTCTTTCGGAGTTAAACTTCCATTTGTCCATTTAAGCAAACCTAATGTTTGTGGCAAAAGTTCAAAAATTTGTAAGGTAATCACCGTTATCTCAAAATGTAGGTTGTACATACACATAGTAAAAGGCTGCAATTATAACAAAGAATCAGTTTTATCTTATCAATCCAATCGAAGAAAGCGTATTGTGACAAAGAGTGAGCTCAAACCACTGATTTAATTTAAGACATACTCATCCACATACTCACACACAAATCCACTTACCTATGAGACAAAACATACTATTTTTACAAATATAGCCAACCTAATAGTGGAATCATGAATCGACATCAAAGCTTTATACCAAAATTGCTTTTTCAGATTAATTAGGACATAATAGCAAAAACATATTTTTTCCTGTGATTGCGTACCAACACAAAAACTCGACCTAGACATTATGTCACTATAGGCAGTATGAGTCCTTTCAAACGCTTGTAATACTCAAATGAACAATGAGAATTGAAGTTTTGAGAATCTGTTTTAAACTGTTTGACCTATTTACTCAACTTTGGACATTAAACAACATATAAAAGGATGTTGATTTACTACCATGCTCACTATAGAGTGCCCAGTTCGACACCTTATGATTTTTACTATCAAACATGTTTATGTAAACTTAATTATTAGAAATTTCTCCTAGACATATAATTAGGCTAATAAATAAGTGGATAAGAAAGGACTTGTGCGTGTATAGAAAGAATGAGAATCCCAACAGTCTAAGAATAGTAAATAAGATTGCAAGCTAAGAACATACGTGAGCATATTGTTGAAAAACATGAAAAAGATAAAAGATGAACGTATTCTTATACCTATATATCTTTTACATAGTGAAGAAATGGATGGTCCGACACATACCCATTCACATTTTGGAAGAGTTCAAGCAACATAAGTATTCAAAAGTATCTGGATTACAAAAAAAAAAGCATCATCAGAGAGAGAGAGAGTAGAATATTTACCCACCATATTTGACAACTCATATATTGAAATCAAGATAATGTTGAAGCAATTGAAAATTTGTTCCAAAGAAGTTCTTAAACATAACAACATATTACTTATTAATATTGTCTAGCAATAATAAATAATATATCTAATTGGTGGATGATTTGCAAGGTGTAGAACTTCTGTGTAAAACAAAAAGAAAAAAAAAACATAACATGGTTTAGTCACTTTAGTCATATCATCAAACACCTAGACTACGTCAAAGCAAGTAACTTTTTTAATGCATTTAGTGTTGGATTTTTCCTATTGTTGTTTTATATTATTGCAATATGTATTTCTCTATAGAAGTTTCTGCATAATCCAACTAAGAAACCAAAAGAAGAAAATCAAGAATAATTTAGGTTACTAATTATTCAAGGCAAAATGGTAAACATAATTTCTTTTTCAGTTGTACGAGGGAAAATTTAGAGTACTAATTGATCTACTCAAAATGGTAAATTTATTTATTTTCTTCTTTGTTTGTGGATTTGGAACTTAATTGTCATGCATATTTTCTGATTTAAACTTTATCTATATCTTCTCCGATAAAATTTTAAAAAAGAAGAAGATAAAACTCAGAATGCGAATGTAATTCTACCAAATTAAGTTTAATATATAAACAGAAAAATCAAATAAAAATTCATTAAAATAAAGAATTCACAGTTTCAAAGAGTCGACATGGTGGAGGAGAATCAAATGACATCTCTGAAAATCTGAGTAAAAGAGGCTAAATCATAGGGATAAAGGGGGAGAAATCAAAATTCATATAAAATAGCTGATTTCCGACGGTGACCTGGAAACCCTTCCAATTCCTTACAGTTTTCTTTGCAATGTCTTCACCGATTTTTTCTGGAGAGAGACGGAGTAGACTGATTTTCGCCGCTTCAATGAACCTCCGGTGACTGTCGCCGCTTCGATGAAACCTCCGGTGATTTTTTCGCCGCTTCGACGAAATCTTTCAGGATCCAAAAGGAATTGAACTTTGGTTTCGTCTAGTTGTGATGTAGAGGTGGGCTGAGTTTTTTTTTTTTTTTTTTTTTAGCATTTTTGTTAATACACAGTGCTTAGTAGTGATGCTGACATGTGTTTTCATAGAAAGAGAAAGTATTAATTTAATGTACTATTTAGATTTCATTTGGTATAATTCTTTAGTGCTGCGATAGTGTCTTGTTGGCTTATATATATAAGAGAATACTATAAAGTAATATTGACATTTCGTTGAAGTAATAAACAATCATTGTTGAAGCTGAAACTTCAAAATTTGAAATTGAGTTTTCACAAATAAGCTCTGTTTCAAGTGGATATTGTTACAAAAGATTAGTTACCTAAATTTGAAATTTTAAGTGATTTGATGTAGTTTTTGAGGTATTTTGAATGAATCTGATGTTGTTATTCAAGGAAAAAAAACGAAGTCCATTTCAGTATAATATTGTATATAATTGTATATAGATGTTCAAATTTCTCATAATTTTGTATAATATTGTACATTGAATGTATAATATTGCATATCAAATTTTAAAATATTTATGTAAAAAATAAAATATGAAAATCTCATACATTGTCATATACCAAATTATGTTTTGGATTAAAGATTTGAATATAAGTTTTGAATGAAGTTTTTATAATATAAGTTAGATAATGGTATACTATTGAAATTTTTTCCCTAAATGAGTTGCGTAGAAATCACATTCTGAATGAATGAATGAATGCGAATAAATGAATAAATAAATAAATAAATAAAGCATGAGAAAGTTTGTTTGAAAACAAATAAATATGTATAATAGGATTGCAGTAGTTCGTAATTTGAGAGAGGCAAAGGGTTAATCTTTTCTCAGCTTTTTTAAATTAGTAGTATTATTATTTAATAATAATGGCATAGTTTTTTTCTTTGTTTATTATTATTTTTGTTGTGTACCCTGTTATTTTTTATTTTTTTGCATTATTTTCTTGTAATCCTACTTTGGATAGTTTTTCATTTTGAAGCAATTTATTTTTTAAAACAATATCTCTATTTCATAAAGAAAGCAATAAAATATGTGTACATTATATTATTTCTCAAATTCTACTTGTGATAGTCAACTAGGGTATGTTAAGTTGTCCCGAATTTTTAAAAAAGACATTTTAACTTTGCAACCGTTCTATTACTATACCCCACTAAAATAATATTGAATTGATATTATTATATCATTTTTCGATTAGCCCCAGATTTTAAGAAGCAAGTATGTTCACACACCAAATCATTACATGGCACGTGTTAATTTAATTAATATTTTTTTTATTCTAAGTTTTTTCTTTATCTTTTTTTCTTTATTTCTCCCTCTTACTTTTTGACTTATTTTAATTTTGATTTCATCTTAAATTTCACTTCATCTTTCACACACCCCTCCCTCCCATTTTCAAGTTGATCCATCCCTCCATTTTCTTTACCTCCCACCCTCACCCCAACCCCACGTCAAGTTGAACCTCTCTCCCATTTTTTTTTCTTCTTCATCTCCAATCAAATTCTTTATTTCAATGTTTTTTTATTAAAAAAATCATACTATTTCCTAGACTTTATTGAATTATTGATAACAAAACTAATTATTTTTCTAAGAAAATTTAAAATTTTGAAGGTATCAACTTCAAAATTAGAAATGATAATTTTAAAAGAATCAATGAATTCCCCGAAAATTGAAAGAACTTGATTGAAATCGGATAAAACAAAACTATATATGAAACCTCCTAGTCATCTTAAAATCTAATGGGTTTATCAAATGTTCGAAATGTAAGAAAATATTTAGATAAAAGTTTTAAAATTAAAGAGAGTAAAACCAATAGTAGTAAAAAGGGGATGATGAAGTTGTGGTAAAAATGGTGGCATTGAAAGTGAGAAGTTTCAATGGAGATGACAATGAATTTGTGAAGAAGAAAGAGAGAAAAAAAAAAAATAAAAATATATTTTATAATAAAATACTTGTAAAAATAAAATTATATTAGTTATTTTAGGTTTTCTTACTCTCTTTGAGAGAGTGCACACACTTTCTATGTCAGGTGGATAAAAATGATGTAATAATATTAGTTCAAGATAGTTTAGTGGGGTAATAAGACACTCACATAGTTAAGATGTCTTTTTAAAAATCTAGAACAAGTTTAGGTGTCACTTTATGGTTTTTCCCTGTAAGGAATACTGATGTTAAAACTTTAAAGAATCTAAAATCAACGAAGTGTATAAATATCCATTTTTGGAGTCGTCATTTAATTGATGTTTGTTGCATAATATTTTTATAAGTTTATCCAATTTTGGAAATAATTTAGGCATACGCAATTGAGGTTGAAAATTCGCATAAAAGTGCATGTAAACATTGTCTTAAATCTTATGCATGTGTATCTCAATTTGTTTTGTCAAAACTATTTGGAAAAATTACTTTATTACACATCTTTTTTTTTTAATCTTATTTTCTATTATTTCCTACCATATTAAAAAATTACTAAAATCCCTTTTTTCCTCAAAATTTCTCCTTTTTCGAATACATTACTTTTCCAAATCAACTCCACGATTTCTCTTCCTATTTTTACGCCAACAATCACAGCAATTACCTCCATTAATCAATTTTTGAATTTCAAATATTTTCTCTCTCCAGTCAATCAATTTCAACTTCCTCAATAGGTAGTTCTCCTTCTTCTTCTCCAATTTTCAGTTCATCAGTTTTAATTTATTTTTTAAAAATATTTTCATCTAGAAAATTTTGAAACTCATAAATGATGCTCCATCTTTTAGTATTGAAATTACTCAATTAGTCATATCTAATGTAGTCCGTTGCTTAATTTTGAAATCGAAGGAGGAAAAACGCCCAAAAAAAAGAGAGAAAAGATCAAGTTATTCGTGTTTATGGTAAAGGCTTTGGATCGAGATCCATAGGTGACGTCATTATTGAAAGTGGAAAAAAGCTACAAGAGTTGATATAGAGCAAAGGCAAAAGTGTAGAAAGATTTCTTCATCATATTTTTTTGCTTTCAAGAAATAAGATTATTGATTTTTTTTTTCGATTTTTTGTTGTTTATCTTTTTCTGATACATATGGGTTCTGGTCAATCGTTGTTTACATCCCTACTTTATTCAAATAGGGCAAAAATACACAGTGACTCAAAAAATGAGGAATTAATTTGATATTAAAAGAATTTAAAGAATAAACGAAATTTAAAGGAGTCGCCACCTAATTTTAGGAAAAAACTAGGAAACCAATTAAAAATGTCTACGAAACCATTAGATTCTAGGCAAGGGGTTCAAGTCATTTCCGAAGGGAAGGTGTTAGACATCCTTCGAAATTCACTATTGTGGGTCCTGATTGAATTTATTTTTTCAAATTGAGGAGGAGATAAAAACAAATATACAAATATAACAAACGAGTAATTTACACAACTAATAAAATAAAACAATAATAAGAAACGACTTAAGTTTGTCTGACGTCAATAATATACACAATAATAAATAAAAATTATAATTCAAACTCCGTTCGAATAGCTTCAATGGGAAACAACTCTGGGACCTGTAAAGATACTTAGTAAAAGTGTTACTACTAAATAAATATGAACAAAAATAAACCAATTAAATAATAACTAAAAAATAAAGATCCCTCTTATTAACATGAGAGGCCTTAGAAATTGACGGCAATTTCTTCATCGGCCAATCTTAACATACAAAATAAAAACTTAAACTAAATTTTCGTCTTTTACAATGAGGAGGCCTCGTAAACCGACGGAGAAATTTTTTCATTGGCCAAATTAACTTGCAATGTATAACATAAATTCATATAAAACAAACAACAAGCAACAAAAAAAAATAAAAATAATAATAATAAATGTAACAAACTCACCACAATAACTATTTAAGAATGACGAAACAATAACACAATGACTAAATAATAATAACAACATATCAATATAACATTTCTTAGTCCAAATGAAGAACAACTAAATATGCGCTAAATTAAACAGACAATAAATAAATGAAATACACATGATAAACCATAATAGACAAAAATGAATTTCAAACAGAAAAATAACATAATAAAATAAATAAAATATAATCAAACTCCACAAAAATATAACATATTCATTAACAAAACTACACAAAAAGACAATAACAACAATGATTTTGTACAATGATTTAATTAATAATAACAATAATCAACAACAAATACAACCAATGTAATTTTTCTTGATCAACAAATGGATATAATAATTAATATATAACAATAATAAACTTGGGCAAAACAAATACTGGACCAATGTCATTTACAAATGACAAAAAGCATAACAAGATGATGCAGTAACACATATCATTTTAAAATTACAAAAAATATAAAATAATAATAATTAACAACTTAAAATATCAACATTTTAAAAGGATAATAAATCATCAGTAGCTAAATTTATAAATCACAATAATTAATAACTTAAAACATTTTTTTTTAAAATATGAAAATTTGGCAGAGATATATATATTGATTTTAATTTATTTGTATTATTTTTTTTTTTTTTTTTATATTTAAAATTGCGTAAAAATGGTTTTGAAGAAAATAGAAAAATTTCGATTCTTGAGTTTGAAATTGACCAAAACGAAAAAATTAAACCATTTGAAATACAACTAAACACAGCAACAAGAATACAAAAAAGAAGAAGTAAAATAACATTAGTTTTAGTTAATTTGGAAGTGAAACCTCACCTCGCCAGAAATGGAGTTCTGTTTTAATTGTTGGATTCTTATTTTTTTCGGTGGTCGGAGTTTTGAGTTATATCGAAGCTTGCTATGTTGCCGAAAAGAGGCTGTTTGGAGCTGTCTTTTATCGAAGTTCGTGGCTGTTCACTGGTTGTTGTGATTAGCCTTGAGAATACCTGCAAAAATCAAACAATAAATCAAAAAGGGGAAAGGGGAAATGAACTAGCGGTTTTCTTTTTCTTTGCTCTGATGGCGATTTTGTGTCGATTTTCAACTGCTGTTTCAGCGAGCTTTGGAAGTTGTTTTCGACGGATGGTGGGTTCGTTTCTAGAGCTTGATGAGTGGAGCAATGGTGGTTTGTAGTGGGGTTTTGGGTTGGTGGTTCGCTGGAGGTTTGGAGCTGCTGTTGTTGAGCTACTGGTAAATGGTAGTGGGTGGTTGGAATTTGTTTGTTGTTCGTTTGCTGCTCCGGTGGAGATCTTGTTTATCGGAAAACGAAAAAGGAAAAAGGGGTTGTTTGACGTTGATACTTCACTGGTCAGTGAGAATGGGAGAAAAATCATTGGGGTTTTGGTTACCAAAAAAAAAACTGGGAATGGAGATGGCTTGTTTGGGGTCTTTGGGTGGTGGAGGCTAAGGGAGGAAAATAAATTAGGGTTTTTGTCATTTAGGAAATTTTTACCTTCCAAAAAATAATTTCACCCCCCTCCACTTAATGACTAAGAAATACGTTAAATAGAAAATAAAAAATCATCTATAATACAATACCATTATATAAAATCCATGAGCCAAAACCACTAGCTAATAAAATATTTGTGAATGAAATCTTATTCATAGTCGAATGGATTTTTAGACCGTGCAAAATATCAAAATAAATATTAACAAATGTAACAAATAAAATGAATATTAAAAATAATAATATATATATATATATATATATATATATATATATATATATATATATATATATATAATGAACGTTACTAATGACATGTAAAATTTAAGATTAACTGATAAAAAATCTTAAATTTTGATAAATAAGGATAGTTATCGATAAACTTATTTAAAATTATAAAAAAATTATTTTGAACTATTAAATAAATAAAACTTAAAAGTTACGAATTTTGAAAATGTTAGGCCAAAATTGGGTGTCAACAGTTGTCCCTTTCATTGGATATGATTGATGAAAGAAATCGCTGACAACGATAATTGACAAACCCGATTTGGTCGAACACATGACCTTTATATAAAAGTGTGATTTGAATGCGGTGGAAGTCGATCCCGGACTTGCCTCCAAAAGGTTCCACATTGTGTTGTGTCCTTGTTGAAGTAGTCCACACCTGTGGCTCAATTGAGAATGCATCCTCTTGGATGTTCTCAAAAAAATAAAGATGAAACTCATTAGTAAGACAAAATTACAGGAAAAAGGTAGCATTTCTTACGATACGACAAATGAATATGATCCATTGATATGATAAAAATGCATGTCCATCGGTAGGACGAATGAAAATGATAATCCATCGGTAGGATTTTGAATGTATGTCCATCGGTAGGACGAAAGAGAATGATCCATCGGTAGGATATGAATGTATGTCTATCGGTAGGACGAATGAAAAAGATGATGATCCATTAGTAGGATTTTGAATGTATGTCCATCGGTAGGACGAATACAATTTCTTTCAACGCAAGTCTCCTCTGACTTGAACGTGGAATAGATAGGATGTACAACCTTCACCACCGAATAGACGCGACTTAAATGCAAGTATCTTTCAACGCAAGTTTCCACCGACTTGAACGTTGAATAGACAGGGTGTACATCCTTCACCTCTGAATAGATACGACTTAAATGTAAATATCTTTCAACGCAATTCTCCTCCGACTTGAACGTGGGATAGATAGGGTGCACATCCTTCACCTCCGAATAGATACAACTTAAGTTCAAATATCTTTTAACGCAAGTTTCCACCGACTTAAACGTTGAATAGATAGGGTGCACATCCTTCACCTCATAATAGATGCGACTTAAATGCAAATATCTTTCAATGCAAGTTTCCTTTAACTTGAACGTTGAATAGATAGGGTGCACATCCTTCACCTCCGAATAAATGCGATTTAAATGCAATGACCTTCACGGCGAATGAAAATGCAATGGCCCTTTTGGAAAATGAAAAATGCAATGACTCTATCGAAAAAATGAAAAATGTAATAGCCCTCTCGGCAAATGAAAAATGCAATGACCTTCTTGAAAATGAAAAATACAATAGCCCTCTCGAGAAATAAAAAAATGCAATGACTTAATGATTGTCCACTGTAACGAGGTGGATGGCTCGATGATTATCCACTGTAACGAGGTGGATGACTTCAATGATGGTCCACTGTAACGAGATGGATGGCTTGATGATTGTCCAACTGTAACGAGGTGGATGGCCCGATGGTTGTCCACTGTAACAAGGTGGATGGTTTGATGATTGTCCAACTGTAACGAGGTGGATGGCCCGATGGTTGTCCATTGTAACGAGGTGGATGACTCATGATAATGCTGAAGATTTGCAAGTTGACTTTGAACTTCAAGCGATGATGGATCATTTGAAGTAGACTATTAAGCTTCTGACAGTACTCGTTGGAATTTTTGAGGTTTTCCTCAAAAATTCTATCTTAGTTAGAACTTTTGGCAAATTTCAAAATGATCTTCAATCTTGACTTGCTGGAGATAACACCTTTATCATGAATTTTTGAGATATTTTTAAAAATTCTGTCCCAATTTTTATTCTAAGGAGAAAAGAAAATCAAAATCACACTGGGTATATGACTGAGCCAAATGTAGTTCCAATCATGTAGATGATGAATACTACAAAGAATATGAGACAAGATTATCAATAGAAAATGCACAATATGAACAAGCTGAAATAGGAAAATAATATTCCTCGCGATATTCAAAGCCTAAAGACAAGATATATCACATTTTTGGACGGACAACCCAATGAAGTAAAATAAGTGTTTCACACTGACAAGATTAACCAATGACACTTTTTACAATGAACAACCCAACAAGGAAAGGCAAAATCTCTTCTTTTTTTTTTTCCTTTTTCTTTTGGAAAAAATAAAAAAAATGTTTGGAAAAATATTAAAGAGTGGGTGTTTGTCTTTTTTTTTTTTGAAATATAAATAATATAAAGAAACAGTCAAATCTTGACTACAATTGGTACCAGGAGTTAGGATCGCATGTAAATCTTTTTTTTTTTTAACTAAGATTGAATTCAAGATAACTCCTACATCTTCAAGTGGTACATCAAACATACTTAAGTATCAAAAAGATTTATTCATCTTTCTTCAAACAAAGATTTAAATTGTACTAATCTTCATGTTTCAAGTGCCCTCACAAAAAGAAAAGTCCTATTTCACACATATTTGAAGCATATTATTTCAGGATATTTTCTGAAGTGCACTCACACTCACAAGAATGTTCAATGCATGCAATTGTAATACCATATGTTTGGCCCTTATATAAATCTCCATTAATGTGAGAACATTTGGAATGAGGTCATGTAGGGCTTGTCATTGGATTGTAATGTAGGCTTAGTGACGAGTAGAATAATTATTTGGGATAAGAGTGACTTAATTCCTCCTGAGTGTCACACTTAATTTGTGTTCCTGACGAATGATACACCTTTGGAGTCTGATCCTTTTTTTCGTCCTCCCTTTTTTCGACTTATTTTGAATCTTTATTTGTTGGAGCTTTTCCTTTTTCACTCCTTTGTTTTGAAGTTTTCTCCTCTTTTGTTGGAGTTTTTCTTTTATCTCATCTCTTTCTTTTGAAGTTTTCTTCTCTTTGTTGGAGTATTTTCCTTCTCGTCTTTCATTGACCTTGTAGGGGTGTTTTTTTTTATATTTCTTTCCACCTTCCCCATCTTTATTTCTTTTCCCAGAAGTCATTTTTTTTATTTGCTTCCTTGACCTTGGGAGACTTCATATCTTTGCCCTTTGCAACCTCAAACTAGGATCTTCTCTTGTAATTTGCACATCTTTGGTGCGCTCAAAAAGGTTGAGCCAAGATAGGGATAGTGCATATAAACATTCAAAACGGTAATGGGTAAGATGTGGTTATCCAAAGAAAAGGTTTCAGGCTCAAAGTGGGAAAACTAGGGACTAATGTCATTTGGTAGGCTTTGAAAGGCACAAACGGGTTAAAAAAAAGGCCTACAATCCTTTCCCAAACCAAACATTACTCAAGATTTCGCCTCGAAAAACATTCAAGCCAAGTTCTAGATCAACAGTGCAATGCAATTGAATTTTGATCTAAAAGCTCTCCACACAATGCATATGAAATCATGATGTTGGTTTTATTCTTATCTTAAATGCATGCAAGAGAATTTTCAAGTATCACAAAAGTACAAATGAGAGGTACCAAAAGAGTCTATAGTTTACCACACAGTCAACCCTCTGCATCATATTACATATTTTTACATGCTCCTAACTGCATTAGTTCTATTTGACCTAAAGACATGACTCTTATAATATGTACACAATGCTTTTTTTGAAAGAATGAATACCGAATTCGAGAAGAGTTGCCTACGTATCTCATCGAGATGAAAATTAGGTGTACGTAGTTCATGCAGATATGCCTTTGAAAATATGCACAAACTATTTGACTATTTTTTTTTGTTAAAAGAATGAATACCGAACCCAAGAAGGGCTGCCTGCGTATCTCATCGAAATGAGAATCAGGTTCATGTAGTTCGTGCAGATATGTCTCTGAAATTATGCACAAACCCTTTTTTTTATTTTAAAATTTTGAAAAAATGAATACCGAACCCAAGAAGGACTGCCTACGTATCTCACCGAAATGAGAATAAGGTTCACGTAGTTTGTTCAAATAGGGCATGAAATAATTTAAAAATTTAGACAAATTCGAAGCGATTCCTTGTATCCTCTTTAACTGTCGATCTTTGTACTACCTGTTGAATGTGGTCTCACATTTTAGTTTTTTTTTTCACAGTAACCACTTGTTGTTGTATATTCTTTTTGAATGTCTCTTGGCACTGTGTCTTCTCTCAATTATCTACGAGAATCACAAATTGTCATGGCCATCCCTGACTGTTGTCGAGGACGATTTTTTCTGAAAAAATATGAGAAATGTGTGAAAGTAGGGTCATCATGCAAAATAATAAAAAACAAATGAGTGTGACCTTACAATCAAAAACTCTCATGATGTATCTTTTTGACGTTATACTAATTTCTTGTGAAATAGAAAGACTCAGATTTCGCGATTCCTTTTGTCCCTTGCAATTTCAGATGAATAATGACTTCAAATTTGGAAATAAATCAACATCTTGATTAAAAGCAAAAAAAAACTCAAGCAGTAAAATTGTTAGATCGTGTTCATAATGAAAAATGCAAAATATCACACAAAAAAATAATTATTAAACACATCAGCACTACTTTGATTGAAGACAAACTCAATTATAATACATTATATATAAATAATTATTACGCGTCATATACAAATAAGTGACCATTTTGTGCCAAGGGTAGGCTTACCGATCTGAAGGATGTATTACGTCATTTGGTAGCATCGTCCCAAAATTCAAATTTATACAAACTTTATGAATTAAATTGAATGAGGACACATAATAAGGAAAAAATGATACAAATAATCACTCCGATGCAGGGGTACCATCATAAGCTATGCCTCCATGGACGGTCCTTTTATTTGATTTCTTGTTATTTTTGGATGTCCACGCTTTTGGATGAAATGGTAACTTGATCCTTCTTCGACTAGAACAAACTATTAAGCTCCCTACACTAAGGGGCATTGGTTTGCCAAATGATGTATACATCCTTCAAATTTAAACACATACGTATGCTTGTCTTTTATTGATCAATGGGGCAAATAAACAAAAAGTGAGCTTTTAATGGGTCCAACACGCCTTGGGTGTTGGGTCGACTTAGTTCAAAATGCGCTAGAAATAGGGATTTGGTTTCGCTTTATGCTAGTTGACTAAGAGTGACTTTTGAAAGACTGGGAACCATAGTGGACAACTTAGGCTGGAACTTACGACAACCATTGAAAGCATAACGAACCAATAAATTGCCTATTATTCCAGAAAATGGTTGAGTATAAAAAAGTTAGATTGCGGTTTCGCAAAATCGTCCTTTAATATACTATACATACAACAGAAAATGCCTTGAAATGCAATGACAATTTATATACAGTTTAAACAAATAATGAATAAATAACAAAATATACAAATAATCAACAAAATATACAAGATATGATAAATAACACAATAAAACAATAACTCCTCAATTTGAAGAAATAAACTCATAGTGGTTAGAACCTCTATATCCCCAACGGAGTCGTCATTCTGTATACATCCCTACTTTATTCAAATAGGGCGAAACATCGCGGTAACTTAAAAAATGAGCATTTAATTTAATACTAATAGAATTTAAAGAATAAACAAATTTTAAAGAAATCGCCACCTAATTTTAGGAAAAAACTAGGAAATCAATTAAAAATGTATATGAAACCATTAGATTCTAGGTAAGAGGTTCAAGTCATTCCGAAGGAAAGGTGTTAGGCATCTTGCGAAATCCACAATAATGGATCCCGATTGAATTCATTTTTTTCAAATTGAGGAGGAGATAAAAATAAATATACAAGTGTAATAAACAAGTAATTTACACAAATAATCAAATAAAACAATAATAAGAAATAGCTTAAGTTTGCCCGACATCAATAATATATACAATAATAAATAAAAATTATAATTCAAACTCCGTTCGAATAGCTTTAATGGGAAGCAACACTGGGTACCTATAGAGACACTTAGTAAAAATGTTAGTGCTAAATAATATGAACAAAAATAAACTAATTAACTAATAACTAAAAAATAAAAATCCGTCTTATTAACATGAGAGGCCTTGGAAATCGACGATAATTTCTTCATTGGCCAATCTTAACATATAAAATATATAAACTTAAATTAAATTTCTGTCTTTTACACTGGGAGACCTCAAAATTGATGGAGAGATTTTTTTCATTGGCCAAATTAACTTGCACTGTATAACATAAATTCACGTAAAACCAACAACAAACAACAACAAAAAAATAAAAAAATAAAAAACAAATGTAACAACCTCACCACAATAACTATTTAAGAATGACGAAGCAGTAACACAATGACTAAATAATAATAACAACATATCAATATAGATTTCTTAGTCCAAATGAAGAACAACTAAATATGTACTAAATTAAAACGACAATAAATAAATGAAATACACATGATAAACCATAATAGAAAAAAGTGAATTTCAAACAGAAAAATAACATAATAAAATAAATTAAATAAATCAAACTCCACAAAAATGTAACGTATTCATTAACAAAACTACACAAAAAGTCAATAACAACAATGATTATGTACTTGGTCAACAAATGGATATAATAGTTAATAATAACAATAATCAACAACAAATACTACCAATGCCTAATAATAACAAGATGATGCAGTTGCCAAAATTAAAAATAATCAACAATAATAGACCATCAATAGATAAATTTGGGCAGAGATATAAGAATAAAGGTGGCCGGAGTTTGAACCCTCCGGCCAGATTTAAAACGAAAAAATTAAACCATTTGAAATACAACTAAACACAGCAACAAGAACACAAAAAAGAAGAAGTAAAATAACATTAGTTTTAGTTAATTTGGAAGTGAAACCTCACCTCGCCGGAAATGGAGTTCCGTTTTGATTGTTGGATTCTTATTTTTTCCGGTGGTCAGAGTTTTGAGCTATATCGGAGCTTGCTATGTTGCCAGAAAGAGGCTATTTGGAGCTGTCTTTTACCGAAGTTCGCGACTGTTCGCTGGTTGTAATGATTAGCCTCGAGAATACCTGCAAAAATCAAACAACAAATCAAAAAAGGGAAAGGGGAAATGAATTAGAGGTTTTCTTCTTCTTTGCTCCGATGGCGATTTTGTGTCGGTTTTCAGTTACTATTTCAGTGAGCTTTGGAAGTTGTTTTTGACGGATGGTGGGTTCGTTTTTGGAGCTTGGTGGGTGGAGCAATGGTGGTTTATAGTGGGGTTTTGGGTTGGTGGTTCACTGGAGGTTTGGAGCTACTGTTGTTGAGCTACTGGTAAATGGTAGTGGGTGGTTGGAATTTGTATGTTGTTCGTTTGCTGCTCCACCGGAGATCTTGTTTCGCTGAAAAACTGAAAGGGAAAAATGGGTTGTTTGGCGTTGATACTTCACTGATCAGTGAGAATGAGAGAAAAATCATTGGGGTTTTGGTTACCAAAAGAAAATGGGAATGGAGATGACTTGTTTGGGATCTTTGGGTGGTGGAGGCTAAGGGAGGAAAATGGGAGAGGAAAAAAAATTAGGGTTTTTGTCATTTAGGAAATTTTTATCTCCTAAAAAATAATTCACCCCCCTCTACTTAATGACTAAGAAATAGGTTAAATAGAAAATCAAAAATCACCTATAATACAATACCATTATATAAAATTCTTGGGCCGAAACCACTTGCTAATAAAATATCTGTGTATGAAATCTTATTCATATTCAAATGGATTTTTAGACAGTAAAAAATATCAAAATAAATATTAACAAATGTAATAAATAAAATGAATATTAAAAAAATATATAATGAACATAACTAATGACATGTAAAAATGCAATTTTAAGATTAACTGATAAAAAATCCTAAATTTTGATAAATAAGGATAGTTATCGATAAACTTATTTAAAATTATAAAAAAAATTATTTTGAGCTATTAAATAAATAAAACTTAAAAGTTACGAATTTTGAAAATGTTAGGCCAAAATTGAGTGTCACCAATCGTTTAATATTGGTCTTACCCAATTAGTTTCACAAACGCAAGATCTCGTCCCTCGTGTTTGTGATTCGAAATTGATGAAAGATGCATTGCAGGTTCTAAATTACCCATTGTGAAAGATTCCAAAATAAAAGGGGAAGCAAAACGTGTTATTAAACATTCTTCTCTACCCGAGGTTCATATCTTCAATGTATCTAGTTGATTTTGATTCTCAATTTAATGTATATTGCCTTCGTTTCAACTTTATGATACATTATAATTTTATCATGTATAATGTATCATGTTTAAATATGATGTATATGACACATAACTATGTTAAATTGTATAATTGACTATGTATTAGATGTTGTTCTGTATCTGCAATACCGTTTTATAACTAAATGAGTGTTTATCATATTTATAGTTTATCATAACTAATTTTTTTAATTTTTTGTTATTCAACTTTGTCTGATACAAAAAAAGGAGGGAGTAGAACATGTTGCTAAACACCCTTCTCTACCCAAGGTTCAGTTTTTTAATGTATCTAGTTGATAATGCATTTGTTTCAACTTTATGTTACATTAAATTAACCTTTGTTAGTGTTATCACTGATCTGAAACATCACTGCTACAATAGCTTTCGTTGTTATGCAATGTATCACGTTTATATTTACGGTATTGATATATAACCCTGATGTTATTGAATCTTCAATTAGTGTTTATCATGTTTAATATAAATGTACTTGATACATAAACATCTCTTAATGTATCATTTACATGAATCAAGCTATATAACGTATCTTCAATCTTGATACATAAATCATAACTGGAGCACTGTGTATCAGATCCAACAATAAATATATTATACATATCAGTGACAATCTTTTACTACCAGATACATACACCCAAAATTATTCAATTTTATGAGCACGATACATAAATACATAAAAATTGATACATGTAAATCTATCCAGTCCTGTTTTTTCTACTTTAAAAGGATCTTCGATGAACTTGAAGATTCACAAAAGAAATCGTTTGTCCAACAACAATTCCTTCACTTTTATATCATTCATAACTCACCTCACTTACCCAGAATTTTGACTAAAGTTTTTGAATCAAATCTGAAAGGTTTCTTTGTTGAACAAAGGGGCCGAAGCAATTTGAAATTTTGAATTTCTCCGTTCTGTTAGGATTTGCATCTATATAATTGAAACTTGAAAGTAAGAAGAAACGTAAGAAGATCGAAATATTCATTATGTATCTTATGAAGTTTTCGAATAATGGATGAAACAGAGAGAACGATGAACTGGAAGAAGAAATTTGAATTTTGATTTTTTTAGTTTGTTACGCTCTATAATTTAATTCTTGACAGTAACTTGGAATGGAATAGCACAATTTATGGGATCTTAATTTGATTTTTCAATTTTTTTCGCAACAAATGGCTACTATGAGATCTTAATTTGATTTTATGATTATTTTTTTTGGAAAAATTAGTAAACTAGTAAAAAACCTAAACTTAATTAGTAAAAACCTCCATACTTTATAAATATTAGCAAAAATGTCAAAATGTCATTATTTTAGAAAAGATTGTGTATTCTAATTTACTTCCTATTTTATCTCACCTTAATTACACATTTTTCAATTAATCCTCTCTCATATGTTTAAAAAAAAATGAATATTTTCTCTCTCTCTCTCTCTCTCTCTCTCTCATATTTTCATCTTTCAATTCTTCTCCATTTCAAAGCCCGCATCTCTCTGTTCCTTCTTGTTTGGTTTTATTTTCTTTCAGAAATTGGAAAATATATTTTATAAAGATATTCACACAATCCCTTTGATTAAGGTATGCATCTTTATCCCTTTTTTAAGATTTGTTTTATGATTTTATTTTTGTTTAAATCGTTCATAACTATTGTCTGTAGTTGAAATCACGTTTAGGGTTTGATAAACTCTAAATCACTCTCCAATGACAGAATCTAAGAGAATTGCTAGAGGTATCCAACTTAATCAACAATTCTCTAACGATTTTCTATCATTTAATCTACGTATTACTTAAGAAATAGCGGAGAATGTAGGATCCACCGCTGAAATGATGAAAGAGAGACGATCGAAATAGTGTTGTGGATATTTTGTTAGTTTTGATAAAATACCACATATTTGAAATCACCATTTTCTAGGTATGTACATTGATATGTATTCAGTAAATTAAGGATATTTTTAAACTTTAGATAGTGATGCTATTTCAGATTGTATTAATGAATTCTTATTGGATGATTTTGTATTCATCATAGTATATTTGTTGTATTTGTGTTGTGTGATTTTATAAGTTACTGTACTTATAGGTTTTTGTATTCACTATGCTCTGTATATCATTTTTTAGTTATGGATATTGTAAGAGTGTTGTTTTTATCCAATTAAGTAAAGATACATATTAACTTATACATTTGTATTCCTTTATAACAAATAGTGATGATATTTCAGATTGTATTCACTCCTTATTATTTGATTGTTTTGTTATCATTATGGCATATTTGTTGTAGTTGTGTTATGAGCTTTACAAGTTACTGTATTTACATGTGTTTGTATTCATTATGCTATGTGTATCATTTTCTAGTTATGGACATTGCAAAAGTGTTGTTTGTATCCAGTCACGTTAAGATACAGACTAACTTTATACATTTATATTCATTTTAAACAAACAATGATGATTTTTTCAGATTCTATTCAGTATGGCATATTTGGTGTATTCGTTAGATCATAATAATTATTGTATATGTCTGGTGTTGATTATAAGTTACATTATGGTATAAATTTGTATTTATGTGATGTGGTTTCTAAGATACAATGTAGTTCAATAAAACATAAAATAAATAACCAAATAAATAAACGAAAATACAGTATCATTGTCGTAAAAAATTGTACCCGCTCCTATTTGTTTTTTGTAGGGATACAATTTGATTCAAAAAATTAAAAGCAAACAGCCAATGAAAAAAACATGTCTTCAAACAACCCATTATTATTTTCATATTCAACAAGCAAAAAAATTCAACGAATCCACCAAAACTAATTATTCATACGTTGTTCATAATACATACAATGAAAATAGATACAGTTTACAATTATGTAAAAAAATTCATATCAAAATTATAATCAATTAAAAATAGATTAAGGATGAAGCAATTAACTAATACATGGTCCAATTTGTATTCTACCAATTTTATCGAACTTCCAGCTGAAAAATCCTTCTCCAAAGCTGCTTGTCAACAATTGAATCTTGAATATCAATAATGAGAAAATTGATCAACAATGAGGTCACCGATGAAGTATTTAGTTTTGATTTTTGTAACTGATAAGACTTTTAAAGGATTGTTCCTTTTTAAAATTATTCTCTCCCCTAAATTTCTCCTTTCTTTTATTTAACAATTGTATTCTTTCAATTAAAACAAATAATAAAAACTTAAATAAGATACATAATAAACTATTTTTTGACATTTTTACTAAATATTGAAAGTGTTGACAATGGATCCTATTAAATGTCAAAATATACATTTTGAAATTTTTTCCTTTTTCCCCCCTTAATAACCGCAACAGATTGATACATAATGTATCAACAATAATGTATTCGGATTCTTATTATGTATCCGAATTGCCTAAAAAACATGGATTTGTGTAATTAGAAAAAAAAAATAGGAATAGAAGGTAATTTAGGTTTTACACTATGGGATTTAGGTAAGTTATACAAACTATTTTTGTTCTTCGAAATTCAAATATTCAACACCCAAATCTATTTCAGATAAGCCCAATTTTAAACATAAGATTCATATACAATAAAAAGATCAAACTTCAATGAACAATTTGTCAAACAAACAATAAATCTAACAAACTCATTATCATTTTTATTATTTCTTTTCATGTATCTTTGAGTTTCAGAGATACGTGACTGAAACACATGTTAAAATTGTCTAAAATTTCAAGCGTGGACATTCAAAATTTTCTCGTTACATAAAAATTCATCTTGACTCAAAATATGACAAATAAATTGAAATGAACAAAGTACAATATTAGAGAAAGAATAAATATTAAGGTCTAGAATCTAAATATGTCACTAGCCTAACTATATATACAAGTCCGAAGCCAAAATGATCACCATTCTTTTTAGAGAAAATGTCAACACGAACCATCCTTTTGATCACCTAGTATTTTTTATCTCCATTCCTGAAATTTGAACCACATACCCACTTAATTGACTATTAGATGAAGTTCAAGTGGCCGATAGTAATTAACTCATTCACTTGTTATACCATTTGTGCGGGGTTCTAATAAGTATGGAGGTTTCATGCATGCTTTGGAATATTTTTTAACAATAAACATATTCGATTTTGCAAAACGATTTGTCACATGACTTCTTGTTAGAGGTCCACGCCATCAAATTAAACTGGTTAAATATTTAATTAAAATCAAAATGAAAATCCAAATCCATTAATGAGGGTAATTTTACAAAGAGTGTACCACTGTAATGAATGTTATTATTGTTATACATAAAATGTTGTTATAGAGAAGCAAAACTTAACGTAAAAAGTTGATTTTGGAGAAAATCCGATTGTTATAGTAAATTGATGTTATAATGAGATTTGACTGTATTTGAAGTGAAATAATGACTTTGACTGACAAAATTTCCATTTTTTTTCAAGTGTAATACATGTCCAAACGCACTACAAAATCTACACAAATTGAAGTGGATCAACACCTCCGCAACCACTGGATAATATGTCTGCTGGGACCATTTTAGATTAGAAATAGTAGAATTGTGAACTCTCCAAAACTATTTTATGAGTTTGGATATCACAATTTCTATATAGGGAAATATTTCATTATAAATTGTGTTGAACATATTCAGCCAGATAATAACTGCAAACTCAGTAGTAAGATATACTATACAAAAATATACACCTGTAAAAATTTCTAGCCCAAGTCAGTAGCTGGAGTTCAAAATGAAGAACAAAACACTGATAAGTAAAACCCAGAAAGACGAGAATGAACTCCAGATACGTAGAGCTGATCCTGAAAACGTTGTATATAATGTATATGAATAAATACCTATAGTTCTGATGCAAGTTTGCAACCCACCGCGAGGATTGATCAAAACTTTTAGCACTTTGTCACAATACTGTTTCTTGCTGTGATTGTTCCTCTTCACCTCTCTTTAACAGAGGCTGAAAATTGAACCAAGGCGATGTCTGTATCTGCAAATTTCGCCACTGGCATTGTGTTAACAAAGTAAGGGAATGAGATCTTAAAGAAAGTAGGCTTTGGCGTGGAGGGACGGCTAATATATCCAATTAATTCCTGTACAGCAAGTACATGGAACTTTGGGGGTCCCTTTAGTGCAATGTTGTGAACGCGGTGTTCATAAATCTTTCCATCTTTGTCTAGTTTATACTCTGAAGTGCCATCAAATCGACCACGGCTTTCCCATGGAACACGGGGAATGCCATGAACAGTCCATCGGATCATGATCATGCCTTCCACCGGCTGCCATACACTAACAATGTCTATCCACAAAGCCCTAAAGAATATCCTGCCATGAAATCGTAAAGCCCAAAAGATCGATTTATAATTCTCAATGCCAGTAAAGGTGTTGAGGGGATCTTTGAAGACTATATCATCCCTGTAGAGAATAGAAGAACACCATCAAGAAATAGAAATATTATATCACGACAATAACAGCATCAATAACATTTGCACCTTAATCCCGAAGTAGTTGAGGTCACCTAATGAATCCTTTATGTTCATTCCGCTTTATTTGAGCCGGTTCCATTTCAGTATACATTATTTGTCTTGATCATCTAAAACTAGAGGTTCACCAATCTCACCTTGTTACTACACTGACATACAAAACTAAAGAAATTGGAAAAGACTACAGAATGGCATAACTTCCATGCATAAAGGAACCTTTTGGATGCACTGAAAATAAAGTGATAAATTACTACTCCTCTACTGAATAAAATACATCTCTACACCCTAAAGCTTTCTTATTTCTTTCCTTCCAGGCAACACACATAAGGTCTAGCGGCCCCAAAACAACAGCACCAGCTGGCCATTACCTCTTTTACTGTGCCAAGCAACACCAAAAATACCAAACCAACATGAGAATTTCCCGTCAGTCTCAAAATTACCGGATGATGAATAAGGAGATGATCAATGTCTTCACCTGAATTCGTGCACATAAAGCACCAATTAACATAGGTAATATACCTCTTTGAAAGATTCTCAGCTGGCAAGATCACCCCTCTAATTGCTAACCAGGTAAAGAAACACACCTTTCTCATCTGCGAGATCCAAAACAACCTATACGGAAAGCAACCTCCTCCCTTTTCAAGAGTTTCTCATAATAGGACTTAACAGAGAACACCACATTATTTCACACCCTCCATCTCCCTACATCCTGAATATCCTCTGGTGCACTCTGTTTATGGAATAACTCGACCAAATTTAAAAATTCTGCAACCTGTAACTCGTGTAAAAGACTCCTAAATCTCAAATCCCAAGAGACCTCACCACCTTGTAATCTTTGGACTTATTGGACTGTCATAACCTTTTCACATGATATCTGTAGATGTTTAGGAAAGTGATGCAAAGTGTTGTCCCCATACCATGTGACCCCCAAAACTAAACCTGAAACAGAGACGCAAAATATGTGGGATGCTTGATAATGTGCTCTTAATAAGTATTCCTTCCCATCTTTGGACAAGTATATTTTCTGCCATCCTGCAAGTATCTTTTCAACACTATGTAGTGACATACTTCAAATTGTTTGAACCTCTTCAGACACACCTAGTGGCAAGCTAAGATAGGTAGTGAGAAGTCCCCAACCTTACCATTCAACACGTATGCCAAAGCACTTTTTGAGGTTTATCTTTAGGCCTGACATTACCAGAAACCACGTTAGCATATGTCACAAGTTTTCCGACTGAGACTTGTCCACATCAGAAAAAACCCAAGTGTCATCCCTATTCGATTAAATGCTAGTCGCCCTTAGACCATCAAACCACTTCCTCTTTGAATAATCGACTATAAGAGTCTAGAATAGCCCCTTCTACGTCCTCATTTCCCCTCATGATGTTCAACCCCATTCACCTCCATAGATTTATGAAATTTTTCATTATATTTGCAAGCTAACCCTATGAAAAAATTGAAACTCCTTACTCCAATTACAAAGTTACATCGCTCTCAGCTTCTGTCTCCAACCCTTTTTCCTCTCTTTATCACTCCCTCCCCTCTAACTCCCTCCCCTCTTCTTCCTTCTCTAGTTCCCTCACCTCATTCGTGATTTCCTTCATTTTCACCTTTACCCTTCCAAACACCTCCTCGTGCTACACTTTGAATTTTTTTTAGCATCTTCAACCTTTTCACTAATTTGGATGACAGACTTCCCGCCACTTTGTAGTTGTTCCATCATCCAGCCAACTATTATATCAATTATCAAAGTCCATCTCTCATAGCCACATGTTTTCAAATATGAAGGTAGTTTTAGTGTTTTTCCTCTTCCTATCCTTGAGTTTATTTCTCTCAAGTCTAAACAGCCGATTCTGAGATGCAAGTATAGATTGAAAGCTACTAAAGGCATAGGCAATCTTCTTGCTGACTAAAGACTACAAAAGGGTAAGATGAGATCGAAGTTGAAGTATTAACTAAAAGAAGCACTTGCCCATAGGCCAGATGATGATAACTAGAATTCTAGCTAGTGTACATAGAACCAGTTCAAGAAAAAGGAAGCTACTATCACTACAATTTCCCACAATGAAAAGACTGATAAAACAGCAAACAAAAAACACAGGATATTTCAACTAATTAACCTTGATCACAAATTAGTTAGGGTCAGGTACAAGAGTTTAAATAAATGAGAAGTTTCAACCTCCTGCACCAAAACTTGATTAATATTTTGTGTTCATCACCTGTAATCCCAACTCCCAAAATGTGTCTACAAAATTCTGTAGGATATTGTTATTGGGCACACTCGGTTGCTCACAACTTGAATTTTATTATTGCAAAGTAAGGATCTGCTTTGGTGTTATAGTTCTTACGCACAATTCTTCTTGCACTAACACTCTAGCAACTCTAACTTATTTCCCACTCACTTGTTGCTTGCTAACTTGCTTTCTCTTACTTGGCTACAACTGAACTGACCACTTCTATTTATAGGTAGTGATGGAAGGATCTAGTGAAAGATATTTACTATTCTCTTCTAGAATACTCCTCCTAGTTACGTTTGTCTAGAATCACTCTATAATTCTCATTCTAGAGTGCTCCTCCCAATTCTCTACAACTCTTTGACTATTCTAGATCCTTCATGAAATGACTTAGATATTAACTAAGTTGGTGATGAATGCTTAACACTCCCCCGTCGATACCAACTTAATTTGTTCTTTGCATCCGTTGTGAGTGATTCCTGAAACTCAACAAGCATCATCATATACATGCCTTTAAAGGATCATAGCCTTTGTCAAATTACTCATTCCCTACTCTTTAAAGCTTCTTCAAAGATAGTAATCTCTTTGATCTTGACCACCTCAACTAACACTGCATCTATATATTTGCCGTTTGGGCGTTTCACCTTCTCAGTTGAGGTTCAGAGCTAGCATTCCAATTACGAATTCGGCAAAACTCAATAGCTTTGGCATAAAACCACTTAATATGTATAAGTAATTTATCTAAAACACAATAACTTTCTTGTTTTAGAACTTACCACACATAACCTCAAAATACAGCTCCGTCCCTATCAAACTCTCCTACTAATTTACTAGAGTTGGATATCTATGCCTTGCAAATCACATATATAGATAAAATTCAAACAAAATAGGATATTTTTCAAAATAGAATTGTAACCTGTAGATATCAAAGTTGGGCTCCTTATAAAATAGCGCTGGAAACTCTTCTCTGAGAATCCGAATAGCAGAACCCGTATTCAGATAGTAATTCCTCTTCTGCTCTTCCTCCTTATCAAGTTTGGAAGACGACATCGTATTAACCTTCAACGGAGCAGAAAATTGTCCGTACAACAATCCAACATCCTCCAAATCCTTCACACTCGAACAGACCTTAACAACTCTTCTTCGTAGCACCAGTTTCTTTAGGTGTATTCGTCCGGCGGAGAATGAAGAAATGTCCGGTGACGGCAAAAGAGTAGCCATATGATGACGTCAGATTCCGGCGAAATTAGAGATGGTGAGTGAACATTTTTGTTTGTGTGTATAATTTAGGTGATGAAGAAGAAAGAAGAGAAATTGTATGCGAATATTCTAGAGAGATGGATTTTGTTTGGTTGCGGAGAAAATGAAAAATCTTATCGGAAAAAGACATAGCGCGGCTGAGAAGGAGGGAAATACAAGGATAAGCTTTGTTAGGATAATTTGAAAAATTATGAATTCTATTGGTGGATGAAATTCAATATTCAACTATCGATATGTCTAATCAACATTATTAGGAGTTTTTCCTAAATTTGTTGTTTTCACATTTTCCCCCTTATTTGTATTTGTATTCTTAAATATTAACTCTTATATAGATATATTTTTTTCGAGAACATATTCCTTAATTAGAAAATATGGTTATCGAGTTATTGGGAGAAGTGATTAGACAGGACATGACACTGCTTCATATTACTGAAGACATGATTATAGATAGGAAAGAGTAATGGTCTCGTATTAGGATAGAAAATTAGTAAGAGTAGAGTGTTGTCTTGTCAAGGTGGTATGTTGTATGTTGTAGAACTGTTGAGTTTTAAAGGTGTGAATAGGAAGTGAAGGGTTGTGGCCTGTTGTTTGTTGTAGGATTGTTGGGTTTTAAAGGTGTGAATAGGAAGTGAAGAATTGTAACTCTCCTGAAGGGTTGCGACTTTTACGAAGGGTTGTGACCTTTTGCGAAAGATTGTGTCTTCTCTAAAGGGTTTTGATCATTCGAAGGTTGTGCATTTTCCAAGAGGTTGTGACATTTCTGAAAGGTTGTCTCTTTTCTAAGGAATTGTGACATTTCCGATAAGACACAATTAACACATTTCATACTACCTTTTGTTGGCTATAAATAGAAAGACTTTTTCTCATTTTTCCAATATTGAATTCTTCCATTCTTTTGCATACATTTCTTACCAACAAAATCGATCAATCATGTATGTGTGTGTAATCTCGTTGTTGTCTTTTTGAGTTAATTGAAACTATCAAATTAAAGTTTGAGGTGCTGCTACTTCTTTAATGGTTAATTTGTTTTATCTTAGGAGGAATTAATCTACAACCACGGGTACTTGAGGGGATTAAGTTTCTTAAGGACACACAGTGGGTTCTGTGGGATTGGATAGTTCTTTATTTTTTCTTTTCATCTTTTATTATTTCTGATTTGCTAATCTTAATACATGAGATAACAAGGACTAGCCATACCATGTAGTTCTCGTTATCCCGCATGTTGTTTAGTGTATTTGAATGATCAGACTATTTTTTGTTGTTTTGTTTTTGAGGGTAGAGTTTACGGTACTTTTCTTATATCATTGTTATGCTTTCTTCCATTGTTTGCTTCTTCTTTTACTTGGATTTGATAAACTTGAACCAAGGGTTTTCCAAAAACAGCATCTCTACCTCCACGAGGTAATGACAAGGTTTCCGTACACTATGCCCTCCCAGGATCCCACTTTAGAGAATTTCATTGAATATGTTATTGTTGTAATTAAAAAATATAATTGATATTGATACATTCAGATGTCATTCTATATTTCACGCCTTCAATAAATCGGTTACTCTCATTCATTTTAAACACAAAGGATAGAAATGTATAAAATTCTTAAAAGATGGTGCGTAGATAACTTGTAGATGCAGGCTAATTATTTTGTCGAAGTAATATAAAATTATGGTATAGATTTTCTTTCTGAAAATTATTACAAGTAAATTGAAATTCTTTTTTACTTTGAATTTGTATATTAGTTAAGGTTAATACACAAAAAATAAAAATTACGATATATATTCTCTATGACGTAACAGCGCAGACCCAAAGCATGTGGCGAAGAGATTTGGTTCACTTTTTAAAGTGGCACGTTCGAGCTCAAAAGGCCACAATTTCCTCCACGTGGATTGCAGTTATATCCACCAATTAGAATTGCAGTGGAATGAATAGAATTTTTCCGTCTTCAATCAGATATCTCGAATTTAAGCTTAAAGGTATGATAGAGAATGAACCTCAATAGAAAAATATACACAGTAGTTTTTCGTGTAAAGTTTTTGATTCTAGAGAATTAATAATATGGAGAACACAAAAAAAATTCAAGCACGACGTAATTTAATGGTCAGAGACGAATTGAAAGTTAAGCAGTGAGAATTCTAAAGATCCTCCGAAAGAACAATAGAGATGTCTCTTACGTTACCTATAATATGTGAAAGTATCGACGTAATTTCATAGTCATTTGATCTCAATGCTAGATGAGAAACATAAGCCCAAAACCATGTTTGGGAGCGCCTCCCTTTTAATGAACCTTACATCAGCAAATCCAGATTAGTCGAGCACCAATACAGATATCATACCCCAAAATGAGAAATAAAAAAAAAATATATATGTCCAACTAATACCAAAATCATATTTTGTTTTGCATAAATATATGCTGAGGCAGATCCAAGGAGGTTGCATAAAACAAAATCCCATATCAACAACACAGCAAAAAATACATCCAACAACATAGATTAAAATACACACATTACATAAACAACGACATACTACTTAGTACTTATTTGTTAAAAAAAATCTCCATGTCCCAAATATTAACCATGAGTATTAACAGCTTCCCAAAGAAGACCCCTGGCTTGCATTGCTGCTGTCTTTAAAGTCCTTAATGTCCAAACATTAGCCTCATAAAATGACAAGCTCCTATATGGCAACTTATGTTTTTTGCACAAATCTTGTACAATTGGTGACACTTTCCTCAAATGGCATCTAGGCAACCTTGGAAACAAATGATGTTCAAGTTGAAATTGCAATCCTCCATAGAACCAATCCATCCATGAAACACACGCGATATCAATAGTACCACTTGTTTGTTTCTCAAACCAATCGTTCCCTTCTGGCTGTCCAACGTATACATCAGCCGCGAAATGATTAAGAGTGAATTGAATATGTTGTAGTGATGTAACACAGAAACTTAAAAGCACAAACAAGAACCTCTCAGTCCAATTAGGCAATGTACTAACAAGAAGAGGAAACCAAGTCCAGAAAACAAGTATTCCCAATATGTTCAAAGCTCTGTCTGGTACTTTCCTTGTCGAAAACAATAACAAGAATGTTTGAACAAAGAGATTCACTCTTGCTACGCACATTATAGGGTAATACGTAAAATGTTGATAACTCACAAAGAATTTTGCAACTGAATCAAAAGTCAGCTCTCTTCCATAAAAACTAGAGTTCAATGATTTGAAAAACTTTGTAGAAACTGCAAACACTGGCAAATGTTGTAGATCAGGGTCATGATCAAGGCTATTACACGCGACATGATGAGCGTTATGTGTCCATTTCCACCAAGCAATACTTATCCCAGTAAGACAATTTCCTGTAAGAATCTGTGCCAATTTGTTGAATCCCCGATTTGTCATCATCACGTAATGACCAGAATCATGCCCCAAATAAGATATTTGCATCCAAGCTAATCCCAATAATGCAGCAGAAAGCATATGAATCAAGAAATTTTTACTCAACAAAACACCACAGATACTCAATGACATTAACAATGTCACAAAACAGAAGGAATAAATCACCCCATGCCCCTTTTTTTCAAACATCCCTGCTTTCGAAAATTCAGAACAGAGTTTCCTGTAATCTTTAGACACCTCTGTTACCTCGTAATCTTTTAGATGATATCCGGTGAAAAACTTGTCAAGATATTTCCAAGCAGTACCTATGAACACATTTCAAAATCTAATTAGTCAAATACGAAATGATCATTTATGTATAAATTAATTCGAATTCTAAAGCAAAAGATTCAGTTGAACTCGTAGAACCTGGATGAAAAGCAATGAATGCATCAGTAGCTTCTTGTCCAGCCAAACTACGAATCGGAATATCGCCACCTGGATGTTCTTTCACCCAATCTGTAACATTGTAACATTTTCCTTGAATTGAAATCCATAAATCATCTTGTTTGTCATGTTTCTTCAATTCCTCCGATGTAATGTACTTTTTATCATCACTCATGATGAATGAATTAAAATTAAAATTAAAACAAACGATTATTAATTAATTAATAAGATCTAACAATCAAGAACAAAAACCAACCCCTTTATAATATGATTAAACAATAATGTAACGTAGGAAAAAAGGGTTGGTTTTTTTTTGGGGGGGCTGATTAGAGCAACCCTAAAGATGTTTGTAACTACTTTAGGGATGTTTGATTTTTTTTTATTTTTTTTTGGTTTTATGAATGAAAAAGAGTGAATTATATATAGAAAGAAAAGATAAATGATTTTGAAAGTTAATATATGTATTATTATTATTATTATCCTTTTAAAAATGGTTTTTCAGTTTGTTTTGATTTGGGAAATGGATTTGTGATTAGAGAGAAAAGTACGGATAGAGGAACGTCTAAAACGGTATTATTTATCTATTTATTTATTATTTTTTAAAAAGATATATATATATATATATGTTTTATTTCATATTTGAAAAAATAGAGGGGGATAAAGTAGCAATAACATAACATGTGGTTCACTGACTTTCACGTCTCGCAAAATTGAAATCCACTATCCACGTAGGGATTAATTGAAGACCTTTTTGTCTAAGACGATTAAAAGAAAGAAAAGAATGGTATGTTTTTTTTTACCTTACAGGATAATCCGTTATCATTGATGTCACAATTTTTGCCCTTTTGAGTGAGCATTTTGTGCATATTGAGTAAATCTCCTACTTTGTAATAGCCTGCAAATCGTATGGAAGATGTAAACCGCACTAGACAAACAGGGAGGGGAGCCACATGATTGTCAAGGTGTCCAATTGAACACCCTTCATCGGGGGAAAAAAAAATACATAAATACAATTAAAATGATACATGTGAGCTAGTGATCACATGTTCGAAACTCACAAACACTAGGCAAGTCCTGCAACGGACTCGAAAAGAATTATTCTACTTTCCTGCTCAAATTATTTATCCTTATTTTATTTATAAGTTTCTTGAGAAATTAGTTAGAGTATATGAACCTATGCAATAGACTCGAAAAGAATTATTCTACTTTCCGTCTCAAATTATTTATCCTTATTTTATTTATAAGTTTCTTGAGAAATTAGTTAGAAGATTATATGACTATTTTACCTTTATTTATGTCTAAGTCATAAGTTTTTATATTGAGTGTTTATTTTATTTATGTGTCATCTCCATTAATAACAAAAAATTTACTAAGGGTGAAATGAGAAAAAATAATTAGTTATGTTTGAACTTCTAAAATGACAAATAATTTAATATATCTATTTTTAATAACCACAATAGATAATTTGAGATAAATAAAATAACAGTTTAATATATGATATGAGACTATGAGAGTAATCTATTCACACAAATATTAACTCTATTTTTAAAGGAATGAGGCTCACTACGATAGCTTGCAATTGGGGCCTGTAAGCCGGGGGTGGATTTACCTCGACAATTGATAGCTTGCAATTGGGCCTGTAAGCCGGGGGTGGATTTACCTCGACAATTTGGTAACTAAATAAGATTTCAAATTCGTAATTTTTTTTTTTTAATTGGTCACTTAAAAAGACGGTCTATTAGAATTGATGGTAAGACCTGTTGACATAATAATGCACATTAAAACGTGACAAATTCATTACAAATAAATCACTATAGATATATTGAAATTGATCAGTAACCTACTAACCTATAATAATAAACAATTATCCTGCTATGATCAATTAAAAGCGCAATGATAATGCAATTATTTTTCAATATTACGGTATATAACTTAAATCCGAACTTTATGATCTGGAATTCAATTTCCTGATGCATATATTTATTTCTATCCAAAATTCTTTTTGGAAAAAAAAGAAGAAAAAAAAAACCCTTCTAATAAGAAAAATAACACCTCAACTAGTTGGACTGCATGTGACTTGGAAAGTGAAATGACCTTATGAAATAAACTAGTTAAGTGTTGGGATTTTATCCTATTTTTTAAAAATAAAATTTGAAATTTACTTTTTCTCCGAAAAAAAAGTTAAACTATTACCATAACTATTTTAACTGTTTCTAAAAGAAAATATAATTCCTTTCCATATTTAGGTATACTTTCCGGAAAGCTTGAAACTCAAGATCACTATTCTCATACCAAGAACATAATAACATCCACGATGTAGTTATTTAGAGAGTTTTATTTAGGGGGAGATTTTTCTCCCAACATATTTAAATATTTTCTTTTATCCTATAAATTTTTTATATGTAGGTCAATTGGTCAAACCATATAATAATATTATGCTTTTTTATAGTTTTGGTCAGCTAACTTATCACTTTTATAATTTACAATTTTAAGCTTCCTCATGACGTTCTAATTCATTCAAATCCAATATTAAGCTGCTGAAACGCCAAGGAAAATTCTTTGTAATAATCACAAGTTAGAGTTGCAATGTCTGTTGGGAAGAATCCGAAAGTGAAGGAAAAGAGGAGGAAAGGGGATCGTAGGCCAACCATTAATCACACGTTAATTCATCGATATTTTTTATCCATCAAAATAATAGCCAAAAAATATATATACTTGTACATAACTAGTATTTTATATATATATATATATATAGTTAGCGACTGTAATTATTCTTGGAATAGCAAACAAATAAATATGATTGTTTGTTTGATTGATTGATTGGGAGTATTGGATGCCCCTCTCTTCTCTCTAAATGGACATTTAATGAAAAACTAGGAAATTTCGTTTAGATAGACCATGGGAAGATTTACACATCATTTCACAGGAATGTTCACTATTTCTAAATCTTGAATTAATTAACTATTATATTAAGTGAGATTAGTGTGTTTGCAATTATAAATGTCAATGTGAGATTTTATTTATACAGATTTAACAATTTAGCTTTTTCCTTAAACTAAGTTTTGTATGACTTGTCATTATTCATGAGCTAATTTAGAGATTTATTGTGAACGGAGTATTTATCTTCATCAAAGCACACTGGCGTATTTTGTGTGTATGTCTTTATTGTACGTGTGAAGAAATCAAATCGAATATAGATGTGTAAAGGCACTAAGTTGAGCCCTATCATTACTTTGTCATTTTATTATTCGTCTTGTCACTATGAGACTTTATTCATACACACCTAATATATATATATATATATATATATATATATATATATATAGACACACACACTAACAAAGGCAATTTTCCACATATATTTTTTATTGACCTGTGTAATGATCTTGGGTTGAAACAAAAAAAAATATGACTCTTCATTTAATTTTTTTTTAGTTAAATACTACTTAGATAATTAAAGAATATTTATTTATCTTCATCAAAGCTCACTGGTGTATTTTGTGTATATGTCTTTATTGTACGCGTGAAGAAATCAAATCGAACATAGATGTGTAAAGGGACTAAATTGAGCCCTATATCATTACTCTGTCATTTTATTATTCGTCTTGTCACTATGGGACTTTATTCATACGCACCTAATACATATATACTAACAAAGACAATTTTCCACATACATTTTTTATTGACCTGTGTAATGATCTTGGGTTGAAACAAAAAAAAAATATGACTCTCAATTTAATTTTGTCTTAGTTAAATACTACTTACATAATTAAAGAATATTTATTCTTCTTATAATTTTATGTACTATATATACTCCAAAAAATTTGTGGCTTCAAAATGATGAGTTAGGCAAAAAGGGAAAAAAAAATGTCAGAAGTGGGATTTGAACCCACGCCCTCTTACGAAGACCAGAACTTGAGTCTGGCGCCTTAGACCACTCGGCCATCCTGACTTATTTGTTGTTTAGATCTACGATTTTAGTATTTGTATTAATTGTTATACTCATTTTGAGATAAAACATTTTTTTTATATATATATAACACCAAAATGGAATAGGAGGACAGAGTGATTAAATAAGAAATTATGTCTGAATCGTCGTTATTCAACTTAATTACTCTCACATTTGATCACCTTTTGCTTATAAAAAACTTAAAGCATAGTTTGAATAAGATTTTTATAGACATTCTTAATATTAGAATTAGAGTTTAGAAAGGTGTAGTACTATAACAATATAACATCCTTCTATAAATTATAAATACTAATAATAAAATTTTCAGAAGACAAGAATACAATGCATGGGAATCGAATCCTCACTAACAAGGTTTTGACGCATCAACAAGGTGATAATGTTGGTCGTGCATCAAGTGAAAAAGGGCTACAGATTCTTGGTGGACACGAATTATTTTTAGCTTCGACGCAATACGAGCTGAAAATTCTAGCAAAGAACACATTTGAGAGTTTGGGCAGAGACTAATTGATGGTGTTGAAGATGCTAAAAATATATATGTGGGCAACACATTTTGCAAGTTGGAAAACGAGAATGCAACTGAAATTGGAGTAGTCAAATACTTTTCTGGACTAGTCAAAATAATTCTCCATAGCGGTGTACATGACCGGGTTGGTTCGGGTTTTTCAAATATCAAACCAAACAATTTGTGTAAAAGTCTTAAATTTATAAACCAAACCAAACTAATAAAATTCGGATTTTTTCAGGTTTTTCAACCTCGGGTTGGTTCGGGTTTTTCAAATACCAAACCAAACCATCGTGTCGAATTTTTAAATTTATAAATCAAACCAAACTAATAAACCTCAGATTTTTGGATTTTTTCGATAAAATTTGCATACAAACATATAATTAACTTGTGCTCCAAATATTTCTTTAGTCCAACCAAAATACAATTATCTAAGGTGTTTCTTAAGAAAATAACACAAAATATGAGATGAGTATTGATGACACTAAAATATTCAATAAAAAATAATAATGAAATCATCATATAAAATAAATATTGCAAAGTCATAATGAAAATGATCATAATTTAAAGGTAAAAAAGTTTGAAAAATACTTTAACTTTGACCGAAATTGTTGTTACGATACCAAACTTTATGGAGGACCTTTTACTCCCTACACTATTTAATAGTGTATTTTTAAGGTATGTATGTGCCTACGTGGACATCATAAATATTGCATCATTATAAATAGTAAAGTGTCCATGTGGGCACATATATACCTTTAAAATACACTATTAAATAGTGCAGGGGGTAAAATGTCCTTCATAAAGTTTGGTATCGTAACAACAATTTTGGCCAAAGTTGAAATATTTTCAGACCCTTTTCCCTAATTTAAAAGTACTAAATCATGCAAATAAGTTTAATAAGTAGTAGTTACATTACTAATTAAATAATTAAGGAAAATTAAAATTAGATTATGCATTTTAATTGTCTAAACCAATGTAAAACTAAAGAATAAATATTCAATATTATTGTCATTCTTAGTGTTGAATTGATTTTCTTTTTGCATTAGTATTAATTTGATTTTAATTTAAGTTTTATTATAATTATCAACACCTATGAACTATAATATTTATTGGACCATTCCGAATTCTAAGTTTTAAGCTTGAAATAATTTATTAAAAGATAAAAACTATGAAATAGTATAAGAAATATTTTAAAATTATATCAAAGTAAATATTTTTTTGTATAAAATAAAATTTTAAAATTACATATATAATGTCGGGTTGGTTTTTTTTAGTTAAAACCAAACCAACCCAAATATAGTCGGGTTTTTTATCCAATACCAAACCAAGTCAAACCAAACCACTAGTTGGGTTTTTTTTCCGGTTTGACTTGATTTGCGGTTTGATTCGATTTTGTACACCCCTGATTCTCCAAGACACGAAATAAGTGCAATTGAGAATTCTCAGGACATTGATGGTTCATTATTAGCATCAATGCAGAGGATGTTTGGATTTGATTTAAGAGTTGGTCAAACCTATTTTTAAGTCATTTTTTTACTTCTGTAAGTGTTTGACAAATATAAAAATAACTTAAAATAAGTCAAAAAAAATAACATAAAATAAGTTAATAAATGTTTGACAAGGTTAAAAATAACTTCAAATAAGTTAAAATTAAAACCAAAAGTAGATCTCCCCTACTTTTAAATTTTTTTGACTTAAAACTCATTTAAGTTTGACTTTTTTATTTTTAACTTAAAAACTATTTTTTTTTAAGCCAATTCAAACTAACTCGCAAGACAAGAATTTGAACAAAGGGAGAAAAGTTGACAACAAAGAACATTGGGACATAATAATATACATGATATAATGCTTCTACAGGTAGTGAAAAGAGGTAGGATATTGTGATGGAATCAGGTTAACAAAGTAATGCCTCAAAAGACCTATAACCTATTGATGTTCAATAGTTTTGATGCTTTATTGAAGGCAATTGAAAAATATGGTAATGTTATGGGTCAAATATTACATATTTCTAATCCTGAAATAGTCAAGATTATTCAAGAAAATCAGATTGTTACGTTGCTCAAATTCAATACATTAATCAAGCTCATAATGTACACCTCAGCTCATGAGGTCTCATTGATGGACTCCATCAATTTGTTAATGAACTTATTACTATAATACTTTTTAGAAAAAATTGACATACTTTCGTCAGTTATTTTTCATATAAAAATGCACAAAAAATATTTTTAAAAATGAGTATTATTATTTTAAAACAATTAACATCTTTTTTTTAAAAAAATAATAAAAAAAGTATACAAATTTGTCTATTTAGGCCTTTATTTGATAACCGTGTTATTGAACTATCTGACTTGAATAATCCCATTAAAGACCAATGTGAAGAAGCATTTTGGATTGTGGGTTCTGTCAATGGATTAATTTGTCTTGTTCGTGAGTTTCTCTTGTCAAATGATTTGTTTATATAGAATATATCCATCAATTAGAAAGTACAAGGAATTGCCTAATTCTAGACTTACATTGACGTATGCTTACTGTACATATGGTTTTGGATATGATGAGTTTCATGATGTTTATAAAGTAGTAGGTATTTTTTGTATGTATGGAAGTTCGCCTCATGTTGAAATCAAAATTTATAGTTTAAAGAGTGATTCCTGGAGAACGATTCATTGTTTAAAGGATTGGATGCATTTTAGTAGTTCGAGTGTGTTTGTGAAGGGGAAATTTCATTGGACTACTAATACTCATGATTATAATGAGTGTGAGGTAGGTGAGATTATTTCTTTTGGTTTAGCTGATGAGAATGTGGGAAAGGTGGAGCAGCCTTACTATGGAGAAGGAAAAAGTATTTCGGAGTTGGGAGTGTTGGGATGCGATCTTTGTGGGTTTTCTCATCATTTGACAATTGGCGTAGATGTTTGAATTATGAAGGAGTATGGAGTTAAAGAATCTTGGACTAAGATGTGCATCATTGAGTATCCTAAACTCAAGAAATATCGATTTTCTCCATCCATTTTCTTGTCAAACAATGGTGATGTTTTAGTTGGGTATGGATCAACATTCATCGATCATATACAATCCAAAGGATGACTCTTTCAGATATCCAGAGGTTATTAACCGTGATTACTGGTGTATGGGGATAATCTACATTGAAAGCCTAGTTTCTCCTCTTTCTACCGAAGGGCTTAGGTTGCAACAAAAATAATGTGTGGAAAAGCTCAGATCGATCACGGTTAATAACCTTTTCTACAGATTGTTCAGCATATGCAAAAAGGTATTTTATCCAAGTCCTTTTATGCTTCGTGTTTGTTCCTCTGTGGTACGTGGCATTATGATAGACTGTTTACATCACACCTCTACTGCCCTTTTTTATTTATTTTA
The DNA here is from genome assembly GCA_029007595.1 of Solanum commersonii. NCBI lineage: Eukaryota > Viridiplantae > Streptophyta > Magnoliopsida > Solanales > Solanaceae > Solanum > Solanum commersonii. The sequence goes on along the minus strand of JAJTWQ010000023.1, from coordinate 6,408,777 downwards.
TTATTAATAATAGACAACATATGTCTCCTGAACTTGCACATGTGCTGCTGTCTAGACATTAGAAAAGTTAGCTATGGTGTGTGTATTTGTTCATGTTTCATTGCTTAAAGTCTAATTGAATCACTCGTCATGTCCCAAATGTGGTTTTTAGGGAAACAAAGCTTGTCTTTTTGCTTAAACAAGACAAACAATTTCTAACGGAAGTGATGCTTGCTACACGATAAATGCAGATTGTGCGCGAGGACAAACCTACATGTGGTGCTTTTCTATAGCTACCCTGTTCTTGCTTGTCATTTGACATGTAAGCAAGGTGCTTTGTTAATTGCTATGTAATAATGTACTTTTGTGAAGTGAAAGCTAGCCACAAAGTTGAAACCTCTGGTGTTCAGACTCATCAAAAATATTGTCCTACCATTGTCGGATCCTCAAAAAGTAAAACTAATTTCAGAGGATCCGACTTGTGTTGCTCGGGCTCTTCAACTTTACCTATTAATTTATGTTCCCAAAGTTTCATGGATTCACAAATGCATCATGTTATAAGGCTAACAATACTTGAGGTGAGGCATTTAATGAGCACCACAAAGATGCATAAACCTGTGTTCTGGGGAGCAAGCAAATGCCAAAAATTATTCTTGAAAGAGTCTTGGGCTAAGATTTTTTAAAAATCAAGTATCCCAATGATTCTTGCCCCTTGAGCGAAAAATGCGAAAAAAGAGAAAGGAAAAACTATGGACCGACTACATCATCTCCACCTCATATGAATAATGAGATATATCACCCCAAGGACGCCTTCGGCAACCAGGGGTTAATGACCATGTTCAATAAGTGAATGCAAACCAAACTTTTATGACAATTTAAAACCATATCTATACTGAGGGATACAACAACCATGAAGAGTGCAAATTTTCTTATTAACTAGTATGGATCGGTTTTTATTCAAATCGTGAACATCCGGTAAGAATTCAATAGTAATTAACCAAACAATAGTAAACAAATAAAAATACTAATTAACCAAACAATAGTAATTTTTTTTTTTTAAATGTCAGAAGTGGGATTTGAACCCACGCCCTCTTACGAAGACCAGAACTTGAGTCTGGCGCCTTAGACCACTCGGCCATCCTGACTTGATGTTCAATTATCTATTTGTTAAATATTTATTTTATTGAACTTTTTCTATAAATTTTAGATCTTCAGCTGACAAAAAGGTTTCAACTTAAAATGGAGTACTAGTGTACGTAAATAATGTATGAAATATTGTTGGGTTCTTAGTTAAGACGTAAATAGAAAATGGAGAGACATGAAACATTTGAAATGAGGAATTTTGTCCCACATTAAATAGGAAGATAAGGATTATAGTGCTTGCTTATATAACGAAATAAGTGGCCAACAAAACTAAATATTGCTCATATCGCGATGCATTCCTGTTTTTTATTTATTTTATGGTTTGTGCAATCAATGATTAAGGGAAAAAAGAAGTAATGCACCAGCCGGGAATCGAACCCGGGTCTGTACCGTGGCAGGGTACTATTCTACCACTAGACCACTGGTGCTTTGTGACTTGGTTTTCATTGTTAATAGATAAAATTAGTTGTAAAGAGTACACTTACTATATTTGGAGCTGTTACTTTTTCTTTTTTTTTTCCAACTTGGTTTTCAATATAATATTGGAATTAGATCAATTCAGATTCATGTTGGGTAGGATCCCATTTGAGCTTTAAGTGTGAAAAGCAAATCTTCTACTTTTGCCCCTCCTATGGCTATGGAAAATTGTAGATTCAAATCAACACAAATAATCACTCACATAAAAACCTCAATACCAATATTAATCTTTGATAGTCATTCATACAAATTTACATGCACTATTATAACAAATGAACTATTATTCTACACATACTATAAAACACAAAAAAATTAATTTTTTTTTTTTAAAAAAAAAGGAAGAATTCATTTCAAGTGATGGTGGAACAAGAAATTTATCTAAGAGATTCAAAAAGTTACAATTAAAATGTCATGCTTCAAATTTAAATGTACGATTAAAGTAAAATTTTGAATTGTGACTTCATTGAAATTCTCCTTTATATCAAATGGAATTTAACGATTTATATATAATAATTATTATTTTTACTTTATTTGCATAGTATATATTTTTAGTAAAGAAATTAATTAGTTAACTATCTTCTCCTACTTAGTTTCGCCTTTGAATTTCATGACTTTTTTATACTGTGTCAATCATCACTAGCTACGAGTTAGTGCTAGTGTCACCTTTAGAATTAACTTGCAAGTGAACTGGTTTGTGACGACTGATTTTGACAAGGAACTTATTGAGATTTTAAAGTGTGAATGGAAAACACTTGTCGTAGAGGAGAAAATAAAATTTATATGTATTATACCAATGTGGTACCCGATCCCACACAAACCACTTGTCCGTAGGTTCACATTGGACTTAAGTCACTCATCATCCGAATAATGATTATATACTCACTATATCTGCATATTTCAATATATGATATGCTCTCCAATTACCTCTCATGGCTGCACATTAAGCATAACGTAGCTACAATATCATCATTCATAACATCACCACCGCATTATAGAGTAATTACAAATTCATAATTGATATTATCCATGAATAATCAATTCAACAGTTTACATGCTAAATCTTATGAGCAACACATAATTTCATCAAAACAATAATTATGTTTGAAGACCAATTATTAACATGCAATACAACTCACATGACATATTGGCAACTAAGCAAGTTCTAACTCCAAATAAATCATAACCTATCTCAATCGACGAACTGGAAGCGAACAAACTAAATTGTTGATGCCTTTCCTTTTCTCTACTCCTCACTCCTCAGAATGCTCAAAGTCTAATGCAAACAAAGTATGAGGTCAATTTAATATCTTAGTTGATCAAATGAAGGTCTTGGGGTATTCAAATCACCTAGTTCTACCTTTTTAGAAGGTTTAACAAATAATAAACGAATTATTTTATTAAATCAGAGATTTCCATGATCAATTCAATCTCATTCATGAAGTTCTAGACCCATTAACCTTTCTTGAAGAGTTTATATGCTCAAGAACTCTTTTAAATGGATTTTTTAGATGCCTAAATATCAAAATTAAAGTCTAAACTCACAATTTCATGCTAGAAGACCAAATTCAACGGAAAAAAATATATTAAAAACATGCATAAACAATATAACTTACATTTTGCCCATCAATAATTAGCCTAGGGTTTATCCTACAAATTCTACAAAGAACTCACCCTTCAATTCCATAAAGAAAATGTATTATGTAAGGAAAATTAAAGATGGATTGAAATCACACTCACTTCATGAGAGAAAAGCCCGAAGTCTTAAAAAAATCATCATTAGGGTCCATTGTTCGTATATTCTAAGATATGACTTATGAACAAGACGATGCGAAAAACTGATTTAAAACACGATATAAATTTTTCGACATTCACCAATGTAACACCTTGGACTTCGAAAGAACTAACTAGAAGTTCGTACAAATTAACCATCAGTTTTTAGTTTTGGGTCAACTTCAAACAACCATATATTTTAGCACATAAAGAGTTAGGTGGTCCATGAGCTATCAAATCGAAGGTCTTTTAGTCCTCTTTCCAACGCCGCTAAGTTTGCTAAATTTCAAGCTTGGAGTAAAAAGTTATGGCCATTTGAGTGAAACCTCCCTACTTAAGGTTTTTCATCCGTTTAAAGAAAGGGTATTTCGGTTTTTTTCTTATCCCACTAGGCCTAACACGTTTTTTTCACTCCTAATAAGGGTCTAATCAGATTTATACCACTTTTTCACGTTCCTAAATGCTTAGAGTTTGAGAGAAGGGTTTCAAGATGAGAAAAGGGCAGGGTTTCAAGCGTTCTTCCAAGAACTAAGGAATTCGTCTAGGAACATTGTTCTTTTCAGGCATGTAAGCCTCTCATAGTGTAGGACTCGTTCGTCCTCATGCCATACCTATACTTCATCCATGAAATCGTTTATTAAGATGATTTCTGATTAGTTCTTGGTTTTAATTTCCTTTATTAACACAATGGAGGTTTTGAGTTTCTTGAGTTGAGGATCTTGAGTGTGAATTGTGAATCTTGATAGGGTTTGTGTGCATTTAGATGAATTTGTGTTGGGTTTGTGAATCAAAAAGAGTTTGGAAGAAATCATTTGATTCTAGATGAGTTAGGACCTAAAATTTAGAAGGAAAATTCGTTAGAAATTCTGGGCAGGGGCGTGGGGCGGCGCGCTAGCTACTGCGCTACTACTGGTCAGTAGTTTGGGGCCTGGCGCGGCGCGCCAACAGTGCGCCCCAAACTCTGGCCAGTAGTTTAGGGCATGGCGCCTTGTGCCACTCAGTGCGCCAGGGTCACCTTGTCCTTTCCTTTTCTGTCCTTCATTCTGTATATGTTCTTTCGAATAATGTCTATGTTTTCTTCGTAATATGAACTCTTAAAGGCTTTATTAATCCTTGAGAGATCCTTCATGTCCTAATCAGATGTCCTAATTTACATTTCAAATTAAAGTAAGGTTAAGAAGAAAGTTCAAGAGGTCCTTTTGAGTCATTTCGAGAATTCTTTTGCAATTGATTATAATTTTGAACTAAGTCTTGAGGAAGTTAGTATGAGAATGAGAAGAGTTGTATTTCTTCTTTCAAAAATGAGTATAAGGGAACTAAGTATTCCCAAGTGTAACACTTTTTACATTTTAAAAGAGAGAAACATCGATTTCTAAATGAGTTATGAGTTTAGAGATGTTTTCAGAGTACTACCTCTTTTAAGAGGATGTTTTGAGTAATTACCTCAAATTGAGAAAGAGTTATGTTTTATACATTTGAGCATGAGTTGATATTATTGAGATTAGTATTAAGCACCGATATGGAGATGAGTTTAGACAACTCATATTCCTTATAAACCATGTAGCCAACATGGGTAAAAGGTCGTACTTTTTAGACAATTCCTTATTGCTTTTAAGCATAGCTTAGTGGATCCACTTAGTTGAGGTGTTCTATACCCCAAAAAGGTATAGGACAGTTCTAACAACGTGGGTGAGACGCTGTATCATCACATATATCATAGTGATGGTTGTCGATTAAAGAATCTCCCAAATAAGAGTAAATAGTATGTTACTGTACTTTTATACATTTTGAGTTGACAACTACTATTTTAAAAGCTTTAAACATTGCATCTCTTATTATTGCTTTCGTGTTGGAGTTGAATTGAGGTAAGTATTGTATTCCCATGTTACCAGTTCAGTTATCAATGTTTCAATTTTCCCCCTTGCATGCTCGTACATTCAATGTACTGACGTCATTCGACCTGCATCTTATTTATGATGCATGTGTTCAGGGTCATCAATCGGCGCTTTGTTGATACCATTTGCACTCCAGCTAACTTTGGTGAGCCTCTTAACTTTGGAGGACTCCACGTTTACATTTTTGTTTTATTAAGTTGTTGAGGATCCTATCCCGATATCTATCTTAGTATTTAAAGGCTTCATAGATAGTTAAAAGTTGAATAGTCTCCCACTATTTCCCTTGTTAATGTTTTGAGACTTTGAGTCACTTATTGATGTTTATATAAGCATTTCCAGATATTTACTGATCAGTTGAGATATTGTTGAGATATTTTGAGTTAATCTTTGCATTTGGAGTTCCCGTTTCTGCTTGAGTAAGTCTTTCGCTAAGTAGTCAGTCAGACCAATGGTTCGCTTGGGGACCAGTAATGATTCTCGAGTGTTGGTCATGTACATGGTGTAGGCTCGTGATGTGACAACCAAACGACTTCAGTGTCTTCGCTATAGAGAGAAGCTAAACAATTCTTTTCAACTTGTTAATTTTTTTACTTTTGCCAATTCTCAATTCGTAGAGGCCTATACAAATATATTATGATCTTATACAACTATAACAACGAAACAAGTCCGTTACAATAATACTTTTTTTTAATCCAAACGAGCCAAAAGGCTCAAAATTTATAGCTCAACAAAATATGTACATATACAAACTAAAAGGGCTGATGGGTTAAGACCAAAGCCCACCAAATTAGCCTAACCAAAAAAAATAGAGCAACTTTCACATATAGCTAACATAAAAATCATATTTATATGTTATAGCTATAGTTTGCATAATTGCGCTCCATAACAAATTTTATGTTTGCTATGGAGCTTTTGATTTGTATAATTCGCTACAAACATTTAATTTTATACAAATTGTTCAGTTTTGTATAAATTCATTTATACATTGTAATTTGTTTAATAAGATCTATATTTGTATAATTATAAGTGTATAGGACGAAAATATATGTATTTGTATTTGTATATACACTTTTCTCTCGCTTTATACAAACACAAACGCATTTTGTACATTTTATACCGAAGTGTATAAAATGGCTAATTGTATACCGAATCAAATGGCAAAAAAATGGAATGTTTGCTGCGAATTACAATTAAAATAAACTATGGCTATAACATTTAATTTGAATTAATAGTTTGTTATTTCATACAATTTTCCCAAAACAACCAAAAAACCTGCAAAACTAAAACTAAAGAAAACAAAGAGGAAATGAAATGACATAGGCAAAAGAGGAAATACCAAGAATAATAACTTTTTGATCTACCACGCCGGAGATATATGCAAGATCACAACTGAAATTGTTAATCGATGGTAAGCTAACCACTTTGAAAAGAGTCGCCACTTAATTTTTTAAAGAAATTAAGAAAACTTATTATTTTCAAAGATTTGAACAGAAAAAATCATTTGAAAATACCAAAGAAGGTTCGGGGTTCAATTTACACTTTCGAGAAGGATTTACGCATTTGAAGTGTCCACTAACATGGGGTTGACCTGCGATTTGACTAAAATATATATTTTTTTGACTATTTTTAGAAAAAGAAAAAAAAGTGCTTTAACATAAGAATAAAAATTGTTAACTTTGAGAAAAATAGTTAAATAAATGATACATTTTATTTCATTTTTTTTATTTTTTAGAGAAAGGAATCCAAAAATGAAACATTTGAATTAAATTGCAAGTGATTAGAATGTTAATAAAAAAAATAGATTAATTAGAATTTATTTAATTCATTTTGAAATAATAATTTAAACTAATTTAATAAATTAAAACATGAAAATCATTTTAAATTAATCGACTAACCTTTTTGAGAAAATGACTTAAGTGTATATATATATTAATTAATTGCAAAAGGTTTTGAGTAACATTTTTTAAAGTTTATTTGACAAAAAATACTTTGACTTAAAAACAATTTTAAAATGAATAAAATGTGATTAAGTGAAAAGCATTAAAGAACATCTCTTTTTAAGAACCAAAGGTTTAACTTAATTGAAGATATAAAATTTTGACCAATAAATTAATAAAATAAATAAACACAAAAACGTGAAATGTATTAGAATTAAACCGACACAAAGAAAATAACTCATCTTTTGGGGAATCTAATTAAGTTAATTAAAAATTATAAAGTTAGAGTTAAATAACAAACAATAAGTAATCACAATTAAATAATTAAAAAGTAAAGGGAGAGATTGAATTTAGGCCCTTTTTGGCCTAAATTCACCGTTGTCCAAAAGTGGGATGTTGTTTATGCATTTTTGGGGCTCCTTGAACCTCAAGACCCTTATATTTGCTTCCACTTCACTTGAATCATGATGGGGTTGACTCAGAAATGAACCAACTCGAAGATATGCAGGAATGGAGTCCATATTGGACCCATCGATTTTCACATGCATCATAAAACACACATATAAGAATTAATCCAAATCATGATAAAGCACCTAAGCTAATAAATATATGCAAGTCCATATTTGGAATCTCCACAACAAGAGGTAAGAAAATTTATTTAAAAAAAAAAAACAATGAAAGAGGAACAAAAGGCACTAGACTCTTAAAAATCATTTTAATACCACCTATCCTGACATGATTAAAATTAAATTAACACTTTCAACAAATTGGATACTAATCTGAAAGGAATATTCAACTAATGGACATCGATTTCTAAAAGAAAGGGCATAAAGTGAGACATAGAAGAGGAAAACATTATCACATATAAACTTCTCACTTTTTCGTATGAAAGATAAGAGTTACTTAGATGATAGTAGGCTACGATTATTGCATTGAAAGTAAGAAAAAAAAAATCGCAGATGCAGCAACTATACTACCTTTAAATTAAAATGTCAATATTCACATTATAAATGGGAAAGGAAAGGAGTGAGAAGTTATTCATTACCAAATCTTATCAAATTGTCTGAAACTTAATACAAATTCAGACTCTTAAAGAACAAACAAGCAACAACCAAAATGAGCAGGGACCAAACTTATCCTCAAATCATAGTGAATGAAACAAGCAAATAATAAGTTTACAATTTGAGACCTTTAAACGACATCACACTGAAATAGAGAGGTCGAGCTAATTCAATAAACACTCCATTTTATCGCATATATGTCTACCTGAGAACTTAAGTAGAGAACAAAGCATTAAACATGAAGATGATAAGACTATATCTACTCAAACACTACAACGGCAAACTATAGAAAGCCACATATTAAACATATGGAGAAAAATAAAGGTTGGCATCTCTCTCCCAAGTAACGTGGAAAATATGTCGTCCTCTTAAATGCCCAGAAACAACCATTCGAAGACACATAACGAAATTTATAGGTCACAATTTATATATCACAAGGAGACAATGCATCGTAGACCCTAAACTATCAAGGAAGAAGAGAAAATATAATTGTGGTTGTGCTCACGCTATCAAGATATATGTTGAAATGTATTATTCGAACTCAAAAATCAGAGCTTCTGGCTTAATAATAATAATAGAAAAATAAATCCACGATTTCTAAGACAATAACATGAGCATTATGAAGAACATACAGTTTACCCGTTTGAACAAGAGGACAACATTAGAAACAAAACAGAAATGACATGGACACTTTATGCAAGGTTAATTCTTTGCGGGACTCATGCTAAATCAAACCGCAAAAAAATAAATAAAAATTAATTGGTATTCAACTTATTCATTCAGCAAAATAAGGAATTAAATTGGATATATGATGAGTAGATGAATTTAATGGGAGGCTACAAATTCAGAAGGACAATATCGTAGATTAAAGTCGAAAGCAAATTTTTTATATATATATATATATATATATATATATATATATATATATATATATATATATATGTATTACATGAGATTAGGCTAACATTCAATACTTCCTTTTCAAGAATAGTGAGACAAACATAGAGCCAAAAATTAGAGCCTCCTGATTAGGCAAAATTAAATTGACAACGATGATTACATGATTCAAAGTCAGCTAGTAATTACAAAAATACAATGCAAACTGATTCAATTTAAGATGAATAAAACAAACTGAACAAACTATAATAGTAAATGAGCAAAATACCAGATATGAATCAAAGCATCATATTAGACAAAGAACAAAACAAAGAAACAAATTATCACCTCTTTCGGAGCAGCGACCTAAAACGAACGAGCTGAGGAGGGCAGCGATTCTTCCACCGAAACATGACTCCGAGAAACTCGAACGAACAAGACAAAAACAAGCGAGAGCCCAGACTGATCCGAACAGTTTTAAAGATTTTTGGTTTAGATATATTTCTTCCTTTCAACACTTAGCTAACTCTTAATCTTTTTCCTTTTTTTTTTTACAATGGAAGAGAAGAGATGTATTTATAGGGGGAATTAGGGTGAAAAACGGATAGAAACAAGAGTCAAAAATGGAATTCTCCCTCGGTTTAAAATTTTTTTCCTCCAAGAATGGGAAAGTTGTTGCTTGTGTGAGATTTTCCCCAAAATTCGGATGAAGAGGTCAAAGAGGGCGCCTGTTGCAGAGAAAGTTGTAGGAGTTGTTGGATATTGACGCGTGAGGGAGAAGGAGAACGATGTACAGGGGTCAGTTTGTGTCGTTGTATTGCTGCTGTGTGCGTTGAAATTGAAAGGGAAAAGGGGTTGGGTCGGGTATGCTTGCTTTTGTGAATGTGGGTATGTATGTTGTATTGCTGTTGATGTATGTTGATAGAATTGAGTTTCTTGGGCTGGGTTATTGGTGGAAAAAGAAATGGGCCAAAAATAGGGAGTGTTGGGCCGGCCGATGCTGGAAAAAAGAAGAAGGCCCAAAGTTGGCTTGAAAGATTTAAAGTAAATGGTAAGGAATGGGTTGGATCTGTACTTAATAAAAAGGCCAAAGGATTGTAAATTTAGCCTACTTAAATTTAAGAAGTTAATCAAATTGAGTTGATTTGCAAATTCGGCTAAAGTTTAAGTAAGATGAATTAATATAGTTAATTTACGAGCTCCTTAATCTTAACGAAATAAAATAAATACCTCAATTATAAACTAATAATTCGAAATTATAACTATAACTTAAAGTAAATTAATAAAATATTTAACTAAATGTAAAATCTTTTTGATGATTTTCAAATATTTATAAAATAACGTGATTGTAGAAATGTACGTATTCATTATTTAAAATAATTACAAGAAGACAAAATTACTTTTAAAAATAACTTGCAAGTATTTTGAATTTCATAAGATTCATTAATTCAAAATTACAACCATCACTAATAAAATATCTAAAATAAAAAAATCTTTTTGAGATGATTTTTGAATGTTCATAAAATACCTTAATTATACATATAATTATATAAAACATATATATCATTTACAAGGTGACGAAACTATTTAAAATGACTTGCAAACTATATTTATTTATTTTTTATTTTTTTTGAAATGTTTATAAAACTAATTACTTTAAATCTTTGGAAATCGAAGAAGCTTGATGATTAATTTATATTGTGAAGGATCAAAATTGGGTGTCAACAATGAAAACAATTTTATATGGAACTCATTTAGCCCAAATATAATCATAGTCCTCCATTTGCTGTCCTTTTTGTTTGATTTCCTCCCAAGCACTACAGAATTGGTTTACATCAACCAAAAATTATCTGGAAGATCCGATTTAGCATCACAGTTCAACATTCTGATACTGTTGCTTTTGGTAGATATTCATGAAGCTTGTCTCTATTCCACCCATTAGGTTGCTAAAAAAAAAACTCAAGTCTTCACAATGTTGACTCTTACAACATCTGGATTAGTAACTTTAATAGCACCCAGTCTAGTCCGGTTATCCTCCCAAGAGTCTAATACTTCAATACTCCTATAATAAAAAACATTACTCTCATAACAAAATATCTTACTCCAAAGGATCATTTAGTGTTAAATCAACCAAATAATCTAAGAGTCAATATTATTTATAGAGTTACATAGATACTGACTATCTTATATAAAAATCAATATACTTTTTTTTTTTATAACGGCTGTTCCAGCTTTAGCTTAAACTTGATATATTGGATAGTTTTGTCAATTGAAATTAATAAAATTGTGGTTTAAGGGTCTTAGTTCTTGTAGTATAAATTCCCCTACATTTACTGAAATTTTCCCTCTTCTTCCCACCCTAGTGTTTCGATTTCGTTTTCCCTCCTCCTTTCTCCATTTTCCATTGATGACCCAGAAGCAGAAAAAAGGAGGAGAAAAATGGTTGGAGTGAATAGTTTTGGGAAAACCATTTGCTCAATTTGCTATGAAGATCTAAACCCTATAATCGAAGATCTTCAAGCAGTTACTATTTGTGGTCACGTTTTTCACGAGCTATGGTTAGCTTCTCCTTTTCTAAATCTATTTGGGTACTCTTATTTCAGCTAATCTTGATTCTAATTGAGATAAATAGTTGTTTATTTAAGAATTTTAATTGGGTTTTCTTTGCTTGGATTCCACTTGATTAAAAATCCCCCTTTTTTTTTTGAAAACCCAGAATTGGCATTTTGTTAGTTACCCTTTGTGCCTATGAGTTCGTTGATTGTACTATACAGATTTGTAACCTTTGAAAATTTTCTTTTTTGGGTGTTTTATTATGACAAAAATGCTGTTTTCAAGCTGCACCGCCTAGTGGTTAATGAAGTGGGTTAAGAACTAGCGGAAACAAGAAAAAACTAGTGGGTCGTTTGGTACAAGTGATAAGAGTCTCGAGATAAAATGTAGGATTATTGCGTTTGATTAGGGGTATTAGTTAATCGTGAGATTATTTGTCTCACTATTTGTACAACAATGATGTGGTAAGTTATCCCCTCATATATAGTGGGATAACTAATTAGGTGGGATAGCTCAATTGATGGGATAACTTTGTCTATCTCATCCCCGTACCAAACGACCGTTAGGTGATTTCTTTTCATAGTTACTCGATACCTGTTGTTGGTGTAAGGTGTTGGTACCCTGAGGGGTAAGTCGAGATGCAAGGTTATCAAAAAAAGAAATGTTTTTTTTCAAGAAATTTTTTCTATGTTTAGTTACATTGTATTGTGAAAAATGTTTTCTCCATTTTTATCCAAAAGGTATTTATTTCTGCCACTTATGAGCTGCAGTCCTTTTCTTTACAAACAAATTTATTTCTTATTTTATATAATTTGTTTTAATCAACATTCATGTATTGTTGTTGATCTTAAATACTAAAAATATCACTAAACTTTTCTCCTGCACCACTATTCTACACCTTGTACATTTACTTTACGTTAGTTGCTTTTATAGTCTAGTAAACACTGAAGATGACAAGGGAAATGATTTCCTAGGGTAAAAGATTTTCCTTTAAACCAAACACACCTTTATGTTTACTTCTAATGAGAAAAAAGAAAACATTGCTTCTACTTTAAGTTGTTGCTGGTTAGGCTTGTAACAATTCTATATTAGTACTTGGCTATCTGATGGAGATAATTGTTGTCTCTATCTGACAAGTATCTGTTTGTTTTCTGTTTGTGATATGTTATGGTTGCAAAAACAAGTCTTCAGCAATGGTTTGAATACTGCGCAAAAGGAAAAAAGAAGAATTGCCCAGTTTGCAAACAGGCTTGTTCGGAAGAAAATGCAAATAGGCTTTATTTCCAATCTATTGGTGATCCAAATGTTACAAGTCTTACGCAGAAGCCTCCTGATTATAAAGAGGATCACCGGGAGTCGAAAAATGAGGTCAAAAGATTGGAGAGGAAAGTTGAAGGACTGACTTCCACTCTGGAAAAACAGATGAAAGATCTCAAAGACGTCAATGCAGAGGTAATTGTTCATCTTGCTATCTCTTTGGTTATGAATTTACAGAATATAAAGCTGTCGAATTCTATGCAATTGCATCATGTTTATTCTATTCACAATACTTTCTCAATTTGATGAAATAAAAAAGGATATATATGAGTGAGTCCTGGAGTGATGAATGGCACATGAGCGGGTCTGTTAGTCTTTCTAACATTATGGTCAAAGGATGAAACTTGCTAAATTTTGGATACTTAAGGATGTTCTTCTTCACTGTGGTAGTTAACGGATGTATCCTAAGTTTTGGGTATAGTCCAAGTATGTTTTTGGCCAAAAACTTCAGGATAGGGATGATCTATTGAGAGGTTATGAGGGCTACTAGTCAGATACATCAACCTTTCCTTCATGTAAGAGATACAATCAACATTGTAAATATAGTACAAAATTGACAGCTAGAGAAAATATAATTGTGCAAAGAAACTCACCATGCTTCTGTGTAGCCGTGATTCTCTTCACATTTGAAAATCATTGGGCTTCCAGTTCTCCATCCTCAAAAAGCCTTGAACTGGGGCAATCAAAAGCTATTGCATAGAGAAAGATTCAAAAACATATTTTCTACTTGATTTTGAATCTAAGCATGGTGATCTCTTCCTTCAAGCACCTAACAGATGAGTACTTGTTTCACGAAATCATCCATCAGTTAGATGTGAAAAGTCAATCTTTTTCCATGTCTCTATGCCCATTGTTGACCAAATGAAATGACTAAAATTTGATAGATATAAAAATTTGTGAGTTCCATGAAGAGTTCTAATGTCTAAAGATCACATGTGACAAATGAAATAAACATCTTTTGCAGATGTAAGTTTCATTTTATTGTTTGGCTAATGATTGAAAAGAGCCACTCTTTTGCTCAGAACCAAAATACATGTTCTTAGGTGGAATAAGCATGACTCCCGTTAAGTTGAGATGTATCTGGTACCATTAACTAAAACTAGAGACATTTATGTGAGCATATTTGCTTCAAACTTGATCTGCTTAAGACTTCATGTCATTACATTTTCATCTCAACTATTTCGTCGCATTGTGTTTTTTGCAGCTGTTCATGTGCAAGGAGGAGTTGAAAATGGAAATGACTCTAAAGATTGAAGCTGTGAAACAGGAGGCAGCCATTCAACAGTTGCTACATCTTAAATCCAAGGTAGATATTTTTTCCTCTTGATGTTTGCGAGTGCATCTATTCAGGCATGCTTGTAAGTAATTCTTCTTGGTGTCATATATGTAAGTTATTAGTTACTATATTCTGGACAAATTTATGCTGTAGGAGCTAGATCAATCAACTTTGGAGTGCATAAGGCTACAAGATAGAAATATGGCTCTAGCTAAGGAGCTTGCAACACTCAAGTTGTAAGGCAACAAGTACTTTCATCCTAATATTATATTTACAGTAGTTCTTGTTTTCACTTTGCCTTCATGGTTATTACTTCAGAGTCTGCGATTTTAACTTGGAGGAAGAGGAGGTCTTGAAATGTGCTTCGCTAAGAGATGATGCTAATAGCAAAGAGACAATTGATGTCTTGAAAAAATCACTGGTCATCCGTAACAAGTACGCTTTTACTTTCATTTAGGAAGTTACAGTTTTCAGCATGAAACTTGATATCTACTAATGTTCTTCTGCTTTAGAGATTCTTTTTGCCTTGTTTTTATGTTGTAGAATACGATCATTGGAGGTTCATTTCCTTGGGAAAATCTGAATTTTAAAACTTTGATATATTACACTGAGTTTCCTCTCAAGCTCAGGCAAATGACTACTTTCTGATCTGATATTGGGGATAGGGCATGTAGATAGAAAGTCCATTCGGTAAAACATAAGCTTGATGTAGCTGAGCAATTCTGTTAAAAGTTAGGCTTCCTAATTCTTCTTTATGAAAAGTACCGTTAATTCTGAAAGGACAATGAAGTTATCGTACTGAAGCTTCTAAATGCAAAAGCGAAATTTAAAAATAGTTTTTGTACGTTGTGCTATATGCTTACATATAGCTGGGTAATCTTTTCTATGCGGATTCGTTAAGTAATGAGTTTTATTGTTTTCACGCAAAATTGTGTAGCTACATGTTGATGGAGTAATATTGTTGACTTGTCAATGGAATGATACTAGTGTTATGCTTATAAAACCGTTAGGTTTGGTTCTACAAAAGAAATCCTTTTCCTTCTATCAGATCTTTTTCCTAATTCACTCCTGTGGTATTTTCACCTGGTAGGGTAGTTTCCAGATCTTTGAGCTGGATAGTTTGTCATTTACAATCATCTCGTTTTCTCAAGCTCAAAAGCAATATTTATTTTCTTGATTCAGTTTTATCAAGCACAGAAGCAATCTTAATAGTTTAGCTGTAAGTTTGACGGAGAACTTTATTGCATTTATCTGGCAGGAATTACGAAGAACTGATGACCAAGTGCAACACTCTAGACAGGCGAGAGGTTCGTTATCTGAGGAAACTTCAGAAAACTAAAGAAAAGAAAAATAACTTGAAGGTAAGTGTTTGATGTCCTAAATGAAATATGGTATATTACAATTTGAGCTTTGGACAGTGTGCGGCTATTTACAGGCCAGGGTCCAAGAACTTGAGATGGCACTTGAAGGAAAAGATAATGAAATTTTGAGAATTTCGAAAGCCTCCAAGAAAAACTATCCAGGGAGTAAAGAACCCAAAGTTGACAGATGTTCATATGAGAATCAGAATAAGGCACCTGCTGAGACAGAAGTAGATTTATGCATCGTCACTGGCTCATGTGATGATTTATCTAGACCAAAGAGAAAAAGAAAGTCTAAGTCTAAGGATAAGAGCATACCAAACATGGCAGAGAATATTATAGCTAGCAGTCTTCACAAAAATAGTCATGAGAAAGAATCTTCCAAAAGAAACAAGGATGGAGGCACTCCAGAGACTTCCAGTTATGTGCATGAAGGATCATATCAAAACTTGCACCAACCATTTGACCATAAAAAGGCTGTCCATGATAGTTTTTTGTCAAGGCCGGAGGCAGTTTTTGGGGCCACTGGTGGAAGTCTAGGGCATGGATCAGGAAATAAGGATGGAATGTCAGCCTCAAGGAATTGTAGCAAGAACAGTAAAGAAAACATGCCCCCAGTGATTATTCTTGATGATGATGATGATGATGATCTTCCCCCTTTAGATGATATTACACAACGCCAGCCCGCATTTCACATCAGGAAAGAGACTTCTTCACCAGTTGTACTTGCCAAACCAGGTCTCTATCTGTCTCATTTTGATGTTAAAGTGCTGTCTGTTGTTTGGGTGATGATGATTTATTTCTACCAAATTATCTTATTCACTGATCGGAGAATGCTCTTAAAACTTGATTGAGCCCTTAATTAAAAGAATTACATAATAGTTCATTTTCCAAGTGTTTACTTTTCTCTGCTTTTAACTTTCCTTGTGGGAGATTCAAGTTCATTTAGGGAAAGAGAAATTACTTAACAAGTACATGTTTCCTCTGACACTGAGTGAATATCCCAGGAGACAGCTGCTTTTCTGGTGGATTGTTAGGTCCTGATGGGAATTACTGGCACTTGGGAAAATGGTGTAAGAGAAAGTAAACGACAAGGATCTGGATTGCTGTCTTGATGCAAGGATCAGGTGCAAGTGCTGGTGATTTGATTGCTGTAAGAGCTGATGGTAGAGGTGGTTGTATCAAATTTCTGCAATCCAAAAATTCGGCATCAGTGGTGGGTCTTATTTTCTTTATTTGCTTATAAATGTTACATGTTCAGTTACTTCTCCTCAGGTGAAGTGGTAAAGAAACAAAAATATGAAAAAACGATTTGGGCAATGATTTAAAAGTGATCCTGCCACTCTAGAATGCTTATGTATTTTACGCTAAGCTACAAATTAGAGGACAACAAATGCAAGAAACTCGAAGTGATAGTAGTAGTATTTATGCAACTCTTTTATTCGAGAAGTGTTTAAAGTATCTTATATATCTATTACAACAGCATACCAGTGTAGTCCCACAAGTAGGGTCTGGGTAAGGTAGTGCGTACGCAAACTTTACCCCTACCTTGTGAAGGAGATAGATTGTTTTCAATAGACCCTCAGCTCAAGAAAATAACAGGAGTGAAGAATCTTATATATCTACATGGTTACTGTTTCTTTATGAAATTGTTTTAGAAAGACTCTAACGCTAAAGGTGGAACCTTGTTTGTGTACTTTTGCAGCATAACAATACTGAGAGTTTGCCATCATTACACCAAATCAAGTAGTTCCCAGTCTCAAAGATTCTTGCAAATAGATAGCTTCTTCAGAAGTGTCGGTGAATACCTGTATTCATAGTTATGGATTTCCTATTATAAAGTATCCATCGAAGACGTAGATAGTCCATTCCCCTGTACAGTGTTTAGGGGTTTCATTTCAGCAACACCTAGTTGTACTTACATTTGATTGATTCGTTATGTTGCTTGATCAATACATATTGAAAGTGCGCCTCTGTGGTTCTGAAGATAGTGAAACAGTTGTTCCATGCAAGCATGCACTTCATTTTTTCTAGTTGCTTACTAGGGGAAGACGATACTTTGTGTATTATCTGCTTGTGTTAATGCCCTGAATTGCAGCCGATTTTTTAGTACAAACAATCTCTTCACATTGAGCATGCGAGTCTTTTTTGTTTTTGCAAAATTTAAAATGATATTGAAATCATGATTTGGAACGTATAGATTCATTTTTCAGGGGTTCTGATCAACTAAAGAGTATGTACAATATATTCATCTACAAGCTTTATAACCTTATTTGTTTGTACAACAATAATTTTCCTTCCTAATTTTCTCTTTTAATTCCTCGCTCGCACCAGCGGCGAGCGAGGAATCGGAGAATTAGGAGACATCATATTCAAACTCATAACATTTTCATCGTACTCCCCATTTGAGAAGTTAAGTCGTAGATTGTTCCTCTTCCATTGTTGCTTGTTCTTTAAGATTCCATTTTCATCAACATTGTTATTAGCATCCATAAACATCCGAATCCTAGCAAGCGCGATCTCCATCGTTTGATCATCGATATTTGCAAAACAAACTCGAAACCATCCTACCTCCGAGCAATTAAATGAAGATCCAGGCGAGACGTTGAGCTTAACGTCGTTTATGATGAGTTTCCAAAGTGACATCTCAGCATCAAGTGATGGTTCTTTCAACAACAATCTCAAATCCATCCAACAATAAACCCCCGCATTGCTCTCTAAGCACTTGATTCCGATTTCTTCGAGTCCCCTCGTGAATTTCTCGTACCTTTCCCTTAACCTTTTCGCGCTTTCAATGAGAAATTCTTCCACAAATTCATCGTCAGACAACATTGCAGCTAGCAAATGTTGTGTTTGAGTCGAAACAAGACCAAAACTCGACATTCTTCTAGCACAATTAACAACGTCATCGTTGAAAGAATACACAATTCCCACTCGAAATCCTGGAAAACCTAAGTCCTTTGAAAGACTAGATACAATATGTACCAAATCTTTATTAATACAAATTTCGTCGTTGATAATTTCAGCGATGCTAACGAATTGTGGAGCATCAAACACCGTGGCAGCGTAGATTTCGTCGCAAACAAGGTGGATGTTATGTTCGTTAGTGAAGGTGAAGATGTTTTTAAGAGTGTCCCTATCCAAAATGGTGCCTAATGGATTAGAAGGGTTGGTCAAAATCAAGCCTTTGATTTTGACATTTGCTTGTTGGCCTTTTTCATATGCCTCTTTGATAGCTTCTATAGTAATTTTGAAATTATTGGAACTCTTGCATGAAATGGGCAAAAGTTGTACACCACTTCTCCATCTTAGGTCCCTATTAAATCTGCATTTAATACAAATGAAGACTTAGTGAGTACTCTTAATTTGATTATTGTATTGTCATGAATTTCTAGAGTTAAAACAGTTTTTTCACCTGAATTATTTATCATTGTGACTTAAAAATACTTTTTACATGGTTTAAAGATCTTTGGTACAAATTCAGGGTCAAATTACTTGAAACGTCTTGAAATTCAAACTATGTTATATAAAATTATTTATAAAATGAGAAATTTTAAAATTTTATTTCTGACAAGAAAATTTCATTTAAAAAAAAAATAAAAATTGTAAAAAGACAAAGAAGCAAAAATATTACTCTTGTTTGTTACTTTCAACTTTTTAAACAGATCACAGGTAGGCAAAGGGTCCGCCATTAATATTAGTTCTAAAAGTCCATAAGATTTGACCATTACGTATAATCTCTCTTTAATTACTTTACTAGTGCTATTTCATTAAAAAAAAATCTCCCCTCAATCAATTACCATTGCCAAATAATATTATATATTTCATCCGTTCATTTTTACTTATTCAATTTAAAAAACACAAATCATATATATGTGTCCAACCTTGCCGATTGACATGCGGATTCCATTAAGATACCGAATTTTGAAAGTCTCGTTTAAGAGGCAAAGAAGGGGATTCAATATTTAAGGAATGCTTATTTTTTTAACGATTGATATATATAAGTTAAATTTGATATAGAAATATGTATATACATACCCTGGGTAATAGGGTGAGGGGACTAAAAAAGCATCACCAGGATCAGCCAAACAAAGTATGAGAGTCTCATTAGCTCCAGTAGCTCCACCAGCCAAGACTACACGTTTTGGGTCAAACTTAACCTTACCACCTCTTGTTTTCTCCATAAATTTTGCAATTGCCTACACAAAAAATAAAATAAAATTATACGAAAAAATTAGGAAGATTTCCACTATTTCAGTGAGAGAATTTGTTCTCCTAATAAGTTGATTTGATGAAAAATGAATAGAAACTTTAAGTATAACATATGTTATTTTTTTTTTAATCTTTGGTAGATAAAGAAAATAGTGTCAAATAAAATGAAATGTATGTTTGAGGTAGAAGTCAAGAAATATATTATTTCAACTAAATGTAAACTTAGTTCTTTATTCCAAGTAAATATAAACTTATAGTAATAAAATTGATCATAAACTTTCTTTTTTTGGTACAAACTCATAAAGACTTTCACCACTACAGTGTACTGTTATTCATATATAGTAGTATGTATTTCATATTCATCTCAAAAAAATAAATTCGATTCTAACTTATTTCACGCCTATTAAGAAAAATAACAAATAGAAGAATTACTTCTATTTATTAGATTTTTCTTGAGAATTGAACACTATCGTTCTTTAATATAAAGGTATGATTGGTATAACATACTAATTTTTGTCCTAAATTTTTAATGTGACACTTATTTTTGAATGGAGGAAATAGTACGTAAGAGCAAAACTTACATTTGTGAATTCAGGCAATCCATGATAATCTTGAAAGTTGGCTATTCTCCTGAAAGATTCAATTCCATCATTTGTACAAATGGAAGCTTTTGGATTTCTCTTAATCCAATCTTCAATCAAGTCAACTGAAAGCTGATTTTCCGCGAGACCCATTTGAATAACCCCATTCGGGTTATTCTCTGGATGGAAAGGATCGTTATCGTATGCTTTCCACCCATCAAAATATGGTGAGTTTTCACCATGTTGTTCGTTACTAGCCAACTTAGACAAAACTACTGATGACTTGTAATTTGAAATCTCACTCATCTCCAAACCCATTATATTCTTTCCTATTTTTATGAATTTATTAATAGCCTAGTAAAATTTGATGTACAAAAGATGTTTTGGGAAGAGAATGAAGAAGTGATGAGGGGTATTTATAGGTAAGGAGAATTAATCAAATGTCTTGTGTCGAAGTGTAGTGTAGTGTGGTGAGGTTATGCTTGCCTCACCGAAAGAGTGGGAAATTGGGATTAAAAAAAAAAGGCAAAATTTATGCTCTTTCAAGAAAAAGATTTTAGTCTTCCTTTATGACTTTATGGCGCTTTCAACCCGCACAAAATATTGGCAACTAATGTATAGGAAATTAGTCTAGTGTGGAATTTTTGGCTAATAAAGCACGGGGAATAAATAGAAAACGTATGTTTCAACGTTCAAAAAGTTGGAAAATAGAAAACAAGGTCAAGTCTCAACAATACGGATCCTTAATTAAAAATTTCAAATATAAAAAAATTATTGATAGAAATCACTTTTACTTACATGGATTCTACGCGACACTAATTTATATTAGTCAAATCATGTCTTCAAATTATTGTAGTACCTACTATGTATTAACACACCCATCCCCGAATAGTACTAGCAGCACGTCTCAACCTGTATTGTATTCATGCATATAATATCAATAATATATTGCCTCTTTTCTACCAAAAAAAAAATCAATAAATTTTGGACACCAAATAATTATAGTACCAAAAACAATAAAATTCAAGACAAAAAAGAACACTAAATATTACTTGCTCGGTTTTAAATTGTGTCTTTTTTTGTTTAATTATATAAAAAATAATTAAAAAAAGAATGCTAGTTTTTTTTTTCATTTAGTACTCACCCTGGTTTTAATTTTTGTGTCTTAGTTAATTACAATTTGGAGAGTCAAAGGAACCATAATTTTTTTAGAATATTTTAAAAATATTTTGAATTGTTAACTATTGTGAATATTTTTTATGAAGTTTCTCTCTCTCTCTCTCTCTCTCTATATATATATATATATATATATATATATATATATTTCAAATTCATATTAGTTAGTTCGACCCTCCCTTATATTTCAAATCAAGCCTCATAGATACAAAAATCTCATGTAACATTTATACAAAAGGATTCGAAGGACATTTAGGGCCCGTTTGGCCATGCGATATGGAATCATGATATGATATCATAAATATGAAATAATGAGATGAAATTGAAGTTTTGTTTGGACATGCGATATGAAATTTGTGTTGTATATTTTCTCATAAACATAAGAATCTCATAAGTTATAAAACTATTAAAATAGCCCCAATTGTTTATTCAATCTTATCAAATAAACAAAAAATTATAAAATCGCGTAGTAAATTATTACAAAGTTATTTGTTCTCCACTTAATTAAGTGTTTCATCTAATTTTAATTCAATAAAAATATTGAACATAAATTGTAGTGTACTAGTATTTCCACATAGTACGAACAATCTTCTCACGTTGAACTTGCATTTCTTGATCATATGACCGAGAAGACGAACCAATATTGTTACTTTGAGCCATTTGTTGGTCAATATCATTCACAACTATATTTTCAAGCTCATAAACCATAAATATTCCATCACTCCTTTGGTATTCTCGCAAATAATTATGTAACATTTGTAAAAGTTATGACAATTTTCACTTGTATGTCAATATCGATCATATGGTTCATGTCTTGTTTCACTTGTGTGCAATTACATATTTTCAGTGCATTAATTTCGTGCTAAAATGATTATCAAACATACATCACTAATTTTGTCCTTTTCAATATTAAATTGCTTTAAACATTTTCATATATAGCTGAAAGAGAAGTTTTTTTAATTATGAAAAATCAAATAAGTATTACTACCTCCGTTCTTATTTATATTCACCAAATCAATTCCTACTTTATCATTTATATTCACCAAATTTAAAGCAACAATAAATTTTATATTGGTGAGAATAATAAATTTTAAAAAGTAATGATATCATTATTAATTTTATTTACATATGAAATAAATGATTAGTAGATATAAATGTGGGGTTGTTTTAACAAAATATAAATTTGTGGGTCAATTTTTGTATTTAATTAAAAAAATCTCAAATCATGATATGAAATTCTCAAATCAATGATATGGAATTCCCAAATCACAATATGATGACTATCATCGAAAAAAAATTTAAAAATCGTGACTTAGAAATAAAGAAGGACTTGTGTTCTGGTGACATGGCAAAAGGGGGAAAAGGATAAATACATCATATATGATTGTATATTATCCTGCCAATATCAAAGAAATATTAGCTGACGTTGTGTACGGTATTTTCATAGAGAATAAATGATCATTGGGCATAACACTTTATGGTTCTAATAAAGCTTTTGATTATTGGTTGATGTATTACCTTTGTTATCTATAAATAACACTTTTTAACGCAATTGTAAAGGGTTAATTGGATACTGAACAATACGAAAAAACATCATAAATTGATATTCTTGTGCTCCAAACTTGCGATATTTTACTAAGTCTTAGCTCTCAAGTCTTACTATAAACAAACGCCCCTAGATCCAATATCAAGAACACGTAAACATCACTGGATCCAATGAAAAGATATTGATGTTGAGGTCATTATCAACGAATGTTGCCAAGGTCATTATCGGTAAGTACATGGACTATGGGTGTTCCTCATGAGTATCATTGATATTTGTGCTTGATAAACTTGATTTTGTGGTTGATGAACTTGATAATTGTGATTGATAAACTTGATATTATGGTTGATGAACTTGATACTGTGATTGATGAACGTGATACTTGTGATTGATGAACTGTAACTATTGGATTGTGATTATCGAACCTTGTGAATTGTTCATTGTAAACTGTTAGGTTGAGCTGATTTCTATGCAGATTATAGTTATGGCAGTTCAGTTGGGAAGATAGGAGTTCTCATTTTCTAGCTAGTTTTACCTTGTTTTAGTGGGTTGCTTGCTGAGTACCGTGTGGTTTAGTACTCACTCCTTACTTCTACACTTGTGTAGGGTCCGAACACGAATTATGTGATTGCCCTTCCTCCATCTTCTTTCAAGGGTTATTGCGGAGACATTGAGAGGTGGCTGCTAGTCATTCCGGTGGACCCTCTTGTTCCCTTTTTATGTCTTGTTCTATTTGAGAAACAAAGACATTGAAATTTGTATTTATCTTTCAAGTTATTTTTTTTATTACACTAGTGGCTTGTACATGTGACTATCAAATTTTGGGGGTATTTGAGAATGACTAAATTTTCCGTTCTCATGTTATTTTTAGTTTATTTTCGCTCTTTCTATCGTATTTTGGATTTTTGACTGACTTATCTTGATGGAAAAGATGAGTGTCATCACTATTATTTTTGGATCGTGACTGCGTGACATACATCCCCTTAATCTCATTATTCATTCAATTGTATTATTTTCTTGATAAACAATAATATTATAAGTAGAATCTAAGAAAGGTAGAATCTATGCAACACGTAACTTCTTGTGTTCTGAAATAAAATAAGTAATATTTGGAGCAGCTAGCTCCACGTGTGAAAGGAAAATAAAGGCTTCCTTTTTTGTGTACTATTTTAATTTCTGCTTTATTTCTACTAATTGGTGCCTTAATTTTTCCTTTTTATGAACGTGTATCATGGGCTGGTTGCTCTAGTCTTTGGTTAGGCAAATATCCTTATTGCATGCATGCATGACTTTTGAAATCCAGAATTTAAAGATTTCGGGTGCATCAAATAAGATTTCTAAATTAAACTCAAAATAAAAATAATGAAATAGAGCTCTAGTTGGATTTAAACCCTTTTCTCGCAGGTGGTCCCTCTACGTTGTACAAGTAGCACAAGAGCAGTCATATGCTCCTCATGAGTGCACTATTTATTATAGAGAAAATTGTATAAAATAATAAACTATTAATTTAAATTAAATGTTATAACCACAGTTTCATTTAATTCTAATCCATAGCAAACACTTGTCATTCGCCTCTCTCCCAGAAATTTGGCTCGCCACTCTCCTTGATCTCGCTCGCCACTCTCACTTTTATACAAACACAAATGAATAAATTGCGTTTGTGTTTGTATAATACAAGAGAAAACCGTATATACAAATACAAATACATATATTTTCGTCCTATACACTTATGATTATACAAATACAGATCTTCCCCTATCGGTTCTCTTTTGCCTTTCTCTCTTTCTCGCTTTATACAAACACAAATTATACAAATTACAATGTATAATTTGTGTTGTATAAAACGAGAGAGAGAGAGAGAGAGAGAGAGAGAGATTTGATATACAAATATTTCATTTTGATTTAATTGTATACAAATTCAAATTTTATGCAAATATACAAACACAATAATTGATACATATACATAGTAGTTACATATATACAATTATCTAACCGATATACATATACAATCATTGCACTTTTATACAAACGAATGCCTGCCTGCGATTTATACAAATTTGATGCTCCGTAGCAAACATAAAATTTTCTATGGACCGCAATTATACAAACTATAGCTATAACATACAAATATGATTTTTATGTTTGCTAAAACTAAAATTTACTCTTTATTATATCCTAATTTCTGCCAGTTTCTCAAGATAAATATACATATATGTATATATGATTTTTTTTCCCGAAGTTAACGAATGCACGTGCAATCCCCCATTGATAAAGATGAGTCCGCGCCTACTTTTCAGCCCTTTATTGGCTAAGAGAAATACAATTTTATTGTTATTTCTGGCATTTTTAGATAATTTGTACTTAATTAGGTGTATATATGCTTTTTCTTTGTTTTGCTTTTTCTAATTTGTTTCAATAATGGACAAAAGTGAAGTTAGAATTTTAAATTTATGAATTCTAGATTCTAGAAAAAGAAAATACTATTGAACTTTTTATAAATTATTTATAAATATTAAATAATTTTTTTAAATAATATAAATACAAGATATATGTCAAAGCTACTGAGTTAAGCTGAATTCCTACATTGATGAAAGACTAGCTTCGCCCCTATAAACTGGTTGATTGTAATTATACAATGATCTATTATTATTACAAGCTTTTAAATTACAATAAATAATTTCTTATTCCAATATAATGCCATATATATAATTATTGATTGGGATAGGGAGAGTACTAAATATTGAAAAAAAATTCTAAACACTAAACAAGCCACTATGTCTATATTTTGGATAAACTCTTTTGAATATTAAGGATGAAAATTTCCCCATCAAGAAACAATCTCCAATTCCACGACTTTTGGAAATATTAGGTAGAGTGTTGAGTATAATCTATGTAGAAGGGTCTAAAGAGTTCCTCGATTACTTGAATCAGTATAAATTTATCCTCCGTCCATCTTTCGGATCTTAAATTAATATTCCTGATGTCAACTTTTTGACTTAATTTCTAACGCTACACTCATAAGATGGATGTAGGACAATATCATATCAAATTTCATAGTTTAAGGGCATTGGTTGACTTGGTTTTGGATTCCATAGTAACTTTAAAGGAAATATTACATAAATATACAACTTAAGATATTATAATCTCTAAAATTTCCTACCATTTAAAAAAATTACGAAAATCCCGTCTCGAATACATCACTATCTCCTCTTGGATACATCCATATCCCCTCTCGGATACAATTTTCCCTCTCTGATACATCCTCCCCTCTAGGATACATCCATATCTCCTCTCGGATAAATCCTCCCTCTCGGATACATCCATATCTCCTCTCGGATAAATCCTCCCCTCTCTGTTACATCCCTATATATCCCTTCTCGGATACATCTCTCCTATTAAGTAATGTATCATTTGCAATACATCGGACAACCAAAGAATGTATCTGATAATAATGAAAAATTTGGGATAATTGGGAAACCTTCGGGGATAAGATGTAATTAGCCCCCAAATGTATGTGATTTCTATAAAATGCCCGAATTTAAAATTAAAAAAAAATTAGTCTTCTACTCACTACACTCACCTCCCACCCACCCCCTTCACTTCCTCTCTCTTTCACTCTTTTTTTCTTCTTAGATCTTGTCCACCATTTTAAATTAGTATTTTTTTTTTTCAATCTATGACAAAACAAGGGAGAAAAAAGGGAGGAAATAACGATGACATTCATATAGAAATAATTAGTTTAATAGAATATGATTTAATTAATCAACTATATATATTGCATTTTTCTTTCACAAATCAGACAAAGCTTATATCATCTATATCTATATCTATATATATACTATATTAAAAACATGACGATCCTTAGAAATGTTGTTTGAACTTTATGCTCTTTATTAAAAAATCCGTTTTAGACAAAATCGTCATTTTCACTAATTTTCTCAAGTTATTATCAATTATGAAATGCATAATTATTATTTTTACACGATTTTGTTAAGTTAGCTTGAAAATTATTTTAGGATTAAGATTCTTTTAACTAGTAATTTTGTACGGCTTTGTTAATTTAGTTTTGAGAGTCACTTTAGAATTTGGATTCTTTTAACTAATTAATTAATATTACTAAGTTTAGGTTAGAAAAACATATTTTATAAAAAGAACCTAATAATGAATATAACTTGCGGTTAAACTTTAGCCACAATTATGGTGTATGAAGATATCAATTGTTAGTTTGATTCTCGACTTCATTTTCCAAGACATGTCGACTAATGTAATTTTATTTTATTTTTTGTATTTTGGGTGAGGTTTAGCTTAATTTGTTACAAATATTTATATTATGTTATTATGTACATATAGAACATAGTTTATTTTTTCTTTTATCTTATTGTTTAGAATTTGTTTTTTATAGTAATACCATTGTTTTCCCATGTTACAACTTTCGTACCAATTCGATCGATTCAGAATGAATCGGTTGAACATTCTATTAGGTAGCAACATATATAATTTTGACTATTTATACCAATGACAAGTTAAGTACTCTTTCTGTCCCTATTTACTAAAAAAATATAATGAGTGTTTAAGACTTTATCAATTAATAAGGGTAAAATGATAAATTTATTATGTCAATTATTTTTTTCTTAGTAATGTGCCGAATCAAAATTTGACTAATAAATAAGAACGGAGGAAGTAGATATCAAAAACAACTCATATATCTCGAAACACCAAAATCAAATCATTTAAAGTTTTATACTTCTTATTTTTCTCTGTTTTAATTTGTTTGTCTTATTTATTTATTTTTTTAAAAAATACTATAAATCATGATAATTGACAACTTAAAATATTTTTTAAAAAACATGTAAGAAATTCAATTGGTTATAAAAAAAATCGATTGATTCATAAAATTAATCTATTTGTGTCGCATAAAATGGGACCAAAGAAGTAACATGTATTATTTAATTTGAAAAATAAGTAAAAAGTATTGTCAATCTCAATAATTAACAATATGTTGACTCTTGAAATTCTATTTGTGCTACACTTATCGGGACAAGGGAAGTAACATATATTATTTAAAAATTACGTAAAAATACTATAAATTACAATAATTAACAACTTAAAATATTTTAAAATCATATCAAAATTTAATTGACTCTCTAAATTTTATCTATATCACATAAAGTGAGACAAAAAATAACGAATATTTGGCTCATACAAGCACATGCACTTATGTGTAGTAATAATATAAAGTGCGTAACTTTAACTATAGTTGAAATAAAATGTATGTACAAAAACAAACTAAATAAATCAGGAGAAATTATCAAAAAGAAAAATTGATAAGTATCTCAACTATACTCTCAACAAGAAGGAGTTAACTATGAAAGAACATTTGCCTAGAAAAAATGGTTAGAATTCATTTGAATCTTATTTGCCAATGTTACTTTTAAAAAGTTTCAAACTTTTTTCTAATAAATATTAGAAACTCTTTCTTAAATAATGGTTAGAATTTTAAAGACTCAATCAACATCCAATAAGGAAGAATATCAAGCAAGCATAGTTGAATAAGAAGATTCACCGCCAATTAATACTTAAAATTTGAGTCCCAAATCGAGTGGAATGAAGTTGACTGGTCTTTTTAAAGAAAAAATAATACTTATACCCAAAAAAAAGAATTTTGTTATAAGCGGCTATTCTTTTATTTTCATACGCCATCTTTTTACTCCCTTTGCCTTTTGACTTGGCACACCGCACACCTATTAAGAAAATATTGATTGCTATAATGAGCTTATCATTTTACCTCTATTAATTGATAGGATCCCAAATATTACTCACTACATTATTTTTTTTAAAGAAATTAACTTAATATTAATAAATTGAGGGTATAATAGGTTAAAAAAATTGTCCTATCTTGATTTATCAAAATGATATGTAAAAAGAAAACTTAGACAAGTAAAAAGGGACAGGGGGAGTAACTACTAATTCACGTTTACTCCTTGATATATACTCTGATGGTATCAAAGATGAAGAAACAATACTTAATGAATATTATCAAAGTATATATAAACTCTGATGGAGTTCAGTGAATAGAACAAGGATAGACAGGTAAAAAGTTTGGACTGAGGGTCCAATCAGGATAAATATATTCGATCGAATCCAATTTGGATAAATACTTTACCTTATGGGTCTAATTTGTGTAGCTTTGCCCTTTTAAAATATGCTTAAACATTAGCTAGTTTTTGAAGTGAGTTAGACTCAAGATTCATTTCTTTACATGGTATCAAAATTAGACCCATCTCAATTTATTTTTTACCCGATCGAGATTAGTTCCTTATCATATACTTCCTCTGTCGCGTTTTATGTGGCACTCTTTGACTTAATCGGGTTAAGAAAAAATGAAAAGCTTTCAAGACTTATGGTCTAAATCAGACAAACTAAAAAAATAAAAGAAAGCCACATAAAGTGGGACGAAGGGAATATTGTTCACACTCTAAATATTCAATCATGAGTGTGGGGATATTAGGATTGCGTATCGGCCGGTTCGGTTCGATTTTGAAGTTTATCAGTTTGACTCATCGGTTATCAATTTGTAGACATGCTAAACCGTTATAGAACTATTAAGATATTGACTTATTAGGGTAATTGATTTATCGGTTATATATTGATTGTTATCGATTTATTAACAATTTAACCGTTACGATTTGACATAATAATAATAATAATAATAATAATAATAATAATAATAATAATAATAATAATAATAATAATAATAATAATAATAATAATAATAATAATAATTTAGAATCACTTAGAAACAAGGTGACAAACCAAATGAACTATGCACATGAATTGACATATTGCATCTTGTTGAAAAGCAAACATCGTCAATTTGTAGAATAATCGAAAGTTGAGACAATCAAATATAAAAGTATGAAACTAAACCCTAATTCAATCACTTTATAGATTGAGTGATACAAATCTAATTTATTAATTTACTATTGAGTCATCGGTTAGCCAATTAAGAAAATTCTCAAAATCGTTAAAAACTGATAACCCGATTATAAAAAAAAATAATCGTTATCAAAATTGTTAAGCCAATAACCTATCACATTTAAATCAATAACTTTTGTTCAATTTGAATTATAGATTTTGATTCAATTTTGAATTGTCCTAGCTTCCTAGGTGAGATATTAAATTCCACATTTAATAGAATGAGATTAGTTGATTTCCTTATAAAGATCTGAATAATTCTTTTCTCATAAGCTAATTTTATTGTACTTCTAAGGCCATTATGAAATGCTTGAATAATAGTTCACTTGCGCCAGGATGTAACAATACTAATATTGTGCTAATCCCAAAAGAGAAATAACCTGAATTTGTTTCAGATTCACAACATATATCTTTGCAATGTAGTTGATAGAATCACTTGTAAAGTCCTTGTAAACAGAATGAAATGATGTATGAATCTAATAATCTCTGAGGCCTAAAGTGCATTCATTATAGAAAGATACATTACATAAAATGCAATGATTTCCTTTGAAGCGATATATTATCTAAAGAGGAAAACAAAGGTAAATGGGTTATGCATTCACTTAAGACGTACATGAGTAAAATTTATAATCGCGTTGATAAATTTGGGATATTTTTGGGGTGGGTGAATAAAGTTATACGTATGGTAACCACAATTACTTATCATTTTAGTTACGGTGGCAAGCAATTCGAAAATATTTCTCCAAGAAGAGGCTTGAGGCAAGGTGATCCTATATCACATTATCTATTTTTGATAGTTGCGCGCGGAGGGTTTGTCAACGTTGTTGAAGCGCATGTCTATTCAGTCTTTGCTTATATTCATGATAGAGTAATCTAAAAAATAAACAATTACAAGTGTATTAGTGTTTAACGAGTAGGCAAGTGAATTCTGAAACAGGGATGTCTCCGACGTATTGGGGATGGTAAGACAACAAGAGTCTATGGCTGCTTAAGAAGAATTCAAATTATATTGAAAGCTCTATTTTTCTTGGAAGTGAGAGTTTATTTGTACGTAGCAGATCATCTGATGAAATAAGGTGCAAAAGGATGTCACTTGAATTTGCTATGTACTCTCTTTAATGACGTTGATATGGAGGCAAATTCTGTTGAATATTAGGCCTCGAGGAGATATTTGGATGTGGAAATTTAACAACAAAAAATTATACTCCGTAAAAAAATGAGTATCGTCTCCGTTATAATTAAAACATATATAGCACCCAACTCACAGGACCAAGAACTTTGGAAATTCATTTGGAGCATATCATTACCTTCTTATCTGGAGAGCTTTGAGAAATATTCTACCTATGTATGAGTATTTTCAAAAAAAAATGTGTAGCTAGTTCAATCTGGCCTCGATCGTCGGAAACTGTGAAACATCGCACTGGAGGAAGCAATCATGAGAAGCCATAAATAATTTATGTTGGAATAATAAACAAAATGTGTCCGCTGTTACTTTGTATTGTGCGAAGGATCTTGAGGAATGGAGGAGTGTTAATTCGTGAGCCGAGATGATTTTTGCTGCAAAAATGATTACTAAATGGGAGCGACCTCTACTTGACACAATTAAATGTAATACAAATGTCTCTTACGATATCAATACCGGTTTGACAGGAATAGGCCTGGTGCTACCTGATCATCACTTAGGTCAATTAATTGCTGAATCTTTTTTATTTCTTGGCCGTGTGGCTAGCCCATTGTTGGCCGAGATCATAGGGGTGCATGAGGCGCTTAGTTGGCTAAAGGAACGGTTCATTAGAATGAGGTTAGTTGTGAAAACTGATAATCTACTTTTGAAGCAAGAATAAAATTTGGTGAATTAATCTTATTTTGATTCTTTAGTTTTTAATTGTAAAACTCTTATCAAGAGTTACCTTTTCTTTCTTTGCCGGTCGTTGTTAAGACATCAGTGAATCAGGTGCTCAGTATCTTGCTAGAGCATCTGTTTCTATGTTTGATTCGATGAAGTAGGATACTAACCCTCCATATTTTATTACCGATATACTCATTTTCGATTCCAAAAATACTATTTTAAAAAAAGAAGCTAGTTTTACCGTGCAATTAAGCCAATATCCATATCATAATGTGAGTAATACGACATCCAAATTACGTATAACAATGAAACTAATTAGGAAGTTGGCGTGTAATTTATTGTTTTGTATATGAATTTATTATTTCTAAGAAACGAGGAATACTACCTTTAACATTTTACAGCTGTTGCTTGTTGTGGAAAAAATATATAAGTTTTTTCTCTTGTTTTCTGTAATGTTTGGAATTTTATCCTTTGACTATTGAGTCCACAACGTGGGCATTTCCAATTTAATTGGAGAATCGTAAATTCAACATTCTTTACTATTTTAGTAATATATAATGCTCAACCTGTTCCTAATTACTTGTTTATTTTTCTTTTTATAATCCCTAATTACTTGTTCATTTTGACAAATCAAGAAAAAATAATTTCTTTTTACCTTTTATACCCTCAATTAATTACTTTGAAAAAGATAAAACTTTTTGAAAATCTTAAATTTTTAATTAATACACTTCATAATTAATAGGGGTAAAATGGTAAACTTACTATATCAATCATTGTTTTCTTAATACGTGTGTCAATTCAAAAGTGGACAAGTAATTAGGGACGGGGAGAGTACTATTTAAGTGTCGCTTAATCAGTGGGATAAGGATAATAAATTTTTGATTTTGTATGTTTGATTTTTAATAAATTAATTATTTTTGAAATTATGTTATCTCACTATTTATATAAAATAGTTAGATCATAAAAATAAAATAATTATAAAAATATCTTAATTTGTAAGATATCCTTAATTATCACATCTTACGTATAACTCTAGATTAATTATTGAGGTGGATGTATGCAACACGGATAAGATATTGTCATAATGATTAATTGTTTATTAATTGCAATTGCTAGAAGGTTCTTATTTCAATTAATTTCTTTATCTTATCCATTTTAGCACGATTATATGCAAAAGGTCAATATTTTAGTTGGTTTTACTTGACATACTTTAATTTTTGTTTATTTCTATCATTAATTAAGCTAATAAATGGGTGGAAAGGGAATAATATAGTGAAAGAAAAAATAGGATTAAATTAAAATTAAAATTAAAGAATAAATAAAGGTAATATAATTTAATCAAATTGTTTTTTGATTAATATTTTCTTAAGAAACGTGTTATAGATAAATATGGTAAGTAAAAATGGAGCAAAACAAGTGTATTATTTTGCATTTTTCTTAGATTAATCATATGATATTTGAATTAATCACATGAGTAATGTACAAATGTATGATGTGAAAAGTTAATTTTGGTGTTCGATCAATTTTGAAGGTTCAAATTTGAAATATCTCATGAAAAGTGATCAAGAATCCTTTCCCATTTTCCTATATCCTTTATTGCCCTTTTTTTTCCAATTTATTTATTATAACTAAACTGTTTTATTATCATAACAAACGGATCCACAGCTTAGCTTAAACACACAACACGCTATCCTTTATTGAATCCCACTTTCATCCATTTGTTTCCTTTCTAAGTTTTTTTCTTAAAGTAGTCTTCCTTAAAAAGTTACCCCCTCAGGCTGGATAAGATCCACGTTATTTATTTATTATTTTATATAAAATTTATACTATGTTTGATAAATAGATAAAAAATAAATTATTTCGGTATAAAATTAATATAATGTTTGATTGATAATTTTAGAAACCACATATGTAATACATGTACAAGTTAAGAGGGAATTTATATTATTTTATATATGATAGAAAGTGGAATAACTAATACATGTATAACTAAAACATGAATAACTATCATAGCTAATACCTTGCATAAAAGCATACATAGATTCAATCATAATTAATTCTTACATCATTAGTGTCACACCCCTTTTTTCGACTGGTAGAAACTGTTCCAAGTCACCTTTTCTTTTTAATCCCTAACCAAAAGGATATGACTCTTTATTATGGTCTGCGAACTAGAAATTCGAGTAAGGAATTTTGTTGACCGAGGGGAAGGTATTAGGCATCCCTTGAATCTTGTGGTTCTAGCACGGTCGCTTTTATTGACTTATACTTATCTTAAACTATTTTGGATATATGGCATGCTACGGTTTGCTTGCATTTTTCTATTGTTGAACTTTTATTTGGTCTTGTAACTACCAGTTTCCGTCGTTAAAGAAAAGCCAACGGAGAAAATTTTTGGGCCAGAAAACTTTTTTGTAGTAACTTGAAATTTTCCAACCCAGTCCAGATTTGGAAGAAATCAAAATCAGTGAGGTCTAGGGAAATTTGGTAACAAATGGGAGATAATGATCTAATTATGAATTTGATTACATGAGTACATAGCTAAGATGTTAAGGAAACTGTACGACTTTACGGAATTGAATTCGGGCGATCGAGTAGCACTACAAGAAAACTGCCCAATAGCGAAGGGAAAACTGGTCGCTATAAGTAAGAATTTGGTCCCTAAAAGGACAATAGCGACCAGCTGTACCTGTCCTTATAGCCTTAGTCGCTAAGGACCTTTAGGGACGAGATTATCGGGCTGATCGCTGATTCTTTTTTGGGACTAGTATAATACTGGTCCCTAAAATACATTTAGGGACCATATATCTGGTACCTATTCACACATATTGAAATTGAAATTATGGTCGTTAAAGCATTTTGTGACTAGATTCTAACTGGTCCATATATTATTTTGGGACGACTTCTATGCTGGTCCATAATCATTTTGCGACCAGTTTGAAGCTGGTATGTAAATCAGTTTGCGACCAGTTTTTAGCTCGTCTATAAATCAATTTACGAAAACTTTAAAGCTGGTCCCTAAATCATTTCGGGACCATTTTGAAGGTGATCCATAAATCAATTCGCAATCGTTACAGATTTCCTACTCAAAAGGATTTTAAGGATTAACAATGTAGTCCTTAAATCACATTGTATTTGCACCTAGAAAATATGAGAATTAATATAAACTTGTCGCTTTCATATATAATATATAATGTAATTACAAAATAAGGTGAATATAAGGCATCTGACTATATACAACAATGAGGTAAGCTAGTAACAATATTGTGATCATGAACCCTTAGCAAAAAAATCATATACTAGCCTTAAACTATAATCCAAAGTTGCCTTCACCTTCCCAGCAAAAAATGGTCAGTCTACATGTTGTTTAACATCTGCTTTTTGCAAATTTCAGCATCCAAAATCTGTAAAAGAAATAAAAGTTTCATTTAGAAGACCTATATATAAAGATAAACAAAAAGATGTGATTAAATCAAATAACAATTTCTACAGCTACTGTAACACTAATTGCTGCAACAGTTGAGATTTTGGTGGCCATTTTTTGTGGGAAATTGTTGTACACAATATAGTGATAGCAGCAACAACACTAATTGTTGTAACAATTGGAACTTTGTAGGCTATTTTCTTTTAGGAAGTGTTGAACACAATATTGTCGTGATAAAAAATAATAGAAAGAAGCTCAAGGAGAAAGGTATTCATGGCATCTGCAACAAATCCGCAAGACCATGGAGGAGCAATACGCCGCAGCAGCAGGGGTAAACAGCCCCCTAAATACTTGAACCTATATATGGTCCAAAATGCCAAGCAAGGACCACTTGTGCTAGTACCTTTTCCAGCAAGTAGTGGTGGAAAGAGCTCTCCAACCTAATACCTATCTCTATAAGTAGAAGAGATACAGTTCAAATTAGATTCATCTGATTATTGGTTTTGTGATTCAGAGAGTTCAGGAATAGAGGATCTCAAACTTGATGAATGGTGTCCTTAGTTTGGTCCAGAATTTCAAAAGCAACAATGCTTTGAATACTACATCTAATGCTTGTTATGTACTACAATATACAACAATTTTTCAACACATTCTGATATTTTCTATGATGCATAAAGAATTATTCAAATGTTCATTAAGCCTACTGCACATGTTTACCCGGCACCAAACTCTTGTTGATTTTTTGGTTCTTTGCTAAAATGTTTTGCTATGTTTTCAGCCAAGGCAATAAAGAAAATAAAGCAACTAAAGTGTTCCTATTGAATCTGTTCCATTTAGCACAACAAACAAGTGGTCAAACGATTCAATCCTGATTAATTCACATCACAAAACTTTTTGTTCCGTTAAGCAATTGTAGTCAAAACATATCACAAACGAAAATATACAAGGAACAAAACTTAGTCAAAAAGTTAAAGTTAAGAGAGGAAGAAGAGCTTACATGTTCTAAATGAGTTTGTTATCATCACTTGAAAATCCTTAAATAGCCAAAAGTCCATTTTCTCTGTAAAATTTTATCACGAGTTAGTGTGCTGAAAAAATATAGCGTTACATTGTACATGTTCTAAACAGGAGGGAAAGGCTAAATGTATTCACAAAAAGAGGAACCACTACATGTACTGCATACAATTACATTTTCACTCTCACAGATACAACTAGGACAATGCAGATATTCAACTTTTAATAAACATAGGACTTACACCTTACTCGAAGCCACTCTGAACGACTTAAGAGAAATTGATTTGAAAAACATTTTTTCTTAGTGTGATCACTCGATCATTGAAATTACCTTTTAGAGAAGCAGAAATTAGAAGAATCTGATATTGATCCGAATTTAGGACTATTCAATAGTGATCCAAATTTATAGACTATTTATCATTCTAAAATTTATCAAACGTGCAAATACATTTTAAGATAAAACAACTAGCGATTAATTGCTTTGCTACGGAGAACCAAAACAATAAATTGATGTTTCAGTTAAGTTTTTACTCACATGGTATAATCAAGGATTCGAATAGTCATTCTCTTGAATTGGAGGCTGGTAATTAGGGTGTTGCGCTAAAAAAAATTCTTTCAATTTCTTCAGTTTTTTCCTCTCATTTTGAAAGTTCGACATGCAATCCTTCAAAGACTGATTTTCCTTTTGAGTTGAACGTAGCTCAGCCAACAATTCAGCTTTTGAGGATATCCCACCTTTCAAATCTCTTGCTTTTACTCCACCTCCAGAGCCAAATACATGACTACGGCTTTGAGGTCCAAAGCATTTCTCAACAATTTCTATGCTAGAAAATGATGGTTCAGACTCCACCAATTCTTGAACTTGAGCCTACAAAGTGTATAGAGGAGATTTTTTTTCAGATTCCATAATAACTAAATGTTAAGAACATGTTCAATTAACCAAACACACATGCTTCTCGATTGTTTCAGAATCAACAAGTGTGTTATTCTTCTTGCGAGTCTCGTAAAGATAGTTGCCAAATCTGGTGGATTGCTATCTTTTCCGCCCTTTACATAAAAGTAAACATGTCAAAGAACGGTTCATCAACAATAAAATAGAAAAAGATTTGATGATAACACCTTTTGATAAATAATCTCTCTAATTGTCTTGCTACCAATATGATGAAGCATCTTCAACTTATCTCTATTTATTGCATTTCTATTGCTTCTCGCCTATATTTGAGTAACAACATTAAATTCAAATGTTATAAATAAATTATCAAAATGAGATCATAGTATGAAACAAAATTACATAATTAGGTAATATGTCAAACCTGGAAATCTTTTGAAGTAAAATGTTCTTCTACCAACCACTCCCATTGCTTCTTTTCTACCCCCTTAGGCATATTCTTAAGAGCCTCTTGTATAGGCTTACCCTTCACATAGTTTCCATGCAATTGACCTATCTATTTATTCCATAACTCTTTCATCCATCCCAAAACATGATCTCGATTACTATTCATGTCATCACTATCAAATTTATCCTATAATGTATCAAACATAGGTTCACATTAGCTATAATCACATGAACAACTTGTATTTTGTTTAAACTAACCATCAACTCCTTAGATCTAACAAAGCTCAGATTAGTCACAGTCCTAGTATGTAAAACGATATGGGAGAAACAATTTAAAATTGAAACAGGAAGGGGCACACTAATTAAGCATCGAGAATTGTATTAAGAAGATAGTAGCCCAAGAAGAAATTGAAATATTTAATCCAACTACCTTAACAACAGCCCACATGTGATTTAGCTTTTCCTCCTTAATGTGTTTCCATGATGATACTCCCAACAGACATATATTACGATCACGAACTATTTTTCCCAAATGCCTCGAAAATAGATTACTATTCTTCCCAACTGTTTGATTATTGTAAAATGTAACTTTTAGCTTTTGTCCAATATCAAGTGATGCAACTTCTTTGCACTTGTTACTTCCTCGAACCTTTTTATCCATTCCAGTAGCACATGAACCTACATTTACATAATTTATAAATAGTAGAAAATATTGTACATATGATAAACTTGTGATTAAATAGATATCAGAAATGAAAGCATACTTATTTCAACTGTTTGGGCAGACTGTTTAACTTGATCAATAGGATAAATTGGAATATCAGAATGCAAACTCTTTTTCTCATGAGCCAAAGCAGTTTTATCTGTTGTTCTCCATCCTTGAGAGAAACCTAATGCAAGAAATTATATCAGTAAAATTACTTGAATTAAATTCAATTCAATTCTGAAAAAGAAAAAAATTTAAGAAATCATACTTGTTTCAAATGTTGGGGTGGACTCCATAACATTATCAGTAGAAAAAGAAAATGCAACATCAGTTTGCATATGCTCTTTCTCAAAAGCCAAAAACTTTTTATTCATTGTTCTCAATCCTTGAGAAAAAACTAATGCAAGAAATTATATCAATAAAAGTACTTGAATTAAATTAAATTAAATTCTGAAAAAGAAAAAATTTTAAGAAATCATACTTGTTTCAAATGTTGGGGTGGACTCCATAACATCATTAGTAGAAAGAGAAATTGGAACATCAGCTTGCTTATGCTCTTTCTCAGAAGCCAAAAACTTTTTATTCATTGTTCGCCATCCTTGAGAAGCAGAAGGTCTTGACATACTTTGACCAACTTAACGAGCATTTTGATTGAAAGATTGGTCCTCATTTTCAGAATCTTCAATTGAGCATATAGATTTAAGCCCTTGAGACTTCCCTTGAGCACCTAGTGCAAGAAATCATATCAGATAAACATTAGCAATAAATTCAATTCAATTCTAAAACATAATAAATTGTAGAATCATACTTGATGAATTGATGTATTGCATAAGTTCCTCAGTAGATGAAAAAGATGGAACATGTCCTTTCTCAACACTCAAGTAGTTTTTGTTCATTGTTCGCACTCCTCGAGCATTAGACATAGATCTAAGACCTTTTCCTTGTCCCTTTGCAATCACACCTAGTATAAGAAAAGCGACAATAAAAAATTAGTATTAAAATTCCTCGTACAAATTAATTACACAAATAAAAAAAAATCATACTCGTTTCAGTAAATTGATTGTACTGCATAACATGATCAGTAGATGGAGAAAATGGAATATCAATTCTTGACACCCCTAAAGACAACATAGATTTAAGCCCTCTTCCTCGTCCCTTCCCTACAACACCCGGTGCCACATATGCATATTTGGTAGTAGCTTTCACCCTAGATGCCACCTCATTTTCATCCTTTGATGGTTTCATATAAAATCTACCAAAAAACAAAGACAGTGTGTTAACAAAAAAAATGAAAAAACATTCTAAAAATCATATACTTGCCAAAAAAAATTAATACACTATAAAAATAATGTACTAACAAAAATCATATATCAAAATGTATAATAATGATATGCTTAAGCTTTAGGAGATACTTCACCTCAGTCATTCTTTTTCGTTTATTTTGTGAAATATTTTCTAAATCTTCAAATTCATTGTCCTTTTGTTGCACAATTTCATAGGAATCACGAGGTTGTACCTTTCTCGCTACACACCAACCTCTATTGGAATTATCATTAGCAAAAAATACTTGAGAGGCTTGATCAACTAATACATAAGGCTCATTTATTTTTAGAAATCGCCCCCAATTTACACTTACAATGTCATACTCATCTATTTTCATTCCTTTTGTCTTATCATATGCATCAAATCATTTGCATTCAAACAAAACAACTCTTCTACCCATGAATTGCAATTCAAGAACATCGGTTAAAACTCCATAGTAATCAATGTTCTTACTATGTTTATCAGTTTCACCAACGACAACCACACCACAATTTTGAGTCCTTAAATTTTTTATCATAATCTTCTGCATGGAATCTATATCCATTGACAATGTAACCATTATAATGTAATACATATTTAGTAGGACCACGTGAAAGTGCGAGGAGATCTTCCATGATCCGACTATCATCTTTTTTATGCAATTGTGCAACCTATCAACAAGATAAAATTGATCATTTTTAAATGAGTAACTCAATACTAGATTTCCAAATTTGATGTGTATATATTACTCACCTTATCTTGAAACCATTCAATAAATTATCTGTTCCATTCATCATCAGACAAGTGTTGAGTAGAATCTACATGAATTTGTGCAAACTCTCTACAAATTTAAATTGAACCACAAATGTCATACAAAAAATTAATCCTAAAGAAATAAGGCAATGAAGTATGATATATAGAAAAAAATCATACTCTAGAAATGGTAGAACTTCATCGCAATTCTTCAGTATGTATATATGCGCTTGCTCTAATTCATTTGCTTCAAGATCACGCTGTTTTGGAGCCCCCAATGTTTTTCCAGATTGACAAAATAGAGATAATCCTCCATCAGATTTTTTCAGACCACCATCATAGTTTCGTTCTGGCCTATTAAATTTTGTGTCAATTGTATGCATGTATCTTGAACATAAATTCATACATTCATTTGCAATGTAACCCTCTGCAATACAACCTTTTGGCATAGCCCTATTACCAATGAGAGATTTTAAAAAATATAACCATCGTTCTATAGGATACATCCATCGATACTGGACAGGTCCACCAAGCATAGCTTCATTAGCTAAGTGAATAGGCAAGTGCACTATGACATCAAAAAATGAAGGATGAAAAATCTTTTCTAACTTGCAAAGAGCTATAGGAATTTGAGCTTCAACCTGCTCCAAGTCATCAATCCTTAATAACTTTGCTCCAACCATATTAAAAAATAAAGACAATTCAATTAGTGGTTCACACACTTCTTTGGACAACATACCACGTAGTGCAAGAGGGAGTAAATGTTGGAGAAGAACATGACAATCATGACTCTTTAAGCCAGAAATTTTATGATCTTTCAAGTTAACACACTGAGAAACATTGGATGAAAATCCATCTGGAACCTTTAAATTCTTCAAAAACAGGCAGAAATTGTGCTTTTCTTGTGGAGATAAGGTGTAACATGCAGTTGAAACTTCATATTTTTCACCTTTCTGGATAGGGTGCAACTCCGGCCTTATATTCATTTCTTTCAAATCTAGACGAGTTTTAATAGTGTCCTTGATTTT
Organism: Solanum commersonii; assembly: GCA_029007595.1. NCBI lineage: Eukaryota > Viridiplantae > Streptophyta > Magnoliopsida > Solanales > Solanaceae > Solanum > Solanum commersonii. The sequence goes on along the minus strand of JAJTWQ010000023.1, from coordinate 6,367,233 downwards.
TCCTGTGGCATTCATAATTGTCCCCAAAATATTATCACATATATTTTTCTCAATATGCATAACATCCAAATTATGTCGCAACAAAAGAGACTCCCAATATGGAAGTTCAAAAAAGATACTCTTCTTGTTCCAATTATCTTTTCGACTATCATGTGATAATTTGATTCTTTTCTTTGGTTCCTTTGTTAACTGCAACCCTTCAAGATCATGAACTTGATGAAGAATCTCAATACCAGAACGTTTTTGGGTGGGAGCCTTTTCTCTTCTGTGCCATCAAATGACTTCTTATCATTCCTCCATTTGTGATTAAGAGGAAGATAACGTTGATGACCCATAAAACATTGTTTCTTACAATTGGTCAATCTGATTGTGGAAGTATCTTTGTTGCAACATGGGCATGTCAATTTTCCTTTGGTACTCCATCCAGATAAATTTTCATATGCTGAAAAGTCATTGATGGTCCATAACAAAGAAGCATGTAGCTTAAAATTCTGTTTGGTTGATGCATCAAAGGTCTCAATACCAATATCCCATAACTCCTTCAATTCTTCTATTAAGGGTTGAAGATATATGGCAATTGCATCACCTGGACCATCTGGACCGGGAATAACCATGGACATGATGATAAAGTTTTCCTGCTTCATACACAATAAAGGTGGTAAGTTATAAGGAATAAGTACCACCAGCCAAATGCTATATGAGGTTTTTGCATTTCGAAATAGTTGAAAACGATCACTCGCAAGTCCAAGTTGAACATTACGAGGCTCGACTGCAAATGAAGGATGAAGTTCGTCAAATGATTTTCATGTCATTGAATCAGCTGGGTGCCTCATTATTCCATCATCAACTCTTTCAGCATGATGCCATGTCATTAGAGAAGATGTCTTGGAAGACATAAATAACCTTTGAAGCCTAGGCTTTAATGGAAAATAACGTAAAATCTTTGATGCTATCTTTTTACCCTTTTTGTTTTTTGCTTTCCCGTTACGTTTATCGACTTTCAATCTGGATTCGCCACAAACTTTACAAGAATCAAGTAATTTATCCTCCTTCCAATATAACATGCAATCATTTCTACAAACATCAATCCTTTCGTAGGAAACCCCAAGATTCTGAATTACCTTCTTTGCCCCATAATATGTATTCGGCAAATCGGCTTCATCTGGTAACAACTCCTCTTTTAACATTTTTAACAACATTGTAAAATGACTCATTACTCCAACGACCCATACTTTTTATGTGAAGCAACTTAATCAAAGTTGAAAGTTTTGAAATTTTTGAAACTTGATAAAGTGGCTTCTCAAAGTCTCCCAATAGGCTATAAAACTTTTTCACTTCAACATTTGGTTCCTCTTCATGTGAATCATTACAATCAACATCTCCAGTGTGTCCATATTGATTAGGATAGAAATCTCTAAAAATTTCTCGTATTTCATCCTCATTTTCACAATTTTCTGCTTCATTATCATCTTTATCTTCACATTCTGATTCTGGCTCACCTAAGACTTCCCCATGATGGTACCAAAAAGTATAATTTTTAATTATTTCATATACTTTCAAGTGTGTTCTGACTATCTCACGTGTTCCTAATATGGTATTACAACATTTGACACACAAACATCGTATTTCATATATTTCTCCTGTTCTTTGAAAAGCATAATTCAAAAAAATTTCCACCTCATTAAGTTGATCATCAACAAGTTGCATCCATTGCTTACTCGGTGCCATAACCTTTGATTGTATATAAGAGTTAGATGAATAATAATTTAGGATAACAAATTTACTAAGATGAACATTAGTTTCTATTAAACATGTCAAATCATCCTAATGATAAAAAAATATATATGTAAAATGAACTAATAACATCTTTTTCTTTTAATTGAATATGTGTTGCTATATATAATAAAACTCAAAGGTCTTAACAAATGCATAATCCTAAACCTACTAGTGAACTTCAAATAAAGACGACATGTCTACATTCATCAAGAAAAACAATGACGAGACAATATTGATTTGTTGATTTATTAAATTCTTTCATATTAGATCTATTTATGACAATATCCTAAAATATTATTCATAAATTTATGTTTCAAGGAAACAATGAGCTATGAAAAGCATTCCAACTCAATCAGAATAGTTAAGAACACTACACACTACGAGTTAAACTTAATGGATCTAAAGTTTAATTTTTCATCCACATGAAGTAATGACCTTTTTCATGTTTCACAAAGCTAAACTCACTTCTCCAACAATTTGTTTTTATCAAAATACATGACGATCCAAGCAATTTTAGTAACTATCTAGAATCTAATTGAAATCAAGAACCATAAAACAACAATGACAAACAACCACGAATTTTTAAGTAGCTTAAGACTTCAAAAATGCACCACAATTAGTAACTTTAGAGATCAATATGCAGCCATAGTTGTAGTAGAGAAGAGCAATTCAAAACAACATTTGAAATAGCAAAAAAAAGGTAACTACTATGAAGTATATTATGTGAAACACATACTTTTAAAGTTCTTGTGATAACTTAACTTTAATCCAATAAAAAATACACTTAATTGATCAAAAGTAAGTAGAAATAGAATTCACTCAAACTAAATTTTACTAACTTCAACCAATAGAGTGTTGAGAGAAAACAATTTCTCTCATAGTAATTAATAATACTACTACTTCTCAACAACTCTCTTAAAGTGCATTTTGCTCAACGATTCTAGACTCAACTATTGAACTCATGAAAGCTGTATAGATGAAAAAACAACTTGATATTCACAATAGTGGCTGAAAGCAAATATTAATAGCTTGTTTCGAGCCAATGTTGTTCAAGAAATTGCAAAATCTTGAAAAAGAGAAAATAGAATTATACTAGAATGCTACTGAATAAACAAACTAAGTGAATATTTCAGATGCTTTAACAAAGCTCATTAACAATTTTGTTTCTTTCTTTTCTAATCCTCAAGCTACTCATAGACAAAAAAAATCAGATACTTTAACAAATCTCATTAACAATTTTTTTTCTTTCTTGTCTAATCTTTTTAGTGTCAGAAAATACACTGGTAATACAATAAAAAGAACCATTCAAAATCAAAGCACACAAATTGGGAACTGAAATTAAAGACACTAATGGTAAAAATATTCAACTAATTCATCATCCAATAGGAAAAAATAATTTCAATGTCAGCCTTACCAAAATTTCTTGGCAGCCCTAGCAATTATGCAACCCTAACAGAGAAAATCCTTAAATAAGCTCTCAAATATCTCCTCTTTGACCCTCAACCCCTAACCTTACCTACAAATTAAAACTATAATTTTCGGTCCTAATAAAATAACAATGAGTATTTATAAGAGCCCAATCACATAATATAATCATCAGAAAGAAAAATGGAAGATTATACCAAAAAAAGAAGAAGAGGGAGATGAATATGGAGGAATAAACTTACTTTAGATGTAGATAGCTAGATGAAACGTTTTTCTCCACAAAAATGCCTTCAAACTTCAAGATTTAGGAAATTTTTCTGCCAATAATGCCTTCAACTTTCAAGATTTAGGGACTTCAAAGCTTGTTTCATAGAGCAAGCGAGAAAAACTAAGGATACATCAGCGATTTTTGCATATTGCTGGAGAGAGAAAGAAAAACCTACTACCTTTATTAATGGATTTTGGGGTTTTAGGTTATTACTATAGAGAGAGAGAATGTTTTAGAGCCTTTTAGTATTTCACTTTTTGTTCCCGCTAAATTTTTTTATTTAGGGACTAGTTATTTTATTTTTAGAAAATAATATAGTCAAATAGGGACTAGTAAATAATATCATCTTTATAAGTACATTTTAAGGACCATATTTATAACTTGCCACTATATTTTGGTCTTTAATGAGCCTTTTTGTTGTAGTGTAGAACACCCGAAATCAATCTTAGCGTGAGAGGGTAGTTTCTGAGTATCGTGGGATGAAGGTGTGTTGTGAAATGGGGTTTGGGAATTCTTTAATTAGCTCTCTGTTTCGTGCAAGCTGCTATGACAGGGTTTGTGCCGCTAGGGCGAGGTTGCTGTAGCGGGGTGAGGACCGCTATGGTGGGACAGACGCGACTTAAGTAAAAAATAAACCCCAAAAACATTTTATTCTACACTTTTTGACTTTCAGTGCTAAGGAACGACACCAGGTGTTTTCTTGACAGTTTTCCACCATTCTTGAGGCTAAAGGTAAGGTTTTCACTCCCCAAATCTATTTTTCGATTCGTAGAACTTACTTTCTTGGATGATTATTGTTTGGGAAGGGTTTTGGAACTGTTTGGATGGTGGCGAAAATTCCTAATTTAGATATTGGGATCATGGGGTTGATCTAGTGTTGATAGTGTTGATTTTAATCTGGGTAATTAGACATCGTTTATTAATTCTAGTGTTATATTGATTGTTTGTAGACCAAAAACAAGCGAAAAGAATTCGGAAATGAAAGAATCAAGTTTCTTAGGGGATTCAAGCTTTATTCGAGGTAGGTGATGGTTGTAATTTCATATTGGTGTGATATGTATTTGTAATTACTTCATTATGATGCATGTATGTATGCGAATGTTGCATTATTGATCACACTAATCGTAAATGAGGATGATTGAATAATTGTATGCCATGAATCATGACTTGATTGTATGATTATAAGAATGTACATTGTGATTGTGATTGTGATTGTGATTGTGATTATGGCTTGTTGAATGGATCGGTTGTTACGTTCTGACACACTAACTGGATCGATTGCCACGTACCGACATAAACATTGGAACGGGTGTCACGATCCAACACACTAACTTGGAACGGGTACCAAGTACCGGTACACTAACTATTTGGGTATGAGTTCCATGAGAGGACCATTGACTTGCCATAACTGTATATCTTGAGAATTGTGAAATTGTACGTTGTTCGTAAGTGATAATTGATATTGTATATGTTTGGTGTATGCATGTTTATTATGTTGTAATGACTTAATTATATATGTTTCGCCAATTGGGAAAGTCGCGTGATTTTACCAGTACACTGTGGTTGTGTACTGATACTGCACTTGCTCTTTCTGTTTTGAGTACAGGGCATCTTCAGGCGGCTATTGGCAAACCTCACTTAGAAGATCAGTGATCAATCGAATTCAAGGGTGAGCCAATTCTTCCGGGCTGCCATGAGTTCTCTTTTCGTTCCACATCTTCGAACTTAGACTAGTACTTTAGATTTTCTTATGTTTATTTGGGTTGTACCCATTTCCTTAGACTTATGATCCTTGTTAGTGTTTTGGTACATTGACTTTCAGGTTCTGGGAAGTATTTCTGCATTTCTTTTGTTAGACTTTTGTTGGAGTTTATGAGAACTCTATTTTTCCTTTAGCATTTAAACCTGCTTTTGTATCTTTAAATGCCTTAGTTTTTGGTTAAGCTGTTTAGTTTGAGTTGTAGTAATGGTTCCTTACTGGAGGGTTAGTGTGAGTGTCAATCATGACGGTCTGGGTCGTGACAGGTCTTAACCTAGATGCGTAACCGTATTCTTGGTCTTGACAATTAGAGAATAATTATCTTCTTCGCATTCACACCTAATAATTTTGTCTATGCGTCTTATTTTAAATTAATGAAAGTAAACAATATTATTGGACAAGGTGCGTCACCGCATCCTTGAGTTTCTTTTAATGTCTCCAAAAGATGCGCAACTACATTCTTAATCAAAACAAATATTTTTAATGTACCTAAAAGTTTGTCTAACGTTAAAAGAAAATACTTATTCCTTATTAAGAAAAATAAAATATAGTAAAATACTAAATTCTAGGATAAAGTTTTGGATTATCTTCATATCTTTTTATTTGTACTATTCTTAAAGTTGACGTCAAAATTAAGCATACACTTTCTAATCCAACAAAACCATACTAAATTGTTAAAAATAAATCTCATTTTTTTTGTTTGATAAAATAAAACAACAATAATTTATTTATTTATTTAGCTTAACAATCCCTACTATATCATTATTATCTAAATCAAGACAAGAACAATGCCATGACCCGTTCATTTTTAAGAGATCACAGCTAACGAATAAAAAATAATAAAAAATAAAAAATAATCACCGATTAAAGCTACATTCATTCATTAAATAGAGATATAACAACTAACAAATTATTCATTTCAATTAAATTATGAATAAAACAAAATATAAGAAAAATTATCATAAAATTACATCAAATTCCATAAATAAATTAAAGAGATAAGACAAAATTGAATACCTCAAATTAAGAAAATAAATACCATAAAATTTTAACTAAAGCTCGATTAGAACACTCATGAATCTTCTTTTTTCGTATGTTATTGGATGTAGTGTATATAGGATATGTGTGTATTGCTGTTGGTGTTTTATTATGTATTTTTGTGCAAATTGTTTTTGGTGGATTGGACATGTATTTTTTTTTTTGTTCTCTGAATGAATGTGTTTTGTGTGTCGTTACTGGATAGTGTTAGTGTAGTATATGTCGGGGGCAGATTTAGCAAGGATTATGGGGTGTCGCGTGACACTGTTTTGTTGAATTTTTTTACGAAATATGTATTGTGTGAAAAGGGCAAAAACAGAGATAAAGATATATATAATAAATGTGACATTCCTGCAATCAAAGCTTTGTGTAGTTCAACTGGTTTTGGGCTGGAAATTTGCAAGTCAGGTCGCATATTCAAACCTTACGGCCTCGTTTGTTTTATGTTTTTTTTTTCATTTTTTCATTTACCTTCTTTCTCACATGGTATTATTTTGAATATATTTTTTAAAAAAAGATCATCAAAAGTTCACTGTGTAGTACTATAGGTGAATATATATATATAATGTTATATTGTTTATTTATTTTTTTATTTTAAAAGGTGACACTATTTACGAAAAATCCTCAGTGGTATATGTATTGTGTATTGTTATAATGTTGGAAGTGGGGAAATGGGTGTCGTGTGAGGTGTGTGGGTGTGGGGAGTAGTAGAAGAGGTTTAAGGGATGGGTAATGGGTAGTTTAGGTTATTTTTTTATTTTAGTTTATTTTATAAATTATATATATAAATTAAATTAATTATTTTGAACTAAAAAGTTAAATAGCCAATTTGAAAAATATAATTAAGAAACACTAGCTTATTTATTAATCTAAATTAAAAGAACACATATATTTTTTGTAAATTTTCATTTCTTTTTAAACAACTAAAAATAAAACTTTACCTAAAAATGTGATTATGTTTTTGTTGTTTCCAAATCTTTTAAAATAAAGTTAATAAAATAAGGTAAAAGTCAAAATATTTAATTTAGATTTTTATAAAATATTTAAGCTCTAAAGATGGTGTAAAACTTAAGTTCGGTTAAAATTTACGTGTCTACAATAATTAGATCAATTCAAACTATAAATAGTTTTTTGTTTGGTTGGATTTTGAAATTGTGAGTTTTGAAATTTAAAATTGTGTTTGAGTATGCATTTTATTTGTTTTTTTTTTTTTTTTTAATGTTTTCAGTTTCAATATTTGGAAACTTGAAAATATTTGAGATCAAATTTCATTACCAAATAATTTTTTTAAAATGAATTTTCAAAATTAAATTAATCCAAAATCTATGAGCAAAACAAATAGCTTAGAAAATTTTATTAGAAAAAAATCTTTATTTTTATTAGCATGTTAATTTACTTTTAAAGATTTTATAATGTAAAACGCCTTTTTCTCCTTAACATTATCATTGATATTTGCTTGTTGGGCTTTTTCATATGCCTCTTTGATGGCTTCTATAGTGATCTTGAAATTGTTGGAGCTAGCTATTGCATGAAATGGGCATAAGTTGTATACCACTTCTCCAACATAGGTCCCAATTAAATCTGTATTAATTTGAAAATATGGATCAATAATCTGCAAAGTATATATGATAACTTAAAATCTTATAATAAAAGAATCTGCTAATCATGAGAATTGTTTATTCTTACTCTCGATAGCTACTAATAATGAATTTGTTGAGATCACTAGCAGACTGGACCATTATAGTAACATAGGCAAGAAAATTTGTTGAGATCACTAGCAGACTGGACCATCATAATAACATAAATTCAATGATTAAATTAACATATGTCACTAATCGATCTCAACAATACGTGAACATACATGCATTAATAACTTCATGTCAGAAAATGAAGAGCTCATTGACAAGTGAGAGAAGTAGCAAAAACTTGCATACTAGCTATATTTCTATCGATGACTAAAATATTTCAAACCCCATATATAAAGGGCCATTAATGGAGTACGGACAACAATAAACTTGCTCATACATAAAATTTGATGTTTTCATATCAGTTTTGATAACTTGAAACTATTTGAAGATCGGATTATTGATCAATTTCATTGCCAAACAATTATTTAAAAATGAATTTTTAAAATTTAATTAATCCAAAATCTATGGAAAAACAAATAGCTTAGAAAATGTGACAAGAAAAAGCCTTTATTTTTATTAGAATGTTAATTTACTTTTTAAGCTTTCATCATGTAGAACACTTTTTCTTATATAGAAACTAACAAATAAATTAAAAAAACAAACGTAAGATCTAATATGTTGTGTTTGAGTGGAAACAAGACCGAAGCTCGACATTTTTCTAGCATTATTAACCACATCATCATTGAAGGAATACACAATTCCCACTCGAAATCCTGGAAAACCCATGTCTTTGGAAAGACTAGACACAATATGTATCAAATTTTTATTAACACAAATTCCATCGTCCTCAATGATTTCAGCGATGCTGACGAATCGTGGAGCAACAAACACGGTGCCAGCATAGATTTCATTGCAAACAAGGTGGATGTTATTGTTGGATCTATAGAAAGAAATCGACGAATTGTGTACCTTATCTTTTGCAGCAAAAAATCGACGAAATTCTTTTCTTTGAAGAATTGCTCCAAGCCAAACTTGAATCTCAAGGAAACAAGGTAAATGATTCACAAACTAAATATCTTTTGTTAGTGTCTTTTTCTTAGAAATATTTGTGTTCAGAGTGTTTAATTTTTCTCTATTTTTCTTCTTCTGTCTCCAGAGCGTAAAGTTTCTCTATTTAAAAATAAAGGTTTGTGTATGTTGGAGCAGTTACATAGTAACTGTTCCCACCCCTATTTTTAAATTAAGACTTATCTCCTTTTTACAGATAACATTTCGGGTCGCGTCGCGTCGGGTCGATCCACATGGGCGATCCATAACCCAAAACTTACATCTCCCACTTCGCACATGGTGGACAAGACCCAAGCCAACACAATATCAACTAGACACACAATTCATACGATAAATAGTTTGTGCGACATGTGAGCATCAAGAGCTTACCCTTAAGGTTTTACAAGCCCCACATAGGAATCCAATCACATGTGGAAGGAATTCACTACTTATATAAGAATACTATTACTCACAACACCCCAGACGTCATTCACTACTTCAGTAGTTACTTATTTGATCCCACATCCTCTCAAGGACATTAACTCGAGTTCATATTTAACTTTATACACAAATCACACTCAATACCACTATGGTTAGTGCAATAGCCGGCTTGTGTATATAAGTTTATTATTCATTTAGTTTTCTTTCCTTTCTACTCGAATTTATCTGCTCCTATTAACTGCTTTCCTAGACATGCACTGCATTGTTGAATCATTCATGCGTATTAGTAACATGCTAAAGTAGCAACATCGATTGAAACTTCAAGAAATAGCAAAAGGTCAAAGGGTATTTCATTGAAAAGTCAATCTAACTTTTCTGGGTCTCACACAATGAAGAAGCATGGAATATTCTTTCATTGACCCATTGATTGTTTGACACACGTGGTATGAAACATGTGTTACGATGTTTTCACCTTATACTGGTGTATGAGTCTCATCCTTCCGATTATCCAACATCATACAGACCTAGATCTAAACACCTCAAGATGTTTAACCCTAGTTTCTCTTTTTTAGTAATCCTTAAACTCATCTTCTTAGAGAAATATTTGGCTGGCTCATAAAACAAGACATAATATGGTGGTGAAACTCATTTCTTCACGTTCTTCGATGTAAAAGGTGATTGCTCATGTGAGCGAGCCAATCCTGCGACTTGTTCAACATACTTTATTTCTTATAAAATATCACACGCATACTACATTTGAATATAAATTCAATAGTTTTATATAGAAGAGAATATTATAACAATCAAGTCATTTTACAATACAGAACTATCATCATACTCTACGTAAACCTAGGGCCTTAACATGTTTTTTCAAACAAGTTTCTAGAGATGGCCTTCGTAAAAGGATCAGTTATCATTTCACGTGTAGGAATGTATTGCAAAGTTATTTCTCCACTTGTAACTACGTCTTTCACAAAGTTATACTTGATGTCAATGTGTTTGGTCTTGTTGTGATACTTAGGATCTTTTGCGTATGCGATAGCTGTTTGACTATCACAATATAAAATCATGGGACCCTTAGAATTCTTTGCAATACTCAAATGCTCAAAGAATCTCATTAACCAAACAACTTATTGTACTGCAGACGCACAAGCCACAAATTCAGATTTCATGGTTGAAAGAGTTGTGCAAGTTTGCTTCTTACTTTTCCATGAAATAGCACCACAATTTAGTAAGAAAGCATAACCGGATGTTGATTTTCTATCATCCCGGTCACTAGCTCAATCAACATTTGTATAACCTTTTATGAATAAATCAGATCCACCATAACACTGTGTATGATCTGTAGTTTCCTTCAGGTATCGAAATATTATCTTTACTGCTTTCCAATGATCTCTTCCAGGATTGGATTGATACCTGCTAATTAGACTCATGACATAACAAATGTCTAGGTGAGTACACATCATAGCGTACATCAAACTCCCGACAACACTAGAAAAAGGAACTCGAGACATGTCACTACTAAAAAATTGCTAAACAACGACGGACAGAAAAGCGATGGACGGTGTCGCTCCAAAAAGCGACGCCATTTACCACACTGTCCGTCGCTTTTTTAAAAAAATAATTATTTTTTAAATTATTTTTCAAAAAGCGACGGACGGCATCTCTTAGTCCGTCGCTTTTTTCGCAGATTTTTGCGTCAAATAAATATATAATTAATAATTAATTGATTAATTATTTTTTTAAAGGAGCGACGAACATCATCTTTAAGTCCGTCGCTTTTTGGTCAACATGACTGGTCAAACATTTATGAAAAGCGACGGACAACGTCTCTTAGTCCGTCGCTTTTTTGGTCAAAATTTTGGTCAAATATTTTTAAAAAAGCGACGGACAAAGAGACGTTGTCCGTCGCTTTTCTTAAAATATCTTTGACCCAGATCGGGATTTTCTTATTTTCTTCTCTCTCTTCTCTCTTTTTCTCTCTTCACTTTTATTCTCTCTCTTCTCTCTATCAATCTCCCTCCACCGTCTGCCGCCTCTACCACCGCCGTTGCTTCCCCTGCCAGTCGCCGTCTGTCGCCTCTCCTCTTTGTTAAGGTTGGTGTTTAATTTTAGATTTTTTTTTTAATTCTAGTGATTATAGTTGATTGTTATTTATTCTATTACTGTTTTAGTATGTTGGATTGTGTTATTGTTAATTTGATTTGATTATTGTTAGTTAGGTAGAGAATTGGAGATTTTTTATTTTAGGATTTTCTTTTAAATTGGGTATTTGTAATTAGTGAATGAATTAGGGTTTTTTCTATTTTAGGACTAGTTTGAACTTGAGAATATGTAATTTGATTGTGAATTGAGATTTATTCTTAAAATTTGATTGATATATTGTTAGTTAGTAAAGTGTTACTTTGAAGTTAGAAATTAGTAATTGTAGTGTATATGATGAATGCTTGAATGTCATGACAATATAGTGATGAATGTCATGAATATATATTGATCGATGAGGTTTTTTTGAATTTAGAACTTGAAGTTGAACTTGAACTTGGAACTTGAATATAACTAATTAATTATTGGATTAGAAGTTTATATATAACTAATTTTAGAAATTGGATATGAATTATTGAATTTAAGTAGAACTTGAATTTTTGTAGGATTTAGAACTTTAATTAGGTTGTGAACTTTAGAAATCTTGAATTATTATAGGATTTTAGAACTTTAGGTTGTGAACTTTAGAAATTTTGAATTATTGTAGGATTTTAGAACTTAAAGTTGTGAACTTTAGAGAACTTGAATTTTTGCAGGATTTTAGAACTTTATAAGGTTGTGAACGTTAGAAATCTTGAATTATTGTAGGATTTTAGAACTTTAAGTTGTGAACTTTAGAGAACTTGAATTTTTGTAGTATTTTAGAACCTCAGGTTGTGAAACGTTAGAAATCTTGAATTATTGTAGAATATTACAAATTTAAGTTGTGAATTTTAGAGAACTTGAATTTTTGTAGGATTTTAAAACTTTAAGTTGTGAACTTTAGAGAATTTGAATTATTGTAGGATTTTAGAACTTTAGGTTGTGAACTTTAGAAACCTTGAATTATTGTAGGATTTTAGAACTTAAAGTTGTGAACTATAGAAAACTTGAATTTTTGTAGGATTTTAGACTTTATAAGGTTGTGAGCGTTAGAAATCTTGAATTATTGTAGGATTTTAGAACTGTAAGTTGTGAACTTTAGAGAACTTCAATTTTTGTAGGAACTTTAGGTTATGAAACGTTAGAAATCTTGAATAATTATAGAATTTTAGAACTTTATATTGAGAATTTTAGAGAACTTGAATCTTTGTAGGATTTTAGAACTTTAAGTTGTAAACTTTAGAGAACTTGAATTATTGTAGGATTTTGGAACTTTAGGTTGTAAACTTTAGAAATTTTGAATTATTGTAGGATTTTAGAACTTTAAGTTGTGAACTTTAGAGAACTTGAATTTTTGTAGGATTTTAGAACTTTATAAGGTTATGAGCATTAGAAATCTTGAATTATTGTAGGATTTTAGAACTTTAAAGAACTTGAATTTTTGTAAGAACTTTAGGTTGTGAAATGTTAGAAGTCTTAAATTATTGTAGAATTTAAGAACTTTAAGTTGTGAATTTTAGAGAACTTGAATTTTTGTAGGATTTTAGAGCTTTAGGTTGTGAACTTTAGAAATCTTGAATTATTGTAGGATTTTAGAGCTTTAGGTTGTGAACTTTAGAAATCTTGAATTATTGTGAAATTTTAGAACTTTAAGTTGTGAACTTTAGAATCTTGAATTATTGTAAGATTTTAAACTTTAGGTTGTGAAATTTAGAAATCTTGATTTATAAAATTTATGAACTAATTATTAGGTTGAACTTTAGAAATCCTGATAAAGTATAGTCTTTATGAACTATTTGTAATTTTGAAACGAATTTTGATAGACTTTATAAGTCTTTCAATTGTGATTTAGATATTATTGAATGTTAATTTAAGTTTGTTGTTTTATATATTGTGTAGCTTCTTTATAATGTATTGTGTTTGATTAGGGCTGAATTGAATTGAATTGAATTGCAAGTGGGTAGGCCAGATTCTGCTGTCAAAAAAATTACATAAAAAGTGACGGACAGAGTGGTTTTGTCCGTCTCTTTTCTAGATTTTATTTTTAATAAAACTCAGAAAAGCGACAGACAGGGTCCTTTAGTCCGTCGCTTTTTTTAATTTTTTTTTTTAAAAACCCAGAAAAGCGACGGATAGGGTCCTTTAGTTCGTCGCTTTTTTGGATTTTTCAAAATTTTATTTCCAAAAAAGCGACGGACGGCGTCTCATTGTCCGTCGCTTTTCAAGATTCTAAAAAAAAATAAAATTAATTAAAGCGACGGACTTGGTATCTTTTTTTTTTTAAAAAAATGCAACGGACAGCATCGCAATTTTCAAATAAATAATTTTTTTAAAAAAAATAAAATCAAAAGCGACACGGTCCGTCGCTTTTGGAAAAGCGTCGAGCCAGAAAGCGACGAGATTGACTGCGTCGTCGACGCAGTCCGTCACTTTTTTCCGTCTCTTTTTGGCAGTTTTTTAGTAGTGTGTCTTCCTTTTCTTTTTCAGTCTTTGGACACATTTCAATGCTTAAAATTTCACCCCTTGCTACAGGAGTATCCATGGATTTGTAACTATTCATTCGAAAACGTTCTAATATTTTCTTTATATAAGTTATTTGAGATAAACTCAAAAATTTCTTGGAACGATCTCTTTGGATCTTAACACCCAATATATAGTCTGCTTCACCCATATCTTTCATATCAAATGATTTTGAAATATATGACTTGACAGTTTTCACATACTCCAAATTATTTCCAGCTAATAACATATCATCTACGTAAAGAGAAAGAATTAAAAAGTTTCCATTGGACTTTTTCACATAGATACAATGGTCTTCATCGATCATGGTGAAATCAAATGACATCACCTCCTTATGAAATCTCAGATACCACTGCCATGAAGATTGCTTTAGGCCATAAATTGATCTTTTCAATTTACATACTTTCTTTCCTTGACCTCTAACAACGAAATCAACTGGTTGTTCCATGTAGATTTTCTCGTTTAATTCTCCATTGAGAAAAGCGATCTTCACATCCATTTGGTGTAATTCTAGATCTAAATGTGCAACAATAGCTAAAAGTAATTGTATGGATGTAAACTTCACAACTAGTGAAAAAAGTTTCCTCATAGTCTATTCCAACTTCTTGAGTAAAACCTTTTGCAACCAATCGTGCTTTGTGTCTTTCTATTGACCCATACAATTTACGTTTAACTTTAAGAATCCATTTATTCCCAATAGCTTTACGTTAGTTAGGAAGGTCAACTAGATCCCAAACTTTGTTGGTTTTCATGGACTCTAATTCTTCTTTCGTCACTTTTAACCATTCGTCACTTTTAAGGCTTGATAAGGCATCTGTTACAGAATTAGGTTCATCCAATTCTATAGGAGATACCAAGAAAGCATAATCATCAATCTTATAAGATCGTTTAGGTACACCTTTTCTTGTACGCTTACGTATTTGAAGTTCAGAATCCTCTATAGGATTTTGGGATTTATAACTCCCACTTGGACCAGGAATCATTTCTTGATCTATTGAATTATCAAGTATGTTTGACAACATTATCTGATCTTCTGAATTCAACATTTCGTACAGAGGCTCAACTTCATCTATTTCACCCTTTTTGGGAAAATCATTTTCCAAAAATTTGACATCTCGTGATACAATTTCAGTAATATTTCTATCCTCCAGTTCATCGATGAACACATACCCTTTGGAGCGTTCAGAGTACCTTATAAAAATACATTACTTTCCTTTTGGACTTAGTTTACCAAACTCACCAAAATGATCTTTAATGTATGATGCACAACCCCACGGTCATAGAGCATTCAAGTTTGTTTTATGACCAGTTCAAACTTCATAAGGAGTGGAATACACTGATTTAGAAGGCACTTTGTTCAATATGTAAGCTGCCGTCAATAATGCATCTCCCCAGAAAGAGATAGGCAAATTTGCATCCGCTATCCTTAATCTTGTCATGTCTAATAATGTTATATTCCTTCTTTCAACTATACCCTTTTGTTGAGGTGTATAAAGAGTAGTTAACTGTTTGATAATACCCTTTTCAGTACATAATTCTTCAAATTGTTTTGACAAATATTCACGTCCTCGATCGATTCTTAAATCTTTTATGATTTTATATAATTGATTTTCAACTTCATTCATATATCTTTTAAAGCACTCAAGTGCTTCAGATTTATGAGAAATCAAATAGACATAACCAAAACGTGTGAAATCATGAAAAAATGTAATAAAGTATGTAGCACCAGACCTTGCCCTTACATTGGACCACAATTATCAGAATGAATTAATTGAAGTGGGAACTCAGCTCTCTTAGCCTACCCAAATGATTTAATCTTTCCAGCAAGACAATTTTCACAAGTAAGCATTTTAATTTTGGTGAAAGAGCCTAAATGCCCTTCTTTTGCCAACCTATTCATTCGATCTTGCCTTATGTGACCTAATCGTGCATGTCATGTAATAGCATCAACATCATTGTTACTTGAATAATATGTCATTACACAACGGTCAATATACTAGTCATAAGTTGAAGGATTACAATCTAATACGATAAAAAGGTCACAACAAAGTCCAAAACCATATAAAACATTATCTAGAGTTATTCTAACACCATTACGACTAAAAACAAATAAAAACCAACATCTAAAAGAATAGACATAAATACTAAGTTTAGTCGAATCTTTGGTGCATATAAGACGTCATGCAACATCAAAGAACGGCCACCACGCAAGTCTACTTTGCAAATGCATATCCCTTTGACTTCTAGTTTAGCATTATTTCCCACGTAGATCCACCTTGATTTAGATGAAACTCGATGAAACTCCACAAATGTCTCTCTATCTCGACTCAAGTGATCGGTGGATCCTGAGTCTACAATCCACATAGGATAAGATTCAGTTAGTAAAGAAGTGTTAAAACATATGTAGCACTTAGAGATGCGTTTAGAAATGCTACCTTTTTGGGCTCGGTACATTCACGAGAAAAATGCCCCAATTCTTGGCAATTGTAGCACTTCATTTTACTCTTGTCTCTTTTCTTGAAAAGACATTTTCCTTTCTTGGAGTTGGTTTCTTCTTTTTCTTAGATGGTCTTTCTCCAGTTTCTTTGTCTTTTCCAAATTTTCTTGCGCTTGAAGCCTGAAGATTTTGTACCACTTAACTCTGCCACAAAGGCATGAGAAGCAGCTTTAGCAGCACCAAGGCGCTCCGTCTTCCAGTTCAACATGGCGTGCAACATCGGAAAAAATTTTGATGCTATCATTATGGGTCAAGTTAACCTTCAAATGTTCCCAATTATTGGGAAGAGACCGAATCACTGCCTGAACTTGTTGTTCATCTGAAAGAATATGACCAACACTCTTGAATTGAGCTATCATGTTTGACATCACCCTAAGGTGTTGTTTGATATTCTGATCATGACACTTTTGGTAAGTGTCAAATTTGATAGTCAACTGTCGGAGGCGGGTTACAGACGTTCCCCCATACATTCCTCGCAGATATGCCCAAATAGCATAAGCAATAGGGAATTTCTCACGTTCATGTATGAGGTCATCAACTACAGAACTAACTATTATTCCACGTGCAATGAAGTTAGCCTTTTTCCAAGCTTTGTAAGCTTCAAGATCCCTTCTGTGTTATGCAGTATTGCCCTCTTCTGGTTGATTCAAAACATGATTTATACCTTCCAAAAAAAAATTCTCTTCCAGTACATACCATATTTTACGACTCTAGATGTCGTAATTACCACCGTTAAGTTTTTCACCTTTGTTTAAGTCAGCAATGATACTTTTTGAAGCCATGTCTGTTATTGACATATAATTAGGCAAGAATTTTAATCAATTATGCATGCGACATACACATTCAAGCAAATTAATTCTCATAAAGATTTCATATTTAATGTAAGATTGAAAAGACACGTATGCATCCAATCATCATCTATAAACTAAATATTTAATCAAAATTCAAATCTAATTTCTTAATGTGTATAATTAATATATTGAAGACTTTGATAACAAGGATTTTTAAGTCTAATAACATAATTTGAGAGAAAAACAAACTACATAATGTTATGTTGTAATTTTTCTATCTATAGAAAAATTACTTTTGAAATGTTCTAAGTATAAAACAATTCGAGAAAATACATAGAAAAGAGTCACCACTTAATTTTTTAAAGAAATTAAGAAAACTTATAATTTTCAAATATTTAAATAGAAAAAAATCATTTGAAAATATCAAAGAGGGTTCGGGGTTCAATTTACACTTCGAGAAGGGTTTAAGCATTCGAAGTGTCCGCTAACATGCGGTTGACCTGTGATTTGACTAAAATATATTTGACTTTTTAAGGAAAAATATGATTTAACAAAACAAATAAAAATTTACAATATTTGATTAACTTTGAGAGAATGATTAAATAAAAGACGCATTTTTTACTTTTATTTTATTTTTTTAGAGAAAGGGACCCAAAAATGAAACATTTGAATTAAATTGCAAATGATTAGAATATTAATAAAACTAGATTAATTAGAACTTACTTGACTCATTTTTTTTTTAAAAAATAAACAATAATTTAAGCCAAATTGGTTAGTTTAAGCATGAACATCATTTTAAATTAATTGAAGAATAAAAACAAAGTTTTGACTAACTTTTTGAGAAAAAGTGACAAAGTAAAAGGAAGCCATTTTTTAAAGTTTATTGAAGAAAAAAACTTAACTTAAAATCATTTTAGAATGAGCAAAAATGTATGAAGCGTTAAATAACATATTTTTTCAAGAACAAAAGATTTAACTTAATTGAGGATGTAAAATTTGACCAATGTTTAATTAATAAAATAAATGACCTTAACACAAAAAAATATTCAAAGCAAACCAACACAAAGAAAGTAACTCGTCTTTTGGGGAATCTAATTAAGTTAATTAAAAATTATAAAGTTAGAATTAAACAACAAACAATAAATAATCACAATTAAATAAATAAAGAGTAAGGGAGAAATTGAATTTGGGCCCCCTTTTTTTGGGGCCAAACTCTTTGCTGATTTGGGCTTTTGGCTCAATCCTTTTTTTGTATACATCTGTTGTATATCGGTATGTATATCAGCTCTTTCCATGTATCTCCTGCTTCCGAACACCTGTATTTTACCTTATTTCTGTATTTTTCACATTTTTGAGTTGTATATCATTGTATAATGAGTGCATACTACTGTATATAGAAATCATACAGTCTGTTTTGGACTTTTCAAGCACTTAAGTTTCGATTTCCTGCCCTATTTACCGTCTACAACCTGTTCACCGCTTTGAATTTTGGCTGACTCGATGAGATTCAAATCGACGAAATGCAAGGAATAAGTCCAAAGTGGACTTAGATTGTAGTCGCATGAGGAGAGAACAAATGAAAAGATTAGCATTCCTTCGTGACCCCAAAAATTAAAATTATTGAAAGACACAAGCAGTCATGACAACTAACCACTTGCTAAAATTAAAACTTACTCACAGAAATAGGAAACAAAGCTTAGACAAAGTGAACAATGAAACCATCCCATTCGTTCATATTTTTTAAAGAAACCAAAGACAACATTTCCAAGTTTAAGCATAACGTAACAGATTGGGAATTTTCCCAAGCAAACCCCTTTAAAGTCTCACATATTCTTTAGACAAATAAATTAGGTATGAACTCATCATAAGCATAATCTATTCTAGCACAAAAAAAAAGCTTTTAAAAAAGGCCTTAGGAAGACATTTAGTTAGCTCATTAAAGAAGAAATTTTGATGTTATTTTGATATAAACAAAGGGAAGAAAGTCCAATAACTAACATGCTAATCACTAAAGAACAGGACAAAATATTTAGCAATGACAAAATATTCATATCAAGAACAACTTAATATTAAACCGACATGCCTCACAAGGGACAAGAAGAGCAACCAATCAACCTAATAAAATTTTAACACAACAGAGAGCAATATTGGATACTTATATAGTTCATAAAGACATCCTAATTTGGCTCAAATTTATCTAAACAATCACAATGAGTGATAAAGCTCATGTTGAAACAAAACGATAAGCAAAACAACCTTAGGACTAGAAAAAGATTACAACTAAAGTGTCTAATCCATATAGACACAAACAGAGGCAGCAAAGGAAAGAGTGCAAAAATGAAGCCATGAACTAAACAACATCTTGACTTAACACGAGTAGCTACTAAACTCGACACAAAGATTGTCAACACAAGCAACTTATTCAAAGGAAATCGAACTATTATATAGTAGGACTCAAAGCAAACTCAAGGAGACGGGCCACCAACCGTGTTCAACAACAAGATTTCTAAAATGTCATGAAAGAGACAACGACATTAGAGAAGAATCAAGCTGAACAAAAGCTGAGGATTTTAATTAAAATGAGACTACCATAAGGAATCTAAGGAATACTAGATATAAATGCAACATCATAATTCGTTCGACACCCTCCGAACATATAACAAAACAACGAACATTATTTCAACAATGAAAATAAGGTAGCAACATGGCGATTAATGAATAAATAGACTAAAACTTGAGACAAGCATCACAACTACGAGTTCGAGAAGACCCCCACAGACTCGAGTGACATTAGCTCATATCAAAAATAAAATAAACGTCACTAATTTCAAAGAAAATAAAGATATCGATTAGACTTAAACAAATCAAATATGATTATCTCCAGGATACTATAGCATTTTTACACACCGAATTCAAAGTGAACACAAGGGATACGAGTTATTTACCTTTTAGGGAGTAGTGAACTGAGACAACGAACCAAGGAGCGATTTCCACGATTCTCCAACCACGCTAGTTTAGACTCGAGTGAATAAAACCAAAACTAAGTGACCCTTTGGTAAGCTATTTTCGTATGTGAATACGTGCCCTAAAAAATCCAATCATTTTTTTTGACTCCCCTAATCACTAAAGGTATAGAACTATTTATAGGGGGGAATTGAGCAATTTAGGGGGGGAAATTTGGTGGATTTTTGAAAGGAAAAGTTTGAATTTTTCTTTGCTCCTTTTCGAAGCAACAGTAAAGGGAATGGAAAAAAGCTGAATCAGCGAAAGGGGGAAAAGGGGGCGATTAGGCCGCTACGGTTATGAGTTTTGCAGATGATCGCGTACGGGTTTGGTATTGCTCGCAACTTTGGCTGCTGTCCGCGATTTCTGGGTCGCTGATCTTGCTTCGCTCACTACGTGTGAAGAAGATGACGATGTACAGGGTAGGGTCGTTTTGCTGTGTATTGTATTTTTTGCCAGAATTTGGGCTTCTTTATGTATTGGGCCAGTTATGTATGTTGTTGTATTGTATTGATTGAAAAGTGGGCTGATGAGGTGGGCTGCTGAAGGTTTTGAATTCGAATTGGGCTGAAAAATAGGCCCAATTTTGAGTCGTAGATGGGTTTAAGGTATTAGGCTAATAACCAAATAAGATGAATTAATATAAATTAATTAATGAGCTTCTTAATCTTAACGAAATAAAAAAATAATTGACTTAATTATAAACTAACTAATTCAATTACAAAACTAATTAACTCGAAATTATAACTATAACTTAAAGTAAATTAATAAAATATTTAACTAAAATGTAAAATCTTTTGTGAAGATTTTCAAATATTTATAAAACAACGTGATTGCAAAAATATACATATTTATTATTAAAAAAATGATAAAATTACTTTAAAAATAATTTGAAAGTATTTTGAATTTCATAAAACTCATTAATTCAAAATTATAACCATCCCTAATATTTAAAATATAAAATATTTTTTGAGATGATTTTCGAATAATCATAAAATAGACTAATTATATACATAATTATGTAAAACATATATATCATCTAAAAATTATGAAAAGTGACGAAACTATTTAAAATAACTTGCAAACTATATTTTTTTTATTTTTTGAAATTTTTATAAAACTAAGTATTTTATTTTTTTGAAATTGAAGAAGCTTGATGATTAATTTATATTGTGGAGGGCCAAAATTGAGTGTCAACACATAATTCATATCTTGAAAAACAAATAAGCAATAAAAACTTACAAGTAATTCAAAGACTAAAATCCTCCCACAAGTCTTCAAGACAACAAATGTAAACCCTAAACCAAATTTCATGATAAACATCAGTCAATCTACTACCCCAAGGTTCATGGAGAGCGTCTGTTAAATAAGCTACAACTCTCCAATCTGAAATTTCCTTATAATCAGTCAGTTCAACTCATTTTATTTCAAAAAGGTGAATAAAATCACATGCTAACATATTAGGGTACATCTTCAATGACTCAAACTCTTTAAATTTTTTCTCTTTTTCCCTTCGAATGACCCTTTGGTTCCTTGACAGATTTTATGTCGCCCTTGAGACACCAGTCTGTATAATTTCACGCCCTCAGAAACATGTCTTATGTCAGCTTGCTCCCCTACCTTGTCCCTTTGCTCGACTTTGAGAACTCCCACTTGGAGTAATTTGAGCACGTTTTCGTTCAGTCATAGCTGAAATGGAAACAAAAACGGAAATATAGTTAATACCATTTAATGCGATAACGTATGTCACAAATTTCTCGTAAGAGACAAGGAACCGTTTAAGGAATTTAAAGGACTAAGAGAATTTTTCAAGACCAATTTTAATACACATAATTAAAATTATAATCTAGTCAAAACAAGTTATCACTATTCTTCATTAAGTAAAGAAGATAACTCATGGCCTTACAAAAAAAATTCAAAGTCAATCACAATCTAATTTGACCATTTGAAAAATCTTATGTTAAAGTAAATAATAAAATAAATATTTTGTTAACATAAAAAAAAAAATACTACAAAACCATTGTCTATTTTTCATTAAAAAAAAATAGTTCTTTATGATACCAAAGAAAATGGTATAAGTATTTTATAAAAAAAATTGGACCATTTTATTTTTTCTTTTTAATCCTTAATAGAAAAGGACAAAAAGAAACTCCCTTTTTCTTTTTATTTAAATAGTGGAACCATTTTTTTCCTCCTTAATCCTTATAGAAAATGACCAAAAAAAAAAAGGGAAAGGTTCACACATTCCAATTGGAAAAAGTTGTGGGATCATTTTATTTTTATTTTTTAATCCTTAACAAAAAAAATATGGCTTGTCTCTTAAACTCTCTTCCAATTTTATTTTTTTTATTTATTAACAAAAAAAACAAAAGTTGACTTTTCAAGTTTTTATTCAACTCAAAGTCTTTTTCCTTTTCAACCTATAAAATAACTCTTTATAAATATTACTCATCTTCTCCCGTTACTTCCATGAAAAAAAAAACGAGAAATAACAAACAAAACTTCAACAAAATTTCATGAAAGAACCACAAGGAAGAAAAAATACTCAGGTCAGTAAATCTTTTCTCTTTTTCTTACTCATAAAGGAATATCGAGTAACCAAAACAAAGCAGATCGATAATGGACAAAGATAAATATATTTATAATCATATTTCAAATTTCTCAATTCATTCAACCCGATAATTTCAATCATTATTCAAACAGGGAACAATTAAACCTGGATTTAATGCCATTTTTTGGATCTATAGAAAGAAATTGACGAATTGTGTATCTTATCTTTTGCAGAGAAAAATTGACGATTTTTTTTTTTTTTTGAAGAATTGCTTCAAGCCAAACTTGAATCTCAAGGAAATAAGGTAAATGATTCATAAACTAAATATATTTTGTTAGTGTCTTTTTCAATGAATATCTTTTGGATTTTTCCAACCTTGTCAAGATCGGGATGAAATCGGAGTCTTTAAGGTGCAAGGAAATCAGGTAACAATCGGGTGAATTATTTATGAAGTTCATTTTAGACACTTCATGTAAGGTCTTGTTGTGTCATTTTGACACTTTCTTTACAATTAGCAAAAATATGTAATGTGTGTGTAATGCACTCGCAAATGACGTGTAAAATATTTAATTAAATAACGACATTTGTCATTTGTGCCTAAAATCATTCTTACATAATGAATTTTGAGAAAAACAAAAAGTAGCCAATGAATCAATGACATGTGACATTTTTCCCACATAATTAAAAAAACATTTAACCAATTAACAAAAAATATTTTGCAACCTTCTAATTGTCTTCTCCAAAGTAACTATTTTGCAGAAACGCTAGCCCACCCCACCCCCACTTCTCAATCATACACCAACCCTTTTATTATAGAAGAATAAAGCTAAGTCATGAATTCACATTCTTCTTAATCAATAACAAAACAGTAAAGTTGAATATAAATCATTAAAATTAACTGGAAAAAAAATAAGAAAGCACTTACAGTGAAAGCAAAGTTTGAAGGCCAGTGAAGCCTTGAAGGAAGAGAAAAAATCACATCCACTTCCATATTACAATAGTAAATTCCTCCAAAAAAGAATTTCATGACTATTTCAATATTTAAATCTTGAAATAGGTCTTTTCTTAAAATTTGAAAACATTTGCTATGGATGGAGTTAAGCTTGAAAAATGGAGGCTGAAAATGGAGAAGAAGAAGAAGAAAAAATAATTAAAAATTGATTAAAAAAGTTTTTTAAGCGCAATAAACGAGTGGATCAGACTCTCTATAACGTGTTTGTAAAAAGTGTCAAAATGACACAAGAAAAATTTACGTATAATATTTAAAAATAAATAAAATCTAATTAAAATGTCTAAGTGAAAATTAATGTCAACTTTACAGTAATATATGACTTGGACAAGGAAAGTTGCTACAGGAGAGTAGACCCACATGAACATCCACTTGACTTCATTATTTATAATAATACATAAATATTTTGTCACCTTCTCCTCCCAATTGGCAAAGTTACTCACCCTACTTTTTGGTTTTGTCTAAAAGGGAGTTAAGGTAGAACTACTACTTTTTTGAAGGTACCTTTATATGTAAATGTAAAAAGAAGATGAAGGAAAGAGAGAGAGAAACACAGATGGTGGCAAGGGACTCATCGGAGAAGTCGTCGGAGACTGGACGGAGCTTGAAAAAGTGAAACTCAAAATGACGGAAATGGTTAGTTTTATGTTTGGTCGTATTTTGAAGTTGTGATTATTCTTTTTCATCAATTCATTTATCTGTTTTTTCTAACACAAAAACCACTAAAGTTTACTCTTATCTTTTGAATTATTTATTCCGCAAGAAAGAGTCTCAATACTTCCTCCGTCAACTTTTAATTGTCATGATTTCCTTTTTTGGAATCAAACTATAAGAATTTTGACTAATATTTTATGATGTATTTTTTCATCATATTGATATGCAAAAAAATAATAATAATACAATTTATAGTATTTTTCGTCTAGTTTTTGAATATCTAAATTTTTTTGTTTAAAATATCGAACTAATGTACTTTAATTTAACTTTAAAAATTAATCAAATTAACTTTTGAAAAACGCATCATGACAACTACAGTGGTGGATGGAGAGAGTAACTAATAAGTGGTGATAAATTTGTTACTTGGTCATTATATTTTGTTAGTCTTTAATTGGAGTGTGGTAAAAAATAAAGTAGCAAGTACTACAAAGTTGCAACAATTAGCAGATAGAGAGAAATTAATTGTCACAAGAAATTATTTGTGTCATTTTTTCAAGGGAAAAATATGCATTTGTAAAGATCAAATAAAAAACATTATTATTACTCATAATAAGGCCACGGTACGAACATTTTTCATATAGTTTTTATAACAAAAAAAAAAAAAACTTCAATTTCTTCTTTATTTACAATATAAAAAATATATAATAATTGTGTCTCCTTAGCAATCAGAAAATTAGGAGACAACATATTCAAGCTCATAATATTAATTTTATTATACGTACTACTTTTCGTTCATGAAGTGTATATTTGTAAGTCATTTCCCTTTCACTGATGCGTTCTTCACGATTCCATTTTCATTAATATTGTTATTAGCATCCACAAATATTTGAATTCTTTTGAGGGCGATCTCCACCGTTCGATCATCGATATTCGCAAAACAGATTCGGAACCACCCTGCTTCGGGGCAATTAAATGAAGATCCAGGAGAGATGTTGAGCTTCGCGTTGTTTATGATCAATTTCCATAGTGACACCTCAGCATCAAGTGTTGGCTCTTTCAGTAGAGTCCTCAAATCCACCCAGCAATAAAGCCCAGCATTGCTTTTTAAGCACTTAATTCCGATTTTTTCAAGTCCGCTAGTGAATTTGTCGTGCCGTTTCCTTAACCTCTTGGTGTTTTCAGTGAGATATTCTTCGATAAATTCATCCTGAGATAGCATGGAAGCTAGAGAATTTTGTGTTTCAGTGGAAACAAGACCGAAGCTCGACATTTTTCTAGCACAATTAACGACATCATCATTGAAGGAATACACAATTCCCACTCGAAATCCTGGAAAACCCATGTCTTTGGAAAGACTAGACACAATATGTATCAAATTTTTATTAACACAAATTCCATCGTCCTCAATGATTTCAGCGATGCTGACGAATCGTGGAGCATCAAACACGGTACCAGCATAGATTTCGTCACAAACAAGATGGATGCTATGTTCGTTAGTGAAGATCAAGATTTTTTTCAGTGTGTCCCTATCCAAAGTAGTGCCTAATGGATTAGAAGGGTTGGTCAAAATCAAGCCTTTAATTTTGATTTTTTCTTGTTGACCTTTTTCATATGCCTCTTTGAGAGCTTCTGGAGTAATTTTGAAATTATTAGAGGTATTGCATGAAATGGGTACAAGTTGTACACCAGTTCTCCAACATAGGTCCCTATTGAATCTGTATTAAGTTGAAAATATGAATTAGTAATCTACACAATATATATAATAACTACAAAAAAAATTATACGGTTAATATATATAACTTAAACTTCATTCATACCCTGGGTAATAAGGTGTGGGGACTAAAAAAGCATTGCCACGATTAGCCAAACAAAAGATGAGAGTCTCAGTAGCTCCACCAGCCATTACTATACGTTTTGAATCAAAATTAACCTTACCATGTCTTGTTTTTTCCATATGTTTTGCAATTCCCTGGAAAAAAAAACACAAAATAAAATGAGGTCAAGGTGAATAATTATAATTATGTTTTGAGCGCTGGCCCTATTATTTTAGCATGAAACAAAATCACTTTGAAGCTATAGGATCTGTCCAGCTCATCATGTACAACTCTATGATTTTGAAATTTGTCCTTCTAATTAAGCAAAAGAATTTAAGTATGATAAAAAAAAATTCTCTCTCCTCTCCCCCTCCACTCTCAAACTACAATATTTATGGCATCTCCAATTCATAACATCAAATTGCAGAAAAAACTGATTAATGGTTTGGTATTGGAAAAAAAAATTCAATTGTACTTGAATTGATTTAGTTTTAACTAAGAAAAAAGTTAACTCGAAACCATATCAATCCGATATTATATACATAATTTTTAAAATTTACTTTATACATAAAAGTATTTACTTTGATATAATTTCTAAATATTACTTATAAATTTTATAATTTTTGTCTTTTAACATATTTTTTAAAGTTTTTTGAGACTTAGAATTTTGAATGTTCCAATAAAGGTTATAGTCCATAGATATTAGTAACTCTAATAAAGCTCAATTCGAAATCAAATCAATATTATGCTAACAAAATAAATTAATTAAATACTAAGAATGAAAATAATGTTGAATATTTGTTCTTTCGTTTTTACATTGGTTTAGACATTTAAAATACATAATCTAATTTTAATTTTTCTTTAATGTTTAATCATGTAACTAATACTTATTAGACTTATTTTAGCATGATTTAGTATTTTTAAATTATGATCATTTTCATTATAACTTTGTAATATTTATTTTATATGATACTTTAATTATTAATTTTTATTGAATATTTTAGTGTCATCACTCATCTCATATTTTGTGTTATTTTCTTAAGAAACACCTTAGATAGTTGTATTTTGATTGAACTAAAGAAATATTTGGAGCACAAGTTAATTATATGTTTGTATGCATACTTTACTGGAAAAATCTAAAAACCTGGAAAAAAAAATGAGGTTTATTAGTTTTGTTTGATTTAAAAATTTAAAAATTTGACACAATGGCTTGGTATTTGAAAAACCCGAATTTCATTAGTGTTTTGTTTATAAATTTAAATATTTTACACAAATAATTTAGTTTGATATTTAAAAAACTCGAACCAATCCGGTCACATACAACCCTATTAAAAAGGAATAGTTTTATCTTTCCTCAATATTATATTATTATTATTATTATTTTTTTAAAAAAAAATATATATAATAAAAGTAATAATAAAAAAGTGATCTATTATTGTTGAATAATATCACACCAAATAGTGTCAAGCTAAATTTGGTGTGATATTGTTCATACACTATTTTAGTGTAAAAAATAGTGAGGAATGTAAAAATGGAATGCGCGAGAGGAGACCAGAGGCGGATATTCAGTAATGTTTTCTTTTTGATATTCTAATATTAAATATATTCGTCGAAGTAGTTTGATTTTTGGATATTCTTTTTTATATTACGAATAAAAGACCTTATTCTCTATGAGAAAACAAGGATTTTTTCAGGTTAAAAATTTGAATTTATATAAATTATCTAATATTATATAGTTAAGAAAAAAAAGTATAGCTTCAACCCAGTTCTCTCCACTTAGATTTACTCGAAAGATTGAAAGAATCTTTAAATTCAAAAATTATAACTTTGCAATATTTATTTTATATGATACTTTAATTATTATTTTTTATTGAATATTTTAGTGTCATCACTCATCTCATATTTTGTGTTATTTTCTTAAGAAACGCCTTAGATAGTTGTATTTTGATTGAACTAAAGAAATATTTGAAGCACAAGTTAATTATATGTTTGTATGCATACTTTACCGGAAAAATCCAAAAACCTGAAAAAAATATGAGGTTTATTAGTTTTGTTTGATTTAAAAATTTAAAAATTTGACACAATAGTTTGGTATTTGAAAAACCCGAACCAACCCAAGGTTGAAAAATTCGAAAAAACCCTAATTTCATTAATTTTGTTTGGTTTATAAATTTAAATATTTTACACAAATAATTTAATTTGATATTTAAAAAACTCGAACCAATCCGATCACGTACAACCCTATTAAAAAGGAATAGTTTTATCTTTTCTCAATATTATATTATTATTATTATTATTATTAAAAAGAATATATAATAAAAGTAATAATAAAATAATAAAAAAGTGATCTAGTATTGTTGGATAATGTCACACCAAATATTGTTATGCTAAATTTGGTGTGATATTGTTCATACACTATTTTAGTGTAAAAAATAGTGAGGAATGTAAAAATGGAATGCGCAGAGGAGACCAGAGGCGGATATTCAGTAATGCTTTCTTTTTGATATTCTAATATTAAATATATTCGTCGAAGTAGTTTGATTTTTGGATATTCTTTTTTAGTAATAAAAGACCTTATTCTCTATGAGAAAACAAGGATTTTTTCAGGTTAAAAATTTGAATTTCTATAAATTATCTAATATCATATAGTTGAGAAAAAAATTATAGCTTCAATCCAGTTCGTTCTATATAGTTTTACTTGAAAGATTGAAAGAACCTTTAAATCCAAAAACTTTAACATAATATATCTCTTATTTGTCAAAAAAAATAATAATCAAAATATATTTTTATTAGTATTACTGAGATTTTCAAAATTTAATATTAATCTATAATTGATATAGAATAAACACACGACATACATTCTTATCAATTAAATATTACTAATATTTAATGAAAGAGAAAGTCAATAAAAATAATCAAAAATTAAGTCAACCAAAAAATAATTAATAAAATAGACAAGTACTCATAACAAAGGAAGAAGAAAGAAAGAAAAAAAAACTGAATTCTTACACACATCAATGAAAAAAAAAAAAAAAAGGAAGGAAGAGCTGAAGCGCGCTCACAAGCAAAACGTAAAAAATTCAGTGTTGATTATATATGGATGACAAGTGAAATATATATACACATATTTATACAAAGTTTTAACTAAGGTCACTTATTGCGCGCTCACAAGCAAAACGTAAAAAATTCAGTGTTGATTATATATGGATGACAAGTGAAATATATATACACATATTTATACAAACTTTAACATAATATATCTCTCATTTTTCAAAAAAAATAAATAATCAAAATATATTTTTATTAGTATTACTGAGATTTTCAAAATTTAATATTAATCTATAATTGATATAGAATAAACACACGACATACATTCTTATCAATTAAATATTACTAATATTTAATGAAAGAGAAAGTCAATAAAAATAATCAAAAATTAAGTCAACCAAAAAATAATTAATAAAATAGACAAGTACTCATAACAAAGGAAGAAGAAAGAAAGAAAAAAAAAAACTGAATTCTTACACACATCAATGAAAAAAAAAAAAAAAAGGAAGGAAGAGCTGAAGCGCGCTCACAAGCAAAACGTAAAAAATTCAGTGTTGATTATATATGAATGACAAGTGAAATATATATACACATATTTATACAAAGTTTTAACTGAGGTCAATTGCTGCGGTAATAGCCCCACCGATGCACGCACATAGATTCGCTTGTGCGCGAGAGAATCTAAAAGGTGGAACAGAGCATTTGATAAGATTGTGTGAGGTGTCGAATACAAGTTATGCCTGAAAATGAAAGAGAATGAGAGGTATCAAAATCATAAGTTGTACTTACAGTGGTGAATTCAGGCAAGCCATGATAGTCTTGGAAGTTTGTGATCCTCCTGAAACATTCAATCCCTTCGTGTGTGCAAATGGAGGCTTTTGGATTTCTCTTAATCCAATCTTCAATCCTGTCAATCGAAAGCTGATTTTCAGCGAGGCCCAATTGAATAACACCATTCGGATTATTCACAACGTGGAAAGGATCCTTGTCGTATGCTTTCCACCCATCAAAATATAACGAATTTTCGCCATGTTGTTCGTTAATAGCCAGCTTAGACAAAACTACATTACTTGTGATCTCCGAACCCACTTTAATAGGTTGCAATTTTGATATATACGAACCCATTTTTACTAAAAGCAACAACAAAAAAAAAAAATGTGCATCTATATATCTAGCTAGTGTTTGATATGCCAGTATTTATCGAAACAAAAGTCAGCAAGTCAAATTTTTAGACTATGAAGTCGGTTACTCAACTACTATTTTTACGATTTTGACTAGTGTAATTTAATATGATTAACTAATAGAGTATAATCATGGTTGGCTCCAGCTCATCACGAATAATATTCTCTTTCTAAATTTTTTAGATTCCTTAGTGAAGTGTACCTGATATATTTACATATAGATTTAAAAAAATTACAAAAATATAAAATTGATGTGCCATATATTTACGTAAGTTTATTCAGGGCCTGTTCAGAAAATTATGTGGTAATTAGAATTAGTATAGTTATTAGAAATAGTAATTATATAATATAGTAATAACGATAACTTGTTTCTCTGTTATAATGTACTTACATCGTAATTAATATAATTATAGTGTAATTAATGTAGAAGGTGAAATTTAGAAAATTTCATTTGACCTAGTTTGATTTATATGTATTACGTATGATTTATCTGCACTGACATTCCTTCATGTATATATGTACGTAGTATGCCTTTGTCGCATTTGAAATTTCTGTTTGATTCAGTGAAAAAAATCACCGATTTTAATAAGAGTAATATATTTTCAAAAGATTCTTGTATAAATATATGATCGCATTAATATTATAAATTAATAATACTTAATTAAAATTATATATTTAAGAAACTAAGATGATATAGTGAAATATGATTATAGTGTTTTGGTGTGATAAGAGAAAGCTAAGATATATATATATATATATATACGCAGGGGGATTTTAAGAAAATGAGCTAGATAAAAAATTATCTACTGGCTACTCATTTTTAAAGTACGTATGGATAATAGATTAACCGTCCAACTTGTCCAGTCACCAGTGGGCTTCTAATCTGGTTACGTCAGCGAAAGTGTCGGCTCTTTAACGATAAAACTCCTTTTTAAGTCAGAGGAAAATATAATTTTCTAATTTTTTTTTTTAAGAAATAGAAATGTTTAGTTTCTTTCCAATAGTAAAAAAAAAAATATTTTGCTTTCATTTAAAAGTAGTTTTACTCATTTGTCAAATGCTTAAATTTTTTATAAATTTTTTTTTTCTCAAAATAAGTGTTTTTGGCCTTGCAACTATAACGTCAACCCGACTATATTAATCCTATTGCTATTTAGAAGTACTCCATAACATTCTTCGAATTACGATAGTTAATTAATTTAGTTTTGATGGTGAGTTTAAGCATAATTGTTGAAATTTAAAAAAAAAAAAATTTACATATTTAAAAGCTAAGTTAAACTATATCATAAATCATAATAATTTTTAAAAAAATAAAATTTGCGTATCTATTCAAGATATATTTTGTTGGTTATCAAATAATTTTACGCAAAAAAAAATTGGTAAATCATTTGTGATCCTACTGAAAGATTCAATAGAAGGATTTTTGGAGATAAATGTCAAAAGCACATCTAAATCATCTATTTTTTTTAGTTTTATAGCTAAACTATCGCTTACTAGTTTGAGAAACACACTCCTCTCTTTTATTACATTCTCTTCATGGTGTGTACTACACTCTCTTTTATTTTAAAAAAATTGTTACATCACACTCTACGTGGACAAAACATTCCACTTTAACAAAAATTAAATAAATTAATAGTATTTATTTAATTTCAATACACAAATCCCCAATGTCACCGTTAACTTTCTTAATACACAAATCCCCCACCCACCCATTTTTAATTTTTTTGTTTAAATTTCTTTTATATAAGTATTTATTTATTTTTATTTAGTCTCTCTCCCCAGCCCCTTCAAATAATAATTTAGATATTAATAAAGAATAATTCTACCGCACTTCACCTAACCCTTCGCTTCAAAAAAATTTTCTCGTTTTGTTTTAGATATATATACATATCTTTTTAGAAAAGTATTTTTTTACTTGCCGCCGCAAGATTTTTTTAAATAAATTTTTTAATTATGTTATATTCGGTACACAAGTAGAAAAAAAATTTAAATAAATTTTTATATATCTTTTTAGGAAAGTATTTTTTACCCCACTCCCTTTGTCCCAAATGACACTTTTCATTTTTTGAGAGTCAAACAGTTTCAGTTTGATCGGGAATTTGTGCATGAAATCTTCATTTTTTTTAAAAATAAAATTTATATATTTGTAAACTACATAAAAAGTACTGTAAGTCACAACAATTGATAATTCAAAATGTTTAAAAGATCTATAAAAAATTTATGGTCAAAATTAGAATTGTTTAAATCTCGAAATCCGAAAAGTGTCATATAAAATGGGACGGAGGGAGTAATACCACTTCTAAACAACTGCTAAAAAATGACGGACATAAAAGCGACAGACGGTGTCACTCCAAAAAGCGACGCCATTAGCCACACTGTCCGTCGCTTTTTAATAAAAATAATTTTTTATTTAATGATGCCATCCGTCGCTTTTTTTACGCGGATTTTTACGCCAACTATATATATAATTAATAATGAATTGTTTAATTAATTTTTTAAAGAAGCGACGGATAGCATCTCAAAGTCCATCGGTTTTTGGTCAAAATGTTTGGTCAAACATTTAAGAAAAGCGACGGACAGTGTCTCTTAGTCCGTCGCTTTTTTGGTCAAAATATCGGTCAACTATTTTTAAAAAAAGCGACGGACAAAGAGATGTTGTCCGTTGCTTCTTTTAAAATAGAGTAGTTTCCCTGAATAGTCACCCATGTTTGGGAAATTACCTTGGAATATCACTTATGTTTGTTTTAGGACCACAATATCACCCAACTTTACCTCTTTTCCTCAAAATATACTTACACAAAAAAAACATTATCTCTCTCCTAATAGGATGCCATGTCACATTATTCCTTTTTCATTATTAACATTTTTTTTTAAAAATTTAGACAACCATATTACCTAGTAAAAAAAAATTACATAGCCCAAAAATTTCTACCCTAGTTCTAGGGGATTAGGCAGCAAATCCAAATATGAGCTACTCCGATTCTTTAAGAAAATATGTGGCTTCCTTTGATTTTTCAAGCGAGAAAATGTTTTTATATGGGCACTAATGGGCAATGACACCTTTTTGTTGAGTCCGGAGCCAAAAGTACAACTTTTTTTCTTTAAAAAACCAAAATGGCACATCAAAAAAAAAAATTAACCAAAAGGGCAAAATCGCTCCTGACGGAGCGATGGAGCGATTTTGTTCTGACAAAAATTGACGCCGCTCCGCTAAAAGAAATAAAAATTGCTGTCGATTTTCTTAAAAAAATACTTTTTCTTTAAAATCGCTGCTATAATAGCGTTTTTATATCAAAAAAATTAAAAGCAAAATCGCTGCTATATAGCAGCGATTTTGTTCATGAAATTTTTTAAAAAAGTTTTGAAGTTAAATCGCTGCTATAGTAGCAATTTTGTTTAAGAAATTATTTTTTTTTTTAAAAAAAATCCTACCCTTGCAGAGAATTTAATTAAAATTAAAACTGAAGCCAGTGATTTTGATAAAAAGCTTTTTTTTTAAAAATATTTACCCTTTCAACGATTTAAATGAAAATTAAAAGAAAAATCTAAAACTGAAAATCGCTACTTCGGCAACGATTTTTTCTTTAAAAAACTTGTTTTTTTAAATGGCTGCCGCTGGAAATTTATGCAATTTAAAACTTGTTCTTTATTTTATTTTATTTTTAATTCCTTAACAAAAAATTGCTGCTATAACAGCCATTTCACTTTTAATTGTTTTTATAAAAACACTGCTATAGCAGCGATTTTAAAGAAATAATGATTTTTTTTTTGTGAAAATCGCTGCCAAATGCAGCGATTTTTATTTCTTTTAATGGAACAACGTCAATTTTTGTCAAAAGAAAATCGATCCGTCAGAAGGGATTTTTTCCTTTTGGTTAATTTTTTTTTTTTGATGTGCCCTTTTTGTTTTTTAAAGGAAAAAATTACCCTTTTAGCTTCGGACTCCCTTTTTGTTGATATTTTAATTCATTAGAGTAATTAGGTAACCATATTGTCAAACTACAAAGAATATAATGTTTTTAGAGAATTTTATAAAATGTTAATAACAAAAAAGGAATTAAAAAAATATTAATAATAAAAAAGGAATAATGTGATATGACATCCAATTAGGAGAGAGATAATATTTTTTTTGTGTCAAGTATATTTTGAGGAAAAGAGGTAAAGTTGGGTGATATTGTGGTCCTAAAACAAACATAAGTGATACTCCTAGGTAATTTTCCAAATATGAGTGACTATCCAGGGAAATTACTCTTTAAAATATCTTGACCAGATCGGGATTTCTAGTTTTGTTCTCTCTCTTCTTCTCTATTCTCTCCCTTCTCTCTTCACTCTATTCCGTCGCCGCCACCTCCATACGCCGCCCCAGCTCCTTCCCTCGCTGCTTGCCGGTTGCTGCCGCCGCTGCCTCTCTCCTCATTTTAAGTTAGTTCTTAATTGTAGGGTTTTTTCAATTCTTGTGATTATAGTTGGTTTTTAGTTAGTATATTATTGTTTTAGTTTATTGGGTTGTGGTTAAGCAATTATTAATTTGATTTGATTATTGTTAGTTAGGGAATTTAGAATTTTTTTAAAAAATTAGGCATATTTTGAATTGAGCATTGTTAGTTAGTGAATGAATTAGGATTTTTGTTAGGGTTTTCAAGATTTGAATTAGGATTATTATTAGTTTATGAATTGAAGATTTTTGAATTTAGGATTTTTTAAATTTTGATTGATTGTTAGTTAGTAAAGTGTTAATTTGAAGTTAGATTAGTAATTGAAGTGTTTTGAGTATTATATGATGAATGTTTGAATGATATGAATATATATTGATGAATGTTATGACTTATTTTCAAAGTTAAATTAGATTACATTAATTCAATATTATAAACAAAAAATTTAGATAGTCAAAAACTACACGAAAAGTACTATAAATTGCAATCTTTTACATATCAATATGATGAAAAAATATATTATAAAATATTAGTCAAAGTTTTTATAGTTTGACTTCTAAAATGGAAAGTATGACAATTAATAGTGGACGGAGGGAGTACTATTGTGACAACCTATTACACACCTGAATTACTGAAAAGTAAATTTATTTTAACCTTGACGCATATACAACCTACAATCACATGATGAGAAATTATTTCACACTCGTGCCACGTCATTACCATGTCATTGCCACATCAATAATTACGTCAGATATTTCTTTTAAAAAAAATCCATGTCACCCAATTTCTTCTTCTTCCTTATACACCATCAAACCCACTATTAAATCACTACCATTGTTGTTATTATCAACGAATTTACTTCTCCACCACCATAGATTTCACCACCCATAATCAAA
The DNA here is from genome assembly GCA_029007595.1 of Solanum commersonii. Classification (NCBI taxonomy): domain Eukaryota; kingdom Viridiplantae; phylum Streptophyta; class Magnoliopsida; order Solanales; family Solanaceae; genus Solanum; species Solanum commersonii. Next base: position 6,331,330 of record JAJTWQ010000023.1, on the reverse strand, counting down.
TTCACCACCGGAATCTTCCCACAACCATTGCCATCATAAAAAATCGATAACAAACATCATAAATTTAACTAAATTCACCATCGGAGCCGTATCACTATCATTTAAATTCATCATAATCATAACCATAAACCATCCACATCAAAATCACGAGTTTCATTGTCATTATCAAAATTAAAAGTCATATCACCACTAATTTTTCACTCATCACCAAACCCACCACAAAAAATTATCACAATATACAAATTTCATTCAAGCTTAAAGAGGAGAATTGTGAAAACTTGCAATATTTATTTGCAAAGATTTTAGTCAGACAACTGAAAAACTAGTGTTCGAGTTACTATTACTGATTTTGAAAAAAATATAGAGAGGATTTTTCTGAGAGAGAAGAAAGATCTATGAATACACATTAAATAAATTAAATTTTGTGCAAAAATCCAAAAACTTTTTACACATTAATTAGAAATCCCTACTTCTACCTAGAAATATGTTTATCAATTATTAAATACTGATTTATATTCCCGTCTTTGCAAGATCTTAAAATATCGTATTAAAATTTATAAATTTAATATTATTTATAAAACCAAAATAGTTTAATTTTTTTTAAATGTTAGGAAATTTTAAAGAATATAATAAAATAAGTTATGTATTTAAATAATTTTCTTTTCATTTAATCAAAATTATTCCCTCCAGTTGATATTAAGTAAATTATTGGAAAATAAAGTTATTATTTAAAATAAGTGAATTGGTCAGAATTGAAGAGACTTGTTGATATTTTTTTTTCCATATTTATCTTCCATTTAATGAAGTATAACTATCTTAAATCTTTTATGAGAATATTTTAGAAAGAATTAAATAAAAAAGTAATAAGGAAAAATATCTATAATTTATGTCTTTCAATATTTTTTCTTAAGGAGTGTGACCTAATTCAATTAATAATTCACAACTAGAAGGAGTACTGATTTTAACCAAACTCACAACAGTATTTTAGCTAGCTCATGCCTAAGTAATATAATCTTGGACAATATCAATAAGGGTTGGGTTAGTGGCAGAATTAGGAATTTCACAGAGAGGGTTCAAAAATTAAACAATCGATTCATTAAAGATGTCTAAATACACATTCAAAACATCTTAAACTACTAGACTATAACAACCTATTATGCTAAGGGTGTCAAAATATGAATCATTTTACTTGTATATGCGGAATTTTTTTTTGACGAAGGGTGTCCATACATGTGCCTACGCCACTGGTGGAGTGATAAATAATCATTCATCCTTGATTAGAGGTTTTGAGTTTGAATGCTTTAGAATATAAAGTTGTCTTTGTTAAAAGAATGTTTAATCCAAATTTAATCAGATTATAATATAAATTCTATATTGAGTAGGAAGAAGAAAAAATGTCTTCTAAAGAGAAGCCGACACAGGTAGGGTTTAAGCGAATCTATATTGTCGGGTTTTAAATATGTAACACTGAAAAAGGTCATGTGTCTAATACATGATTGGATATCTAATATGAGTCGTGTGTCATTTTTCTTCTTCCTTTGGTTATAGGGAGTAGCAATATAAAGGTGGATTTAAACAAAATTAACATTTTTATTATTACATAAAACATTACTTATTTTTTAATTTTTTTTTTAAAAAAGTAAGAAAATATCAAAGAATATGATTCAGAGTGAGTGAAAGGGTCAATTCGAATGCTTTCAAGTTTCAATACAAGCAATAGCTAGGTATAAATTGTTCACATAGTTAATATCTAGAATGATCATTCAACTATAACAATTTTTACTTTCAAAGTCATTCAACTTTGATTTCTATTTCAAAAATCACTCAACTATAATATTTTATTACAAAGTCACTTAATCTATTTAATTATTATTTTTTCATTAAAATTTCCTTACATTTAAACCTCTTTTAAAAAATTTACAATATGTTCTCAATCTTTTCCTTTAAAAACATTTGATTACTAGAAAATAAGCTTTAATTTAACAACATCATCATCGTCATTATTATTATTATTATTATTATTATTATTATTCTGGAATCAGTAATTCTTCCACCAAATCAAATCTATGTTTTTTGTCTTTTTTTTAATTAATTTATAAAGCTAGATATATTTGCGTGATTATAAAGCTAGAGACATTTACAATCCAGCCTCAAGTCTCCAAATTTATGTTTTCCCTGTCAACGTGATGAGTGACTACGTATTGAACTTACCTAATTAGTCATACCAATCCAAAATGGATGGTCCCGAGTGTGTGATGTTTTTGTGTTTTATGGACCATAGATTCATTAAAAAGGAAAAAGGCAAAAAGGAAATTTCAGAAACAGCCAATTTTAGGGTGTAAAACAGCTTTCATAGCTATTTTAGTTTGCTATATAATGTATCAAATGTACTTAAGCTAAAGAGCAAAAAAAAAAGTACTTAAAAGCTAGCATCAAATGTATTAATAATGCATGTATTAGTTGTGTAGATATTATTATAAGTTATGTTATTTTTTAGCTCACATAAAATAATATATAAGTATCCTCATAACTTATATATATATTATTGAAAGTGAGTTTTTAAATTGTAAATCAAATGTCATATGTATATATATATATATATATATATATATATATATATATATATATATATATATATATATATATATATATAACTAAGGTGACATGACAATCTTTTTTCTCCTTTTTGGCTTTTTTTAAAATTAAAATTAATTATTGTTTTGTAAAAGTAAATTACTTAATTTAGTACAAATAAATATTTTATAAATGAAGGAACATTTACGATAAAAACTCTTCACGTTCTTTTTTTTATTTGTTTGCTTCACTTTTAATCAAAAAAATAATAATGTTTTTGTTTGTATTTTAAATAATTTATTATTTATTCACAAGAAGTTATTACATATGACTTAGACGTCTTTAATTTTTACTTTTAATAATATTCATACTCCATAATTTTTATGTTCATAACATTCAAACTTAAATTTGTAAGTTTATAATGTCTTATGATATTCCTCTATTTTGCCTATAAATTTATATTTAGTTTCATAAAGATTCACATTCAAGATAATTATTTCTCTTCTTTATCATATTGGTTTGTAAATGAACTAACATGTAATAAAAAAAAAGTACACGAAGGTAAGAAATATTTCATTCTCAAGTCTTTCTTTTCATTTCCTCTATTTTGCTTATATAAATTCATATATAGTTCCATCAAGATTTAAATTCAAGGTTATCATTTCTCTTCTTCATTATATTTGATTGTGAATTAATTAACGAAAAAAAAGTACATGAAAGATTTGAAATATTTCATACTCAATTCTTTCTTTCTATTTTTATGTACTTGGGTACATGCTTTCTTAATATTTAATTTATATATGTATTATCATTCACCAAGCAGCAAGTATAAAAAAATACGTTTATAATAATGACCAATGTGATGTCACGATGCGATTGTTCTTTCTAATAATCAGTTTCTGGGGTATAATGTAGTTTGATTAATTATAATATTCGTTAAGTTTAAATAGATGATTTTATTTAATATTGCTAGTACTATTGAAAAAAATAATATACACATATATTACATATAATATAAATTTCTTTTTTTGATATAATACTTTTTTAATTGGTATATGATATTTATTTATGCATATATTTTTTTTTTTTTGAATTGGTAGCATATGATGAAGAGTTTGACATATGAAGTAAAATAATTTGATAGATCTACTTGCAAAGGAAGATGGTAGAAGGGAAAGAATAAAGCATAATCAGAGATTATTTTTGTTAGACTTTTTTTATTGCTGTATTATTTTGACTTGTATTAGTAAGTTCGCTACTTTTGCTATAAATTTTTAAATTTTGGTTTGTATAAATAGTTTAGTTACATATATTGGCAATGCTAATCATTTGGTCCTTTATTATTCTATTTTTTTTTTTGTTGTGAAGCACAATCAATATAATTATCCCATTTTTTAAAAAAAAATTATGATGATCAGGAGTTTCATTTTTATTATATTTGTAAAAAAACTAAAAAATCAAATATTAATTTAATGATTTCAATTTTTTTGCATACGACAATCTGTGTTTGTTGCTATTCTTTTTTGTTTGAAATGTATTTATAATTTTTATGCCGTCACCGATTATTATTTTTTTGTTCATTTTTGTATTTTCACCTCTTATTTTCAGTTGTTGTATTACAAATAAAATCAGTGCATAATTGTTAATGCATTTAATGTCTAATAAAAATTTGTGCATTTTAAATTATTTATAACTCATGTCTCTCCATCTCAATTGTAACTTATAATCTTAAATATTATTTATTACTTTTTTATGTTTCAATTTTCATAATTCTTAAAAATATTTAATAAGTGTTTAAAAAATCATAATAAAGAAATATAATAATAAAGACCCAATAAATAAATTCAAAAGTTCTTTTTATGAAATCAGAATTTGTATAGAAAATTAATAATCCTACAAAAGATAGAGGAAATTAAAACATAAAAAAAAAGAGTCAACGTAATAAACCATATTGTTATTTCAAAATATGATCTCTTATTCTATTTGCTTCAGCACAACGAATATTTTGTTCTACTATATACATATGAATAGTTTGCACTTAAGAAAATGCAAAAACAGAAATTCTATTTTATATACTTAAAAAGGATGAAAAACGTATCATGTCGCAGATAAAGAGAAATGTCAATATTATTGTAACACCTCGCTAAGTGAAAGAGCTAGAATTAGAAAGAGTCGTTTTTGGAAAGAATGAAAAATCTGGAAATTTGTTTAAGTTATGCTAAGTTTGAGTTTTGGGTCAACTTCAAATGACCATAACTCCTAGTTTAGGATTAGTTAGGTGTTCTACAAGATATAGTAGGAAAGATCTTTAAATTATCTTTTCAACGCCACCAAGTTTGCTCATTTTCAAGTTTGTATAAGGGAGATATGCCCATTTGAAGTCGGGTTTCCTAGATAAGGAAAGTCAAAATCGGATTTTAGAAGGGTATTGTGGTCTTTTCACTACCCAATTAATTAAATTAGTTTCAACTAATTACTTGGGGATCTAAACTAAATTGGTTCAGTTTAGACAATTGGAAATTAATGTTAGGGTTTTAGAGAGAAGAACTCAAGAGAGAAGAGAAGAGGAAAAATCAAGATTTCGTCGTCTTCGTGATGAATTGATTGCGGATTTTGTCAAGGATTTGATCCTACGAGGCATGTGAGACTTTCATAATGTTGGGTTCGTTCACCCACGTGCCAAACATGTTTAGCGTGAATTCGTCCTAAAATGATTGGAAGTTTGAATGTTCTTAATGGGTGTTCTTGAATTGCTTTTGTTCTCGAATTTGGATTGAGATTGAGGAGTTCTTGAGAGTTTAATGTTGATTATTAGAGTTGCTTTGAGTTATATTTTTGTGTGTATGTATTGGGTACTTGAATCTAAAGAGATATTGAGAAAAAGAATCGCAATTAATCGAATTAAGATCAGAAAATGAGAGGAAAAATTCATCAGATTCGCCTAGAGAAATGCTGGCGCAGCGCACCCTCGTTGCGCTAGAAGGGCTGGGGCGATGTGCCCCCATTGCGCTAGAAGGGCTGGGGCGATGTGCCCCCGTTGCGCTAGGTGGGCTGAGGCGACGTGCTAAAAGTGCACCAAAAAGTGGTCTTTGAACTTTGGGGGCTAGTGCGGCGCACCAGCAGTGCGTCATGTCTGTCCGCCGAACCCATTTTTCGTCGTTTAGCCTTTTAAGTCCTTCTAAAGTGTACTAACACTTCCTATTGATTCTAACTACTCTAAATGATTTCTAAACACTTAGAAATCATCCATAAACATGAATCATAACCTTGAATCCATAAATTCAAATTCAAGGAAAGTTAAGAGTCAAGTCTAAAAAGTTCATAGAGTCATTTCAAGAAGTCTTTAGCAAATGTTTTAAACTTGTTTTAAGACTTGAGTTTTGAGTTAAGTAAGAGTACCAAAGAGTGAATGTTTTCACATTTAAACAAGAGAGGAAACACTGATTTCCAAGAGAGCTTTTGAGCTAGTTTTTGAGTAATTATCTCAAACCACAGAAAAAGTTTTTGTTTTTAAAACATATGAGTTGAGTATTTTGGGAGTAGTATTGAGCACCGATGTGAGGATGAGTTCATAACAACTCAGTGTCTCCATAAACCTTGTAACCATTGTGGGTAGAAAGGGTCATACTTTTTAGGTGATTCCTTAGTGCTTTTTAGCATAGACTAGTGGATTCACTTAGTTGAGGCGTTCTATATATATAATTCTTATGTAAAGCTATAAAGCTATTTTTCTTATGGAATTTGAAATGTACATCAAATTAATGTATGTATATTACTGTACAAATTTGTTAGGGAAAAAAAAAGAGTATGAATAGCAAAAAGAAGGAAATAACTACTACATATCCAATAAAATAGGAATTTTTTCACTTTTGGCCCTTTTTTTTTTACCTGTTAATAAAAAAGAGCTACAAGCTCAAAACAATATTTTGTATGTTCCCTCCCTCCTTAGAAACTTAGTTTCCAGAGCACTTCTCAACAAAGTTAAAAGACTTAGAAAAATGGAATAAATTCCTATGATAAAACTGATGGATTTTCTAAATGTCCTATGTGTAGAAGCAAAACATGCCAAGAAACTTTTCAAATCTGTTATTAGTAGAAAGACTGAATTACTTGAACTAATACATTCAAATTTAACAGATTTTAAGATTGTTGTTAGCAAAGGTGGAAAAAAGTATTACGTTACTTTTGTTGATGATTTTTCTAGATAAACTAAGGTATATATTCTCAAGTCTAAAGATGAGGCTGAAAGCATGTTTTTGAAATTCAAAGCAGAAACGGAAAATCAATTAGACAGAAAAATCAAGAGATTTAGATCTGATAGGGGCGGTGAATATAGTACTAAAACTTTAGAAGCTTTTTGTGAGAAAAATGATATTATACACGAGGTTAGTGCTTTCTATACTCCCTAACAAAATGGTGTAGCCGAACGAAAAAATAGATCCCTTAAAGAAATGATGAATTCTATGCTTTTAAGCTTTGGTCTATCTGACAATATGTGGAGAGAAGCAGTCTTGTCTGCATGCTATATTCTTAATAGAGTCCCTCATAAAAAGTTAGACAAGACTTCATATGAGTTGTGGAAAGGGTTTTCCCCTAACTTGAAATTTCTGAAAGTGTGGAGGTGTTTTGCTAAGGTTAGTTTACCTAATTTTAAACGAGTAAATGTTGGTTCTAAGACTTCTATTAATGTCTTTATTGGTTATGCTCAAAATAGTGTTGCATATAGATTTATGTCTCTAAATGATTATTCTATTTGTGAATCTAGAGGTACAAAAATTTTTGAGCCTATCTTTCCTTTGAAAAATAGTGTGCCGAGTGATGTGCAAAATAATGTTTCTACATCTACAATTGTTAATTCTCACGTTGTGATGAAAACTAGTAACTGACAATGATGAAGTTAGCTCCACCAATGGCTATGTGTTTACTTTGGGTGGAAGTGCTCTTTCGTGGAAGTCTTCCCAACAGATTTGTATAGCACGTTCTACCATGGAATCAAAATTCATTGCTCTCGAGTTGGTAGGGCAAGAAGCTGAGTGGCTACGAAATCTTTTGGCGGATGTGTCATTGTGGGGAAGACAAGCTTCACCAGTCTCTCTTCATTGTGACTAACAGGCAAGAATTGGATTTGCAAAAAATAGTATGTATAATGGAAAAAGGAGACATATTCGCATCAAACATGGTGCGGTTAAACAGTTGTTGAAACTGGGTGTTATTTCCTTGAGATATGTAAGGTCCATAAGAAATTTGACGGATTTTATGACCAAGGGGTTGACAAGGAAAATAATCCTTGAAATGTCGAGAGGGATGGGGCCAAAGCCCATTGATTGAGGTAATGTGGTGGACCTATTAAGCTTCAATATACACCACATTTTCTATCCCTATGGTATGAGGCAGTGTTTTATAAGGCTGAGCTTATTTTGCTCTTAATGATTCTATAGCCTTAAGGTGGTCTATTTGAGATGGACTTGATAGAACCACCAACGTGAGTGTAAGGGTGTGGTCGCCTTTTATGAAAAGCTTAGGTCGTCTTTCTAGATCACTCATTAGACCCGAGGTGTGTATGCATGACCATAAAAGCACTTTATTTGTATCGCGGAGGTTGCTTAAAATTTAAGGATATAGGATGTGATATAGGGGTCTCAATTCATATCCATTCAGTTCAAGGGTACTTCACTTTGTGGATATTAAGTGGTTGCCTCATTTCACTATGTGTTAATTCAAATCGAAAGATATTGACACTTAAGTACATGTTCCTTCCTTTTGTCCAAATTTTGTTCTTGCTCTTTATATTTGCATTAGTGGGGGATTGTGAAATTAATTACACCTTTATTCATTTTGTGTAATGCATGTTGACACCCAATTTTGACGTTCCCCAATAGTAATTAATTTTTGAGCTTCTCAATTATCAAATGATTTGGAATAATTAGTTTATAAAATTCAAATATTTTTCATGGTTTTAAAAGTGATTTGATCGTCTTTAAATAGTTCTTAATTTTTATATATCTACTCATATATTTAATATATTTTACAAATATTTGAAAATCATACCAAAAGGATTTTATTCTTATTTTTCTTTAGCTAAGTATTTTATTAATTTGGTTTAGTCTAAATCATAAATACAATTTTGAGTTACTTGGTTTGTATTTAAATTAATTAGTTTATAATTAAGTTAATTATTTTATTTCGTTAAGATTAAGAAGCTCATAAATTAATTATATTAATTCATCCTATTCGAATTTTAGCCGAATCTATAAAGATTAATTCTTTTGATTATCCTTTTTATCCGTTTGGCTAAATTGTTAATTAATTTCTATTACAATTTTGGCCAAACCTAATCTCTTTCTTCAACCCATCTTAAAGGACCAAATTTTTTAGCCTTTTTCCTTTCAATTTTCAGCCCAATTAAGCTAATTCTTTTCCCCCAAACCAGTCCAATTCCAACCAACCCAACACCAACAATTTTTCATGCAGCCCACCAAATTTTTCAGCACACTTCTTCCACTTGACTCAGCCTATTCCTTGTTCAAAAAGAAAGCCAGCCAGACATTTTCAACATCAATGTCATAGCAACAACGGCAAAATGGAAAGTAACAATGTCCTTTCCAACGTTCACAAAATCAAACGGCGTGAACAACAACACACAATCGACAAGCAACGTTTTCTTTCAACATCGTCAAACGAGAAGCGGAGTCTTCACGCCATAATACAATGTCAAATTCAGTGACCAGACGGAAAATTTCATGGCAAAGCAACAACTTTTTTGCCCTGTCTCTCTGCGATCGTACGTTCCAGTAGAGAGTGGCCACGTTTTCGTCCTTGCTAGGCACGAGATTGTGCCACATCTAGCTTCAAGGATGATTAATCGATCAAAGCCGCTCACGTCCTTTCCAACCTTTTGGATTATTCTCGTTCTTGAAGAAATTTGAAATTGGGAGTTTGAATTTAAAATTCCAATTTTGCCTCAAATTTCTTATTCGAATTATGCCTTTTTTCCCCCAAAACTGAATCCTAGAATTTCCCCTATAAATCCCCTCTTCTTCTCCATTGTAGGGGTTGGAGTTTTTCTTGAACAATTAGTTTTTACACTTGAGAAATTCGAATACAATTTTCTAATTCTTAGTTCTAATAGGGTCTTTGTTTAGCTTCGGTTAGGATTTTCTAATTTATTGATCGAGTTTTGAAGTCGTATTTGGTGTGGAATCGCTGTTCCTCTACTCATTGTTGTCCCTACTTCACTGCTCTGCAACAGGTGGAATCTTTCTTGGAGTCCTCACGGGCTCATCCTCCTCCTTTGCATTTTGAGAGAGCCGTAAAGGCTCAAATTCCACCTTTATCAAGTCATCTAGCCATAAAAGTCGAAGAACAGGTCCCCGAAAAGATTGATGGACGAAGTTGGAGCTGATGTACAACTATACAACAATATACACTTAGTGTATATGTTGTATACATGCAAATTTGGGCCCAAAGACCCACCCCTTTATTTACAAATTGTATTTGTTACTTTTTGGGCTAAGTCCTTTATTTGCAATTATTATTATTATTATCACTTGTTAGTTTTTAGGACAGATGAAAGAATTGGGTCTAAGGCCCAAAAGAAAAATAATTCATTTATGTTAGATTAGGACACACACCAGTGATTTAAATGGGCCAAAGGCCTAAGTGCTGGTCCAGGCGAACAAAAAACTAAACTTGGATCCAATGCCCTCTTTCTCTTTCTTTTATCCGTTTTCGTATTTGTTTAATTGTTGATTTTTTTAGCTAATTCTATATTTTTTCCCTTAATTTAATTCCCCAAAAGATGATTTAACCATAATTGTTAAAATCAAATAAGTATATTTTAGTTGACTTTAAAACATATAGTATTTTCTACTTAAATAACATCCCTATTCCCTTTCCCTTAAGAAAAAATGAGTTCAAAAGTTATTTATTTTCTCTGTTTATTCAAGTATGCGTATTTTCTTAAAATCGTTTATCCAAGTAGTTAATTATTGGATAACTGTATGGTAGCGGATGTTCTAGGTACTTTAAAATCCTTCATAGAACATTAATATGAACCCCGAACCCCGTTTAATATTTTCATTAGATTTTCTATTTTTAATCTTTTGAAAAATAAGTTTTCCTAATTTTTTTGGCCAAATGGTCTAGTGGACCCTTGTACTTGTATTTATTTGTATTGTGAACCCTTCTACTTACCATTTTGTCATCTGAATCCCTGAACCTATCCAAACCCAATATTTTAAATACTTTTTTTGATGTGGCATTCTATGTGGAAAGACTCCACATGGAGCGTGTGATACACACAAAGTAAGAGCGTTAGAAGCCTTAAAAGGCATTAATGGTCTGATTTTGACCTTTAAAGGCCATCTCTTCTTCTTTATTTTCACTCAACACCATTGTTGGACAATTTGAGCTTTTTCCTCCTCTTTTTCTCGATCTTGTCTCTTCAATTGTTTTCTCTTTTATTTTTGGAGCCTTTATTTTTTCCTTTGATCTACTCATCTTTTTTTTTTATGTGTGATTCTATTGTATTTTTGTTGGTTTGATTTTGTTGGTCTTCACGATGACGGTTCGATGTTGCTACTCTGGAATATATGTTAAACTAATGACATCAAGAACACCAACTAATCGTGGAAGAATGTTTTTGGGTTGCCAAAAATATTCATCCGGTAATGGGTGTGGTTTCTTCCGATAGGTTGGTGCAAATGATTCAACATGCCAAGAACAATACAATATTAAGAATCCATCAACGAGTTCAGGGCAAGGAAGACAAGCAAGACATAAAAGACAAGGAAGGCAAGGAAGACAAGGATCACACGCTAGTATTGATATCATTGTTATTGTGATTGTTGTTATTTGATAATAAAATGGACTGCATTTGCTTCAGAAATTTGAATAGCAACTTCATTCAAACATAAATTCATACTGAAAACAAAGTCTTCACAATAATAACTTAACACAAATTCATATAGGCGCCGTTCATATAAAAAAACAAATTCTTCCTAATAGCAAAACCAAAACTGTTGGGATCAAGTCATTAATCAAATTAAAGTTAGTTGGGCTCAAGCCATTACGCTAAACCAAGTGAAATCTAATGTGGTGTTCCTTGAGTGCCTTGAGTGCTTCTATAACTCTCCTCCCGTAACTGCATTTGAGTAATTGCAGCTCTTCTCTTCCACCTTAGTCCATTGGGTTTGTAACCAAGATCAATATTGGTAGGAGTTGAACTTGACAATGTAGCACTATGTAATACCCTATCAGTATTTCCATGAGAGAACAACAAAAATCTTAACTTAAAGATGAACTAATATCAATTAAAGCAATTTAATGCGTTTAAATGATAAAATACATACCCTCTCAGTTATACTGCCACCTGATCCAAATAAAAGACCATAACCAGTTGTCTTTGCTTTTTTTTTTTTTTGGTCTTGGTTTCTTATATGCAAGAGTTGCACCACCTCTCAAAGCTGTGCTAGTCTTTCTTTTTTGGTCAGCTATACTAGAAGTTGATTGTTGAGTACTTAATTGTCTCTCATCACTTGATGTAGCATTGGTAGGCCTTCCACCAGATGCCAAGGTAGTTGCAAGCCTCACACCACTTGATGAAGCATTTATAGGCCTCCTGGCACTAATTAGACCTGCACTTGGAGTGCAACCTGCACTTGGACCTGCATTACACTTGATTGGCTTTCAGCAGTTGCAACATTTATTCTAGTAGTAGCATTTTTCTACAAACATATATTAAAGTCAAAAGTATAACAAGCGTAAAATTCAATAACAAAGAGACATTAAAGCACAACTTACCAGCATTGGACATCCTTTCTTGTTATGTTCAAAAATTTTGCACACAGAACATTTCATTTTTCTTCCCTTTCTTATAGCCTTTCCAAACTTCTTCTTATCTAGCTCATCACTATCTTTTCTCATGTTTTTTCCTGATCTTCCTGGCAAGGCTGTAATTTCAGGTGGTTCAATGGCTGGTCTATCACTTTTTGGCCACATCTTCATGTTTGTCATAGGTTGAATAAACCTATTATATGCTTTTTAGGTATGTTTCCTTCTTATACCATTGATCAACAAATGTATCAACAACCCTGTCACGACCCGATTTCTCAAGTCATGATGGCACCTACTATAACCCACCAGTAGGTAAGCCAACCCGTAACCCAGAACAACAAGTAATGGGTTTGAGGGTAGAAAGTAAACAAGAGTAGACAAATAACAATATAAATAAGCGGAAGCAAACCAAAAATATATACACATAAAAAGAAACCTGGAAGTCACTAGTACAGAGCTACTAACAAAATGAGTACAAGTTCCAAAAGTGGACAACAGAGACTGGACTGTCTCGAAAGGTAAAAGACAAGTCTATATATACAGATGGAGACTGAAATAGTACAAGACGCCGTATGCTCACTCCCGTCTCCGGATCAGACTGCTCCAAGCTCGATCAATGCTGACTACTAGTGCCCGGACCTGCATCACAAAATAGATGCAGAGCGTAGCATGGAAGCACTAACTAAAGTAATCTATAAGCTAACTACACCTAATTGGGCTCCCATAAGCCCAGAAGGTAACTCATGCGCAAGTTAAATAAAAACCCGAACGGACCCCTATAAGCCTGACGAGTACACAGAATAACTATAACTAAAGAGAATTGCATATAAGAACCCAAGAACGAAAAACATCGAACCAGAACCTCACCCTAATTAGTAAAATCTGACAGTACGGAGGCCGCACCTCGAACCGAATGCTCACCAAAAATATCCAAGTAACCAATATATGAGGCCGGAACTTTAACCGGATGCTCTATATAGGTATCTGAGCAATAGAGGCCGGACCTTAAACCGGATGCTCTATATAAGTATCTGGGCAATAGAGGCCGGAACTCGAACCGGATGCTCTATATAAGTATTTGGGCAATAGAGGCCGGAACTCTAACCGGATGCTCTATATAGGTGTCAATGTAGCTGTTGAAAGAGTCCCAATTGATCCATGCTCATGAATTTCCGTGGAATGCCACCCATACTTAGCCAATCAATGTAAGTCCTTAGAACAGAATCGAACATTAAATTCAAATGTGAAGTCGTAACATCGAGTAAATAAGGATAACCATCAGACTCAAGTCTGCTACACCAGTCTACAAGGATCTAAGCTGACCGAGCAACATCAGGGCAACACTAAGGCCTATCATTTCCAAATCATGCATTTCTAAGGCAAGCCCTAGTCAAACCTAAACTAAGGACCAACATGCTTCAAATAAATAGTAATCTGGCATACAAGTACTCCACATAGCCAAGGGGTACAATTTTTAACACAAAGCATGCTCACAGTTACCCGATAATTTTCGAAATAGGCCGAAAACATGATTTCTAAATACCTATGCATGATTCAATAACTACCCAACCCAAATCCCAACTAATCAACATGCATTCACATTCTCGAGCTCAATCTAAGAGAGGGAAACCGTAGCCTACCTTAAAGCCGATCACACGCGCTCCAAAATCACTTCTCCGGAGCTTTCCCTTTCCGAACGGTCTCGAAACGCTGCCCCGCTATCAAAAATAGAGTCACAACGTTAATACGATCGTTTAGACACCAAAATCACAACAAACAGAGACGAGTCAATTTTGGAGTCAAAACGGGAATCGTGGGATCCGCACAGGAAATTTTGAAATTAACCCCAAAAGTGGGTCCTAACCAGTTCCCCCAGCTCATGTCCCATAATGGGACACAATTCGGAGCTCGGGAACAACACAATACCAACATACAACCAAAACTCAAATTTTCTCAAAACTAAAGGAATAGGACAGCAGCTAATTCAGCAATTTTACCAAAAACGGGCGATCTACAGTAAAATCTGACAACACCACAATGTTCTCCTCGAAAAACCACTCAAGATAGCCTCAAAAATCACCGAAATCGGACCTAAGATGACTGAAATATCAAGTCTCAAAATCTTACAAAATCAAGTTCAAAAATAGGTCGTGGCAGCAGGGTTTTTTTTTCCGAAAATTACCTCAAATGGGGACTCCAAATCACTATCCGAGCTCACCAACACGTTGTCCTCGAAAAATCTCACAACTTAGCCTTTTGAATCGCCTAAATAGGTTGAGAGATGAGAGAGATGTGAGGGTTTGAGTTTGGGAAATAGTTGCTGAAAATCTACATTTTATTGCAGATTTTCTGCAATTTTTTCCCACGACTAAAAACCCCGACGGGGTGCTCCGATCTCGTTCGGAACCCCGTGCACGCAAACGAGATATGCAACCATACCAAATTCGACATTCCAGACTCAACGGTGTAGTCGAAATTTCCATCAGAGGTCATTTCGATAAAAAGTGGGTCCCACTTCCAAAAGCCCTTTTAAGTCAAAAACTACAAAAGAGCTCGGAAAGATATCGAAAACCTCCAGACACAAAAGAAAGGTCAATCTAGACCAAACTCGACATTTTGGAGCTAACCACGCTGACGAAATTCTCATCCGAGCGCGTTTACTCAGAATGTTGACCAAAGTCAAACTTAAGCCAAATTTCAAAGGCTAAAACGCCTAATCGTACCAACTCACACTGAAAACCTCGGGAGTCATGACGACCATGCTACTAGCCTAAACTGACCCTTTCGGAGCTGATGGAATCGTCAGAATTGGATTCCGATGTCATCTTCTTGAACTTTTGATCGAAAATGATCGTTCAAGGTTCATAAACTCCAAAACACAAAAACTCGCACCAAGACCAAACGAACGACCAGGTGACCGAACTGTCAGTCCCAGCAAGTCATAAATGACTTGGGGTCGCTATAGGAACGCTCTAAACGACATACAAAAGGCAATACACAGAAATGACCTGGAGGGTCATTACAAACCCAATCCTTATAATGAATTGATGTAAGTGCATGACCACAAGGAATTTCCTTTAATTGACATGACCTACAACTAAACACCTTCTTTTTTAGGTCAACAACATGTTTATATGGTGGATCATGGATCTCAAAGCCAAATTCACCATTAAACTTTACCTCACAATTATCTGCAATTTCAGCATTTTTTCTAAGAGTATTCATAGCCATTGGTGATACATCAATAATCCATTTTTCTGAAAATTTTCTCATTTGATTCATTCTTTTCATAACTTTGACTCTTATTTCCTTTAGCATAGTGATTATTGATTTGAACCTAGCACCTAAAATCCAACTGTTGAAAGTCTCTCACATGTTGTTCTCAACCACATCGCACTTGCTATGCTCTTTAAAATATACCCTACACCATGCTTCTTTGTTATACTGTAACAAACCTTCTACAATGCCTACTCTTAACTCACTCAAGTCATTAAGACTGTAAAAGTACCTCAAATGATCCCTGGCAACCTGCCAAAATTTTCTTCTCCTTTCTTCACCCCTCCAGTCTTTCTTCCAGTTTGCCTATATATGCCTAGCACACTATCTAATTTCAGTATTTGGCAATACATCAATAAGTGCAAGATGAAGACCCTGTCAAACAAATAACATTTGACATACAACAATGTTAAATATCAATTACTCCAAAAATGAAAAAATAAATTTAACAAATACTATAGTAATACCTTCTGCATATCAGACATCACTGTTAGTCCTTCACCTTCTGTAAGCTCCAAATCATGGTTGATACACTTGAGAAACCAAGACCATGTGTCCTTGGTTTCTTTATCAACTACTGCCCATGCTATAGTGTACATCTAATTATTTCCACCTTTGGAAATGCAAGATAACAGTTCACCTTTACATACATTTTAAGAAATGCACCATCTAAACCAATAATCCTTCTACACCCTTTTTTCCATCCACTTTTTAAGGAACCAAGACAAATATAGATGCTCGTAAACACCTATTTTCCTGGAATTGTGTTCTTGGATGTCCTAATAGAAACAGTAGTTCCAGGATTTGTGGTATTTATTTGCTCAGCATAATCATACAACCTAGCAAACTCCTCTCTGAAATCTCCCATATGTTCATTCATAACTCTTAGTTTTGCCTTTCTACAACTTGTCTTACTAACATACAAAACATACTGCTTTTGTATCAAAGACTGAATCTGATGTAGTTTGATGGTAGGCTCACTCATAATCCTCTCCTTGTAATGTTTACTAATCCAAATAGGGTACACAGTTTGTTTCTTGTTCTTTTAAAACACTTATGGACAGGAAAATATGTTTTAACACTGAAGTTTCCAGTGTTACCATCAATACTTCCAAGAATCTGCCAAGGACAACCCTTTTTATTACACTTTGCCCTTATCGTTTCCTTCTTATTAGGTTTTAACTTAATATTAACACCCTTCTGAATAGAGTAAGTTTGTAGTGCCTCCCTGAACTCAATGTGATTCAAAAATACCATATACAGTTGAAGTGAAACCTTTTTAGCAGTTGGATCAAAGTAGATCTTTGTACTTTCCTTTCTAGGTGTTGGATCTACCACTTCATCATTCTCAACAGG
The DNA here is from genome assembly GCA_029007595.1 of Solanum commersonii. Taxonomy (NCBI): domain Eukaryota; kingdom Viridiplantae; phylum Streptophyta; class Magnoliopsida; order Solanales; family Solanaceae; genus Solanum; species Solanum commersonii. The sequence goes on along the minus strand of JAJTWQ010000023.1, from coordinate 6,314,290 downwards.
ATCCCTTTCATTTTCACTAATGTCACTACCAGGATCTGAGCTATCAAAATAAGGGTCATCACCACCCAAATTGCCTTCAAATCTCCCTCTTCTCTCCTTATAAATGTCTTCAAAACCAACATCTATACCTACAGACCAGATGGTATCTCATCTATATTTACTCTATCAATCTTCTCTTTAACTTGTTCTTGAATATTAGACTACCTCGCTTGAAGAAACTCCTCATCCAAATCACTCAAATCATCAATATTTTCATTAACATCATAGAGTGAATCAGAATCAGAACTCTAGGGGCAGGGGCTTGTTCTTCATCTAAAGGGGACTGATATTCAACTAAATGGGACTGATTTTGGTTTAAATCCCTATTTTCATTTTCATCAAATGGTTGAGATGAACACATATCAACCCTATTTATTTGTGGGGAGGATGACAGATCAGCCCTATTTTTGTATGGGGAGGAGGACACATCATCATTATCTTGTTGTGAAGATGAGGACAGATCAACATTAGTGCTAGGCAATAAAAGTATCTCCTCAATAACAAAAGGTATACTAATGGGATGTGCAACATATACATCAACAAAATCAACACCCTTCAAACAATTAAGAAAGTTTAAAACATCAGAATCAGTATTTAACATGTAAAATGTACCATTCTTGTTGACTCTACATCTAAATGTCTCAACATTTTCAACACTCAATTCCAGTGCTATTTTATGAAACAACATAATATGCAACTCATCTACATCTATATTAATTTTTTCAACACTAATGATTCTATTGTCATACCGTAAAGTAGGATTAGATACAAAACATCCCCCATAGTGAAATTGAAGTGTCACTATAGTTAAAGTCATTACCTTACGATGCCTGTAAAGTAAAAAATATATAACTACAGTTAAACCATAAACTTACCATGACTATGACTGTAACACAAAAAGCCCTAATTTTTTGAAGAAAATAATGAATTGTTGTAACAGTGGACCACTAACACTATCAATACACAAGACAATTGACCAAAAATAAATTATTAATTTTAGTTGAAATTGGGATTTTACGAATAAACTCTAGAATCTACTTGAATTCACGAAATATGTCATTGAAGTCACTCGAAATCGCATATCAACTAAAAAAGCATATTACACGAACATTACACCTAAACCAAAGTAAAATCCCTAAAAAAATTCAAAAAATCGAATGACAATCGACCCTAAATCAAACAGATACGCACGAGAAAATGAAAAAAATCAGAACTAACGAAAAAGGCAAGAACTTACAACAAAAATTGAAGTGGAACTAAGCTTCAACTGAGCAAAGGTTTGAAAAATCACAGACGAACGTGCTGTTAGTGGAGAAATCGCGGAGAGGAGAAGAGGAGAAGTGGAAAAGTTGTGAAGTTTGGAAAATTTCGCTGGGGTTGGACTATTTTTAGTTTAACGTGAGTCATTTGCCATGTGGAATATAATATCATACGTGGATTACATTTTTTTTCTTTTTGGCCAACGTGTATGTGTTTGTGCAACACGCACCATACCACAACCAAAAAAGTGTTTAAAATTATGGGTTTGGATAGGTTCAAGGGTCTAAATGACAAAGAGATAAGTAGAATGGTTCATAATGCAATCTTATACAAGTACAAGGGTCCACCAGATTATTTTGCCGATTTTTGTTTAGAAAAGAAGTGACGACTCTTAAAACTCATTTTCTTTTTTAATAAAACAGAATGACGACTCTGCTGGGATCAACATAGTTCTAACCTTAAAATTAACTTATTTGACTATGTGTTTAATTTTTTATTTGTCTTAATTATTGTATATTATAAACTGTGGCATTCATGACATTGATTCCACCAAATGACAAATAGTTTGCATTAGGAATTAAGGCGGTTACGTGACTTTTCACGGCTAATCTTCAAAAAAGCATTTTCGAATTCTTTTGAAGTGATAAACGAATAGTTGACTTATGGTCATCTAATGTCATTTATTATACTTTACCTTGTAGTTTGTTTGACTAGGATAATCAGGTCTTCTCTAAACCAATTCTAGTCAACCTAGAATAGAGTGAAACCAAATTCAAATTTAAGCATTAGCCTAAGATGGCTTAATACCTAAGGCGTATTAAGTCCATTAGTAAAACCGCCAAAAATTATGTCCAAGATCCATAACCTAACAACATATCATGTTATTTGACATTTGAAAGATGTATGTGTAGAAACCTGATTGTTACCTATTTAAGGGATCTTAATCGAGTTTTATTTTCTAGGTATGAATCAATTTCGAAAGTTTGACATGGTTGTGAAGGCCCCAGATTTGCTTAAATTATAGTACTATATAAGGGCACTAACAGAGCTCATTGACATGGTTGAGTGGCCCAAATTGATCGAAGTCCTTAATGGTTATTGGGATAATGAGAAAATGGTGTTCCAATTTGAAACACTTGAGATTACCCCGACAATCGAAGAAATGGTATAGATATAGTAGGCATAGTTTGTCACGACCCGAGAGCACCCCCTAGTTGTAACCGGCACATTCGACCTCGAAGAGGTCAAATACAAGCTGCATGGATCATTCATTGCATACGATACAAATAAAAAATAAGAATTTAAAACTTTCTTCACACACGAAGATACTTTCATTAAATAGCAAGCTAAAGACTTTCTAGACTTTATCCAAGATATCTCAAAACCATCTAATACTTGAATACAACATTGAGACTAAGCCCACTCAAAAACTATAACAAAACTACAAGACAAAAAGGAACATATTGGTTATTGTCCTCAAATCTATGAGGACTCACCAAGTCTTCATCTTCAAACATCTTAGAAACCTATCCATCAACCATGGACTATCAACATCTCCAAATCCCTACACTTTAGTCAAAAGGGAAAGAAAGGGGTTAGCACAATTAAGTACTAAGTATGGAAATCATGCAAAAACATGCTAAAAAGGACATTTGGTTGAAAGTCACATGCTTTTATGCCATTTGGTAAAACTTCATGAAAATACAAGTATAAGAGTCATAATACTCAACCATAACCAACATACAAGTCATTAACCACTTTAGCACATACTCCACGTATAACCCATTCCTTCACCTTAAACCATCCATCTCAAGCAACCCTTGGACAACACTTTGTGTAATGTATGGATAGCGTCCCATACCACCATCTACAATAAAGTATCATCCTAAGGCCTCCAAATGTGAACTTACCACTTACCATGCTTTATATCACAAGCCATCATGCGCAACTAGTACCAACATACAACACATAAACATATTCGTCAAATAAGTCATCTCATGATCTTAGGACCTCTATCTAAAGTTACCTTAAGCCACACTTAAGTAAGACATGAAGTGGCCGCCCATACAACCTCCTTATACACATCTAAGTGTTCTTCAAGGCTACAATAAGACAAAGATATTCACATTTCAACACAACATGTTAAATATCTCATTTCATCAAATAAGCTACTCATTCATCATTTCTTTTAGACAATTAAGTCAACATTCATCGTTAGAGACATTTAGGACACATTCATGCATTTGGATGACTTTCACATATTAGCCATTAAGGCTTAGGGAACTCACTTTAGTATCTTCCAAGCTTACTCATGTCATGTGTAGATAGCATCCCATACTACGACCTACACGTCGTAGAATCTATCAAGTAACTAGAGTTTCCATTTAGAGTATCAAGTACTATATGTAAAGATTCAAGTGTCAAGAACTTTCATAGCACCATTTTCCAAAAGATTCAATAACAAGGCTCACCCAATATGTACATTATGTCTTTACACCAAGCACAAACAAGTATTAAGAAGGGTCGACGCCCTGTATCAAGAAGGGTCAAAGCCTAATAATCAAGAGAACCAAGAACCATATTAAAAATGACTTTCTAATTCATACTTAAAATGGACAACTATACTTAACATGAACTAAAAAATTAGAGTCAAGATGGAAAATGATCTGAATCAAGAGGCATATCAAGAGTGACAAAGTCACAGCCACAAGAAGGACAAGGTCCCAACAAGAGTGTCAGGTGATCAAACAATACGTACAAGTGGGCGAGTTACACAAACGTCTTTAATGCCTTAAAAGATACCAACACGATAATGCCAAGTGACAAAAGTAGCCAAGGTATCAAGATAACCCTACAAATATACAAGAAAATAACAAGAGTAGAAATACAAGTTTATACACAAATCTCGGGCTTTAGCATAAAAACAGTCAGACAAAACATCAAGAATTCAAACCATAGCCCGACCAACGTATCAAGGTTCTCAGCTTGTACACAAGTATTTATAACCTTAAAAATACAATTACATAACTTATTTAAATTCAATTAGCTTAGTAATGTCGACGTAAAACATGATCATCATCGCAAGTAAGTCTAGCATGTACAAATACAACTATGCACCCAAAACAGTGAATCTGTCCAGCCTGGTACCCCAAGTCGTAAGTTAGATTTGAATAGAAAAACGGTAAAGCTAGACTTTATAACCTTCATGAAAGATGTAACTACATCTCTTAAGGTTGCAAACAAACAAGAATCACCACAAAATACATTTTGTACAAAAAGATATATTTGATACGATGGATATTGGCCAATCGATCAAAGTTGCTCACGTCATTTCCAACCTTTTGGAAAATTTGTTAGATATCTGAATTTTCATACAAGATTTTGGTTTATTCTCGTCCCTGAAGAAATTTGAAATTGGGAGTTGAATTTAGAATTCTTATTGTACCTTAAAATTCTTATTCAAATCCCCCCCCCCCCCCCCACCAAAACTGAACCCTAGAATTTACCCCTATAAATACCCCCTTTCATCTCCATTATAGGGGTTGGAGTTTTTATTGAACAATTAATTTTTACACTTAAGAAATTTAAATACAATTTTCTAGTTCTAAGTTCAAAAAGGGTCTTTGTTTGAAGCTGGTTCTGATATTGTAATTTATTGCTTGAGTTTTGAAGTTGTAATGACCCGCTAGGTCGTTTTGAGAACTAGGACTATTTTGACCCTTCTCGTAAAAATATTAAATGGAAATTTTGAACTATTTGATAACTACGATTATTTAATTAGCGGGTATTTATTAAATAAAGTAAATTATTTGGTAGTTAATGGGCTAAGTACATAATTCGTTTTAATATCCAAGTAATTTGGCCCATATAAAGAGATGAATTAAGGATTTATAATTTTTTTGTCATACCACAATCCACCTTAACTTTTATCTACGCACGATGAAGAGAACTACCACATTACTAGAACAAGAACGAAAGTCTCCAGATAAAAGATAATAGCTACAACTTAATATTGTCATTTATATATGTATTGAATGTTTAGATATTATATTTGGTTTATGGGGTAGGCATATGGAGTAGAAATTGTTTCCAAGGAATCACTGGTAGGTCAATAATTAACCATTAATGACTATTGACCAATGGTATAGTTTTCGGTTGAGAAAAAATAGGTAAATGAAATCAATTTTTGGAGTTTAGTGTTATTGTACACATGATGATTGCTGATGTGGGGGTAAAAAATTATTAGCTATAGGGAATTAATTCTTGGCAAAACAAAGATATTGCTATTTGAATTATGGGTACTTCCATTTTTGTTAAGGTTACAGGCTGCAAATGATTTGGTTTTAATTTTGAATTTTTTTTAATAATTATTACTTTATAGTTGAAGTTTAATATATGAATATAGAAAATTAAGTTTTGGGTTATATTGTATTTTGCAGATTTATGATATTTGGAGGGGTGATAGTTTAGAAGAGAAGTGTAGTAATATAAGTGTCTATGAACTCGCTTACTTACAAATATTGCATAATTGGTAGATTGTGAACGTTCTGAAGCTTTGCGAAAAGGAAAGGAAAAATCTTAAGGATTCGTGGCATGTGTTCGGCATTCATGGTATGTTAAGACTTTTAGACTTCGTTGAAGGACATTTTCCTAATTAAAGATTAAAAATGGAATAGACAATGGGTAAGGGTGAAAGATGGGGGTCTCGTACCAATGGTGTGACGGGCATTGGTACTAGTATTGGCGTTATAAAGGGAAAGTTTATTACTATAGAATGCAGATTTTAATCCGAGAATGCCAAAGCATATGGGCATTAGCTGATGTATTATTGACTTGAACTCTTTCTGTGATTGTGTGTCTTTATTGAACCCGTATAATTGTGATAGTTGAGGTGGTTATGTATTATGCTAATATTTGATTGACTGAGATGCACCATCATTGCCTTTATTTGAAATCACATTGTGCACATGCATTGACATGAAATTCAGTATAAGTTGGGCACGTAGAGATCGTCCGTGCTGGGGATGGTGAGATGTTAAGATTATAATTTGGGCACGTGGAGATCGTTCGTGTGGAAATTGTTTGATTTTATAATAGTGTGTTGAGATCATCTACACAGACACATGGAGATCGTCTGTGTCAGTATATGAATCTCATAAGTCTCCCATGGGTCATGAACTCTTGATGTATTTCCGAGGAGTATCAAGTATATACGGTTGAGAGAGTACTTGATATTCTGAAATATATCATTTCATGGTGTCATACTGTATTGCATCTCATGACATCCTTCATTCTTGATGATTATATGTTTTATTGGAGTTTGAAAAGTACTTGATATTCATTTCCTCTATTTGATGAAACTTGACTGGTAACTATAATATAGACTTATATAAGTAAAGAACTGATTTTCTTATATGAACTTTCGTCACTACTTCTTCATTGTTGATCCATGAGATATATTGGGCACACGTGATTTCGTACTCATACTACACTTGTTGCACTCTTTGTGGTGCAGATTCGATGCCTAGTACGAGCTCATCTCGTTGAGGTTTTTGAGTATGAGCTTGGAGTATCTTGGAGTTGCGGTGAGTTGATTGGCTGTTCTATGGCTCACGTCTTTCTCTATCTTTTATTTATTCTGTTGTTTTAATATTCAGACAGGATATCCCTTATGTTTGGATTTGTCATTTAGTTTCAGACTTACATTATATTTAAAAGCTCTTGTACTTATGACACCAATTATTGGGTGGTATTTTAGCTTTTTGGATTTTATATTTATAAAGAACTTAGTGCTAGAGATTTTTACTTGTTGTTTACCTTTTTATCTCAATAATTAGTTAAAAATGGTAAAATATGTTGGTTGACTTAGCTATTAGTTGGGAACATAGGTGTCATCATGACCTGTGAATTTGGGTCGTGACAATTTTGTATCAGAGCCCTAGGTTCATCGATCTCACGAGTACAAGAGCAATGTATAGTAGAGTCTTGCGGATCGGTATGATGATTTCCATACCTATATTCGAGAGGCTTTAGGACATTTAGGAAAATTATGTTCTTTTATTGTTATTGTGCACACTTTACATTTTTGAAATTCTAATCTTGATATCTCATTCTCTCAGAATGTGAGGACTCGTACATCTGCAAGTTGTGACCAGGAGCCTATTCATGAGCCTGCTTCTGGGAGCATTATCCGAGGTAGAGATAGGGGACGAGGTCGAGGTTGGGGTACGGGTCGTATTGCAGCACCCGTGGAAGGAGAAGTACCAATAGCTACCAGGGCCATGATAGGATAGTACCTCTTAATGCAAATGTTATTCATAGGGATGTGCATGATCGTTTCGAGGGGGATGGACCAGCTCAGGCTCCACCCAGTATTATTGCCACCCAGTGCTTCAAGATACCTTAACTTGTATGTTAGGACTTCCAGTGGGGATGGCTCAGGTAGGAACTTTGTATGTCACTTCTGATGCCTCTCAGACCCGTGTTGGAGGTTAAGACTCCAGATTCGATGGTTGATCCAGATTCTCAGACTCCCAGGACTCAGTCAGCTGCTGCTGTAGCTTCCCGTTTAGATAGCATGAAATTGCCAGGTAACGCATCACACTTGGCGAACAGGCCTTCCATGACCGTTGATGAACAAAAGATATTTGAGAGGTTTACACTAATGAATCCCCGACTTATACTGGTGACTTAACTGAGGATGCATATGAATTTATAGTTAGTTGTCATGAGAGGTTGCATAATCTTGGATTAGTAGAGTCTCATGGAGTTGACTACACAACTTTTCAGATGACTGGTTCTGCAAGAAATAGTGGAGGGATTATATTAGTAGTAGGCAGTTGGATCCTCTCCACTATCATGGGGTCAGTATACACAGGTGTTTCTAGCCAAGTTAGTTCCACACAGTGAGAGGGAGCGCAAGAGGGCCGAGTTGGAGGGTTTGCAACAAGAAAACATGTCAGTCGCAGAGTATGAAGGTAAATTTCATGCCTTGGCAGGCACGCTTCGATGATACTTCCCACAGAGGCTGAGAGAGTGAGAAGGTTTGTTAAGGGGTTGATTATTTCAATTCGTCTAGGGTTTCTCAAGTTGTTGTTTCTGGTGTTCCATTCTAGAAAGTGGTAGATACTGCTAAAGAGTTAGAGATGATTCGACGTGAGGGATTTGAGCAGCGTGAGGGAAAAAGGGCCCGTTATTGAGGTGATTATGGTGGTGCTCCACCTAAGAGTCGAGGTTACATAGGGAGAGGTTATTACTCTCAGTCTAGCAGACCCATTCATGCTGCTATACCAGTGTCTGAGGCTGGTTACGCTGGGGGCATAGTTCTTCGAGTTCGATGCATACTTCACAGGGTTCATCTTGTAGACCTATAGGCCGTGGAGGTCATTTATGTTCCTCTCATCACACTACGTCTCGTAGGGGTTATTTTGAGTGTGGTGATATGGGACTTTTTATGAGAGATTGCCTTAGGACCAGACGTGGAGGCTTATATCAGGGTTCTCAGGCTTCGACTTTCAGGGCTGCACAACCTCCAATTAGGGGAGGTGTACAGAGTGACAGAAATGGATCTCATTCAGGTAGAGGTGTTTCTCCTTCTGATCGAGGTAGTGGTCATTCTTACTGTTATGATTTTTCCGGGTAGGCTAGAGGCTGAGGCTTCAGATGCTGTTATCACAGGTATTATTTTAGTTTGTCATCAACCAGCTACTGTATTATTTGATTCAAGCTCTACTTATTTTTATGTGTCCACATATTTTGGTTTGAGTCTAGATATATTATGTGAGTCTCTTGATTTACAGGTACATGTTTCTACTCCTGTTGGGGATTCTGTAGTGGTAGATCGGGTGTATCGACTATGTATAGTTACCTTGATGGGATATAACACTCGTGCAGATTTAAAGGTCTTAAATATGGTAGATTTTGATGTGATTCTTGGTATGGATTGGTTATCTCCTAATCACACAATTTTAAATTGTCATGCCAAGACAGTTGCATTAGTTATGCCTGGAATTCCTATAGTAGAATGGAGAGGTTCTCTTAGTCACCCTCCTAAAGGGGTGATATCATTTCTTAAGGCTCGTCACTTGGTTGAGAAAGGATGTTTGGCTTACTTGGCGCACATTCGAGATACTAGTGTTGATACTTCTATGCTTGTATGCTTGAGTCTATTTCAATGGTGAGTAAATATTTAGAGGTATTTTCGACAGATTTACCAAGTCTTCCACATGGTCGTGATATTGATTTTTGTGTTGACATAGAGCCAGACACTCAACCTATTTCCATTCCTCCTTATCGTATGACACCGGCTGAATTGAAAGAGTTGAAGGAGCAGTTGCAGGATTCGTTGAACAAGGATTTTATAAGACCGAGTGTATCTCCTTGGGGTGCTACAGTATTATTTATGAAAAAGAAAGATGGATCGATGTGTATGTGTATTGACTATCGGCAGTTGAACAAGGTAACCATCAGAAATAAGTACTCGATACCTCGTATTGATGATTTATTTGATCACATGCAGGGTGCTTCAGCTTTCTCCAAAATTGACTTGAGATCCAGCTATCATCAGCTGAAGGTTAGTTCAAAGGATATCCCTAAGATAGCTTTTCCAATACGTTATTGCCATTACGAGTTTTTAGTGATGTCTTTCGAATTGACTAATGCCCCAACAACTTTTATGGACTTGATGAATGGAGAGTTCAGACTATACTTGGATTCCTTTGTTATTGTTTTCATAGATGATATATTGATATACTCCCGCAGTAAGGAGGAACACAAGCATCATTTGAGAATTATGCTTGGGATTGTAAAGGAGAAGAAGTTTTATGCAAAGTTCTCTAAGTGTGAAATTTGGCTTAGTTCAGTAGCATTAGTTGGACATGTAGTGTCCAAGGAGGGTATTATGGTGGATCCTAAGAAGATTGAGGCAGTTGGAGATTGGGTCAAACCTGCTTCAATTACTGAGATTCGGAGTTTCTTAGGCCTTGCAGGTTATTATCGACGGTTTGTAGAAGGGTTCTCATCCATTGCATCCCTATTAACTAGATTGACCTAGAAAGAAGTGGTTTTCTAGTGGTCTGATGAGTGTGAGGTGAGTTTTCAAAAGCTCAAGACTTTATTGACTACTGCTTTGATTTTGATCTTACTCGTAGAGGGAGAGAGCTATGTTATTTGTTGTGATGCTTCTCGAATTGGTCTTGGTTGTGTATTGATGTAGAAGGGGAAGGTGATAGCTTATGTTTTGAGGCAGTTGAAGGTACATGAGAAGAACTATCCTATTCATGATTTGGAATTGGCGGCTGTTGTGTTTGCATTGAAAATTTGGAGGCACTATCTTTATGGTGTGCATTGTGAGGTGTTCACGGATCATCATAGTCGCTAGTATATATTCAATCAGAGAGATCTCAATTTGAGACAACAGAGGTGGTTGGAATTGCTCAAAAAATACGACATGAATATTTTTATCATCTGGGTAAAGCAAATGTGATTGCAAATGCCTTGAGTTGAAAGGCGGTAAGTATGGGTAGTCTAGCCCTGTTACAGGCTGGCGAGCATCCTTTAGCTAGGGATGTCCAATAGCTTTGTGAGGCTTGATATTTCAGAATCTGGTAAGGTGTTGGCTTACATGGAGGCTAGATCATCCTTATTTGAGCAGATTCAGGTTCAACAGTTTAATGATGGTGATTTATGTAAGATTAGAGACAAGGTGTCAAAAGAAGAAGCCAAGGATGCAATTCTTGATAGTGAGGGAGTTTTGAGGATAAAAAATCGTATTTATGTTCCTCGAACCGGTGAATTGACTAAATTTATCATGGAGGAAGCCCATAGTTCTAGGTACTATAATCATTTGGGGCTACTAAGATGTATCGTGACTTGAAGAAACATTATTTATGGTGTCATATGAAGAGGGACATAGTAGATTTTGTATCTTAGTGTTTGAATTGTCAATAAGTGAAGTATGAACACCAAAAGCCTGGAGGTATAACTTAGAGGATGCCCATACCTGAGTGGAAGAGGGAGCGTATTGCTATGGACTTTGTTGTAGGGTTGCCACGTACCTTGGGTAAGTTTGATGCTATATGGGTCATCGTGGATCGATTGAATAAGTCTGCACACTTGTACCAGTTCAAACTACCTATAATTTAGAGAAGTTAGCCAAGATCTATATTCGAGAGATAGTTCATTTGCATACGGTTCCCCTTTCTATTATTTTCGATCGTGGCAAACAATTTACATCTTATTTATGGTGGTCTATTGATGAGTCTGAGATTTGGAGTCATTTAGGGCTTTATTTACAATGATTTAGTGTCCTCAAATACTTATTTTGTGCTAATAACTAAGGTAAAACCCTTTATTTCGATGTACATGGATCGAGGAACAAAAGAAGGACACTAATTTGCAAAGAGGAACAGAGTGAGCTGAAAGAACAAAGAAATGCAAGCCTGGTGATCGCCAAGTCCACTTGGCGAGTCACTGAATGGCTACTTGACCTCCTAAAGTTCCAGTGTGCCAATCCCTGAAGGAAAGAAACAAGTTGGCCAGAGAAAGAAGCAGTCGGCGAATCGCCGAGTGGTTTCGCGATGCAGTGTTAGATCACCCAAAGTTACAGACTTTGAGGATGTTGAAAGCCAAGGCAGAAGGGCGATGGAAATGACCAAAGGGCAGATAGCTGAGTTCGTCGGTGAGCCCGACTTACTTCGCCGAGTGACTCTTCGTAGAACATTTTTTGTGACTATAAATATATTTTTGAACGTTTAGTTTAGTATGAAATTTTTATCTTTTTAATGAATTGGAGAATTTTGAACTGAGAGACAAGTTTTCTCTAGTTTTTCCTAAGGTTTGAAGAATTGAAGTTTTTCACTTTTGAGAAATTAGAAGTGGGTCTTTGAGATTCTTCAACTCGGAACATTGTAAAGACGAAATCAATCTTATCCAATTGATGGCAACTCAACTTGGTAACGATTTTTTATCTTTTTATAATGTCTAACTAAAACTCCAATTCTCGGGGTGTGATTATGTGATTATGGGCTGATTTAGTTTATGTGTATTGTTAATTGTTAGTTTAAATGCTATTTAGAAGTGAGTTCAATCATTAATTGTGGTTTAATTTAAGAATTGTAATTGCAAATGCAATTCTACCCTTGTGTTTTTGGCTTGCTCGAGAAGGAGGTTTTAAAACTAAGATTTTTTATTGATGGTCAGTGGGTATTGGGTTGACATGGGTTCAGCTCGAGAGAGTGAATCCTAAACCCAATCCCACACATTCAGCTTGAGAAAATGAATGGACTAAGGTGTGGGTTGTTCTTAATTTGCGTGCTCATTGATGTTCGAGAGAAATCAACTTGATTCGGGATAAATGGTTTGAGAGAAAGTTTACCTCCTTTATAGCCTAGCTTACTCACTAATATCTAATTATTCTCGAATAGGTGCAGTTACCCATTTGTCTATATTAGCCTATAACTGAATCATATCCCAAGAACCCGTCTCTTTATTGTTATTTCATGTTGTTTACCATTGTTTGTAGTTGATAATTTTTAAACCAAAACCCCTCATTTGACATTCGTGTCACCCCCGATTTGAATGATGCTTTTATTCAATAATTTCTATGACTGATTTGACCATGTTCATACTTCTCACTTGACTCTCAAACACGTATCGCTCCCTGTGTTATTTGACCCCAACTCATTTAGTTGTATTTTATACTGATTTACGATCGTTGAACATATAGAATTGGATGAGGTGTGCTTAAAACGTTAATCATCTATGCAGAAAAAGTTGGGCACTCGGGTGGATCTTAGTACAACCTTTCACCCTCAGACTGACGGTTAGTCTGAAGGGACTATTCAGGTTTTTGAGGATATGTTGCGGGCGTGTGTGATTGACTTTGCTGGTCACTGGGATCAGTTCTTGCCATTAGCAGAGTTTACTTACAATAATAGTTACCATTTGAGCATTGAGATGACACATTTTGAGGCTTTGTATGGTAGAGATGTCGATCTCTAATTGGTTGGTTTGATGCATTTGAGGTTAGACCGTGGGGTACAGATCTGCTGTGGGAGTCCTTGAACAAAGTTAAGTTGATCCAAGATAGACTTCTCATGGCTCAGAGTAGGCAAAAGAGTTATGCAGATCGGAAGGTTCGTGATTTGGAGTTCATGGTGGGAGAGCGGGTTCTATTGAAGGTTTTGTCCATGAAGGGTGTGATGAGATATGGAAAGAAGGGCAAGTTGATCCCAAGGTATATTGGTCCTTTCTAGATTGTGGAGCGTATTGGTGAGGTGGCGTATTAGTTGGTTTAACCACCTGGTTTGTTGGGTGTTCATCTCGTATTTCATATTTCGATGTTGAAAAAGTATCATTAGGGTGGTGCTCATGTGATTCAATAGGATTCAGTGTTACTTGATCAGAATTTGACTTTTGAGAAGGAGCCGATAATCATTTTGGTTAGGCAAATTCGAAAGTTGAGGTCGAAAGAGATTGTTTCAGTAAAGGTTCAATAGAAGCATCGTCCGGTGGAGGAGGCTACATGGGAGACCGAGTCAGATATGAGGAATAAATATCCTCAACTTTTTGAGCGATCAGGTGCATTCTATTCTTTTACTGTTCGAGGATGAACAATTGTTCAAGTGGTAGGTAATGTAATGACCCGCTAGGTCATTTTGAGAACTAGGACTATTTTGACTCTTCTCGTAAAAAAATTAAATGGAAATTTTGAACTATTTGATAACTACGATTATTTAATTAGCGGGTATTTATTAAATAAAGTAAATTAGTTGGTAGTTAATGGGCTAAGTTCATAATTCATTTTAATATCCAAGTAATTTGGCCCATATAAAGAGATGAATTAAGATTAATTAAGGGTTTATAATTTTTTTGTCATACCACAATCCACCTTAACTTTTATCTACGCACGACGAAGAGAACTACCGCATTACTAGAACAAGAACAGAAGTCTCCAGGTATAGAAAAAAAATAACTACAACTTAATATTGTCATTTATGTATGTATTGAATGATTAGATATTATATTTGGTTTATGGGGTAGGCATATGGGATAGAAATTGTTGCCAAGGAATCACTGGTAGGTGAATAATTAACCATTAATGACTATTGACCAATGGTATAGTTTTCGGTTGGAAAAAAATAGGTAAATGAGATCAATTTTTGGAGTTTAGTATTACTGTACACATGATGGTTGTTGATGTGGGGGTAAAAAATTGTTAGCTATAGGGAATTAATTCTTGGCAAAACAAAGATAGTGTTATTTGAATTATGGGTACTTGTTAAGCAGGCTGCGAAATTTGGTTTTAATTTTGAAATTTTCTAAAATTATTACTTTATAGTTGAAGTTTAATATAGGATATAGAAAATTAAGTTTGATTGTATTCCGTAGATTTATGATATTTGGAGGGGTAGACTTAACCATTTTTATTAAGTTGGCACCACAATTAGGAGCTTGATTATAGGCTGTCTATGAATGATTTGCATAATTGGTTTTAATTTTGAAATTTTCTAATAATTATTACTTTATAGTTGAAGTTTAATATATATGGATATAGAAAATTAAGTTTTGGGTTGTATTGTATTCCGTAGATTTATGATATTTGGAGGGGTGAGACTTAACCCTAGGCTTGATTTTTAGGAAATATATGACGTGACATATTAGTTGGCACCACAATTAGGAGCTTGATTATAGAATTTGATGAGTTTTTGGTTTAGGTTAGAAGTGTAGTAATATGAGTGTCTATGAACTCGCTTACTTACGAATATTGCATAATTGGTAGATTGGGAACGTTCTGAAGCTTTGCGAAAAGGGAAGGAAAAATCTTAAGGATTCGTGGCATGTGTTCGGCATTCATGGTATGTTAAGACTTTTAGACTTCGTTAAAGGACATTTTCCTAATTAAAGATTAAAAACGGAATAGACAATGGGTAAGGGTGAAAGATGGGGGTCTCGTACCAATGGTGTGACGGGCATTGGTACTAGTATTGGCGTTATAAAGGGAAAGTTTATTACTATAGAATGCAGATTTTAATCCGAGAATGCCAAAGCATATGGGCATTAGCTGATGTATTATTGACTTGAACTCTTTCTGTGATTGTATGTCTTTATTGAACCCGTATAATTGTGATAGTTAAGGTGGTTATGTATTATGCTGACATTTGATTGACTGAGATGCGCTATCATTGCCTTTATTTGAAATCACATTGTGCACATGCATTGACATGAAATTCAGTATAAGTTGGGCACGTAGAGATCGTCCGTGCTGGAGATGGTGAGATGTTAAGATTATAATTTGGGCACGTGGAGATCGTTCGTGTGGAAATTGTTTGATTTTATGATAGTGCGTTGAGATCATCTACACAGACACATGGAGATCGTCTGTGTCGGTATATGGACCTCGCAAGTCTCCCATGGGTCATGAACTCTTGATGTATTTCCGAGGAGTATCAAGTATATACGGTTGAGAGAGTACTTGATATTCTGAGATATATCATTTCATGGTGTCATACTGTATTGCATCTCATGACATCCTTCATTCTTGATGATTATATATTTTATTGGAGTTTGAAAAGTACTTGATATTCATTTCCTCTATTTGATGAAACTTGACTGGTAACTATAATATAGACTTGTATAAGTAAAGACCTGATTTTCTTATATGAACTTTCGTCACTACTTCTTCGTTGTTGATCCATGAGATATATTGGGCACATGTGGTTTCGTACTCATACTACACTTGTTGCACTCTTTGTGGTGTAGATTCGATTCTGAGTACGAGCTCATCTCGTTGAGCCTTTTGAGTATGAGCTTGGAGTATCTTGGAGTTGCGGTGAGTTGATTGGCTGTTCTGTGGCTCACGTCTCCCTCTATCTTTTATTTATTCTGTTGTTTTAATATTCAGACAGGATATCCCTTATGTTTGGATTTGTCATTTAGTTTCAGACTTGCATTATATTTAAAAGCTCTTTTACTTATGACACCAATTATTGGGTGGTATTTTAGCTTTTTGCATTTTATATTTATAAAGAACTTAGTGCTAGAGATTTTTACTTGTTGTTTACCTTTTTATCTCAATAATTAGTTAAAATTGGTAAAATATGTTGGGTTGGCTTACCTATTGGTTGGGAACATAGGTGTCATCACGACTTGTGAATTTGGGTCGTGACATAAGTCGTAATTGGTGTGGAATCGTGGTTCCCCTGCTTGTTGTTGCCCCTGCTTCACTGCTCTCCAACCAACGAAATCTGTCTCCGAGTCCTCACGGTCTCATCCTCCTCCTTTGCATTTCGAGAGAGCCGTAAAGGCTCAGATTCCACATTTTTCAAGTCAGCCAGCCGTAAAAATTGAAAACATGTCCCCCGAAAGATTGATGGATGGAGTTGGAGCTGATGTACAACTATACAACAATATACACATAGTGTATATGTTGTATACACGGCAGATTTGGGCCCAAAGGCCACCCCTTTAATTTCAAATTGTATTTTGTTACTTTTGGGCATATGCCCTTCATTTGCAATTATTATTATTATCACTTGTTAGTTCTTAGGATAGGTGGAAGAATTGGACATAAGGCCCAAAAGAAAAACAATTCATTTATGATAGATTATGACAGATACCAGTGATTTAAATGGATCAAAGACCCAAAACAAAATTAGGCTCAAGTGCTGATCCAGGCAAACAAAAAACAAGACTTGGGCCCAAGCCCTCTCTCTCTTTATTTTATCTGTTATCGTATTTGTTTAATTGTTGATTTGTTAGGTAATTCTAAGGCTTTTCCTTAATTCAATTCCCCAAAAGATGATTTAACCATAATTGTTAAAATCAAATAAGTATATTTCATTTGATTTTAAAACATCTAGAATTTTCTACTTAAATAACATCCTTATTCCCTTTCCCATAAGAAAAAGTGAGTTCAAAAGTTGTTTACTTTCTCTATTTATTCAAGTATGCGTATTTTTATCAAAATTGTTAATTATCGAATAACCGCATGTTAGCGGATCTTCCAAGTTCTTTAAAACCCTTCCTAGAACATTAATATGAACCCCGTTTAATATTTTCATTAGATTTTCTGTTTTTAATCTTTTGAAAAATAAGTTTTCTTGATTTTTCATTAAAAATTAAGTGACGACTCTTAAAACTCCTTTTCTTTTTTAATAATACAATGCAAAGAACAATATTTCCGTTCTTTGTAAAATACGTTACAAAGAGAATAACACTTCCATTCCAAAACAAAAAGGAGAGTTTCTGTAGAATGTGGTATAATGGTCTTTAATGTCATTAACATTCACAATACGTTATACAAATTTAACTCTTCACTTTGAAACTCCTCTTTGCAAATCTTATATAAGCATGGCCTTTTGTGCACAAGAAGAGAAGACACCAACACAAACAAAAAGAAGAGAAAAACTTTTTCCTCTTTTCTTCTTATCTTATTCTTAGAATATTTTTTGGGCAATTGGTTTTGGGCAACCTCCAAAGTTTCAGCCACGAGTGCACGTGTTTGAAAGTAACTGTGGAACCTTGGGGAGTGACCGGCTACAATGATTTGCACCGGAGTCGAGCCGAAACCGCTTTCAAGGCAGTGGCTTGCCACGACACAGTGTTTGTAATAAGTTATTTACTATTTTACAATTCCAATCCAATATCAATATTGTAGTACTTTTCCCAAAACTTAATCCCTTCAAAACCTCAATGCATGACTCCATCTTCCTAGGTCTCCCAAATTAGAAAGATTAAATCATCCATTTATGTTATTTGCCTTCATATGCACCATGTGTACAATGTTCACCTAAAATAATCTTGATATGTTTCGATTGTTATTTGATAATTTTCCAGTAAAGATCGAATAGAATTACATGATATAATAATGTGATTTAAGTTGTTCCTTTTCTTCAAATTCTCTATATATTCAATTTGTATGATTAATAACTATAAATTAAAGCCTTTTGAATTAGATTAAATTAAAAGGATCTTCAAATTCTAAGGGCCAATAAACAAGAAGTTTCTAGAACATTAATTATATTTTCATGATCAATAAATAAGTCAAAACCTTCATAGTAATTCAGACTATAATGTTGTGAATTTGACAACTATTAGCGGTAAACTAATATGGAATTCTGAACAATTTTAGTTAGAGTATAAATAGGATTTTACTTACCTTTAATGCTTTTTTTAACTACAAATATATATTTTACAAGGTCACAAGTATTTGTTGAGAAAATACTACAGTATTGATATTAGACTGAAATTACAAAGTAGTAAATAGCTTATTACAAACACCATGCCATGGCAAACTACTGCCTTGAAAGCGATTTCAGCTCGACTCCAGTGTATATTGTTGTAGTTGATCCCTCCCCAAGGTCCATAGTTGCTTTCAAACACGTACACTCGTGGCTGAAAGTTTGGAGGTTACCCAAAATCAATTGCCCAAATATTCTAAGAATAAGCTTAAAAAAAAGGAGAAAAAGGTTTTTCTCTTCTTTTTGTTGGTTGTGTAATTTTCACAAAAGACACTACTTATATAGGATATTTTCAATATGAATTATTGTAGACTCAAGAGTTAATTTTTATAACTCATTGTGAATGTTAATGGCATTAAAGACCATTACATCACATTCTAAAGAAACTCTTCTTTTGTTTTGAAATGGAAAAATTATTCTCTTTGTAACATATTTTACTTTGTGTTCTTTGCATTACACAAAATGAATAAAGATAGAATTAATATTACAACATTATCACTAGATGGCGGTTCTATTGCGGTTGATTACCTTTTGAGATTACTAGATGGTGTAAGAGACTTAGGATCATTAGACCATACAATATGAAATTATGAGATGGAGTTGAAGTTTTGTTTGGACATACGATTTGGACTTTTTATGTTGTATATGTTTTTTCATTAACGTAAAAACTCCACAAGTTGTAAAACTATCAAAATTGTTCCGATTGTTTATACAATCTTACCAAATAAACAAAAGTTTATAAAATCACCTTATACATTATCAAAAAACTATTTTAGAAAATACTACATTTATTGCTCAAACCTTAATCAATAAAAAAATAAAATTGAACATAAGTTTCAAGTGTTCAAGTTGTTAATAGATAAGGAAATTATTTTTGTAATTAATGTCACGATGATTAGTCTTGTCCACTCAATATAATGATGAAATTTTTTTATTACTAAACATTGATTTGCATGAAGTACTGGTAACAAATTTGATCAGAAATAATGAATTTAGCGAATATAAATGATAAATTAAGAATTGATTTGAAGTAAAAATAATTTATATTGGAGAGGATAATCGTTATATGAGATATAAACGATTTAAATAGTAATGATATGAATTATAACTTTTATTTACATATGAAACAAATGGCTAGTAGATATATATAAATTATATGTGAGCTACTTTTAACAAAATATAAACTTGTGGATTATTTTTGGTATTTGAAAAAACCATATCATGATTTGAAATTCTCAAATCATGACTTTCGGAGAATTTAAAATCCCAAATATAAAATCAGTGTGACATCACATATCCAAACGTTGATTTCTTCTCATAATTTTTATATCATGAAATGAAATCGCATGATCAATCACCTGCATGATAATTCAATCGAATTAAACTAGTAGCTATTGCTAGTGGAAATTCTATACTTTTAATTGGCAATAGCCACTTTCTTAATGTCCTTTCTCTATCTCTAGGGATTTTCTCACGGTCTTTTCTCTCAACTAGGCTCCTCATTTATGGCATTGTCACCTCTTATAAGCTTTGAAAAAACACGAGATATATTTAGGAAAATTGTACATAATGGCAAACTATTAATTCAAATTAAATGATATGATCACACTTTGATTTAATTGTGTCCTATAGCAAACTGTTTGTCAGTCGTCTCTCTCCCTCAAACTCTCGCTCGCCACTCTCCCTCTCTCGCTTGCTCCCTCTGTGCTCGCCTCTCTCGCTTTATACAACAGAATTGTATAAATTGTGTTTCTGTTTGTATAAAGCGAGAGAAAATTGTATATACACATGCAAATACATATATATATATATATATTCATCATATACACTTATAATTATACAATAAAAATATTCCCCTGCCCAGTTCTCTTTTGCCTTTCTCTTTTTCTCGTTTTATACAACAAAATTGTATAAATTGTGTTTCTGTTTGTATAAAGCGCGATAAAATTGTATATACACATGCAAATACATATAAATTCGTCCTATACACTTATAATTATACAATAAAAATATTTCTCTGCCCAGTTTTATGTTTGTATAAAGTGAAAGAGAGAGCGAACGAATTATACAATTGCTTCCTTTTGTATATATGTATAGCAAAATAGACATAGCTTTCAATTGTATATGTATAGCGAATTATACATATATATGTTTGCTATTGAGCACAATTATGCAAACTTTGTTATAGCATACAAATATGATTTTTTTTGTTTGCTATATGTGAAAGTTGCTCATATATTTATTACTATATAATATAATTACATTTTGACTTTTTTGTATTTTAATTATATATATTCCAAAAAGTACTAACATGCACAAGATACTTTTTCTTCTTCTTGTTTTTTTTTATATATAAGTTTTTTGGTTTATAAACCCTTTTATTAAGGAAAAACTATTTAATTACATAAATATTTTTATTATATTTACTAATTCATTTTATATTTGAATAAATTATATTTTATCTATAATTTTTAACAATTATATATTATTTCACTAATGAGAGAGAATTAGTAAATAATTTTTTTTATCTAAATGCACAGTTTAAGATATCACAATCTCTAAAATTTCATATCATTCTAAAGAAAATTACAAAAATCTCCCCTTGGATATATCCCTAACCCCTCTCGAATACATCTCTATCCCCTCCTGGATATATCTCTATTCCCTCAAGGATATATAATTCTCATTAAGTAATGTATCATTTGCAATGTATCTGGTAATCAAGAAATGTATCCGAGAGCATGAAAAATCTAAAATTTATAGTTGGAGAAACTTTCGGAATAGAATGTAATTAGCGTCAAAATGTATGAGATTTTTGTAAGCTATACTAATAAATATGATAGGAATATTAGTTTAATTAGATAATTTATCCTTCGTAAAAATCTTAGAAATTGTATCTTAACTACACGTACAATATATAATTTTCTGAAAGTTATGACTTTATGTCATGACCCAAACTGAGTCATTAGTGGCACCCACACTTAACCTCTTAGGTGGGCGAACCAATGAATTCAACCCCACCTTATATTTATCATTCAACTTACAAAATACTAACCATAATGCAGAAGCTTAAATCTTATTAGGGTAAGAAACACAAATTCATTAAAGTCTACTATATGTCATTCTCAAAATCTGAAAGTCATCACATCAAAGACATCTAAACTTCAAATACTAAGTCTAAGAGTATTAACGACACCAAAATAAATGAATAAAATAGTTTATGTCCGAAAACTAAGGACATCATGCCATGACCAAGAGAATCCAACACGAGGTTGAATGAATAGCTCACACTGGAACCTGATATGCTGGAGACTGGCTAGAGCTGAGGGCAAGTCAAAGTCGTTGGTACACTCGTTGCACTCCACAAAAGAAAAACAAAGAAAAGCACAAGTAGGGCTCAGTACAGGGCAACATGTATTGAGTAGATATCATCGGCCGACTCAAAATAGTAACTAATATGCATAAAGTAATAGTATAAAATCAACTATAGCACTTAGGAGGTGATAAACAACAAACAATATGAACAAGTGACAACTGAAGCAAGTACGTAATCAATCACAATATCAAGCACACACACAAGGACTCATGCCTCCACACCTCGCTAATTTGGGAAATGAGTTCTTTGAGATTGAGTACATTTAGTTAATTCAATATGTTTTCCTCTTTAATGTTACCGTGTCGGAATGTGACACTCCGATCCAATAATACCGTGTCGGAATGTGACACCCCGATCCAATAATACCGTGTCAGAACGTGACACCCCCTTCCAATAATACCATATTGGAACGTAACTCCAATAATACCGTGTCGAAACGTGACACCCCAATCCAATAATATCATGTCGAAACCTGACACCCCAATCCAATAATACCATTAATTTATCATTTATTATTACTACTTTTCACTTCATTAACAATTACTCGCTGCCAAACTCAATTTGCAGCACTAACTATACTCATACTAAAATGACCACTATTATGCCAAAAGAATGCAATTTAGGCACCCACTATTATACTTTAATAATTTTCAACAGAAAGCTATTCGATCATCAATTGTAAAATCAACGGTCCAATCAAATGGAAACCCAGTTCTTTCACAAACCAACATATTGTAATATTAATTAAATATGATATAAATCAATAGATGGATTAGGCGTGGTGAGGGATTACCTGAAGCCACCTTTCAAATTTTCCTTTACGATCATGCGACTCTTCTTTGTTTTTCTTCCCTTCTCCAGAATTATTATTTTTTACCCTAATTATTATACATTCCTAGTTATAAAAATAGTAAAAGTGACTCCCTACTAATTTTAATATTATTTTCTTTAACCACCAACTAAATTAATTATTAAACTATCCCCTTAATCATATAACTATAGTTACAAATAGTCCAAAATACATATTCAAAACCTATCGAAAGAGTCTTTTATAAAAAAAAAAAAAGTTCTATTACTCAAAACGACCACATGGGTAGTTACACTTTAATTTGTTAATGAGGAAAATGTGGAACTTGACCAGACGATGTACTACGTACTAATTAAAGACACATCATGATTCATGTATAAGTAAAAAAAAAAAAAAAAAACAGAATTTTTTTTATCAGTGTTTAGTTTTTATTTTTACAAATAAATAAATAAAATAAAAATTGCTAAGAAATACCAGTTCGATTCGTATGAAATTACAATAATTCATGATAAAAAAAATTAAAATAAATATTTGGGGCCAGTAAGAAATCATTTCTATTAAAATTCATAATGTTTGAGGGTGGAAGTATTATTTCAATGGTTATTTTATCATAATATTGGGAGAAAATTATAATCCTTTACTAAATAACATTTGATTGTGAAAAATAATTGGCATTGAAGAATTACTTTATAGAGATGAAATCATGAAAAAACGTTAGATTTAATGATTAATGACGTTGAAAAACAGTATTTTGATGCACGTGTGTTGGACAAAAAAGTCTTCTCAAGAGAATGAATAATATCTTGTGGGATTTAAATATAGTCTCTTTGTTCCTATTTACTTGTCTATTTTTTTTTTATAGTTGTTCCTAATTATTTATTTATTTTAACAAATCAAGAAAGGACAAAAAAAAAATTCTATTATACCCTCAATTAATTACTTTGAAAAAGGTAGAACTTTTTGAAATTATTAAATTTTTAATTCATCCACTTCATAATTAATAAGGGTAAAGTGATAAATTCACTATGTCAATAATTATTTTCTTACTAGGTATGTCAATTAAAAAATGGACAAATAATTAAATACACCAGAGTATATGAGAAAGAGACATCAGTCCCAACATTTTTCAATTCAAGTGATTGGTGATAAATTGTTGAGAAAGTCCACCAACATTTTTCATATAATATTTATTATTTCCTCCGTTTACTTTTACGTACTTTTTCCGTCCAGTTTTAATTATCGTTCATTTTTTTTAAAGGCAAATTGATTAATTTGAAAAGTTAAATTAGATTACATTAATTCAATATTTTAAACAAAAAAATTTAGATATCTAAAAGTTATACCAAAAATATTACTCAAAACGACCACATGGTAGATACACTTTAATTTGTTAATGAGGAAAATGTGGAACTTGACCAGACGATGTACTACGTACTAATTAAAGACACATGATTCATGTATAAGTAAAAAAAATAAAATGAATTTTTTTTATCAGTGTTTAGTTTTTTTTTTTTTACAAATAAATGAATAAAATAAAAATTGCTAAGAAATACCAGTTCGATTCATATGAAATTACAATAATTCATGATAAAAAAATTCAAATAAATATTTGGGGCCATTAAGAAATCATTTCTATTAAAATTCATAATGTTTGAGGGTGGAAGTATTATTTCAATGGTTGTGTTATCATAATATTGAGAGAAAATTATAATCCTTTACTAAATAACATTTGATTGTGAAAAATAATTGGCATTGGAGAATTACTTTATAGAGATGAAATCATGAAAAAACGTTAGATTTAATTAAGAGCAACTTACAAAAATGACTATAGTTATAGGGTTATTGAATTTTAATAGTTATAAGTATGATATTTACCAAAACTGACTACAGTTTCTATCTATATCTAGCTGTATTTTTATATCTTTTATTAATATATTTATATAGTAGTACAATTACAATTATAATTCACTAAATAAGGTAATTTATGTTACTATGACAGACAACCCTTTAATTACTTCCGTAAGACTCTCAACTTTCCATTATTAATTTATCAACTAATATTTACCTATTGTAAACATATCCACTCAGATTCCAATTAAATAAATAAAAATATTGGGATATATTTTACTCCATTGTTCTTAGTTCTTACTTCATTGTTCTTATTCAGGCGTCATGAAGGTATTCATAGAATTTTGTTTAGTTAAATTTATCTATTATATTTGATGAATTGATTGTATTTGTGAATGAATCTTATTTCTTCCGATTTTAAATAGGTGAACTCCATGGCAAGCATAACTTGTACAGTAATTTCAATTTCTGTAAATCTACATATGCGGCGCTTCAATCAGACGATTTACGACATAAAATTTGATTTCCTACTAAGAAAAATGTATTATTTATACAATTAGCATAGGAATACTTTGATTTCAAATGGATATAGTGATTTATATAACTTAATGTATTAATATATCTAGGATACAAACCATCATAGAACTTAATGTATTAATATATCAAACTTGGTAAAGTATATTAGTTTAGCATACGAGCACAACAATTTAAATACATTTACCTTATGAATACATCTATATAATACACATATGAATACCCTTGTTGTTAAACAAAAATTGGATACATTGGACAACCCAAAAATAAGAAAAATAGAACATAACACAATGTGAGTATCCAAGTGTATTCAAATATACTTATATACCCTAGTCAACCTTTCAACTTGTGATGATATTTCAATACAATTGGGCAATCCAAAAAAAAAAAAAGACAATAAAATATAATACAATACAAGTATCCAGATGTATAATTATTCACTGTATAAAAAATTGAAAATCCCACAATTCACATTTTATTACTTTTTCTTTACAACTATATACATATGAATACAACTTTTTAATTTTTCCTCCTGTTTTTGTTGTACAACTAAACCTCAATCTCTTTTTCCTCCTGTTCTTGTTGTACTACTTTTTTCACTGCTATCGAAATCAACGAAGGAAGTTCATCCAACAATTCATCAAATAAATGTATACCGAAGTACTGATTTTTTCCATTATAATGAAAAAAAATCTCCAATCGAAATCCTATGAAAATAGATGAAATGTATAGATATATACAAATATAACCTTCATAAAAACAAGAAAAAATGCAATTAAAAGATATCTAATGAAGATGAATCACAAAAATCACTCCTGCAATTATGCAAAAGGATTGTGAATCAGAAGGCTTTTTGAAAAAAAAAATAATTAAACAAATCGGTGTTATAGATATATTGAAAGAGAAAACATTGAAGATGGTAAACATATGGAACAAGGACCGTAAAACATGCCTGACATAATTGATAGGCATGTACTAATTACTTTGCTATTTAATATTTCTTAATATACATATAAAATTGAAAAAAATAATTATTATTCATGTATAATTAATTAACTTTGCTATTTAATATTAAAGTGTATCCATATAAAACAAAAAAAGTAAACTATAGCTATTCATCTTAAATCTATATTAATGTTTGCTATATCCTGTATTTTTTCCTTGACGACGTTGAAAAACAGTATTTTGATGCACGTGTGTTGGACAAAAAAGTCTTCTCAAGAGAATGAATAATATCTTGTGGGATTTAAATATAGTCTCTTTGTTTCTATTTACTTTTCTATTTTTTTTTATAGTTGTTCCTAATTATTTATTTATTTTGACAAATCAAGAAAGAACAAAAAAAAAATTATATTATATCCTCAATTAATTACTTTGAAAAAGGTAGAACTTTTTGAAATTATTAAATTTTTAATTCATCCACTTCATAATTAATAAGGGTAAAATGATAAATTCACTATGTCAATAATTATTTTCTTAATAGGTATATCAATTAAAAAATGGACAAATAATTAAAGACAGCAGAGTATATGAGAAAGAGACATCAGTCCCAACATTTTTCAATTCAAGTGATTGGTGATAAATTGTTGAGAAAGTCCACCAACATTTTTCATATAATATTTATTATTTCCTCCGTTTACTTTTACGTACTTTTTCCGTCCAGTTTTAATTATCGTTGAGTTTTTTTAAAGGCAAATTAATTAATTTGAAAAGTTAAATTAGATTACATTAGTTCAATATTTTAAACAAAAAAAAAAAATTTAGATATCTAAAAGTTATATCAAAAATATTATAATTTTCTTAATACATAAGAGGTTTTTTTTTCCGTGGTCTAGTTCCTAGAGTCCAGTGGAACTATCAATTTGCAAATGATTCACTTTTGATTAAATAAAAGTTCAATACTTGACCAAAATAAAATAATAATTAAAAACCATAAAGTACCAAAATAAATTTGACTGATAAACTTGTGAATAATAATACAACAACTTTATTTATAATAATAATAATAATAATATAATAATAATAATAATAACAACTCCTCAGATAATTAGGAGACAACATATACATTAATTTTCAAGTGTTAGACTGAACAAACTTTTGAATTCTTTGGAGGGCGATCTCCATAGTTTGATCATCCATATTTGCAAAACAAATTCGAAACCATCCTGCCTCCGAACAACTAAAAGAAGATCCAGGTGAGATATTGAGCTTCGCTTCATTTATGATCAGTTTCCTTAGTGACTCCTCAGCATCAGGTGTTGGCTCTTTCAGCAAAGTTCTCAAATCCACCCAGCAATAAACCCCAGCATTGCTTTTTAAGCATTTGATTCCGACTTTTTCAAGTTCGCTAGTGAATTTCTCATGCCTTTCCCTTAAATTCTTAGTATTTTCAATCAGAAATTTTTCGATAAATCCATTAATGCCAAACATGGAAGGTAGAGAATGTTGTGTCAAAGAGGAAACAAGACTGAAACTTGACATTTTTCTAGCACAATTAACTACATCATCATTGAAGGAATACACAATTTCCACTTGAAATCCTGGAAAACCCACTTCTTTGGAAACACTGGACACAATATGTACCAATTTTTTATTAACACATGAAATTTCATCCATAATTTCAGCGATGCTAACGAATTGTGGAGCATCAAATACGGTGCCAGCATAGATTTCATCGCAAACAAGGTGGGTGTTATGTTCGTTAGTGAAGGTCAAGATTTTTTTTAGTGTGTCCCTATCCAAAATAGTGCCTAATGGATTAGAAGGGTTGGATAAAATCATGCCTTTGACTTTGATTTTTTCTTCTTGGACTTTTTCAAATGTCTCTTTGATAGCTTCTATAGTAATCTTGAAATTGTTGGAGCTCTTGCATGAAATGGGCACAAGTTGAACATTAGTTCCCCAACGTATGTCCTTAGCAAATCTGCGTATATAACTTAAATCCTTATAAATATTGAAATGGCATCCCAATTTATGTATGTAGAGATTCCATTTTGAAGTTAACAACAATAAAAATGACAATAAGGTGATTTACAATTGTGTTTATTATTATCATATACTATTTGTTTTGTTCAATTAAGAATTAAGATAGAACAATAGGTGTTGCATATATAGTTTCAAAAATATTACCCTTTCTGTTTCAATATAGTACATGATTTACTTTTCATTTTAGTCAGTGTAAAAAAGAATGATATATTTTTATATCAAATAATAATAATATAACTTTAAATGTACATGATTTATAGTCATACAAATATCTATCACTTATTTTTTATCACAATTTTAAAAAATATTCCTTTTTTTCTTAAATTTTATATCAAATCAAACTAACTCATATAAAATAGGACGGAGAAAACAGGTGTGGATCTGCTGCAGATTAAACTTTATTTTTATGAGTCTTTGAGTTGTCTTTTTGTGTATGACATTGAAATGGATGGGGATCGGAGTCAATTATTTGAATGGCCATCGGAAAAGAATATAGTGTCAAACAATCCATTAAATGATTATACGTAGCAGTAAATGATTATACGTAGATGCTACGTAAAAAAGTTACGTACTACTCTCTTCGTCCACTTTTAATTGTTATGATTTTCTTTTTTTTTGAGTTAAATTATAAGAGTTTTGACTAACATTTTACGATTAATTTGTTCTTTCTCTTCCTCTTTTTTAGTGTTGTTTTGTGGGAAGAAGAGAGTAAGATGAAGAGAGAAAAAAAGTAAAAATATAGGTTTTGATATCCATTTCTATCGGCGAAAAAGGTGAAGGACAGTGATGGTAGATCTAGAAAAGCAATACAATGAAGAAGATCATTGTATTGCTTTTCTAGATGAAGAGAGGAAAAAGTATAAATATAGGTCTTGATATCCATTTCTATCGGTGAAAAAGGTGAAGGACAATGATGGTAGATCTAGAAAAGCAATACAATGAAGAAGGTATTGCTTTTCTAGATGAAGAGAGAAAAAAGTATAAATATAGGTCTTGATATCCATTTCTATCGGCAAAAAAGGTGAAGGCCAGTGATGGTAGATTTAGAAAAGCAATACAATGAAGAAGGTATTGCTTTTCTAGATGAAGAGAGAAAAAAATATAAATATAGGTCTTGATATCCACTTCTATCGGCGAAAAAGGTGAAGGACAATGATGGTAGATCTAGAAAAGCAATACAATGAAGAAGGTATTGCTTTTCTAGATGAAGAGAGAAAAAAGTATAAATATAGGTCTTGATATCCATTTCTATCGGCAAAAAAGGTGAAGGCCAGTGATGGTAGATCTAGAAAAGCAATACAATGAAGAAGATAAAAAAAAAAAAGAATGGCAGGAGTTTAAGCTTGAGAAACGATGAAGATGAATAAAACAAATAAGGATCTGCTGTGTTCTCAGGGGCAGAGCTAGGTGAGAGTTCGTGGTTTAAGCAAACCCAATAGCTTTTCTGTAGATCTTGTATATGTATTAGAAAAATCAATAAATATATATGTATATTAACTCGTAAACGACTCCTAACAAAACTGATTGACAACTTAGTGGTAAGGAAGGAGTTGTGAAAATATTTTCGACAATAGAGTTGTGGGTTCCAATTGCGCTATCAACAAAAAATGTAGAAACCCCAAACTTATAATCCTGATTCCGCCTCTGATTAGTTCCCCGATAATATATGAACAAGTTTAAGATTGGAGAACACACATACATACCCTGGGTAAAAAGGGGCAGGGACTAAAAGAGCATCACCAGGATCAGCCAAACAAGAGATGAGAGTTTGTTTAGCTCCATTAGCTTCAGCAGACATTACTACACGTTTTGGATCAAACTTAACCTTACCCCCTCTTGTTTCTTCCATATATTTTGCAATTGCCTGCAAAAAACAAAAACAAAAAAAGTCAAGTAAATAATTGTAAATATGTTTTGAGCACCGGCCCTATATGAAGGACCAAAAATATATCACCCATTTTAACAGTACGTACTAGCTATTGATCATATTTCGTAATAGGATGTATCAGGATCGTAAAATAATTAAAGATACCTACTTCTGTGTATTCAGGCAAGCCATGATAGTCTTGGAAGTTGGCTAATTTCCTGAAAATTTCAATGGAAATTTGTAGATTTTTCTTTGTCAAGTACTCTTTAATCAGGTCAACTGAAAGCTGATTATCCGCGAGATTCATTAGAATAACCCCATTCGGGTTTTTCACAGGGTGGAAAGGATTATTATCGTATGCTTTCATCCCCTCCACATATGGCAAATTTTCAGCATACTGTTTGTTAGTAGCCAGCTTAGACAAAACTACATTAGCACTCATAAATTTTGACAAAGAACTCTTTCTTACTAAAAGAATTAAAAAGTATAGCTAGTGTTTGGTCTAGGAAGAGACTGAGTAAAGGTATTTATAGAAAGAAAAAAAAAGGCAAGTGAAGTATTGGGTTGTGTAAATTTTCAGTAATTTTTCATCATGATTAATTGTGTTTGTGCCAACTTGGGGGCAGCTCCAGTTCTATGTATGTTGTTCCTCTTAATTTCACCAAGGGTGTATATTTGAACACGCAAGCACTATAAAGTGCTAGTGCTTTTAAAGCGTCTGAAATTATTGTGCTACAACACCTTATTGTATTATGGGTGTTCAAAATATGTTATTTAATCATTTCATGTGTCATTTAATTTGTATATACAATATTATTTTTTGATGAAGGATGCCAAGTAGCTCCACCCCTAATGACATGTTTAGCTAATTGTTGTACTTAACTAGGTATTATATGTTTTTCTTTAATTTGTCTCAATATAAATACTAGTACTAGTTATGCATCAAAACTGTTTGAGTTTTGTAGAATTCATAGGTGGAAAACTAGCTCCGTCATCAATACTATGATCTTTTGTTATACTAATTTTTGGATACGTGTGTATAATATAAAATCAAATATGAAAAGACTAGTCCAAAGAACTTACTATAAGAAGTCGTTTTGTAGCTACTAACTGGTTTGTGCATGTATTCCTCTATTTTGCCAAAATACACTTGTTAAGTTATTTAAAAAAATTAAAAGTTTGCATCAAACTTTTATATTTTATGAAAAATAACTCCATTAATTATGACTCCAATTACAATTTTATCTACTCAACCCTTCAAGTAACAAAGAATCTGGACTATTTCAACAATTCATTAAAGTCAATAAAAGGTGGCAATCAAACAGTTGGGAGTTACGCGTTTTGAACACCACATCTAACTCATATTTCATATTTTCATGTGTCAAATATATGAAAATCATATCATTTTTGATAATAGATGACAGTGAGAGATAAATCAGGACCTTATGATTGTTATTGTTACATTGAAGTGTGATCATTTTATTTAAAAATTTAAATAACTAAAAACATATTTGTATTTAATTAAAAGATGTCAATCCTCTATTAATTTATTTGTGCTACAAACATTTCTTTGTTTTAATTACTATTTGAGAAATTCAAAAGGAGACGTGAGTTGTTGGTGAATTAACTATTAATAATCCGTAAACAGAGAATTTGAGAAAATATTTTTATTTTTTACAAATATAATGAAAAAGTGTTGGGATACTCAATTCACTTAATATTTCTATTATAAAGTATATTTTTTATTTTTCAATTATATTTATATTTCTCAAAAATGTATGCATGCCTCTCGCGATTACATTTATATAGAGTTATTGTAGTTGGATAATGAAAATGTATTATTCTCCTCGAGTATTAAAGAACGAGGAAATATATGCTTGAATGAACTAAAAACACGTTGTTTTTAGTAAAGCTCGTTTGAATGAATTTAAAAGTTGGTTCTAAGTTTTTTTTAAATATTTATCATGTTTGATGAAGTTCGAAAATATCTTTTAAGAAAAATATTTTTTTACTAAAATAAGCCAAAAATAGTAAGTTGAAATTGTTGCCCAACTTATTGCGTTTTAGTTAAAAGCATGTTTGCTTTGATTAATTATATTAGTTTTTCTATCGTTTATAATTATTAGTTTTCCTCATAAATTAAGCTCCAATACATAAAAATTGTTCTTAAGCACTTGAAACATAAAATCTATTTAAATTAAATCAATCTAAACGGAATCATTTTGATTGCATAACTTGTTGTAATAAGCGTAGAATCAATGATAACTTAAAAGAGATAGATGTCGTAAGGTAATAAATATTAATAATCTATTAATATCACAATTAATGGTATTACTTCTTCAGTCTCTCGTGGTTATAGGAATCAATAATAAATTAATATGTAATACAAAATAAATATTTCCTTCCTTTCATTTTATTTATCTTACTTTCCTTATTAGTTCATTTAAAAAGCTGTCTCTTTTTTTTGACAATTTTTTAATTTCAATTTTTTACTTGACATATTTAAGACTATCAATTTGAATGACATTTACATATTTTTAGCTTATAAGAATTCCAGACTCAAAAGTCTTATTTAAACGGAAAAAGCTATATTAACATATTAATAATATACAATTATAAAACAGATAAAAAACTATAAAAGAAAAGAATTAATAACAGATTTGAAAAGGACGGTGAATACATAATATTTTATCACTTCCTACTCCAAATTGGCAAAGTTTCACACCTTACAATAGTTTCTACTTTCTCCACTTATTTTTATGTTGCAACATAATCATATTAACCATTTTAATTTGTTTGTTTAAAAAGGGAGTTGAAGTACTACTTTTTCCAAGGTACCTTTTTCTTCTTCTTTTGGGGTACAAAAGAAATTGGGTTAATTTTCTATATTTGTTATGATTCCCATGTATTTTTGAGATACATAGATTTGATTGTTCGCGTTAAATATTTTATTTTAGCTCAAATTAACTTAGTTGTCTAAATAAATCTTTTGAAATAATTACAATATTGCTAACAAGTTATGACTTTAATTGTTAATGAGGAAAATGTTGAACTTGACTAGACGATGTACCTTAAAAGGGCAAATAAATAATACACCATGTATGGGTAATAAATATAAAAGTAATTGAATAATTTTTTTGTTACAAAATAAATAAAAGTTTTTTAAAAAATAATAATTATTATCAAGTGTTTTTTTTTTTAATCAAGTGGTGGAAGAAACCGATGAAAAAGAAAGTGATTGAGCTATTTGCCATAAGAAACTGATTATTATTTTTCCGAAAAATGATCAAAATTACCCTCAAAATATTCGAAATAGCTTTTATATACCCTTCAATATATATTTGGGATCGAACTACCATTTCCGTCTATATTTTGGACCACAAATACCCTTAAAATATTATTTTTGTCATTAGAGCTGACATGACAGTCCACCCATGCAGTCCAACATGGCAAAAATATCTTCCTCTCAATAACGTTGTTATAGCTTGTTCATCTCTATCACAAAAAGAAAATTAAACATAATTCTTTCATTGTTCTTGTTTGAGTTGTTGTTTGGACTTTGGAACTCCAATTTCAAAGTGAGCTGAAGTTTGTTTGAGGTTGTGATTGCGTGTTGAAGGATTGAGTTCATTGTTTGGATTTTGGGGTCACAGATTCACAAAATCGATTTTTCGATTTTCCAGCTTTTAAGAACTCTTTCATATTTTTTTTAATTTTTTTTTGAGATTTCAACTCAAATCTTCAAATATCAATCTTCAAACTAAGAAATCGGTTGTTAAATGTTAATTATCAACTTCAATTGCAATATCAAAACAATTAAATCTTTTCAATTTTTTTGCACTTCAAAAACACAACAAAAGCTAGAAATTTCTCACCAACAAGCTTTCAAATGAGTAGCAATTTTTGAGTTTTAACACAAAAAGAATGACTTCAAGAGTTCAACATTTTTCAACCTTGAGAATTAAATTTTCAGCCTCAGATTCGATGATATCAAAAGTCAAACAATGAATTCGATCATTCAACACACAACTACTATCTCAAACGAACTTTAACGCACTTCGAATTGAAATTTTAAAGTCCGAACAAAAACTCAAACAAGAACAATAAAAGAACTATTTTTTATTTATAAAAAGTTAAAAAAGTATTGTAATAGAGATGGACAAGGAAGAACAACATAATTGAGAGGAGGGAATTTTTGCCATGTTGGACCTGCATAGGTGGACTATCATGTTAGCACATATGGCAAAGTAACGTTTCAAGGGTATTTGTGGTCCAAAACATAGACAACAATAGTAATTTTGATCTCAAACATAAATAAAGGTTATAATGAGCTATTTTGAATAGTTAGAGGGTAATTTTGACATTTTTCCGTTTCTTTTAAATCTGTTCAATTTTTTTTACAAATAAAATAAAATCTATATATAATATAAAGTCAAATGTAGATAAGGTGATGTGACACTTCTCTAAGGCCATCATTGTTATTTATCTTTTTTCTCTTTTTTTTAGACATTTTCTCTATTTTTTTTCTTACTTTTAGTTTAAAAACTAACTATAACCTATCCTATTTATGAGGTTTCATTAAATTTTTTTAACAACCATATTAATTCATTGTCTATAAGTTACTACATTGATTTTTATTAATTATAATATAATGTATACGGTTGAAGAAGTGAAAAGTCACTCCATGTCTTCTCCTTTCTTAATTCATTTTAATTACTCTTTTTTTTTTTTTAATATATATATATATATACACACACATACACACACACACTAAAGTTGGAAAAAAAAGTAATATGAAACTAATTTAGGTCAAGAAATTTTCAATTCATTTTACCTTCTTCTGATTATAAACTAATACTAATATTTTATATATATTTTAAATTTAATGTATTTATAAGGATTAACTGCTCATAATCCATAACTTTCATAATTTTTATGTTCATAGCCCCCAAACTTTAATTTGCAATGCCTTATTGTATTCCCCTATTTTTCGTATATAAACTCATGTTTTGTTCATGAATACTCCCAAAGTTAGTGTTTCTTTTCTTCATCACTTTTGAGTTGTATTTTATAACTTGTAACGCGAAAGGAATATATGAAGATAAGAAATATTTCATCTCAAGCCTATCTTTTCATTTTCATGTAGTTAGTTATGTTTCTGTAATTGAATGTTTTTTTTTACGTATTCGTTATAATTCTCCAATCAAGTATATATACATGATAGATCAAGAAAATCTTTATGACAATGATATTGAGGTAATTTTGATAGTAGTAGTAATATTTTGAATGCATTATTTAGGTATGATTGGTCGAAAAGTAAATATGTGTTTGACACTAATTTAACAATTACATAGTTGAGTTTGATTATAATATTTGTTAGATTTCAAGTAATCATGATTTTTGATTGTTAGTACACTCATTATTCTTTTTTTGCAAATATATTGTATAGTATAGATTTCTTTCTTCTCTTTTGATATAAATTTTTGAATTGGTATGAAATAGAAATATTATGAATATCATACACACTGTAGCATTATACCAACAATCGTACATACATTTTTTTGTGTTTTATGTCATTATCATTAAATAATTTATTTTATTTATTCATAATAGTGTTAAAAAAATTAATTAGTAGCAAATGACGAAGGTTTTGGCGTAGTTTCAAGAAGCGGAACATGGTGATGGATATAGGAAGGCCTAGAAAAAAACTTTTTGAAGCATACATAGAAATTATTTTTGCTAGAATTTTTCTTACTTTTAACTTGTATTAGTAGTTTTGTTACACCTATTGATAATGTTATAAACTTTTGTTTCAAAAAAGAAATCAATGTCTACATACACAACAACAAAAATAACTTTTAGCGGTAATAAATATTGACATTAATAAAGAGTGTTAAAGTCTTTACCGGCATTAGTTAAGTGTCATTAGAATCAATGTCGCTAAAGGCTTTAGGAACATATACAAAGAGTGCTAATTGCCGCTAAAAATACATATTTAACGGCAATTAAAATATCATTTTTTATATAGTGATAGAAGATTGTAGTCTACAAAATATAGAGAAAATTTTTAAAAATATATCTTCAATTCAATAAGTAGATTATTGTTTCAAAATTAACCTCTTATATTCCATTTACCTTACCATTTATATATCATTTCTTTGTTTAATAAATAATATTTTACACATTGAAGAAAAATGAAAAAAAAAAAAACTATATATTATATTGAGGACGAAAACAAATATCTAAATATTACATACTACTTCATTCAAAAATAAGAAATTGCCAATCATATATATATATATATATATTTTATTTTATTTTTTTTAATAACCGCTCGAAGCACGGATAATTTCACTAGTTACTAAGAAATACCAGATCGATTCATATGGAATAACAACAATTCACAATAAACAGAAAATAAAATTTAAAAAAAAAAGTAATTATTGGTGGAAAAATTACTTCAGTGTTTTATCATGATGTCGAGAGAAAATTATAAACCAAAATAGCATTTAATTGTGAAAAAAATAATTGGCGTTGAAACCATGAAATACATTAGATCTAGTTAATGACGTTGGTGGAAGAAATTTATTACAATGACTATGCACAAATTTAAGTACGCACATGTTATGTCTATTGGACAAAAAAGTCGTCAAGAAAATAATTATCTTATCGAGTTTAATTATGAGAAAGAAACAACTTTCAATTCAAAACTGTCAAGTGAGTGGTGATAAATTGTTGGCAAAGTCCACGGTAGGAACACTTTTTAAGTGTCGGAATGGAATGAATTCAAGATCTTTGATTAAAAATAAAAATACATTCAAGATCTTTTTTTTTTAAATTATTAATTTCGAAAAGGGAAAAAAAGCACTTATCATTCTACGATCTTTCTTGATATATATATCTTCTATATTAAAGCAGGGGCAGAAGCCGGAGGCGGACCTACCTTCATTAGTGGGGGTGCACATGCATTCGTTTACTTCGGAAAAAAATTATATATATATGTTGAGAAACTGACACAAGTTAGGATGTAGTAATTAATAGTGCACCCATGAGGAGCATATGAATACTCTCGTGTTGTTGATACAAGGTGTCAGAACCAATTGTGAGACCAGAGTTTGAATCCAACTATAGAGTGCTAGCTATATGTTTATTATAAGTTTTGCTTAGAGAAAAAATTTGGTGCACTCAGAATCTTCAAATTTTGATACACCAAAGTCTTCAAATCCTCAATTCGTCTCTTGGTAGACTAATATCAAGTCACTTGTTGATTAGTTTATTGAAATTCTGTAAAATTAATTTTATATTTTATATTATTTATTTTAATTCATATCTATTCAAAAATCAATATTTCAGTCATATCCAAAGTTTTGAGATCTATTCATGATTTTTAAAAACTTGAAATTAAAAATAAAAAATTTCAAGAAAAATTCTATATTCCAACTAAAGAATTAACATCAAAGAACAAATGAGAAAATCTTGTATGTATGGTTGTTATGTCGCGATTTTATTATCTTAAGAAAAACCAATATGAAATGTTTGAAGTATAAAACAATTTAAGAAAAATACTTAGAAAATATTGCCGTCATTTAGTTTTTAAAGAAATTAAGAAAACTTAATTTTAAAAAGCCTTTAACAAATAAATCTTTAAAAATTTAAAGAAAATTGGTAAGAGGCTCTTATGTCTACTTTAAGAAGGTAATAACACTTAAAGTAGCCGCTAACATGCGGTTATCCAACGACTTGAAAAAATAATTTTTTAACTAACTTGAAAAAAATATTTAAAGGAAATAATATTCAAAAGTCATTTGAACAATAATTAACTTAAGCGCTTGAAATAATTTAGAAAGAAAGTGATTGTTTTTATCAAACAAGTGGATTATACTAAATTAAACCAAACATTTAAAGTTAGAATTAATACAAATAAAAGAATTAAAGAAATACAAAGTAGAGGAGAAAATAAAATTGAGTTTTTGCCCTAATTTAGACTGTTGGACTAATAGTCTCACTCGCAAATTAAAGTCGTTAATAAACCCTTAAACGACCTCATTATGCATTTTTTGACTTTTTGAGCTAAGGAACGACCCCCATGCGACTCTTACTCATTTTTCACCATTCTTGAGGCTAAAAGTAAGTTTTTCACTCCCCAAATCCATTTTTCGATCCGTAGAAAGTAATAGAATGGGTGATTATTGAGGGGGGAGGAATTTGTTATAGATTCTATGGTGGAAAAAGCCTTAAATTGGGTATTAGGATCTTGGGTTTGGTCTAGAGTTATTGGGTTTGCTATAATCTAGATAATTAGACCTTTGCTTGTTGATCCTTGCATATAAATTATTGTTTGTAGACCTAGAACAAGCGAAAAGAATCGGGAAAGGGAAGATTCAAGTGCCTTAGGGGATTCAAGCTTGGATTTGAGGTAGGTGATGGTTGTGATTCTATGATTGTGTGATCTATGTTTGTTCTTGCTTCATTATGATACATGTATGTATGCGAATGCTGCATTATTGATCACACTTGTTATAAACGAGGATAATTGAATAGTTTTATGCCATGAATCACCTCTTG
The DNA here is from genome assembly GCA_029007595.1 of Solanum commersonii. Classification (NCBI taxonomy): domain Eukaryota; kingdom Viridiplantae; phylum Streptophyta; class Magnoliopsida; order Solanales; family Solanaceae; genus Solanum; species Solanum commersonii. Next base: position 6,275,768 of record JAJTWQ010000023.1, on the reverse strand, counting down.
TTGTATGATTGTGAGAATATACATTGTGATTGTGGTTTGTTGTTGAATGGGCGGGTGCCACGTTCCGGCATAACTAACTTGGATCGAATTGCCATGTTTCGGCATAAACATGGGATCGGCTGTCACGTTCCGGCATAACTAACTTGGATCGGACTGTCACGTTCCGGCATAAATATGGGATGTGACTGCCACGTTCCGGCATGCTAACTGTTTGGGTTTGGGTTCCATGAGAGGACCATTGAATTGGGTTCCATGAGAGGACCATTGAAATGTGTTGTGTATCTACTTGTGATGAATTCGTTCATATCTAATGATGATTGATATTGGAAGACGGTATGCTGCTCTAAATTGATATACTGTGATATGTGAGAATCGTAAAGTTGTTCATTGATCGTATATGTTGATGATATTGTATATGTTAGATATGTGCATGTGATTATATTATTGTATTGACTAATGTATGTTACACTTAGTGAAATAGTTGTGTGATCCTACCAGTACACGGTGGTTGTGCATTGATACTACACTTGTTCTTTCTTTGTTGAGTACAAGGCATCTTCAGGTGGCTATTGATAGACCCTAGCTAAGTGACTATGAGCGTGACTGGATTCAAGGGTAAGCCAGTTATTTCAGGATGCCATGGATCTTTCTTGTTTAAGTCCACTTTTTTTGGACTCAGACTTTTTGTTTAAGGTGTTGTTTAGTTTCGGGGCTGTACCCCTTGTTCTTAGACTTGTCGTTAGTAGAGTTTTGGTACATTGACTTTCAGGTTGGAGGTTAATTCTTCTGCATTTGTTAGTTATTGTGAACTTTTGTTAGAGTTTATGAAAACTCTATTTTCTTTTCATAGTATTTGACTTATATGCCTTAGTTTTTAGATTGATTGCTTGGTTTGGGTTGTAGTAGTGGTTCTCCCACCAGATGGTTAATGTGGGTGCCAATCACGATGGTCTGGGTCGTGACAAAGTTGGTATCAGAGCCCTAGATTTGTTGATCTCATTGTACCAAAACGAGTCTAGTAGAGTCTTGCGTAACGGTACAAAGACGTCCGTACTTTTCTTCGAGAGAGACTATAGGACTTTAGGAAAAACTCACTTCTTTCTACTCCTTCGTGCTATAACTTGAATCCAATTGGTATCTGGGTGATATAAATTGATATCTTTCCTCATTCACTCTATGGTCCGAACTAGAGAAACAAAAGTAGTAACACCATCACTAGCAAGAGAGGATGTGTATAGACTACTGACAATCGAATAGAGTCGCCATTTGGAATAAGTATCCACTGCCTCGGATAGATGATCTTTATGATCAGTTGCAGGGTGCATCAGTTTCCTCTAAGATTGATTTAAGGTCTAGTTACTATTAGTTAAAGATTGAGGTGGTTAAGAATTGAATTCGACCAAGTTCTATGATTGAAATTAGCAATTTTGTGGGGCTCGCTAGCTACTATTATCGCTTGTGGTATGAGTTGAGTCCAATTGGTATCTCCCGATTCCAATTGGTATCTCAACGAAGTGAACTAGACGTCGTGGTCATGACTGAGGGTCCACAAGCAAAGAAAATTGGAAGTTGAGCAGGTTTCAATTAGTATCTGACCCTAGGGGTGGTGTGAATGCATGAATGATCAGGAATGGTCATTTATGGAGCGAAATAATTAATTAAGAATTTGGACTTTTCTGTAGGTTGTATCTTGGAAACTTTGAAAGCGTGCTTCTGGTGGTCTGAATTAATCTGTGAATGTGAACTTGTAATTGCTTTAATATGATGAGGTGATTATGTGCACAATAAATGTGTGTCTGAATTTTGATATGTACAATATGATGGCCTGGTCGTTGAAGTTATGTAAATTGTAAATACTTGAGTATCGTGAAATTCATTGTGAAAGAAAGATCCTGACTAAGGATCGTGTGAGTGTTTAGGTGTATCCTAGGGATTTTTGGATTGTGGTGCTGAATTGACAAGAATGAATTGGTTGGGTATCGTTGAGATTGACTCGGGGTAGACTTTGACTATCCTAGCTAAGGGGATTACTCATAACGATGCATATGTTGTAGCTGGAACCTTTGGGTTATTTAGAAAAGATGAGGAACCCCAGAAATTATTGGCAGGGGTTCTGTTTTCGTTTTAGCAGCTGGGGTGGGACTTTTCCCGCCAAGGAAAGGCTGCCAGTGTGGGACAGGGCGAGACAGAATCTCAGCCCTGTCTCTCCTATTTTTCTAGTCGTAATTATAGATCCCGAATCGTACCTGAACTAACCTTCGCGATCTAATTCATTGTTCAACAATCGAATATAAGTTGTAAAGTGTGTTAAATTATGGAGAACCTGGGCATATGAGGAGTGAATCAGTGAGCCCGTGGAGGCTAGGGAAATGGTAATGCAGGTAGAGAAGTAGTGCAAACAGGCAATGAGGTTTCCCGTCAAGATGAAAAGGATCAATTATATGTTTTTCTAGGCAAAACCGAGTTGAGGTGTGATGTAGTGGTCACTAGTGTTACACTTGTTTGTGCCTGTATGGATATTGTTTTATGTGATATGGGTTATTATTATTCGTACGTGTCAGTTCAATTGCCTTGGAATTTGATGTGGTTTGTGATATACTTAATGTCCTCATCTATGTTTCTACCTCAGTTGAAAAGTCAGTCATAGTCATCCTTGTATATCAGTGTTTGTCCTGTTGTTTTTATGTATTTTCAGATTTGGATTGATTTGGTTATGCTGGATATGACTGACTTGATATAATCTTAGGCATGACTTAGTTGTCCCTCTATTAAATCGGGCTTAATCGTAATACTAAGTCGGTAACTCTAGAGATCCCCGTTAGGGAAAGGTTAGAGTGGGAAGGGGGTACAAGCCTAAGTTAGCTAAGGTCATATCTTTCGTGCGGGGTAGGAAACTGGTGGGGCAAGATTGTTTGACGTAATTGGCCTTATATTAGAGATGTTGAGGTCGAATCTCCCTCTATTAAGTTTATTCCTGTGGTGTTAGAATTGAGAGAGCTCAAAGCTCAAATCCAAGGGCTTCTTGATAAAGGTTTCATCCGTCCTAGTGTTTCCCCGTTGGGTGCTCCTGTCTTGTTTGTTAAAAAAATGAGGGTAGTGTGAGGACTGATGATTTTATCTTAAGTCATAAATGAGTGGATTGATACTGGAATGACAAGCTTATGGATAAGGAAGGTCCCAATGAATATACTTGGGTGAAGGAAATTGAAGTATTTTAGTAAGAGAGTGCATAAAAACTGGGTTAGTCTTTTAAATTTGATAAGCTTACCTGAGTTTGAGGTGTCGTGTTGGTGAAATGTTAGCTTCGTAGTGATAACCAAGGCTGACTGAGCGTAACGGTAATAAGAGTTTGTGATGGATTATGACGGGAGGCAACCATATAATAGAATTGTTGGTTAAGTGAATTTTTGTATAGTAATTGCGACTTGTGATTATCTAAGGGTTGTGGTTTTCTAAAATTTGGTGAGTAACGTGGTTGTATGGAAAGTTTTAAGAGATAGTGGGACACCATTTGAATAGAAATTAAAGAGCTAGAGTTATAATGAAGGAAAATATAGTAGATGTAGTACAACCTTTAGAGATAGGCTAGAGCAACAATATTTTATTTGATTCTTAAGGCTAAAGAGTTATATTTAGAGGAGTAGATAATTGGTTTTTGAGATGCGTGATTTCATTTGTTTTGTTGTGGCTATGGTAATAGTGTCACAAGTGTGTCGAATTGATTAAAAACTATCGAAAAACTTGAGAAAAGAGTGTACAAACATTAGCTCGAGTGTGATGATAAGTGCTTTGTTTTTTGTTTTGAGTTTAGTAATGAGTACGATTGAATTTTAGCGAAGGATATTATAAGATCGATGGAGATGCGATTAATGATAAGCGAAGATCTATGAATTCATAAGAATCTTCAAGGTACAAGCTAATGCTGATAGTGAAAGGGATTGTGTTATATGGTGGAAATTACAATTCAAATTTTTCATTCTGAGTCTACATTCGTGGTGATGTATTTTGTCAAGGTATGAATTGGCAAGGTGAGGAATGATCTGTTGTATCTGATATTGAACATTTGAAAGGAGTTACACTTGGGTTGAGTTGTAAAGTTGATTGTTAAAGTACCTAAGAAAGGTTTTCATTTAAAAAATGTTGGTTTAAAGTAAGGTCAATGGCCGGAGTGGTTACGATGGTTGTTAGTATTAAGAGTGTTGGCTTTAGTCGAAGGATGTGAAAGAGTATGTTGAGTCAAGTGAATGGAAATGGCTGGTATCAACTCTTCAAAGGAAAACCTTTCGTGTTATTCGATAAATTCTTATGTGACTATCTATTTTGTTTTGTACATAGTTGTGAGTGTGATGAACTAGCTATGGTCACACGTGTGTTTCATGTTGTGGGTAAATCTCTAGTGGTGGATTAGGTTTACCAATTCTGTGACGCTCTTTTAGTTGAGTGAGAAGATTGGGAAGATTTGGTTATTTCGAATGACATAATTGGTGTTGTCTTGGAGCACTTAAAGTATTTTAGTGATTCTACATGTACCATCTTGCTTATGAGAATTTGTAGAAGAGCTACCCTGCGTATTTATGGTTGTCCGACAATCTAATATTTCATCTTGTCGTCGAGGTCATGTATGGATTATGTGTGGTTGAATGTGGGGATCATTGAATCCAATTCTACTGTTCTTAAGAGGTAATCTATAATTACTAAATCTAACATTTCGATAGTGTTGTTGGAGGGATTGTATGCTTGGACATATCCCTCGATGAGTATCTAATTTCTAAAGATCAAAATTGTTATAACTTAAGCTCAGGGGAATTTATATTGTGGGATGGAGTTGTTGTTAAGAACTATGATTGGTTGGGTATTATGATTGTGTGTTGGTTTGTTCAGGTTCACTTCTAATTGTAGCGAGAATTGATTTAGAATTTTATCATGTTTATGTGAGAAAGGATTCGTCCTAATGTTTGTGTCAAGATCCTTGATAACATGTGGCAGAGGTGTGTACGATCAACTTTGGTGGTTGTTGGGAATGATTTTGTTGTTAGTTAAGTTTACATACACCAATATTTATCACTTGAGTGTTGAGATGAATTCATTGAGGCATTGTAAGGGAGGAGGTGTAGGTACTCAATTGGTTAGTTTGAGGTTGAAGATGTGAAACCCTTAGGGGTATTAAGATTCTGTAAGAAGGGCATGCGATACAAGTATCCCCAGTAATTCGATGATTCAAATACTACTCTACCCTTACCTTAATCAGTCTTTCCTAGTTGATCACTCGGGGACAAGTGATGGGTAAATTGGTATCTATTGTAACGACCTGATTTATGTCATTATGGAAAAGTCAATAGAGAAAGAATTGTGGTAAAAAAAACTTTTTCGTAGTAACTTGGAATTTCCTAGCCTAGACCAGATTTGGACAAAATCGGAGTCTTTAAGGTGTAGGGAAATCTGGTAATAATCGGGTGAATCATTTATGATTTGATTACATGAGTAGTTAGATAACTCATTAAGGAATCTGTACAACTTTACGGAATTGAATTCGGGCGAGTAGAGCTGCTGGAATCGATCTTAACATAAAAGGTATTTACTGAGCGTCGTGCGGTAGAGGTATGTTGTGAAATGAGAATTTTGAAATTCTTGAAATAACTCTCTGTCTCGAGAATGTCGCTTTGGTGCTAGGTTTTGCCGCTTTGGCAGGGCCACTTTGGCAGGGCCGCTGTGGCGAGCCCGACGCATATTAAAGTCCTTAATAAACCCCTAAACGACCTCATTATGCACTTTTCGATTTTTTGAGCTAAGGAACGACCCCTAGGCAACTCTTACTCATTTTCACCATTCTTGAGGCTAAAGGTAAGCTTTTCACTCCCCGAATCCATTTTTCGATCTGTAAAACGTAATAGAATGGGTGAATATTGATGGGCGGGGAGGGTTTTGTTATAGATTCTATGGTGGAAAAAGCCCTAAATTGGGTATTAGGATCTTGGGTTTGGTCTAGAGTTATTGAATTTGTTATAATCCGGATAATTAGACCTTTGATTGTTGATCCATGCATATAAATTATTGTTTGTAGACCTAGAACAAGCAAAAAAAATGTGGAAAGGGAAGATTCAAGTGCCAGAGGGGATGCAAGCTTTGATTCGAGGTAGATGATGATTGTGATTCTATGATTGTGTGATGTATGTTTGTTCTTATTGTTGACACCCAATTTTGGACCTCCACAATATAAATTAATCATCGAGCATCTTCAATTTCAAACAATTTGGAATAGTTAGTTTTTGTAAAAAAATTTAAAATGTTTTTCAGGCTATTTTACAGTAATTTTAGTCATTTCTATAATTTTTAAATAATAAATATGTTTTTATATAATTAGTATATTTTATAAATATTTGAAAATCATTCCAAAAGATTTGACATATTTAGGTAATTATTTTATTAATTCACTCTAGTTTATGTTATGATTATAATTTTAAATTATTTAGTTCATAGTTAAGTTAATTATTTTATTTTTGTTAAAATTAAGAAGCTCGTTAATTAATTAATATTAATTTATTTTATTTAAATTTTAGCCGAATTTGCTAATCAACCTCAATTTGATTACGTTCTAAATTCATTTGGCTATAATTTTAATCCATGGGACAAATCCTCAATTCAAAAACAAACCAATTCACCTGATCCTTTATGAGCAAGTTCGGGCCCTTCTTAAATTTCCAGCAAGCCCAAGCCCCATCCCAAATTTTTGCTCAGTTCAGTAACCCATCCCTTTTCCCTTATAAACCCGACCCAACTCTTCTTCAACAAAGAAACCCAATTCAATCAAAACAATACATACATTATACATAACATCGACCCGACCCCGTCTTCTTCTTCTTCACGCGAGAACCCAACAACCCGTGAACGGGCAGCGAACCATAATCCAGCACAGCGACTAGTCGCATCAATCCGTCAAATTCGGAGAAAAGCCCTCGTCCTCCTCGCTTGTAGCGTCCAACCACCCTCACGTCCCTTTACCCCTTTTTTCAGAGATTTGCAAATCACTTCCACTGTTGTCTTGAAAGAGGAGCAAAGAAATCCTAATTTCAAATTCAAAATTTCACCCATTTCCCCCCTAATCGGCCCTAGTTTTCCTCTAGATAAACCACCCCTTACCCATCGTTGAAGGGGGAGAAGCGAGCAAAGAGAAAGGTTTTTTTAGTTTGTTTCTGAAGCAATAGTCACTGCTACACTTAAATTTTTTATATCTAGTCTTCTGATTCTAAGTTTCGAGAAGATCGTCGCTCGAATTTTCTTAGCTTGCCTTTAGTATTCGAAAAGAGTGGTGAAATCTCTCTTCTTGTCGTCCTAGTATCGCTGCACCGAAAAAGGTAATATTCTCTTTCTTTCCTTTCAGATGATGTGTCTTCTATTTTATCACTGTTCCAGTAGTAAATTTCTTGCAGATTTCAATTGTTAATTAGTGACTTGTTATGCCTCATCTTATTGTTGGTTGTATTCAGTGTTTAAGTTTGCTTGAGATGAGCCATTTTTGTTCAGTTTCAATGTTGAATGTGTTAGTTATATAAACCTGTTCTCTTTCACTATTTACTTGTATTTTGGGTTTTTTTTCTTTGTAGTCGTGATATGTGGCTAATAATCAATAAATAAATATGCTCTCAAATTCAAATTTGATTAGTCGTTATTGCTTTCGTTAAAGTGTTCCACATCTTTCATGTGTCCTTTAGGTTGGTTGTCATATACTTTCGTTCACTGTTTTAGAATGCTACCAGATGCCATGAGCTTTTAAACTGTGTAGTTAGTTTAGTTTGGTAGTGAGTTGGATTTTTCTCGCCCATTAACTTAGATATTTTCCTTATAGTTGTTAAGTTCTTAAAGTTTAAAAAGTGAATATTAAGAGTTAAATATAAATGTGTTTAAAATGATAATTTTCCTCCGTGGCCTGCTTGACATATGCAGTTGTTCCTAGTAATCAATTTGTTGTGAAAATCAGTGGTAGACCGTAAGAGGCCCGGGACCCATCTTTTATGTAGATTTTATGTGTTTTAAGTCTTTGAATTCCCTCGTGATGTTTTGAAAAGGCTATATGAACCTTGATCATGGCCAAAGTTTGTTCCCAATTTTTTCATCTTAAATAAAAAGCCTCTCTTATCGAAATCCTATTTATTTTACTTATATGTTTACGTTTACTTTCCTAACTTTGTTTGTTTATGATTTCAGGAATTATAATTTAAAACCTACCAATGTCATGTCATGTCACGAGCCGAATGAACAAAATGAGATAGGTGATGATGAATGCGAAGATTATGAAGAAGAAAATGAGCTACATGAACATGTTACTGAAGAATTCCGACAATTTGAAAATCTAAACATGCCAAACTTAGAAGAAACTAAGAATGTGAATTTCGGAAATGAGGAGTGTGTCAAAGAAGTAAGAATCAGTGTCCATCTGACAGAAGCTCAAACAAGGGACCTGGTTTGTTTGGTTAGAGAATACATTGATGTATTTGCCTGATCTTACAGAGATATGTCAGGGCTGAGTATAAATATGGTGTCCCACAAGTTGCCGATCAATCCAGAATTCAGTCGAATAAAACAAAAGACTCAGAACTTTAAGCCTGAGTTGAGTTTGAAGATCAAAGAGGAGATTACCAAACAGATCAAGTCTCAAGTAGTGGAAGTGACACAATATCTGACTTGGTTAGCCAACGTTGTTTCAGTTGCCAAAAAAGACGGAAAGATCAGAATTTATGTAGACTACAGAGATCTTAACAAACTAAGCCTGAAAGATAATTTTCTATTGCCAAACATCAAGATTCTCATTGATAACTGTGGTAAGCATGAGATGCAATCATTTGTGGATTGTTATGCGGGTTACCACCAGATCCTGATGGACGAAGAAGATGCAGAAAATACAATTTTCATTACGCCTTGTGATGTATATCATTATCGGGTGATGCCATTTGGTCTCAAGAATATCAGTGCTACTTATATGAGGGCTATGACAACCATTTTTCATGACATGATTCATAAGGAGATTGAGATGAATGTAAATGATGTCACAATCAAATCCCGAGAGAGTTCGAATCACTTGACTCACTTGCGGAAATTCTTTGATAATCTATGCCGATACAATTTGAAATTAAATCCTGCCAAATGTACTTTTGGAGTGCCAGCTGGCATGCTGTTGGGGTTTATAGTCAGTAGAAGGGGAATTGAGCTTGACCCTTATAAGATCAAAGCGATTCAAGAGTTACCTCCTCCGAAGACCAAGAAAGAGGTGATGAGTTTCCTGGGAAGGTTGAACTACATCAGCCGGTTCATAGCTCAATATACCGTGAGCCCATCTTTAGGTTGTTGAAAAGAGATGTCTTGACCAAGTGGACCGGAGAATGTCAAACTATTTTTGATGCCATCAAGAACTATTTGTCCAATCCATTGGTATTGGTTCCTCCACAGGAAGGAAGTTCATTGTTACTATTTTTGTGTGTCTCGGATAACGCATTCAGATGCGTGCTTGGTCAACATGACGAAACTGGGAAAAAAGAGCGAGCCATCTATTACCTGAGCAAGAAACCCACTCCATATGAGGCTCGTTACACTCTTTTTGAGAGGATATATTGTGCTTTGACCTGGATTGCTCAGAAGTTGAGACATTATTTATCTTCTTATACCACATACCTCATTTCCAGAATGGATCCGTTGAAGTATATTTTCCAGAAAGCAATGTCGACCGAAAATTTGGCAAAATGGGCAAATGCTTATGAGTGAATTTGATATTTTGTATGTGACCAGAAGGCGATAAAAGCACAAGCCTTAGCTGATCATCTTGCGGAGAATCCGGTTAATGAAGAGTACGAACTACTCAAAACTTATTTTCCCGATGAAGAAGTAGCATTTGTGGGTGAAGATATTTCTGAAGCGTACCCTGGTTGGAGAGTGTTCTTTGATGGAGCGGCGAATCACCAAGGAAGAGGTATCAGAACAATCTTAGTGTCAGAATCTGGTCAGCACTATCCTATGGCGACTACACTCCGATTTAATTGCAAAAACAACATAGCAGAATACGATGCGTGTATCCTTGGTTTGAAGATGGCTATCGACATAAATGTTCATGAGCTTTTGGTTATTGGAGACTCAGACTTGCTGATTCATCAAGTTCAAGGAGAATGGGTTGTGAAGAACCCAAAAATCACATCGTATGTGCAACATATACAGAAGTTGAGCAAAAGATTCTGTAAGATCGAGTTTAGACACACTCCCAGGACACATAATGAGTTGACCGATGCTCTTGCCACCATTGCCTCAATGATTAAACATCTAAATACAAGTTATATTGATCCCTTGGATATAGAGGTAAAAGAGCAGCATGTCCATTGTTCATATGCTGAAGCGAAACCAGATGATTTGCCTTAGTATTTTGACATCAAGAAGTATTTAAAGACCTGGATTTATCCTAAGAATGCAACGTTCAACCAAAAAAAGTTGATACATCGTATGGCCCTTAATTTCTTAGCAAGTGGGAAAATCTTTTATAAGAGGACTCCAGATTTAGGCCTTCTCAAATGCGTTGATTCTAGTGAAGCTGCAAAGCTTCTGGAACAAATACATGCTGGAGTCTGTGGTACTCACATGAATTAACTCACTTTGGCGAGGAAGATCCTCTGGGCCGGTTATTTCTGGATGACTATTGAGCATGATTGTTGCAAGTTTGTGCAGAAATGTCGTAAATGTCAAGTGCATGGCGATTTGATTTCAGTCCCGCCTCACGAACTCAATGTTATGAGTTCACCTTAGCCTTTCATAGCTTGGGGTGTGGATGTCATTGGTCCAATAGAGTCAACAGCCAATAACGAACACAGATTCATTTTGGTACTACTTCACCAAGTGGGTGAAAGCAGCTTCATATAAGTCGGTGACCAAAAAGGTTGTAGCTGATTTTGTTCGCAACAATTTGATATGTAGGTTTGGAGTGCCAAAATCCATCATTACTGATAATGGAGCGAATCTCAACAGTCACTTGATAAGAGAGATATGTGAACAATTCAAGATTACTCACTGGAACTCAACCGCCTATCGCCCCCAAATGAATGGAGTTGTAGAAGCCCCAACAAGAAAATAAAGAAGATTTTGAGGAAAATGATTGATAATCGTAGAGGTTGGCATGAGATGCTATCGTATGCTCTGTTGGGTTATCGAACGACTGTTAAAACATCAATTGGAGCTACTTCATATTTGCTAGTATATGAAACATAAGCAGTTATACCTACAGAAGTTGAAATATCTTCATTGAGAATCATCAAAGAAGCTGAATTGAGTGATGTTGAATGGGTTCACAAACATATTGATCAGTTAACATTGATTAATGAGAAGAGAATGGTTGTTGTTTGTCATGGACAACTGTATCAACAGAGAATGATTCGTGCTTTCCACAAGAAAGTAAGAGCTAGAATATTTGAAATCGGTCAGTTGGTTCTCAAACGCATCTTCCCTCATCAAGATGAGCACAAAGGAAAATTTGCACCAAATTGGAAAGGACCCTACATGGTTCGCAAAGCATTATCTGGAGGTGCCTTGGTCCTGTCGGAGATGGATGACATGGAATGGCGGAAACCAATCATTTCAGATGTTGTCAAGAGATATTATGTGTTAAGCTTCAGTTTGTATTTCTATTATTCCCTTGTAATCGTTCTATTTGTTTGTAATCGCTATGTTTAGAATTTTATCCCTCATGTATTGAACTTCGTCTGACCTGAATTCGCCAGAATGAGATACGTAAGCAGCCTTTTATCCCCTTTTAATGTGTTTCCTTTTGTATTTAAACTACGTTCGCCCTGAATTATCAAGAATGAGATACGTAGGAGGCCTATGTCGGCCTCGGTCGATTTCTTTGTAAAATTTCCTATTTTGTTAATCCTCGAGAGGGGGAACTACGTTTGACATGATTCCTACCTCAAAAGGATACATAGGCGCTACAACAGCTCGGTCATATCTCCAGTAAGATTTCTATTTTCTTTCTAATCGAAATTTCTCCAACAAATCAAGACTGAAAATGTATCGATAATTGCAACTGGGACAGAATTTTCGAGAAGATCTCAAAAATTCCATAATTTCTTCATCAACAGTTCATGATATGCCGAGACGATTATTTGGGACAAATTTTTTTAGGGTGACCTCAAAAATTTCAATAAGGTTCGTCAGAAGTTCAGAACAACTATGAATACTTTCCAGCAAATAATCAGATAAACCTCGAGGCATCAGATTCAAAGATGTTCATTAAGCTTGACGTGACATGACACTTGGCAGTGACCTTTCCCAAATATTACTTTTTTGAAAACCAATTTTTCTTAAAACTTTCCTTTCATGTTTCAATTATTTTTGCATAAATAATATTTTATCTTATCTATCAAAAGGCGGAAGATCGGAGAAATCAACCGGAGATAGCAAGACAAGGAGCAGATGATCGAAGAGATCGACACAGATCAGTTCACTTTAAACTAATAATTTTTCTGTGGATACAGGAAAATTTTACGCTTCTTATACCAAAGAGTTGGGAATGTGGCTAACATTACTTTATTCAAATTCTCAAAAAAGCAAGGTTCATAACGAACATCACAACTATGTTCGGAGATGAAACAAACGAAAACCACGAAGAGAGCAATAATATTATTTTCCAGCAACTAAAGATATCTGAAAGATGTTTATGTGCATTATATTATCAGATATGATAATATTCTTACCCTGAAAGTTATTTATATTGTATTGTCGAACGAGATGATACCACTACCTGGAGAGTCATTTATACCGTATTGTCAAATGGAGCTATGGAAGGAGATTGACGGATCGTAGATCGATCTACGGTCCGTACTGCAGTTTCGTCATTTGCTTCAGAAAAGCTGATTTTTGGAAGTTGAAATATTTTCTAAGTCCTGGCTGATGGAAGGGACTCACGGATCGTAGAACCATTGACGGTCCGTGATTCAGTCTCGTGGAATGAAGACACCTGCCTGTAACAAGCTTTTCTTATTTTGTTTCCCTTTTAATTTAGGACTTGTTTTCTATAAATAGGGCATGTAAACCTCGTTTTTGGGGGTTAGACATTATTATTCTATTCTAGTTCTTGACTTGGAAGATTAACTTGCAACTTTAGCAATTATTAATTTCCTAAGATCGTTTTGGAGATTTTTGAGTTGCAATTCAAGTTGAATTTCTGGGTTTATTACTCTTTGTATGTAAGTTTATAATTCTTTCATCTAAAATAATGAATTGTGTTCATATAATTATGGGTAACTAAACTCCACAACTAGGGTTGTGGAATCATGAGCAATTAACAAAGTATGAAAAGAAAATAAGCAATTCTTGAATAGTATGGTGCATGCATTGATAATTCTTTCGTTTAGAAGTCTTTTTAGCGGTTGCAAACATTAGAACTTGTCTTGTTGCTACTAGCCGGACCAAGGAGGTAATCAATAAGAAAAGAATTATTAACATAGATTTAGTGTGATATTATCTAATAGGGTAGTGTCAATTGGTGCGAAGTAATAACTAAGACGAACATTAATTATGATGTCTAATATGAGATAAAGGTAAGGATTAGTAAATCACACACATGTAGGCGGACCAAAATGCGGGGTGAAATTCTCTAGATGCCGAACCAAGAATTTTGAGATACCTAACTTATCACTTTGCATGCAGTGCATTAGGAAAGAATTGTTATTACTAGGATTACTGCGTTATGAGCTTGTGAGGAACATGTATACCCTAGCTATTTCACTCATCTTGATAACAACCAAAACTGACTTTTAATTACTGATTATTTATTGAATTCTTGCAATTTGTTTCACAAAACCCCCCTTTTAATTACTTGTTTCTGGAAGTAATTTGTCTAATTGAATATAATTGTTGGTTAAACCAAAGTCTAAACCATTTTCCTCGTGGGATCGATTTCAACCTACAAATTGGGTTATTTACTTGATAACGATCGCTTATACTTCTTTAGGGAGGTGTAATTTGAGCTTATCAGCATCGCAAGAGAAAGATTCATTCATAACAAGAGAAAGGGGTCATGCATCACAAGAGAAAAGATTCACGCATCGCTGGGAAAGACACCATGCAATGCGAAAAAATCAACATCGGCTACATCATTTTCATTTGCAAAAATAATATCAAGAGAGTCATCAACAACGACGTTGAGAGGAACTATCAACATATTACATTAGTCTATTTTATTACTTCAACATCAAAGAAAGAGTACATTGAAGATTATATTGCAAATATAATGTACAAGCTTTATTTGCTTTACATCAAATTGGAGGAAGCTGACGTAAAATGTTCAAGGAGGTTAATTAAATGTCAATACGGTAAAAGACACTATCTCCCCATTTGAATTACATTTTTATGCTAATGAGTTTCAGCTCAGTCTTTTTCGAGAGCATCCCAAGAGGATGAATTCTTAAAGTAAATCACAGGTGCGGACGATATCAAAAAGGACACAACAATGTGGAAAATTTTCTTAGCAGCGAACTGGGACATAGTCCGAAGAGGAATGTCAGACTCTTAGGACACGAGCTGAGGAGCGACTTCCACCACAATCAAACCACACCCTTATTAGAAGGCATGTGGTTTTTCTTTAGGTCTCTTGGTTTCAGTTTCGCATCCAAATTTTTTTTGTATTCACCGGAAGCAGCCTTCCAATCAGAGTGACAATGCTCAAAGAGTGTTGAGAATTATGTCCGTGTAAGTTCTTAATTATTAGTGTGAAGTGCGCCACATTCATGGCTAAGAGGTTGCAAGCCTCCTTGTCATACTCGACTTATTTTGTCACTTTTTCAAAACCAAAGGTTATCTTGCATAATAGATTTTCTTTTCAATCAATTGAGTTGAACTACAAGCAGCTGATTCCCTAAGTTGAGGGATATGTTGGCAGGATCAGTGTTGAAAACTCGGTTGCATTTCGACATTCTCTCTTAGATCTTATTCTCGAGCATTTCGATCTCTTCATAATTCGATATCGGAATGACTTTTGAGTTCTTTCAAAATCGTGCATCAAATGAAGAATATCGAACTATAAGTGGCCTGAATTCTCATAGGGTCTGAGATATGTAGGAAATCCATTTTTAGGGTTCAGCCATAATTTTTAAAGTCCGCACCAAAAAATTTTTCTAAAAGATGAAGACGTGGTCGGTCAAAATTGGATTTGTCAATTTCATTTGCCTCTAATTTCTTTCATCAATCCAAGTCAAACGAGGGACAGTTGTTGACACCCAAATTTGGACATCCATAATATAAATTAATCATCGAGCTTTTTCAATTTCAAACGAGTTGGAATAGTTAGTTTATATTAAAAAAAAATTAAAAATGCTTTACAGGCTATTTTAAAGTAATTTTAATCATTTTTATAATTTTTAAATAATAAATATGTTTTTATATAATTAGTATATTTTATAAATATTTGAAAATCATTCCAAAAGACTTGACATTTTTAGGTAATTATTTTATTAATTCACTCTAGTTTATGTTATGATTATAATTTTAAATTATTTAGTTCATAGTTAAGTTAATTATTTTATTTTTGTTAGAATTAAGAAGCTCGTTAATTAATTAATATTAATTTATTTTATTTAAATTTTATCCAAATTTGCTAATCAAACTCAATTTGATTACGTTTTAAATTTATTTGGCTATAATTTTAATCCATGGGTCAAATCCTCAATTCAAAATCTAACCAATTCACCCAATCCTTCATGAGACCAAGTTTGGGCCCTTCTTAAATTTCTAGCAAGTCCAGGCCCCATCCCAAATTCATGCTCAGTTCAATAACCCATTCATTTTCCCCTATAGACCCAACCCAACTCTTCTTCAACAAAGAGACCTAATTCAATCAAAACAATACATACAGCATACGTATAACATCGACCCGACCCCGTCTTATTCTTCTCAATGCGAGAACCCAGCAACGCGTGAACGGACAGCGAACAAAAATCCAGCACAACGACTAGTTGCATCAATCCGGAGAAAAGCCCTCGTCCTCCTCGCTGGCAGCGTCCAACCACCCTCATGTCCCTTTTCCCCCTTTTTCAGAGATTTGCAAATCACTTCCACTGTTGTCTTGAAAGAGGAGCAAAGAAATCCTAATTTCAAATTCAAAATTTCACCCGTTTCCCCCCTAATCGGCCATAGTTTTTCTCTATATAAATCACCCCTACCCATCGTTGAAGGGGGGGAGAAGCGAGCATAGAGAAAGGTTTTTTTTAGTTTGTTTCTGAAGCAATAGTCACTGCTACACTTAAATTTTTTATATCTAGTCTTCTGATTCTAAGTTCCGAGAAGATCGTCGCTCGGATTTTTTTAGCTTGCCTTTAGTATTTGAAAAGAGTGGTGGAATCGCTCTTCTCGTCGTCCTAGTATCGCTGCACCGAAAAAGGTAATATTCTCGTTCTTTTCGTTCAGTTGATGTGTGTTCTGTTTTGTCATTGTTCCAATAGTAAATTTCTTCTAGATTTCAATTGTTAATTAGTGACTTGTTATGCCTCATCTTATTGTTGGTTGTATTCAGTGTTTGAGTTTGCTTGAGATGAGCCATTTTTGTTCAGTTTCAATGTTGAATGTGTTAGTTGTATAAACATGTTCTCTTTCACTATTTACTTGTATTTTGGTTGTTTTTCTTCGTAGTCGTGATATGTGGCTAATAATCAATAAATAAATATGCTCTCAAGTTCAAATTTGATTAGTCGTTATTGCTTTCGTTAATGTGTTCCATATCTTTCATGTGTCCTTTAGGTTGGTTGTCATATACTTTCGTTCACTGTTTTGGAATGCTACCGGATGCCATGAGCTTTTAAAATGTGTAGTTAGTTTAGTTTTGCAGTGAATTGGATTTTTCTTGCTCATTAACTTAGAAATTTTCCTTATAGTTGTGAAGTTCTTAAATTAAGTTTAAATAGTGAATTATAAGAGTTAAATATAAATGTGTTTAAAATGATAATTTTCCTCCATGGCCTGCTTGCCTTATGTAGTTGTCCTTAATAATCAATTTGTTTAGTTCACCTTTGATCTTGTTTTATCTCTTTAGTTGATATTATGTATTTTTGTTTAGTTAGGAAGCTTTACCTCTTTTTTTTCTAATTCTTTTCCTTCATTTTGTTGCATGTAATACCATCCGAGCCCTCTTTAACTTCATCTTTCTTCCCTTCGCATTTCAAGAGGGCCATAAAGACCTAGGATTCTTTTGTCGAGTTACCCACATCTTGTTCGAGTTGCTGAAAAGTTAAATTATAAGTCCCAAAAAGTCAAAAATGGGTTGTATACATGTTGTATACATCGGTATACGCTGATATGCAAGCCCCAAAATGCAAAGACATAGGGCAGAGGCGAAATACAGGTGTTCGTAAGCAAGAGATACATGAAAAGAGCTGATATATATGCTCATATACACTGATATACATTCGGTGTATATGCAAAACGAGAGTTGGGTTAAAGCCCAAAAATTATCAGTGAAATTGGCCCAAAAGGGGGCCGAATTCATTTCTCCTTTACCTTTAAATTATTTAATTATCTTTATTTATTGTTTGTTTTTCTTATCATTAACTCTAACTTTATAATTGCTAATTTGCTTAATTAGATTTCCCAAAAGATGAGTTGTTTTCTTTGTGTTGGTTTAATTATAATACATGTGTTCATTTATTTTATTAATCAAGTATATTGGTCAAAAATTTTATATCTTCAATTAAGTTAAACCTTTGGTTCTTAAAAAGAGAAGCTCTTTAATAATTTTCACTTAATCACATTTTACTCATTTTAAAATTGTTTTAAGTTTAAGCATTTTTCTCAAATAAACTTTAAAACTCCTAATCAAAACCTTTTTCAATTAATTTAAAAAAAAAATACTTATTTAGTCATTTTCTCAAAAAGGTTAGTCAATTAATTTAAAATAATTTTCATGCTTTAATTTATTAAATGGGTTTAAATTATTATTTCAAAATGAATTAAATAAATTCTAATTAATCTAGTTCTATTAATATTCTAATCACTTGTATTTCGAGTCAAATATTTCATTTTGGATCCCTTTCTCTAAAAAATAAAATGAAATAAAATGTGTCGTTTATTTAACTATTTTTTCTCAAAGTTAACCAAATATTGTAAATTATTATTTTTATGTTAAATCATCTTTAAAAAAAATAGTAAAAAAAATATTTTTGGTCAAGTCGTAGGATAACCGCACGTTAATGAGCGCTTCAAATGCCTTAAAAACCTTCTTGATGCGTAAATAAGAACCTCTTACCCATTTTCTCTAAATTTTTAAAGACTTAATCTATTGGACTCTTTTTAAATTATAAGTTTTCATAATTTCTTTAAAAAATTATGTGGCGACTCTTTTCTAAGTATTTTTATCAAATTGTTTTATACTTAGAACATTTCAAAAAAGTAATTTTTCTAAAGATAGTAAAATTATGGCATAACACTTGCTTCATTATGATACATGTATGTATGTATGTATGTATGCGAATGTTGCATTATTGATCACACTTGTTGTAAATGAGGATAATTGAATAATTATATGCCATGAATCACCTCTTGTTGTATGATTATGAGAATATACATTGTGATTGTGATTGTGGTTTGTCGAATGGGTGGGTGCCATGTTTCGGCATAACTAACTTGGATCGGATTGTCACGTTCCGGCATAAACATGGGATCGGCTGCCACGTTCCGACATAACTAACTTGGATCGGATTGCCACATTCCGGCATGCTAACTGTTTGGGTTTGGGTTCCATGAGAAGACCATTGAATTGGGTTCTATGAGAGGACCATTGAATTGTGTTGTGTATCTACTTGTGATAAGTTCGTTCATATCTAATGGTGATTGATATTGGAAGACGGTTTGTTGCTCTAAATTGATATAACTGTGATATGTGAGAATCATGAAGTTGTTCATTGATCGTATATGTTGATGATATTGTATATGTTCTATATGTGCATGTGATTATATTGTTGTATTGACTAATGTATGTTACACTTAGTGGGATAGTTGTGTGATCCTACCAGTACACGGTGGTTGTGTACTGTTACTGCACTTTCTCTTTCTTTGTTGAGTACATGGCATCTTCAGGTGGCTATTGATAGACCTCAGCTAAGTGACTATGAGAGTGACCGGATTCAAGGGTGAGTCAGTTCTTTCAGGCTATCATGGATCTTCTTTGTTTAAGTCCACTCTTTTCGGACTCAGACTTTTTGTTTAAGGTGTTGTTTAGTTTCGGGGTTGTACCCCTTGTTCATAGACTTGTCGTTAGTAGAGTTTTGGTACATTGACTTTCAGGTTCTAGGTTAGTTCTTTCGCATTTGTTAGTTATTGTTGAACTTTTGTTAGAGTTTATGGAAACTCTATTTTCTTTCCTTAGTATTTGACTTATATGCCTTAGTTTTTAGATTGATTGCTTGGTTTTGGTTGTAGTAGTGGTTCTCCCACCGGATGGTTAGTGTGGGTAGATGGGATCCTTCAGGTTAATGTTCTTGCGATTTTTTACTTGTATTGGTATACAAACCAAACGTAAAAAAATAATGATTAAGAACGGTGATACTAGAAAAAAGATATTCAGATTTTGTTTCTGTAAGATATTTAATTATGGCGTTTTTGGAATGAACATTTATTTTTTGAAATACATAAAATTTGTTTGAAAATGATATAGATTTTGGTAAGAACATTCATTTTTTTGTATGTTTCTGGTTAAAAAAAACTACATAAAATTTATTTGAAATTGGCATACTGGTTATACCATGTTGGTATGATTTTGACATTATATTAGAATGAATTTTGTGTACTCATTATCTAATAAATGACAGTTAATGGTTAGAATTAATATTAATTTGGTATTATATTGGCATGATTCTTCTGTGAAAAAGTGATGACTTATGTGATGAAATAGTTAGCATGAAATGTGTATGAATAGTGTGCATAAAAATTGTATGAAATTCGTATATTGATTTCATATTTTTGGTGGGTATAATAATTTCATTTATGAAGTTTTTTTTTAAATGTATAATGTTATATTTTGGTATGAACATTAAATTGTTCACTATTTGTCTGACCCATTTTTTATTTGACATGTGACAATAAAAAAGGAACATGAATCAAGGTAAAATCCTAAAAATGGGTAAGAGATAATTAGGATTGATTCTTTATTTATATCACCTAATAAGAAAAATATAATTATAAAATTTTAATTAGTTAATAAAGTGGAATTAAACTGATTTATAAATAAAAAGTGATATGTTATAACCCGCAATTTAAATGTGATAAGTAATAATATTTTTAAAGTAGATTTAAAATCCGTAATATTGCCCCTTAAATATATATGTGGGCAATTTTTCCTCTAATAAAGCTCCATCATTTGGGCTTTTTTTAAAGCCCGTTTTCGTTTCTGCTGCATTTGTATACAACGAGTGTATACTTCTGCATACCGACTGTATATCAGCTTGTTTGCTCATATACCAGATTGTAAACCCAGTGTATACGGTCCATTTTCACCCTTTAAAACTTGTAATTCAGCTTCCCCTTTTTCGCATCGACCTCTTTCTCTTTGAATTGATGGAGTCGACTCAATAAATATCAATTGGGTATTAGCTCAATAGGAAAATCACTACAACAAAAATAACTTTTAGCGGCAATAAATAAACACATTAATAAAGAGTGGTAAAGTCTTTATCGGCATTAGTCAAGTGTTTTTAGATCCAATGTCGCTAAAGGCTTTAAGAACATACATATACATATGCAAAGAGTTCTAATTGCCACTAAAAATACATATTTAGCGGCAATTGAGCTATTGCTATTAATTAACTGCCGCTAAACATCATTTTTTATATAGTGAATGCAGAGAAATTATGAGTCCAAATGGACTCATGAGGGAAAAGTTTATGCATAAAAGATGAAAGAAAAGAATTATACTCACATCAACACAAATAGATGCTAAGCAGAGAAGAATAAGTAATTACTCGACAAGAAAATATCATGTGTTTATGAGGAAAAGACGCAACAATTATTCATATAAAAGCGTTTCAACACTGTAAGGGTCAATCCAAAATTACCATCAATCCTTATCACTAGTCTCATACTATTAAAGAATTTGCTTGTTCCAAATCTATGTTTTTTCCTGTTAATAGAGGTGTTCGTGGTTCGGTTTGGATTGATTATTGATTAAAACCAAAACCAAATCAATCTAGTCAGTTTTTTAAATTTCTAAAATCAAACCATATCAAACGAAAAAAATAATTGACGGTTTGGTTTGGTTTGGTTTAGTTTTTTTGGTTATCCGGTTTGAAAGTAATAGTAATTTTTTTGAGGACTTACATTGGTAGACACAAACATCTAGCACATGAACAATCCACAGAAAAGCTATTGTCGGTTCAATTAAGCAACTAAGCAATACTAGAATTATCATTACACGAACAAAGTATTTCAATTAAGAGAAAGTGTGACTATTTTATGTGAAGTAGTGTAGGTAAAGACTAAAATGAATTTTAATGGACTTGGACTTAGGATTTTTATAGTTAGGCTAAAGTGTTGGACTTGAGCAAATTGTAAAGTTAAAGACTTAATTAAAATTTAATAATGTGAATAATATATAAATAATTATAAAATTTATATATCTAATTTATCGGTTCGGTTTGGTTATTTTTGCGATTTTTTTTTAGTAAAACCAAAACCAAACCAAATAATGCCGGTTTTCAAAATCTAAAACCATACACAACCAATCAATTTTTTTAATTAGATTGCGATTCGATTTGGTTTTTTTAACCATAACCATGAACATCCCTACCTGTTAACTTTGACATTATTAGCTAATTATTGTACTTAATAAATATAATAATAATATTTATATAATTAAATAGTTCCTCCCTAATAAAAGGGTCATAGATAGACCAAAAACTTGTATAAATATTTCATTTCATAAAGTATTATTTATTACAACAGAAGAGAATAATGATAAAAACTTCAATTTCTTAGGAATTACAATAGAATGGAGTGAGCAATCAGAGAATTAGGACTCGAACTCATAACATTAGCATCCACAAACACTCGAATCCTTTCGAGCGCGATCTCCACAGTTTGATCATCGATGTTTGCAAAACAGATTCGGAACCATCCTGCCTCAGGACAATGAAAAGAAGATCCAGGCGAGATGTTGAGCTTCGCGTTGTTTATGATCAATTTCCATAGTGACACCTCAGCATTAAGTGTTGGCTCTTTCAATAGAGTCCTCAAATCCACCCAGCAATAAACCCCAGCATTGCTTTTTAAACACTTAATTCCGATTTTTTCAAGTCCGCTAGTGAATGTCTCGTGCCTTTTCCTTAACCTCTTACCGCTTTCAGTGAGAAATTCTTCGATAAATTCATCGTCAGACAGCATGGAAGCTAAAAAATGTTGTGTCTCATTCGGATCACCAATGTTCGACCTTTTTCTAGCAAAATTAACGACATCATCATTAAACGAATACAGTATTCCCGCTCGAAATCCTGGAAGGCCCATGTCTTTTGAAAGACTAGACACAATATGAACCAAATTTTTATTAACATAAATTTCCTTGTCCTTAATAATTTCAGCAATGCTGACGAATTGTGGAGCATCAAACACGGTGCCAGCATAGATTTCGTCGCAAACAAGGTGGATGTTATGTTCGTTAGTGAAGGTCAAGATATTTTTCAGGGTGTCCCTATCCAAAACGGTGCCTAATGGATTAGAAGGATTGGTCAAGATCAAACCTTTGAGTTTGATATTTGCTTTTTGGGCTTTTTCATATGCCTCTTTCACAGCTTCTATAGTAATTTTGAAACTGTTGGAGCAATTGCATGAAATAGGTACAAGTTGTACACCAGTTCTCCAACATAAATCCCTATCGAATCTGTATTAATTTACGAATATAAATCAATAATTTGCAAAATATAAAAGATTATTATTACGCGGAATATTATGTAAACATACCCAGTGTAATAAGGTGCGGGGATTAAAAAAGCATCGCCAGGATCGGCCAAACAAGAGATGAGAGTCTCGTTAGCTGCAGTAGCCCCAGCAGTCAATACTATACGTTCAGCATCAAACCTAACATTACCCCCTCTTGTTTTCTCCATTAATTTTGCAATCCCCTGCATCAATAAAATAAAATATGTTTTGGCTTAGACACAAAATTTATCTTAAGTCTCATATTAGATATGCATTTTACTAAAAATATTTATCTTCTATTACTTGATCACTTACTAAATCAGGATAGAATTATTATTTTTCCTATTTTACCACTAAAATTAATATGACCTTTGAAACTTTAAACATTTTTTGAAGATCTAAATTAAAGTTTCTTTTTTTAAGATTAAGACGTCTAAATTTGAATAAGCATCTGAATATTAAGATGTGCATTAAGATCTAGATATACATATCTGAATAAACATCTGACAATTAAGATGTGGTCCATGGATCTAGACATTGAATGATTAAGACAGTTTGCTTTCAATATCTGAATAAATATTATAAAAAATTCATTTCAACAAAAAAATTACTTATTGATTAAAAAATAATATTTTCAATATTTATATTTGATTAAAAAATAAGTTATATGATATGCAAATATAAAATTATACATATCAGTATAAAAAGTATTACTCCATCTGTTTTAAAAATAGTAGTCTAGTTTGACTTGACACGGTGTTTAAAAAATAAAGAAGACTTTTGAATCTTGTATTCCTAAATTAAAGTTATATAAATGTACAAAATTGCCCTTTAATCTTGTGGCCTTAAATATGTCACGTAAAAAGGTGAAACTAAAATGTTACAAAAAAAAAAGAGGTCATTCTCTTTTTGAAACAGATGGAGTATAACATGACTTTTTTTTTAAGAATTCAGCATAAACAACTTTTCATAAAAAAAAGGTCCAACTAATTAGAAAACTTAAAGAATTCTTATCTTTTTTCCCAAAAACCTTAATCCATTTCTCTAACTTGTGAACCTCTAATGTCATCCATGCTTTTTTGTAGCTGTAAAAGTTGTACGGTATAATGGTTCTTCTTATTCAAGGCCGTCTATTGAGACAGAGAGATTTTTCTTTTCATGCCAATTTTTTTCTTTCAGTCGGAACTGAAGATTGGGGTGGAGAATTATTAAGAGTTACATCACTTTTGTAACCAACTAGATCTTCAACTCCATCAAGCGGATGTGTATATATATATATATATATATAACAAATATCAAGACACCCAAAAAATGTTAATATAAAAAACAGTTATAAAAATTATAAAACCTTGTTAATTCAAAAAGGAAAAATTTGGTGTTTGATTGAGAAAATAGATGAAGAAAATTTGTAGCGAGAGAAAACAAAGTCACACAAAGAGCAAGAAAAGCGACCAGCA
This sequence comes from Solanum commersonii, assembly GCA_029007595.1. Lineage (NCBI taxonomy): Eukaryota > Viridiplantae > Streptophyta > Magnoliopsida > Solanales > Solanaceae > Solanum > Solanum commersonii. The sequence continues at coordinate 6,251,391 of JAJTWQ010000023.1, read as the reverse complement.
GATATTTTAAAGCATATTAAATGTCTATATGGTATTTAACATTTTCCTATAGATCTTATTTGTTCAAATATTTTAAGATCCATTAAGAAGTTTTTTCTTTTTTTTTAAAAAAAAATGGGCTTAATGGATTGAATCTAAATGATTAAGATTCAGACCTAAAAAATCAAACGCACTTAATTAGTTAATTATGAATAATTAAAATTCAGACATTCATTAAGCGCAAATAAATAAGGTGTAATTGCCCATCTAATATTGAATGGAGGATCGCAAAATAAAGCACTTACATTAATTAAGTGTTCAAACAATCCATGATCTTGATTTGTGATTGAGAAAATGAAAGCTTGTAGATTTCTCTTATTCCAATCTTCAATCATGTTAACTGAAAGCTGATTTTCTGCGAGACCCAGTTGAATAATCCCATTCGGGTTATCCTTGAGGTCGAAAGGATCTTTGTTGTATGCTTTCCATCCCTCAAAATATAGTGAATTTTCGCCATGTTGTTCGTTAGTAGCCAGTTCAGAGAGAACTACATTACTCGTGATTACGAAAACCTCTCTAATAGCCAGCAAATTACGACGCACAAAATTGGGCAGCAGCAGCAGTAGTAGTTGGTAGCAAAGTTGCAACTTTGCGACCAATAAGAAGAACCCATTCATAATAAACATTAAATAAAAAAATAGCTAGTGTTTGGTATAGGAAGAGAGTAAAGGTATTTTTCTTGGTAAGACAAGAAGCATATTTATAGATAAAAATGAAGTGACCTCAAGTGAAGTATTGAGTGTTGGGTAAATTGTTAAATATCTTATTTCAATATGTTGTCATATATACATACTAATTTCTGAATATGTACTTATAATAATATCAAATGTCTAATATGAAAAGATAAGTCCAAATAACTTATTAAGAAGTTATTTCGTAGTTGATTAGAATTATGCAAGTATCAATAATGCACATATTAGTATTACCTGAATCGGTAATTCTTTCACCCTCGTATTCAATTTCAATTTTACTTAGAGTGGACAACTCCAAAATTTGTATTTTTCCTTTTGTCTCAATATGGATCGAGCGTGGGTCAGTTGGGTGTATGTTGTTGTTGTTATTATTTTATTGGAAGGGGTCCGTTGGTACATGTATTGTACTATTAATGTTGGCTGCTTATTGAAATAGGAAATAGGTGGGCCAGGGGTTATTGAAAGGGGATTAGGAAAAACTTAGCCAATTTGATTTAGTTAAGATAGATTTGGCTAGTAATTAAATAAGACAAATTGATATTAATTAATTAACGAGCTTCTTAATCTTAACAAAATAAAATAATTAACTTAATTATAAACGACTAAATAATCAAATAAAATAAATAAGGTGTAACTGCCCATCTAATATTGAATGGAGGATCGCAAAATAAAGTACTTACATTAATTAAGTGTTCAAACAATCCATGATCTTGATTTGTGATTGAGAAAATGAAAGCTTGTAGATTTCTCTTATTCCAATCTTCAATCATGTTAACTGAAAGCTGATTTTCTGCGAGACCCAGTTGAATAATCCCATTTGGGTTATCCTTGAGGTCGAAAGGATCTTTGTTATATGCTTTCCATCCCTCAAGATATAGTGAATTTTCTCCATGTTGTTCGTTAGTAGCCAGTTCAGACAAAACTACATTACTCGTGATTACGAAAACCTCTCTAATAGCCAGAAAATTACGACGCACAAAATTGGGCAGCAGTAGTAGTAGTTGGTAGCAAAGTTGCAACTTTGCGACCAATAAGAAGAACCCATTCATAATAAACATTAAATAAAAAAATAGCTAGTGTTTGGTATAGGAAGAGAGAAAAGGTATTTTTCTTGGTAAGACTAGAAGCAGTACTTATAGATAAAAATGAAGTGACCTCAAGTGAAGTATTGAGTGTTGGGTAAATTGTTAAATATCTTATTTCAATATGTTGTCATATATACCTACTAATTTCTGGATACGTACTTATAATAATATCAAATGTCTAATATGAAAAGATAAGTCCAAATAACTTATTAAGAAGTTATTTCGTAGTTGATTAGAATTATGCAAGTATCAATAATGCACATATTAGTATTACCTGAATCGGTAATTCTTCCACCCTCGTATTCAATTTCAATTTTACTTGAGTGGACAACTCCAAAATTTGTATTTTTCCTTTTGTCTCAATATGGATCGTAGAATAAAAATTCTTCATAATTACCTTTTATATATATATAGGGGTGTATATGGTCGAGTTGGTTCGGGTTTTTCAAATATCAAACCAAATCATTTGTGTCAGATTTTTAAATCTATAAACCAAACCAAACCAATAAAACTTGGGTTTTTCAATCTCGGGTTTTTTGGGGAAAGTATTCATACAAACATATAATTTACTTGTACTTCAAATATTTCTTCAGTCCTACGAAAATACAACTATTTAAGGTGTTTCTTAAGAATACAACACAAACAATGATATGATTAATAACACTAAAATATCCAAAAAAATAATAATAATGAAATCGCGTAAAACAAATATTGCAAATTAACAAGTGATAATGAAAATGATCATAATTTAAAGGGATAAGGGTCTGAAAAATACTCCAACTTTGGTCGGATTTGCTGTTGCGATACTAAACTTTCATGAGGACCTATTATCTCCCTAGACTATTTAATACCGTATTTTAAACATATATATTTGCCCACGTGGACATAAAAAATAATGCAAAATTATAAATAGTAATGTGTCCACGTGGGCACATATATACCTTTAAAATACACTATTAAATAATTCAGGGGGTAAAAAATACGCTATTAAATAGTCTAGGGAGGTAATAGGTCCTTATGAAAGTTTAGTATCGCAACAGCAAATCCGACCATAGTTGAGGTATTTTTCAAACCTTTATCCCTAATTTAAAAGTACTAAATCACTAAAATAAGTTTAATAAGTATTAGTTACATGACTAAATATTAAAGGAAATTAAAATTAGATTATGTACTTTAATTGTCTAAACCAATGTAAAATCAAAGAACAAATATTCAATATTACTGACATTCTTAGTGTTAAATTGATTTTATTTTTGCATTAATATTAATTTGATTTTGATTTAAGTTTTATTACAACTACCAACATCTATGGGCTATAATCTATATGGAACGTAACCATTCAAAATTCTAAGTTTCAAACTTGAAATAATATATTAAAAGATAAAAACTATGAAAAAGTATCAGAAAAATTTAAAAATTATATCAAAGTAAACATTTTTATGTATAAAATAAAATTTTAAAACGTTATATATAATGTCGGGTTGGTTTTTTTTAGTTAAAACCAAACCAACCCAAATATAGTCGGGTTTTTTTTCAACACCAAACCAAGTCAAACCAACCACTAGTTGGGTATTTTTTCCGATTTGACTCAGTTTGCGGTTTGGTTCGGTTTTCAATGCGGTTTTGTACACCCCTAATATATATAATGCATACGAGTTTTTAAATTACAAAACTAGTTTCCATCTCTACGAATTATAAGGTCCTAAACCCTATCAAATGATAATTTTGGTTTATAATATTTTGAGTTATGATAAAAGGAGGAAGCAGGAAAAAAAAAAAAAAGGAAGAACGTTGACGTTTCCACCGACTTATTCTCTATTATATATATATACGGATAAATCTGTATGACTGTATAACACAGTGAAACTTGGGGGCAATTTATCTTGTACATGGAATTCAAATTTAAAAAACATTTAATAAATCAATTAGTTTTTTTGTTAAATTACATTTTTTAATATTTTTTTATAAAGTGTGTAAGTGAAAATAGTTGCCTATACTACTTCCACCACCTCATATTAATTTAGTTACCTTATGAAAAATATATGTTTTAAATTATTTATTCACTTATTAAATCAAAATAAAATTAATTAACTTTTTCTATTTACATCAATAATTAATATTCTTTGAAAGCCTAAACAAACATAGAAGTTCCAAGACAAAGTCATAAAGTTGTAATATATTTTTCATAAATTATTTTATGTCCATTAATATGAGTAGTGTTGTTCATGGTTATGGTTATAAAACCAAATTGAACCGCAATTCGAACCAAACCGATTAAAAAAATTGATATTTGGTTAGGTTTGGTTTTAAATTTTGATAAACCGATTTTATTTGGTTTGGTTTTGGTTTTACTATTAACCGCAAAAATAACCAAACCGAACTGCGAAGTTATATATATAAATTTTATAATTATTTATAAATAAAATATAAGTATTTTGATAAATTTTAATTAACTGAAGTCTTTAATTTTACTATTTTCTGAAGCCCAACACTTAAATTTTTGCCCAACTATTGAAACCATAAGTCTAAATCCCGCAATATTCATTACATTAAAGATCACACTTTCTCTGTATTTTTTAAAAAAATTAACGCAACATTGAATAATTTAAAGCTCAAGCTAAAGAAGATGGTAATTGATTAGTTTTGACTATGAAATATTGGTTATTTTTTTTTAGAAGTAATTTCTCAATATTTTAAGGTGTACGTTATTGAAAAGTCTATTGACAAGATGTTGAGATCTCCAAAATATTGAACCAACTTTATGCTATTGACAATGAGTTTTTACAGTTCCTGAAACTTGGTACATTGGATGAATCACTTTGTTCGTGTAATAGCTTATTTGTGAATTATTCATGTAATAAGTGTTTGTGTCTATCGAGATGCGTATGTCCTCAACAAACTTATTACTTTCGAACCGAAAAAATTTGAAAAAACCTAACCAAACCGAACCAAATCGACGATAACCAAACCGACGGTTATTTTTTTGATTTGGTTTTAGAAATTTAAAAACCGATTTAAATTGGTTTGATTTTGATTTTAATAATAACCGAACCATGAACACCCCTAAATATGAGTAAATGATAAATTAGTAAAATTAACTATTTTATTTATGATTTTTAGAAAAGCCTATAAACTATTCCAAGATTTCTTATTACAACACATTTTCCAATTAACCCGGTTGCCCCAAATAAAATTTGGGAAAATTTTGGAATAAAACTTGAAATTTTTTTTGGTCAGTGCGTTTGGTTACATAATTAGGCAAATATATTTGTTAAGAATTCCAAGTTTCCAGATATTAGAAAAAAATTATTTTTGGGTCAAATTCTAGTATTTGGGAATTTTAAAAAAAAATCAAAAATTACCCCAAACTTTCATATTTTATAAAAAAATACTCATAATATTTATCTACCATATCTATCTATTACTAATAACTAGATTGCTTCTTTATCTATTAAACAACATGCTCACCAATCATATTAAACATCTCTATCTATTAAATAACAAAGGGATGCGATATCATTTGCAGGACTACTAGAAAAGTGAAAAAGATCCTAAGCATGACAAAGAGTTATTTAATTATAGACATGTCCCTTTGCGTAATATAATTAAAAGAACATTTGGTGCATGGAAAAGTAGATTCAGAATATTATGACAAGACATGAACATATAAATTAGACATGCATGTGAAAATAGTAATTGCTTGTGCCGTATATTATATTATTTTTACGTGAAAATCAAAATAGTGATGAAAAATTCAGTGAACATGAACGTGATGATATGGTTACTGCTGAAGATGATGAACAATCAACTTAAAGTAACAGCAGTGATGAAAGCGTGTAGAGAAGAGATTGTTTGTAAAATGTGGGAAGATTATATAAAGGATTAGTTTATTACTACCTACTCCCGAAAAATTTGAATTCTAATTTGAGTGACATAATTGAGATAAAAGAACAATTTATTTTAATGGGTTATAATTATAATCGAATCAATGACAAATTTGAATATGTGATTAATGTATTGCTCTTGCATATATTGTTATTTTATTATTATTGATTGTCATCAATTATGTTGTAAAGTTATTTTTTAACGGAACATGCTCACTATAAATAGATAATCCATCTTTAGATACATATTTATCTTGAATGAATTATATTATTTAGAATACTCTAGAATCAGTAATTCTTCCTCCAATCAAAGAGTGTGTTTGTGCAACTTGGGCTCCAGATCTAACATGTGCGTATAATACAATATGAAAAAGAGCAACTTTCACATATAGCAAACAAAAAAATCATATTTGTATGCTATAGCAAAGTTTGCATAATTGTGCTCCATAACAAACATATATATGTATAATTCGCTATACATATACAATTGAAAACTATGTTTATTTCACTATACATATATACAAAAAGAAGCAATTGTATAATTCGTTGGCTTCTCTTCAGATTTGTATAATTTCGCTAGCAGGTCATTTGTATAAATTGTTGTTAGCTTCTTGTTTGTATAAATCGTTGACAAAAATATTTGTATATCAAAAATCGCTCTCTCTTTCGCTTTATACAAACATAAATTATACATTATATTTGTATAATTTGTATTTGTATAAAACGAGAAAGAGAGAAAGGCAAAAGAGAACTTGACAGGGGAATATTTGTATTATATAATTATAAGTGTATAAGACAAATATATATGTATTTGTATGTGTATATATAATTTTCTTTCGGTAATACAAACATAAATTATACATTATACAAACATAAATTTTACATTATATTGTATAATCTGTGTTTGTATAAAACGAGAAAGAGAGAAAGGCAAAAGAGAACTAGGCCGGGAAATATTTTTATTGTATAATTATAAGTGTATAGGACGAATATATATATATTTGCATGTGTATATACAATTTTCTCTCGTTTTATACAAACAGAAACACAGTTTATACAATTATGTTGTATAAAGTGAGAGAGGCGATTGGCAAACGTTTGCTACGGGACGCAATTAAATTAAATAATAGCTACTCCACTTATTTTAAATTATAAGTTTGTCATTCTGTACAATTATCCCTATGAAAAAAGCAAATATCAAATATGAAAAGACTAGTGGAAATAATTATTAAAAGTCATTTTGTAGTTGATTAGAATTATGCAAATATTAATAATGCAGATATTAGTTTACATAGGTATTAGAATGTCTTGGAATCAATAATTATTTCATCAGTCTCATATTCAATTAAGATTTTTTCATAGATTATTTATATAAATTAAGTAGAATTTTATAACAAACGCATATAATAACAAAAATCAACTATGAGAAGACTAATCCAAATAACTTATTGATAAATAATTTGGTAATTGGTTAGAATTATACAAATATTAATCATGTATGTATTAGTTATTACATGGATATTAATTATTTCATATTCAGATATGACAAAGACAATTCATCATAACCTAGCACACAATTAGTTTTTTTTTCTCTTACAAAACTAATTTCCATCTATACGAATTATAATGCCCTAAATCCTATCAAATGATAATTTAAGTTGTCTTCTAGTAAAAGAAGGAAACAGTCAAAACGATATTTATATTGTAAAAAAATCTGATATTTAATGACGTCAAAGAAATGAGCTGGAGAAAGTAGGCTATGTCAGTATCGAATATTCCTTTAATTTATAATCACACGTGACAGTCTGTTAAATAATGGAGTATTTTTTTGTTATTCAAAACATTCTATGGATCAATTAGTTTTTTGTTAAATAATAACTTTTAAATATTTTTTAAGAGGCGTGTAAAAGAAAGAGATATATAATAAGAAAAAATAGTAACTTTAATTTTAATTTTTTCCATCTCATATTAGTTGATTATCTTATAAAAATATATATGTTTCAAATTACTTATTTACTTATTAAATCAAGATAAAATTAATTTAAAAATATCATTCCACACTTATAATTAGTACTCTTTAAAAACCTAAACAAAAAGGCCACACTACATCATAGGCATGCCTTACCTAGTTAGCAATCACATCAGATATGCAAATATTCCAATAAAGAATTTTGTCATTAAAAAAGATTTAAATTTGTTTGACCTTTACTACCAACCAGCAACTTAATCTTTGTTGATTAAAATTTAATCCAACTTTATTAGATTATAAGTAGACTTAAACCTTGTTTGGATGGTTATTACTCGACCTGTTGTATCGTATTGTATTGTTGGTTTAGATGCAATATTGTTTGTTTTAATTGTTACTTAAATTTTGTTGTATCGTATCCTTTAAATTCATCGTTAGATAACGACGAAAAGACTTTTTTTATGTAACAACCGATTTCGTGTGATTGCGCCGTTGCCTTAATATTTTCTTTTCATTTTCTCTTAATTTATTATTTAATAATAATATTTCATCTTTTACCTTACGTTTTCATAGTAGTTCTACCCCGTACCCTATTTTTCTTGTAGTTTTATCATTCAAATTGTCGATGTGTGACATTATGTAACGACAAAGAACGATACAATCTATCCAAATATTATATTCATTAAAATAATATAGTATGATACAGTACAACACAATGTAACACAATACGATATATTATGAAACAATACATAACAACAATCCAAACAAAGTGTAGGGATCACTTCTCATAAGTAGACTACACAATCGTGTTTAGTAGCGTGCATTTCAAAAAATAAAGTATACATTAATTTTGTTTATTAGTAATATCTTGTTTGGTAGTGCTTGACTTTAATGTATGTATTTGTATAATTAAAGACACAATTACCTATTAAAATCTTTTCCACCATATTTAAATTGTGAAGAGTATTTTTGTAAAGAAATAAATAGACATTATGCAATCAATATTATTTTTTAATACAACAAACCAAACATTACATAAAGAATAATTTCAACATATATAACTAATGTAAGCATAATTAATAATTACAATCAACATTTAGTGATATCAACAATACTAATATATCATATTCAATATTATTCTTATACATCCTACCAAATGACCCCTCACTTCTACAAGAATTTAGATCTATAATATACAAGAGAATTTTACACAAATCTCATAGTGTTAAGAGTTAATTACATCTTATCCCTACTTTTTTTCAAATTACAAAAATCCCTTAAATTTGGTGGAATTCAGATACATCCCAAAACATACCCGTTTTGGATACATCCATCAACGTCCCGATACATTCTGTCTCGGTTTCGAATACATCACTCAACATCCCAATACATTGTGTAAAGTGATGTATTCAACTAATGCATCGCATAAAATGATATATCTGAAAGTATAAGAGAGAGTAGAAATTTTTATAATATTTTCAAATGATAGATATATTTTTAAAAATATAGTAAACTAAGTTATATATTTAAATAATTTTTCGCAATAATATTTTTTAATTTAAACACATATTCAATTTGTCAATACTATTTGACTGATAATGAGTTTGTCTGTAGTGGTGATCTAGATGAAGATTGAAGAGGACAACTCTTTCTTTTCTCTTTATTTTTTTGTTTTGTCTTTTCTTTTCAAATTGGGCCTAGTCATTTGATGTTAGGGAAAATTATCTCACACATATATATTCACACTATATATATATATATATTGTTTTATTTAAAAAACTAAAAACGATGGTGTTTTGAGAGTCTCCACTTAATTTTTAAAGTAGAATTAAAAAAACTATCGTTTTCAAAAGACTAAAACAGAAATCTAATGAAAATTTAAAAGGGGTTGGGGGTTCTTATTAGTGTTCTAGAAAGGATTTTAAAGAATCTAGAACACCCACAAATACGGTTATCCGGCAGTTAATTATTTGACTAAATTTATTTGACTTAAATTAAATTGAGCAATTTTTATGGTTAGAACCATTTAAAGGGAGAAAGGGGAAATATTAAGATATACCTAAGTGCAATAGTTTACAAAATTATAAAAAAATTTAATCAAAGAAAGCAAGTTCTTAATTAGATAATTTTTTAGAAAATTGGTTCAAAATGACTATCGTTCGAAAAATTAAACTGTAGTAACCTTAAGACTAACAAAATAATGACAAATATGAAATAATAAAGTAAACAGAAAAAATGGGCCCAAGTTTGATTTATTGTTCACCTAGACCAGTACTTGGGCCTAATTTCACTTTTGACTTTTGGCCCATTAGAGCCCACCTGTACTTGTCATGATAACTAACATAATAATGATTTTTTCTTTGGGTTTTTGGCCCAATTTCACCTATCATAAAACTACCAAAAGAATACTCAAATAAAAGATGGGCCTTTAGCCCAATTATAACACAATACAAGAGCTGGAATTTTAAGAGGGCTTTTGGCCCATTTTTGGGGTGTATCAGGCTGATACATCATGTATACAACCCACGATTTCGCTCTGAACACTTGTATTTTAGCTTCCGGAGACCTATTCTTCGATTGCATTGATTCGGTTGACTCGATAAAGGGAAGCATTGGGTCTCCTTGTCCTATTTCGAGATGCAAGGGAGAACATGTGGAGTCCAAATGACTCAATCCGAGAGAGTTCATGCATAAACAAAATGAAAGAGAAGAATTATACTCAAATTATTAACACTTATATAGATACTAAACAATGAAGAATAAATAATTACTCATAATAAAGAAAACAGAGAAACATCATGTATTTAAGATGAAAAAGATAGCAATGATTAGTATATAACAAATGTGAAATACCACTGTAATGATAAAATGAAAAAATATACTAACTATTCTTAACACACTCAACATGATAAACAAATAAATATGCTATGCAACTATCTTAATTACTTATTAAACCAAAAGAGTATTTAAGCTAAAATTTCATACTCATAGTCAATGGGTGAAACAAATCACAATAGCAACTTAATTAAACTCATGTAAGTAAAGCACAAATATTTATCAAAACTTTGACGACAACTACTTAGACATTGATTATATGCACTAGATCTATTCAAGAAGGTAACAACAATATTGTAAATAAATAAGAAGCTTAAGCCAAGATGACTGGGCACTAGGAGAGCCTCAAAATAATTTAAGAGAAACCAAGGAATAAACCTATCTTTAACTTGGAATATGTGCTTCAAGCAAAATTGATTACCGAGAATGAAAACTTGTAAATTCATTTCTTCTTTCTCAAATAAAATAAAGAGAGGAAAGATAGATAACTTAATCAACTAAGACAAACCAGTAGATATAAAATTTTCATAAAATTGCATATCTTGAAAACTGATGAGAATAAGCATATCATTTACAAAAGCAGAGCTGGACATTTTAGCATCAAGGATGTGATCATATTAATTACTGGGTTGTGAGGAGCTATAAACGAGTATCATAGGTTAAAACCAAAGAGACACAGACATCAATATGGCTATGCGAGAACAAAGACTAGATTCTATGAGATTAGTCTAACATGGATAAGAGGCTACTATAATAGTCAAAACGGCAAAGAACAACCAATACACAAATAAACAATGAAGCAACAGAACATATAGCTAGCACACTAAAAAATGCAATTGAATGAACAATAGACCATTTCAAGCAAACTAAATAGATTCAGCGAACTTTCAGAACAAAATCAAACTATATCGAAACTAAGAAATGAATTTAGAGTAGTACTTCACCATATCACGTACAACGGCTCATAACATCAACATTAATTAAATGAAAGCACACTTTTGGCATCTTAAGACATCAAAAATAAGGAAATATGGATTCGAACATCCAAAACCAACATATGAGACAAAGATGACGAAATAAACTCGAAACAGAGGAATCCAACTACACTGAAATCGCTTAAAGAAGTCACACTATAGCAAACCATCCAGAACTCAATGACAAGTATTAGCAAACCAAACAAAAACACATCTATAGACGTCACGCTGGAGTAGAAAAGATAAGGAAAGCATTACAAAGGCGAAAACATTACCTTTTTTCGGGTAGCGAGCTGAAAAACGAGCTAGCAACAACGATCATTTACTACCGAATACGACTCGAACACAAACAACAGTAGAGGTGTTTGGGCAGAAATATCAAACTCAAACACCAAAACTAAGTATCTTCTCTGTTTTTCTTGTAGCGTATTTAGTATGTATTTTAGTTATTTTCTGCTTAAACTATTATTGTATATTTTTCTCCGTTTAGAATCCCCCCCCCCCCCCACAATGAGGAAGAAAATGAGCTTATATAGTAGGAGGAATTTAGGGTTGTTTTTTTTTAGAGAGGGGAGGGTTCGGATGAAGAATTGAGAGAGTTTTCGAATTCAAAATTCAAAAACCTCAAAGAGATACGGCTCCAAAAACTGGAATTCGTACCACTAATCCCAAATCCTCAATAAATTTCGACGGGTGAGCAACGGGAGCCATTCGATTTCGACGCCTAGACGAGTGAATCGTTGAGATCGCTCCACCTAACATTGGCGCTTGTACAAATTGTCGAGGGAATAAGAGGAAGTCAACCCGGGCTCGCTGGGTCCATTCACTACTGGACTGGGCTCATGTTTTCTGGGCTGAGTTTGCTGGAAATTCTGGGTTTTCGTTGCGTCTGGCTGAAGAAGAAGAACGTGTACATCGTTCTAGTTTTGGGTCGCGTAAAGGGATTGGGTCATATGGTATTGCTGGTGTACGTTGTTGTATGTAGTGCTGGGTTATTTTGTGGGCTGGGTCGGTCTGATATAGGAAAAAATGGGCTTGGGTTATTTGTTGTGAATTGGAGTGTTGGATGGGCTGCTGATCATTAGAAAAAGGCCCAAGATTTGGCTTCTTAACATAAGCAGGCTAGAATTGAATTTGCTTTGGCCATATGAATCTAAATTATAGCCAATTGAATAGCCAAATTGAATCAATGAGTGAAATTGGCTAAAAGTTAAGTAAGACGAATTAATATAAATAAATTAATGAGTTTCTTCATGTCAACAAATAAAATAATTAACTTAATTATAAACTAAATAATTTAAAATATAAGCTATTATATAATTAAAATAATTAACCAAATATTTAATTAAAACTAAAATCTTTTTAGACGATTTTTGAATATAAAATATACTAATTATATACATAATTATTTAAATCATATATATTATAAAAAAAATGACAAAACTATTTAAAATAACTTGCAAACTATTTTTTGAAATTTTATAAAACTAATTATTTTAAATTGTTAGAAATTGAAGAAGCTCGATGATTAATCTATATCGTAGATGTCCAAAATTGGGTGTCAGCATATATATATATATATATATATATATATATATATAAATAGTTGTGTAACCTATCACTACTTAAAAGTTTTTATCATACATTAAAGGCGATTGACGTAGATACATGTATTTTACTACCAGATACACTAAAATAAGGAGAGAAGCGAGCGTGATGGGCAAAGAGGCAAATGAGATGGGGGAGAGATATAGTTATGCATGTGTCTCAAATACATGTAAATCACACTAGATACATGTATATGTATGTATATGTTGTAATTCACATGTATGTGAGATATCAGATACATAAGAGGGTGACGAGTGAGACAAGAGGAAGGTGAGTGAGATTTGTTTAAGCATCCAGATACATGTGAATCCACTTGGGCACAGATATCTAGAACAAATTATACCTACTTTTGAACCTGTGTATCTCAATATTACATGTATCTAGATGTACCAAAATCTGATAAGATCGTAATATTACAAATTATATTGTATCTAACTAATTAGCTCCAAACTAGTGAATTTCTATAAGTTTTCCTTTGATGTAAATATACTCTAGTTTTGATTTAATAAAATCTGGCCCTTTAGCCTTTTAGTTAAAAAAAAAAACTCTTACTAGTCATAGTCACACTAAAGAAACATGAGATAGAGTGAGTTTCACAATAGAAAAATAGTTTTTGAAGAAAAATAGATGGCGTGACGAGAATGTTGTTATAATAAGTTAAAAAAGTTAAAGTTGAATTATCTTTTGAGTGTGTAGCAATTTTTTAAAATATTTTATTCAGACCTACAAGTTTTATTTATCACAAGGAACAAACTCCAATTATCAATTTTTCAAAACAAAGAAATTTTTTTAACAAACATCATATATGACTACAACACAATATCAATAAGCTAATAGGTCAATTTTGTAGTTGTGTTATCAAATATGATTTAATTTTGAATAAACCTTCTTAAAGGAAAAATCAATTATTATAAATAAAATTGAGAAAATTATATAAAACAGCAAACTATAAATTCAAATTAAATGCTATAACCACAGTTTGATTTAATTGTAACCCGTAGCAAACTGTTACCATTTCGCCTCTCGCTGAATTTCTCGCTCGTCACTCTCATTTCTTGCTGGACAGTCTCTTCTCGCCTCTCTCACTTTATACAAACACAAATGTATAAAATGTATGTGTTTGTATAAAGTGAGAGAAAATTATATATATACATATATTTTCATTCCCCTCTCCCAAATCTCGCTCGCCACTCTCACAGATCTCGCTCGCCACTCTCACAGATCTCGCTCGTCACTCTCATTCGCCTCTCTCACTTTACACAAACACAAATGTATAAATTGTGTTTATGTTTGTATAAAGTGAGAGAAAATCGCATATATAAATAAAATAGATATATTTTCGTCCTATACACATTATTATACAAATATAGATCTTCCCCTGCCAGTTTTCTTTTGTCTTTGTTTCTTTCTCGCTTTATACAAACACATATTATACAATTGGTTCTTTTGTATATGTATACCGAAACATATTATAAAATTGTTTCTCTTGTATATGTATAGCGAAATATACATATTAATAGTCATATCAAATATAAAGTTTGCTATGGAACGCAATTATGCAAACTATAACTATAACATACAAATATGATTTTTATGTTTGCTATATGTGAAAATTGCTCAGTAAAATTTGTTAGGCCCATTGCAATAATGCCACGACCCAGACCGTCGTGATTGGCACCCACACTAACCTTCCGTTGGGAGAACCATTACAAGCACTCAAATCTAACAACTTAACCAAATACTACACATTTAAAGATACGGAAGCAGGTTTAAATGACAATAAAAATTGAGTCTCCATAAACTCCAAAGGTTTAAACAATTAACTAATCAAACTAATGCAGAAATTCAACCCCTAAAATCTGAAAGTCATTATACCAAAACTCTACTAACGACAAGTCAAAGAACAAGAGGTACATACTCGAAACTAAACAAACACCTTAAACAAATAGTCTGAGTCCAAAAAGAATGGACTTAAACAAGAAAGATTTGTGGCAACTTGAACGAACTGGCTCACCTTTGAATCTGATCACGCTCAATAGTCACCTAGTTGAAGTCTATCAATAACCGCCTGAAGATGTCTTGTACTCAACAAAGAACAAACAAATGTAGTATCAGAACACAACCACCGTATATCGGTAGAATCACGCGGCTATCCCAAAGGTGAAATATACATAAGCAGTCACAACAAAGTAAAACATGCATATACAATATCACGCACAATTTCACAAGTCTCAAGAGATACAATTATCCTTTTAGAGCAAAATACAGTCTTCCAATATCAATCATCATTAGATATGAACGTAATCATCACAAATATATACACATC
The DNA here is from genome assembly GCA_029007595.1 of Solanum commersonii. NCBI lineage: Eukaryota > Viridiplantae > Streptophyta > Magnoliopsida > Solanales > Solanaceae > Solanum > Solanum commersonii. Next base: position 6,235,982 of record JAJTWQ010000023.1, on the reverse strand, counting down.
ACAATTCAGTGGTCCTCTCAGGGAACCCAATTCAGTGGTCCTCTCAAGGAACCCAAACCCAAACTGTTAGCATATCGGTTCGTGGTACCCAATCTATATTAGTGTACTGGAATGTGGCAACCGATCTCATGTTTATGCCAGAATGTGGCAACCGATCCATGTTTATGCCAAATTATGGTAATCGATCTATTCAACAAGCCACAATAATAATCACAATGTATATTCTCACAATCATACAATCAAGTGTTGATTCTTGGCATACATGCATTCATTCATACTCAATTACATTAGGTGTGATCAATAGGCTTCATTTGCATACACACATGTATTACAATGAAGCAATTACAAACATATATCATACCAACATGAAATCACAACCATCACCAACCTCGAATCCAAGCTTGAATCCCCTAAGGCACTTGAATCTTTCCTTTTCAGATTCTTTTCGCTTGTTCTAGGTCTACAAATAATAATTTATACGCAACAATCAACAATCAAAGGTTTAATATCTAGATTAAAACAAACCCAATAACCTTAGACCAAACCTTTGATCCCTATACCCAGATCAGGGCTTTTTCCACCATAATTCCAGATCAAAACCCTCCCCCATCGATAATTACTCATGAATTTACATTCTACGAATCGAAACATGGATTTGGGGAGTAAAATCCTTACCTTTAGCCTCAAGAATGGTGAAAAATGTTCAAGAACTCTCTTGGGGTCGTCTCCTAGCTCTTAAAGTCGAAAAGTGCAGAATAAAACTTTTTAGGATTTTATTTCTGACTTAAGTTGCGTATGTCCAGCCACAGCGGGACCCAGCCCGCCACAGCGGCCCCGCCATGGCTGTAGAAATCCCGCCCCATTGGCTTGCATGGAACCAATGAGCAATTTTAATAATTCCAAGACCCACATTTCACAACACACCCTCAACCAACGACACTCAGAAAATACCCTCCACGCTAAGTTCAATTTCGGGAGTTCTACTCGCCCGAATTCATTTCGTAAAGTCGTACGGGTTCATTAACGACCTATCTATTCATTCATGTGATCAAATTCAAAATTAGATCACCCAATTGCTACCAGATTTTCCTAGACCTCACAGACTCCAATTTCATTCAAATCTGAACTAGGTTGGGATAAATCCAAATACTACAAAAAAAAAAATTGGCCCAATTTTTTTTTTCATTGGCTTTTCTATAACGATGGAATCAGGTCGTTACAATAGATTTCAATTTACCCATCACTCATCCCCAAGTGATCAACTAGGCAAGATTGGCTAAAATAAAGGTGGAGTAGTACCTGAAACGTCGAATTACTGGGGACACTTGTCTGCTTGTCCTTAGCTTTCGGACATTGTGATCAAGAATTTCAAATGGTTCTTCTTCATACCGAAGGTCTTGTTTAACAATATCGAGTCTCACTTTATGATATAATCTCCGTCCCCATACCAAGCAATTGAATACTTATACATCCTTCCATATAATGCGTCAATGAAGTCATCACAATACTCGAGTGATAATTATTGTTGTATGTACACTTAACTAACAACTAAGTTATTCCCAATAACCACCAAAGTTTGATCGTACGCATGTCTACAATATGTTATCAAGGACTTTGACACAAACCTTAGGATGAATCTTTTCTCACATAACCATGCTAAAATCTTAAATCAAAATTCACCAGGTGAACCTGAACCAACCAACATACAATCATAATACCCAAACAATCAATCATAAATCTTATCAACATCTCTATCTCACAACCCAAACTCCCATGAGCTTAAGTTATAAAAGTTTAGTCTTTAAAAATCAGATACTCATCGAGGGATATGTCTAAGCATACAAGTACTCCAGCATCACTATCAAAATGCTAGATTTAGTACTTGTAGATTATCTCTTAAGAATAGTAGAATTGGATCCAATGATCCCCACATTCAACCACACATAATCGATATATGACCTCGACGACAAGATGAAAATCAAGATTGTCGGACAACCATAAATACGCAAGGTAACTCTTCTATAAGCAAGGTGATACATGTAGAACCACTGAAGTATTGTAACAACAGACAATGCCTAATATGTCATTTAAAATAACCAAGTCATCCCAATCATCTCGCTCAACCAGGAGAACATCGCAGGATCGGTACCCCTGATCCATCACTAGGGATCCACCCACAAAAGTGAAAACGCATGTGAGCATAACTAGCGACTCATACTCACAACCATGTACAAAATGAAATAGATTATCACATAAGAATTTTACGGAATAACGCCAAAGGTTTCCTTTTGAAGAGTCGATACCAGTCATTTCTATTGAGTTGACTCTACATACTCTTCACATCATTCCATGGAAGTTCACACTCTCAACACTAACAACCATCATGAACACTCCGACCATTTACCTTACTATAAATCAACACTTTTAAATGAAAATCTTTCTTAGGTACTTAACAAACAACATTAATAAACTTCACGACTTAACCCAGGGGTAAGTCCTTTCCAATGTTCAATATCGGATACAATTGATCATTTCTCACCTTGCAAATTTATACCTTGACAAAATATATCACCACAATGTAGATTTACAATGAAAAATCTGAATTGTAAATTCAACCGTATAACACAATCCCCTTGTCTATCAACATTAGTTTGTACCTTGAAGATTTTTATGAATTCATGGATCTTCGCTTATCATTGATCGCATCTCTATTGATTTTACAATATCTTTTGCTAAAAGTTCACTCGTACTCAGTACTAAACTCAAAAACAAAACCAAGGCACTTATTATCACACTCGAGCTAATGTATGTACGCTCCCTTCTCAAGACCTTTCCAATAGTATTTAATCAATCTGACGACTTGTGACACTATTACAATAACCACAACAAACGAACTAAAACACGCGTCTCTGAACCCAATTATCTAACCCTCGAAAGATACCTCTTTAGCCTTGCAATAATATAAAGCATTTTTGCTCTCGCCTCTCTCTAAAGGTTATATTGCATCCCACTATTTTTCTTCATTACGACTCTAGCTCTTTAATTTCTATTTGAATGGTGTCCCACCATCTCTTAAAGCTTTCTATACAACCACGTTACTAACCAAATATTAGAAAACCATAACCTTAGATACTCACAAGTCGTAATTACTATACAAAAATTCACTTGACCAATAATTTTATTATATAGCTGCATCGTGTCACAATTCATCACAGAATCTTATTGCTATTACGCTCTGTCAGCCTTGACTATCGCTATGAAGTCAACCTTTTTCATCAACACGACGCCTCAAACTCAGGTGAACTCATCAAATTCAAAGGACTAACCCAATTTTATACCCACTTTCTTATTATATACTTCAATTTCCCTCACCCAAGTATACTCAACAAAACTTTCTTTATCCATAAGTTTGTCATTCCGGTATTAATCCACTCCCTTATGGATTAAAAAAAATCATCAGTCCTCATACTACCCTCCTTCATCTGATCACACAAGACAAGAGCACCCCACTTGGAAACAATAGGACAAATGAACTCTTTATCAAGAAGCTCTTGGATTTGAGCCTTAAGCTCTCTTAATTTCGCTGGAGCCATACAATACAGAAGGATGGAAATGGGGCGAGTGTCAGTTTCCAAGTCAATGCAGAAATCTATATCTCTATATAGAGGCATGCTAGGCAAATTCGTAGGAAACACTTTCTTAAAACTAAGACACCACAGAAATAGACTCAATAGAGAGAGACTCAACCTTAACATTCTGAACATGAGCCAAATAAGCCAAACAACTCTGCCCTACCAGTTTCCTAGCCTGAATGGAGGATATGATCTTAGCTAGATTAGGCTTGTACGCCCCTTCCCACTTTAATTTTTCCCTATCGGGGATCTATAGAGTTACCGACTTAGCATTACAATTAAGCCCGATATAATAGGGGGAATAACCAAGTCATGCCTAAGATTGTATCAAGTCAATCATGTCAATCATATCCATCATAGCCAAATCAACCCAAGTCTAAAAATCTATAAACATAACAAGACAAACACGATATAAAATGGTGACTATGACTGACTCTTCAACCGGGGTAGAAACATGGATGAGGGCATCAAGTATATCATAAACAACATCAAATCCCAAGGTAATTGAACTGACAAGTACGAATAAGTAGAACCCATATCACATAAAGCATTAGCCATTCGGGCACAGACAATAGTAGCACTAGTGACAACTGCATCACACCTCATACTCAATTATGCCCGAAAAAGCATATAACTGAGCCCTGTCATCTTGACGGGAAACCTCCTCGCCTGGCTACACTACTCCTCTACCTGCATTACCATTTTCTCGGTCTCCACGGTCTCACTGATTTCCTCCTCATATGCCTAGGTTCACCACAATTTAACATATTTTATAACTTATATTCGATTGTTGAACACTGAATTAAATCGCGGTGGTTTGTTCGGGTACAATTTGGAATCCATAATTATGACTCGAGGAAAACAATAGAGACAAGGCTGAGATTCTGTCTCGCCCTGTCCCCCTCTGGGGGTCTCGCCATGGCTGAGAAAATCCCGGCCCAACGACCCTGACAAAAATAGAACCTTGTTTTATTTAAAATTGAGAAAACGACGTGGGTTTTAAGAGTCGCCACTTAATTTTTAAAGTAAAATTAAGAAAACTATTTTTCAAAAAGATTAAAATAGAAATCTAATGAAAATATTAAAAGGGGTTCAGGGTTCATATTAACATTTTGGAAAGGGTTTGAAAACACCCAAAATGCCCGCTAACACGCGGTTATTCGATAATTAACTATTTGGCTAATTGATTTTTAAGAAAAGAAATAATCATGCTTGAGTAAGAGGAAGTAAAAAAAATATTCATTCGACTTTAAATAGTTAATAAAAAAATGGTTAATATTCATTCGACTTTAAATATTTAATAAAAAAATGATTATCTTTTGGGGAATTAAATTTGAAACCACCCTAAGATTAACAACAAATAATAACAAGTAAACACATATAAAACAATAAAATAAAGAGAAACTTGGGCCCAAGTCTGGTTTTCTGTTCGCCTGGGCCAGTACTTGGGCATAATTTATATTTTTGGGCCTTTTAGCTCATTTGCACCTGTCCTAAACTACATAAAGAATGAATTTTCTTTGGACTTTAGGCCCAATTTCATTTGTCCTAAAAATAGCATATGATACTAAAAAATAAATGGATTTTTGGCCCAATTATAACAAAACACAAAAATTGGAAATTGGGGGGGGGGGCTTCTCAGGCCCAATTCTGTTGTGATATACAGCGTATACAACTGCTGTATATTGCTATATCGCATTGTATATCAGTGTATTTTTGGCTCCTGAGACCTGCATTTGTAATTTTCCAGCCCTTTTTGCTTTCAATTGGACCTGTTCGTCTGTTTTTACGGCTGGCTAACTCAATAAAGATGGAATTTGAGCCTTTATGACTCTTTCGAAATGCAAGGGAAAGGTAATAGGAGTTCGCGTTGAACTCGGTTTGATTTCATGCAGAAAAAGAACACAAATAATAAGCATTAGTATTTATTAGTAATGGAATTAACAAGGTAAGAACACAAATTTTGACTAATAGATTTGATCTTAGTTATATTCCAACAACAATAAACTAATATGTATCCACAAAATGCCCCAGTACAACACTCAAAGGTCATGTAAATTACTTTAAGTTAAAATTAACAAAACTCCAATTTTACAAAGGAACAAATGAGAAACAATAAAGCATTAAGAAGACAACAACTATCAGATTAAGGAAACATCAATCAACAACTATAAATCTAAATTCAAATATGACCATTATATAAAACACACTCATCACAAATCATTGCTAAAGATGAACACCACACGCTAAAGGAGAAAAGAACACATTTAGGATCAGAACCTTTTCATCTTTTTCTAACCAAAAACCATTAGTATTGAATTATGCTAAGCAAAGTGAGGAAATCAATCAGCAGCTACCAAGTTGAACAACAGAAAACGCATACTACTATATAAAAACTTTACACTTCCAATGAACTCATAGTTGTAGATATCTAAGAATTTAGATTCCAAAAGAAAAGCCAACAAGAGGCGGGAATCAAATATTTGAGCAATAATGAGAACTACATTGAAACATCAACTAGTGTAGAAACACAAACCAAATCAATAAAACTTCCAACGTACTAACTGATTGAGTCACAATAGATCAAATCGAACTTTAGCCGACTTAATGAACTTAATCAGATAAAACACAAGAAAGAAACTAACTTGACTGGCCGATTTCCACATTTAAGGAATCATATGGAAATTTACAGTAACCTAAGAAAAAGAACAAAACACTGAATGCCATCCAAATTTCAGTGAACAAACAATAAACAAGTATTTCTATTTATTTGAACACATAAGCAGAAAATAGAGAATGATTAAAGGTTAACGAAATAGAGCCAAGATGAGAGACTTTTACCTTTTTTTTGGGCAGTGGCTGGAACGAAGTGAGCAGGAGAGCAACTTCCACCGACTTCGAGAGATTCCGAACAGAGCACAAGGAGGCTGAGATGGAAATTTGGATTTGGAAACCTTTATGCTAATCACTAAGAAACCCCAAAGAGAACTTTCTGATGAATTTCTATATATAAATGTCGTATTATGCCTTCCCTTTCTATATCTTTTCGGTATTCTCCCACCTAACACAGAAGAGGAAGAGAGGAATTTATAGGGGAAATTCTAGGGTTCACGTTTTAGGGGGGGAAATTTAGAGAATCAGATAAGAATGGGTTTCAAAAATGAATATCCCGAATTAACTTTTTCCCCATGGACCAAGAACAGCTGGTCCTTGTACGAAAAATTCCCAATTTCTCAACAGATTCAAACGACTAGCCAACAAAGGTAGTTCGATCCTGAGACGAGGATAATCAAGGAAGGAGATGCTAACACCTGGATGCGACAAGGACGAAATGCATAGCTTCTACGCCGTCTGGAGCAGTACTACGCGTATTATTTGTTGAGGCGATTGGAGAATACGACAAAGGCATCTGCTTTTTACCGTGAATTTCGCCGTTACTTGATTTCCGTGTTCACGTCGTGAGGATGGCATTGTATCACTGTGAGCTACTTTTGTGTTGTATCACATGGAATAGTCGTTGTTGTTTATTGATCTGTTGTTAACCCCGCTTCTTCTATTGCTATTGAAAAAACGAGACTGGGCCGGATCGCTGGGATTAAGGAGAATTGGGCTAGTTGGGATTAACAGGGGAAAAGGCAGCTGCAAATTTGAATTGTTGGGCTGAAAAAGGTGAATAAGAATTGGAAAAATGATATGGGTTATTGGAGTCTACTGAATGAATGGCCCAACATGGTCTTTTAAAGAGTAAGAAATAAAATGAGGAAAAGGCTATGATTAAAATTATAACCAATTGAGATTAAAAAAACATAATTGAATTGAAATTGATTGGTGAATTCGGCCAAAGCTTAATAAGATGAAATTATATAAATTAATTATTGAGCTTCATAACTTCAACGAAATAAAATAATTAATTTAATTATAAACTAATTAATTTAAAATTATAATCCTAATTTAATAAAATACTTACTAAAATTAAAATCTTTTTGAGATGATTTTCGAATGTTTATAAATTATACTAATTATATACAAAATTATATAAAATATATATATTATTTAACAATTATATAAATGATAAAATTAATTAACAATAACTTGAAAAATATTTTAAACTTTATAAAAACTAATTATTTCAAATCGTTTGGAATTTAAGAACTTCAGTGATTTATTTGTATTGTGGAGGTCTAAAATTGGGTGTCAACAAACCTTTACCAATAATTTTTGGGGTTCCTCTCGTTTTTACAGTTCCTCTAGATTTCCCAGCTACAACTAGGGATTTAAGAAAAAGCCTTAGCTAGGACAATCATTGTCTACTCCCCGGTCAACCCAATGAAGTACGTACACACTTTAGAATCCTTTTACATCATTTCAACACTACCACACACATATCTCAGGATACACCCAGACTCTCACACGGTTATCAGTTGGTCGTAATGCGCGTCTAAATTTCTTGCTTATGAACCACATCGTAATTTATCTAAACCCTTGCACCTAATAACGTGATGACTTTCTTTTCATAACAAGTTTCACGACACTCAAGCAGTTACAACTTGCAGACAAGTCCATATTCTTTAATTAGTTCGTTCCATAAATGACCATTACTGATCATCTATGCCTTGTACGATCCGTAATGCCAGATACCAATTCAGTTCCAATTAACTTGCTTGTGTCCCTTCAGTCGAGACTACGTCGTCTAGTGCACTTCGTTGAGATAACAATTGGAATCAGGAGATACCAATTAGACTCAACTCATACCACAAGAAACAATAGTAGCTAGTGAGCCCTACAAAACTGTTGATTTCAATCATAGAACTTGGTTGAACCCAATTTTTAACCGCCTCAATCTTTAACTGATGGTAACTAGACCTTAATAAATCTGTAGAGAAAATTGATGCACCTTGCAAATGGTCCAAAAGGTCATCTATTCGAGGCAATGTATACTTGTTCTGAATGGTGACCCTATTAAACTGTCGGTAGTCTATACACATCCTCTCTTGGTAATGATGGTGTTACAAATTTGTTGCTTTAGTTCGGACCGTATAGTGAAGGAGGAAATATACTAATTTGTATCACCCAGATACCAATTGGATTCAAGTCATAGCACGAAGAAGTAGAAAGAAGTGAATTTTTCCTAAAGTCCTATAGCCTCTCGAAGAAAAAGTATGCACGTCTTCGTATTGTTCCGCAAGACTCTACTAGACTCGTTTTGGTACAATAAGATCAACAAACTTAGGGCTCCGATACCAACTTTGTCACAACCCAGACCGTCATGATTAGCAACCGCACTAACCTTCCTGTGGGAGAACCATTACTACCACTCAAATCTAACAACTTAACCAAATACTATGCATTTAAAGATACGAAAGCAGGTTTAAAAGACAATAAAAATGGAGTCTCCATAAACTCCAAAGATTTAAACAATTAACTAACCAAATTAATGCAAAAATTCAACCTTTAGAACCTGAAATTCATTGTATTAAAACTCTACTAACGACAAGTCTAAGAATAAAGGGTACAACTCTGAAACTAAACAAACACCTTAAACAAATAGTCTGAGTCCGAAAAGAATGGACTTAAACAAGAAAAATCCATGGCAGCCTGAAAAAATTGGCTCACATTTGAATTCGATCACGCTCAATAGTCACCTAGTTGAAGTCTATCAATAGTTTCGTGAAGATGCCCCGTACTCAACAAAAAACAAGCAAATGCATCATCAGTACACAACCATCGTGTACTGATAGGATCACGAGGCTATTCCAAAAGTGAAATATACATAAACAGTCACAACAAAGTAAAACACGTATATACAATATTAGTCATCACTTACAAATCACGCACAATTTCACAAGTCTGAAGAGATATAATTGTCCTTTTAGAGAAACATATAGTCTTCCAATATCAATCATCATTAGTTATGAACGTAATCATCACAAATATATACACATCACAATTCAATAATCCTTTCAGGGAACCCAATTCAGTGGTCCTCTCATGGAACCCAAATCCAAACTGTTAGCATACTATTTCGTGGTACCCGATCCAAGTTACTGTGCCGAAACGTGGTAGCCGATCCCATGTTTATGCCGGAACGTGGCAACCGATCCATTCAACAAGCCACAATCACAATCACAATGTACATTCTCACAATCATACAATCAAGTGTTGATTCATGGCATACAATTATTCATTCATACTCAATTACATTAGGTGTGATCAATAGACTTCATTCACATACACACATGCATTACAATGAAGCAATTACAAACATATATCATACCAACATGAAATCACAACCATCACTTACCTCGAATCCAAGCTTGAATCCTCTAAAGCACTTGAATCTTCCTTTTCCAGATTCTTTTTGCTTGTTCTAAGTCTACAAACAATAATTTATACGCAAGGATCAACAATCAAAGGTCTAATTATCCGGATTATAACAAACCCAATAACCTTAAACCAAACCCTTGATTCTCATACCCAGGTTAGGGTTTTTTCCACCATAATTTCATATCAACCCCCCCTAATTAATCATGAATTTACGTTCTACGGATCGAAACATGAATTTGGGGAGTAAAATTCTTACTTTTAGCCTCAAGAATGGTGAAAAACGTTCAAGAACTCTGCTGGGGTTTCCTAGCTCTTAAAGTCAAAAAGTGCAGAATAAAATGTTTTTGGGGTTTTATTTCCGATTTAAGTCGCGTCTGTCCCGCCACAGCAGCCCCGCCCTAGCAGCAGAAATCCCGCCCCTGCGGTTTGCACAGAACTAGGGAGCTATTTTAATAATTCCAAGACCCCCATTTCACAACACACCTTCAGCCAACGACACTCAGAAAATACTTTCCACGCTAAGTTTAATTTCGGAAGTTCTATTCGCCCGAATTCAATTCTGTAAAGTCGTATGTGTTTCTTAACGACTTATCTATCCACTCATGTGATCAAATTCATAATTAGATCACCCAATTGCTACCATATTTCCCTAGACCTCATAGACTCCAATTTCGTCCAAATTTGGACTAGGTTGAAAAAAATCCAAATACTACGAAAAAGTTTTTCGATCCAAAAAATTTCCCCATTGGCTTTTCTATAACGACGGAATCGGGTCGTTACAAATAAAATATTAAAATTAAAATCTACTGGAAAACTGTCCAGTGTAGATGAGTATTATTGACATTAGAACTAAAACCTAACATATGCCATTAACAACTCAAAGAGTCAAAGTAGGTTAAGATCGTTTTATCGAATCCATTTTTATTCATGTACTCCAAATTCAATTCATTTTAGCTCAATTAATTTTTAATCTACCTCAAATCTAATCTAATCGGCTCATCTGCCATCACTATGACATCTTAAATAATTAAAAAAAAACTTGTAGACATTGAGTTGTTGAGTTCTCTATAACATTTTACTCGAATCCATCCATAACACTTGTAGAGAAATCTCTTAAACTTGAAACAAGCAACATTAAGGGTGTGTTTGGTATGAAGGAAATGTTTTCCTGGAAAACAAGTAGATTTTTGATTTATTTTCTCATGTTTGGTTGGTGAGTAGAAAATATTTTCTAGAAAAGATTTTTTAGTGTTTGATTTATGAATGAAAATATTTTTGAGAAAATATCTTTTATTTTTAGGAAAAAAGTCTGAAATATATTTGAACTTTGACCGAAATTGCTGTTACAATACCGAACTTTGGAAAGGACCTTTTACCCCTCTGCACTATTTAATAGTGTATTTTAAAAGGTATATATGTGTCCACGTGAACATCATAAATATTGCATCATTATAAATAGTAATTTATCCACGTGGACACATATATACCTTTAAAATACACTATTAAATAGTGCAGGGGGTAAAAGGTCCTCCATAAAGTTTGGTATCGTAACAACAATTTCGGCCAAAATTGGAGTGTTTTTCAGACCTTTTTCCCTTTTATTTTACTACAAAGTAGAAAATAATTTTTGAATTGAAATTGAAAATATTTTAAAAAAATAAATTTTAATATTTTTGGAGAGGATGGCGTGGTGGGTGAAATATAAAAAATTGAAATTAAAAATATTTTTAAAAACAAACTTAATTTTTTTTGGAGTCGAGGGTCGCTGGTAGGGGTGGGGTGAAAAAATAAAAATTTGAAATTAGAAATATTTTTTAAAAATAAACTTTAATTTTTTTAGGGGTGTGGGGGATGGTAGGGGGGCGGCGAGGGGAGGGGGTAAAAAATAAAAAAATTGAAGTTGAAAAATATTTGTTAAGAATAAGCTTTAGATTTATTTTTTCAACAAAAAAATTGTAATTTGAAGTTGGAGGAAAGTTTTGGAAAATGTTTTCCTTAATTTTTGAAGGGAAATCATTTTCCTTAAATTTGTGGAAAATGAGTTGATTTGAAAAATATTTTCCAAAACATTCAATCCAACCAAACATGAGAAAATTGAAAAATATTTTTCGGAAAATGTTTTCCTTCATACCAAACACATCCTAAAATAAGAAATTGAAATGTTTAGCTTCTTTCAACAACAAAAAACGGCTTTTGCTTCTATCTAAAAATAGTTGTATTGATCAGCTAAACCCTTCATTTACCAAAAAAAAAAAAAAACTTTTTTTATTTCAAAATAAATGCTTGTGGCCTCCCGCAATAATAATGTCAAACAAGCTGTTAGTAGTTACTCGTATACAATGTACTATTTTTTTTTGTGTTACATAAATCGTAATGTAGGATTTGATAAGATATTTATAATTAAGTTTAAAAATAATTTCATCAAATTTAGTGGATAGAATTCAATATTGACGAGAGGGAGTTGCTCGGATAGTAAGCATCCTTCACTTCCAATTCGAAGGTTGCGAGTTCGAGTTATCACGGGAGCAAAAAAGGTGAGAAAAAAGGTGAGAGTTCAATATATTTTTTTTATTCCGAGAGATTCAAATAGTATTAAATTGAAAGGATCAAAAATGTCTGTAGAGATACTTTGAGGTTATCCTCACATAAAAGAGCACTTTTGTTAAAGTGCTTATTCTAAAAATAAAACCCTAAACCCTAATCAAAACCTTTCATCTTCCATAGCTTGTCAATGGAGCATAATCAGCAGCATAACAAACGGAATCAGCCGGAGGACATGACAACGACGACGGCGACCCAGAAGAGAAAACGAAAAGAAGTTGCTGTCTTTGGCAACTACAGAAACTACTATGGCTATAGAGTAAGCTTTTCTCTGCTTTCTCATTAATTGTTGGATTTATCGGTGCTAATGGATCATTTTTGCATCTAATATAAGGAAATGAATGTGTATTGGGTTGTGGATTAAGGTACCCTGTATATGATAATGAGCATGATAGGTGGACTTACCCCTTAGGTCGCCGGTTGGGGGGTCACGGCCACCCGGTAACCTCGGAAAAATGTATGTAGGAACTGGTTGATTTAGTGGGCTCACCTGTCTTTAGCATTTTCCCAAAGTTTTAATTTTTTGATAGTTAGTAGTTACAAAAGTTTTTTGTTTTTGGATTGCTTTTTTGGGTTTTAGTTTTAAGAGAGTTTCACTCCAAACTTTGTAGTAGTAAGTAATTGACATGTGTATGTTATTGAAGAAAAATAATTAACCTCTATATATTAAAGATGATAGTGGTGCGGCACTTTCCATTCCTGGGTTTGCCTCTGCAGGGTTGGAATAGTTAAGGTGGTTATACTATTAGGTAATGGTTGATGTGATTATGACTCATGACTATAGGGAAGGGAACTTTACTTGAACCGAGGGTCTTTTGGAAACAATCTCTTTGCCTCCACAAGGTAGTAGTAAGGTCTGCGTACATTCTACCCTATTCTACCCTCCCCAGACCACACTTGTGGGATTTTGCTGGGTATGTTGTTGTTGATTATAGGGCAGGAAGAATGCACTCGTGATTTTGTGTACTGAAAGTAGAGTAAAGTATATAATACTTGGGGCTGATGAAGAGATTGAAAAACGAACAATAAGGAGCTTAATTCTAAAGAGAAGATAATACTTATTCGAAGAAATGTTAATTTTTCTCCTCTTTTACCAACTGACCCTCTCTTTATCAGAAGGATGGAAGTTCTTCCGAAGTATCTAGAGTCTCTTACAAGTGAAGAATGAGAAGGTTAAAGTCAATTAGGGGCAAAATTGTTTTACAAAAAAATAGAACAATAGTGAAAGTTACATTGGGTATGTTGTTGTACGTAGGAGCAGGGGGAAGGGGATGTTATCCATGGGATTAGAATCCTCCGATTACAAGGTGAAGGTGTGTGTGCTCACCAAGCGAGTTGATCCTCATCAGAAGTTTGCATGCTTTGCATAGGGGTTGCACTGCTCTCTAAATCCTTGTATGAGTAGAGTTAGCGGGTTTTTAGACTCCAAATCTCTATTTCAGTGTCCTATCAATCCCATTTATAGTGTTTTGAATTTTGTTGTATAACTTTTGTGGTCTTTTTGATCCAATTATTCTGTTACTTGGGATATTTGTTTGTGTTACGTTTAGTTAGAATATTCATCTCCTCCATCTGCCGCTATATTTTAAAATCAAATATCAGCAGTGTAAACAATTAATCAGAGTTTATTTAAACAGAAATAATGAATCAAGTTTTCCTCACACAGTAATTTTTTGGTGGTGGGAGACTGAAGATCTTATCTATTTTTTTGTTCACTTCCTACATATTATTTCACTGGGTATGTTGTTGTTGTTCCTCTATATTATTATATGGAAGAACATCTGTAAGAATTGTATGGATATATTAATGGAAAGGATGTTGTCTCCAGAAAAATTTAGGATAGCCTCCCGTGTTCGCAAGAAAATCTTACTGCTCCCAAGTTGAAACACTCTTGGGAGCAAGGCAGCTCAGAATTTCATTTTGTTTTGTTCCCCCCCTTTAGATGGACTCTCACTGTTTGGTATCTCTTGTGCACAGATAGGTCAGAATTTGGAGGAAGATCCAAGATTAAAAGCTATGAAGAAGGAGTGGTTTGAAGGCAAGGATTGTCTTGACATTGGCTGTAACAGTGGAGTGATCACAATCGCTATCGGTACAACTTTTTGTTAATTGTATAGCTGATTAATTCGGATATCTGTTTTAAATGGGATCTGAATTTGGATTTCACCTTATTTTTACTCAGATGCAGAACTTTTGCTTTGATAATCCCTGAAACATTGTCCACCAATAGACATTAGGCCTTTCCCTTTTCTTATCTTTTGTTAATATCAGTTACTTTTTTTATTCCAGCACAAAAGTTTAACTGCCGAAGCATCCTTGGAGTCGATATTGATGATGGTAAGTATTTGAACTTTTCATTCGTCTATATATGTGTTTCACATTAGTTGATTCTGGCATGAAGAAATGAGGAACTGATTATGATGCTATAAATTTTCATGCAACTTGTGATCTGCATAAATTACTTTCACGGAGAAGTCATATTAGAAATAATAATAAAAAAAAAGAAACTGTTAATGGGTTTTGAACACAGTGCATTTTGTTGATTTTTTTCTATAAAATTGGCTGGATCAAACAATTGTTTTTTCCAGGATAACAATGTGTGGTTGGATTATGTCATACTGTTTTGCATAAACTTGGTCTCTGGATCTCTTTTTGCTACTTATTGTCATAGTTGCCGATACTTTCATATTTTGTTATCCAAATAGTCATCTTAAGTAAATACATGATGATGAATCTATCATTTGACCAAGAGTTGCTAGAATGTAGTTTATAACTTTGATTATCTCTGCTCACCTTTTAGCAAGAATCCAGGATGCCTATTGGACTCTCAGGAAAGCAGTGAGGAGTACTGGAGCTGTGCCGGCAGGGGTTGCCAAGTCGACTGAGTCAAAGAATGTTACTGGTATTGAAAACCATGAAGCCGAGTCACCTAAGAAGCCTGCAGGCATTGATTGTACAGAATCTCATCATGTGCAAAAGGCAAATTTGTCTGACATAGTCTCTTTCAGGAAGGGAAATTTTGTTCAGAATTGGCATCCAGGGGAAAATACATCTTATGATACGATTATTTGGTAAGTTCTCTTTTCCTTAAGCGTCATCTTATTTGTATGGTTCCAGATATATGAAGAAATCCTTCTTGTTCATTGCTATCCTTTTATGAAATGGTAGCGAAGATATGATATGGTTACAAATTGTGATTCCTTGCCGAAATCACCCAAAATAAACTAAAAGTTCACCTCTCCTTTTAGTGGTTTAGGCAAGTCATCTGAGTAGAAACGATAATACAAGAAAGGTGCAGGGCTCTCAATCTTTGGCTTTCCCGAAAATTGAGCGAATGAATTAACTCCAGAGGTTACTTACAGAGAAGATTAGACCTGGTTTTCTGCTTTTCTGTATCGCACAAGTCATATAATCTTAAGCAATGTAATATTAATATAAAGTATGTTTGCCTTTACTATTGTGAATTTCTGTAGTATTAGTGCTAGAAGATTTTGTTTTAATTCTATATGTATGTGTGCATGATCAATTGAATTTCTGTTGATGCAGTTTAAGCGTGTCAAAATGGGTGCAATTAAACTGGGGTGATGAGGGACTTATAACTTTATTTTCAAAAGTCTGGAGGCTTCTTTCACCGGTAAATATGTTACGTATTATATGAGAAGCATCTTTTTGGTTCTGGAAATAATTTGCTGAATAACACTTTTTGACTGTATTTTTTTGTAACAGGGTGGTGTCTTTATTTTGGAGCCTCAGCCTTGGAGTTCATACTACAGTAATCGTCTTGTATCTGAGGTATTCCCTTTCATATTGTTGCTAGATTCAGATACGCTTTTTCTAACTTATAATTTGTACAGCCAATACCATATTTTGGGTTCTTTTCCTTAAAGCTCGAGCGTGTGGACAAAATTTTCATTTGGAGCATATTAATGTTTTCCTCGTTATGCAGACAACAAGAATTAATTATCAAGAAATTAAGATTCATCCAGAAGATTTTCAAGATATACTTTTGGACAAGGTACGTCACAGAGAATCTTTAGCTTATGAAACTTGGAAGATAAATATTTTATGACGCTGTTAGGTATGACTGACGCGTCAATTTTTAATCTGAATGCAGATTGGATTTAGAATGGTAGAGGACATAACCTCCAGTGCGTCTGGTCGCAAACCTGGGTTTAATAGACCAATTTTTGCATTCTGGAAGTGATGCATTAAGGTTATGAAATTGCTTTATATATATACACACAAGGAGTTATATCAACAACAACAAATGCAGTGTGATCCCACAAGTAGGGTTTGATGTACGTAGATCTTACTCTCTACCTTTGTGGGGTGTAGAGGTTGTTTTTGCAAGACCATCAGCTCAAAAGGGATGTTATCGAAGCAAGATATCGAGCTATTGAATTTATTCCAAATCTTTCTTTGTGTACTGGGGGTGATGATTTATTTCACCTCATTTGTAATTGGATGTACATGTATATTTTGTCTAACTGATAATTAGCCATGCCATGGTTTAGTCAAAATTTTGAAACAACAGGTCATCAAACACAGGTAGTTGTAGAAACTTATGAATGTTCTAAGCGTATAAAATACTATTCGAGGAAAAGAAAAAAAAAAGAGTGCTCAGAAGAAAAATTGGAAATTCAAACTTGCACATGTTACAGAATTGGTATGAAAGAATCGAGAAAACGGCTTTTACATGTATGTTTAACTTTCTTCAAATCTTTTACAATCATTATTTAGTAAATTTTCAAGTATTTTCTGGTAGAATAGCAATAGTTTGATAAGATTGATCAACAAAGAAAAGGAATATAAAGATATCGACTCCACGTCAAGTTATTCTATTTTTTTAGCATACTATATATTTTTGGGTTCAGTAGTTTGAGTTTGGGACTTTTAAACTCAAGTTTGAAACTCCTTGCCAGTGTAAATAAATGGTTTGCCTTCTGGGTTGAGCTCATCGCCTAGGGTTTTGTCTGTGCGGGTTACCTCTCCTATGTGATTTGCAAACATTGCATAAGAGCGGAAATTTTATCTTGTGCACACTCAAAGAATAGCAACTGCGAATTTTCCTTATCATAATCTTTTTTTAAAAATCCTAAATATTTTTCGTGTTTTATCCTAACTCCCCACACACAAGAAAAAAAAAAAACTATACATAGTCTTTGATGTGGACCGTGGAGTATAATTTTGACCAATTATGTTAAATGAAGAACAATCTCTAAATAATAATTATCCACAATGACGACATGCAGCACTAAAGATGACCTCATCTACCCAATTGTACTTTAAAAAAGATATACTAATGGCAATAATCCCTCTATTCGAGATTAACTCAATTTGTAGGACAATGAACACTTCTAAGAAAAAATTTATGGACATAATTTAAATTATATTTTTTATTATTATCCTTTTATAAAATTATAAATTAACTTTGTAAGTAGTGTAATTTATCTTCTATATCAAACTACATTAAAGAGAATGACAAATATAGAAAAAAATTTAAACATCCATTTTGAACTTTGAACAATTCAATTATTTTGAATAATGACCCCCTCCCGCTCCCACAAATTCAATTAATATGAAATAGTGAAAGTAATAAATAAGAAAGCTAGTTTTGTGATCGAATAAATAACTGGGCAAACAACACAAATTCATTAATTTAGGACCTAATAATGTGCTTTCATGTGAGATTTTGAAATTATCATTCGTGCCAAATTGCGATTTTCAGATACATGTATCTTACATATATGGAATCAAAATTAGGTATACACTTTGTTCTAGATATATTGTATTTGAGTGGATTCACATATATCTAAGATACATTAACTCTCTCGCTTGCCTCTTCTCCTATCTCGCTCCTCTCACTCCCGCATATGTATTTCAAAATGTATCTAAAATCATGTATTTGGTATTCCAAATACATGTATCTAGTGTGATTCACATGTATTTGGAATACACTGACTCTCTCGCTCTCCTCTCTCCTTATGTATATATATTTCATAGTGAATTAGATATAACAAAAATACATGTATCTAGGTGTATCTGATTTGAATATAATAGAAATATTTGTGTAATTTATTCCTAAATAATTATAGAAGTATGCTCGTTTAATGGACAAATAATATGAGTAATTAACAATTGAATTGAAGATATGATATGAATCTTATGTAGGGTATAATTTCATTGAATGTGCTTCGAATAATAATAAAAGGTGTGAGCTCAATTCTCATCCCTCATCTTCCCTCTTCCCCACCCTAATCATGACTCCAAAAGATTTTGTCAAACAATGGTAGTTACAAAGTTTTTTGGTCACATTATCCAAGCATCAAATTTCTTTAATCATTTAAATCACAATTAGCATTTCAATCAAAATTGTGTCACAAACTACAAACTAATTTCCTCCAAAAGATAAGAGATGGTTATACTCTTTTGCACAATTTCCTTTGTCGCCAAATGCCGTCCAATTTTTTGTGTTGATGTTGAGTGATGCAGAAAGTATAAATATATACATGAATTTCATTTATTTCTTTTGTATTTTGAATTAGCTTACCAAAAAATTGATTTTGTCACTAAAATATTATATTTTTCCTATCTCAATTTAAGGAGTGTCTAGGACCTATTTGGCCATAGATATTGCAAGTACTTTTTTGAAAAATCTTTTGACAATTTGTTTGCCCATAAAATTTGTCAAGTTTTGGATTATTTATTTTTTTGGGCAAAAAACTCAAAATCAAAAATCTAAGAAAATGTACTTTTTGCCCAAAATTGTTTAGTTTTCCAAACCAAACTTTGAATTCTCACAAATCAAATTGAATCTGAAAAAAAATAATCAAATGTATATTACCAAAATATTACACAAATGCTTTACATCAAAAGGAAAAATCAAAGACTAACATAATAAAACAAAAAAATTAATAATTCAATTTGCATATATAGATTTCTATTTTTTGATCCTCTATTTCTATTAATATGTTATTTCAGAAACATACAAACAAATAAGTTAAGGAAGATTATTTGTGTGGCTAGGTTAGGTTCCAATGGTAGACCACCCAAAGTGACATGTTACATCAAAAACACATCAAGGTATTATTTGGTTCACTGAACTAGCTATAATATATATACTATAAAATATATAGGAATTGTTTATGTGGTGAAAAAATATTACCCAATATTTTATGTTGATTCCTCAAATCATTTTTGACTTGTTGGTAAAATTATCTACAAAATTCTTTTGTTGGTTAATTCTTAGTTAGATTCGTTGGTAATCTGTTAATAAATTATACTCTACATTTTTTTTTTATCATATTTATCAATCAATATATACTCCATTGGTAATATTACCAATAAAAGGTGTTTATTAGTAATAATTTTATCGGTAATTCATTAATAGAAAGTTGATAAACTAAGTGGTATAAGTAGTCAACATTTTTTATTAAGATTTTTGCCATACATGCAAACAACAACCTCCTGACTTTATTCTTATATTGATCCTACTATTTTGTATTCTATTTTTTTCCTAACATATTTACCAACTACATTATTTAGTTAGTAAAATTTTAGTTGGCATTTCATTAGGAATCCATTGCTAAATTCTGAAATATGTTATAGTAATTTGTTACTAATGTACTAACGAATTTGGATTGTTGGAAGAATTCGTTGGCAATTCATTTTCATAATTATGCAATATTTGCTAGCAAATTATTCTTAACTTTTTCGTTTTATTTTATTTTTTTCATTCGATATTTGATATCTCTAGACTTCAATAATTTGAATTCACATACACATCGAGTAAGATTCATTAAAATGAGAAACATTTTTTATTATGAATATTTTTTGTATCAAAGATTTAAATTTAACACCTCTAATTAAAGATATATAAATTTATATTCATCTCATCACTATGATGGTTGGTACTTTTTCACTTACATCTCATCCAAGCCAAGTAATATCAACACAATCATGTGAGTTGGAAAACACAAGAATTGATTCAAACTTCAGGTATCACAATCACATAAGTAACACAAAAGAAATTCTTATTGAATACTCTCTATGCACAATATGTAATATACTTGACTTTGAAGGTACAAAAACTTAAAAGGATAATATTGTCTATTCACAAAATCTCTTCTACATTTATATTCTTGAAAGTTAGTCTTGGATTCATATATTATAAACTAGGATAAACCATGACCAACAAGATGTTTGTACACTATATATACATACATAACATAGTAGCACTTTAAAATATTCCAAGTGATGACAAAGTGACCTTCAACAAGCTCTTTATCGCTTCGATTCATAATTTTTCTTTTTAGCAAATGACACATGCATTAGGATTCTCTTCAATGCTATGATGATGATCTTGGTAATATGTGTGCATAGGAGGAGGATGATAATAAGGTCTATATGGCATTACCATACCTATTGGTACCATTGGCTTCTTCTCTTCTTCTTCCTTTTTTGTTTCTTCTTTCTTGTCTTCTTTTTCTCCTTCTTTTTTAGGCTCTTCTTTCTTTGTTTCTTCTTCTTTCTTTGGTTCCTCTTTTGGTCCTACTAACATCATTTCTACTGCCCAAAACTTGCGCAATTTGCTCACTACGCTCACCGGATCAACCGTCCCTATTATCGTTAACGTCTTACCTTTCATATCTATCATAATTTCATCAATCCCTACAAAATTTCAAAAGTGTCAATTTCATTATACAGAGACGGATTCAAAATGTAAATTATTTAACTAGGTTAGATCTTTAAAGTTTATAAAATGACCTTGTCATATAATAGAAGTATTTGTTACTTAAATTCTTGGTGAATTTTTACATATAAATTTATAAAGAGCTACATTTGTAACAACATTTTCATTTCTTTTGTTCCAAATTAGTTACTATATTTCGATGAGACCCTTCACCAAAGAAGAATTGACAATACTAAGAAATTATATAACACCATTAATAAAATTAATTTAATAAAATATACTTTTAATTAAAATTTTCTTTAAAAATATGTCAAATTAATAAAGGTCAAGTAATATGATACGAGGGAGCTTTATATTAGGGCAAAATGAGTTGCTGACGTTTAGAGAAGGACAACTTGGTAAGTTGTAATTATGGAGGACCCATTTGACGTGGCATCATTCAAGAATCGACGTGTACAAATTATTTTCCTATTCTATCCATTTCAATTTGTTTGATATATTTTGACTCAACACAAAATTTAATAAAGTAAAGAGGGTTTGAATTTTGTAGTCTCAAATTAAAAAACGGGTAATACTAAATAGCCAAAAAATTTGACCAGTATTTGGTCAGAAATTTAAAAAGCATATAATATCCTTTTTATTTTAAAATAAACTGATCGTTTTTCCATTTTTTAATTAAAGTTATTAATGACAAAAATGTTCAAAAAGGTAAAATTACATAGTGTGAAATATGTTATTTTACCATTCTGGCCAAATTTTCTGGCTAAAATAATGTTTCTATTAAAAACATATGAAGTGTACTAAAATGCTGTTAAATTTCGTGATCTTAAATATGTTATGTGAAAAGTTGAAATTAACAAATTATTAAAAAAATACACTTTTGAAACATGCTTTAAAAAAAGTATGACAATCAAACTGAAAGAAACGAAATTTTTTTTTTCTTCTTTTCTCCAAAAAGCCAAAAACATATCAATGAATTCAACGTAGTTGCCATATTAAATTAATATTTCCACATCAAGTTTACAAATAATATTCACCACTTGATTCTCCTAACCCGTTAACAGTTGGACACTAATAATAAGCTATATGTAGTACTAGGATATTGTAAATTTTAACTTGTAATAGAAAATTAATTATTTTTTCTGTTTAGATTTATTTATCATAATTACTATTTAAATAGTAAAAAAATAATTTCAAAATGAGTAATTTTTATTGCAAAAATATTAAAAATTTAATATTTAAATTCACACCATACTTTAGTTAATTTGATATTTGTGTTTCGAATCAAATCAAACAAATTGAAACCGTGGAAGTATTAATTACCTGGAAGAGCAGCCACTATCTTCAAGGCCTTCCTTTTTTCTCTGTCATCTCCCAAATCCAATTTCAAGATAAATTTCTACACAAATCAAAGTTAAAGAAAGAAAGCTTAAAATAAGGAACCAACAAAATTTTACTAAATAGCTAAAATTTCATGTTAATTCTATTTAACTAGATTAACAACTAATAATATGAAAGTTCAATTAGTTGAGAACATTTTAATGATAAATTAGCTAGATAGAGATTATTGATAAATTTCATAACTGTGTCTACGTTTTTTTAGTAGTGATCCAATAAGAATCTAGGAAAGAAATGTTAAGGCACTGATTCCGTAAACTCAGTAATTTTCGTTTCTATACCGAAAGTAGAAAAGGTAAAACACATGTGCAGTCGGGGCAAAGCCTCATGTAAGTTACCGATTCAGTGAATTTAGTAACTTTAATTCAAATTTTATATTTATAATAAAAAAAATTATTTGATTTACATAAATAGAATCCTATAAACAAAAACTAATGATTTAAAATTCATAAACTAAAATACTGACTCGATCAAACCATGTATATGGATGTACAAAAGAAGAAAAGAAATGAAACAAGATGAATGAAGAATATCATACCTTCATTGTACAATAAGAGTGAATGGAATAAGAAGAAACAACAACTAACAAAAAGTGGAAAATATAATGGCAAAGTAGTAGAGGATGAGAAAGAGACAGAAATTTGTACAATTTTATAATATATGGTTTGTATTGACGAGTGGAAATAAAAAGACATTGTACTTTTGAAGTTATATTTCTTGTAAGAGGCTTTATTTCTAGCCAAGCAAGTTTTCTGCCTAATTGCTAATGCATCGTGGCATACAACAGGACCCCCCCACCCCCACCCAGGTAGTTGATCAGTATTTCCTTCATCTCAATTTATGTATCATTATTTGAATTTTGAGATACATAAAAAGATAAAAAAAAGAGCAACTTTCACATATAGCAAACACACAATTCATATTTGTATGCTATAACAAAGTTTGGATAATTGCGCTCCATAGCAAACATAAATATGTATATTTTGCTATACATATACAAAAGAAATCAGTTGTATAATCTACTTTGATATACATATACAAAAAGATCAATTGTATAAAGTGAGAGAGGCGAGTGAGCGAGTGAGATCTGAGAGAGTGGCGAGCGAGATCTGAGAGAGGGGAGAGAGGGAAATGAAAATATATGTATATATACAATTTTCACGCATTTTATACATTTGAGTTTTTGTATAAAGTGAGAAAGGCGAGTGAGAGAGCGAGGTCTGGGAGAGTGGCGAGCGAGATCTGGGAGAGGGGAACGAAAATATATGTATATATACAATTTTCTCTCGCTTTATACAAACACAAATGCACTTTATACACTTGTGTTTGTATAAAAAACGAGAGAGGCGAAGGAGAGAACGAGAGTGGCGAGTGAGATTCACCAGGAGAGAGGTGAAATAGCAACAGTTTGCTATGAGGTACAATTAAATCAAACTATTATAACATTTAATTTGAATTAATAGTTTGCTATTATATACAATTTTCCCTAAAAAAAATTCGATAAGAGAAATGACAATTAAAATAGTAGTTGTGCCACATAAATTAAGACATGTGGAGTCTTATTTTAGAAAATGTTCATAATTGTTAATGAAATAAGTGAAATTGCTTAAATTTATCTTCTTTTGTTATATCTTTGTATAACAGTCATTTTTCGTATAGTAATATTCAATTTATTATAACAGTTAAGTTCTAATTAAGTTATATTATATGTTTTCTTTAATAACATATCTTTATAGCAATCAAAAAATATTTAAACAAACGAGGTTTTTGTTCTAATATAAGAAGCTTCACAAACCTTTAGCCAAAACAATGTACTAAACAACCTTATAAGAAGACGTCAAGCATAGGCGTATTCACACGAATTCTAAACAACCCATAGACCAGAAGTATAATTCAAATTTCATGTTCGTTTCATCTACTTATTATTTTATTTAGAACATTAATATTAGTATGAAATTTTGTATTATTTAATTTCTTGTTTGATAGTATTTTCAACTTATATATGCATAACTAATACACACTCTACCTATTTGTAACGAGTTGATTCCATCGTTAGGGAAAAGTCAATGGGGAAAGAATTGGACCGGAAAAACTTTTTGTAGTAACTTGGGATTTTCTAGCCTAGTCCAGATTTGGACGAAATCTTAGTCAGTAAGGTCTAGGGAGGTGAGTGAAACTCCCGAAACTGATCTTAGCGTGAACTGATATTTTTCGAGTGTCTTGGGATGAAGGTGTGTTGTGAAATGGCGGTTTGGAATTCTTAATTTTGCTCACTGTTTTCCGCCAGGGCGGGACCGTTGCAGCGGGGTGAGGACTGTTGTGGCGGGACAGTCGCGATTTAAGTCAGAAATAAACCCTAAATCGCTTTATTCTGCACTTTTCGACTTTGAGAGCTAAAGAATGACCCCATGTGTTTTCTTAATGGTTTTCCACCATTGGCTTGACATAACTGTATATCTTGAGAATTGGGAATTTGTGCGTTGTTCGTAAGTGATGACTAATATTGTATATGTTCGGTATATGCATGTTCATTATTGTTGTAATAACTTATATATGTTTCACCTTTTGGGATAGCCACGTGATCCTACCAGTACACGGTGGTTGTGTACTGATACTGCACTTGCTTGTTCTTTGTTGAGTACAGGGCATCTTCAGGCGGCTATTGATAGACCTCAACTAGGTGACTATTGAGCGTGACCGGATTCAAGGGTGAACCAGTTCTTTTAGGCTGCCATGGATCTTTCTTGTTTAAGTCCACTCTTTTCAGACTCAGACTATTTGCTTAAGGGGTTTGTTTAGTTTCGGGGTTGTACCCCTTGTTCTTAGACTTGTCGTTCGTAGAGTTTTGGTACAATGACTTTCAGGTTCTAGGGGTTGAATTTCCACATTAGTTTGGTTAGTTAATTGTTTAAACCTTTGGAGTTTATGAGGACTCCATTTTTATATTATTGTCATTTAAACCTGCTTTCGTATCTTTAAATGTCTTAGTTTTTAGTTAAGTTGTTAGTTGGGTTGTAGTAATGATTCTCCCACTGGAGGGTTAGTGTGGGTGTCAATCACAACAGTCTAGGTCGTGACACTATTCATGGTATTTAAAGACGTACATAACTGAAAATTAAGCTAAAGAATGTGGAGAGTATTTTTTATAAGAAAATAACTTTTTTAGAAAATATGTCAGACGTGTTATTGACTTATTGTTAATATTAGTAGACTAATTCAAACAATGACTACGAAATAATAATAATTATAATAATAATAATAATAATAATAATAATAATAATAATAATAATACACTGTGTTTCAATTTAATCCCTTAATATTCTACACTATAAACTTGATTATATATTTCTATACTAGTCCTTTAATTGCCTTTTTTAATTCTACACTATAAACTTAACAATTTTATCCACTTTGTAAATTATTATAAAATTCTATATTCTAAATTCTAAATTCAAATTCATAATTTGAACTTCAAATTATGAATTCATGTGTATAATTGTAACTAATTAATGACATATGAATTTTTTTTCCAACACGTGATAAACCGAAATGTGCTTTAATTATTTGGTCCCCAGGCTTGCGGCTATTAATGACTACTGAGTAGCACAAAAAGTGTTATTTATATCAGCTATAAATTAATTATAAATAAAGTTCTTATGATAAACATTAATTAGTACCTAACATGCTAGTTAAATTACTATAATTGTCTCTCCTTGTGTGTACATAATTATTAAAAACAATCATTTTTCAGGCTAACATTTCGATTTTGCATGTTTATATGATTATGATTAGGGTGTTATGATAGTCAAGTGATTCATTTGCTTTATTGCTTACACTTGTCATTAGTTTAAAAAAGAACTACTTGACACAAAATTTAAGATGATAAAGAAGATTTTTTAATTTTATGATCATACATTAAAGTTATGCTAAATGAATATTTTTTAATTTTATGACTTTAAATATATAACATGAAAAAATTGAAATTAAAATATTATAACATAAACTATAGGGGAGGAGAATATTATAGAGCTAAACCTGGAGGAAGGTCTCTGAAATTATCCCTAATTTTTTTTTTAAAAGGAAGGAGTATTATATATTGCATGTGGGGGTCGGGTATACACGTAAACTACCTTTTTTGAACAATAGTTTTCTGTGGTTTGTTGTATTTGGTGGCTGACAAATTTTCACCCAATTGGTGTCACACCACTTCACTATAAAGTTTACTTATACTACTCCCTTATTTTAATTTATGTGACACTTTTTGTTTTTCAAGAGTCAAATAATTCAAGTTTGATTGGAATTTTACGCACGAAATCTTTAATTTTTTTGAAATGAAATTTATATATTTGTAAACTATGTAAAAAGTAATATAAGTCACAATAATTGATAATTTAAAATGTTTAAAAGATTTACGAAAAACTTAAGGTCAAAGACAGACTTGTTTGAATCTCGAAATCCAAAAAATACCACATAAAATGGGACGAAGAGATAGTAACTATTTAGACATAAAATAACATGAAAAAAATAATATACTAGTACTGGTTAAACTAAATATAATAAATGACACTTGTTAGATTGATAGGGCGAACAAAAACGAAAATCCATTATAGTGATTTTGAATTTCGTATGAAAAGGTTTTCGCTCAACGAATCAAAGGTACATTAATCAGGAATCATTGGTTGCGACGAGGAGCTCTTGGATATATTCTTTTGGATCGCGGAATCTTAGTAAACTCATTTTTCATTTTTAATACATAGTTAGCTTTTTAAATTTATCATTAAATTTAATTTAGATAATAGAATTACGATTTTTTTCTATTGAGCACATGAACGCACAATAAAACATTCCTATTGAAACACTTTCGATTCAAATTTTGAAAAAACTTTTGTGTGTATTCTTAAATGACCATTATATAGATAACTTAACTATTTAAAATATGTCACCTTGTTTAATTATATGTATTAGCCTCAATAACTATACAACCTCATCTTGTTCCAATTGAAGTTGATGTGTAGATAATATAATTTATGTAATTAACTCGTCTACCGGCCTATTATAGACATTTGAGAACACGCACAAAAATTCTTTCAAAATATTAAACAGAAATTAAATATCTAACAAAAATATTTTATTATATGTTCAGGTGTTCAATTAGAACAAGTCATAAGTACTTCAAAAGAATTTTACGTGGAAGACGAAAATGATGACAATATTATATATATTTATATAGAGAGAGAGAGAGGAACTTGCTCTAGGGTCATCAATAAATTTTTTTTCTTGAAGAATCAACATCATATTTGTCTATCCCTAACAAATTTCGTGTAAAGTGCATCTTGCCATTTTGATAAGGGACTTCATTATATATATGCGTCCCTTTCATATGACTAATTATGTGGTTTGTGTTACCAAGAAAATTTAAAAAGACAAGCAATCATTATATATATATATATATATTAAATTTTGGGGTAGCAAAGGGAAATTTTGGGGGGGGGGGGGGGGACAAATTACGAGGCAAAAAATCGAATTATCGCTAATAAAATAAAATTGAAATATGTCAATCAATTGAGCTATTAAGATTTTCCGAAAAACATTCATTTCATTTGTGGACCTAAGCATTAATTTGCTTGGTGGTTCCTAATGTCTGTTTTTGGAATATTCCCTTTCATGTAAGGTTTTTCTTCCTTCCCACTACCTCGTTTGTGATATATATATATTGAGACTCAATATTGGCTAAGAGCACTTTAACATTTAATTTAAGTACCAGTTTGTTGGGTTTAAGTCGTGGCGTGAATGGAAAATAAAGAGAAATAAAATTTTGAAAAAAGTTTTTTTTTTCAAAGGAACTTTGTTTTTTATTTGATAGGAAGAGGAAGATTGTTGTGCTTATATATTCTTGGATAACGTTAATATTCTGTTTATGATAAGATTCAAGAGAGGATTGGGTAGCTAGAGTCGTAGTTATGATTGAACATGACGTTTGTTTGCTGGATATAGTTAAGAGATCATAAAGTTATGTCTTTTCTATAAGTTATAACTTTTGACATAATAAACTCTTTTTCTAGCTCTTAAAGAGTTGAGAAGAAAGCCAATCCTGAAATCGTTTGTTGTTGCTCGGCTCGACTTGGACTTCGACTTCAAATTTGAAAAGAAAGTCTACCTTCACACATCTGGGTTTTAGATTTGAATTTGGTCAAATGAACTGATTGATTAATAAATAATTTTGTAGCAAATTTATTTTCCTTTTATGTTATTTCTTTTTTCAATTTTTGATATTTTTTTCACACAAAATTTATTTTAAAATTTGTGGCCTTTTTCCCTTGGTATAGGGAAATTTCCTAACAGTAATTTCCTTGAACGATAATTGCCAAATCGATTCTGCCTTTTATGAGCAAGCGTTGATTCTCTAACTCTTTATGACTATAAATTCAGAGAATTCACCTTAGTTTCAAAACACAAAGGTATCTGCAAACTTTCTCTCCTCATTTTTGAATTGATTTTAAAACAAAAGTATCACGTGATCTGCTCTAGTTATTGAGTTTGTTGTAATTTTGCAAGCTCAATTGTCAGTACTGCAGAATAGTGTTTCGTTTCATCCTAAAAAAAATTAATTTAAACCATATAGCAAATTGTGATTGAATCAAATTTATTAAGAAAACGCAATTTTCTATTAGGCTAAAAACTTATTTCTTCTAAGTTTGTTGGTTATTATATTCTTTCTTTTACTACTACTAGTACACACTTATCTCATGCCACAAGTTAAATTCCAGCTAATGAATGATTAGTGTTGATAAGTAAAATCATATGCACTTTCTAGGAATCAAACAGGCCGGATCACACAATATTCATGGGCTTGAATAAGTTGGCCTTGCTTGTGTTGGGCTCCATTTTCACATAAATAAGGTAAGGAAAATCACACCATACATATATTTAAGGCCCTATATTATAATACATAAAAATATTTATTATTATTTAGTATAGTTTACCTATACCCCATAGGATTAAGAGCTAATCACATTATTTCCCTACTCTTTTTCAAATTACAAAAATTCTTAAAATTTATGAATTTCGGATACATCATTTGACTTTCGGATACATCACTGGACATCCGGATACATAGGCGATAGATGTATTAGAGAGGGGATAGGACATCCAGATACATAGGAGAAGGATGTATCCAAGAGGAGATAGGATCCAGATACATAAGTTCCTCTACCAACTTCTTATCAATTCCTTTAATTTTTATCATCAAAAATATCTTTTAAATCTTGATTTCGATATGGGTTTCAGGGTTTTTTTCCCTAAGTTGGAAGATGGGTATTTTCTTGATTTGGAGCTCGTTTCTTGGCCGATTTAATGAGTTATTCAACTATAAATTCCTCTTGACTTGTAGAACTTGATTTTCAACTAAAAATCTAATTTTAGCCTTTCAATTTCTAAAGTGATCATTGGACTAATTTACCCCCGGTTTCAAATCCTACCAATATGGGTATCATTTGACTCCTTTTGATGAACTCTTTTCATTCTTGATAGTTGAGGATCGTTGCGGTGATTGTGTGGTTGAGGAAGTGCTCCAATAGGATTGATAGAGTGAAGTTTTGATATTGAGGTATTTTTTACTATCCCTCTTTTAGACTTAAATGAGTAATTAACCTTTCTAAGAGGTCAACTGTGAAATGAGTAGTAACACGAGTCTTAGAAGTTGATAAATGTTGACCTCCTTGTTTAGTTCGTATGATGTCTATTTGTGATGCTTAGTCTGTGTCAAGTCTTGTGTGATATCTGTAATTATTGTGGAAATTCTGTGATATTTGAGTTATTGTCCGATCAAGGGTCCGTGTGATCTATCTTTATATTTGATATTGAGATGTCCGAGTTAGGGATTTGAGTTTATTTTTGAACATCTTAAACTAAAAGAAATGCTTTTTAAGTGGTAAAGATCGAATTCAAATAGTTTCCTCCACTATCTCTATCATTTGAGAATATATTTCATGACTTGTTGAGTTTGGGGACTTATACTATTTGAACCTTGATGAACTGATTATGCCTTGTGTTGTATGTGTTGTAATGCACTCATCCTTATGCAACATATCATTGTTCATGGAAATATGAGAAAGTGGACAAAAACTATCTTTTTTGAGAAAGAAAATGTGATACCTTACTTATATCCTTGACCACGAGGTAGGTGGCAAGTTGATGAGACATTGAGATTGGTTTATGGATTGCCAGTCCCCCATGGGTTCTTGTCTAGAAGTTAAATGTCAGCAAGGAGTATACGACAGGTTATGTGACGACCTTGGTATCACCACATCATTCCATCGTTTCATCATCTCATTACATCGCATTGGCGAGCTTGTTGTGTTGTGTAATTTATTTATGTGTTGATTTAAATATTATATGTAGCCTTGTGTGTTTATTTTATTCACGTCATTCTATATATGGCGGCAGCATCGACTACGTACAAGTGGAAGCGTTTCATAGTTTATTTCTTAAGTCTGTTTAGTTATTTATACTCAGTCGGTTTAACCTACTAAGTACAGGTGGATTGTACAAAAAATTTGTGAAATTCTTTGTTGTTTTCTATTGTTTGGGGCCTGACTTCCCTTCGAGAGTCTCATATGTGTTATTTCTTTCGACTTATACATCATTTGAGATTCTCGAGATGTGTATCATCATGACCTCGTCTATTGGATCATGATAATACTACAACCAAGAGTTCAAATAAGATGATAAACATGTAGAACACAAGTTATACAGTGGTCACAAAGACCAAACAAGAGAATGGTCTTATATGTGATTGATAAACTGCGATTAGAATTCTCTTTTTTATTTGGCCAAGTAAATGTGTCTTAGCACATAAAACTACTCAATTAAGTGATATCTTAAGGTGAAAATATATTTTTATTATAATTAGATATTAAAAAATTATATGTAAACACATGTAATCATATCATACATTGGGGTTGTTTGCTTGGTATGGAAATGCGATAAACTAAATTATTCTATGGATTGAAATATCTTATATGATGAGTTATCCAACATGTTTTTAAGATAACTTGTGCTATAATAAGGTTATAGTATAAATAACTTGAAATTAACTAATATTTTTAATTAAATGGAGAATAAAATAATTCTATATTTAATGTTTGGTGGAAATATTTTCTCTTTATCTTTCATATACCAAACTACCTCAAATAATTTGGTGTAAATTTTGGATGGATATAAATTTATACCGACATGTATAGATGAGTATCCATGGATTAATGTTTAGCACGTGAAGCAAAAGACAAATTTGGTTTGTCCTTACTGGGATGAAGTAGGAGAGCAAGGTTTAAAAAAAAAACATATATAGTACATGAATAAAGTGATAGGGGAGTTTGTTCCAAGAAATCTATTGATATGATGTGATTGGTAAAATAGAATTATATGATAATGCCAATAGCTTTAATAAGAACCAACAAATTTAAGAAGAAGTGATGAACAATCAAGTGTTGTTGGACAGATTTGAAGAAGAAGACAAGAGGAAAATACTTCTGATTACTTTAGATGTGTTATCTATCATTTTTAATTCACATATTATAAAAGTAAGTTTGTGATTGATAACTCAACTTTCTTCTTGAATTTTATATTTGTGCTTTATTAAAGCATTTTCATTTGTAATATCGTTATAGAGTGTATTACAAATTTTATGATGATCATAGAATACAATTAGTTCTATCTAACTCTTATTTTCTTCATGCTTGTTGATTAGTAGATGTTCGTTTTCTCGTTGGATTGATAGGATAAGCTAACCCTCTTGCTTGTATTTGTTTCTCTTGAAGATTTTTATTTTAATAAAAGTTTGATAGACACTCTGTTTAGTGGTATAATTTTTTTTTGAAAAAAGGAGCAATTAGTAATTTATTTTGGAAAATTGGGTCCAGAGGTTTAAGCGTTCGAAACATTAGCAATTCGACACTCGACAGACACTCTGAAAAAAGTGTTACAACATGGCTAGTCAAAAATTTATATACTATCAAAGATAAAAGCATATATCACAATTTCTTGGAAAATGATATCACATATGTAGATTAATGAGGGTTTTTTTTTAATCATGACACGTCAGGTAAATTGAACTAATAGTCCATAAACTATATAAAAATAAATAAATTATATTAGATAAACTCCATACAATGAGCTCGAACCTCCTGATATAACAAGTAAGGGATTTGAAAATATCAAATTTATATATATTCCTTGAAAATAGAATGTAATAGCTCATAATATAACTAATTTCTCTATTTTCCTTTTACACAACGTTTCTTAGAAATTCTACTTCTCTAAATTGACTTGTAACTTATATAGGGGTATATATTTTATACATAATTGAGACATATTATAAATAAAGTAACATAATGCAGTTACCTACGAATAAATAAATAAAAAAGAGGTGTGCACTTGAAGGCCACTAATGGGCAATATTGGGCTAATTATGAAAATGCCATCATCACCTAAAATTGTTGTCTATATATAGCAATTAATAATGTGAGGCTGTTAATGGGAATGAAGTAGAAAAATAAGATATGCAATCAGAGAGAGCACAATGGATTTATGGTCCTCTAGTTTCTACGCATGCTAAGTGTAATCATAGTTTATATATATATAACCACTCTAATTGGAATATTTTCCATGACTCAACATAGCATTTTGGTATGTGACTGTGTTCTCAAAAGTCTAAAACCTAAAAGAGAGTATCTTTCCACAAATAATATTTTTTATCGCTTCGGATAGCTAGTTTGATTGTTGGTTAGAGTTACACAACAATTAATTACGTAGAGCTTAGTTCTGCAAAAATTAATTTTCATTTTAATGTTTTTATTAGTTTATTTTATAAAACAATATATAAATCTACTGATAATTTAGAACTGGTTTATGTGAAATTACAAAATAATAATCAAATACCATACATGATATGCTTGTTTTATCACATAACTAAATAGCTACCAAAACGTGACATTAGCTACTGATAAATACAATCGAAAAAGGAGTAACATGTAGTAAAAATCAGAGGCGTATCCAGGATTTTGAGATGATGAGTGCACTGTAATATAAAGATTGATCTATGATATAAATTTGATTGGTTCGACATTTAGGTTTTTACTACTGAAAACTGTTAAAGTTTTAAAATTATAGGTCTAAAATTAATTCTTATAGACCAATTACCACTTAGAGAAGTGTTATCTAATTTTAGAAAGAAAAATAAAATAAGAAATATAAAATTCAACTTTCTAACCTCGCGGAGAGAGGTGCACCTAGTCATAATCACATTATTTGATACTTGAAGTGTGGGTTCACGCATCTATATTTCAATATTTTTTTAAAATTATAACACTACTTTATATGATCTTGGGAGGGGACCATGGGTTCATGTGAACCCGGTGACCCCCCTTAGATACGCCTCTGGTAAAAACTAGAAAGAGGCCTCATATTAAAAAAATTACTTTAATATATATATCTCAATCTCAAATAAATTAGTATCAACCATATATATGAGTCTCAATATCCTGCTACATTCATATTCATCACTGTTAAAAATATATTAAGAAATGATGTAATATTTTTTTAAAACCTTATTAAGAAATGATGTAATATTTTTTTAAAACCTTATTAAGAAATGATGTAATATTTTTTTTAAACCTTAATATTTAAACTGTATCACTTAAACTGAGACGAACAAACGAAAAATAATATAACTTGGATGTGATATGGGAAGGCCTAAAAGGAAAGCCCGTGAAGTGGGACGGCAATAGTGCGGTAAGGGTCACGAGAGTGAATTAATGGCTAAAATCCAAAGACAAAATGGGAACCCACTAAAACAACTTTCCAACTGAAACGGCCAAAAAAGTTGGTCACAGACCCACAGTTTCTTACACCCCTCTTTGACCCTTTTGTTGCTGTTTCAAATATCCAATGTTGTGCACCATCAACAATGTTACTTCATCCGTCTCACGCCTTTCATCGGAAGATTATATAGTATCTACATGATTAAAGTAATTTTTTATGCATATATATAGTAGATATCGAACCTTTTTTGACTAGTTTGTATGTCTACTTCTTCAGATTTTAAATCTCTCTAATAAAAATTCTGACTTGAGTCAATGTGTGTAGTTCTTTAAATCTTATAATCTTAAACTTGTTAGGTATAATGTTAAAATTAGAAGAATTATTGAATATAAAAAAGACATTTTTTTGAAACAGATCAAAAAAAAAATTAAATACTTATATTAGGATGGAGATATATACCATCCAATGTTGTGATAGGATGGTTAAGTATTCAAATATTTTAAATTATAGATTTCAAATTTAAATTTTGGGAATGAAGTTATCTTTGATAGTTGTGTCCCAAGATGCATCGGGTGGGAAAAAAAACAATGTTGTGATTACATCAACGAAGGTTGTGGCGATATTGGAATACTTTTAATCATTTTGTGAGGTTTCGAATATGGATTATGAGAATGAAGAATTTCTTAATAAAAAGTTTTAGAATTTGAACTATATGGTTTTGATTTTGGAATTTTATTATAATTCATTTGATTTACTGAGTTTGAAATTAAAAATGGTAAGTTTATAAAGGTACAATTCTTCTTTTATTCTTGTTGATCCCACTTAATCTTAAAATAATACTCCAATACATTTATGAGGAGAGAGAAAAAAGAATCTACTTTTTAAAGGGCAATTTGGTAAACATTTCAAAGTCTTCATTTATTTGTTAAACTCCGTGCCCGGTCAAATGTTGTCACATAAAATGGGACGGAGGGAGTATAATTCATTTGATTTACTGAGTTTGAAATTAATTATTTATATTGATTTAATGGATTTTTAAACAAAGATATATAGTTCGAACGAATATTATTGAGTTTAGATAAATGCATATTCCTACGTCTACTTGCTATTTACTTTCCTTATTAGACCTAAATTACACGGTGCAAAACAACATTCAAGTAGGGGTTCATACAATATCACTTATTGCTCAGAAGAATTGCTTATCATATATATATATTACAAGTCAAAAACAACAAAATGCATGATAATTATAACATTTGAATCTTCTTGATTTGAAATACAAGCTTGATATAGTTTCTTTTTATAAAAATTGAATTCTCCAGTAAAATTCTTGACTCCATCTCTGATCTGACCCGGATGGTTATTCCAAAAAAAAAAAAAAAAAAAAAAATGTGCATATGAACCTAATAATGTGGAAACCCCTACGTCTTTACTTGGTCTACAATCGAGGATTGACACCACTAAGATAATATAAGAATATTAATTGATGAAGTATACTTAACAAGTATATGAAACGTATGCATTTTAACTTTATCATGAAACTTGTTTGGACTATGATAGTAGTGATCTAATTGAGTAATAAACTTTTAGATGATGCGTTTAACTCTAGTTTGAGTGATCAATGAGTTTTCAAATGTCTTAATTCTTTATATAATCTTATTAAATAAGTACAAGTTTATAAAATCACATAATACACCATCACAAATATATTCTTAAAAACACATTACTTATTGATCAAGCTTCAATTCAATAAAAAAAAATTAAACATAAGTTACGGTGTACTAGTTTTTAATATAATCCTCCCACATAGTACGAACATTAATCTTCTCACGTTGAACTTGCATTTCTCGTTCATATGATTGAGAAGACGAACCAACATTGTTACTTTGAGTCATTTGTTGGTCAATTTGGTTGGTAAATATATTTGATAAAAAATAATAAATTTGGTGAATATAAATGGTAGAGTAGAAATTGATTTGATGATTAATTCTATGCTAGTGAGAATAATCATTATATGAGATATAAATGGTTTAAAAAGTAATGATATGAATTATAAATTTTATTACATATAAAATAAATAATTAGTAGATATACATGTGGTTTTTTTTTTACAAAATATGTTAATCACATAAAATTAACATATCATCTCCTTTAATTATATGCATCAACTTCAAGTAGAAAAGGTTTGAGGGAGGAAGGACGAATTATGACTTATTGAGGCAAATACGTATAATAAGAGCAAATGACATATTTTATGTGATTAACTTAACTACCTAATAGACGAATAACAACATAGGTGAAAAAAATATATCTAGTTGAAACATTGTATTAGAAGTTAAGATGTTCAATTGAAACCTGACTCAGTTTAATTATGTATTAAGCCTTTTAAAATTGGTATGTGTATGTATGTAAAGCAAATAAAACAAAATCAGAAAGTGGAAAAAAGGTGGAGGAAAAAATAGTCCATTTCAGAGAATCTTTTACATCAATCCAAACACAGCAACATTTCAAAATTGACCATTTCAGTAACAAAATTTTGTCTATATAATACTACACCAAACTAATTCCATACCATATATTTCCACCAAGCAATGCACAGAATTCCACTCTCATCTCAAGTAAGAAATTATTTACTCCTAATTTCTCTTTCTTTAGTGCAGTGTAGAGAGCAATAACACAAACAAATGTTCCTTCTTTCTTCTACAACTTTCTATAACAAATGCATCTTTAAATCCCTTGAAAATGTGTCTTTTTTTTCCTTAAATATGTGAAATAAATTCTAATATTTGTGTTCTTGATCACCACGGAGCGTAGTGGGATGGATATGATCCTTTTATCCTTAAATAGAAGCTTTGAGTTTGAGTCCTGGAGCGGAAAAACTCTTGGTGGGACTATGATCCCTCTTTGGTGGACCCTACAAAAGGGCATCTCGTGTTCATGTAGGGTCTAGGGAAGGGTTGCATTCCATCAGGATTCAGGGGTATGATATAGATAGTCTACCCTGACACAAGCACCAATGACTAATTTCACAACTTGAACCTATGACCTCATAGAGACAACTTTACCGTTACTCTCAGCCCCTCGTAGAATAGGTCCAATGATTTTGCACACTAAATGCACATAGAAAAGGGGGGGAAAGAGCAATTCTGAGTCAAGACTCAAGAAACATGGCCTTAAAAAGTTCATTTTTCTTAGTGTTGTATGTTTAAGTTTTTTCTTAATATGTGTTCTTGCCTCTTGTTATGTTTCTGCAGATGGAAAAGACAAGTTGGTTGCTGGTAGTGGTAGTAGGGGTGGTGCTTATAAGTTTACTAGGAGGAGCTGAGGGAAGAAAATCAAGAAATCTTGATGAATCTTCTTACTATGATTTAGAATACTCAGCAATAAGTTGTAGAGCACACAGTGCATCCATAACAGATTTTGGTGGAGTTGGTGATGGGAAAACACTCAACACAAAGGCATTTCAAGAAGCAGTGAATCAGTTGAGCAAGTATGCATCAGATGGTGGATCTCAGCTTATTGTCCCTGCTGGTCAATGGCTCACTGGTAGCTTCAATCTTACTAGTCATTTCACTCTTTTCCTTCATAAGGATGCTGTTCTTCTTGCTTCTCAGGTACTCACTCTCATTTTTCACTTCAGTTTCACTTTTCTTAGTCCATTTTAAAAAGGGAAGTCCGGTGTACTAAGCTCCTGCTATGTGCGGGGTCTGGGGAAGAGTTGGACCACAAAGGTCTATTGTACGTAGCCTTTGTATTTTTGCAAGAGGTGGAAACCCGTGACTTCCTGGTCATTTGGTAGCAACTTTACCAGCTACGCAAGGCTCCCCTTTGCGTTTCCCTGTCCATTTCAGTTTATAAAAGGCAGTCTGATGCACTAAGCTATACCACGTTCACGCAGAATCCAAGGAAGGGTTGCATTCCAAAAAGGGGTGTGACATAGGTAGCCTATCCTGATGCATTACTGTTACTCCAAAGCTCCGTCTTCCAATCCATTTCAATCTATAAAGGGCCTTCAATCCATTTCACTCTATAAAGAGCAACTCCATGAACGAACGTCCCACATTCATGGGTCCCACAAAGGGTCGCATCCCAAGGGTTAAGATATAGGTAATCTATCTGATGAAAGCATCAATGATTGATTCCACGGCTTGAACCCGTGATCTATAGGTCACACGAAAAGACAACTTTACTATTGCTATAAGGCTCCTCAATCCATTTCACTCTATAAACTTATTACTAAAAGTTCAATGTTTCGCCTTTAAAAAGACGAAGTATATTATTTTGTATTAAAATGAAATAGACCTGAATAGATTGGAACGGATACATATGATTTGTTTCCCTCCCAACTGATTTGAAATTGAGGCGTAATTGATTGACTGATCGAATTGATTCAGGATATAAACGAGTGGGCTGTTATAGACCCATTACCATCATATGGTCATGGGAGGGATGCAGCAGGTGGAAGATACATCAGTCTTTTATTTGGAACTAACCTCACTGATATTATCATCACAGGTAAATTATATGCCTAAGCTATTAATTTCTCAAACTTGTAAGACATTTTATAAATTTGTGATTCTGTTTTTTTATAAATGATTAGGTGAGAATGGGACCATAGATGGACAGGGTGATATTTGGTGGCAGAAATTTCACAGCAAAAAGCTAAAATACACAAGGCCTTACCTGATTGAAATTATGCATTCTGATAATATTCAGATATCAGATCTAACTCTTGTCAACTCTCCATCTTGGAATATCCATCCTGTTTATAGCAGGTGATAATAAGCCAAAATCTTCAGTCTGACACTTGTTAGCTATTACTATAGTACACAAAAAGCTTATCAAGAATCTTGTTACTTGTGAAATTTCAGCAATATCATTGTCCAAGGCATCACTATTTTAGCTCCAGTAAAATCACCAAACACTGATGGGATCAATCCAGGTTTGCTTTTATTTTTTTCCTATGCATATTTTAGTGAATAAAAGATAATCGTATATTGTCCGATTTTTTACTTTCTTTATCTTTGGTTCTGTACAGATTCTTGCACAAACATGAAAATTGAAGACAACTACATTGTATCTGGAGATGATTGTGTTGCAGTTAAAAGTGGCTGGGATGAATATGGTATAAACTACGGGATGCCAACAAGTCAACTAATCATCAGACGCCTCACCTGCATTTCGCCTTATAGTGCTGCAATAGCATTAGGTAGTGAAATGTCAGGTGGGATTCAAGACGTTAGAGCAGAGGACATCACGGCTATCAACACAGAATCAGGGGTGAGGATCAAGACTGGTGTTGGTCGAGGCGGTTTTGTTAAAGATGTATATGTCAAAGGGATGACATTGCACACCATGAAATGGGTATTTTGGATGACAGGCAACTATGGACAACATGCTGACACTCATTGGGACCCTAATGCATTACCAGAGATAAAAGGGATCAATTACCGGGATGTTGTGGCTGAGAATGTGTCGATGGCTGCTCGTCTTGAGGGGATTTCAGGGGATCCATTCACCGGAATCTGCATTTCAAACGTGACGATAAGTATGGCAAAGAAGGCTAAGAAGTATCCATGGACTTGTACTGATATTGAAGGAATTACAAGTGGTGTGCAGCCTCCACCTTGTCAGTTGTTGCCTGATCAAGGTCCAGAAAAGACTCAAATGTGTAGTGTTCCTACAGAGAGTTTGGCCATTGATAACATAGAGATGCAAAGATGTTCCTATAGATTGAATTACTGATAATAAGCTATCCAAAATGTATCAGCAATGTAAGTGTAATGAACTATCTGAAATTTTAGTGCTTTCATCTTCAATGTTAACCCTGGAACATCCAGTAAAATGTGCATACAACAGCAACTACTGCTACACCTCAACTTCAAACAAGTTGGGGTCGATCATATGAATCAACTCTGTCAGTGGTGTTATGGAACAACTACCGGACGAGTGGTAATAAGGAACTGACAATGTCACTCTATTTAAGCTCATGGCAGGTACTAAAATGATATATTTTCTACTAGCATATAAATATATGACATGGCCAAAAGACTTCTGTCCCGAAAAAGAAGTGTGTTATATAAAAATTCCAAGGTTTTCATGTGGTGCTACAGCAGCTTCATTAATAAGAAGGCAAATTATGGATAAA
Organism: Solanum commersonii; assembly: GCA_029007595.1. NCBI lineage: Eukaryota > Viridiplantae > Streptophyta > Magnoliopsida > Solanales > Solanaceae > Solanum > Solanum commersonii. Next base: position 6,195,367 of record JAJTWQ010000023.1, on the reverse strand, counting down.
ACACAGTGATACATAGACCAAACAGAGATTCTTATCAACATGCAAAACACTGCAATAGGCATACAACTTCAAAACTCGTTCGTTCACTGTCCATTCTAACAGGAACAATTTTCCATGTTATGTCAAACCACTTGAATAGGTAAAATGTTTAGTTCTATAAGCCAGAGAGAATCTGGCATCAAGGAGGAGTCAGTATTTAGAACCAACTGATTGCAGGCTACTCTTTAGGTTCTTTATACAACACCAATAAACCAAACACAACAAGAGAATAAGTATCTGACTTAAGCCACTAACAATTTCTTGAACCAAATAGCTCCACCATATTTATTCAGTCATCTTCACTGGGGAACATTACAAATCTAATACACTATTTTAGAGAAGTTGTGTCACCAAACGCTTATTGTATACATCATATAACCACGTCTCTTTCAATGAGTTGGATCAGGATTAAATTTTGCAGCTTCCCTCCAGATGAGCTCCTTGATATTATCTTCAGTGAGAGATGGCTGCTCAAAATCCAAACTGAAAGGCCTCGGACAAACAGGTTCTTCGTTGATTTCATGAAGAGGTGCCAAGTATGGGTGACAGAGAGCTTCATCAGCTGCAATAATCCAGAAAAAGGTTATTAACCAGAAAATCTTGTTGTAGCCTTCTTTTTCAAATTTCACTAGCATTTCAGTAAATTTAGAAAGATTTTGTGTGGAGATGAGCCTTAAAACTCCATTGTAAATTCTTTACCAGTAATACGCCTGCTTGGATCAAAGATGAGCATCTTTTCAAGCAAATCTACAGCTCGAGGAGATGAATTTGGGAATCTGGCAGCAAATTGTTGCCTTGGGTACCTTGGAAGTTGTCTAACGTATCTCCGGGCATTATTACTCCGGAGAAACCCAAGGCTGGCATCATCTGGTGAGCCTATGAGCTATTGAAAAAGCCAAATAGAGCATGTCAGTTGAACTGGTTCAGCTCCAAGCCAAAAGGAACTTCTAAATGCATGCAAATTAACAGAAAATCCTGAATAAGTAGATAGAAAAGGTGCACAAAGTTCAACAAACAAACAAAGATCAGAAGGAGAGATCAAAGGCATTCTTCTTGTTCAAAGATTCCATCATTATTCAACATACTCGTGCTAAAGCTAAGGTATCTGTTAGGATGATGCATGAATTCAGAAACTACAAATGCTATCTACTAGTATACCTCAGTGATAAGTCTCAACTGGTGTACGTAATCTCTGCCAGGAAAAAGGGGTTGTCTTGTCAATATTTCACCGAGTATGCAACCCACTGACCAAATATCAATTGCCGATGTATATTCTGAACAATTTAGTAGCAACTCTGGTGCACGGTACCAGCGTGTCACACAATATTCCATCATGAAATCTGTCTCAGTTGTCGTCCTTGCTAGCCCAAAATCTCCAATCTTTAGGTCACATTTTGCATTGACAAGCAAATTGCTGGGTTTTAAATCACGATGCAAGATATTGGCAGAGTGAATGTACTTAAGTCCTCGCAATATTTGGTACAGAAAATGCTACAAAATCAAAAAAGGCAACCACACAAAATGTTGTATAAAAATGACGATAAGTTCCAAACAAATGCACATTATTATGGGAATATGAAACAACAATAAAATTTGGCTGTATATATTTGTAATTCTTAGATCTGATGAATATGTGGACGATATGCATAGTTGTCAGGTAATTAAATACGAATATACAACCGAAAACCTTAAAAAAATGGGTGAAGCAGCCCATGATCTTCTAAACCCTTTAAGATCCATTATATTATTCATGTGGAACACTATATAACTCAGCAAAGGAGACGACAGTCAGCTGGAAAATTTTTAAGAGCAATGTGCCTGGGAGGGATAGGATAATCCATACAGAATATATCATTCAGGGTAAGCAAAATACTGCCAGATTGTTCCTAACAGTTTCGAAGAACAGAGGAAGGAAGAAAGGTTAAAACAGGCCATAAGAAAATTCTCTTCCAAAAATTTCTTGTGATTCTGAACCAATCATCAATATTCTATATCTTTACATGCATCCTGGAAGAGAAACGAATATTAAGAATCTGCGCAAGATGGGAAGTCGTAATATAAAATAGTCTGTTTGGACACCATACAAGTGTTTATTGCTTTGAAATCTAAAAAAAATCCCGAAAGGGTGTATCAAGCCAACAATTCAAAGGTTCATTGCTATGAATTAGATTCTAATTCAGAACTACACACCAAATAATAAAGCCAGCTAGCTGGTTAGATAATAAGAATCACAATTATGGAATTAGTGCACGACATGAAGTGTAGCTTACTCGACAGTGCTCATCAGTCAGCTGTTGGCTGGAATGAATAATCTGATGAAGATCAGTGTCCATCAGTTCATAAACAATGTACACATCATTAAAATTCTTCTTTTGAGGAGGCCGTATAACATCTTTAATTGCAATCACCTGCATATTTGGAAAAAGTTGCATGTAAGTGGGATTCTGTATCACCTTCCACAAGATCTTAAAATATTAAGCATTCCAAAAGTACAAGAACAGTACTCAGAGATAATCAATTAGTTATGATAAATGCACATGCTTCCCATTTTTCAAGTGGCAAATCTTACAATTAAAATAAAAATAGATCATCTTAACCTTAGCAAATGGGTTGAACTTGACAATGAAATAGAGAATTTGGAAGAAGTATTCACTTCAAACTTGTACTTTCCTAACACTAAAATTATATACTTATACCAACTTCCCTTTCATTTCTATGCCTCTCTTTTCTGACTGAAGGCAGTAGATGGAGAGGGGGAGGCGACAGTAATATTCAATTTTATTGCCTAGTCTACCATTTCAGAGCAATATTCATTATGTTCTTGTTTCTATCTTTTTCTGTTTTCCGCCAACATAATATACATGAAAGGTATGAATATAACTGGTGATACCAATTCTCACTCGGATCAGAACCTCTGAAAATAAGATAGATTCTTTAGAGGCCTTAAGTTCTTCTTTTCACATTGCCCTTCTTAACCTGCATCCTTTTCTTCAGCCTACTCTAGTGATATAGCATACACCTCAAAAGCCCCACTCCAGAGAAAAACAAAATCAAATCCATGTATATTACATCCAGTAAGAAAAAAGGGAAAAACCACATGTAAAAGGACAAGAGGGAAGTAGTGATACATGTCAACTTTTTAGTGAATAAACAAGGCAAAGACAAATGAAGATGAATTGGTCGAAGGGGCACGGGTGCAATATTCAGATTTCTGGAAAGGTACAATACTCACATTCTCATGATCCATGTGACTGAGAAGCTTTATCTCTCTTAATGTCCTTTTGGCATCTATTACATTATCAAATGCATTCCCAATCTTCTTAATAGCTACTTCCTCACGTGTCTCTGAGTTCACAGCAGCACTGCAGCAAAAAAATTTAAGAATATATATATTAATATGCAATTTACCGTCACATAGTAATAAAATAGAGGAGACACAATTTCATAGAGGATAAGTGCAACATATAAGATCCTAATTGCAACACAGGAAAAATTTAATTAAATACTCTAAAACTTGCATAACATAGGCTTCAACAAAGTCACATGATATATCATGTATATCATGACCATAATGAACAACTTCCAAGAGCTTACATTAGATTGGTGGGACATGCATATACAAGGAAAAGTGAGTTTGACCTGATAATAGTCATGCGAACGGAAACATAAAAACAACCATACCCGTATACCTTCAGTGTCAAAAAGACGAAAATTTCATGGAGAAGTGACCATCATTAAGCATCTTTCTATCACTTTATCTCTCTCTCTCTCTCTCATAAGATAGAGATATGGCTGAGCATGATCTGATTCATAGTTTTCACATATCAACCACACAATCTTACAAATTCACTGGATCCAACTTCAATTATCGATATTTTGAAAACTTCCATGTTTTTACTAAATAAAACTCCCTCAATTTCACTTTATATAATCGTGTTCAACTAGGGACAGAGTTTGAGGAAGAAAGAAAGATTCTTTAGCATGACATTTCCACGACTACAGAAACATATCCATGTCGTAAAATGAGAAGTTTAAAGTTAGAAGAGTTTTGATATCATTTTTTTTAAGATGCTAAAAATGACACATTGAAATATAAAACAAAACAAAGGGAGTAATTTAATAGTTTGGACACCTATAGACAACAATCACAAAGAGCATAACCTCAAGATAAACAACTCAAATCTCCATGCAGGGGCAAGCTTTGCTCCTCATCAGAGAGCACTATTTATGTAAAACACACAAAAATTCACATACCTGTATAACTAATAAGAGAGAAAAAAGAGATACAGAGTTTAAACCTAAAAACAGGACAGCCGGTGCACTAAGCTCCCGCTATGCCCAGGGTCCAAAAAATACACACAGCCTGCATTTCTGCAAGAGACTGTTTACACAGCATGAACCCCAACAACTTTACCAGTTACGCCATTAAAACCTATGCATATAAAAAGATGGAATTTTTATTATTTTCTTACCAAACCATTCCATTAGCTCCACGACCAATAGGTCTAATAGGAGGAACATATTTTCTTGAAACTTCAAACAGAGAGCCGTGCACATTATACTGAACATAACGACCCCCATGAGTTGGAATTCCTCTAATGTTACTGTGCCCACCATGATCAGCTGAACTTGAATCAAGCGACATCTCAAATGAAATCAACCCCAAAATGGATCTGAAAAACTCAAAACAAGAAAAGGGGTTGAAGAATCTTGAACTATAACACTCTAAATCAAACAAAGCCCCTGTTTTTCCCAAGAAGAAGAAGAAGAAGAAGAGTAAATGGAGATTTGGTGTCTTTTCCTTTTCGGGTGGCTAAATTGTGATTCTCTTTTCAATTTTCTAGAGAGTCCATGCGTGATCATGTGGGAACTTTTGAACTGGAACGCTGCCATTGTTGTTGCCCGTGAAGAAAATTGACTTTGCTTTTCTTTTTCGCCTTCTCTTTAATGTTGTACTGGATGAGTCCTCTTCAAATTTTCACCACACAAGTGTGTAAAGATTTGACTACATACGATGCTCTTTCATATAGCTAACATAAATAAAAAAAATTGTGGCAACCATTTTGTTTGCCATAATTCTCATTTTAAAGTATAGTTAGGGGTCATTTGATTCATGAATATTTGGAATAATTAACACTACTTTTGTTTTAATTTATCGATAATGCACAAGTAGTCCTAAATTATGACCGAAAATCTAGACATACACTTTAACTAAATTAAAGTTCTATTATTCTGAACAGATGATTCATTTATTTTATTTTTGTAATTTTATACATATTTGGCTTACGTGACACACTCCATGACCCCACAAAGTTGAGATGCGTGAGAAATGTTTGAATGTCACGTAAAGCAAAAAAGTGTACAAAATTACAAATAAAATGCCACATTGTCACACACTTTTTTTTCCTTAAGTTTTGTGTCAAGTTAAAATATGACAAATAAATTGAAACACAAAGATTATATGCATCAAAACTTGTATTCACAACACATTTTACATAGAGTATAGAATATGAAATGAATCTACTTACATTAACAATGTAGGAATAAACTATTTAAACACAAAAATCTCATTATTAATCAGTGCATAATCACCTATGTACTATTACTTCTCCAATAAACAACCATTATACAATAATGTGAAATACAACTAGTATGTAAATCAAACAAACTATGAAAATTATTTGAAATATCTATAATAAAACATTGATCACATATTAAAGATGTCAAGACCCAAATTCAATATACGTAATGGTACCTACAAAACTGCTTTAAGTCAACCGTTCCAATCCAAAATTCAAACCAAATCAAATTCAAAACTAGTATGTCATTCTTAGTGTATTAGTCAAGTATAATACAAGTTTCAAAATGCTTAAACATATCATGATAAAACAAAGAATCTGAAAATTAATTTTAAAAAATCACAATTCTGTTTTAGGTACAGGCCATGGACCTCACAACATTTACATGAAAATGATAGCAAAAAAGAGGTGAAAGACAACTAGCAACCAAGGGTGTGGATTAGTGATCGATAAAGTGGATTGACCACCATGACATCTCATGTTCAAATCTCAACGGCCAACAGAGACAATATATATATATATATTTGTATCTGACTCCATTTGCGCCTTATTTTCATTCACATTATGAGTTATTCGTAGACACCCAGAGAACAAAAGTACAACCACATCAAAAATGATCATCAAAAATAATCTTTAGCGGCATTTAGCACTCTTTGTAAAAAAGCCTATAGCGACACTGGATCCAATAGCATTTAACTAATGCCGATAAAGACTTTATCACTCTTTGTTAATATGTATATTTATTGCCGCTAAGGATTGTTTTTTGTGTAGTGAACTAAGTATATGTTAAAGATTTAAAGGTTCAACTTCATTGGATGTGCAATAGAAATGAAACAAAGTTGCTATTAAAATACACAATAAATTTGAAAACAACAAGGATATATATAAACACTACTAAATAACAAAGTACAGATATCTTAAAATAACATGTTGAGCTGAAATAACCTAATTTTGACTATTAAAGACAATCAAAAGACTCTGAAACTTAAGTGGAAGAGCTAAAGTGGTCTGTGACTAAACTTTCAAGCAAAATGGAGCTTTGACAACAGGTAGAGCAAGAATAGATGTTGAAATTCCCCACAATGAGTCACCGCATATTAGACCAGAAGCCACTGCAGGTCCAAAATCTTTAGTCTTCTGCTTGTTATACATTTGTCAACCAAATAGAATCAATGAGCCTAGACACATGTCAATGGCATAGTAGCCTCCAAGGTAAAATGGTATGGCCATGCACATTGGACTCGGAATGAATCGATAAATTCTATACCTGGTCTCAAATCCTCCAGCAGTTGAGTCACTAGGTTGATGAGAATAGCAGCGACAAAGAAGAAAATAGAGAGGTTGAGGCAATTTTTGGGTAGACTTCGACGCCAAGTAGGGCAATTCCACCATACATGAGAGCATATGGTGAACCTTCTGGATCAGCTAATCGATATGCACTGTTGAAAATCCAGAAGACAAGAGGGGTTCCAACGAGTTGGCTTAAGAACATGGAACGCGGCAGAAGCTGTGTGTCTTGTAATGCTCATCATCAAACCACATGAAGCAAGTCCAGCTATCACTCCACTATTCTCCAAACCAACCCAATAACTGAATGTATGTAAGGATTGCAATTTTTCCGTAATTAATTTGAGGTGAGGCCACCAACATGGAAAAGACCATCACCAAGCAAGCATCATGGCAATTGCGATAAATACCATGAAGACTTGTTGCAGATAAATGGGCAGAGTACCAGTCGTCTTTCTTTGTTTCAATCGTTGGCCACATTCCGTTAGCAATGATATGTTGACCATGTAAGGGAAAAGCATACCAACTCCAACATAGGTGGATGAGAAATCAAAATATAACCTTTTGGCATATGTTTGGGAACCAAATGTATGCAAGCCCACAGCCTTCATCACGTGCAAATATAAAGCTGAACCCAAACGATTTGAACCAACTTGTTTCTTTGCGCTTTGCTCTCATCCTTTAAGAGTGTGGAAACAGTTGATAAGATATGCACTTGTCGTTCCACTTGGATACGTACTTCATTATCAGACTTAATAACTTTTATTAATTCTTTTCACAGAAAGTCAATTAATTTTCATTTTTAATTCAAATTATGATTTCTTTGCACAAAAAGTCACTCAATCTATTAAATTTATTGACATGAAATTTTAATTTTTAATCAAAATTTTAAAAATCAAATATATATCCATTTAACCCGACCCGCTACAAATATAATATTGAACTTTTTATTTTACCATTAATTCCATAAATCATTCTCCTTTGTCTCCCCCATTCTTTCCCTCCACTTCTCTCTTCTCTTTTCTTTTCTTTTTTAATTTCTCAATTTCAACTTCTGCTTCACATATTAGTTCTTTTGGAATTTGTTTTTTCTGTTGGGATTTAATGCACAATATATGTGATTCTGATTATAATTTTGCCATGTAGATAGAAGATATTTGGATAGTTTTCACTTTTTCAACATCACCATTCACTCTATATATCCACCATTATAACAGAACAATTCTGTTAAATTCCTTAAGAAAATGCATCTGGAAACAGAATAAATGTAAGATTGACTAGGTTTCGAGGCCTATAAAAATTGTGTTTAGGAATTTAATCCTCTAGCAATTACCCACGGTTTGAATTAATTATTTACTCTCAGGATAGAACGGAACAACATATTGCTAGCTTGATTTTAAAGCAAAAGTTGGGATGCAAATGATTTTTATCCATTTGTTATTCATATCACATTGATATATGAAGAAGAGGTTGAAATTGAGAAATTAAATAAGAAAAGAAAAGAGAAGAAGAAGTAGAGGGAAAGAATGGGGGAGACAACGGAGAATGATTTAGGAAATTAATGGTAAAATAAAAAGTTTAATATTATATTTTTAGCAGAGCGGGTTAAATGGGACGGGTTATTAAATGGTTTAAATTGATATATATTTGGTTTTTAAATTTTTTGTTAAAAAATAAAATGTCATGTCAACAAATTTTAATGAAAAAAACAATTAAATAAATTGAGTGACTTTCTGTGTAAAGAAGTCATAGTTGAAAATGAAAATTGAATGACTTTCTGAGTTGAAAATGAAAATTGAGTGACTTTCTGTAAAAAGAATTGATAGTCGAGTAACTATCAAAGGTATTAACTTTTCATTATCATCATCTTTCTTAGTGCAACAAATGAGAATAAACCGGCAAATCTAACAAGAAGAAGATAAGGAAGCATCCATTGAGTGGTAAAAGATAAAGCTAACAATAAGAAAACTCGCACCCAAGGAATGTGATATAGACAAGCCAGGATACATTGAATTGAAAATTATTTAAGTATTAAATTTAAACAATACAACAACAACCTAACTAATATCTTCCCGCAAAAGATAATTAAAATAATATAATAATTATATATTATATTAAATACATAAAATTTTAAAATGGTACAAGATTTGATGTTATGTTATTTTTTGAAAGAAAATAAATAGTGGTAAAAGATGGTGGAGAAGAAATCAACTTACAGGTTTGTGGAGGAAGACGTTTCTTTAAGGCATTTAAATACAAAAATTTAATGATTAGCAAATGTGAGTTAATTGAAGTATGAATTCTTTTAAGACTTCCGCATGGATCTGATCGAATCGGATTGAATAAGTGGCGAAATCTTAACAAAAAAAACATACTTTATAAGTTAAAATTTGAATAATTAAGATTTAGACCTCTATTAAATGCAAATAAATTAGGCATAAATCAATGACAAATCAGCAAAAGTCAATTCATGTTAAATTAGTCAAAATTTGAAAAAAATTATAAAACGAAAATAACCCATAAGCTCATAATTTCTGTGATGTAATCAAGTTTGATTTTGACTTACATTGTTAAGTCAAATCTTTTTCTTTCTTCATTTTTCTAGTTAGGCCAAAATTCTCCCAATTTCACCTTTGGAATCCCATATATTTTATGGTTTGAACTAAACTAAAATTGAACTATAATAATCCGAGAGTAAGAAATAATTACTATTTTATATTTATAGGTAAAAATTTCAAAATATGAATAGTGGTGAATTTAGAATTTTCATCAAGAGGATTAAAAATATGAAGAAGTAAACATATAAAGAAATTGAAGGAGCTCAATATCTACCATATATTTATTAAAAATAATGGTAACCATGTATAAAAAGTGTAATTTTGCAATTAAACCATTTTTTCCACTCCTAATACAATGTGTGCCAAATTGGCCAATGTTATGATCAATGCATTTCTTTCAATTTATGAATATTTGGAGCTCGTGTGTAGGGACGGAGCTATTAAAGGTAATAATCCGCGTCAAATTTGAGAATATTTTCAATACTTTTATCTTAATTTAAACAAAATGTCCATGAAACAATTATTCTTGTGTCACTATAAATAGACCCTCCAATAAGACTTGATGTCATGGGTGATACATGACGTTCTCAATCAAATTCGTTTGGGATGTTGTTCTCTAATTTAGAGATCATATTTTCTTTTTCATCATTTAATTAGTGAATTTATCCGTGCTTCATGTGGAGTAAAAGAACTATGTCACCCGTCTTCTTTCTGAAATAATTTTTATTTTATTTAAAAAATAATTCTGACCATGATAATTTCAAATTAAACTTGAAGTTGAAATCTGAATTTGAAAAACTTTGCAACTACCTTCATGTTTAGAATTTCAAATAAAATGTTATTTTGTCTCATTTGTGGAAAATATAACAAAACACAACACCAATTTTAAAAATTTCTAGTAAAGTGAAAAATATTTTTTTCTAATTATATATGGCCAAATGTCCACCAAATTCATGATCTATTTTTTTTTTCTAATACTCGAATATTAAAATAATCAAAATATATCTTTTTATTAGAATCAATTTTATTTTCAATATTTTGTTCAAGCGTATAATCTAAATAGAAGAAATCATAACATACATAAAATTCTTTTTCGAAACTTAAGTTTTCAAATTCTAAACTAAAAGTTACATAAAAACATCATCTATATTTTGTTTTAAACAAATATGAAAAAATATGTATAAAAATAGCTTGTTGACAGACCTTTGAGTACCTCCGTAATAAGTTCGCGAAGCATTGTGTATAGTCCCACCATTTTAAGACATGTTTTATCACTTACGAGTCAACTTTCAGGAATTAGCTAACTTTCTTGGTTTTTAGTGTGTTAATGGCCCATTGATCTAGCTCCTTGGAGCATCCAAAAAATAATTCTGAATTTTTTTTATGAGGACTTCTGTAATGAGTTGGGGAAGCATTGCATATAGTCCCACCATTTTTTAAGGCATATTTTCACCAATTTTAAGAAATTAGTTGACTTCCTCGGATTTTGGTGTGAATTAGCCCATGGATTTGGCGCCTTGGAGCACCCAAAAAAAATTTCTCAAAATTTTTTATGAGAACCTCCATAATGAGTTGGGAAACATTGCGTATAGTCCCACAATTTTCAAAGGATATTTTCACATTTACGAGACAATTTTTAGGAACAAGCCGATTTTCTCTATTTTTCGTGTGTATTAACCCATGAACTTTTAGAAATTAGCTGATTTTCTCGATTTTTCGTGTGTCCCATGGATCCGACACCTTGGATCACCCAAAACATTTTTTCTAAAAAAAAATTATGAGGTCCTCTGTCATGACCCAAGCCTAGGGCTTTATGAGAACCTCCATAATGTATTGGGAAAACATTTCCTAGTCCCACTATTTTAAAGGTATATTTTCGCATTTACAAATCAACTTTAGGAATTAGCCAACTTTCTTGATTTTTCGTGTATATTAGCCCATGGATCTAGCGCCATGGAGCACCAAAAAGAAAATTTCTGGAAAAAAAAATGAGGACCTTTGTAATGAGTTGGGGAAGCATTGTGTATACTCCCACCATTTTTAAGGCATATTTTTGCATTTTTGAGCCAACTTTTAGAAATTTCAATAATTATATAACCATCCGACTCATGGTTGCGTTGGAAAGCTAACTCACATAGATTTAATTTTGATAGTTTGAGGTCCTTCCAGTTTTGTGTGCTGAGAGATATTCCCCTTTGTTCCATTTTTGGATCCTCTACACCTTTGACCCCCTGAATAAGGATCACCCAAAACATTTTTTCAAAAAAAAATTATGAGGTCCTCCGTAATTAGTTGGTGAAGCATTGCGTATAGTCCCATTATTTTAAGGCATATTTTCGCATTTACGATCCATCTTTTAGGAATTAACCGATTTGCTCAATTTTTCATGTATATTAGGCCATGTACATAGCGCCTAGGAGAACCCAATTTTTTTTTCTGAAAAACCTTTATAAGGACCTTCGTAATGAGTTGGCGAAGAATTGCGTATATTCCCACCATTTTTAAAGCATATTTTCACATTTATGAGCTAACTTTTACGAATTAGCCGACTTTCTTGATTTTTCGTGTGTATATACCCATGAATCCTGCTCGTTGGAGCATAATTTATTTTATGAAAAAATCCTTAATGGGGACATCTGTAATGTCTTGGGGAAGCGTTACGTATAGTCTTTTTATTTTTAAGGCATATTTTCACATTTATGAGCCAACTATTAGGAATTTGCTGACTTTATCAATTTTTCATGTATATTAGCCTATGGATCTGGCGTCTTGGAGCACTCAAAAAAAATTCTGAAAAAACTTTATCAGGACCTCTGTAATGAGTTGGGGAAGCATTACGTATAGTCCCACCATTTTTAAGGCATATTTTACATTTACGATTGAACTTTTAGAAATTAGCCGACTTTCTTGGTTTTTCATGTGTAATAGTCCATGAATCTGGCGCCTTGGAGCACTAAAAAAAATTATCTGCAAAAATTTATCAAGACTTTCGTAATGAATTGGGGAAGCATTGCGGATTGTTTCACCATTTTAAGTCATATTTTCACATTTACAAGCCAACTTTTAGCAATTAGCAGACTTTCTCGATTTTTCATGTGTCCATGGATCTGCGTCTTGGAACACCCAAATTTTTTTTATGAAAAACTTTATGATGACCTCTATAATGAGTTGAGGAAACATTGTGTATGGTCCCACTATTTTAAGGCATATTTTCGCATTTACGTGTCAACTTTTAGGAATTAACCGACTTTCTTGATTTTTCTCGTGTATTAGCCCATGGATTTGTTGCCTTGGAGCCCCCAGAAAAAATTTGAATTTTTTTTATGAGGACCTCCATAATGAGTTGGAGAAGCATTGCGTATAGTCTCACCATTTTCTAAGACATATTTTTGCAAGAAACAAAAAGGACCAGCGACTTAAAGTCTGTGATTTTGTGCCTACATAGGTGCATCTATGGAATGAACTTTGACATTGTGTAAAGATTGTCAAAGAAAATTGAAACACTATAATTCTTTTGTAGAATAATATTTCAAATGAGGTTTCATGTTTCCAATGGCATTTTAATAGTATGGAAAAAAAATATTTGAAAATATTTTTGAGATCATAATTAAAATGTGGAGGTTCTCTGCTTATGATAAAGATAAAATTAGACTTAGTGTTCTAATTAAATTTGGAGCACAAGATATGAGATTCAATGGCATTCTTATATTGTGTTTGACTTACAAAATTCTTAGAATATATTTGATATTGTGGTTGTTGAGTTTCTCTTTTATCAGTATATGGTATGACTAGTATGAAACAACCAAATTATATATATACTTGTTCAAAATAGTTGTGCTCTTTTATGAAAAAGTGTTACTTAAAATGTTATTTTTTTATGAAAAGATTTGTCTATGAAAATACAATTGTTTGTAATGCACACAAAAAAAGGAAGAGAGTCGCGTAATTTTTAAAAGTTGGCTCGTAAATGCGAAAATATGCCTTAAAATGGTGAGATTATAAGTAATGCTCCCCCAACTCATTACAGAGATTCTCAAAATTTAAGAGCCCCAAGGCGCCAGATCCATTGGCTAACACACGAAAAACTAATATAATCACGTAGTTCCTAAAATATGGCTCATAAATGCGAAAATATTTCTTAAAATGGGGGAACTATATGTAATGTTTCCTCAACTCATTACGGATGTCTTCATAAAGTTTTTTGCGGAAAAAAAAATCGAGTGCCCTGGGGCGCCAGATCATTGGCCTAATACACGCGAAAATCCAAGAAAGTTGCGTCTTTCTAAAAGTTGGGTCGTAAATGCGAAAACATGCCTTAAAAATAGTGGGATTATACGTAATATTTACCCAACTTATTAACAAACTTCATTTAGGGCCTGTTTGGAAAGCCACATGATAATTGGATTTGGCGTAATTATATAGTATGACGTGTTTGGTTGGCCATGTAATTACTTGGTCAGCAGGTAATGGCCAAGTAAATTACATATTCAATTTAATATCATTTATAAAGTTTCTTATTTGTCTAATATAAATTTTAAATAATTAATTTTTATTTTTAAAATTTAATATAATTGTGCATCCAAACAATACATGTGTAATTACAATGTATTACACTATGACAAACAAACCAGGTTAGTGTAATTACTAGACAAATAATTACTATCCTAGTAAATACACCAATTTCAATTATCAGACGACTTTCCAAACAGACCCTAAAGATAAGGGAAAATATGAAAAAATATTCAAACATCCATCCTAAACTTTAAACAATTCAATTATTTTGAACAATGAAAAAAGTTCAAAAATTAAGTTAATATGGAATAGAGGGAGTATATTTCTATTTATAATGTGAATGTTGTGATTGGACTGTCAAGTATGTAATGATATTGTTTCATAAAATTTGTTAAATGTCTGTAAATATAAAAATTGTTTATAAGCATGTTGCAAGTTATAATCTATGAGTTTAATTTTTATCACTCAACATGTTCATTATAAAATGATACTCTCTCTGTTTCTTTTTATATGTCATCTCTTTTTATAAATAGTTGGTTCATAATACTTGTTATTTCATAAAATCAATGCATAAATTATCATATTGTTTCTTTTTTACCCTTGTGAGTTATTAGCCTTGAAAATATACATTTCACCAACTTAGAAAAGCTAAGTAAATGATTCATCTTCATTGGTTAAATTAATTAATCAAAATAAATTAATTCATATTTGTAACACCTTAGAAATATTTTCGAACTGAGACTCGAACCATCCTTCGTTGTGAGCAGTATATTTACCTAGAAATTTAAATTTCTTGAGTGTTAAGGTCACTAGATGTAGAACCTTTAGTTCCAAAATGAACTAAATTGGAAATAGCAAAATCTGAAATTTTGCAAGTTATGCTTAAGGTATGAGTTTTGGGTGAACTTCAAACGACCATAGCTCTTAGTACAGGATGAGTTAGGTGGGGATACAAGATAGATAATGAAAGGTCTTCGAATCCTCTTTCCAACTCCACCGAGTATGCTAAATTTCGAGCTCTAAGTAAAAAGTTATGAATGAATTACTAACGACGCTCCAACCTGGCAGTAGCTTCGCGATGGCTCTGTGTTATGGAGCCAATACGGACCTCACTGCCTAGTGAAAAATTATTCCGACTCCCATCTCATTTGATTTATTTCTTAAAGGGTATTTTGGTCCTAAAACCCTTAGGAGGGCATCTAAATTACCCTAAACGAGTAGAAAAATCAGTTTTCTTAAATCAAACCCTCTCATCCACTCCAAAAATTCTACGCTCAAGGAATTCAAAAATCGCTAAGGCGAGGATTCATCTTTCAAGATTTTTCCTTCAAATTGCTTTAAGAAGATGGTTTTTCATGTATGTAAGCTTCTATAGTGTTGGGTTTGTTCACCCACATGTCAATCATGTTTATTTCAGCGAAATTCGTTCTAGAAAGTTGAAAGTTTGATGATCTTGAATTGTGTTCTTGAAATTGGTTGTCGTTCTTGAGTTAGGATGGGATTATTGAGTTCTTGAGGAAATCGTGTCGATTGTAGAGTCGTTTATGAGTAGATTCTTGTGTACATAGATTGAGTATCTGAATCTAAAGAGAAATTTAGAAAAAAAATCAAATCTAGGTGAATTGGGGTTAGAAAACGAAGAAGGAAAAAGTCGGGCAAATCTGGCACCTTGCTCCGCATCACGGACCTACCTCTCCCTTTAACAAAAAAAAAATCTTCACATCGCGGAGTGGTCATGGACCCCTCTGCCTAAAAAGTTATTTTGCGACCAAATATTAAAATGCATCTCCGCGTTGCGGACTTGCTTCCAGACAGTGATTTCTTGATCGTTTCTTATATTTAACTATCTAAAAACACTCCTAAACATCACGAGATCTTTCCTATCATAAATCGCAACCTTGAATTCATAAATCAATTCAAGGTACAGTTGAGAGTCAAGTTTGAGAGTTCTTTCGAACATTTTTTAGAAAGTCCCTTTAAGTCTTTTTTAGGAGTCTTCTACAACTTCTAGTAACTTGTTTCAAGACTCGAGCAAGTGAGTATGAGAATGAGAAGAATGTATTCATGAGTCTACTTTACCATCACGAGATCCTTCATATCATGAACCATAACTCTTGAATTCATAATTCACGTTAAGAGTAGAGTTCAAGGAAGCCTTTGAGTTCAATTGTGAATCCTTTGAGATCCACCATCGATTTGAGTTAAATTTTGAGTAAGTAAGTATAAGAAGTAGAAGAGTCGTATACATGAGTTCCTTATTGATATTTTGACCCTTGAGTTGAATTGTTCATGCCCATAATTTCGCATGAACCTTATAAGTCGAACAATCTTGAGATAAGAAGTATCTTTGAGTCCTTGAGTTGAGTAGTTCACGCTCATAATTCTGCATGAACCCTATAATGTGAGTTATAAATTTTAAAAGCTTTTCAAAGCCAACACTTGAGTTCTTAAACTGAGTTTTGAGAAAGTAAAGATGAGTTTTGAGAAAAGAGTTTTCTAAAACATGATTAGTATGACAAATATATCATCAATGTTTATACAATATGACTTTTCGAGTCATCAATGATCATATTATAATATGATTTTGAAATGTTTTTGAGAAAGAGCAGAGTTGTTCATTTTCTTTAAAATGATATATGAGAACTAAGTATTCCCAAGAGTAAATGTTTTCATATTTAAGATGAGAGGAAACTGAGATTTTCAAAAGAGTTTTGAGCAATTTGAGTACCATCTCTTTTAAGAGATATATTTTTGGGTAATTATCTCAAATCATAGAAATAGTTTTGTTTTTAAAACATATGAGTATATTTTGGGAGTAGTATTGACCATCGATATGGGAACACGAGTTCATAATAACTCAAGTCTCCATAAATCATATATCCATCATGTGTAGAAAATATCAAACTTTTTAGATGATTCCTTAGTGCTTTTTAGTATAGACTAGTGGATCCATTTAGCTAAGACGTTTTATATGACAACAAAGTATAGGACAATTCTAGCAGTGTGGGCAAGATGTTATATCATCACTTAGGCTCATAGTGGTGGTTGTTGGTTAGAGAAACTTTCACAGAGTTAAATTGTATTTTTATATACTTGAGTATTATTGTATTTTTCAATACATTGAGTTTCTATCTATAGTTTTACAGCTTCCCATATATATTGCATCTTTTACTATTGTTTTATTCTTGAGCATCAAGAGTTGAATCTTTCGAGTTGAGTACCTTGAGTTGAATACCTTCAAGTTGAGTATCTCGAGTTAAGTATCTTGAGTTGATTTGTGCTTCATTGTGTCGAGTACCTTATTGTTGAGTTTCATTGAGTTGAGAACCTTATTATTGAGTTGAGTATCCTATCCTTGAGTACTTCTTAGTTGAGTAAGTTTGAGTAGTTTTGAGTATCCCTTGAGTTGAGTAAGTTTGAGAATATGCAAGTATGTTTCCTTTTTATCAAGTTTCAATCTTATGTTATGCTTTGGAATTCCCCTTACATGCTTGTACATTCGATGTACTGAGCCATTTGGCCTGCATCCTTTCATGATGCAGATTCGAATATTCGGGATCATCAACGAGAGCTTCGTTGATACCACATGGAGTTCGAGTTAGCTATGGTGAGCCTCTTTGCTTCCGGAGAATTTCATTTACTTTTCAGTTATATCAGTTGTTAGGATGTCGTGGGTGGGTCTTGTCTCAACTTTCATCTTTGTCAGTTAGAGGCTTCATAGATAGATAATAGAGTTTCAGAAGTCTGTTTCATTTATCTTATTAAATGTATTAAAGACTTGAGTTGCCTATTGTTGGCGAGTTATATATTCTATTTTTATTCAGAGTTATTCATTTGAGTTAAAGATTTGTAAGTTTCATGAATTTTATTCAATTTTTAAGCTTTGAGTTAGTCTTTCGCTTGTAGTCAGCCAGGATGAGGGTTCGCTTGGGGATCAACAATGGTTTTCGAGTGCCGGCCATGCCTAGGGTGTAGGCTCGGGTCGTGACAATATTCATTGATTGAAAACTTGACTTCCAAAAAATTAAATAAGGGTAGAATAGTAAACTTACTTAGTTTCTTAATGCACATGAAATCCAAAATTGTGACATATAAATAGGAACGGAGGGTGTAATATAAACTTAAGGATATTTTTAACAGTTTTCAAACCTTATGGATATAATCATATTTCTTTAAAAATTCAAATATTTTTTTCAAAAATTATGGTCAAACAAATGGTGCAACTTCCCAAAAAATAATTTGTCAAAAATATTTTAGAAATCTACAACTATATTAAGTGAATTGTTGAGAATATTTCAAAATAAATGAATTGTTCAAAGTTTAAGAAGATTGTTGAAACATTTCTTCCATATATATTGTTCATTTAATAAAGTTCTTAACTACTTTACATTTTCTAGGAGACTACTAGTACTCCCTCCTCCGTTCCTTTTTATATGTCACATTTTTACTTTGCACTTGTATTAAGAAACGATATAACTTTACCCTTCTACTTATTTGTTTTTTTGAAACTCAAGTTTTCAATCAATGAATATGAGTTAATTTATTTTGATTAATTAATTTAACCAACGAACATGAATTATTTACTTAGCTTTTCTAAGTTGGTCAAATATATATTTTCAATGATATTAACTCACAAGGATAAAAAAGGAACAATATGCTAATTTATGCATTGATTTTATGAAATGACAAATTTTATGGACCAACTATTTATAAAAATGGATGACATATAAAAAGGAAGTATATTCTTAAAGGGAAAATTCTTTTGGCCATAAAAATTTAGCCATAATTTGACCAAAATGGTAAAAAGACATGTACACACTACAAACTACTCACTCTATCCAACAATAGTTGTCCACTATTAACTTGACATACACCTAAAAAAAATAAAATAACAGGGGTAATATTACTATATTATCCTTTGACTTTATTATATAATATTTCAGAAATGTGTTACTCCCTCCGTCCCATTTTGTATGTCACTTTTTTACTTTGCACTTGCATTAAGAAATGATGTAATTTTACCCAGACCCTTATATAATTTTTTTGGAACTCAAATTTTCAATCAATGAATATGAATTAATTTATTTTGATTAATTAATTTAACCAATGAACATGAAACATTTACTGAACTTTTCTAAGTTGATCAAATGTATATTTTCAAGGCTAATAACTCACAAGAGTAAAAAAGAAATAATATGGTAATTTATACATTGATTTTATGAAATGAAAAGTATTATGGATCAACTATTTATAGAAAGGGATGACATATAATATGGGACGGAGGGAGTAGATGATAAATAATATTTAATAGCAAGGGTAAAATAGACACAAAAAAATAAATTATCTCTTGATTTTTTAAATTGAACAAGTGTATTGGACAACTATTTTTAATATAGTGGACAACTATTGTTGAATGGAAGGAATAGTTTATTTTTGGACATTTTTGCCCTTTAACTTAAATATTGAATATATTCTTCAATTATGTTTCCAATACATTGAAAATGATTAATGAGATTAATTACTGATAATTTCACAGTTAAACATGAAAAAGGAACCACAAATCCACCAAAGAAAATATAACTCTCACCCACTCTTTTCTCTTGAAATTTTCAAGATCTAAAAAGAAAATTGTTTTACAAAAGAAAAATTAAAAATGTGACAGTAATATTTGTTTACTTCATTTGTGTCTTCTTCTCTTTTTCTTTCAAAATTTTCATCTCTTTAGTTATTTGTTTATTTATTTTTCATTTCTTATTTCTTAAATGATAAAAAATAAAAAAAGTTAAAAAGTACAAAAAAAAAAGAGTAAAGTGTAGATTATCTATTTTAGTTTATAATTTCTAATCGTGAAAAGATAAATTATATATAAATTTAAATATTAAAAAATTTATATCTATAATACTCAAAATTAAAAATCTGAAATTAACTAAATTGACAAAACAATTACTCGTATTTATTTAAAGCAGTTGTTGTTACACACCGATTTTCTAGAAAAAAGTTAAATAATAAAAAAATATGTTATCTGATTATACTTAGAATGTATGTGAGTGAAATATGAAGAAAACTGAAATTACCATCATGTTTCCTCTATTATGTGAATATCTTTATATTCTTGACCGTATATGAATCACATCATACACGGATAAAGACTCATTAGAATTAATATTTTATTTATTTATTTTAGTACTAGAGACATATACAAATATGTTTTAGATTAAAATGTTGATAGGCTTTATTGAAAAATTATAATAACACGGAAAAGATATAGAAAGTTCTTTATGATTTCAAAATAAACTTTTATACAAAAAATGAAAGAAAAACATTTTCATAATTCTCCAATGATAATGACAACACAAATTTGTTAAGCATGAACTAGATCAAAGTTTCATCACATATTTTTTTTCTTTATTAGTATTATTTGTTGTTTTATATATATATATATATATATATATATATATATATATATATAAATTTGTTATTAAATGATATGTTAAAATATTAAGTATACATAGTTGTAGTCACAATATTATTATTATTTTTTCCCTCAAATTAGTTTTTTTTTTTTGAAACTGATTAAGAATTTTAAAATTAAGTAATTTTGTTGTATTTATTATATAAATAAATTTAAAATACATTTTAAATATTTTTTTTAAAATATAACGTAAGTAATTGATAGATATAGACAAATTATAGAAATAATAAAAATCATATGGTTCATAAGTGTCGATCCTATTTAACGACAACCCAATATAGTTACACATTAATGTTGTAGGTTTGCATATTTGTTAATTATTATGTTTTAACAAATTAAATCACATATTTAAATAATTAAGTGATATCCCTAGTTAACAACAATCTAAGAGAGTGCTTAGCATTAATGTTGTAGTCTTGCGCCTCTATATTATGCCAACTTGATAACTTGTGAATTATTACTGATATTTGTTATTATTATGAGCTCTAGTTAAATAATTTTATGAATTATTGTATTTAAAAATTTAAATTATGAATTATTTTTTTAAAAAAAGTTAAAAGTCAAAACACTTTATGCATGATAGAGATCAATATAATATAGAAATCATAAAATTATATATCTTATAAGTATCAATCCTAATTAATTACACATTATGAGCTCTAGTTAAATAATTTTATGAATCATTGTGTTTAAAAATTTAAATTATGAATTATTTTTAAAAAAAAAGTTAAAAGTCAAAACATTTTATACATGATAGAGATCAATATAATATAGAAATCATAAAATTATATATCTTATAAGTATCAATCCTAATTAATTACACTAAACATTTTTATACTATATTCAGTTAATGATAGACCCTTCTCTCTCTATATTTTTTTAGCACCCTCTATATTTTGAAATCAAACATTCACATCTTCTATATTATACAAATCATACAAGTTCCATCCTTCAATAATGTTATTTCTAATTTCCTAAAAAATCTAAACATTGTATAGATTGAATGTTCTACCTAAATGAAACTCTATCTAAATTATATAAAAATAATTTTAAGGCAAAATAAATAAATAAAAAGAGATTACGTATAATAAATGTTACTTTCAATTTTTTTATAAATAATGTACGTATTTAAACTAAAAGAAAGTTACTACTAACAATTGATATATTTTATTAGATAATTGGTATCACTTAACATTTTTTTTAAAATATTAATTATTTTTAAATCAAATGCATGAATGAAAAATTTATTTTCATTTTAAAATTTTGTGAGGATAACTTCACATTTTTTTTATAATTTAATTTATTGTTTAATAATTTTATTTTAATAAATTTATTTATAGATAAATTACATTGAAAGTGTAAGTATAGAATTTTCACAGTACATAAAGCGTAAGTGTTTTATTTTAAAATATAAATAGTATTTAAAATTGAATTATAATATAAAAGTTTTTAATGTATTAATTATTTATATACAGAAAATGTGAAATTAAATTTCATAAATAGTATTTTTTTTGTGATCTTATAGAATTGCTTTATTGGAGACCTAAAGTAGATGTTTATTTCTGTTAGTTTATTTTTTAATTTACTCCACAATTTTTATTTTTATTTTTATAAAAAGAGTCTGGAGAATTAAAAAAAAGGTAAGAAAAAGAAGTAAAATGACGAAGAGAAGAAAAATGAATTGAAGAAGAAACAAAATTGTTAAATATTTTGACAGGTGGAACGCAAAAAATTAATCTTATCAACATAATAAATAGGGATAAGAGTCTGAAAAATATCTTTTAACTTTGGTCAGATTTGCTGTTGCGATACTAAACTTTCATGAGGACCTATTAACTCTCTAGACTATTTAATACCGTATTTTAAACATATATATTAGCCCACGTGGACATAAAAAATAATATAGAATTATAAATAGTAATGTGTCCACGTGGACACATATATACCTTTAAAATACACTATTAAATAGTTCAGAGGGTAAAAAATATGGTATTAAATAGTCTAGGGAGGTAATAGGTCCTTATGAAAGTTTAGTATCGCAACAATAAATTCGACCAAAATTGAGGTATTTTTCAAACCCTTATCCCTAATAAATACTATATACAATTTACTAGAAAAGAGGAAGATTTAATTTTATTTTGAAGGGAAAAAGTTATAATAGTCTTTTCAGATTTCTTCTGGCCAAAATTTGATGGTTGTTTAGCATCTCTCATTTTTTTTAAAGTGTGTCAGTTTCCATTTCATATTAGTTGATTATTTTTTATACGCTTATTAAGAAATCATAAATAAGAATATGATTTTACTAATTTACTCTTTAAAAAACTTCTTGAAAATTTTACAAATAAATGTAAACACTTTCAAAAAACATTAATTGCGAGTAATATAAAAAAAATAAATTAATGTTTCTTTTTTTTAAAATTTTGTAACATGGGTAACTAATATATGACAATTATTTTTAATAAGATAATCAACTAAATTACTTAATTATGATTACATGGAGTACTATATTATTATTATTATTATTATTATTTCATAATACCACCAATTCCAAGTACAAATTTAAAAATAAGCTTCGTTTATGTGTTTGATTAAATTAAAAGTGGCTTACACCCTTCGGGGTAGCTAGTGGTTTGGGCATGAGACTTCCATGTTGGAGGTCTAAAGTTTGAAATTCTGTGCTGGCAAGGGGTTTGCCTTTTGGGTCGAGCTCGTCGCACCGGACTTGCCTAGTGCGGATTACCTTTCCTATGTGATTTGCTCCTATTGCATAAGAGCAGAAATTTTACCCTGTGCGCACTAAAAAAATAGCGATTGCTGGTTTCCATTTTAAAAAAAAAAAGTGGCTTAGAAAGTTTACTAGTAAGTTTTTTCTCTTTTTGTTCGCAAATTCTTGAAAAATGTTATTTTTTCATTTTTCAATAAAAGCAACTGTTTCATTTCTAAAATTGGCATAGAAAAAAGGGGGAAAAAATTAGTTCTTCCTTCTCCCTGAAGAAGGGGAGAAGGCAGGCGAGTATTACTAGAATTTCCCAAAAATTTACAGCTAAAATCCCTTGCTAGATCCGTATCTTTCCGCCTAAGTTTTTTCTCTAACTGGTACACTTGTTGGAAAGAATGGAAATGCTTACTACGTGTTGGAAATTCTCTGTTTTTTGGTAGTATTTTTGTTTATATTGATTCTGCATTTTTTTTCATTCTGAAATTGGTAATCAATGGCAGGATGGTCGAAAAGAGTTGATGGGTCAAATCTAACGAGCTTCAGAAAACCCGAAAACCCAAAAACTCTTGTGAAAAATGAAGTAGATTACGATAGTGCGAAACTGTTGTTCATAGAAGTTTTTACTATATGCTTGAATGAAGTTACTGGGAGTTTGTGTTATAGGCCATTACCTCCGATGTTGGGTGATGGGAAAGCAGTGGATTTGTTCAAGCTTTACTTGGTTGTGAGGAAAAATGGGGGGTATCAAAGAGTTTCTGAAAATGGGTTGTGGGGTTTAGTGGGTATGGATTGTGGGTTCGATTCGAGTTATGGGATGGCTTTGAAATTGGTTTATGTTAAGTATTTGGGTGTATTAGAGAAATGGATGTTGAGAGTTAGGGAAATTGATGGTAGTAGTGTTAAGAGTAAGGTGAGTAAATGTGATTTGGGTTCAGGTGGGGATGGAGTTCCTATGGATGTTGAGTTGGATCTGAAGAAGGTTCTAATGAAGATTTCAGATGAAAAAGCTAAAGATGGTGAAAATGAGAAATGTAAATTGAGGAAGAAAGGTGTTGATACTACAGATGGTGATGAGGCTCGGGATTTTGATGGGTTGAATGAAAGTAATGAGAAGTTTGATGATCAAAGTAATTTGGACAGCAATGTGATTACTGTAAAGGATAATGATGAAACTAGGAGTGTTGTCTATGGCAAAGAACATTTGAAGTCTGTCAAGGGAAGGGAAAGTGTTAGTGTTCTGCATGGAAATGGAACAGATGAGTCGTTAACGAAGTCCACTATGGTTGAGGAAGATTGCATTAGTAGGAAGAGGAAGCGAGAATCTTACTTGGATATGGTGAAGTGGGTAAGTGAAGTTGCAAAAAATCCTTGTGATCTTGCCATTGGTACTTTGCCAGAAAGGTCTAAGTGGAAGGATTATGGGACTGAAGTGGTTTGGAAGCAGGTTCTGCTGCTGCGAGATGAAATGCTTTTGAAAAAGGATGTGGATCCACGTGCTCAGCAATCAGTATGGCAGGTACATTAGTTTCTTCCTGGAGATTGATACTTCATATCATTATGTATTCAGTAGTAGTTATTTCAGACAACTTGTATATATATGCCTTATTTATTTTATAGAATATCTTATTTCTTCAGTTCGAGTCGAGAGTTCAACTCGTTGATATAATTTGTTGCTTTTTGGTCATTTTGATGCACATGTATGTGAGTGATGGTGGTGGTATGTGGGTGGGTGGGAGAGGGGTAACTACTTGGCATGTGATGGCTATTGTGTGACATCTTCATCCATGTCTTTCAATTGTATCACTTCTACTTTGAATTTGTTCTAGAAGATCCAAGGCTGCACTAGCTTTTGAGCAATTCTCTTCTCATGAGATATCTTTTGGGATTGAACTAGGCTCAACAGCCATATCTTCACATGGTATCTAAGCCAAACTTGTTGATCCATGTTGTTGTTTCTCAATGTTGGGTCTCTGTAATCTAGACTTCATTTGAGTCCTTAGTGTGTGAGGGAATGTCCCATATTGGTTGAGGGAATGAGTTGTAGCCTCCTTATATGGTCTTGGACAGTTCTTCCCTCGTGAACTAGGTATGAATGCGTATTGATACTTTATTTACCGTCTTTTATGAGACTACTCATAGACCTTACATATTGGAATTTTATATCATTGGTATTCTTTTGGGTTGAGTTAGACCTAAGGGACACATCTTCACCCATTATATAAAACTACCTTGCTTTTATATTCAATTATGAAGTTGACCAAGAAAGGCACAATTAAAGTTGCATTAAGAGGCATTATGAATGCAATGTGCAGGTTCTATAATCTATATGTAGGTTAATAGGGGCAGCTGTTTCATTGTGTTTATAATAGGATGAAATCCTCCAAATGAGGCTATAACAAAGTGTGTTTCATAAGTTGATGAGATAACACATTTCTTGGAAAGCAACGACAGGTCAAAATATTGTGTTAAGGATAGGAGCCATATTATTCTGTCAAATACAGAAATAGTTGGCTTTTTTAGAGATATGTTATGGCTTTGACTCATCCGAATTGTGGTAGGTTGTTAAATCAAAAGAGAAGAAAACACAGGACATATGTACTTCAACCTGGGTAAAGATGGTCTAGACATTTCCTGCTAGGACAATGAACAATCTTTGACTGGGTTATTTACCTTCAAGGCAAGCTAGCAAATACACAATCAATAGTTGGAAAACCTAGCCACACCAAGGCCCAAGTTTATTAGGAGGAGTTTAAGGATTTTTAAACGAAAGCTTATGATTATGCTGTCATCACTGAGACTAATATGTTACTGCTAATTATACACTATTTGAGCTTCTGTGTTGAAATGTATTGAAAAACTCTATTTGAGCTTCTGATGATTTAGTGACATTAGAAATGCGTTTTTTTGACTGAATACAAAGTAATATTTACCATTTTCCTCTCAAAATACTCTTCCTTCCCTATTAGCATACACCAAAGTGTTCTTACTTTTCTTTAATGAAAATTTTCACTTCACTAATTTTTGTTTGAATACTCTATTCTTAGTCATTTTTAAATTCAGTACAATTTTATACTTTGCTCTTGAACTTCGTGGTTTTAGGCCCATTGAAGTCCAGGATGCCCCAAAGAACGGTTACGGAATCCTGTAGTCTAGTTAGTATCCTTGTGGAGGTTTGAAATTGCTTTGGAGAGAGCTAAAACTATTATTTTCCCGGTTACATAACATAAAATGTGTTTTTTTGACTGAATACAAAGTTTAATATGCTAGTTTTACTTGTATTATATGGGTATTAGTGAGATTAAATTGTATAGAATGTTCATAGTGGAATGATTTCCGACATTTTGAACTATTCAAAATAAAAGAATGTCACTTCTATTTCTGATAAAGTTGTTAGAAACACTATGAAGGGCTCTGGAAAGCAAAACGTAAACTAAGATGGCACTCCCTCTGGTTCACTTTAAGTGATTTTGTAACCTTCCAAATTTGGTAGATGAGTGAAATTTTTAAAAATAAAAGAAGGTATTAATTTTTCTCTCTCCAAATTTACTCTTGTCTAATAAATGATGATATATGGAAAAATTTCTTAAAGGTCTTCACTACTTAATTAATATTGAAAAAGAGATGCAAGGTAGTTTGTAGCCTCTTAAATAATGTTGCTGTTAAGTGGTTTCTTAATGGGTGGACGAATTTCTCAAAAATGACTTATTATGTATTGGAGATAGTATATATAATATACTTGCCATTTTTTGAAAAAATGGAAGTATATAGGTACAGATTGATGAGTTTTTTTTTTGAAACTTACAGATTGATGAGTTTCTTCATCGGTCATACTTAATTAGGTAGTGATAGCTATAAGATAGAATATATTTGAAGGAAAAGTGAAATGGTGAAACTATGAAATTGAAACCTGCCAATTGGATAAATGCTTGAGTTTGAATGGAGAAGCACCAAAGTACAATGACTTTGGCATCTATTGGATGAACCGGGAACCATATTCCACCTACTGTTATATATCTCTGAATTTGGCAAATTATTATTATTGTTATTTTCATAATCGTGGAATCTGAGCTAGCTTGCATGCACTTTGACTAATTTCACAGGGTACCTTCGACCTTTCACCATTTTCCGACCCACTTATTGACCACCTTAGTTGCGCTGACTCTTCACTTTTGATGCCACACCCGTCTTGGATTCTTCAAAAATACACTACTTTTGGCGAATCCAACACGCACCCGTTGACAATTTTGAAGAGTCCGAGCAACATAGTTGACCACTATGCCACACATTATTATTGTTATTATCATCATCATTTCATCCTATTGGACAGGGTGAAATGGACTGTAAATTTTGCACTGAGGTGAAGAGAAATGGAAGATTTATGTCAATTTTCCAAATAGTATCGTATCATTTGTTTAGAATTGGTAGGTGAATTAGTAGAATTTGGAGAGGGTACAATTGAAAGGCTTTCATTTAAATTCTCATATAGAAAATAATTATCTGCCAGGAGGTGGGTGTTCTTGATAGATAAATACTGAATAATAGGTTCTGCAATTGCAGGCCTATTAGATCATGTTTAATTGTTTAACTTTATTAGCAACTGAGATAGCATCACTTGGTTTATGTGCATTTTTATGACTGAAAGTAAAACTTCCCAAATTGCACAAAGTTGCAGTACAGAGAGTTTTATCATTTGCCCTTTAGCTTCTATTTTTATCCTTGCATTTCTGCTTATCTAGCAGGTCATCATGTTTATGTGACCATCCAAAATTTATGGAAGATCAAAAACTTGGTCCGGGCTTTGGCTTAATTTAGATTATTTTTTTGTGCCATTTAGATAAAACAGAAGATGCATCCATCTATGTACGATGAGAATTCTGGTTCCGGAAGATTAAGATGCAGCCAGCGAGTACTATCTGCAAAAGATCATCTGAAAAAGAGGCGTGCACTGCAGTTTTCTGCGTCACCTTCAAGTTCTCATAATGACGAGGATCTGGCCGATGTACCAACCGGTTCTTCTGCAGAGTCGGCAATTGGTTTTTGGTGGACGCAGCGCAGAAAGAGAATACCAGTTGGGCCACAGTTTCAAGCAGATATTCCCGAATCGATTGAGGAGATCTATGAAAGTGACTCTAAATGGCTGGGCACTGGAATCTGGCCGCTAGGCAAACGAGGGAAAAAAAGAACCTTAGTTGACAGAGGTCCTATAGGTAAAGGAAGACAAGATATCTGTAGCTGCAACACTCGAGGTTCTTATGACTGTGTCAAGTTTCATATATCCGAGAAAAGGAGGAAGCTTAAGATTGATTTGGGATCAGCCTATTCTGAGTGGAAATTTGACTGTATTGGTGAAGAAGTTGCACTTTCTTGGTCAAGAGAAGAAGAACACAAATTTCAGGATATAGTGAAGTCGAACCCTTTGTCTGAGGAGAAAAGTTTCTGGGATGAGGTTTTTAAGTTCTTTCCAAATAAAAGCAGGGAGTCTTTAGTAAGCTACTACTTTAACGTCTTCCTTCTACGCCGCAGAGCCAACCAGAATAGGACTAATGCTGGTAATATCGACAGTGATGATGATGAATCAGAATATGGACCTAGATTTGATTGTTTTGGGCGTGATGCTAAGTTCTCCATCTTTCGTTCCCCAAGTAAAAACACATCTGGATCGGAGGTAGTACCATGAATCTTGAAAGAGCAGTCATGGCATTTCCCAGAACTGTATATTGCCCGAGTTTTCTTGTGCTTTTGCTCTTCAGCAAGTTATTTCTTTAACAACTGCAACACATGATCCCATCTTGGAATTGTACAATTTTTGGGTCAGTGAATTTTGGTGTTTCAAGGATATCGATTTTTCTCTGTTTCTTAGCCTGCACAGCTTGTCCCCATCGTTTTGATCACAAACATTTGAACACAATCTCTCTTAAACAGCAAAACATTTTTGTAAGTTGATGTACACATGCTGCTGCAATATGAGATTATATTTTCCAACTCTCTTGTCTTGGCTTCTGTGTTCATTTGAAGCCTTTGAATAGCCCATCTAGTTACATTTTTGGAGTCTTTTTTATCTTGTGTGTGTGTGTAAAAACAGAGCTGGAGCCTTTCCGGGCAAAGCAAATACTATATCAAGAAGATGTCACTAGTTTTTAGCTGATCGGAGAGAGTTTCATTAAGGAACGAGAAGTTTTAAGTTGTGATGAGGATTGATTTCAAAAGACCTGCTGTTTCAACTCATTATCTCAATTCATCAAAATAGGCATGAATCGCATATATAGTCATTTAGGTCACTTGGTTGCCGGTAAGAGTTATGCATATATTAGTAATATAGAGATTACTTACAAGGGAATCTATGTATTATTTTATGCATATATTAGTTATACAGGATTAGTTATTCATGTAGTATTAGTTATAAACTGTGCATAACAGAAACAATATTGAATCATATAATTAGAAATACATGAAAAAACCTGAAATGGAACCCTAAGCATGTGAACAATGCTAATAACACTCACTAAGTAGTAAAGCATGCTCAACTAATTGGAGATTTTAAACTAATTTCAACTATATAACGTCACTCATATTACAATAAAAACCTCCAATTTCACACTTGAAAATCTCATGTTATATTATCATATGAGTGTTGTTAGAATTGTTTTTTCTACATAGAGTATTCTGCTTAACTTCATGTTTTCTCGGAGTCATAATTTTCATTAAGGAGTTCAAAATCTGAAAAAGTAAATACATGTAGTAGTCAGTCCAAAGGGTTTGACATCTACTATACATATACATAAAAACATAATTTTAACCAGGTATAAATACTTTAATTTTCTGCCGAAGGGAAACCCTTGGACCACAAGCTGGCTCCACCTCGGGTCGACAATCCCCCAACCCAAAATCCTTTTGCCCGTTTGTGATCTGATCAAACTTCAAATCCTGACTATACCTATCTAGGGGATAAGTGAAGGATATTCGTCATTGTAAATTATATCTTACATTAGCATATCATTCAAATGCTTCAATGGAACAATCTTAAATTATTCGATAAAATAGATACAAGACCAATTAAAGGTTAAAAAAAATAAATAATAAAATCCGACCTGCCGGATTCGAACCAGCGACCTAAGGATTTCAGCAAACTCACTACAGTCCTCCGCTCTACCAACTGAGCTAAGGTCGGAATATGACAAGAATTTGTTGTTAACCTCTATATACTGATTTTAAACATAAAAGAAATATATTTTACTATTAACTGAAAAGTTATTGAACTCAAGAAAACCTAAAGTATATGGTCATTACTCATTACTTATCTAAGAAAATTATTACCTTGTAATGTAGTTCATATATATTACAAATTTATCTAGTCCTCTTCTTTCTTATAATTAATATCCTTATGGAAATTGTGCAGTGCTCTTGACATGATATGATCGATTATCTCTACGTACCTTCTTTTATTCATACACACTGCATTTTTCCTGAATAAAATTGTTCTTCAATTTGAGGTTGCAATTGCATTGATTTTTTGTTTCCCTCTCTACTTTCTATTAATATAAATTGTTGAAAACACATGCATACATCGAACGTGATCTACAATGGCGAATGACACCAAAATGAAGCATGACTTTGTCGTACACTTTCTGTCTATGCATGGAGATTAAGGACAACATCCATAAGATATTTTAGCATAAAAATAACCTTCAGACTCTGGATTTATATATACCCAAAGCCATTCGAAACTGAAAATTCAAACTTATTCTATCCAATAATAATGCCTGGTTGAACTACCTAATGCAGCAGGCTAGCTATTTACAATAGAAGGTCATCACTATCGCAATTGTTGTGTTAACAAACTCAACAGATATAAACTTACACAATCATTTACACACTTGAACTTGTTCCAAATGTATCTTTTAAATACAAGTATGTTTTTTTCCATATTGTCTTTCCTAATTTACGAGAGAAATTTGAGTAATAAGATTAGATCATTTATTTTTATTGTATGAATTTTTTTTAAAAAAAACTACTAATTTTGAATCGTTGAGGTTATGTTCTTTTCATAAGAGTAATTTTAAGAAAAAGTAGTGGGGAGAGAGAAATAATTGAAAAAATGGGTTAAACATTTGATTTCACAAAAGCCTGAGTTTCATTAATATGAACCTAAGTTATTTGTATAAAAAATAGACAGAGTCAAACATGATAAAAATTTTAATTCTTAAAAAAGACTAAAATCAATTAGTGTAGAGTTTAGAGACTAAAATCGGTAAATATATAGTTAAGGGACCAAATTAATTTGATAACATTTGAGATAGTTATAGGACTAAGTCTGGTAGATGTATAGTTAAGGGACCAAACTTGATAACACTTAAGATAGTTAAACCACTAAATATAGTAAATGTATAGTTAAGAGGCTATTTCAGACCCAGTCTAAGGACCATTTATGTTATTTTCTCAATTTTTTCATGCTTCATTTATGTGATATAATTGAAATTTAGATAACCATCCAAATTTTTATATGTTTTTAAAAAATTAATTTGCTAATCATTCTGATTTAGTCTACTTTTATATAATTTTAAAATAATGTATATTACTCATGTGTCCTAATTAACATGGTGTAAAACAAAATTTCATGAAGACCTCCGTAATGAGTTAGGGAAGCATTGTATGTAGTCCGATCATTTTTTAAGGCATAATTTACGAGCTAACTTTTAAAAATTAGCTGACTTTCTTGGTATTTCATGTGTATTAACCCATGTATATTTTTTAACTTAAAGAGTTTTGAATTATAATATTTTATTTATTGAATTCTGAATATATTATTTATACATATTAATATTTTTTTTTATAAAAATATAAAATTATATCAAAGTTATTTATATGAACTCGTCACTATTATATTCCATCCCTTCCTATTATGATCCAAATGCTTATTTGTTATACTATAAAATAAGATTACAATACTGAATTTGATACTTTCCATTCAAATTGGCAATCTACTAATCTACATATGTTGATGATTGGATCTTACATAAGCTATTTCGTGAGTAACCAAATGTAAATTTGTATGAATACTATTAGAAGTAATACGTTGTCACATGAATAATCAGGTAAATTTGAGGGGAGATTATTCAAATTTGTTTCTCAATTATAAAATTAACATGAATATTCAAACAAGTCGTCATTTCCAACTGAAATAATATTGCTCACTGCCAAGTCACGTTAACGATCTTTCTTGTGTCTCGAGGATCTGCTCTACATTGTATGCAATGAAACATGACAATTCAAGTAGGTGCATAAATTGAGTTTGCTAACTTTGGAGTATTATCTTCTGCATTAGGACTATCAAGATTCTTCACAACACCAGTGTTGAGCTGAACATTAAGGTGAGCAAGTGACTTAACATCTTAGAGTAAATATTTTACCTTTATCTAGAAAATTACTTACCTGAGTAAATATTTAATTCCCTTGAAGTGAAGCACCTATTAGACTTTAACATGAATATGCTATCTCAACAGATATTATACACATAACAACCCTAGGTACATTAATCTGGAAACAACTTTTTAAGTTAGAATAAAGGATATATCTTCCGAAAAAGTGATGAAGAAAAGTTGAAGTCATAAAATGGACTTTAATAGTATTGCGTCTGTCTTTCAGCACATGAAGACAACGCTATAGATATAGTAAATGTGTCTGCAACTAACTTTTCCAAAATGATATAAAATAAAAATACTCTCAATGGGATAAAATCATAGAAATCATCCCACCTTGGGTTGCTCAGCCTTAAACATCGGTTTCACAATCCTACAAAAACAATGATTACACAAGTTGATAAAATATACACGTTATAACTAACAAAGAGAGATTCATGTTTAGAACCAAGGTAAAACAAAAAATTTGAAAAGCACACATGAATGGTCAACAAAAATATGTAGCAACTTGTTCACACTTTCGGAAAGATGGGAGAATCACAGAGGCTTAATAGAAAATGACTATCCTTGTAGCTATTTGGGCTCATATACGATGTCTAATTCAGGATCACAAGGTACCCCGTTCAACTTTTGTTGCACAAGGTACAAAAACATTAAGTTGTGATCGTCTTATCTTCATGTTTCTACTTGATAGGTAGTGCTCATGCCAGCACGGGCCCAATAGCAGTAATTAATTTTGTCTATGTATATTTAGGTGTAGTAGATACATGAAATGAAAGTAAAGGAGCAAAGATGGAGTACAAAGAAAAGTTGTGTGTATACTGAAAAATCAAATATTAACAAAAGAACTTTATCATAGAACTAATGAAAAATATATACATATAAAAGTGAGGTTAGGCTATTTGGTGTATCTGCCTAGATTGTATAAAGCTCATTTTCATGTGTACTATTTTACTAAATACATGATGAATTTTCAAAAAGGAAAGAAAACTTGACAGGTCCTTGAGAATCGATTTGGGTTGACATTGTTTTAGTCACTGAAATTTTACAGGTGACAAAGTTGTCATCTTTGTAGGATTTTATCCTTTTCTCCATTACAATACCTTGTTCCTTATACTGCAATTGGATGAGTATGGGAAATGTTAGACCTTAGAGAGTGAAAATAGATTGAATTAAGTGAAGATGAAGTAATACTTGGCTTAGTGGACCCATTGGTCTTGGACTTAATGGAGGTGGTTAGGCTTAAGCACTACACTACATGAATATCCATCATGGTCGTACCTTGTACTGCTCTAGCAAAGAGCCCTATACTTCGTCTCTAATGTTATATAGTAATTCATTAATAAAGAAATTTTGAAGAGTTGTACATAATCTTTTATAGCAAGACCTTTTAGCAATGGTATATGCAAGAAACATGATTTCCTCTACTTTTTGTTGTCCTGTCATATAAAAAGGAAGTCTAGTCGAAAATAAGTACTTTAGAAGCTGAAGTTATGTCTGAACATTAAGTTAGAAGATATCATGATACGAAAATATAAATTTATGTTTCGTTAGAAAATGATTTATTATGAAGGACATAATTGAACAACAACACGAAATAGGGGCTCAAAGAGCAAATGAGCCAACACATAAAATTCAAAATTCTTAGTGATTTGACATATGCAAATGTAAGAGTTAAAGTTTAGGAGTTCATTTACAACATGCAACCAACACTATAAATTCATCCTCAGTAGCATAGTCATTCAAACTTTAATTCCACCACCTATTATTGAAGAAAATGATTAAAAATATTATAGAGGGCATATAATTTCAAGCAAACTTGTCAATAAGCTAACTCTTCGAATAACAACATAAAACAAATGTGCGATTCTGATCAAAACTCTACGAATCTAGACTATTACACTTTCTACTAATAAATAATAGAGACATTGATACTTGCAAAAAGTTTTACATTTAAAATCTGAAACTACAATAAACTATGAAGTGTATACAAAAGCATGCAACAAGTCCTTGAAGCTTGGTTTGTCTTAGCATCATCATATTAATGTAAATGACTCCTTGTTTTTTGTGATACTTATTCACTGAGTAGCTCTGATGAGTGAATATTAAGAGGTGTTGCAAAAATGCTGACAATTTAAAACATGTATCAAAGAACATTTTAGGTTATTGATGCAATAATTAATTTGCAATTATAATTATTAGTAATCTTTGCATTGGGAAGAAAATAAAGTATTTTTTTCACGTTAAATAGCGACGAAATATGATTTGTCGCTAATCACTGTTTTTTCTGTAGTGACACTATATGTTACGACCCGATTTCGAGAACTAAGGTTTTGAAACCATTTCACAACTTGGCAATTTCTTAATTTTAAGAAAAATTATTAATTTACTCGCCACTTAATTTTAGGAAAATTAAGAAACCTTTTTGAAAGGGAAATTTGAATAAAACATTTTTAAATAAAAACCAAAGTCGGTTAAGTGTTCAAATTAATTCTCTAAGAAAGGGTTTAGGCATCTTAGAGAATTCACTAACACACAATTGACCAACGAATTTAAAAGTTGGCTAATTTTTTTTAAAAAAACTTAAGATTACTTGAAAATTCTTATTTTGAAAATAACAAGAGTTTTTTTTATACTTATACACTCATCTTATTCCAAGCAATGAAATAAGTCAAATGTTAAAGTGCCAAAACAATAATTTTAACTTAACGTTTTGTCCGAGTCAAGTTTTTAAGTCGAAAAATCAACACAATAACTTAAACGTGAATTTGAAAGCTAAATACTAACTATGAAAGAATATGAATAATTCTCAAGTTAGTCTTAAAGCTTAGATTGTCTACCTTAAAAGAGTTTGAAAATTTAAATACTTAAAGCAAAATGAATAATAAAATAGAAAACTTCCTAGGAATTCATCTAAATTAACAAAATAAATATTAGAAGCTAAAAACAATTATCACAAAATCACAATATAATGAAAATAAAAGTGTGAATAGAACTTGAACAATTTTAAGTCCACTTGTTGCTTCTTATTTGCTGCTGCGCTCAAATTGGACTTTTTAAAGTCCAATTTTTTATTTTCCAGCCCTTTGGGCTACTATTGCTGCTGCTGAGTTTAAACTGAACTCTTTTAAGTCCCATTTTTAATTTTCCAGCCCTTTAGACTACTGTTACTACTGTCTTCTTGGGTTTTAACCCAATAACATTAACTTCCTTTCAACGACTTGGAGGTCGACTCGAAAAGAGAGGAGCATGCAAGGGAGCGAGGAGTCCAATTGAAGTCGGACAAGAAGGTTCATGTAAAAGAAAGAAAGATAATGATTAGCATGAGTCTAAGAATAGTCTGATGAACTAAACGATATCAAATAACACTAAATATTGACTTAAACAAACTAGAATAAGCAAACACTTAGGCAGGAACCAAAGAAGAGAATAATTAACAAGTGTTGAAGTTAATGACTCAAATCACATGAAGTAAGGACCTGAATTCTGTAGCATATCAATACTTGACCAAAGAAATTGATAACTGGGATAAATTTAACAAGTTTAAGAGGAATTTAACTAAAATAAGCACAACCATGATGAACCTGGAAAGATATCACTTTTTGAGACTTTAAAAAAATTAAAATAAAATGTTACTCCTAAATTGAATAAAATTAATAAAGTTCAATTACATATTCATCTTTCATACCACAAAATTTTGATTCAATCTTGTCCTCTAACATCAAGAACTTTTTTTAAAAAATTAGCAGCCAACAAATTCAAGTTCGGATCAACTTAATGAACTAAAACATTATGCTAGCCACCGAAAGTCCATTCTAGAAAGCAAATTCGCTAAGCCGAGGAGAACAAATCTCTTCTAAAAGGGAATAATTGCACACCAGTTGATGTAAAATAGCCCTTTAACACATAAGAGAGCAAACAAATAAACACACTCTAAGGTGTTGAGATGACATAATCAAAATGGAGTGGAATATTGGATTAAAAGAACTCGTTAAACTAGAGCAGCTAATGTAATGCTATCTAATGCATATTGGAAAGGATAAAAACAATCAAAATGCAAAGTTTAACTAACCAAGCCTAATGCTAGACTGATTATACGAACAAAGTTTGACCGAGCTGATTTTTTGATAAACGGCTTTTAACCCATTCAATTTTGAATTTCCCCCAATTTTGAAGAAAATTGTCATTCTTTATTGCTAAGAATCTGATAAGACAAAATATATTTTTGAGTTCGATATACCTTGGTAATGCATATGTGAATGTCAATTTTAATGCTAGATAATCAATTTTCTGATAAACAGCTTTTATCCCAGCTTTTAAGGTTTAGAGTTTAGGATTTAGGGTTTAATATTTAGGGTTTAGGGTTTGGGGTTTTGGGTTTGCGGGCTAGGGTTCAAGGTTTAGGGTTAGTTTTTTTTTTTTTAGGGTTTAGGGTTTAGGATTTAGGGTTTACAGTTGAAGATTTAGGTTTTAGGTTTGGGATTTTGGGTTCACGAGCTGGGGTTCAAGGTTAAGGGTTTATGGTTTAGAGTTAGGTTTTTTTTTAGGGTTTAATATTTAGGGTTTAGGGATCGGGGTTCAGGGTTTAGGGTTAGGTTTATTTTTTTAGGGATTGGGGTTCGGGGTTTTAGGTTCGCGGGCTGGGGTTCAGGGTTTAGGGTTAGTTTTTTTTTTAGGGTTTAGGGTTTAATATTTAGGGTTTAGGGTTTAGGGCTCGGGGTTCGGGATTTTGTGTTCACACGTTGGGGTTCTGGGTTTAGGGTTTAAGGTTAGGTTTTTTTTGTAGGGTTTAGGGTTTAGGGTTTTGGGTTCGAAGGTCGGGGTTCAGGGTTTAGGTTTAGGGGTCTTTTATTAGGGTTTAGAGTTTAGGGTTTAAGGTTTAGGGTTTAGGGTTAGATTTTTTTATTTAGGTTTAAGGGTTTAGGGTTTAGGGTTCGCGGGCCAGGGTTCAGGGTTAGGTTTTTTTTTTTAGGCTTTAAGGTTTACGGTTTAGGGTTTAATGTTTAGGGTTAAAGGATCGGGGTTTGGGGTTTAGAGTTAGGTTTTTTTTAGGGTTTAGAAGAGTGGTAGGAGGGGGGATATGGGGAGTAAGAGGGGTAGGAGGAGGGGATAAAGAGGAGAAGGGTAGGAGGGGTAGCGGGAAAGGCGCCTCAGAGGGGGGGTGAAGGGGTAAGGATACCTCTAGGCGAGCGGCCTCGAGGGGGATTACCTCGAGGCACGGAGGGTAAGGGGGAAGGGGGTACCTCGGGGTGGGCAGCCTTGAGGCGCGGTGGGGTGGGGTGGGGAAAAGAAGTGCCGGGGTGAGCGGCCTCGAGGCGCGGGGAGTGGGGGTCGGGGCTCGGGGTGGGGGTGCCTCGGGGTGAACGGCCTCAGTAACGGGGGTGGGGGAGGGGGTGCGGAGGGTGAGGAGTTTCGACACGCGGAGTAAGGGGGGGGGAGGGTTGGGGGTGCCTCGGGGTGAACGACCTCAAGACGCAGGGGGAAGGAGTGTCTCGGGGTGAGTAGCCTTGAGGAGCGCGCGGGGAGTAGGGGCGATGGGTTGCCTTAGGGTGAGTGGTCTCGAGGCACAGTGAGGGTGGGGGGACGGGGTGAGCAACCTCGAGGTGTGGGAGGTTGGGGGAGGGAGTGCCTCGGGGTCAGTGACCTCGAGGCGCGGAGGGAAGGGGCATTGGGGCATGAGCGGCCTTGAGGCGCGTGGGGGTGCCTCGGGATGAGAGACATCGAGGCGTTGTGGGGTCAGGGTCGGGGTCGGGGGGTGCTCGACCTCGAGGCGCGGGGAGGTGCCACGGGGTGAGCGGCCTCGAGGCGTGGTGGTGTGGGGGGAGGGGGTGCCGATGGGTGAACGACCTCGAGGCGCGGGTGGTGGAGGGAGGGGGTACCAGAGGGTAAGCGGCCTCGAGGCGCGGTGGTGTGGTGGGAGGAGGTGTCGAGGGGTGAACGGCCTCGAGGTGCGAGGGGTGGGGGGAGAGGGTGCCAAGGGGTGAGCGGCCTCGAGGCGCGGGGGGTAGAAAGAGGGGGTGATGGGGGGCTGCCTCGAGGTGGGGGTGATGGTGCCTCGAGGGGTTGGGTGGGGGTGCCTCGAGGCATGTGTATGATTCAAGGTGTGTTTTTTATATGGATGTATAGTATACTTGTAGTGCTCATAAGTTCAAAATTTAGCGGTTATTCTATTGTGTTTTTCAGTGATTCAAATTATCTTTTGGATTTGGATGTGAAATGGTACTTGTAGTGCCCATAAGTTCAAAATTTAGCGTCTTTTTATTGTGTTTTCAGCGATTTAAATTACTTTTTGGAAATGTATGTGAAATATAATGTACTTGTAGAGTCCATTTCATCCAACCATGAGACTGAATCCGCGACGTTGAATTGCGAAGTTTTTGAAGCCAAACAAAGTTGTTATTATTCTAAGGCAAATATGATGGTCGGAAAGCTGCGATCCTGTGAGCATTTGATGAAGAAACAAGGGACAAGGTTATACGGGCGCCATTGTTTGGCTACAGATGTCTCAAAGTACCCGTAGAAAGTGATCCATAAGGATTCATAAAAGAAGCAGGCAAAGAAATCTCATGTGAAGGCTTTCATCAAGCTCGTGAACTACAACCACATCATGCCTACTCATTACACATTCAGTGTGGATCTGAAGGATGTTGATGTTCTTCATGCATGTGAAAAAATGTGACTGTTGTGAAAAAGACCAAGCTTGAGGAGGGGTTAAAGATTGGGAAAAATTGATGTTTCTTCACTCGATAAGCAAATCATTCTGAATACATAAATAATATTTTTGTCTACTGTCTCTGGTAGTATGATTTGCTCTATATTAAATAGGTGGAAAGATTGGACTTTTTGGTGGTGCAGATGTTGAAAGACACTGCTTATTTATGGACCTTATTAACAATGTTGCAAAGGCTCATGGTTTGTTACTAGGAGTAAAAAAGAATCTTCATGTATTCTCTTTCTTCAATCTAATTTTATATTTACTTGTCATTCTCATGTGGTTTCTCAGTGTTTGCTTGTGTTTATAAACGTACTCAAGAGAGTAACGATTTGTACAGAGAAATGATTGGGACATTTGATTTTTAATATATAGTGCAGACATTTCTTACAATTGGCTGATTTTATACATATTTATCTGCAGGGGAAAGCATGTGCTTTGGCCTTTGGTATTTGGTCAAATGAATTAACCTCCCGGTGCTCGTGGTCACGTTGGGCTCACTGAACTAACAGTTGTCGGACACTGACGGGCAAATACCTTTTACTTTTTCAATTGCTTAAACATGGTGAAGTGATTTCTGATTCTCTACCTCTTTCTATGGGATTGTGTTAGGCCGACTGCTTTGCTTGGTCGTATTACCTCTGCAGTCCACCAGTTAACTTTAGCTACAGATCTTGAAGGGCTCCAAGAGAGGATCACTACAATCAAGAAGGGTAAAAATCGTTGGTTTTACTTGCTCTTGTGGATTCTCAACCTATCTACTAAATATATTGACTGGTTAAATAATAAGAAGCTTGGTCATTTATTGAAAATTTTGCACATCAATGATGATTGTCGAAATTTATATTCACGGAGTTTATTGGAAGAAATATGAAGACATGTTTGAATGTTTTCAATTTAATCACTTTTGTGCAAATGCTTTGAGAGTTTGCGT
Source organism: Solanum commersonii (assembly GCA_029007595.1). Classification (NCBI taxonomy): domain Eukaryota; kingdom Viridiplantae; phylum Streptophyta; class Magnoliopsida; order Solanales; family Solanaceae; genus Solanum; species Solanum commersonii. The sequence continues at coordinate 6,155,139 of JAJTWQ010000023.1, read as the reverse complement.
ATTCGAAAGTCAGACAATTTTTATGATTTAATTAAATATTAGTGCTTTAATTATATAAAAAAATCTAGTGCTTTAGTTATTATTATGAACTTTATGAGTTTAGTTATTATTAAATAAAATTTGCATTAGTTGTAATCTAATCATATAAAAAAATGAAATGCTAATTGTTGGTCAAATTGTTGAGGAGGTTAAAACCCCACAAACATGCTTGTATGAATATCTGGTAAAACAAATAAGGAGTTTTATATCCCTGCAAAACGAAAAATATAGATACAATTAGTTTAAGGGGGAAAAACTATTAACCAAACGAAAAAATATTTGATTACAAGCTCAGATGTTCAGTCTTTTAACGATATAATATATCACTGATTCTCCCGAAAAGAAGAAGCAAAGAGGCACAAGATGTGCACTAAATGAATTGTTGGAATTAGGGAGTCAAAACATTTTTTCATGTTGCGAAGAAGACTTAATAAGTTGTAAATAATTTTTTTTATGGGTAAAAATTTACTATTGATGATTGTCTCAAATTGATTTAAAGGTGTATGTGAGTTGCTTCAATAGTGCTGCTGGACGAGCGTGAAAATAATGACGAAGAAAGCGTGAAAGAATAATGGTGATGACTTCGGTACCTAGGGCATTTCCCTCACATGCTGAAGCAAGAAAGCCCCTGTCTTTTATGACATTTATAAAGAAAATGATTTGGAATAACAACAACCAAAACAACTTCCTTTTTTTAAAGTGATCCCCGTCAAGTGAAACCCCACTCAAAATGGTTACTGGACAAGGATTGACTGTCTTTCGAACATCGAATCTCGAGTACAAGCCAAGGAGAAAGACTGTCATTTCAAGCATACCATCAACATAGTAAGGAAAGGACAGGCCACGTACCCCCATATAGAATAGAAAATAGAAAAGAATGTGTTTCATTTTTTCTCCCATGCTTTCTTAACAACCAAGCAAATATTTCATCTCCTTGAGGAGGATGTGAACACCGTAGCTGAAGATGTGAAATCAACACCCCAAGCGGCCATTTCCCTATACAAAAGCGAAAACGGCGAGAAGACAGAAGGGAATAGGATTTTGAATCGGTGAAGGCAAGTGTTGACCTCGTGGCAATGAAATTCTTCCCGTAGCTGAGGAGGGAATGATGCCCAAAGAAAAGAGTTAACTGCCTTGGAGCCAACCTGAACGGTGCCATCTGCTTCAGGAATAGGTTGAATAGACTGAGCTACGACCCATTAGCAAAAGATTCAATCTCAACATTTGGTGTTCCCAATCCAACGAGTGGCATACTTGGAGCGAGTAGTACGAAAAAAGAAGTCTTGAAGTCCCTTTTGTTTGACATTTAACATAAGAGCACTCCAATATTAGATGAGAAGCAAATATCCTCAACTAATTCTTACATGAAAAATTAAGTATATGTAAATGGAAGACTGCCACTGTTGAATGAACAACCCACTGAAATCTTCATTAAGTCATAGCAGAAAGCAATATTGAAAATCAAAAGACAGGAAGTTTGACAAATACTGCTAAGAACATTAGTTTAAAGCCTCATATCTTGCACAACTACAAGCTAATTGAAAGCAAATATCACTCAACCACCATCAAATATAGCCTTAGTTTGATCGCGCAAACACCAAATCCTTAGCTGAGTGCTGAAAAAAGGACCTAACATAACGATCATTGAGGTAAGCAGGAGAAGCTAATGACTACTTGACCTTTACAGAGCATGCCCTACAAGAAAACAAAGTAATTAGTTATAATTCAAGCTATGCAGGGAACAAAGTGGGGGAATTCTTTGTTTGGGGAGAGGGGGAGGGGGGGGGAGGGCAATTCTTCAACTGAAGTCTCATTACTGGTTTGGGAGATATATAGAAATGGATTTCTACCAACAAATACAGAATTGAGCTAACCTCTAGAGCCTTAGCAGTCCAGCACAACAAATACTATAAAGCTTTTAAGTTTCTTGGGTTGTTAACAATCCAACCTTACTCCAATTTTTTTAGCAAGAGATTCTACAATGGTTGCGAGAATTAACAACTTCCGCAGCACTACTCAAGACTAACATTATACTTCGTCATCATAATAGTATATCGCAACGCAGTCTGGTCTACCACAAATGATTCAGACACGGAAAATACTCAAACAAGCCAATTATGCATAGTTAGTTAGTACATAAGCCATAAATAAGTAACCTAAAAATTGATGCAAAATGAACAACCTAAGAACCCAGCATACTACAGAACTTCAGCTTGCAAGAACAAGGACCACCCACCTCATTTTAATTGACCTGCTTGTCTTTTCATGGAGATCAATATAAAAATGTGTCATAAGTTACTATATTTGAGTTTGTTACAGATATTTTATAAGTTATAATATTGACTCACTGTGAAATTATTAAAAGTGGATAATACTTTTCCATGGTGGAGATTTCATTCAAGCAAAGATGTTTTTTCTCAGGATGGAAGAAAATGGTAGTTCAAAGAAGTTAAGGACGAAGGGAGAATTTCAATACTCTCTGAAAAGGATACCATGTCAACAAAAGATATTATTCAAACTCTAGACAAATTTAGTGTCCATGATATTTTCTCAATACCTCTGTCTGTCCAAAACCTATATCACTATATATTCAAAACCAGAGCAATTTCCATCCACACCTTCCAGATCCATCAAGAGACAACATCATAACAGCGCACCATCTGGATTTCAAGATTGACAAACTTAAATTCAACACAAAACAGTATCAAAATGTTCCTGTTTGGATGATACAAAATCACTACCTTCAGTGCAACAACCAAATGATCAGAGACAGGTGATCTTTCGAGGGGAAAAAGGCGTTCATCATATTTTGCGAGTATTGCATATACAGGCCATCTTCCATGAGATGATCTTCAACAAATTCATACAATAATAATAAAATCGTCCATCAACTTTGCCATACAATTACGCAAACAGCTAGTCAAAATTAAATTGCAGCTGCCCCCAAGGCCTAGCTCAAGTGGCAAAAGGTGGAGGATTTGTGGCTTCGGTTGCAGGTTCAAGCCCCACACCATGCAAAGCGAAGCCCGATATTTAAGTGGAGAAGTGTAGAGGGGCAGGCCCATTATCCACTGAGTTTAGAAGGCTGTGATTGGTCAAAAGGGAGGGTCATAGACAGATTTCTCGGTTATCAAAAAAAAAAAAAATTGCAGCTTAAAAAGGTCAAACTTATACGGTCAATTAGCCTATTCCAAACCAACCATCATGCAGGAAACTCACCATAGCATAAGTACTGAAAATAAAATACCCTCTAATCAAAGAAGCACTATAATACTTGGCTCAAACTAGCTTTACGGAACTGCATTTTCAGTTTACATATTAATTGCAGAATATACTCCACAAAGACATTGTTATACTTAGAATGAGCTTAGACAAGCAATATAAAGCCATAAAGATTGAAAATGAACTCAGTTAACAGCAACATACTGATTCTACTGCTGCTGATTCTGCTGGTGAGGTGCATTTGGAGGAGGTGGCATTCCCGGGCGAGGAGGTCCAAAGACTGGAATTTGCCCACCAGGAGGTGGTGGAGGCATCCCCGGATGAGGTGGCCCACCAGGCATTCCAGGTCTTGGTGGCTGCGACCCTGGTGGTGGAGGACCTCTCATCATCTGTGGAGGTGGTGGTCCCATGGGCCTCTGACCAAACTGAGGCGGAAACGGTCCAGGACCACCAGGCCTGAACTGTGGCGGCGGAGGCATAGGTGGGCCACCAGGTCTTTGCATTTGCATTTGCATTTGCATTGGAGGTGGAGGCCCACCACCAGGTGGTCGAACCATAGGAGGAGGCTGCTGCGGGTAATTAATCGGCGGACGAGAAATCTGCGGCTGCATCATTCCCGGTGCAGGTCCACCAACACCACGAACAGGACCAGCAAGACCCGGCTGAGCATGAACCATCGGACCAGTCGGAACACCCCGACCCGCAGCCCGACCCAACCCGGGTCCAGGAACAGCAGAAACACCACCAGCAGTAGCTTTAACACGAGAATCATCCGGAGGTGGAGGACCTTCAACAGTCATGGAAATCACTTCTTCACCCCTGAGAAGAAGAAGACCAAGTGTACGGCGATCTTCACGTTCTTCCTTAGAACCTTTAGTTGGAGGAAGCTTACGAAACTCTTCACAATCGCCGAGTACAAGATTCATATGTCGATCAAATGCCATAAACTTGCCGATCAATTGACGGCCATCCTGGATAGTAACACGCATACGATAATTGATGTATTGAAGCATCTTAGAACTCTTCGACATCGACATTGTGACTGAATTTGAAGCAAAATCGCAAATGGGGTTTAGGGTTTTGCGCAGATCTCAGAAATTGGGAGATAGCGTTTGGGGACTCTGCTCGGGGAGTGAGTTTACTGAATAGGGTTTTGGAAATTAGGGCTTTTTTGGGGTAGTTTTGGATTTATGGTAAAATGGGCGGGCCACTTTGTATTTTCATTTTCAATCTTTTTTCCTCTCAAATAACCTCAACGTCAATAAATGAATATTATATTAATTGATACACGCTCTTGTTCATATTAAATGAATTGTTAAAGTTGAGGCATTTCTTAAGAAAGATATAAATTAAAAGTTGTTTTTATTATTATACTTTTGATTATTTTCAAGTATTATACTAGAAAATGTGAAGGAGTTAAAGATATTAGGGTAAATATAGAAAAAGTTCGAATACTTTTATTGAACTTTAATTTTTAAACTACGAAAAAAGTTTCAACAATTCATTAGACTAGAGTAAGGCTGGCAATTGGACAGGACCGGTCCTCGTTACCAGATTTAATTACCGGAATCGGTTTTACCGGAAATTCCCAAAGGTTCCGCCCGATCTCTTAGTTACCGGATAGGAACCGGTTTGGACCGGACCGGAACCGGTTCTTACCGGATCATTGTGTACCGATAATTTTTTTTTATTAACTTTAATTATTATATAATATTATATTATTAATTAATAATATTATATTATTAAAAAAACTTTAATTTAAAACTTTAAACTTTAAAGTTTCAATTGAATTTAAGTTTAAACTTTAAACTTTAAAGTTTAAAATTGACTTTAAATTTTAAAGTTTATATTGAATTTAAAGTTTAAAATTGACTTTAAAGTTTAAAGTTTATATTGAATTTAAAGTTTAAACCTTAAAATTTAATTTTATATTAAAGTTTAAACTAATATTAAAATAGTTGAAAATTAAATTTCTAAAATGACTTGGATTAAATATAAGAGGCTATTTTAAAAGAAAACCAAGGCGAATAGCCGTATATTTATTCAAATAAATAAATTGTACAATAAAAATATTAGAAAGAGACAAAGAGTACATAATCTAGGTATTGAATATTAATTATTGTACTAACAATTGAAACTTTTTTTAAAATCTTTTCATAACTTTTGTATCATTTCAAAAGAAACATTTTTTGGAACTTGTATTTGTCGTTCTTCTTCCATTGCTTCCATGTCATCATCACTATTATCACCAAATATTTCATCTATTTCGTCTTTCATTTAGCTATTTAATTGTGGTAGTCCGATATTTCTTCTTTCGGCATTGGCCCAATCTCAAAATAACACCGATATTTCCAAATTATCCTTTGCTAATGAATATCGATGATCTCCAATCATAAATTTCGCCGCACAAAAGGTTTGCTCTGAAGCGACCGATGATGCTTGAATCGCTAGCACATCTCGAACAATCCTAGCAAGGGTTGGAAATTGATTTTCACGATTCTTCCACCATACTAATATTTGAGCTTGAAATTGTCCTTCTTCATGCCTAATCTTTTCCCGTGTCTGATTGAAATATAAATCAAAATCATTATTAGTAGAGGATTCAAGTTCAAGATAATCATCAATCCAAACATCCGTATCATCACTTCTAGGCCTACAAGATGGAGGTTCAACTATTGGAATATTTTTTTCCATAGCTTTATATGTATTATATAATTCTCTAGCTTTTGTATATATGCTACTTTTACAATCTTCAACACTAGGAATTTCATCATCATTAATTTCTAAATTTGCATAAATCTTTTCAACCATTCTTTCTACATCTTTTAATTTGTAATTTGGGTTGAAAGTAGTAGCAGTTAAATAGATTTGAGGAATAAAGAAAAAATATTTTTTGAATTTTTCAATCATAAAAGCAAGTGAATCTTTAAATCGATCTTTTCCTCTATATTTTGCAAATTCAGATGAAATAGCACAAATATTTACTAAAACAGTAGAAATAGTTGGATAATATTGACCAGAAACAGCATTTGTTGCTTTATAAAAAACACTTAAAAAATTCAATAAGTTCTTTTGTATTTTCCCAATCTTCATAGCCAATTCTTAAATTCGGGTCCGCATTATGAGCATTAAAAACTAATTGTACCGGCTCTTGATAAATATAAGCAACATCAAGCATTTAAAATAAAGAATTTCATCTAGTGCATACTTCTTTTGAAACTTTTCTATATGCAAGTCCACATTCTTTACAACGATTTTTAAATTCTGTAATTCTAGCTTTTATTTTAGCTTTAAAAATCCAATTACAAGCAAGTTTGATTTTTTTACAAGAAATTCCAAATTGAGAAATACCATCTTTTACTATCAAATTATACACATGTGCGGCACACTTAATATGAAAATAATCATTATCAATTGGACAAAGTCTACATTTTAAATAATCAATTGCTTTTAAATTATTAGAAGCATTATCTAAAGTGACACTCATTATTTTATCACATATTCCATAAAATTATAAAATAGAGCTTTTTTTTGTTGTTATATAAGAACCGATTTTAGTTTGTTCAACATATTTATACCCTAATAATCGTTTTTGCATATTCCATTCATGGTCAATCCAATGGACAGTAATTGTAAAATAATCATTACCATTAGGACTACGTCCCATATCAGAAGTAATAGATAATCTACCATCATAATAAACAAATAAGCAACGAAGAAAATGACAATATTCTTTTTGATATTTAAAAAGATCACTTTTAATTGTACTTCTTGGAATACCTTCATAATTTGGGTTATACAATTTCCGAATATAATGAACAAGATCAGGATGGAAAGGAAATGAAAAAGGCAAACCACAAACAACAATCATTTTAGTTAATTCTCTACGATCTTTTTCTTTACTATATGTGTAGTGTGTGCTTCGGCTAGCCGGGTTAGTCATATTTAATACACTTTGAACCATATTAGAACCTCCAACTCCCATAGAATTTTCAGGTATGAGTATTCCATTTCTATTAGCCCTTTCTATATCATCTAGGCGAGCAAATTCTTTATTACACTTTCTCACATGTGTTCTTAGTCGTCCTGTTCCCCCTTGTGTACCCATAGTTACATGTTTCATGGTCAATTTACATTTCGTGCAAGTAACAATAGTTTTTTCCTCATTTTGTACCAAAAATTTCCATACTAAAGATCTTTTAACACGTACAACGGTCTTTGAAAAAGTAGGTAAAGAGGGGACTTCATATTGTTCCGGTAATTCGGTAGCCAGACTAGTAGGGGTAGGAGTCTCATCATCTTCCTCATTTATTTCTACTTCCTCATCTAATTCTTCCTCAAAATTAGTAAAACATCTATTTAAAGTGTCATGATCTACTTTATTTTCGGAATTAAATTCAATAGGTCGTGAGTCTCGTGTAAAAGAAGTTTCATCAACATGAGTATAATCATTAGTATTAATTCTAAATTGAGGTGACAAATTTTTAGAATTAGAACTACTTCCTCCTCTCCTATTATTTTTTCTTTCCGACGTTGATTTTTTACCACTATTTCTTTCCAAATTCATGTTCAAGTTTAAAATAATTAAATATTATGAAAAACAATCAAGATAATATAACAAAAAAATAAAATAACTTATTTAATAAACAAATAAAATATTAAAATTGGAACGAATGTACCGAACGTCTACGTAAAAGTAGACGTATAACCAAAGCTGGAATTGAGAGATGCCAATTGAAGCTTCCGATTTACTTCAAATAAATCTCCAAAATCCGAACTCCAAGTCAATATCACAAAATAATAATTATGAATTTATGAGAGATTGAAAATTGAGAGATTTTGTAAAATGTTAATGAAATAATTTGTGATTTAAATAAAAGAATATGGATATATTTATAGTGTTAAGGGGTTAGAGAGGGGTGGTGGGCTGTTTTGACTCGTTTTGGGCCCCAGCCCAATGGCTATAATTAACGTTCAACTTTTAAAAATAAAAAAAAATGAAAGTGACTGTTGAACCGGGTCAACCGGACAGGAATCAGACCGGAACCGGTTCTTACCGAACCGAATCAACCGAATAAAAACCAGATTTCGTTTCAGTACCGATTCCAGTATCCTATAAGACCGGTTCCTTACAGGTACAAATGGTACCGGACTTATCGATATGGGAACCGGACCGGACCGACCTAAAACCGGTCCAATTGCCACCCTTAGACTAGAGTGAGTATTGTTATTGCGAAAGATCAATGTATTTCTAAAAACATGAAATTCTTTGGATGAAAGGACAAATTTTATTTAAAGTTTTGTATTCATCTAATTCCTACTTCGTTGTTCATAAAAATATAGTATGTAAAACTTTAAGCGCGTTTGGCCATAAATTTCAAACATATTTTCACTTTATTTGAAACTTTTGAAGTTGAAGATGAAGATAAAATTGTATTTGATAATACTTTTTTTATAAAGAATATGTGAAATTATGTTCATGCTTAAATATACATAAATACAACCTTGAAAAAATGAGTTGAAAAATAGATTATAAGTTATTTTTAATTTGAAATTCAACTTCAAGTTGAGTCTGAATCATTTATAACCAAATATTGATTTTCAAATAAAAAATAGTAAAAATTTCTAGTGTCATACAGTCCTAAAATTAGATGTTGATAAAACTGACTTATTCAGCTTAAAGTAATTCTCATGAGTTGACTTTTGTTCAATTTGAGATTATTGATGCTTCCAATGATTTTGCCAACATTTTGTTTGTAATTGTAATAGTACTCGTCGCCTGTTCAATAATATTTGTCCACTATTGACTTTACTTACTTCTTAAAAACTATAAATAAAAATATAATTTTACTATATCACTCTTTAAATATAATAAATATAATATCTTGAAAAGAGAAATGATTATATTTAATGATTATGGTAAATTATCCATTGACTTCATAAAGTGGACAAGTATTGATTGGACATCCCAAAATAATATAGTGCATAACTATTGTTGGGTGGAGGGACTATTATTTTTACACAATATTCACAACTTTTTACGAATTCAAATTCATTTAACAACTACAACAACAATTACACTTGCTTTGTACTATTGACAATATAACTCAGGTTGCAGATTTCTATAATCATCAACACTGTTGCTTCATGAATAAATACTATATTTATTTTGAATAAATACATTCTATCGAAAATAATACGTACATCTTATCATCTTTAGAACTCGCTTGTGAAATTACGATGAGTATGTTGTACAATATAGAGTCCAAGGCTTCAGTGCACCACATGCCCAACAGCAAAAAAAAGAATACACTAGGCAATACAACTGGATAGAAACATTCTCTCTTTCCAATGGACACAGAATAATGGAGTACATGTACAACAAATCCAGAACCAAAAGAAAAAAAAATTGTACAATGTAGAGCTCCACAAAAATCACAACCTCAACTAACTGGATTACATATTCTCATTTCATCATCATAAACTAACCCTATCACCATTAAGAATTACATACAAAACTAACTAATGTTGCACTTAATTACAGAATAAAATGCTCCCTGACTATGTTAGATCCATGTCAATAAATATTTCTCTGGAAGACAGCTTCACGTGTTCTGCAACAGTCAAAGCTGTTAAGCATAATAAGAAACTACGTGTTCTATACCATAGCGAGCAAATCTAGAAGGGGCTTATCGGCTAGTTCTTCCCCTTTTAAATGCAGGATGAATGACTTTATTGCTAGACTGTAGTTTGTCAATCTTCGCCATACCTTCCTTCATCCTGTTCAATACAATAGGTATGGCAGATGCATTACCTGTTATCTTCTGCTTAAGGAGCTGCACTTTTTCAGCTTCTTTCTGCACCTCTCCAGGTAAGGCGGCACCAGGCTCTTCTACGTCTGTGACAGTGATCAGGATAATAATTACAAAGAAAATGAATCTGTAAATCCACAAATTTACTGTACTATCAAACACAAGAATACCAATCTTTGCATTTCTGCATGCATTTTTCAAGGCTTCCACTAACAAAGCTAAAATCTTAACAAGGGAATCTGTGATTTAAGTGCATTTAGCTCTTAAGCACTCTATGAACATGTCTCTAGCCTTGTAGCTCTCAAGCAACAAAGAAAAACAACACAAGGATACCGATCTTTGCATTTCTGCATGCATTTTTCAAGGCTTCCACTAACAAAGCTAAAATCTTAACAAGGGAATCTGTGATTTACGTGCATTTAGCTCTTAATCACTCTATGAACATGTATATAGCCTTGTAGCTCTCAAGCAACAAAGAAAAACAATCATTTCTTAAAGATAAAGCAAAAGCAAGAACTCATATTGAACTGTAAGTGGACTTTGTGATTCCTCTTTCATTTTATTACACTAAAGATATCACATTGAATAGTCAACAATTGTTCAACCATTTATAAGGTTCCAGATATATCTTGGGCCAAAACTTTCCATCGAATCACGACAAAACCTTATAAGGTCTCTATGCAAGTAGGTGGAATACCGGATAGTTATCTTGTTGACTTCCGCTTCCTAGAGTTCTTCATATAATACATGAGCTTATTATTCTTAAGGTCTGTGTGATTTTACCACTACCCCTAAAATACTGTTTCAGAAATTTGGCTCTAACTTAAACAGTTAACCAGGAGACCTTCCAGATCTGAAATGCCTCCAGTTTGAAGACAATGGAGGACAACTTCACTCTGTGAAAAAGCTGAAAACCAAAAAACACAAATATCTAGCAATGGTTCATTATTTCTAAAGATACTTGTCCAAAAAAAATGAGAAGAAGAAAGGGTTTATCAACTGCAGGGTCAGTCAGGGCACACCGTACAAAAAGGAGGAAAAGCACATCTGTAAACGCAACCTCATTCTGAAAATTTTACTGACAGTTAAGAAACAACTTCCAGTATTATCAAGAGGCACTAAAATAATTTAAGAACACCTACTCCTGCTAAGATAATGTGAAAACTGTTCATTCTGAAACAAACCATTCCTTCAACATTTATTAAACGAGGAAAATGGAAGAGGAAAACTGATCACTCAACAAAACTATGGTAGCAAAAGAACCTTATCTCTTTTTGCACGACTGCATTATGATGGAACTTTCTCATAAACTATATCGCAGACTTTGTGTTTCTTTTTTACTGTTATGTTTAAACTTCACTTTAATCATTATCTTATTGCTGGGGACGAGGGAGATGCAGTTGTATCTTTACTAATTTCTTTTTTCTAATCATTTTACTAGCAGTGTGCTTTGGTTCAGATCACTGCTTACTCAACTGTTCCATTGTGTATTCTATTGTTTGTTGGTGTGATATTGATCTAATTTTGCGCAGAGTTCAATACGAAGGTAACACTCTTCTCTCAAGCATCATGGACTCAAGAATATGAGAATAATGGAAAACTCATGTTCACATAATGGCTTAACTCGGTGGGTCAAGATGAACACAAACTATCCTTCAGTACAGTTTCAATTAACAAGGCAGTTACTCTTTTTTCAATCATCATGCACTCAAGAATATTAGAATGATGGAGAACTCATATTGGCATAATGGCTTAACTCAAAGGGTCATGCTAAACCCAAACTATCATTCAGTACAGCTTCAATTAATAAGGCAATACTCTTATTTTAATCATTATGAACTCAAGAATATAAGAGTAATGGAAACTCATATTCGCATAATGTCTTAACTCGATGGGCCAAGCTAAACCCAAACTATCATACAGTACACAACAATAGGCACACGGCTAAAACTGCTTAACTAGTTTGGTGGCCTCGAGACATGAAAAAGCAAGAATAACCTCACGTCAATACAGAGATATATGACACCACCATAGTTCATAGCACAGCACGTTCACCCAAGTGTTAACCAACTCAAATAAGTCCTAAGTGACTAGAGAAAGAAGTTCAAGAGTTAAGAACAGAAGCACATCCTTTTTACCATAAATGTATAAGTTTCAAAACACAAAATGGGTCCAAGTTCAAAGTCAACAACAATGATGTCACCCCAAGTCTCTTCTCTACCTATGCTCAAAACTCAGTGTAGAACATTTACACAGCGATTTCTAAACTCCCAGACCTAAGCTGACACCAAGTCTAACAACCTCCCCTGATTAATAGCTTGCATAATAAGGACATAATGTCTGAGAATTTTAACTATAAATACACGGGTTTTTAGTTTATACAGAAATAGAATAATCTGAATTGACAAATTTCTTTCATAATAATAAGGTAGGATAGACAATTTCTTATCCTCAAGGAATTCACTCATTGCACTATTCTCTATAATGTGCTTCTAAGTCCGTTCAATAATTGTGGTCTTCTTGTATTGTGAATATACTTCTATCTGTAAGAAATGGAGAAAAGTAACTAAAGTATGGCCTAGCATTGCAGGTCAATGAAGCTGGATCAAAGAATACAGGATACTAGGGTTCAAATCCTAGCAGAAACAAAAAAGGTAGTTGAGTTGGCTGCATACAAAACAAGAATAAACAGAGAGAAGTTTGAATAAAGACACCAAATGTCACCATTATAAAACATTGTCAATCAATCAATCAACAACACCAAACTAATTGGAATCGTCTATAACAACCATTGAACACTATACGCCATCCAATTCCAATACTAACAATTTTCCGTGTAATTAACAGTTTGAATCTGAGAAGAACCCTAGAAACGTACCAGATGTGGGTGGTTGATTGGAGCAGCCAGGTTGAGATTCGGGGCTATCAAAAAGGGGTCTTTGAGCAGTAAGAATGGAATCGAGAGTAGTTTTAAGCTGACCCGGAAGTGTAGTTCTGAAATCCACAATTTTCTCAGCCATTTGTTGAACTTGTTGTTCCAGTTCCCGTATTTCTTCTTCCAGTTCTTGTATCCCTTCTTCTGACTCCGACTCCGACAAGTCATCGTCATCTTGGCCTAGGGTTTCCGGCTGCTGTGCTCCGATCGAATTGGGTCTTCTCGTTTCCATTACTTACTGAGTAGAGAGTGAAGTGAAAATTTTGAATGTTGAAAAAACAGAACTTGAAATAGCCAGTTTGATAAATCTGGTGGGACAACTTTTTTATAGCATTAAATTAAATTGTGTAGTCATCATATACGATGTAAATTTTAGGATTTTAGTAATTTTATTAGGATAGAATGTTGGTAAAAAGTCAAATTTTTTTTTAAAGAATGTCTTAGAAAAAAATAGATACAATAGTTTTATATATTAATAATATCTTGTTTGGTATATTTTATTAAATTGAACCTAAGCTTTGTTTTAGTTTCTTGCATATTCTTGTCATTGTGGTATGAGTTTTTATTGATTTGAAGTTATTCAAAATATTATATATCGTAATATTACGTAAGATTTGACTCATATAATATATGGTATAATTTTTCGATGAAGGTTGTCCAGCTAGACACTTTAATACCATCATAGCTTCTAATGGAGAAATCCATGGTATTAGTAATGCAAATATTTTTTATGCATGCATTAGCATGATTAAAGACATAATTGTGCTCAAAAGTTTTGTCACATCCTTTCCACCATATTTGTGGAGGTATTTTTGTAAATGATTTTGTTTTTGAAATAATGTAATACATGTTATTTTTTATATATCAAATTAAGCACTACATCAAAATAATTTCAGTATAATTAATGTAAGTATTACTAATACATTATATTCAACCTTATTCTTATACACTATATCAAATGAGTTCCGTGTAACGATATTATAAAATCATTCTTGCTGCAAAAAGCTGGACTCTTTTCTATGTCATGTTTTTTAGTATAATTTATCTGTAAAAAATAGTGCCAATCAAGTCTGGGTGGTGTAGTCGGTTATCACGCTAGTCTCACACACTAGAGGTCCCCGGTTCGAACCCGGGCTCAGACATTTTTATTTTATTTTTAATAATTAATTTTGGTGTTTTACTTCAGTACATTTTTATTTTTTTAATAATTAATTTTGGTGTTTTTCTTTAGTATTACATTACTGCTTATTCGTTGCTTGTGATAGAACACATTTACTGGCATGTTTATATTAGTTCATTTCTGATATCATTAGGAGAAAAAGTCTAGTTGACTTCTCAGACAGTCACTCAACTAATAGTTTTTATTTCAAGAAGTCATTTTTAAGTAAGAAGACAGTCTCAAAAAGTCATTTTAATCGAGAAAAAAGTCTATTAGTTGAGTGATCATTCTAAGAAAGTCACGGGCGTTGCGATTACTAGACTATCTGAGCAAATTAAATTGTTTCATCAATCACGTCTCTTCTACTATATCTCCAAGAGTTTCATGCTTCTCATGAGATGTACACACATACTTTCGTACATTTGAGAGCACATTCTGTAAGCCAATTTCGAATTAACTGAATTTATAAGCTGATCTCAATGCGCGTTATATTTTTCTAGAACGAATACTTTCTACCAGAACTATATTATTTACATATATGGGAGTAGAAGTATGTCTTCCCTTTGTTTCCCCAGGTATTGAAACAACATTCATATATGGGACATTCCCTCTTTATGTACAGTTGCTGAAGTCATGATAGAGATGACTTCAGTCTTTCGTTTAAGGCGTAATTTCTAGTCATCCTATGAGGTTGGCCAACCATTTGGAGAGTGTTCACTAAAACTTCTCTTTCTTTTGCTGTTTACTATTTCTTGAATCTGCTTTTCGTTTGCCATTGCTTCGTGGATGTTGTCGTGAACACACTGACAGAGCTCATCAAGTGCAAGCATTGGAAATGGCTCCTCGATAAGGACACCAACCTGCAAAAATGAACAACCTCTTTTGGTCAAATATGAATCCGTTTCAATTTGTGTCTTACTAGTCCGTTCCAAAAGGAATGCATCTTCCCTTTTTTTGGCAACTTTGCACATGCTATGTTTAAGATTAAATGGTTGCATTCTACATATCTTTAATTTACAACCATAAGATTCAAAAGTCTTCTTTACTTTCTTAAACTCCGTGCCAAATAAAAAACAAAGAAATTGAAACGGAGGGATTAGTCATCGTCTACACTCCTCATCCAGAAAGCTAAATAACCAAGCTGAGATCTCTTTATAGGACAGCACCAATGCTCTAATAAAACAAGAACCCTTTCACTGTGTTTCTCTCTACTCTTTATTTTTGTTATTATCTGTGCCTTTTTTTGTGTGGGTGGGTGTGGGGAGGGGGTATCAAATAGAAAACGGCAATAGCTCTGAAAAGACAAATTGTATATCTTCTCTTTCATCTCGAGAGAGATACAATGACCAATGTTACAGTATCATGAAGCTTGGAGCCTCAGACCATTTATCAGACAACAACAACAACAACATACCGTGTATAATCCCACAAGTGGGGTCTGGGAAGGTAGGATGTACGCATACATATCAAATACTTTGTGTAGATTCAAGATGATGTTAGGTGGAAAACTCCATCTATTGAAACTTAAGGGAAACTATAGTATGTTCGTTTTTTCGTTTCTTCCTGAGCTATATATTGCTAGTATGGCAGGCCAAATCTAACATTTTAATAGAGCCTTGCCTTAAAACAAATTGATCTGTACTACATGAAGTAATTAAATCACAAAGTATTTGTTCTTCTGGATAGAGTATAGACCGAAAGCTTGGCAAATGAGGAGAAGAAAATAAAACCTGACCTCTTCGATGCAGAATAAGGAAGCCGCACTTATGAAAGTTGCTGGAACCACAATCCAGTGGCAATCCTCCCAAAGTATAATAGGAAGAGTTAGATGCCAAAGGACTAAGAACCTTGACGTCAATCGAGTGTATGAAAGGGGAATAGGTATGCCCAAGAGTTGTTCACATACACCAATACCTTCATGGAAACAAGTAATCTTTGACTCCTGCACTTTTCGAAACCATAAGTCATCGGAGACTATTCACAAGGTTTATTAAATCTTAAGAGCATCCAGTTAGTGTGCTTAGCAAGATTACCAAAAACAGAAAACCACAGAATATTTTCTTCCACAATCCATCAAGAAAAGATATTTTGATGAAAACAGATATTCCTATGGTTTGTTACTTACAGTGATCTTCTAATATGCCAAAAGGAAAAAGTTTGAAACAGAAATAAAAGATGCAGCCACTGGGAGACTTTTCTACTTCATTTAAGAAGTATAACTTTATGAAAAATAATTACCAGCTGACTCAGTATTGTCCCCTCCAAGTTTAACGACTGAAGGCTCTGAGAGATGAATCCAATGATGCAACGAGGGCGATGCTTAGAACTGACAACTAATGCTAGATCATCAGCCTCGAGTAAGTTTCTGAGATCACTTGCTATATCCGAGTCATATACTATGTGGCACTGCATAGAAGTACTGTAATCTTAGTGGCTAATACTATGCAAGAGGCAAGGAGCTTTATCCCTTTGCTTATCATAGAAAATGTATTTTGCTTATAAGTAATTCGTGCATGTACTTACGACTTATAAGTGAATCAGTATGCGAACTGCAAAGAGATCGAAGTACCACATGTTCCATGTTTAAAATGTAAAATAAGGATTTAAAGCTTCTACGATTTTAAGGTCATTTCAGTTAAACCTCAACAACAATACCGTAATAGAAGGCCTGTCGATGCAGTTTTGAGAAACTTCCTTTTAATTTATGATCGAACAATGGATAGAAAAGGTTAAATCATTTATCTAAGCTTAAACAAGAAAGAATATGCATGGTCATTTCACCCAAGTGTGTGGCCTAGTGGTCAATGATGTAGGTTGAGAACCATGAGGTCTCATGTTCAAATTCCAGCGGAGACAAAAACACAAGGTGATTTCTTTTCATCTGTCCTATCCTTGGTAAATAGAGTTATCTGGTTACTATTGCTAGAGGAAGGTGACATCCTATGGAATTAGTTAAGGTGCATGGAAGCTGGCCTGACACCGCGGTTATCAAAAAAATATATATATATGACCGTTCAAATTTTGAAAATAACTCAAAAGCCACTCACTAGATTAATTTGTAATTTATGGTAAGATTCCGTGTGTGAATTTCCAGAAACATTCTAGAATTTTTACTGAATTTTCAGCCTCAACTACCTGATCATTGCATTAGCCAGCAGATAGCAGATTATTCCTTACTTTCCCTTGTAAATAGAGATTTACTGAAGTTTTGTTATCTCATCCTTTTTTCATACATCGTGACAGAACTAGTTGCAGAAGTAGCATATCAATAACAATGACTTATGATTTTCTCTCCTACACAGAGTGCAGGCAGGGGGACGATGCAGCTTGTCGGTACCAGGTTATATGAACCTGTACTTCTAGTGTGGAGTACCAATTTATGTGTAAAAACTCAATAAAATTGCAATAAATAGTATACATGAACCATAACTTCAAAAATATAATGGATTCAATATTAAAAAGGTGAACCCGTAGATCTTAAATGAGTCCAGGGACCAATTGTAACCCCATAGCAAGAATGATTGAGCATAATCTAAAGCAGTGTCGAAGCTAGAATTTTCACTAAAGGGGTTCAAAATATGAAGAAGTAAACACAAGAAGAAGCTAAAGGGAACTCATTATCTACTATATATACCATGTATAAGTTTCTGTTGAAGGGGTTCATCAACGAACCCCCTTAGCCTACCTGGCTTCACCCTGATCTTAGGCCACTAATAAAATGTAGGTATGGATACAAAGACTACAGTGAGGGGGGATCTTAGTAGCTCAATTGGTTGGCTACTTACACTTTCATGTTGTTGGTAACGGTTCGATTCCCACCTTGTAATCCCCTCTCTTGTTTCCCTTTCCCCTACTTCTATTTCATTTTTTAAAAAAAGACTATAATGAGACAAATTGATCAACATATATACCTTTAAGGCAACTGGAAATGCCATGATATACTGCAAAAGTGCCTCTTTGAGCACATCATCCCTCTTATCAACACAAGCAATCACCTGCCTAGCAAAATCATTAGTTCCAGCAATCACTTTAGTCCAAGCCTTCTTCCCTGCTTCGAACCTCGAGTAAGACGCCTCCGTCCTAAACACCAATAAAAGCGCCAGAGCTGGAGCTGTCAACTGATAAGGCTGTGGACTAGCTCTCAAGATAGGGAAAAACTCAGGCAACCAATGCAATGAAACTGCTGAATTATAACAAGCAATCACAAATGCAAATGAAGTAAAAGCTATAACAGGAGGAATCAACGACAAAACAACCCGCGAATTGATGCTCGAAAACAAATGCCTAAGATGCCTTAAAGAACTTCTATGTTGCACCCAAGTCTCATGCTTGTATAAAGATCTCTTTTTTCTCATACCCCCTTCTTGAATTTTGTCAGCCCAATCCGGTACTACGCGTAGAATCTTGACAAGGGTAGAAATTAGATTTGAATTCTGTGGGGTTCTTGAAGGTTGAGAGGAACAAAGAACTCTAAAAGTGAACTTCTTATAGACTGGTGGTGGTTGTTGTGATTTTGAAGGTTTCTTCAGGGTAAAATGGGAAGAAAAAGATGCATTTGTTGGAGATTGAATGGTGAAGACGGTTCTTGGATTTGTCATTGATGAGAATTAGGGTTAGGGTTTGGAGGAAGGTGACAACATGGGAGATGTTTGAAACAAGTGAAGTGAAGAACATAGTGGATACTAGATTAGATGGTTGGAAACAGTTAATTTGTGAATCTCCTTTTTTCACTTAAGAATAAAAAATAAATAAAAAGGAAATGCTAGTGTCACAACAAGGTGAGTCAAGTTCATTGACTTATATGATTAATCACCGTATTAAAGTAAAGGCTAACCCATTGGTGGCCCCCTAAATTTGGCACGATCTTTCACTTAGACACTTTAACTAGATTTTGTTCATTTTAGACACCTCATGTCACGTCCAATTGTGTCAATTTGACACTTTCTGCTGAGATGGCATAACAAGTGTGATACACTCACTAAACGCGTGTGAAAGCCTCATTTTACCAATTTTATTTTTTTTCTTCTTCTTCTTTCCCATTTTTTGGCTACCATTTTTCAAACTTAAACACTTTCCATGGTGAAATATGTCCCTAATGCTGCAACCAGTAAAAAAATGAAAAAAGATGTCCTTATGCTGCCAGTTTGATGCATTCCCTGTCCTTACCCCTTTCTCGTGCCCATTTTTCCTGCTTTTTACACCTACATTTCTCACAGGTCCCAAAAGTTTTGAGGATCCAGCTGAAGGAGAGGATGTTCTGGTGGGCAAGTTTCAGAAGCTTCATGATGATTTGGTTGCTGGTTTCCGCAACCTTGAGGATGAGACTCGATAATCGCGATTTTGCTGAAATGTGCAATTTTGTAGGGATCGACCAAATTCTCGAGAAGCAAATAATTCTGTGGTCTTCTACAATGTAAGAACACATCAAGTCAGTTGTGTGCAGTAGAGAAGACAATTTCTTTTGATTCATTTGGGTGGGGGAGGGTCGGGGGTGGTGGTGGGTGGAGAAGAAAATCTGAGTGAGAGAGAGGGGTTTTGACGTGGGGGTGGGTAGTAGAGAAGACAATTTGGGGGTGGTGTGGGTATAATTTTCTTTTTATTAAAAGTGTTTTTTTTAAAAAAAATATTTAGTTAAAGAAATGCTCATTTAATATTTTTTTTATATATATGTCACGTGTCTTTATTTAATTCGTCACTTTGACACGTCATCAGCAAATGTGTTACACACACCTTACAAATTTGGCAGATTGTCGAAAAAGTGTCAAATTGACACAGTTGGGCGTGACATGAGGTGTCTAAAATGAACAAAGCCTAGTTAAAGTGTCTAAGTGAAAGATTGTGCCAAGTTTAGGGGGTCACCGATGGGTTAGGCCTTAAAGTAAATATTACTCTCTCCGTTTAAAAACAAAATGACATAATTTGACTTGACAGAAGTTTAAGAAAATAAAACAGACTATTGAAGTTAATGTTGAACACTCATAAATAATTGTTGATCGTATGAATGGAAATGATGAAGCAATATTGTCATGGTATATTTTATTTCTCCATTGTATTTGTTCTATATAATCAGACTTATAATGCTATCTTGAATAATTAGATATTTGACTGTGAAGAGAGCCAAATATTATTGAGTATAGAAATGAAATAGGTGTAAATGAAGAAACATGAATAGCGTAGATTCATATAGTTGATTCTAACTTTAAAGAATGTTAATTAAGAGGAAACATTGTGGATTGTACAAGTCGGAATCAATTATATATATGAATTTGTGGTATTCATGTTGCTTCAGGTGCACCTATTCATTTCGATACTCAACAATTTCGAGTTCTCTTCATTTCAAATATCTAATAATTAAAGATATAACTACAAGGCTAATACTAAATACAACAGACACGGTGGAGAAACAAAACACATCATGACAGTGATTCATCGTTTCAATCCATGAAGTCAACAACTACTTATGAGTGTTCAAAATTAGCTTCAATAGTATAAAACAAGTTAAGGTTGCATCTCTCAATATTCTTGTAAGAACAGTGTATAGCTTTACAAAAGTAGCCACCTAGTTTAAGCAAAAGCAACAACATAGAAAGAGTAAATCATTATTTCTCAATGTAAACGTTCGACAACACAAGATTTTGAGGAAAATAATGATAGTTGAGTAATATTTTGATCCTAAATGAAACAAAAATGATATTTAAAGGCAATTTCTAAAACTTGAGTAACCATTTTTGGGAATTAATTCGAGAAAGAAGAGTGAAGGGTAAAAGGAGCAACCGTTAACTGAATCATCTTAGTCACGATCCAAAATTATCTAAATTGTGATGACATAATAACTTAAGAAATTTCTATGTTCTTCTATAGTTATAAAAAGCTTAAAATTCACGTTTGAGAATTAAACTAATTATTTAGTTCAAGGTCCTAACCCGAATACAACATTCAAGTTAAAATCTACTTAAACTTGGTCATTCACATTTTCATAAGAAGGATGACTAATGGACAAATTTCGAAAATAATGTTAAGTTTATACTATACAGAAAGTTAGCTAATATATTAAATAGACTGATATAACATTTGAGAATTGTTAAAGGCCTAACACCTTGTTTTAAAAAATATTTGAACGCTTACACTACTTTGATTTTAAATAAAAAAAATTCAAAATACCTTTAAAATGATTTCTCAATTTTCCTAAAATTAAGTAGAGATTCTATTTTCATAATAAATAAGTCAATTTTTATTTTTTTATTATAATATTTGATAGAGTCCCAAAAATGAGTGAAAGTGCTAAAACTCTATAGTGAAATGGAGAAAGATGAGAGCTTCTCTACATGGATTGTCAAGAGATAGAGGAGGAAATCCTCCATAATTTAACACCTTTCTTTGATATGTTTTGTCATAGCGGACCAATTGCATCGATGCATTTAGGAAGACATGTCTCAAATTCTTCAAAGACAAAGGAGTCTTAGAAAGTATTTGTGTTACATCTTGAAAGAGAATCTTTACTTCATTGTTCTTGAAGAAACTGAGTAGAGATTTCCTCTCAAAAAGTAACATAAATCCTTTTTTTAACTCTCCGTTGTCTCGAAGAAACTGAGGCTCGTCTTTCCAAATGCATAGATGCAATGGCTCCTTAATAACCAAGAATACCAAAGAAAGGTGTTAAGTATACATGTAGAGGAAAGTTCCCATCTTTTCCTATTTTACTATAGAATTTTCAACACTTCCATCCATTCCAAGGCCCATTTCAAATATTATAATAAAAAAAACTCATAGTTTGACTTATTTATTTAGGGAAAAAAAGTCGCATATTTATTTTAGAAAATCATTTTTAAAACGTTTTGATAACCCCTATTTAAAATCAGTAGATTAATATATTATGACTAACTTTAAAATAAAATCACTTTATAGTCATCCTTCTTACGAAATAATTTGAATGACTAAGTTCTAATTGATTTTAACTTGAAACATTTTACCCGAGTTAAGATTTTGAACTAAACAATTAGTTTAATTATTCTCGAATGTGGAATTTAAGCCTTTTAATAATGATGAAAAAACATAGAAAGTTCTCAAGTTATTCTTTTAAAGCTTAAGTCATTTGCCTAAATCAAACCAAATATCCATTCATACATTTAATCTAATATTAAAATTGTTTTCAATAACAATCGAATTAAAATAAAACAGTGTAGAATAGTTTATTACGACAGCAAAAATTTAACAGTAGGCTACCATAACACTATTTGAGGCTAATTCAAAATGACAATATTTTGTCTAAAAATAAATGTGAAGAGTAGAAATTTCATTGTGACTCACTTAAAATTTTACAAACATAAAAAATACAAAAAAGAAATCCATAGCAAAATCAGGATAGTGTTAATTATCAAACTAATTATGAGTAATTATAATTATTCAATTACTCATAAAAAATCAAATGAATACATAAAATGTTTCAAATGTAGAAGCTAAAAGAAAATACAACTTATTCACACATCAATCCTGCAACAAAGAGCAGAGAGAACTTTAACCATGCCATTCTTTTCTCTTTTTTTTTTTTTTTTGTTTTCTTTGTCTCTTCTATTCTTTTCTTTTTCATCACTTTTGGATTTATTTTTCATTAAATTCCCTTGTTTCTTTTTATTCTTTTCTATTTTGGTTTCTATTTTTGGGTTGGAGTTCTAAACAAAATTTATAAATTTAAATTAAACATTAGATTCAAATCTTTTTTCGTGGTTAAATCATTTCAAGTTTTCTTATTTATTCATTTTAGTCTACATCTGAAGTTGATTGATTTTGCTATATACATAGAATTACAATAGTTGCAGTTATAAATAATGATGCTATAATTAATCTTTTTTACTTGAGAACAGTTCTACATAAAATAAACTATATTTGCAATAATAGTATTAGATGTAATTTATATATAGCAATAGAATCAACTGAAACGGCTAATCCGAATAAATTGGGCTTCAAAACGAATATTTATTTTTTGCTTCAAGGCGCATATCGGATAGATATTCATCCTATGAACAAAATATTATTAAAAAAATTGAAAGTGTTAATTTTTCTAGTAATGCATCCAATTCATGAAATTCTGAATATGCATCTAAGACTGGGCATCAGATCGGATTGTACCGGTACCATTTCGGTCCGTTCCGGTTCAGTAATATTCGGAACAGAATGGGATACATTGAACATGCACACGGAACGGAACGGTATCATGATTTGGTATCGGTATACCAGTACTGGTTCATCCCCATTCCTGTCTGGTCTCGGTAAATCATTTTTAATTAAAATTAAAAATAGTATTTGTGTCATTGTTTTATACTTTTATTATCATTTCTTTTTTTTGTTTATTTAATTTTAAAAAAATACAAACTTAAGTTATTTAAATTACAAGTCATAAGTATAACTTAATAACTTATAAACTTCACAAGATTCAAATCTTGAAAGTTATAACATAAGCTCAAAAACTTTTTAAAAAAACTTTGTTAAACTTAACTTACAAACTTATATAAGTAAAAATTAAAAAAAATATCTTTAAAATAAACTTAAGTAAAATTACATTATAAATTTTAAAACTTAAATACTATAAACTAATTAATAAACTTAGAAAAATAAAAAAACATTCATATTTTCTTAATTCAAAATAACTCAAAAAAAAATATATTATTTTTTGAAATAGCTATATTTGTCGTCCCGTTTATTCCATCCCGTTCCGGTCTGGTCCATTTCAATCTATCCCGGTATATAGTGAGACGGGATGAAACCGAGCCTCCATCCCGGTAATTCTGATCTGGTTCATCCCAATACCGGTCAACAACCCGGTCAAATCGTCCTGTTTCGATCCGGTATCGATTCATTCCAATCCGATGCCCAGCCTTATACGCATCTAAGTCTAAAGTGGAAAAAATCAATGGTATTAGCATATTAATGCAAGTTAATTATAGCAACACTATTAAAACATATAAGAAAATGAGATTAAGATGCGTACCTATTAAGTCATTTGTTCCTCAATGTAGAAGTGTGCTTCAGACGTATGGAACAACGAGCTACGTCTTCCTCTCATTGTTCTTCCTACAACTAGCCATCGAATGTGCAATTGATTTATGGTTAAGGAGATGAGAGGGGACCTAGCTATGAATTTATAGGCTTCAACCTTAACCTAATGGGCCACCCGATAATAGGCTTATTAGGTTTTTTTTAACGAAGCCTACACTACCGTCAGTATGCATCATTATATGAAGTGATTTGGGTCCAAAAACGAATTCAATATATAAGCTGCCCAATTATGTCTACCAACTATATTTATTTAGCGTGTTTCATAAATTGTAATAATTAAGTTAATGTTAATCCATATTTAGTTAAAATTCCAACATTTAAGGCATGTATCAAATTATAAATACACATTAAACAAAGAAATTAATGTAAAAGAAAAATTGAGAAAAAATCACAAACAACTCATGATTTGTGCTTATGTAAAGTCAAAGTAAACCTAAAAACACTTCAAAATTAATTAGCCCCTACCAAATAAGCAGAATTGGAAGTTAAACAAACATCAAAATAAAAGAGAAGAAAATCAAAAAATAAAAAGGAGAGGGGAAAGAAATTTAAGCTATTAAATGAATTTAAACAAATAAAGGAGGAGGGATATTACACATCGTATTAATGTAGTGTGGATGAAGTGGAGGCTTGCCTTTGAAGTCTTGTGAGTTGTGTGATAACAAAATACCATCAAAACTCAAAGGTAAGTTTTAAGAGTGGTGGTTAGACTAGCATTGTTGTATGGGGTGGAATACTGGCCATTCAAAACCTCTCATGTAAAGCAGATGCATGTTGCCAAGATGAGGATGTTGAGGTGGATGTATAGTAATACTAGGAGCGATAAGATTAGAAATGAGGATATTCAGAGAAAGGTGGAAGTAACATCTGTGGTAGACAATATGAGAGAAGCGAGACTGAAATGGTTGGAAAATGTGTGGATGCACCAGTGATGAGGTGCAAGAGGTCGGTGTTGCGGTCAAATCGCACACGCAAGTGCACGTGGTAGTTCAAGTATTAAAGTGGCTCTTTTTGAAAGCCGGGTATCGTACCCAAAGGGACTTACGCTTAGAATTACTTAACTTCTCTAACTTTCAGCTAAACACAAGTGTATTCAAGATTTCAAAAGTGATTTAGTTTCTACTTCTAAGATTATAACAAAATGTAACAAAAGTGATTCAATTTCAAGGGTTTAAAAATAGTGATTGGTTAAAGTCCAGGGCTGCAGCTTTTATTAGGATTCATGCAATCAATATCGTTCATATTAGCATTTATCAATTATTGAATCAATGAATCACAGGGCTAAATGTATGATCATGGTCTCTCGACCTCTAATCGACTACGATAAATAACACTCTAGCTACATCGTTGAGCGGGGATAGGATGGATTAAGTACCGAGCATTACAATTTCTTCCTGTATGGTAACCCAAGCATGGTTTCTAGGTATATCCCTATCCTAGATACAAATTAACCCTAGTTATTTAGAATTAATCATACCCCTTATGCCCCACGTTCTATCCTTTTATTGATCAATCATGAAATACGGAAAGCAAGAGCATTAGAAAGATTCATATGATAATTGACATTAACCCAATAATAAAATCAATAGATTACAATCATTATGTAGCCACAACCCTAGAACTAGGGTATTTAGCTACTCATAATCCAAGAATCGATCAAACAATATTCAAATAACATACAAAGATCGAAAGGAAAAGAGTTTAAGAAAGAACCTTAAAAATGGTGAAAACGTTCTCCCAAGTCGTCGTTCTTCAAAACCCAGAAAAAGAATAATAAAATAAAATAAAATAATGACCTATTAGAAACGGCCAAAACTGGGCACTGATGGCGCGTCGCGGAGGCATCTTCAATCTTTTTTTTGCGAATCTTTTCTCTTCTTTGCGATGCGATCTCGCCACGGAGCACTCTGCCTCAAAACTGACTTTCATGACCAAAATTAAACTCCCTCTCCGCGACGCGAAGAGGACACAGAGCGATCTGTCTAGAAATTTATTTCGCAAGCCAAAATATAATTCCTCTCCGTGTCGCGGAGAGGATACGACAATGCCTTAATGACATTTCTTCCAGCTTCTTCCTTGCTCTCTTTGGACTTAGATCTTTTGTGTTCTTCATTGTCCATTTTTTTTGCGCTCGTTTCTCTTCTTAAGCTTACCTACACAACTAATCATGTTGGTTAGCTCATAAACAAACAAAAGACTCAATAAAACTATACACGAACACATATTGAATTCAAACTAAGCTTAAATGCGGGCATAATTAGCTTTCTAGTCATATAAATATGCCTAAGATCAGTCGGTTATAGAAGGCATGATGAGAGATAAAGGTAGACCAAAAAAGTATTGGGTGGAGGTAATAAACCAAGATTTGATGCAACTTCAGTTTACCGAGGACATGACCTTAGCTAGGAAGGTGTGGAGGACATGTACTAGGGTAGAAGATGAATAAGTGGCATAGTATTTTCTTGCTTAGGGTAGTTGAGGTTTGTCATTGCACGTGTTTAGTGCCAGCAAAATGAATTCATATTTTGGTAACCCACCCAACCCTTTTATATTTTAATGGGTTGGGTGAGTGATTTCTTATATAGGTGAAATATGGGTTAGTACACATATTCAACCTATAGAAATGTAGATAAAATAAGGGTAAAAATGTTTTCCAAATCAACTTATTTTTAAAAAAATATAAGAAAAATGACATACCTCCAAAAAGTAAGGAAAATATTTTCAAAACTTTTTTTCAACCTCACAGCTCAATTTTCCACCATAACTGTAACACCTAGGACTTCGAGAAATGGCTAAAAAGGGCAAACATGTAAGTCTACGAACCCAAAATGGACCATGGATCCTTCACGACACCTTATACGGTCTGTTTAAGGGTCTACGACCCGTCTTGGGCCTCGTGAACGACCGTCCAAGGCTACCAAGGTTGGGGGTCACCTAGACGGGACCCTAGAAGACCCGTGGTGACTTGGACGACCCATTTAGGGGTCTTTACAAGTTACCCATCCGTTTTTAAATTTTGGATCAACTTTAAACGATGATATCTCTCAACACATAATAAATTAGGTGACCCATAACCTATCAAATTAAAGGTTTATAAGTCCTCTTTTCAACGCCACCAAGTTTGCCTCATTGCGAGTCGAAGTAAGAAGTTATGCCCATTTTAGTGAAGCCCTATCAAGCAGGTGAAACTTCAAGGCCCGTGAAGTGTTTCACAGGCTGTGTGGCACTACATGGTCCGTGAAGCCACTCTTTTAAGACACATCGTCAGTTTTTAAGTTAGGATCATTTAGTCTTCCCCAAAGTATTTGGTACCTAAACTACGTCATTTTTTAAACCCTATTTCAAGACCTATATGAGTGAATTAAGCCCTAAAACTACCAATTTCAATTCATTCTCCTAAATTCCCTAAACTTGACCAAATTCATCCTCTCCAAAAATCTTCTCTCTAGATCGTGGAAGAAAAAAAAGCTAGGGCTCTTCAAGTTCAGGCCTTCTTTCTTCATCATTGCTTTAAGGCTTTAATCAAAGTATGTAGGGAGTTTATAAATGGGTTCTATCCACCCATTGAGCCCCCAAAGTTTCTTCAATTCTCTATTTTAAATTCCCAAAAATTGATTAGGTTTTCATTCAATTTCTCACGGGTTCTATTTATATGGATTTAATTGCTTGATTATGGTCTCATTTTGATGATTTAGACCTGATTACATGATTTTCAACTAATTCCATGTGAACCCATACACCAATTTATGAATTTTGACTATGAATCCTAATTTACATGAATTTATAAAGAATCTTGAATCTATGAATATGTTTTTATGAAATTACATGTTTTTATGAAAGCAATTTTTATGACTCAAGTAAGCTTATAGATGAAGGTATATATATGTTCTATGAAGGTTGGTCACATGACATGAATGACATCTAGATTTTTCCTCAATGCTTTTGAGTTATTTTCCTAAATCAAGTCTTGATTAATATGGTATCCAGATATGCCATCAATGATTATAAATCACGCTTTTAAAACTATTTCAATTAGTAGTAGTACATTTCTAGTATGAAGTTAATGACTATGAGACTTATAGCTATTATGACAAGATCATGGATGGTGAAAGGTTTTTTCACGCATGGTCTAAGGAGCTACTCTATGATGTTTCTAGCTTGGATTGATTGCTTAATTGTACCTTTCCATGGATGATAATATGACTTTAGCTTGGATTTGTTGCTTAATTGTGTCTTTCCATGGATGATGGAAAGAATATGGTTAAAGACGATTCCGTGGGATGTTTTACTTAGCACCAAGTGGGCTAGTGGCGATTGTCCATGTCCCATAAACTATGTGTCACCATAGGATGTTGTCTCAGATAGACATTAGCTAGTGGATCAACTTTAACTCAAATTCTCACCTTGGCAAGTGAGAACACCCATTTTCGGTGTGGGGAAAACACTAGATTCCCTGTTATAGCTCACATGGTCTATGTCGATTAATGGTAACCTTCCCACAAAATGAGCTAAGTAATTACTAATGCTTTATGAAGCTTCCCGTATGATTTAAAGATGCATTGATCGTGTTTATGATTTATGAATTTACTTAAATGATTTTACTATGTTTTAACTTGGTCATGCATTTCATGTTCTCGATTATGTCTCCTTATGATCACATCTCATGTTTTCCCTCACACTTTGTACATTCCATATATTAAAGCATACTTGTGCCTGCATTGTTTCACTAATGTAGGGCTTGATGATTCTTCTCCCTCCGTTCATGGATAGTTGATTACATTAGAGATTTGAAGACTTGGTGAGTTCTCATACTTCGAGGATGATGTCACTTTTATAGCTTTATGTCATTTCCGTTTTTCAAACTTGTATATTATCTATGAGTTACGTACCAATCACTTTCCTTATGATGTACTATATGGCTTTGAGACTTATGTTAGATTTCCGCTTTTGTCAAACTCTTTATGATATAAAACTGTCTTTTGAACTCTTTAAATTATATTATCCTGTATGATGTATGCTAAGTGGTTTGTGTAGCACCTCTTGGGGGTTCTATACACTATGTTACGACTAGGATGTACTTTGGGTCGTGACAATAGCTCAAGTCTCGGGTACCAATTATTTTAACTAATAAAAAATTTGCAACTTAATTCTCAATTGGAGACGTGACTCTTAACCTCAATTCGAGACCCAACTCTCAAGTTTAAGATCGGATCGAGCGCGGATCTCAATTTGGATATCGAATTTTAAGTTAGTATTCAAGGTCGGATCGGGGTTGGCTGTTGGGTTCGGATCTCATATCGTTCA
Organism: Solanum commersonii; assembly: GCA_029007595.1. NCBI lineage: Eukaryota > Viridiplantae > Streptophyta > Magnoliopsida > Solanales > Solanaceae > Solanum > Solanum commersonii. The sequence goes on along the minus strand of JAJTWQ010000023.1, from coordinate 6,125,615 downwards.
AATGTTAGAGTCGAATCTCGGTTGGAAAGTCGAGTCCCAATTAAGGTGTCAGGGGTCGATTCTTGGGTCAAAAGGCAAGATCAAAACTTTTATCAAAATTTGGGTCAAGTTCAGGTGTTAGGTCCCAGCTCAGGTGTTGGATCCAAGTTTGGATCTTAATTCGGGGTTATATCTTAAGTCAAGACTCACGGTCGGATATTAGATTCTGTGTCATATTTGGGTCTTGGGTCGTTCATCGAGGTCAAGGTCAAATCTTTATTTGGAAGTTGAGTCCCAGATCATATGTTGGGGTCGGGTCCTGATCAAGGTATCGGGGTCAGATCCAAATTCAGACGTGGAATCCTAAATCAAATATCATGGTCAGGTACCATATTCAAAGTTAGGTCCCTAATCGAGAGTCTGGGTCGAGTCCTAATTTGGAAGATGGATCTCCGATCAAGTCTTGAGGTCGGGTCCTGATTTGGAAGTGGGGTCGCTGTCGATTTTAGTTTTATGATACAATAAAATCAAATAAAGTATTTTCAACATTTTTCATTTAGAAAAAGTCTAAAATATTTTCTCCATATTGAATTCTAAAATAGATTACTATTTAATCATGAAAATTTGGGTTAATATGGGTCAACATTTATTTTACCTAACTCATTTATTACGCAACCCATTTTTACCCAAATGAAATAGAATTACTGCCTATTTTATGTTAACCAGTTTTCAATCCACCAAAATTTGACTAACCCACCCATTCGCCACCACTACACGTGTTGTATTAATGTTGTTCTTGTTTTGATATCCATCATTATTTATTATTATTTTCAATAATCTATCCTAGTTTGTTGTTCATTATGTTTTGATTATTGCACTATTTTGTTGTTGAGTGTTTCCCCCTTATGACCCTATGATAGACTTTACACTATTTTTTTTTTTGTGACTTGCTATATTTTTTTCCCCTTGTATATGAGATTGTTGCATTTGAGGCGAGGGTATTTTGATAACAACCTCTCTACCACCATGAAGTAGTAGTAAGGTCGGTGTACACTCAACCCTCCCCGAACTCTACTTGTGAATTTCACTGGGTATGTTGTTATTGTAGGGAGGGGGGCGGGGGGGATGGACAGCAAATATACACAAACTCGACATAATTTAAACAACAACAACAAAATGTAATCTATTACTAAACTGCAGAATTTTAGACGCATAAGTCTAAACACGTAAATGAAAATAAAGGATTAAATACATAATAAAGATTAAATAAAAAAATACCTTTTGAAGAGCAACCCATCCTGGCCTAAGAACTGTAACAGGTAAAACCCTCATCTCTGACATACCAATCCTCGAGAAATAGTTCTCGAACGAATAATCGAAAAGATTCTTGGATTGCATATCATGGTATCTTGTAATACTGATGTAGCAACATAAATATGTGGTGCCTAAATTTGATCCGTCTTCTTATCCTGTTATGCTTCATCATCAACATTTATTTATGGCTCGAAAGACACTGTCCTAGCATAATCCTCAGAAAGTGCAACAACTCTTGCTCTACTTCTACCTCGATCTTGTACGGTGGACTTTGTTACGAATACAAGTGCCTCATATACAACCACAACTGCACGAGTCACCACTATTTGTGAAAAAATGAGAAATAAAATTTAGGAACTCAAGGAATAACCAATTATGTACGATAATGAATCAAAGAATAGATTTTCTCTAAAATGACATTACAACCTTTCGAAGATAAATACAAATGTTATCACATCAATACACAAGACTCTATTGGATACTTGTTCTTATATTGTGATACTAGTGAACCTATATTTTTCTGATACCAAATTGTCACGATCCATAATTTAAAGGTCATGATGGCAACTATTCTAAATCCAGTAGGTAAGGCAACCCCTCACCCCAACAAAATCAGAATGATATGTGGTGGTAATTAAATAATGCAAAATTTAAAGTCTCAACCCCAATTTTCATATATTGAAAGAAGTGCGAAAATTAACAAAATATACCCAGAATCTAGTGTTACCACTAAGAGGATCTAATTGAATAAAACTGTCTCAAAAATTAAAACTTTGTTTGAAATAGTAAGGACGTGAAAGTAAAGACAGATGGAGTTTAACATTGTTTTGAACGTCAAGTAGCTCACCAAAGATCTCAAAGAAGTATCACCTAATATAGAATATTTACTAGGCCAATTAGTGCTAGGATATTGTATAAAAAAGATACAAGTTGAGTAGTATGAGTATGATAACACATGTACTCAACATACATCATATACTGATCGAGCTATATTAGAGAATTATATCATATAAGTCATGAAATGTACCTAAATCGGATGATAAGTTCAATTCTTACACCAGGAAAATGAGAACTAGATATTTAACAAGAAACATTCCATAAGTAAATATCGACAACAAAGTTGGTGTAAAATAATCAAAATGATTCAATGCAATGCATATAACCTATGTTTATACCGATATATCCCTGCTACCACCAATGGCATGTCACAAGCTAGAACCTATGAAAAACTCGCGAGGTCCATATACGATGCAATACAATGATGATCAATGGTTCTTCTAGTACACATGCATCTACTACCACCAATGGGTTGCTAGTAGTTAGGACTCATGAGGTTTATATATCTACCTAGAATCTTTTTTCTCAGACATGAAAATTATAATCTTACCTCGATGGTAGTGAAAGTGAACAATGACTGCAAATTGGAAAATAAGTACTTGGGCCATTCAGTTGGCATTATTTTCCACATAATGGGCATTTGTGTCCTTACCCCCCTAAAAGAATATTTTGAATCAAGTGGCTAACCTAACTCGATCTATAGCCATCTTTCTTAATGGGTTTCTATTAATTTCTTTTTCGTTCTCATCTTGGTCCTTTAAAAGCATCTTGGTTTAGTTCGTGCATCGATGTGCTATTCTTTAATAGATCAAGTTTGGCCCACCCAATTAATATGTATAATATAATTATCTTTCGATTGAGACAAATCTAAGAGGATGTAAAGTGTTATTATGCAATGAACACATAAAATAACTTTTTTGCAATTAGGAAATTTTTATAGCATAACCTTATCGAATATTAGAACATAATGATGAGTTTAGACTATGGATTAATTCCATGTTTTAGTGTTAATACCTCTCTTTTGACATTATAATTAAGTTTTTTTTTTTCCTACTTAGTTTCTTCTTATATATTTTAATTTAATAAAGACTAAATTGTGAATTTTCTTAATTCAAGTATCTCAAATACCAACATTACTTTTTTCTAATTATCTAGTCAAAAATTTAATAAAATTAACAATCATAAGCGATAACTATTTATAGGATCACATAAAATTTGTTTAATTGTCGATTTCAATTTATGTCTATTATATACAATATATGGTTCAAATGTTCTTTTCTATTTATTTCCCATTTTATTTCCTTATTAGTAAATGTTCCTGAATAATATCTGCAATGATGTTCTATTTTTTCTTCATCATACCTGTATTTTATGACTCCTCCATAACTTTTTTCACTGGCGTCTGATTTTACTATATAAGTAACTTTTTTGTTTTCATCCAAAAAATATAATTTAGGTAGGTTCTTACATAATAGTTTTATTTTTTGTATTTGTGTTTGGTCTTTTTTATCAAACTGGTATTTTACATCTTTTTTAATTTTTTGTTGTAATAGTTTTAAATTCTCTGCTAATTTTGGTATGTATTCTCTTACTTGATTTACTAGTCCTATAAATGATTGTAATTCCTTTTTTGTATCTAGTTGCTGATTTGAGTTAATTATTTTTTGTACTATATGTGTTTGCATTTTTATTCCATTTTTATCTACTTGTATTCCTAAAAATTCTATTTGCTTTTTCATTATGTCTGCTTTCTTTTTGCTTAGATTTATGCCTGAATATTCTATAATATGTATAAAAAATTTTAATAATCTTATATGTTCATCTTGTGTTTTGGAATATAGTAATATATCATTAATATATACTACACAATTTTCTAATTGTTTAAAATAGCTATCCATGCAGTGTTGATATCTACCTGGTGCATTTTTATATCCAATTGGTAGTACATTTCATTCATAAAATCCTTGTGGTACTGTGAATGTTGTAAGTTTTTTAGATTCCTCTTCTAACTTTAAGTGGTAAAATCCTGATTTGCAGTCAAATTTACTAAAGTAATTATATCCTTGTATTTGTCTTATCTTTAATATTTTATTTGGTATTGGGTAATTATATGTTTTGGTTTTTGCATTTAAATTTCTATAATCAATCCATTCTACTTTTTCCTTTTTTTTGCTCACTATGTTTATTTACTATAAATGCTGGGCTTGTATTCTTGATATTGCTTTCTTGTATATACCTTTTTTCTAGTAATTCGCTTATATGTATCTTAAATTCTGTTAAATCATTAAAATTATATTTTAATGATTTTTGGGTTATTATACTATTATTATCAATTAGTTCAATTTTTACTTTTGTTTTATGTTTTTTCCCATCCTTGTAAAGGATCTCCATTATATAATAATTCCAACTTATCTTGGATTATTTTACTTTATTTATAGAGAATATAATTAATTTTATTTCAGGGTCTTCTTCTTTTATATTTTCTAATTTCTGTGTAACTTTTTCACTTCCTTTTATCCATTCTGTTGTTTTTTTGTATTTTATTATTCACTCTTTTTGCTCCTATTTTTTGTTTACATGGTGTTGTGAACCACCAGTGTGTTTTTGTTATTATATGTAGGTATAATTTTTCTAAAAATGGCATTCCTAATAACATATCTTTTGTTGTAAGCTCGAAGTTATACATTTCTTCTATAGTTAATATCTTATCCCATATTTGTATTTTTATATTTTTTACCTTATATGTGATCATGTTTCCTTCATTATTAAATCCTGTTACTACTATCGGTGTTTTTTTAATTTTTTCCATTTATCTTCTGGTAAGCAATTGTATTTACATATATTAGCTTATGCTCCTTTGTCTATAATTGGTGTATAATATCTATTGTAATATCTTTATATTATTATCTTTGCAAGAATATATATTTTCATGTTTTTATCATAAGAAAGTTCTTTTTATTATCATCTTCTTATTATTATAATTTATTGTTAACTGTTTGTCTTCTAAATTGTATGGTTTTACTTGTGGTTCCAAATAAATTTCAAGGTCTGGTGCAAAGTGGAAGGAACCACACCAGCCATATAAATCCATGGCCTTCCAAGTAATAAATTATAACTAGCAGATATATCCAACACTTGGAATTCCACAATGAACTCCACAGGTCAAATTTGCAATAGCAAATTGATTTCTCCAATGACTCCCCTTTGTGTCCCGTCAAAGCCTCTAACCCTTACATGCCTTTCACGAATCTTTCCAATGTCCATTCCCAAAGCTCGAAGAGTAGTGAAAGGGCATATGTTAACAGTTGAACCATTATCAATCAGAACTCTTGAAATAAACTTATCCTTACATCTAACAGTAATGTTCAACGCTATATTATGTCCCAAACCTTCAGGCAACAACTCATCTTCATGAAAGGTGACTTTGTTAGCTTCTAAAACTTGTCCTACCATGGCAAAAAAGTTCTCACTAGTGGTCTCAGCTGGAACAGAAGCTTCACTTAAAACCTTCACCAAAGCGTTTCTATGAGTTGCAGAATTCATCAGTAAGGCCATTAAGGAAATCTGAGCAAAAGTTTTCTTCAGCTGTTCAACAACTGAATATTTCTTAGTTGACATCTTCCTCCAGAAATCTTCCACTTCAGCCTCTGTCACAACCCTTTTTTGGTTGTTTTCCTTGTTTGGTCCTCTTCGAACAACTTCTTCAGGGGCGTAACAACGCCTGGATCTTGTCATTCCTGCAGCAGCGGCTTCTACAACTATCTTTCATTTTCTATTGTCCCTTGCATCCGTCGAGTAATCCCAAGGAACTGCTTTAGTGTCAAAAGGGGATGATTGAGCGACAAAGGCCATGATCTTAGGCTTGGGAGGAAGAAAAACTTCCACTTCAATTGGCGCTCGTACGTGGACTGTGATTACAGGAGAAATAAAAGTCGATATCTCAACATTCTTCTCTATCTTGACTGGTACTATGGTCCCTTCCAAGTTGCAATCTTCATCAATTGTGATCATGTTAACATTGTCATGATTTGGCAGCGGGTTGTTGTTTACATTGGGGGCAACACCTTTGAGTTGAATGATTCCTTTTTTGATCAATGCCTCAATCTTGTCTTTGAGAGTAAGGTAACTTTCAGTATCATGTCCAGCAGCTCCAGAGTGATATGCACAGTGCTTGGTCTCGTCATACCATCCAGGAAGGGGATTGGGAATTCGTCCTTGGATTGGTTGGAGTACTCCTGCTGTTCTCAACCGTTCATATAGTTGGGCTAAAGGTTCAGCTAAAGGTGTATAAGTTTTGGCTGGTCTTTTTTCAAAATTTGGACGGGGTCTGGGTGCATTTGATGGATGGTTTTGTGGTTAATAGTGGGATTAGGATGGATATGTGGGTTGGTATCGTGATGGATTTGGATATGCAGGTGCTCTAAGTGGACAATATGTTGGTTGGGTGGTGTAAACTGGGTAAGGGGAATGTGAATGTTGATAATAGGGTTGAGGGATTTGGATATACTGACTGTAGTATGAAGGTTGGGGTAATGGGTTTTGGTAGGTTAACATTTGGTTTGGCCTACGTTCCTGGATGGTCATGACAGCAGACACACCGTCCTTCTTTTTCTTAAGGGTTCCTCCGATTAAATCCGACTGAATGGCCTTACTTGTTGCTTGCAGGGCTGCCAAATTAGCGATTCTCCCAGTTTTAATACCTTCTTCAATAAATTCTCCCATCCTGACAACCTCAAAGAACTTTTGCCCTACAACACTTATCATCTTTTCATAGTACGTTGCATCTTTTTGGGATTGTATATAAAGAGAGGTCATCTGTTGACTTCTTTTCCAACTTCATCAAGTAGAACCTGTTCGGAATTGTCTCGGTGTTAAACTTGAACCTATCCATGAATTCTTGCGCCATCGCACCCCAACTATTCCATTTATGTGGGTCTCGACTCATGTACCAATCAAGGACTCTCCCGTCAAGCTCCTTATAAACAATTTCATTCTAATGGTCTCATCTTTCCCCACTCCAACTAACTTGTCATAATACGACCTTAAATGAGCTCGAGGATTTCCCTTCCCATCAAATACATCAAATTTTGGTACCTTATACCCCACGGGTAATTCAACATCAGGATGAGCACATAAATCCTCATATTCAAGACCTTCAATCCCCTTATGGACTTGGATACTTTTGAAAGTTTCCTTCAAATTAGGAATCTCCCTTGCTATATTGTCATCTGTTCTTGACCTTGCTTCTTTCTCCATCTCTTCATATGGATCGACTTCTGGCATGGTTGGCATTGAATTAAGGAAAGGTTGAGTTTCCGCTACATATACCTGAGGCACATATTGAATATTAGGGATTGTAGTGTGTGCCACCGGTACATGTTGGGTTGCTTGGTATTTTTGGGTAGGTAAAGCGGTTTGGGTGAGCGGGGTAGTTTGGGTAAGCGGGTTGGTTTGGATGAGTGGAGTTTGGGTAAGTGAAGTTTGTGGCGCATATGAGGGAGTGAAGGGTAAAGGGTTGGCTTGTTGCGGATTGTTTTGTGGAAAGTTGGGTTGTTGAGGGTTGGTGGATTGTTTGGAAGCAATTGGATTGGTCTTGTGAAGGGAAGGGTTTGGTGGAAAGTATTGAGGAGTAGGAGAGTCAGCATGTGGAAAAAGAGGTGAAGTAGCTGTGTTTGTTCCATGTTCGGGAAGTGGCATGTTCAAAGTGATGGAAAAATTGGTGAGATTTCGAAGTCGATCAATCTCACTTTGCATATCGGCCATTTTTTGCATCAAATTGGCAATATGTTCATTATAAGGGATTGGTTCTATTCCTTTCGAAGTCTCGGGTTCATCTCTCAAGACAGTGACAAGTCCCAAACCATTTTGATCAGATGCACCTGAATCAGTCATGTCTGTACGTGCTTTTGACCTCGTAAAGTATGGATGATCCGCCAGTTCGTAGTCAACACAAATCAACCTTTGGGGAAATAAATCAAAAGGAAAAAAACCTTCAAAAAGAGAAATATTAGTATCAAGCAGGTGATTGTTGTTTCAATGATATTAATAATTAGGCAGATAATTAAATAATAACAATAAATAAATAGAGAATAAGCATGTATTACGCAACAAGTGAATCACAAAACAAAAATAATAAACAAAATATTCAAAAGAAAATGCATCATAATATGCACGGGACCTCTTTTGCCAGAGGTGGGCCTAAATGTCAAATATAACGTAATTATGATAGATTGATCCAAGCCATTAATTTTGACAACGCGAGTTTTGGGAAACAAAAGGCCAATCTTTCATTAATACAAATAAAAGAGTATAACGAAGAAACTAAGAAATACATAAAAGATGACATAATATAAAGACAAATCTAAGACTTGGCCTAAACTGCTATCAATCACGTTGGCGAAGGAAGTGAAGAGGATGCTCCCACGTTGCTAGGTCCTGCTCCCGCATTGTCCAAATATTGCATTATATTTTCCATTTGAGCCCACATTTCAGGAGTAACTATTTTAGTTCCAAGACGAGAATGTCTTATCCAAATCGTCGTTCAATATCCTCAAAACCTTGCTCACCTTTAATTTTTCGAACTTATGTTATTGCGACCTTCTCAAAACCATACCCTTGGTACCAAGATCGGAATTTTCTTTTCTCAAGCCCCATTTCCGATATTTATCGTGTGGATATTGTCCCACTCATGAATAATCTCATCTTGCTCTAGGGACTTCAAAGTTTGGTCCAAAGAAAATTTTGGACTTATTCCTCATATTTTATATAAGTATTGAAATTCGAAGAGGAATTACTTGTGATTGACCAAATTGTTGAAGCATGCGCACCGGAGCATATGGGTCACTCAGACCTTTCAACCCGATAAGCTCAATATAATAAAACCTTCTACATCTTATATAATGATGTCGGGGGAACGTGGGAGTAATGGATATTTCCACTTTTGCTATGAACTTGGTCACTAGTGCGGTGGGCCGGGAACTCATACCAATCATCGGTACCAACCGGATACACAAACTCTTTCATCCTATCGTAAAACTATTAATATGATTTATGTTACTAAAGTATATGTCATCCATGTTTTTACTTAAAGGTACCTATGTTTAGAATTGGTGTTGGACATTGTTGGTAAAAATGTTCCATTGCCCACATTTGTAACAGAAGATTGCAACCTTCAAAAAAGTTTGATTCCCCTCTTTTACATTTCCCAAGAGCTCGAAATATTTCTGCTAAAATCATGGGAACCACAGTGAGTTCTTCGCCATTTACTCCCTCAAAAAGTACTCGAGCTACAGAACATATGCAAGTGCTAATGTATCCGTGTTCTCGTGGGAATACCAAAGTCTCTAGTAAAGCCACAACAAATGCAATAGGACGTCTAACTTGCCAATGAACTTGAATGCAAGAGAATTCTTTCCTAAATTCCAAAGTAGAACGGGAGGCCGGTTTCATCGAGGTCAAGGGTCTTCTCATGCGCCCAATAAGGGGTTTGCCTTGTAACTATCCGAGCGTTCATACCTCTCATATAGGTAGTTCAAAGAAACCCAATTATTTTTGAAGCACCGTTGCCAAGTTTCTTTTCTTTTTTTTTCAACCCTAAGTAGCGAAGGGTTGATTTCTTCCTTGGGATGGATTGATTGCTTTCTTTTCTTTTTCAACCTAAGTAGCGTGGAATAATTTGACCCATTCTTTGTTACTTCAAACTGATGAAATAAAGGATTTCCTCTAATGTACGGGATAGTTCAAAGTCTTTGAAGGCGAACACAACACGGTCTGGATCCCAAAACTGAATTAGTGCTCTAATCACATGTTTGTCGGGGGTGATTTTGAATAGCAGAGGGAGGCACCCCAACCTTCTTGTAATCGCTAGTTTCTCAGTTGGAGTGAAATTTTCCTACCATGTCCTTAATTTGGGCGGGAAACCCTTGACCATCCTAACTTTGGGCACTTGGGGAGCTGAACTCATCCTACATTACAAATTAAAATCAAATGAACACATAATTTCCAAACTCACTATGTCAAAATTAGGCTTTGATCTGTCTATCATTTTCACGTTGCACAAAATATGTTTATTGGTCGTTGGGTCGTGAAACCCGTCAACAAAAGGGTGAATTTCTTAAATGTGGATTCGATACCCGGGATCGATCCATCTAAGGTGAATGCATGCATGACTTAAATTAATGGGTGGTCTAGCTCTATCTTATGTTTTTCTATGATTTGGCATACTAGACACAAGGTTCCCGAGTGAACAACTCGAGTGAGAAGGCTATGCGGTCACACGGAAAAAGATCCGGACACCCCGTGCATATGCCAACTCTCCGAACTTTTGCATTTTGAAAGAAATTTGCAGGTGTGCAAAACACACCTCGCGTGTACGTGTGATAGTGTGAGATTTCCAAAATTGGAGGAATTATGAATGGAATGACATTTTATATAAAGCAATAACAAATAAACAATTTATATAAAGCAGTAACAAATAACCAATTTATACCACATAAGCATAATAAGTAAAGCAATTAGGCATTTAAAATAAAACAAACAACAAAACAAAGCCAGCAAATGTTAAAAAATTTAATTATTAACCTAAGTCTGTTATGGTTTAGAACCTAAAGTCCCCAGTGGAGTCGCCAAACTGCTATACCCATTTTAACTCGAGGTCCAAATGGTGTACAACACTTTGGTGATTTCCAAAGAATTAACTTAAGAAGTCACCACCTAATTATTTATGGTGAATTAGGACACCTAAATATTTAACTAAGTCATACTAAAATTGACTTCAATTAAGGTCTACTAAACATGAAATTCTAGGTAAGGGTTCTAGTTATCCTAAAGGGAAGGGGTTAAGCATCCTCTAAGATCCATTAAAGACGGTTACCGACCAAACTTAGGTTTATAACAAAAGATTATCTATTTCAATTTTAAGTGATTTTTAAGGGCGTAAAAAAAAATTACTTTTTGAGAAAAATGATAAGAAAAACATTTTAAAATTATAATGCGTGACAAATGCATATGTGCGTTGTATATATAAAAAATTCGTATATGCTTATGAGATGAAGTATTATGATTAAAATGCGATATGAGAATGCACAAGAATGTTGCATATAAAAATAAAGGACTAGTAGAAAATAAAGAAAGCATGTTTGGGTTAAAATAAATAAACATCTTATTTTACTTGAGAAAGAAAAAGGTTATTAAGGGGGGTGGAAATGCACTCTCAAGTTCTTGAAAAGTTGTATTTTTACCATGAAAATCTACACTCTAAAGTTCACAAAAGACTATGTTTAAGTCTCAAAAGATGCTGCATTTTTTAAATAAATTTAAATCATAAAAAGTGATAAAAAGGGGGTGCATTTGAGGCCTAAAAAAATCTGCACACAAAGCTATTAAAGCTGTATTTTATATCTCAAAAATCTACATTTTTAGGGTTCAAAATATGTACATTTTTGGCCTTCGAAACTGATTTTTTAGGCTTTTTGAAAGCTGTATATTTTCACTAAAATTTGCATTTTGTCATTAGAAAAAACTGTCTTTCTTTGCACATAAAATCTGCACTTTTGAACTTTTTGAAAACTACATTTTTTATGCTAGACAAATTTGTATTTTAATTTTACTTTTAATAAAATAGATTTATAAAAAGGGAAAAGAAACAAAGACAAAATGATTGGTTAGTAGTCACATATGCGTATATATTCAATATAGGAAACTACATATCACCAACTATCCTTTCTAAGGTTCAAGTGTTCTAGGCCTGATTCTTTATCGATAAAATCAAAAGAAATTAAAATGAGAATATAATAAAAACAGATAACATAATTAATGGCAAACAAAATAAAGGAATAAAGATCGAAAAAAGATATGGAAATATCTCATCCACTCTCGCTTCATTTTTTTTCGGATGGGAGAGAGTAGAAGAAATCGATAATGGACAGATCTTCCTCTTTCCCTCATTCACTATTCGGATATATAGGAGGAAGAGGAGAACGACAAGGGACGTGCTTGAAGGGCGAAATGCAAGTGCCGTTTTATAGCGGGATGAGAGTCTTGTTAAGACTCCTTGCAAACTCCGGCGAACCATGCGAAATAAGAAAAAAGCAAACATTAGAAAAAGGATATTTAACTTAAACGAACATAAAAGAAAGAAAGAAAAAAAAAGAACAGATTACTATCAAAAATATACATAGGGTCGGTCATGCTAGCTAGATCAAAGTTCATGCCTCATTTTACAAATAGACATACATAAATATAATTCATGCTTCAAGTTATTTGGATAAAGTGATATTGTTTAGGAATAAAGTCTTTTAGCTTTTCATTTAAACTTCTAAATAAGTAACAACTTTACACCAAACCGAGCATAAACCACAATATCGAATAAAATACTTCAGCAGTGCACTTTTAAATAAAACAATATTAGAGAAGTAAGAATACAAAGCTCTCAAATGAATCAACAGAAAATTCAATAAAACAAACTATACAAAATTCTTAAACAAATTGTTCTACTGTAAAATTTTAGACACTTTTCTTTAACATAAATACTCAGGATGACTTTCCAAATCATAGCTACACATGTATATAATTAAAAATGATAAGTCATAGAGTTTTCTAAATCATGATTTCTATTTAAACGTAACATATCATATTAGCAGCATGAGCAAAGATATATAACACATTTGAGTTTAAAGAGGACAGGAAATAAGAATTATAGATTGTTTACAACCCAGAGCTCACAACATAGGAAGAAGCTAACTAAACGAAGGTCTTAAGAGCATGTTTCTAATGATAAAAATAAATAGATTTGGGTCAGTTTTTCACCTGTTTCGGAGCAGCAAACTAGAGTCCTTGATCAAAGATCTACACTGGAACTCGAACTACTTCACACCCGTCCACGTGCAAGACTCTGGAGACAACGAAACAATGAGAAGCTGGATATTTTCGAGAGTAACAGAGATGTTTTGCAACAGTTTGGTTATATAATATTTGACTGAAAATTATCTCTAAAAAAAGCCCCCCCAAAACGGATGCTTAAGGCTCGCATTTATAGAGTAAAAGTTAAGGTTTCGAGGGTTCTTTAGGCGGGAAGATTTTTTTCAAAATCGAGTCACAAAACTCCTTTGGACTTCGAACATCATACCCATGGCAGAAAACTTTTCAGAAGCGATTTATTTCTTATGACCAAAATAGTGAGTCTTGACTGAAGCGTAAGGATCTGACGCATTTTGAACATAGAAGTAGACGATGTTCTACCACACGCCATGAGAAAAAGGAAACTTGCTGGAAAATGGTCAAGCCAAATCTGAAATTTTGAGGAGTGGAGCTCAAGCTTTGTCAAAAAATGGAGATGAAGCCAAAAGAGAGTGCCCTTGCTAAAGAAAGAGAGGGAGGCGTCTGATGACACCAAAGGAAAGACAATAGATTGTTTTTTGGAAAATCCAAGGGTATTTAGGTCACTTTAGATGGATTAAAGGAGGGTAGAATAGGTAGTTTAGGATATTTGGGATTCTAAGGCTTTAATTTTGAATTGACCGACCAATGAGGAGGAGACACGTAGCAAGCGTGTGCTGATCAATGAGAGGCATGTGAGGGCGTATGGCAAGCATGTGTTTTGGAACGTTGGCGCCTTATGTGGCGCCAACGTGGATGTTCGCGTGGCGCTTACGTGGAAGGAAGAGTGTAAGAATGGGCTTCTTCTTGGGCCAAAGTTGGGTTACTTTCTAGCTTGGGCTGAATTTTGTTTGGGTCTTTTCTTTTCTTCTTTTAAAGTTTTTGGGCTTCTAAATTAATAACCAATATTATAAGATGACAATTACTAGTTTATGAAATAAAAATATATTATGACTTTGTACTAATATAAGATATGAATACTAAACAAGAACTTGTAATTGATTTAATAAAATGCAAAACTTGGGTGAAAACAATCGATTAATAAAAAGAAGGTATAATAAGTGATAATAGTAATTTCGATAATAAAACATATAATTTAGAAGATAAATAGCCGTAGTAGTAAAAGTAGTTGTGAAAAGGCTAATTTTATATGTTATCAAATTAAGGTTCGAAAACAATAAATTAGAAGAAATGAGGATCAAAATTGGGTGTCAACAATGGTTTTATTTCTTCTTCTATTGATTTTTGTGAAGTTTTATCTATTATTCTTGAGGTACTCATTTTTATGATATTTGGGGTATTTCATAGTTTATTCTTTTTTATGTGCTTAATCTTTCGTTTACTATTTCTAAATCTTCTTCCATATCAATCTCATTATAACTATAATCATGATTATCTATGACTGTAACTATTCTTTCAAAAGGATCTTTTATATTTATTTTATTTTTTGCTGTTATTTTATGTTTTGTCATTAAAACATATAAGATTTTACATCTAGCTGTAAATATTTTACTTCCTGAGGTTAGTTCTATCCCTGACATTTTCCAATATAAAACTAGTGATTTATCTATGTTTCTGTCATTTATTGCTACTGAGTAATTAGCACTTATTATAAATTTAAATTTTTGGTATATGAGGTTGCCTTTTACTGCACTTATTATACTTTTTTCTATAGGTTGTATGATCATATCATCTGCTAAGTATATTTCTATAGGTGTATCTATTCCTTCTCTAAAACATGCTTTTATTAATATTTTTGTTCATCCTAAATGTACATATTTAATTGGATTTTTAGCCTTAATATCTTGTATTTCTTTATTTATTGATTATTCGTTTGTTTATTATTGGTATTTTAGCATTTTCTTTGGTGTATTTGCAATCTATGATATGTTCTCTTTGACTGACTACAGAATATTTTTCTTCTTGTCGTTTAAACCAATTTCTCATTGTTGGTATTTCAAATATTTTTTCTACGCTTAGGTCTAATTCTTTTTCTTTAATTTGTTCAAATATATTATTATCAAATATTATTTTTTGTTCTGCCGGTTCTTCATCTTGATATTTTTCTTTAGTTATTATTTGTATATCTGTTTCAGTCATTGATATCATATTCATTATCTGATTCTATTATTGGATTATTTTCTTCATTTTCTGATAATTCATATATACTATCTTCACTTTCTAATTCATAATCTACGTACTCTATTTGCATATATTTTTCATCGTCTATTATTATTTTTGATTTTGTTTTTTCTTTGGATTTTTAAGTAATTTACAATCTCTAGCTATATGTCCTAATTTTTCACAATTATAGCAAGTACATTCCGTTAGTTTTCTTTTTGGTCTATATGGTCTTTTAGTTTTGTAGTTTTTACATAGTACCTTTTTCTTGGTTTTTTATATTTATATTTTGATCTATATTTTTTGTTATATTTCTTTTTATAGTATTTGTCCGTACAACCAAATTGGGGTGCCGTTTTATTTTTGCAACATGCTAATTTTTTACTAGTATTTTTCCCATTTTTATTTCTTCTTTATGTTTTTCACATAGTTCTATAAACCATCGTTGTAAGAATTTTATTCTAGCTCCTAAGGTATTTGTTAATCCTGCTTCATTCCAACTTTTTATTACTTTTGAATTAAAAAGTTCTGGTAATTTTGTAAAATATAACTTTCTCATTTCCTTACTTTCTTCTGTGCTATATGTTCCTTTATAATAATATTCTTTAAATGCACATGTATATTCGTCTATATAACACATATTACATATTGCTAATTTTGTCATTAGATTTCGATTTATGATTTTTTCTTTATTTTGTTCTTCTACTTTTGTTGTCATACTACTAAATTCATTTCTTATAACTATTTCGTACTTATATAATATTTCCATAGTTGTAGTAGCTAATTCACCATTAGATTTTTTATTACTTCTTAGAGTTTTTAAACTTTCATCTAATAAATTTTGTAGCCATAATTTTACTGTTCCTATAAGTGTTCTTTCTATATATCCTGGCGTTTCTGTCATTCCTATTTTGTTATCTATTAATTGTTTTGATATATATTCCATCCATAGTTGGATTGTTTTATTTATATCTGCTACACAGTCTAAATTTAAAAAATCATATTGTTTAGTTATTGGTTTAGGTGTCCATTTTTTATTTAATCTTTTATCTCATATAGTTTTTTCTTTATCATATTGTTCATAGTTTGTATTATGATATTTTAAATTCTTTGGGTTTTTTATTCCTAATGTACTAGGTTTTTCATCCATGTCTATGTCTTCTGTATTTACTTTTAAATTTTTTGTATTATCTATGTTTGTTAAAAATTCCATATATGTTTCGCTTGTTTCCGAATGTTGTTTATCTATATCATCGTCATTTATTTCATCAATTCTTATTTCAGGTAGATTATCTTGGTTATTTTCTTCTTTTTCTTCTAATTCATCTTCTAATTGCAATTTTTCTTTAAATTTAATTATCTCATTTGCTAATTTTGTTTTTTTGGTTCTTTTTCTTTTTGTTTCATTTCATACATTTCTTTTAACATTGCCAGCTCTTTTACTAGTTCTATTATTTCAGTATTTTTTGCTTTTTCTAATTGTTGTAGTTCCTTTTTTGCCTGTTGTTTTATTTTTTCAATTTTCGTTTTTCTATCTATTTCTTCATTTTCTTTTGTTATTCTTATCATAGCAGTTAAACTATCTTCTAATTTTACCGTTTTTTTTTCTAACATTAAACTTAGATTGTCACTTATTTTCTTATATCTTCTACCTAGATTAGAAAATATTATCTTTATTTTTAGTCCGTCATAGTTTTCATATGTTTTTTCGTCTATGACATATTCTTCCTTATTCATTTATAGATTGTGCTGAAGTTTATATTCTAAACTTTTTATCTGTATTTGTAGATATAAAATAGTTTTTTTCTGTGCTATTATAGATTTTGTACAAATTCCTGCAAATATATTATTATTAAGTCTATTTTACCTATGTCTTAATTCTTGTCTTTTTGCTATAATTATTTCAACAAGTTTTTGTCTATATTCGTTATTCTCGTTATTCATTGTATTTTTAAATACTGAATATATTTATATTCTATTTTAGATGTATTATCTATTAATTAATCTAATTTGTCGTTATCAATTTTTGTGATATTAAGTTGTTTATATTTCGGATATAATTTGTTTAATTTTCTTCTTATTTTTCTTAACTTTCTATTAGTATATTTCTTTTCATCCATAACTCTGATACCATTTTTCGGGGGTACGAAATTGGTAGTTGATGAATTCATATTTTTGGTAGTGTGGTAGGTGAGGAATTTATCTTAAAGATCTTATTATAATATTCTTTTTTCAAGGGTCTTAATCTTGATATCTCTTTAATATTATTTATGATATATTCTAGATATAACATATCTTGGGTTCTTAGGTACGTATATAAATTTTCCTCCATTAATTGTTCTAATGGCTTTATATCTTCCATAGATTCTGTCTAATATTGTAAATATACGTAGTTTATTTTAATCTGAATTTATTTCTAAATCATACCATTCTATTCTTTCGAGGTCTAAATCATGTAGGTCTATTTCATACCATTGCTGGTTTAATATATCTTCTGATTCGTTATCATTAAATATTTTTTCCCATATTATTCTTCTTAATTCAATTATCTTTATACCTTTAAGTATATATAGGATTAAAGTTTCATAGTTTTTTATTATTTCATCATGCATGTATGTAGTCATGTTCGTTGTTATGCAGATTTTTTATTTTCAATTATTCATTCCTATCATATTCATAATTGATTAAATTCATATTAGATCATTATGAACTAGATTATCTGTTTATCATGTTCTCCTGTCACTACTAGCATCGTACTTTAGCGGATACTTCCTTCTTATCAGCGCCTCAACTTTGTTTACTCCCCTAAACGACTTTCCTTGCCTACCGATTTCAACATTAGGATGACATAGTGTAGAAGTTTTCTCCCTGTTTCCAGTATGCTAATAAACTAGAAATCATGATTCAAATAATTCTAATACATAATAACTAACATAAATTTATTCAATCATATATATGATATTCAGGAATATATGAAATTAGTTCTGCGTATTGTTTGAACAATATACTTTTGTCTCTTGCTTATCCATGATATCTGAAGTTTGTTCCATTATTTATTAAGTATTAAGTATTTGAGAGAGTGTTTTTAGGAAACTTGTTTAGTTTTATTCAAAGTCTGCTTATTATGTTACATATACCTTCCTTTATATAGAAAGGAAACACTAGTGCACAATGATGCACGTACTATAATGCACACTTACTTTACAACAATGTCTACCATTCATATACTTGTCCTATTAATACTGTACACCACCTACCATGCACACACTTGTCATCATTATTAATGCACACCATACCTATCACTTTTAATATGCACATGCATACTACCCTACTTGTTGACTAATTTACACTACATTTTCTTACAATAAGACTAATAATTTATAATAATGTGACTATTACTGTACACTTTAAGACTTTTACATAATAATTTACATTGGCTTTGTTGGCCAAACACGTTTTTATGTCTTCTTTTTATCTCTTTGTCCTTTGTCTTTATCTTCTTTGTCTTCTTCTCTTTATCTTATCTCTTTTCCGTCTTTATCTTCTTTTATTTTATCATTCCAACTGGATATCGGGGATTACATTATCTTCTCTATTGCATTTTGAACATATATGATCTGGATATTTGTGTTCAATTAGCTTACAATATCTGGTTAATAGTTCATTTGATATATGGTATCAGAGCTATGGATGAAAAGAAATATAAGAAAAAACATACTAGTAGAAAGTTAAGAAAAATAAGAAGAAAATTAAACAAATTATATTCGGAATATAAACAACTCAATATCACAAAAACTGATAACGACAAATTAGATTAATTAATAAATAATATATCTAAAATAGAATATAAATATATTCAGTATTTAAAAATACAATGAATAACGAGAATAACGAATATAGACAAAAATCTTACTGAAATAATTATAGCAAAAGACAAGAATTAAGACATAGGCAAAATAGACTTAACAGTAATATATTTGCAGAAATTTGTAAAAAAATTATAATAGCATAAAGAAAAACTATTTTATATCTACAAATACAGATAGAAAGTTTAGAATATAAACTTCAACACAATCTATAAATGAATAAGGAAGAATATGTCATAGACGAAAAAACATATGAAAACTATGACGGACTAAAAATAAAGATAATATTTTCTAATCTAGGTAGAAAATATAAGAAAATAGGTGACAATCTAAGTTTAATGTTAGAAAAAAAACGGTAAAATTAAAAGATAGTTTAACTGCTATGATAGGAATAACAAAAGAAAATGAAGAAATAGATAGAAAAACAAAAATTGAAAAAATAAAACAACAGGCAAAAAAGGAAGTACAACAATTAGAAGAAGCAAAAAATACTAAAATAATAGAACTAGAAAAAAAGCTGGCAATGTTAAAAGAAATGTATGAAATGAAACAAAAAGAAATGTATGAAATGAAACAAAAAGAAAAAGAACAAAAAACAAAATTAGCAAATGAGATAATTAAATTTAAAGAAAAATTGCAATTAGAAGATGAATTAGAAGAAAAAAGAAGAAAATAACCAAGATAATCTACCTGAAATAAGAATTGATGAAATAAATGACGATGATCTAGATAAACAACATTCGGAAACAAGTGAAACATATACGAAATTTTTAACAAACATAGATAATACAAAGAATTTAGAAGTAAATACAGAAGATATAGACATGGATGAAAAACCTAGTACATTAGGAATAAAAAACCCAAAGAATTTAAAATATCATAATACAAACTATGAACAATATGATAAGGAAAAAACTATATGCGATAAAAGATTAAATAAAAAATGGACACCTAAACCAATAACTGAACAACATGATTTTTTAAAGTTAGACTGTGTAGCAGATATAAATAAAGCAATTCAATTATGGATGGAATATATATCAAAACAATTAATAGATAACAAAATAGGAATGACAGAAACGCCAGGATATATAGAAAGAACACTTATAGGAACAGTAAAATTATGGCTACAAAATTTATCAGATGAAAGTTTAAAAACTGTAAGAAGTAATAAAAAATCTAATGGTGAATTAGCTACTACAACTATGAAAATATTATATAAGTACGAAATAGTTATAAGAAATGAATTTAGTAGCATGACAACAGAAGTAGAAGAACAAAATAAAGAAAAAATCATAAATCAAAATCTAATGACAAAATTAGCAATATGTAATATGTGTTATATAGATGAATATACATGTGTATTTAGAGAATATTATTATAAAGAAACATATAGCACAGAAGAAAGTAAGGAAATAAGAAAATTATATTTTTGATTGAGAATGAAAGGATTTTTTTTTTAAGTTTGTGGTCCAAAATAAGTTGTCGTTTGACAATATATTCCTAAATATTTTTGAAAAATCAATTTTGAATGAAGTTTTGTGGAGTTTCAATAGTGTTTGGCCTTAGTTTTTAGGAAACATATTTTACTTTTTTATTTTAAAAAAATGACAGTGTTCTAAAAACTATTAAAATACCATAAATTTGACACAAAATTATTATTTTTATAATGAACTAGATAACACTTGATTAAAAAATCATAACACAATTTGTTAATAAAATTACTAATAATACAATTACCAGCTATTACAATTAGTTACGAAGGTCCATCAATACAAACAAATAATAATAACAATGTTAGGAACTGACAATTATTAAATATAATCTTCCCATATTATACGATCAATCTCTTTTAATAAGAATGTATTTAATGATGATTTGACTTGATAGAATTATAGTTAGAGTCATAGTTGATGATTTTGTTAAAATTTCTTTTTAAATAAAATATAAAAAATTGAGATATCTTTAAAATTTAAAAATCCCCAAACTAAATTTTGACCCCAAACCCAGTTTTTCTTTTCTAGATTTTGGGATCTTGAAATTTTTTTGGCCAACTTTTTTTTTATGGTCATAATTGACAAATTAAATGGCCAAATATTTTTTTTCAAAATTTCTCCACAAAACTACTTGCAGTATCTATGGGCAAACATATCCTTAAACATATTTCCACAACTAAAAATTATTTCATTAAGAGTATATTAAATTTAAGGTTAAATTATTATCGAATATAGAAAGATATTAAAATTTCTTAGAACTGGTAAAAAAGACATATTACATAGACAAATTTTAATTATGCCTTAATCGACAACTGAATAATCCAATTTTGTAATGCAGATTTAGATAAACTTCAATTTAGAGAAGGCATGTTTAAACACCTCAACTCGTCTCTATTATGTCAGTTGAACACTTTAACTTACAAGATAGTTATCTAGATACCTCTGAAATTTATATATCACATCAATATTGAATGATCAGAAATAAAGTAAGAATAAGTTAAAATGTCTAAATGTGCATTTCTGAAATGAAAGTGTTAATTATCAATTAACATAAAATAAAGATGTCTCCTCTATATAAAGAGAAGTTTAGGAGCCTAGTGATTAAGGGTGGTCATAGATATCGAAGTAATTTGATTTTTTGATTTTGATTTTTCAATTTCACGATTCAGTGTCGATGTTTTTTTTTCTTTTCAAAGTTTGGTTATCCGATGTACGGATCTCAAAACTTCGGTACACCAAAGAGCTAAGCTTTTACTATATTTTTTTAATAAATAAAAATAATATAATTACAATTCAAATAGTTAACTTTGAATATTAATTTGCAAGAAGAACGTTAAAGTATTTTTGCTGATGTACGTCATGTAAATGAACTTGTCTTCGTCTTTATATTCAATGAACAGTAATTGGAGGCACACTATTCTTTATAAAGACAAATATAACCTTTTAAGCCCAATAAATATTTTATAGTGAAACACATTATCACTCAACACAATTTTAAATTTTTTAATATCTTATAATTACTTTGATTTTAACTTCATTTTATTTTTCATTTGCATCAAAGAAATATTTTAAAAATACAAACTAGATGAAATCGAACCAAAGTTAAAACTGAAAAATCGAATAAAAAATTTAATAAAATTGAACAAAAGAACCCATAGCCGGTCCCAACATTTGCTCAACACAAAAAGACCAACACTACCCAGCGCCAAGATTCACTGTATTTGGGTTTCTTCCATCTGTAGAGAGTAGAGGAAGAAAAGCAAATCCATGGAAGCCCCTAAAACTGCGCCACCCCAAAGCCAAAATCTTCCTCCTTCTCAGCCACCCATGAACAGAAAGAGGCCACTTGACATCTCCAAGTCACAAAACTCCCCTTACAACAAGATGAGACTCATTGTTAAAGATCTTCGACCCCATGTTATCGAGGTACACTAGTAAAAAAAAATTCTGTATAAATTGACTTGCTTTTGACTCTTCTTGTTATTATTGCTTGTGGGTGTCCTTCAATTTATGGGTTTTCGTATTAAATTTCTCTGAGAATTGAAAATCTCTGAAAAAACTTGACTTTGTTTTGACTGTTCTTGTTATTATTGCTTGTGGGTGCCCTTTAATTTGTGTTTTTTCCAATTAAATTTCTCTGAATAAACTTGACTTTGTTTGGACTGCTCTTGTTATTTTTTGCTTGTGTGTGTTGCTCTTGAGAATTGAAAATCTCTGAATAAACTTGACTTTGTTTGGACTTCCTTGTTATTTTTTTTGCTTGTGTGTGTTGCTCCTGCTTATTAGATTCCTCTGGATATATAATTTTGTATTTTTGCTGGATTCCATTTATAATGATCCACATTTTCTGTTCAATGCTGGAGTACAATTTTCGATTTTGATTTCTTTTCTTCATTTTAAAGAGGTTTTCGAGCTTCTTCGAGGGTAAAGATTTGACCTTTATCATACTAGGGGTTTTGGGTTTTCTTAGCATTTATAGTGCAAATTATCCATGGATTCACTAGATGTTGAAAGAAACTATTGTAGCAGCTTTATTAGGTTTGGTTTATGCATTACTAATATTAGATGTACTCTGTATACAAGTTGGAAACTTGGGTTGGGAATCGGGTTCTTGCAGTGGCGGAGTTAGGAATTTTACAAGGGTGTGCAGTATTTAAAGAAACGACTAACAAAAATTTTCAGGGTATGTTCATATTTATCTTGCTCAACCCAACTACTTTACCATGGATAATGCCAATATTTTATTTTCCACCAGATACATATCGTCAATTCAGTCTGGATCACCTTTTGTTATAAGAGATACACAGTGAATTATATAAATTGAGATAATGATTTTCTAATGGATGGATCGAGATTTTTACTAAATACATCCAAATATTCATGAAAAATTAACATTTATTTATCGGTTTTTACTTAAATTTAAAGTTGTTTATAATCCATTGATTTTGTTGCTTCTTAGTAGTGGATGTATGTTAAATTTCTTGTGTTTTGCTAGAAAATATGTGAAAATTTTAGTCAAAAGTTTAAATATTAGTTAGTTCTCTCAATTTACCTATATGACATAAGGGAGGAAATTAACCCCTTATTAACTTTTTTTATTTCGAAACTCCTAATCTACTCATGAGGGAATGGAAAATACAGTGGTACATGTGTAATTGCATATAACATTTTCTTCTAATTCTTTTGATAGAAACTTGCTTGAAATGTTATTTTATATTCCCTACAAATAAATACCCAAATGAAAGTTTCAATTAAATCGGAGATTTGCTCTGATGGTAAACACCCTCCACCTCCAACTTAAATATTGTGAGTTCGAATCACCAAGGAAGCAAAAGATGGAAGTTCCTATTGAGGTTTTAAAAAATAAATTAATAAGTAGTACTTCCTTCTTCCACTTTTGCTTGTCCATTTTATAATCAAGAGATAATTTATAATTATGTAACTTCTAATTTAATCTTATTATTGACTTTAGTCATTTTTGAAAGGAATTCATTATATATAAAAAGTGATATAGTAAAATTATCATTTTATATGTTATTTTTTAGAGGGTGTGTCAAATCAATAATTGACAAATAAAAATGGATGAAGGGAAGTATGGCTTCTTTGAACCATAGGCACCTTGATTTCTGTCTCCAAGATGTTTCTTCAGCCTTAGCTAACTGTTGGATCTCCATTTTTAATTGCAATAATTTTTGTTTTATGCATGAGACTATACCCTCCCTTCGGTGGCCTCTTCAAGAACTAAATCTCTTTTAAAGCATTGTTAGTCCTGATAGAAACTTTCCTGAAAACCTCCCTGCTCCATCTAATCAAATCCCTCTTCAAAGATTTCAACTTTTGAGAGTGCATAAAATCCGTAGAACTATTAACCATGTAGCTCTGCCACCATTGTTTTATCAAGTTAGTAAATCCTTCCTTCTGGAGCCACATATTCTCAAATTTAAAATAAGAAGGCTCGTTTGACCAGTCAGTACTCTCTAAAGAGATGGCTTTATAATCCAAAATAACCTTGGGGAGAGCCAATTGAACATCATTCCACTCCAAAGAAATCAAGAATCTATCATTAGGGGGCAGATTGACTCTCATCAAGTCTGTACTGGATGGCCTCCCAACATACATGATGAGCCTTTTTCCTATACCAAAGAGCATTGAGAAAAAAATTAAACAGGGTAAAGGGTAAGGAGGTCCTTTCTATGGCAAGGAAACAAGGAGAAGAGAGGTTACAATCTGGTGAAATGGGATGTTTTGACCCTCAACAATTAGCAAGGGGGGCTTAGTTTGAAGAACCTCAGTAAAATAACACTTCTCTTTTGCAAAAATGGCTTTGGAGGTTCTGCTCAGAAGAGGGAGCCATCTGGAGAAGATTTATAGCAGGGAAATATGGTTTACTTACTCAATGGACAACTGAGGAAGTTGTGGGCACCATTGGGTGTAGTGTCTGGAAAACCATAAGAAGACTGTGGCCCCAGTTCAACAATAACATCTCAATCACTATGGGTAATGGTTTAAAAACTGACTTTTGGAATGAGGTGTAGATTGGAGAAGATAGTCTTAGAAACTCTTTTCCACACCTATATACCTTAAGTCTTCAGAGGAATGTCAAGGTAGCCCAAGTTTGGAGCCATTAGGGTTGGGATCTCTTATTTAGAAGAGCATTTAATGACTGGGAAATTTGAGAAGTTGCCAATTTATTGGGAGTTCTAAACTCACATCCAGCTCTATCTGTGAGACATGACAAACCTAGATGGAAACTACACAACAAGGGGGTGTCACAGTGAAATCATGTTATTGGAATCTTAACACACTACAGACAGAGCTAGACAGATGGCCTTGGAAGCTAGTTTGGAAGACCAAATGCCCTCCAAAGGTGGCTTGTTTTACGTGGTTGGTATGTAGAATGGCATGCCTAACTCATGAGGCTTTACAGAAAATGGGATGGCAGATTTACTCAAGATGTGTCATGTGTGAGCAGGAAGAAGAAATCAATGATCATCTATTCCTTCACTGTAAGGCATCTTTGAACCTATGGAACATGTTTTTTTGTTTGTTAGAAGTTAA
The DNA here is from genome assembly GCA_029007595.1 of Solanum commersonii. Classification (NCBI taxonomy): domain Eukaryota; kingdom Viridiplantae; phylum Streptophyta; class Magnoliopsida; order Solanales; family Solanaceae; genus Solanum; species Solanum commersonii. The sequence continues at coordinate 6,100,069 of JAJTWQ010000023.1, read as the reverse complement.
GTGGGTGATGCCTAACACGACAATGGAACTCCTAAGCAGTTGGAAAGGTATTGGCAACAGAGGAAGAAAAGAATTCTGGTGGAGAACTATCCCATCATGCATATGGTGGACTCTTTGGAAAGAAAGGAACTCAAGGTGCTTTGTTGGACAAAAAACTAACTTACAGAAAATTAGAATGAATTGTATAAGCCTTTTGTTTTTTCGGTGTAAACAAAATATGATAGGGGAGATAATAGAATTAGTTGATTTTATAGGAAACTTGTAAAGAATACCCTATGTGGGATGTAAGTTTCCAGTTCGTCAGTTTTTGGGTGATGAATCTTTTGGTGTGAATACAAGATTACCCTTTTCTCAAAAAAAGAAAAAGAAATCAAGAATCTATCAATTCTAGAGGCTTGAAGTGAGTTTTTCCCCTGGTCTAGGTAGAGAAGCCCCCTTGCAATGATAAATCATCTAAGCCCATGTCTTGAATGAATTCCGAGAAGCATTTCATGGCCCTAGATCTTCTCTTGTCAATTGAGTCTTTCACTTTCAAATCAACTGACATTAAAATCTCTTCCGATGACCCAACTTTCATTCCAAAGACCCCTTACACTGGCAAATTCATTCCAGAAATCATCTCTTTCCCAGCTAGTGTGTAGCCCATAGACACAAGTAAAGCAGAATCTGAAATCAGTTTGAACACATTCCATCATAGCCGACATAGTGTGTTGCCCCTGATGTGCATCAATACAACTCCATTGTCTTTTATCCCATAATATAATCCCCTATCCCCTACCCCCCCTATTGCCACTAGCTTTCAGTTCAACCCATTCAACCAATCTTGAACCCAACTGTCTAGCTATTTCTACAGAACATCCTTCGATCTTAGTTTCCTGCAAACATAGAATGTCAGGCTTCCACTTATGGATAAGAGAATTGATGGTGGTCCTCTTGCTCGAATCATTGAGCCCCCTTACATTCCATCTAGTGATCTTCGCTTTCATTCAGAGAAGGCTTTGAGTTGTCCATCACTGCTGGATCCTTCACTTCTGTCATATGTAATAGTGCAAACCAAATTTCTTTGCCTCTGTTTCTCCCTTTTTTCGATTTCTTAGCCTCGCTACTTCTCCCCTTTTGCTGTTGCTTTTGAGATTGCCTTTTCTGCTCCATACGCAGAATCATATCGAGGATTTCATGTTCGAAACCTGAAGAGTTCACTCCAAAAACCTTACATGCTTTAGACTAGGCAATTTTAGTCCAACACGATGTCTTAGTTACGGCTGGAGTATAAATTGCCTGGTGTATATCATGATTATAACAATCCCAGGTTAAACGCAAAGTATCACTGCCAAATGAAGGGGAAAAATCAGAACCCTGAAATTGGGAAAGTAAGATTGTAGGTACTAAGAAGGGAGAGTTAAAAGTGACAGGAATTGCATGTACTCTGCTTCATCATCTGCATCGTTGATATCCACCATAGAACCATTGTGATCCGTTTTGATAAGAGGTAGGCAAGTCGCCGTTGATGGATCCGTAGAAAAAGTTCCAGCTGGGCCCTTCATTTTTGTGGATAAAGTGGAGGTTTCCTGATAGAGATATTGGTCCGGCCCTTTTGAATACCACTCATGTAATTGTGGCCTTGTCTTAGTAAAATGAGCTTTATACCTTTTCTTTCTTCCGGAATAATATAAGTGGTCCACTCTAGGGTGAAGTGGACCGCTAAGTCTAAACTAAAGTCTATAGCTATCTATGCCTCGTAAAATGTGACCAGGAGCATTTTTATCTGATGAAATTTAAGTTCCATCCTATCTCAACCATTGCTAAGAAGAAAATTCTTTCACCAAGAATTCTAGTACAGTTCCACCCATATACATCGTCAATCATGAAAGTCGTACTACAGTCATCCTAACCCAGCAACAAAATTTTCCTCCCTAATAAAAGCTTACTAGAGACGCACCAACAAAACTCTCATGGACTCTTTTTTGAAATCAGTAACTTTGTATCATTTCAAGGATCAAAACAGTACTTGGGTAGTATTGAAACCATATTTACAATAGAGCTCTAGTGTCTTTCCTTTCTAGCTATAGAGAATCTAGAACATCTATGATAGACACCGTATCATTAGAATAAATTTGATTACACCAAAAACATAGCAGTAAGATGAAGTTCAACTTGATCTTCTGCAATAGATGGTTGACTGTCTCACTTGTTTCTTTACACAGAAGCATCTTGAGCACGGTGTCATACCTCTGCTCATCAAGTTGTCCACTTTGTTAAAGTGGCCTCCTTTGCTAGTAACCATACAAAAATTGATACCTTGTGGGAACTTTTATCCTCCAAATCTTCTTCCATGGCCGCTTTGCTATCTGTTGGTTGGATTGGTTCATAATTTTATATGCGCATTGACCTTAAAAATGCCTTTGGAGTTGCCCCCGCCACCATAAATGATCTTCACCAAATGAACCCCAAAGAAATTGATCAAGTTTGCCGAGGAAATCACCACTCTTTGAACCTCCCAATCATTGCAATGTCTTCTAAAATTCAAGCTCCACCCGTTAGATGTCCACATTTCAGCTATAGTATACTTGTTGGTGAAGTACTAGGTTGAAGATATCCGGAAAGACCCGGTTCCATGATACCAACCTCATGCCAATTATCCTTCCAAAATCTGGTTTTGTTTCCGTTTGCCACTTTGATTCTTGATTGAGTTTTCAACTCACTCCAGGAGGATCTCGATAGACCTCCATAGGCTGACCCCATATGGAGTATTGACTTCCTTGGTCATCCAGCTATCCTCTTGTTCATATTTGGCTTTAATCACTCTTCCCCATAATAAGTGGTTTTCTTTGGTGAACTTCCACAACCACTTCATCATTAGAGTTGTACTTTGGATTTTCAGGTTCTTGATACCCAAACCACCCCATTTTTTGTCGCAAATGACTGAGCTCCACTTGACCAAATGGTAGCCTTTCTTCTCTTTGTCACCATGCCACAAGAAGTTCCTCCTAATTCTATCCAATCTCTTGATGACCCCTGCTGGAATGGGAAACAAGGACATCATGTATGTTGGAAGAGCATCAAGTACTGAGTTGATCAAAGTCAGTCTACCTCCTCTTGACAAGTATTGGGTCTTCCATCTTGTTAATTTCTTTTCACATTTCGCAATAACAGTATCCCAAATCTGAATGGACTTTGAATTGGCCCCCAAAGGCATTCCCAGATAAAGGGTTGGCAAAGACCCTACCTCTCCTCCTAGAATAGATGCCAACAGAATCATGTGGGGCACATCATTAATGGGATAAAGAAAGCTCTTACCCCAATTTATGTGAAGGCCTGAGATGCCTTCGAAGAGCACTAGGATTAATCTGAGATGTCTCAATTGGTTTCTATCAGCATCACAAAATATGAGGGTATCATCAGCGTATTGCAAATGAGTCACCTCTAGGCTATCACTCCCAGAAAACTCTCATGGACTCTTTCAGAGGAAAGACCCAGAAATCACCTTCAAACTCCGGACTCCTCTTTTCTGTTACTCTGAAAGCTTGGAAATAGTTTTATTTAGTTGTTCTGCAGAATAGAGATTCATAGACAAGGAAGCTATTGTTGATTGTTCTTTCAATGAGACTGGAAAAGTTGACATAATTTGAGCAAATGTGAGATGGCAAAATGTGAGGAAATGAAGACAACGATGGAGAGATCTGAAAAGAGGGAAACAAGTGGAGGAGAAAGAGTTAGAGAAGAAATGATTAAGTGCAAACTAATGTAATTAATATAATGTCCATTTGGAAGATGACACCTGTATAATTTAGTTTTTAGCATGGGTTAGCGTTTCACACTCTTTTAGATTCTCTTCCATGCTACCTCTCAGGGTGTAATTGTCTAGACCCAAAATCTCTTAGGCTAAGTAATTGATACCTAATTACCCCAAATTGAGTATACCTATTATCTAATCAGTTTCCTTCTAAAAATAAAATAAAATTATCTAATCAGTTTAAGCAGGAAAAAATAATAACTGAAGGAACTTAAAGCAGAGGAATAATTTAAGTCTAAAAATAACTTTGTGAAGCATAAGCGTCTACAACCCCAAACGATACTAAGTCTGAACTAATACATATAACACTATCATGGTAACATCTATAGAGTAATCATGGGACATGCCCACATCATAATAACTTTCTAGAATAATTGTAAAAACATAAGCAAAGACACCTTAGAGAGTATATGGTTGGTTCACCACTGTGATTGGGTCAACCTTGTTGTCGTCTAGGCAGCCTTCCTGATTTAGTGGATATATATGCATTTAAGTAGAAAGCTTAGACCCAATGGGGAAGTCCAAGGAAAAGTGGAAGCCAAGAAGGCTGCTTATAAATCCAGTCGGTTTTTTGTCAGCCAGGTCCAAGCTTAAACCTGAACTTGATTTGCTAGTTGGTTTTTTGTTAGTGGAAACAGTTGACTGGCCAGATATTCTGGTCTATAAATCCAGCAAAACCATTTCTCTGAAAATGGTTTCTTTTTGATATCTTGTCAAACTTAACTCTGACCCTCTTAAGTAAATAACTCTATCATTGATGACTGGCAGAGAGAATAACTATCTGTACCCAGGACTAAGAGGGTGTTTGGATTGACTTTTTAAAAGTAGCTTATAAGCTAAAAGCCATAAGTTGGTCATATCCAACTTTTGGCTTTTAGCTTATTTTTGTACTTTTTAGTCTAAAAGTAAGTGCTTAAAAGCACTTTTTGTCTTTCCCGAACACCTCCAATAATAAAAGAGAGTTTAAAAGCCATAATTCTACCTCATAGCCAATGCATGTGTGACAAATGCACCGAGGATAATGGTTTCAAATTGCTAATTTGATGCACTATATTTAACCAGAATAAGGGGATTGTTATGTGTAAAAATGAATATGATGTCAAGTTTAATTTGTTATGTATTTATTTTCTCATATCCTTCTCAAGGTAGGACCCTCCCATGACCCCACTTGTGGGATTATACTGGGTTTGTTGTTGTATTTATTTTCTCATATATTATTTTTGTTAATGTTTTGAAGTTGTCAAGATTCATTTTAAAAATACGAGACCTCATGCAATGTAAATGATAATCAAACATCTGAGGGGTCTTATCCATTAGCACCAAATGACACTGGGAAGAATGTTGTATGGGGCAATCCGTGGCCAAAATCTGTGTGTTCTCTTTGCCTTCATGAATGCTACTTATAAGAATTGGATGTTATAGGGTCTTACTTTTATTTGTCATCTTGAAGGTTCTCCGTACTCCTGACTTCCGCAATTGCAAGGCTGCTACTGAAATTCGTCAACGTAAGTTTCCTATCAGATTTATTCTTTACAATCTTTTCATTTCAAAAGTTATCATGAAATAAATACATCACCAAGCTTTTAGCAGTCTTAAGCCACACTAGTCATGAGATTATTGACATGCTAGCACGTTCTCGTGTCCCTATTTTGCTGATACCAATATGATGCATCATGTGAAAGTTCTGAAGTTAGTAAGAAATGCATGGCTGTTTGTGGCATTCTCTTCTAGGTTACAATCGGGTGGGAAAAAAAATAGTTTTAGTATGACCTAGTTGGTTGCAGGTGGTTAAACATCTACCTTACAAGCCAATTCTTTCTCTGGAGCTTATGCCTTGTACAATAATTTATGTAGCAGCAGCTTTCAGCTATTCGTATAGGAAATGCTTGGATTTTTTGGTTTGCAAAATAAACTGATCCGGTAATCTATGTAAGAACTTGTATTAGTGTGATCCACTTTCGCTGGCACGTGGATGCATCATACTTGAACAGTGTTTAAATTTCATTAGCATGATCAGCACAACACATACTCGGTGTACTACTTTGCATGGTCAGGATTTCTCGCTTAGACAAGTTATTTTTAGCTATAGCAATCCAATTGCCTGCGGATATGGTAATCTGTTGTTATTGGAACCATGCATGTTGCCTCTTTTAATTTTTTGTTGTCGAACTATGATCAAGATTTTCAACATGACAATCAGCATGTTATATCAGACATGGATCCTTATTATGTGCATGTAAATGTGCAGAGTTGAATCTCCTGATAGATCTTTACAAGGAGGTGATGGAAGAAACAGTAAACCCAGAGGTGGCTAAGGATGCACCCGGAGCCCAGAATTCTTCAGTGGATATCATGGATGAAGAAAAGCCTAGTGAGCAACAGAAAGACATGAAACCTCCTCCCGAAAGTGAGGCTTCTGTGAAACCTGAAGGCGATTCATCTGAGAAACAGGAAGCTGAAGATGATGGGGTCCAAGGGACAGGTACATATGTCGTTGGAGGTTCAGCATTTGGCTGGAACTTCATAACATACACCAGCGGGAAGGCCATCTATTATGGACGAACCAAAGAGTCCTTCCGATCTTCATATGTTAAATCTGAATGAAGTTCCCAAAGTTCAATTTTACTCTCTATTTTAGGGATTAGAATTGCTTGATGTGTGTACTATTATAGATTTGGATATTTGGTTAGTTCTACGACCTCTTTTCCTCCCTCCTCCTCTATCTTGTATGTATCGACTATCGAGTATAACTGCTGCATCGTCTAAAACTCTTGAAATTTCAACCAGGATCCACCTATGTACTTGAGAGACAAATCTCTTTATTTGAGTATGACATAACATATGGAGAAACCTACATATCTATAACAATCTCTTTAAGGTGTATATTGTTATGAAAGTATCGTGTTGTAAAGGGATTCAACATCTACTATATGTAACCTGCCTCGTCTTTGGCCTTGACTTGTTGATTTGGACAATGACACATCGGAATATTATCTAACAAATCATTGTATAATCAAAAATAGTTAACCTCTCAAACATGTTTACAAACTAGACACCAAGTCTAAAAGGGGGGAAAATGAAGTTTTTGTAATCAAAAGTATAACAAGACTTTTGATCACATGAATATACTAGGATTTTCAATGCAAAAACCCTTTTCAAAATTTTCAAAAAACACAAACAATTAATCAATAAAATTAAGTGCATAATTAGGGGTTGATCAAGATTGCTCCTTATCATCATTAGGTTCCTTCTCATCTGCCTTGTCATGATCATTTGCCTTGTTATCATCCTTAGCAGGCTTGTCGTCGTCGTTATTATTATTATTATTATCATCATCATCAACAGGTGTTACAGCACTCTTCTTGTTAGTAGTAGCCTTGAGGACATGCTGGTAACTTCCTTTCTCCATGAAAAGTTGAGCAAAATGGTGCTTGCAATAAAGGACTCCATCAAGTGCAGCATATGTTGCATGAGTTAAGGCACAACCTCCATGAGCACACTTGAAGCATGATTTGTGAAATGCTTCTCCCTCCAATATTACCTATATATCAATCATTGCAGTGACGAAATCATGATTTTCACTAAGATTGTTTAGAAAATGAAAAGTAAACGCATGAACAAGTCCAGAGGATTCAATAACTACTATATATACATAAAAATAATTCAAATGACCTTACCTGGCTTCGAACCTAAATCATCATTATATTATGAGACAAAACAAACATTAATCATGTTGATGAAGTCTGTTTGGTATGGATAAGAGTCACTTTTCAAAAAAAAACTATATATTAACATGATTAACGTTACCTACATGATATCAATTATAATAGTGGCAAAGTCAAGATTTTTACTAAGAGTGTTCAAGATGAATAGTAAACACATGAACAAGTTAAAGGGGTCTAATATATTATCAACTGTATATACATAAAAAAAAATTAAGTTAAATCATGAATAAATAGTGTAATTCATTTTCTAGAGATGACCTTACCTGACTTCGCCCATAAATCATCATTATATTATGAGACAAAAAAAGATAAGCATGTTGATAAGTTCTGTTTAGACGATAAAAGTCATTTTTAAAAAAAAATTAAAAAATCATACCTTTTCAAGAGGGTAAACAGTTTTGCTGCAAGCAGAACATTTGTCTTGGGTTCCAGAGAACATTGCAGATACTTTGCTTGGTGCCTTTGCCTACACAAAATATTAAGTCATTAAACCATTTGGAGGATTGAAGTAAATAATATTACTATCTGACTCAATTTATTTGAAACATTTTTTTTAAGTCCATAAAAAAAAAACAATTCACATTTCTATAATTAGAAAGAATTGAACTTTGAATAACTATATTTATCTTTAATGAAATGATTTACGATCATACAAATGTCAAGATTTGTTTTAGACTATAACATTTCAAATTTTTTTTAAAAAACTGTCTCAAGTCAAATAGTGCCACATAAATTAAAACGAATTACAGGGAGTGTATCTTATATCTTAGTTGCAAACAGTTTAACATTGATTTATATATATATATATATATATATATATATATGATCAATTTTCACCATTTTTTCGTTATTTGATAAAATTAATATTAAAAAAAAAACAGAGAAATGTGTGTGTGTTCAATAACGTACCAGAGAACTTTCCTTCTCAGACTTGGCTGCATAAATTATAAAAAAATATGGTTAAAACTAATAGCAATTGTATAATATAATTAATAAAATAAATTAAGTAAGGGTTGTGGTGGAGTGGTAACTACTCCCTCCTCCTTAATCAAAGATTTTGGATTCGAGTTTAGATAACGCTTTACCCTCAACGTGGGACTTTTCGGTTATAACAAACTAAGTATGAGAAAAGGCAAGATGTCTTACAAGAAGTCTGAAAGTTTTTGCTAAAATTTCCAGATTCCTTAAAAAGTTGTTCGAAATGTGGCTTGCAATAGAGGACTCCATCCATAGAGGAGTAGTTGCTCATCTACATGACAAAAACATCACAATGAGCACATATGCGAAGCTAGGATTTCAACTCTACAAGTTTTGAATTTTATGATGATGATTTTAAGTGATAATAACTTGATTCTAGATTTAATATTTGTACATATTTAATAAATTTATTAACACAGGTTCGGCCAAATCCGCATGCAGGCTACTAACTCCGTCCCTGAGAATGATATAAGTGACGGTGAGATTTGAACCGAGGACATGATCTGTGTATTATCATGCATATGGAAATATTTATGACCACGAAAACACATTTTTATTTATTTAATTATGTTTATTTATCGGAGTAAATTAAAGCTCATGTAAAAACAAAAGCAAATTAAAGGACAAGAAAGCTACAGATGGAAAAATAAGATCATCTTTTATCAAAGTAGAGCAAAAGAAAAAGAGTAGTAGAAGAAAAAGGTAATCATAGTTGTAACTTATTACTCTCTCCGTTTCAATTTATCTGTCTTACTTTCTCTTTCACATGTTGACAACCACATGATTCAAAAATCTTCTTTACATAACTCTATGTACATAAAGTCAGAATCAGATAAACAGATTTAAGACGAAGCTGAGTAATAAAAACATATATATACCACAAGAGTGCCTTTGCAATGGCTACATTTGAAGCATGACTTATGAAAAGTAGCTCCATCAGCAGATAACAAATCAACAAAGTAAACTGTCTTGTCACAAGCTTTGCATTTATCCAATGTCCCTGTGAATGCCATTTCCTTTTTATTTTTATTTTTTTAATAAAAAAATTCTTGAAACTCAATCTCAATAATAAAAACTTTTTCTCAATGAGAAATGGCTAAGAAAAAAATTTCAAGGATCCTATTTTTCCTACTTATATCTAACAAAAACCTTCTTGGTCATTGAGATTAAACAAACAAACAAACTACTCACTAACTTTTTTCTATTGGAAATACTTGATTGAATTTTACTAGTACACATAAAAACATGACACGTGTTTGGGAGATCCACTTCATAGGAGGTGAAATTGATGGAACTTAATTATTTGAACCCTAAAAAAATGTGGATATAATAATTCTCTTTAATTGGAGTGAAATGAGGTCCTTTTTCAACTCTTCACCATGAGAAATTTGTAGTATTTTCCCTCCTAGTTAGTTAAGTAACTTAATACCATAGCTACAATATCTCTTTCGTCATTTTGCGTACACTATTGTGACAATTTATATTCTACGTGATATATTCTGCGAAAGAAAATTTAGTAATCCAGTAAAATAAAATAAGGTCTTAGTTTCCTATACTATTCGAGCTTATTGTTCAATTTCTTATTTTCAACAAACTATTAGAGCTTGACTTACCATAGGATTTCTTCACATTAGTCTTATTTAATTAGATGATTAAAGATATCATAAATTTACGAGAAGAAACATTTCTTTTAAGTTGTAAAACAAAAAAAGAAAATGGGACTTAGATAAAGAGGAAAGCATTGCTAAGGAATTGATAAATTATTTATCAATACAATTAGAGCCGTCAAAACGGGCTTAGTCCATGAGACCGACCCAATCCAACCCGTTATTGGGGTAGGGTTGAGATAGGATTTTTCAAGCCCATTTAAAACTAGGGCTTATAAGCCTGGTCCACATAAACCCTTGGCCCTTGAGGCTTGATCGGGGCTAGGTCGGGGTCGGCCCATGGGCCAAAACTTTTTATTTAAGGGTAACTTACAATAATCTCACTAGTATATAATCTAATTACTTAAATACACGCTATGTTGTAATATTATGAATTTTACCAGATTTTGGTACGTCCAAATACATATATCTCGAAATATATGGACTTAAAATTAGGTTAATCTATTCTAGATACACTCTATCCCAGTAGATTCGCATGTATCTCGAATACATAGACAAATCTGGCGCCCTCGCCTCCCTCCCATCTTGTTTGTCACTCTCTTATCTCGCTCACGTATCTGGTATGCGAGATACATGCTAATTACATTAGATTTTTTGCTAGTGTTATTAAAACAACACCATTGTTTGCCGTATTTGATTTGAAAATCTTCTCATTTTCTTGATGTTATAGAATTATCAGTTTGAAAAGAAAAAAAAAGGGCTAGCCCGCCCCAGCTCTCAGTCCTTCTAGGGTTGGATTAAGCATTTTCATGCCCTTCCAAATGAAGGGTGGACCCGCACTAGCCCTTCAAATTCCGTGTTCCCTGGTCAGCGAGGTTTGGGCCGGATGGGGCTGGACCTGTTATGACCGAAATAAGTAGGTGTAATGCGGAAGCTAGTAAAGCAAACCTCGAAAGACCACGAGTAAGAAGACAAACGAGAAATATACTAAAAGACACAAAGATTTAACGTGGTTCGGTCAATCGATCTACGTCCACAAAGGAGATGAACAATCCACTATATAAACATGTGAGTACAAAATATAGAGAGAAACAACCTCAACCAATTCACTCGGAATACATGAGAGGTTCACACAAGTGATAACGTATCAAACTTGTGATCCACAAATTCTCCCCTAACCTAAACTCTCAAAGCCCTTAAGACTACATTGTGAATGCTGATTAAGTTAGAAGGAACAAGCTTCTATTTATAGAGTCTTAAACCTTTTCCTACAAGAAAAGGACTAGCCAATCCAAAACATTTTCCTAAAAGGGAAAACCTATTTATGGTAAGAAATTCAGGGCAAATAAAACCCAACAAATCTCTCCCTTGGCTTGAATTTCTGACAAAATAAATTTGTCCACCCCCTTCACATAATCTTCAACAACTTGCTTCTCTTTTCCATAATCTCCTCCATCAAATCTATGTATCAACACAAAGAACCTCTCTGAAACAATTTCTCCAACAAAAATCTTCACAACCTCATCCAATTCACTCGGAATACATGGGAGGTTCACACAAGTGATAACATATCAAGCTTGTGACCCACAAATTCTCCCCCTAACCTAAACTCTCAAAGCCCTTAAGACTACATTGTGAATGTTGATTAAGTTAGAAGGAACAAACATCTATTTATAGAGTCCTAAACCTTTTCTTACAAGAAAAAGACTAGCCAATCCAAAACCTTTTCCTAAAAAGGAAAACCTATTTATGGTAAGAAATTTAGGACAAATAAAACCGAACAGGACCGGCCCTTTTTGACAGCTCTAAATACAATTAAGAAATATTTCACTAAAAAGGCATCATTGGGTGCTACCTCTAAAACTAATTAATGTTGTCGAACGTGATAATGTATGTGTCTTACCGGTGATGACTGATAATATTATTTGAAGTTAGAATTTGATTAATCTCTTGTATGTGTTGTGTGTTTATAAAGCATGTTGATTGGTCCTCGGACATAACATGTGACTGATAATTGTTGGGATGACACTGCTTGTATGAGTAAACTATGAATTGTTGAAAAATGTCTTATATAATAACTTGTGATTGTCATATGTACTTGTGATATTCATTTGCACTAGTTGTATAGTGTACTGATACTATTTTTGTTATGCTCTTTTTGTGTGTAGGTGTGTTTCAGGTTGATTATGTGTTGGTTGGGATGACAATTATTTATCATCAGCTTCTATATATCCTTTTCTCAGGCGGAGGTTGTGTCTTTTATTTTTTTACTAGTTACTCTGTATAGAAGCTCTTGTGCATGTCTAGACTGGATCCTTGAGAAAAATATTGTATGTTTTGAAAATAAAGACAATTTAAGTTTATCGTCTTGTAATTTAGTTTTTGTTTATATGAGGCCATTTTATTTAAATATTCAAAAAAAAGAAAGAAGGGAAAATAGATGGTAAAGATTCACCTATCAAATTAGAACCGAGTAGGTGCTCGCATGATACAATAAAGTGGATTTTGACAAAGAGCCAAGAACTTAGCTATCAACAATCTGTCAATGGAGTACCAAAGGTGATGTCATGGAGACAAAGGAGAAGCACAGTAGAATTTTCAAAAGGGAAAATAGTGGGGTGAGTAAGGTTATCTAAGTGATTCAATTTTCTTCGTTGGGGGCTAATTTGGAAGAATGGAATGGAAGAAAAAAAAGAGGAAATAAAATACAATAAAGAAGGAAAAAAAATATAAAATGAGAGGAAAATACAATAATACTAAACAAAAAAGGAAGACAAATGGCAATGGAAAGTATAGAGTAGAGAGTTTTATTTAATCTCTTCAAGTATGTCTTTCACAAGGGTGAAGAATACCCTTTTATAGGATGTGGAAATCATCCTTTTACAATCTTAAACCAAATACGTTAGTACAAATTTAAGACTTACATTAAATAGATACATTACGTTAGGTTGTTGATGAAAAAAAATATCCACAGTTGAATGGATTTGTAAGAAAAATTATAATATATATATATACATGCTAGATGGTAATGTGTATGCCTAACTATATGTTAAGAATATGGTTGTCTAATTTCAGGGTGGTATCTATTTAAATCCGGTTATTCTCCATTTCTCTTCTCTCCATTTTCCTTATATTCCTATTTGAATATGTGACACATGACATAAGTTAAATTAAGCTAAAAACTGCATAGTTAGACATATATACTTTACTACCATATGTATTATATTATTATTATCATCTATACTTTCAAAATATTACGTATTTTACTACTAATTAAGAATTTTCTATCCTAAGTTGAGAAAGATATATTGAGATACATGTATTTTAGCTACCAGATACACTAAAAGGCGAGTGAGACGGGGGGAAAGGTGAGCGAGATTCATTATGTATCTACATGTGAATCACACTAGATACATGAATATGTATGTATCTGGTAGGAGAGTGACGAGTGAGATTTATTATGTTTCCAGATACATGTGATTTCACTTAGATACAATGTATCTAGACAAAATACACCTAACTTTGACCAGAGATACATGTATCTAGACGTATCTGGACACACCAAAATCTTGTAAGATACGTAATATTGCAAACTAAAGTGTATTGAAGTAATTTGCTCCTAAACTAGTGAGATTACTCCTAAATTAAATGGCTAAGATCTGATTGCCCAAAGTAAATCTCTAATCATAATTTAGTTAATAAATACATTATATATTCCTTAAAAAACTATTGTAATCCCACAATCTTAGGGTCCATAAATATAGAAAAAATAGTTCTCTTCCTAAATTTTTATTACACGTGATGTTTCTTTTATTTCCTTTTTAAATTAATCTTTTTATTGCATTTTAGAGAAAATAGGTGAAATAAAATAGAAGAAATAATATGATATTCCTTTGGAACATTCTCTTAGCCTTAGTTATTGCTTATGAGAGGCGGCAATATTCCGTATAATTTCACGAGATGCCTCTCACAAGGCAATAACTAATGTTAAAGAGAAAGTTCCAAAGAAAGTATTTCTCCAATTTATTTTCACCTCTTTTTCCCCTATATCCTCCCAAATGTAATAAAAAATTAATTTAAAAGGAAATTAAAATAAATATCTTGCATGAAAAAATTAGGAAGAAAACTTTTTTTCCCTTATATTTATAGATAAGATCATAATATGTTGCTAAAATTGCGGGATTACAATAAAATTCAAAATTAAATATATATGTATTTATTATATAAATTATGGTTAGAAATTTACGTTGAAAAATTAAACCTTAGCCGTTTAATTTAACCTAAAACATGTGTAACTAATCCAACTAAGATCTTGAGAAAAAATGGAGAGGAATTAAACCGTATTCATTATGCTATAAAGTAGTCTGAGGTGTATGGGGCTATAATAAGACCCTGTAAAATATAGATATGTAGTTGATAATGGACTAATAGGTTGCATTTGCTATTTTCTCAAATAAGGACGTTAGGAAGCTTAGATAACAATCTAAATATTGTATCTCGAAAATTGATCCAAAAACTTTCTCCAATTCAAGGTCTAAAACTCAAATTAAAATGTGATGTGAAATGTCAAAACCCAAAATCAAAAATATTTATTACTCCTAGGGTCCTTCACAATAGCAAGACCCACGTTGGAATACTCAAAACGTTAATTCGAGGTTGTTTTGACACAATATTGACCACATACAATACTTTTTCCTCAATTTAACTACTCCCTCCGTCCCATTTTATGTGAGGTATTTTGATTCGGCACGGAATTTAAGAAAGAAAGGAAGACTTTTAAAACTTGTGATTCAAAATAAATGATCGAAATTTGTGTGGCTGTAAATCATTTCATTAAAGGTAAAATAGACATTTTATAGTCAAATTGTTACTTAATATAAAAATGTGTCATTCTTTTTGAGACTGACTAAAAAGAAAAGTAAGTCATATAAATTGAGACAGAGAGAGTAGTAATTAATCCAAACATCTGAATAACCCTTGCACCCCTTAGAATTATCTATCTACTTGCTTTATAACTCTAATCATATATTTGTTACTAATCTTAGTCGGCCTATGATGCCTACTAGTACATAGTGTTTGTATTGCCGCTATTTCTGTACTTTTTTTTAGAGTAGACTGTGATCCAAAGGCGTCTACTAGACCCTCTACATTTAGTTGAGTTGCATTCAAATTTGAGCTACTTCGTTCTGGCTGCTGCATATGCTCTTTCTTCTGATGTTTTTCTTTCCAGATATTGATTTTAAACATTTTAGTTAGATATTTTAGTAAGATGACTTTCACATTTTTGGAATGTAATATTTTAGACTTCCGTTATTTTATTTTAATTTATTTATCTGAAGTTTTATTATGACGTGGTGTAGATGATAGCCATAGTGGTTTGATTGTGACAATATACTTTAAGCAATTATTTAGCCATATAATAATAAGAACTCAATTTAGGTCACCAAAAACTTTTAAAGATATCACGTGTGAGATCTTAACGCTTACAAATAAAGGCCTCAATTAACTAATATATTATATTAAGGAGTGCAAATAGGAAAAAGAGCACAATTGTGAAGATAACAAAATGAACTAGTGGTGAACAGAGTGGGTTCATGAGAATCATGAAGTCTCATATTTAAATTTTGGCAGAGACAATCTAGGTGATTTTTTCTCATATATTCTTGTCTTAGTGAACAGAGTTATCCGATCTTTATTACTTGTGGATGGTGATATAAATCCCGTACATTTTGTCGGCATGCACAAAAATTTACCTTAGACACCACAATGATAAAAAGAAGTGGCAAAGAAGTACGTAAAATCCCCTTTAAGATAAAAGGTTATGTAGGTATTAGTTATACATGTATTAGTTATGCAGGGTTTAATTATACATGTATTAGTTATGCAGGATTTAGTTATACATGTATTAGTTATGCAGGATTTAGTTATACATGTATTAGTTAGGTAGAGTTTAGTTATGTAGAGATTACAATATATTAGTGAACTAATTTTTGATTCTTAATTTAAAAAATAATTAGTGACCTAATATTTATTATAGTCATTAAATAACTAACTATATAAATAACACATTAAAATTAAATAAACACCAATAGCTAAAAATAATAAAGTAAATAACAAATAATTAAATAATTTGTATTCAATAGGATTAATCAATTAATCAATAGGTAATTTAAATTAAAATAAATAACAAATAACTAAAAAAAATTAAAACTTATATTGGCCATGTGTTGTAGAGAAACAAAGCAAAGAAATTGATTACAGATAATAGTCATTGCTGTACCGCCAGAGGAAAAAATTAATAAGAATTTAAGAAAGAAATTAAAAGTAACTAAGGAATTAACAAGGAAAAAAAATTAGTTGTGATTGACTTAGCATGTGATAACTATTTGATTTGTTGTAAATTATTATACATTTAAAAGTAAATTGATAGGTAAAGGTGTAATTTACTAGTTTAATGCATGTATAACTAATACCCATATAACTTATTCCACCTTTTATTCCACATAAATTATACATAGATTTCGTCGTAAGTTATAAAAGTTTTAGTTATATAGGATTACAAAAAATACAACCAAACACCGTATACATGAATAACTTTTATACAACATTTGAAATCTATATATTAACCAAACATTGTATAAAATTAATACATAAATAATTTTATTCTAATTGCAAATCAAACATGATATTAAATTAATACATGAATAACAAAGTTATTCATACATTAATTATAGATTAAATCAGCTACCAAACGACCCCTATGATTATTAAAAAAAAAAGTATGTAAATCCCCTTAAGAAAGTAAATAAATGCACACTAATTTCATTCCGTTCTTTATGTAAGTTATCCAAGATTTATCATGTAGTTGATAATTAACCAATTCCCCATTTTATGTAGTTATCTTCTTTTTTTTTTCCCCATTTTATGTAGTTATCATATGACGCTTGAATAGACTATAACAAAGGCTAACTTTAAAACCATATTTATCCATATAATTAAAGAATGATTTTGAGCTCCAACCGCACACAAATAGGGACATAATTAGAAAATTTATGGGGAAACTACATAAATAGACATAAAATCTAAAATAATTATAAGTTTATACCTAAATCCAAAGTAATTCCTGAAATACTCATTCTCTCATAAATAATTACAACTTATACCCCCACATTAAGGCTGATAATTTTTGCTTAACTGATACTAAATCAGTATCATATACTGTATTGATATCATTAAGGCTAATAATTTTCGCTTAACTGATACTAAATCAGTATCATATATTGTATTGGTATCAGTAAAGTTGATAATTTTATTGTATTAGTATCAGAAAGGTTGATAATTTCGTTTAACTTGATACTATATCAGTATATATATACTATATTGGTATCATTAAAGTTTCTTGTTCAGAAATTACTCATTAGTCAATGATATTATAAGAGTATATATAAATATTTTATGGTATCATTAAGGTTTCTTGTTCAGAAATTATTCATTAGTTAATGATACTATAAGAGTAAATACTCTTATAGTATCATTGATTAATAAGTAATATTTGAACAAGAAACCTTAATGATACCAATACAGTACATATATACTGATTTAGTATCAATTAAGCGAAATTATCAGCCTTAATGATGCCAATACAGTATATGATACTGATTTAGTATCATTTAAGCGAAATTATCAGCCTTAATAATACAAATACAATATATGATACTGATTTAGCATCAATCAAGAGAAATTAGTTAGTGGTATATAGTGTAATTATTTAGAGGGGTATAAATGTAAATAAATATATGTTTGTAATTATTTTACTTTTACGGGTATTTGCTTAGTCTCCCCTAAATTTACTTATCAGCAAGTGTTAAATAGGAAAAAGGCTAGTTGAATAAAGAAAGCATAATACATAAATATGCCCTTTAACTTGGCTTCAAATCACATTTATGCCCTTCAACTTTGGGTCTGCACAAATAGACACTTAAACTTGTATAAAGTTGAACAAATAGACACACATGTCCTACATGTCATTTTTTGTCCTACGTGGTGTCCTACGTGTATTGTGTCACGTAGCACTCATGTGTCTACTTGTTCAAGTTTATACAAGTTTAAGTGTCTACTTGTACATACCCAAAGTTGAAGGGCACAAATGTAAAATGAGGCCAAGTTAAAGGGTCCATTTATGTATTTTGTCAATAAAGAATTACAGAAAAATGACTAGCATAAATATTCTCTGAGAAACATACACATTAAGTGTATTCCCTTCTCTTTGAAACAAAGAAACCCAAGAGAACTAAAAACTTAAAGAGCATTGGCAGATAAGATATGTATTTTGAGAGTTTCATTAGTCGTGTTTCTTCACCTTTACATGGCCTAAGCTCTTAGTTGATAATTGTAAACACATAGATTTTGTTAGGTTAAATTCATACAAAATGTAGATTGAATCCATGTTAATTTGAGTTGAACGGTTTATTTAGCATACACAA
The DNA here is from genome assembly GCA_029007595.1 of Solanum commersonii. Classification (NCBI taxonomy): domain Eukaryota; kingdom Viridiplantae; phylum Streptophyta; class Magnoliopsida; order Solanales; family Solanaceae; genus Solanum; species Solanum commersonii. The sequence goes on along the minus strand of JAJTWQ010000023.1, from coordinate 6,081,483 downwards.
TTAAATAAGTCTATTTTACCAAAGTCAAGCCTATGATTCATTTTATCTTGATGATCCAAATTCATAACACGTGTTAAAGCGATGTGATAATATATTCAAATTTGGCCAATAGGATCAATGCTAACAAATTGCTTGATGTCTGACAAGAACCAATCAAAATAAGGCAAGAGAATTCATTTACGTTTGGATCGTCTACTTGCTCCATCTATAAATAAGAGACTACATATGACCCAAATTCATAAGACATGTTAAAGCGATGTGATAATACATTCAAATTTGGCCAATAGGATCAATGCTAACAAATTGCTTGATGTCTAAAAGTAACCAATCAAAATAAGGCAAGATAATTCATTTACATTTGGACTGTCTACTTGCTCCATCTATAAATAACAGATTACATATGATCCAAATTCATAACACGTGTTAAAACGATGTGATAATACATCCAATTGGGCCAGTAGGATCAATGCTAACAAATTGCTTGATGTCCAATCTAAATAAGGCAAGATAATTCATTTACATTTGGACGGTCTATTTGCTCCATCTATAGATAAGAGATTACATATGACCCAAATTCATAACACGTGTTAAAGCAATGTGATAATACATTTAAATTTGGCCAATAGGATCAATGCTCACAAATTGCTTGATGTCTGAAAGTAACCAATCAAAATAAGGCAAGACAATTCATTTACCTTTGGACAGTCTACTTGCTCCATCTATAAATAAGAGATTACATATGACCCAAATTCATAGCACGTGTTTAAGTGATGTGATAATACATCCAAATTTGGACAATAAGATCAATGCTAACAAATTGCTTGATGTCTGATAGAATGCAATCAAAATAAGACAAGAGAATTCATTTACATTTGGACTGTCTACTTGTTCCATCTATAAATAAGAGATTACATATGACCCAAATTCATAACACGTGTTAAAGCGATGTGATACTATATCCAAATTTGGCCAGTAAGATCAATGCTAACAAATTGTTTGGTGTCTGACAAGAACCAATTAAAATAAGACAAGAGAATTCATTTACATTTGGACTGACTACTTTCTCCATCTATAAATAAGATATTACATATGACCCCAATTCATAACACGTGTTAAAGCGATGTGATAATACATCCTAATTCGGCTAATAGGATCAATGCTAATAAATTGCATGATTTCTGACAGGGACCAATCAAAATAAGACAAGAGAATCCATTTACATTTAGACTGCCTACTTGCTGTATCCATAAATAAGAGATTACGTTGCTTTCTCATAACATTCAACAAGTATTACAAAAGGCATTAATTAACATCACTTTATAGCTCTTCAAAGGAGGAATAGTTAGAGTTCTACCTCGATATCAACTTGAAACAACGAGGTGTTCACCAACTTATTAAGATTAAGGCACAACATAAATTGTTTGTTCATTTGTTGATTTAAAAAAAAAAATTATGGAAGAACGAGAGCAGAGAAGGCTACGCATAAAATGGACACCGAATCTTAATGATAAATTCAATGAAGCTATCCGCAGATTAGGAGAAAAAGGTACGTACTTTCTTCTTAATTTAGTTTTTTTTAACTATTGAATCCTCATCTTTCGTCGATGTAGCCACTGCCATACCGATCTTGGAGTTTATGAATGTGCCACAATTAAATCGCAAACAGGTTGAGAACCGTCTACAGGTATCTAAATTTTCTTTGGACTCATTTAAGATCTTTAGTTAGCATCTAATCATAGATGAAATATATTCAAGTGTATTGCTTTAATATTTTTGTTCCTTTTATCTGCAGCAATACAGAGTACAGAAACGGCAAGCTCAACATGCTTCTTCTTCTTCTTCTCTAGTTGTAGGAAATCATCCTAATGTACTAAATTCTCATGAGTTCCTTATGAACTTCAACACACCACCTCAAGAACCATCATTACCCCAAGCACATGCAATAATCTTCTTTAGTTCCACCAAATGAGTTCTTTTCAGGATTGGATGACTTGATTCAAAAGCTTGAATTCGACCTCTATTCCAAAATGAGCGAAAATCAGAGTAAACATGTTTAATCACATGCAGGACAATAGAAATCCATCTAATATACAGAATTTAAGTACTTATTTCAATACAGATAATGGAAATCATTCCAATGTATTGAAAACAAAGGATCTAACTATGAACTTCAATGAACCACATCAAAATGTATATTTACCGGTCATTCCACCAAATGATCTGTTCACAAGTTCGGAAGATTTCTTTGGTAGCAGCCCAACTCAAGATAATATTTCCATAAGGTTAGTATCAATATACAAACAAAACAAATACTTAATTTATGATTAATTTTATCAATTTATAATATTGTATATTGTTGCCAACAGGAATCAGAATCCTTGATATACACAAACGCATTTCTGAAGCATTTTGAGGAATTTTTATTTGGGGAAATGGAATGCAATGGAGAAAGATGTTTGATAATTTTTCATTGTTTTATCTTTATATACCATTTGGAACTGAAACCATCTTTTATCTTCTATGTTTTAAACTTTTAAGGACTAAGTGAAGATATCCTTTTATTTTCTGTGTACTCATAAGTTTGGGATCTCCTTCTTGAATCTATTTTTATTTTCTTCTATGATCTTGTCTTAATTAATTGATTTTAATAAAAATAATATTTATTTTTTAGTAAAAGGATATTGTTTTATCGGCTAATGTTATGTTTCATTAATGTTTCCTCTACATAATTAATTAGCGGTAAATATATTATTGCCTTTAAACAATTGTTATTAATGTCCCTTTTTATAATAGTTATATTGCCCAGATATATTAATTTTAATTATTTTTATTTCAAAAACATCAAGGAGTTCAAATATTTACATGCTTATTCTTTATTATTTTTATGTTGTATTAATAAATTAACTTTTTCTCCATATTAACAATTTATCAATTCTAGCTTTCCACATGAAATATTACATATCATTAGATTAAATAACATGTTAGAACATTTTTTAAAAAAAAATTCTAATCCAAAAGGTTAATTTTTTTTTTTACAGTCTTAAATTCATATAAAATTATAATCGTAAAATGATTTAAAATAGAGTGAATATAAACTAATTTAATAATAATACAAACATGTACATAAAATTCTATACAAAATTAATATATATATATATATATATATATATATATATATATATATATATATATATATTACATATTTTTTATATTAAAAATAGGAAGCATCAAAGTGCAAAGTTGGATTACCATTTTACCACTACACTAAATTATTTTTTAATAAAAAACTAATTAATTAAATATTAAATATTTCTAAAAAAATTAAATGATCATTTTTCATTCACTAAATTAACATTGTTCTAATAACTTATGCTTAGAAATTAAATTACTACGCAAACATTAATATTTCAATGCACAAAAAATTAATAACAGATCTTTTTTAGGAATTTCAAAGGTTATTTTAAAATTTACAAGCAATTTAATACTCCCTCTATCCCTAATTACTTGTCCACTTTTCCTTTTTTAGTTGTCCCTAATTACTTGTCCATTTTGACAAATAAAAAAAAGACAATTTTTTTTACCTATTATACCCTCAATTAATTACTTTGAAAAAGGTAAACTTTCTTGAAAATCTTAAGTTTTTAATTCATCCACTTCATAATTAATTGGGGTAAAATGGCAAACTTATTACGTCAATTATTGTTTTCTTAATAGGTGTGTCAATTCAAAAGTAGACAAGTAATTAGGAACAGAGGGATAGTGGTTCATGTATTAGCAAAAATTCATGTTTTCAAGAAAAAATGTTAATATTCTCATGCATTTATTTCATGATTTGCACTTATCTAACTCTTGACTATACACATTTTCTTATAATTTTTTGAATATTCCTACATTTTTCATCTATAAATATGAAAAATATTGGAGTAAACAATATCATGTGATTTACAAGGAATGGGCAAGCTAAGATTTGGGGATCAACTTCTTTAGGAAGGAACAGAGCATTCTTTACTCTCTTTTTTTAAGAACAAAGGTGAATGATCTTCTGGAAGAAAACATCATCATATGTACAAAAATCAATTAGATATGCTGTAATTTGTAAAAAATACTAATTATGATTTACTTGATCTTATTAACGATTAAATTATTGTACTATATTATTTGATAATTAAAGTTATTTAATTTGTTCTTATGGATTTATTACTTATATATGATTATTTTTGTAGAGGGGGGGGGGGGGTAATTAAAATAGAATGTATAAAACTATATTACTTTTTATCAATTTTATCTAAAGGGATGTACAAGAATGAAACATGATGAATAAGTTGAGATGGAGAAAGTAACATATTAGTAACTTCTTTAATTCATGGAAGGAATAGTAATATAAATGGTTATCCTTATTTATTAATTAATTTATTTATTTATTTTCATTTTGTCTCATTTTGAGAAATGCAAGTTCAATTGTTTAACTTTTGATATCGTTTGATATTTTAAGTTGTCATTCCGTTGATGCTATGCTTCTGTATTCTAAGTTCATTTTTGAAAAATTAATTTCGTAGGATTCAATACTTTATATGATCCCTTAATAATAATAATAAAAATATTAATTATTAATTGTAGCCTTCATTTTATTTTAATTAACTCTACGAAATGACTATCAAATTCTTTTCATTTTTTTTATCTTTCTTCTTTTCTCTGAACTTTGTCTTGCAGGTAATTAACATATGAGATAAGAATATACATATATTAATTTGTGTTTATAATTATAGTAATTTAAATTACTAAATATTCTCGTCTTTTCTTTCATTTGGAGAAGAGATATTTTGTTGTCATTTTTAATTTGTTATTGATATTCAAAAGTAGATTCCAAATATTTGAACTAATTTATTTGAAAATGAACAATATTCATGTAATTTAATTATAAAACTATTTTTTATACAATGATAATTTGAAACAATTTATGCCAATTTAGATGGGGTACACGTGCAACGCACGTGTTCGAAAACTAGTATATATATAAAAAAAATTATCTTCCATGTTGAATCAAACCCATTTTGTCAAAATTGTAAACAAAAAAAATACTTAAAAATAATATTATTCAATATTTGGGATTTGTCTTTAAAATGCACAAAAATTCAAAATTTTTGAAAAGATTTTATTCAGAAGATATAATTTCAAGATTTTTAGATGTTAGTAATACAAATAAAACAATAAACAAATTCAAAAAATCAAAAAAGTTTACTATAAAAAAAGATTTTTAGATGCTAATAATACAAATGAAACAGTAAACAAATTCAGAAAATTAATTTTTTTTTTACTATATTAAAAGATTCTTTTTGTTATTTTTAAAGCTTTCACGATCACATTATTCAATGATTTGAGAAGTCCAACCAAACCTTAGTAATCTAATTTCTACACGATTGAGATAAAAATTGAACATATATATAAATAAAAACATCTTTGAACAAACAAAATAATTACATGTGGATTATTAGAGAATATCTCTCGGTGTTTGAATTATTCTATAATTATGATAAAGTTGGGAAAGTGTAACCATCTTTAAAACTACAAGTATTAAATTCAAATTTGAACTTTTATTTTTTAAAACTAATTAGTCACTATCAATTCAAAACATAAATAATTTTATAATATTAAAAATATCTAACTTATAAATTTTTAAATAATTTTCTATTTTCTAATTATACAAAAAGTTTTAAATTATGTATTTTTAAAATAATGTCCTAATTCTTCGTTATAAAAAAATAATCTTAATTTTGAATTTGCTTGGATCTAATATTTTGAATCACTACGAATGTACAATTATTAATCCATCACATATAACCATGTTATGACTTTTCCTGACTACAATTTCAGTCATACAAACAATTAAACTTCACACTTTTACAGTTATTCAGACAATACAATGCACATAGTCACAATCATCAAATTTTGTCACTAAATCATCAAGTCACGTTCATTACATTTATTCGCACCATAGATGACCACTAGGTGAATATCAATGCATTTACATAGCCTCCAAGGCCATATATCAATTGAAACCTTTTTGGTTTCAACTTCCTTTATTTGTGTCATTTCAGTTGTGACAACGACATTCAGTTCCCTTTGTTGAGATACCAATTGAAATAGATATCAATTGAATTCAACCTATACAAGCAAGACAATAGACCACACGAAAGGAATGAAGAAGTGAAATAATGTCCTAGAATGCTTCATAACTCCCTGAAGATTAAATGTGGACATCAACACACCAATCTTCAGGACTCTATTTGATATTTGCTCTTGTACTAGAAGACCAGTAACCTAGGCTTTGATACCAAATTATAACGAGCAAACTGTCGAGAACCTACTCTAACATTTATATAGGAGAATTCTTACCAACCATTTCAAAATTGATAATGCAGAATAAACAAAATATCAATTTATCATCTTATTTAAATAAAAAGAGTTAGTCCCAACCTTGTTTTAAATGAAATACTATTGAAATATACAACTTAAACATTCTCCTTAGGAACTAGTTAAACATGTACAAAAACTTCTAAGAGAATATAATATCTAGAATATTGATTTCAAATGAGTTCCTTATGGAACTTCAACAACCCACCTCAAGAACCATACTTACCCCAAGCACGTGCATTACCTTATTTAGTTCCACCAAATGAGTTCTTTACGGGGTTAAATGACTTTATCCAAAATCTTGAACTTGACCTAAATGTTAAAATGATAGAAAATTAGATTGATACTTATCACACTAAACTTCATCTGAACATGTTTAATCACATGGAGGACAATGAATATCCAATCAGTGTACCGAATTCAAATGAGTTTCATATAAATTTCAATTAACTGCTTTAAGAAGGATACTTACCTGAACTCCCTATAGTACCTTCTTCATTTCCACCAAATAACTTTTTTGCCGGATTGATTTTGTCAATTTGTAATATTGTATAGTATTTCTAACAAGAATTATAATCCTTAATATACATAACTGCATTTCTAGAGCACTTCAAGGACTTTTTATTTGTGAAAATGGAATGCAAAGGAGAAATATATTTAATAATTTTTCGTTGATCTATTATTTGCATCCTTTAAAAGTCTAATAATCTTTGTCTTGTAATTTTTTTTTAACTTTTAAGGACTAAGTGAAGATATCTTCTTGTTTTCTCTGTACTCATAAGTTTGGATTTCTTTGAATTTGTTCTCATTTTCTTCTATCTCATCTTTCTCTGTTTTATGAAAATGAAGAGTAATGAAGAGAATTAGAGGAGAAATAAAATGATAGAAATCGATTTTAATTAATAATTTATAATGAATTTTTATTTTATTTTTTTAGTAAAAGGATATTGTTTTATCGGCTAATGTTACGTTTCAACTAATATTTCCTCTTAATTAATTAATAAGTGGTAAATATATTATTGCCTTTAAATAATTATCATTAAAATCTTTTTTTATAATAGTTATATCATCGACCAACCCCAACAAAATAGAGGTCAGTGTTGTTTTTAAGATACTCATTATAACTTATCCTGCCAATAGAAGACAACATCGTATGACTATCATCATGAGTTGTGGTGCACTGGTGAAAGTGTTTCACCCTTAATCACAGGTCTCGGATTCGAGCTCTGGGTATGGAGAAAATCATATTGAGAGCGCCACCCCCGAATGAGCCCTGTAGTGCGCGATCCAGATTTAGTCGGAGCTCTAATGTGGACTTCCAAACACAGGGTGGAAAAAAAAACATCAAATGACTAAACAGTTTTGAACGGAGGAGGCAAATAACGCATAAAGTATAATTAATAAAATATACAACATGAGTTACCCATCTTGAATGGAATGAATTTTATTCACATTAAAGATGAACGTTGATATCTCATGTTTTAAGTTCACAAAGATATTGTGTTCTTTAACATATTTAGCCGCTGCTTCGTCTACAACATTATCCACCGAATAACAAAAGGAAAACGAAATGCAACTCATCCAAATAAAACCAATTGACATAGACCATAGACAGAGAAGATGAAAAAACGACATAGGAATGTTGATTAATTAGTGCAGGTATGATAAAGACTCAAACATTAATAGCACTGATGCACCTAGCACAACAAATATGTGTGTACATAGTGTTATGCAGCAAATCAGACAGCCAAAGAAGGGAGGGAATACCATAATATATCCCAATAAATATCCATGGTGTTTGCATAAGTGTTTGTCACCTTTTCTATATGGCATCCTATATACATAATGTATCACAAACAAATTCAATTTGGGAAAAAAAAAAATCAAAGTTAAAGTCCTAAATTATCTCGGTCTACAATATTCTGATCTCTACAAATAACTTTATCTTTTGTTAGAGCTTCTAATAATCTTAATCTATACAAAATAATATATTATGAGATTAAACAGGTTCAACTATTCTATATTTTAATTTTTTAAGAATTAGAAGTAAAGTTTATCAAATAGTCAACGTCAAGCCTCAAGGTTAAAATTCAAATTTTATTACAATTTCACGTTATCTATAATTCCACAAAATCAAATTATATTAACACCTCCCCCCTCCCACCCCGCCCCCTTATTTTCACATTGAAAATTTTGCGATTTAAGCTTTAAACAAGTGATCAATCAAGCTAATCAACTAATAACTTGATAATAGTATTTACCTGATATTTGTAGACAATTTCCTCACTAAAATTCTAGTTTTCTCGAGGTTTCTAGATCTAACCATGGTGAAAAAACTTAAATACCCCAATTCTATTCAATTTATATTTGAAATAGTAATTTAGAACGATCACGATGCCTCGATAAAATCGTGGTATCTTAGTATAATAATGCCCTAGACATCCAGATAGACCAGTGCAGCAGTGCACCATCAATTCCAAAATCTTATGTGTGATAACCCCCTTTCTAGGACCCTTGTGCGCAATTGTGACTCATGGTAGAGAAAAATTATAATAGTACACATACACTGCTATTCAAACCACATTTGTACCACTCCAATTCAAATCAAAACCACACAAATAAGTTTTAAGTGATTTATGTGAATTGTACAAGGTTCGTAAACATAAATTTAAGTGATCTAATTAAAAAAAGGGATTGAGCGGTTACACTTTAAGCCAAATTTAGTAAATTAATTAGTAATTATAATAAAACAACTTATTTTCTAGCTTCAGGATTTAAAAGATTTTTGTTGAAGCATAATAAGTTCTGAATCAACATTCAAGATCATGTAAAATTTTAATTGCTGACAAACTATGTATAAGTGTCAATTTATATGCTAAAGATTGAAGGAAGAAGTATCAAGTACCAGTTCTCACCGTTCTACAAGAAAAAGTGAATTTACAAGCAACATTGCTAGAGGAACTCATTAGAGAATCTATTCATTTGACTCAAAAACACTATTCAACTTACGCTTAATAGCTAGTTTTCTATAAGCTTATCGCATGTACCCTTTAATTGGATGAAAAACTCCAAATCAGCACAAATTACCTATTTTTCTTAAAGACAACTCATCCCCAAATTTTAATCCATGCCTGACCCTCTACCTATCTTAACCCCAACAACTTTAACCTATTTTCAAGAGTGCTCAGTTTCCCCAGAATATTGCTACAAGTTGTCATTGACTTCATGAATTCTTATGATATGTTACGTCAACGTCTCAAAGGATAAGATGGAGTCATCGTCAACTTTGTATCAATCTAACAACTTCAATATCCCAAGTGTCAATGAACAAGCTTCAAGCACGCTAGAGATCATTAATTAATATGATTTTTTAATTTAAATTAATTTTTAATCAAATCATCAACACTTTTTTTGTTGCGTTTTCAATTATTACAAAAATTATGAGTTCATTTGTCAAAGTTAAGGGGGTTTTAACACTTAAAAGTTACTTATAAGCTTAAGATAATGAAAATAAAATAATTTAAAATGTGAAATTCGCCAGAAATGATAGTTTATAGTAGTATTTTTTTTTTTTAGTAATAACTTTAATTTAGTAGTAGTACTTAATTTTCATGTACAAAAAATAAAAATTCCTGGACTCCTAATCTAATTTTTGGTCCTTTTCTCATCGGAGAACGTACATAGAGTTCCGCCGGCCGTCGGCGAACCATACTGGTAATGAATTCGAGATCAGGATATCCGCCGCCTTGGATGGGCGGCGGCGGTGGCAGTATGCATCCTAATGCTAACACTAGTTTTCAACAAAGAAATCAACAGCAATATATGCAGAGAAGTTCAGTGCCGCATCAACAACAATTTCAGAACCAGCAAACACAGCAGTGGATGAGAAGGAACCAGTTATCATCAGATTCTGCTATTGATGACGTTGAAAAGACTGTGCAATCCGAAAACGGAAGGTAGGGGTTTCTTACTCTCCTTTTTTTTAAATTTTTTTTTGAGAACTTTAATTAATACAGGGGTGGAGATTTTCTGCCGAAGCGATCAGTGCAATGGTGACTCTGCCCCTGATTGAATATTGAAATTTAGACGAAGTTTTTTTTTTTTCTTTTATGTGTGTTTTGTTCCTGTGTCATTGAAAGTTGCGGGACGAGTATTAAGTTTAGCTGAAGTAGCATGGACCTTTTTTTTTTTTTTCTTTTGATGACAAGGGAAACCGCAGCCGCTAAGGATGCGCATAGGTAAAACCCCCGCTCCTATGCAATAGCTTGCAAACCACACAGGAGAGGTAACCCGCACTAGGCATGCCCGGTGCGACGAGCTCGACCTAGAAGGCAACCCCTTGCTTAGCGAAAGCAAGGGGTTTTGAACTTGAGACCTCCAACATGGAAGTCCCAAGCCCAAACCAGAATCAGTAATAATTAGATAATATGACAAGCTAGAATTGATTAGCAGAGAATAGTTAAATTGGCATTTTAGTGGGTGTCATTTTGTTTACAAATGACTTAACTTCTTTTGCTAAATCCTCACGGCTTTAAATTGGTTTTAATTGTTTGGAGGAATCCCTTGTTTATTTTTATAATAATTATTAGCGGAAAGTAGCTTGTAGGAGTCATGCAGCAAGACAGAAAAACCAATTGCTAAATAGTACTGCAGTGTTTAAGGCCTTAAACTGTAGTTCCATGATGTCTATGTACATGTCTTAACCTATACCAACATTCACTTCAGTTTGCTGAGTAAACTCTAACAATGTCGTCGGAAAACTTATGGTAGGGCTCACTTTGGAGCTCCATTAGAGTGGGTTCAAGATGGAATTTATTTATGGCTTTATGCTATCTGTAAACTTATTCTATAGGGCTGACTTTTGAGCTCCATTAGAGTATGTCAAAATGGAATTTAGTTGGGCTTGAGAACTTCAGCTTCTTTCACTCTTGCAATTTTCAAATATGTTTTAAAACACCTTTCTTGAGCATAGAGTCTATCGGAAGCAACCTTTGCACCTTAACAAGGTGAGGGTAAGGTCATCGTACACTCTTCCCTCCCTAGACCCCAACTCTAGGGACCACACTAGGTATGTTGTTGTCGTTTTTGGGCTTCAGAGTTTCATTTTCACGTTGACATAGATGTGAGCCATTAATTTGATACTAGGACCTTGATTGAGCTCTAGCTTAAATTGTAACCACATTTCATATCCCAAGCTAGCTTAGCTTGTTTACAAGTTTCGACTTAATTCTAGCATGAAGGGGTAGCTCGTTATCTGACATCTTGGGTGCAACTCTACTTGAAGAACTCGTGTTTACGATATTGAAAATCCTAATTTCCTGAACCAAGTGCATTAGTTGGACATAGATGTTCGGACTGCCTAGCCCTTTTTTGGAGTTGGAAAGTATTAATTCATGGATTGTGTGGGGATGGGACAATATACAAGAAGGCTGAAAACAAGAGAATGATACACAAGGATGGTTCTCTACGAATAGTTCCAAATTATCTTAAGTTATAGCTTACAAGAGCCTTGTAGGTGCACAAACAATTGACCAAAAATAAAGACATATTTAACTGTGCGAACTTGTATTCCACCATTTCAAATGCTATCTTGTCTCTTTCCCTCCAGAGTACCTACATCATGGTAAGAGGAGCTATGTCCCATGCTTTGCATCTCCTTCACCTCCTTCTTAAGGCATAACTATGAATCACGTCTTTCACTGTGACTGCACCCAACATTGACTACTATATTCCAAAATAAATTCACAAAATAGACTCAGTACAGTCCATCACAACCAGCTTGTAACCTGGGAATGCACAGATGAATGGTTCACATCTTCTTCAGTTCCAAAAATAAAGAGGTTCACATCTTCTCTCAACTGTTTGCACATGAAGCACCAATTGACATTGGTTATTTTCTTTTTCCTTAGCTTTTCAGAATTTAGGATCTCCTCCGTTTGTTTCCATCCATGCGAAGAATAATACTTTGAAATCCCTACTAACTAACTGGAAGGGGCAGTATTTATCATTGGGTGGCAGGGTCATTCTAGTCAATAGTGTATTGGATGCTCTCCCGACTTATGTCATGTCTTTGTTTCCAATCCCTTCTAAGGTTTTGAAAAGATCAGACTCCTTAAGGAGGAATTTTATTTGGCAACGCAACAAAGAAAATAAAGCAATTCATTTGGTCACGTGGGACTGCCTCATCACCGGTAAAAAGGATGGAGTACTTGGCACTAGAGACCTCAAAGTCCATAACCTAAGCTTGTTGATGAAATGGTCATGGAGATATAACTTAGAGACTAAGGTTTGTGCAATATAAATATGGCCAACACAACCAGTGGTGCTCAAATAGTGTTAATTATCCCTTTGGAGTTGGAGTTTGGAGAGCCATTACATCCTTGTGGCCATTTTTGGCTTGAAATGTCAGTTTCAAAAGTCGGCAAGGGGAGTAAAATTCTCTTCTAGCATGACAACTGGCATGGGCGTGGTCCTTTAAAAGTTTTGTTCTCTGATTTCTATACTATTGCTACTTAACCAGATACTAACCTTGAATTAGCTAAAGGAATACATTGGTGGAAACTTTTAGATGATTATTAAATGATTGGGAATTGATAAAGAGTCGTGGACTTGTTCAAGACCTTGGAATCTTTCCAAGGTTTCAAAGAATCTGAGGATATGTTGTGCTGGAAACCTGGAAGTGATGGAGTCTACACTGTCAAATCTGCATACAACTTCCAGATTAGGCAAAATGCACAATTTGACCAGTGACAGTGGAAGTTCAACTGGAAGACTAAGGCCTCATTTGTTTTCATTAAGATTAAGACATATGAATCTGAATCATTCAGTTTTGTTGTAAATCTGAAACTGAATGATTAAGACTATTTGTTTTTAAACACACACACACACATATATATATTAACAAAATATTAGAAAAAAAGGTCATTCTTTGATAAACGTTAAGATATTTGAATTATAAATAAATATTTTAAGTTTGATAAAAATAACAGTTACCAATCTCAAAAAAAAGTTTGATAAAAATAAAATGGAATGACATGGACTACATATATAAATTATAATAATAAAAATAATTGTTAGGAAAAAATGTAGTCATCTTCTTTTGAAAAAAAATTCAACACAAATGAATCTTCCATAAATAAGTGAAACATCTCTAATTCTCTATTCTATAATATGTTTGCTCATGTACTCTTCTCTAAAATAAAAAATGAACATGATACATTTAAATGATTTAAAATAAATTTATAAATGCATCATCGTTCGATCTCAACAATACATTTATGAAGTTGTGTTGCACTTCAATCAAATAATTTTTTTTTTGAGAAAGGTAACATTCAATCAAATAAATTTTTTACAATAAATTTTATCAATTCTTGATAAACAAGTAGCAAGAACAAAAATTAAAAGTTTAAGGAAAATAATTCGGATAACTAATAAAGTTGGTGAAGGAGAGAGACTTGAATTTTTTTTTAATGAAAAAAATATGGAGCACAATGTTTTTACGAAAATAAAAGTATCTTTAAAAGAGTCTGAATGAGAATAAGACTCTGTCACAGAGACCCTTTGGACCCACTAAGAGATTATTAAGTAGAATAGATAAACACACTTAATGGCCTAATGTCTGAACCATTCAAATTCAGATCTCCATTAAGTGCAAACATATGAGGCCTAAGACCCCTTACAAAATTTTATGGTTTTCTTGGCTTGTAGCAAGAGAAGCATGTCTCACTCAAGAAAACTTAAGAAGTAGGGGATTTCATCTATGCTCTAGATGTTGTATGTGCAGTGCAGCCAGAGAAAAGAATAGCCATCTGGTTCTACACTGTCCTATAACTGGACAATTGTTGCAACTTTTTTTGAACACGGTAGGACTAAGATGGTCTATGCCAACATGAAGCTGTAATTTAGTGAAGTGCTAGACCTATAATGGTGGTGTAGTGAGACAAAAGAAGTGGTGAAAACTTTCCCAGCTTGTAAATGGTGGACAATTTGGAAGGAGAGGAACTATAGAATTTTTGAAGACAGAAGCAGAAAGTCGAGATGAATTGTATTCTTTTGTTTCATTTTTGGTGTAAAGAAAACTATGTAGAGGAGACTGTAAGGAGACTGAATCACTACTTATATGATATGTTCCTTGTGAAGCAGTAGTCCTAAGCATGGTTGGGTTTTGTAATTGTAGATAGCACTGTTATGGTGTACATCTAATATACACACACATGTTACCAGTCTCAAAAAATAAAATAAAAAATAAATCCTCTCTTTCAGTAAACTATGATAGAAAGACCTCAGCAAGAAAGGCCCTCTCCTACTCTCCACTTTCACGTGTCTTTCCTGATTGTGTGATAATTTGTTTGTAAAATAGTTTCATCAAAATTTATACTCCTTCTGTCCCAATTAATGTGATGATGTTTGATTGGGCACAAAGTTTAAGAATGAAATGAAAACTTTAAACTTGTGGTTCAGAACAAGCCATAGATATTTGTGTGGCTGTGAATCATCTCATTTGGTAAAATGGAAAGTTTAAAATTAAGTTGTTACTAAATATAGAAAAATATCCTTCTTTTTGGGACTAAGCAAAAAGAAAAGAAATGGGATTGAGGGAGTAACTTATTTCTATCTCTGTCTTTTAGGTTTCTCTAGAGCCTTTGTTCAAAAGTGTGCCAACATCTTGTGTCGTTGTAGACATAATGAATTGTTATCTTCTTCTATATCCTAGAAGAAGTATGTTGGTTTCTCTTGATCTTGAGAAATCCTTGTTTACTGATGGACAGTCAACTGCTTTAAGCATTTTGAAGGCTAGGTGTATTGCAAATTTGTTTAGTTGGTCCAACTTGTATCCTGCTGTTAATGCAGAACAACTCAGGACTTTATTAACTAACTAGTTCTGCTTGGATGGTTTATTGTAGCCAGAGATTTTTTTAAGCTCAAATGCCATATCTTGTACTTCTTGCATCTTCTTGATGTTGTTATTAATGCCACTTTATCAAAAAAAGAAAAAAGAAGACTTCATAGTGCTTCAATCCTCACTGTACCAAATTCTAAAACCAACATGTCCTGGTATCGTGGGGATACTTGGTGGTTTCAAGCGATGTGAAGCCATGGGTTATACTTTATGGGTGAAGTCATGAGCTTTAAAGAAGTATGTGCTTTAAACATTGTTGTGCAAAGTGATCCCAATGAGAAACTATTGGTTCTTTGGATCTCATTGATGAGTTGGATTAATATCGTCATTATTGTATGTTTTAATTGCAATTTGATTATTAGAATATTAAATTCATATATATTTGGTACACTAGTTTCTATAACTCCTTCAAAGAAAGAAGTGTGCATCTCATTTCACGATTTTCATTTCAACCCCATGGACCTAGTTTTTTTTTTTTTGCGCTTTCTGTTCTTAAAAACAGTGAGATACTTGTGGGGAGCTGGCAGAAACTGTGAACCATCTATTCCTACATTGTAGAATCACATGACATCTATGGATGGAGCATGCCTGGGAAAATTACAGGGGCCTTAACAAGCTAGGAACAAGTTGGGTTGTTGGCCAAGAATAGAGGCAGGTGGAGCCGTGGAGGATAGTCTCAGCAAGCATTTGGTGTACAATATGGAAGGAGAGGAATTCTAGGTGTTTTGAGCGGAGAACAATATGCAACAGATTAAGCTCAATTGCATCTTGCTACTATTTTTTGGTGTAATCAGTTACTTTTAAATGATCATGTCTCTATTATTGATGTTTTAGACTCATTATAGGCATAGGATCATAGAATCATAGATGTAGGTAGTAGTTTGTAAATACTACAACTCTTATAAGATTTGGATTTTAACATATATAGACAAAGTTACCAGTTTCAGAAAAAAAAAAGGGATACCTTTTGCCACATATTGAAACTGTTGAAACATAGGTAGAAGGAGAAGAAACAAGATACTGTTGTGGAACACGGAGTTTGATTGGGCACGGAGTATATGAAATGTGGGAACACTTTGCAATGTTCCAAAACTACCCTTAAAATAAATAAAATTTTAAATAGTAGTATAGTTCTTACCTTTGTAGACTTCTTGCTAAATAAGTAGATCCCAACATGGGTAAATTGTTGATAGTGTCATTAAACATTTGCCAAACAAGGAAATGTGTCATTCTTTTTGGGACAGACTAAAAAGAAAGTGTGTCATATAAATTGGGACAAAGGGAGTAACAAACCAACTTCAACAACTGCATACTTTTGCTTTCTTTTTGGTGTAAAGGGGAACTTGTAAATGAAACAAAATCAATACCTAGTCTCTTAGAATCCTTATAAGATTGAAAAAGGATTTTTCTTTTGTTTTTTTTGCTCACTTGTAATTACTACAACACTTCTTTAGCTCTAGTTTTATTAAACAATTACCTTTCTCTAAAAACACACAATGGCATACTCCGAAAAAGAATAGAATACTGGGGATACTAGACTTTCCCTTACGATGCAGCGATAGGACAATATAATCTCAGGGATACCACTCTTTCCTTTACAACATAGCAATGGGACAATATGAAGGAGAAAGTTATGGATCTCATTGTGATGTTTGCGGTCAACACAAATGTTCGCGGGAAGAGCCTTTTTATGTCTTGTTGTCGGAAGTAAATCATTAGCGGCAAGTCTTTCTGAGGCCACAGACCACAAAGTGCCTGCACTTTGAAGGGAAGTTTAGTTTACTTATGGCAGTGGTAATGGAAAGGAGGGATGGATTTGATTATAAATTCAAAGATCAAATAGATTATATCATGAAAAACTTTTCTTTCCCCGAAGTTCAACTTAAGATTTTGGTTGATAATAGTAGGTAGGGTGACTATGAGTTTTATGTTTCAAAAGTTAAAATTCATTCTGTGATAATGAGAAATAAATCATTTTTTGTTTTCCCTCTTATTTAGTTCACAAGATTGGAAGGCTAGGTTGAAGATACCACCACTTGATGCTCGATACAGGACAGAGGTAAATTGGCAATTGTCATCTCATGCTCATGCAGTTCAATTTATATTTGATATTCTCTATGAAATGACTGTTTTGACAGCCATGTTTGTTTCTCTTCTTATCTAACATAATTTATTTGAACTTCTCATTTATGTATCACATACTGCATCTTGATTTCACACCTTTAAAGATCAGATGTTATTTTCATATGTGACTTATCCGATGTAGTCTACAAGCATCTCATAATCAATTTTTGTCATGAAAACCTGGACATACTTTATGTCTATAAAATTTCAGCCCTTGGGTTGATTGTTTTTGAGCATTCTATGCACCATTTTACATCTACATAGAATTGATATTGTTATTATTGTCTGTAACAAATATAGGAAGAGACTGTTCATTTTGACTTCTTGGCCTAGCTTCAGGCCCATGGAGGAGCTTTGGGGAATTGGATGCTTCTAATTACTTATGGTAGCTAAGTAGGGATTTTGTCGGAGCAGAACTTGCCGTATGTGGTGGGGCTCATTTACTGATCATGTTGGCAACTTTGCAACATTGTCATGGATTTGGAGGCTGGGTCTATGCTCAATTACCTTCCGCTTTCTTGGAAGAGCTAAAGGTCTCATTAAGGAAGTTGACTCAGGAATTAGCAAATGCAATCTTCTCTGACCTTTCCCAGCAATGCTTTGTTATGGAGAAAACGACCAAATGAATCCTGCACCCCTTGATACTTTCAGATTTAGACACCATTTTTGGCTTATTAACTTTTATCCTCAGAAGTCATAAGCAGGGTGTTGCAACATTTTGAAGCTCTTGTGCATCCCATCCTGATACTTTTACAATAGAGGTTTCAACTACTTAAAGTGAGAATGCATCTAAAGATTTGAGAAGTGCTCGTCCTTAATTGAAGCAATTATACATGTCTCAATGATTTTGACCCGCACTCTGTTTTCTCTCATCATGTTCAACCACCTCCAACTATTTCCTTCTAGCAAAGTTTTTTTATTGTTTTTTGAGAAAGGTAACATGTGTATTCATCAGCACCAAGTTGGTACTGGAATCCATATTACAAGTGCCAAAGGCCTTGCTCATCTTACAAGACTTCTAAAGATTCAAAAAAATGTTTTTGCATCCTCTATATAATTATCCTTACAAGTTACAATAGAGAATAGAAGACACATAGCACTTCATTTTTCACCCAAGAGTGTGGTCTAGTGGTCAATTAAATGGTTTGAGTACCATGAAGTTTCAGGTTCAATTCCCAATGGAGACAAAAATAGGTGACTTCTTCCCAGCTGTCCATGCCATGGTCGGTATCTGTGTTGGGAGGTAGCAGGTACCCATTGGAATTGGTCAAGGTGCTTGCAAGCTAGCACAAGCATAATGGTTATAAAGAGAACACTTCATCTTGATATTCTGTATAGACCATGACTTGTCTTCAAAACACATCGGGTTCCTCTCTGTCTCGTAGAGTCCACCAAATACAGGTCGGGAAAACATTCCTCCACTTCTTTCTAAAGCTACCTATTGCATTGAACCAGCTCCATAGTAAGGCCTTATTATCTCTAGGCATTACCCATTTGATCCTAACCAAAGACAAACAATTCTCATAAGATTTATGTGAACTTACAATAAAGAAATAAATGACTGTTATTGCTGCCTCCTACTGACACAAATAGCACCTTGAAGTCAACCGAAAACCTCTTTTCTGAAAATTCTCATGTGTCAAACATGCTTTTCTAGCCACAAACCAAGTGAGACAGATCACCTTAAAAGGAGCTTTAATTTTCCACATAGCTTTCCAAGGCCAGTCAACACCAGTGTAGATGTATTTGACAAAATTAAAGCAAAATCTAGTGGTAAACTTTTTGTTGCTGCTTCTATCCACACCAGTTTCATCCATATTGCTTGTACCATGGAATACTTTGTGTCTTCAGAAAATCGGCCATTCTCAGAGTCTCCCAGTCATTTAGTTTTCTAAAAGAGAGATTGCAACCAACTGATTCCAAACATCCTCAATTGTAACATCAGGTGAAAAAACCAGACTGAGTAGATCTGGATACAACTCTTTAAGAGGGCCATGCCCTAACCAATTATCACTCCAAAATGATATTTTCCTCCCATTACCAATTCTGAACCCAGTATTGACAACAAACTCCTCCCAAATATTTTCTGATAGCTTTCCAAACGTGAATTCCGATAGAAGACCCCACAGGTTTAGTACTCCAGTATCCCTGCTGGCAATATTTCTGTTGGATCACCTTCTTTCGTAATGCTTTATCTGCAGTGTTGTATCTCCAAAGTCATTTCCATAGAAGGCTTTTGTTATGCATTCTTAAGTTTGTAATGTTCAGTCCCCCAGTTTTTCTACTAGAAATCAGAGCCTTCCATCCCACAAGGTGAAAGCATCTATTCTCCTATCAAAGAAATTCTCTTGTCCCCCCGCCCCCTTCCTCCAACTTCACTTTTTAGTTGAACAGATCACCTGGAGCGTTGAAATATTTTGTATTTGATAATCAAGAAGTCCTCTGTATACCATTTCGTAACTCGTGGCTAATAGGTTCACTCCTCCGTTGTTCTCAATTTATATGCTAGACGATTCAAACTCGTGATGTGCGCCTAGCACAATACCATTGTACTACAGTTACCATTAAACCAAATCCTTGGGTCATCTGCAGCTTTGGGATGTTAACAAGTCTTGAAATTCAGATACCAGTTCAAACACTTTACTTTAAAAAGAAAAAGTTAGAACAATATTGGCAGTTGAATTTGGGTGGTAGTGAATACAAATTTTATTAATAGGAACAGTAAATTACCTACTCGAGATGCTAAATAAAGCGGTGCTGATGCGAAGTGTTGAAGATTCAATAATCTGGATAGGTTGTAAATATAGGAAATTTGCAGTTGATGCATGCTTCAAAAAGCTGGTAACACAGAACATAACAGTTGAGAGGCAGTGTCCCTGGAAGATGATTTGGGAGGCTACAGATCTTCAAAGCTGGCCTGCTTTGGATAGATTGCTATCATTAGCACGTGCCTAACACAAGATAATTTACAGAGAAGAGGTTACATGTTGTGTATCAGATGCTCTGGTTGTGGAAGAAGCAATGTAGTCAATCAATCACATATTTATCCATTGCAGATTTTCTTGGCAGAGTTGTGTATGTTTATGAACCTGCACGGGGTTCAAGGGCGATGCATGGCGGACAATTTTTCTAGTGAGAATACTGGATGTTCTGGCCCTTCCCCGGACCCTGCGCATAGCGGGAACTTTAGTGCACTGGGCTGTCCTTAAATAGTGGCTGCTCTGAAGGGAAAAGGAATACATTTCTTGTAAAAATTCATACTTGGTGTGTAGAAAATGACTGGGAAAACATTCTAGAATCGTTAGATCCTTTTATCCATTATAAATTGTCCACAAAGGACTCCAGAAACTATTTTGAGAGACCAGTTATCTCATCTTCATTAGTTAACTCAAGATACCAATAGCACAGTAGTTCAAAAGCGAAGAAAACAATTGTTGGAATGTTATTTTCAGAACGAATTTAAATTACTGGGAGCTTAGTGGGATGACTGGTTTTATAATGTTCTCCTCAGCTTCCAAGAGCTAAAACACAGTGAAGTATGGAAAGGAAATATGGATGGAAGTTTCACAGTTGGTTCTGCTACATGGTTTTAAAACGAAGGCCTTTGGGGAATCCTGATGTTCCACGAAAACTAGTCTGAAAATTAAAAGCACCTGCAACGTAATGTGTTTTGTTTGGTTAGTGATGAAAGAAGCTCGACTCATTCAGTGATAACTTGCAAAGAAGAGGTGTCCAGCTAAGCAGTATATGCGACATGTGTGGAGAAATCTCTGAGACAGTTGACCATCTTTTTGTTCACTGTTCCATGGTAACTCAGGTCTGGCAAATGTTCTATAGTCTGGGTTTGAAATGGGTCATTCCAGGTCTACTGCAGATGTTTTGAAATGACGGAACAGGAAAGATTTGTCAAAAGCTATGAAGATTATATGGAACACCATTCTAGCATGTATATGGTGGCAGAAAAAGTTGATTTTTCGAAGGAAAAGCCAATGCCACTCTTAAGATAATATCTGCGTCATCCTTTTAAACGAAGCTGAAACGTTGTTACAGTTCTTAGAATCATTACATAGATAGTTAGGGATCTCTATGGCTTCCTTTGGTATGTAACTTTACTGCACTCTGTGTCTCAGTGTATAATATATTTACCATTTCAAAACAAAAGAAAAGATTCCAGGATCTTTTGTACGTATCGGTAGCTTTTGGTACTTTTATTAATAAATTATCTTATTCCTCCCACGACCCTACAACCAAAAAGAAACTGGCAGAGGACAAATAATATCTGCTAAATACCATCTAGCTTCTGTATGGAGGTTTATGTGATGCTTTAATTCTTAATTATCCCTGCTATAGGAATATTATAATATTCTCTGCCCATTTTCCTTAATTGTGCAGTTCTTTTCTATCGACCTTGTTATTTCCTTGTGTGACAACTTTGAGCCACTCTATAGATATTTGGACTAGAATTGAGAAATAAACAAAACCAGCAATATACTTTATTAGTATCGGGAAAACAAGCAAGCTCTGGGTCACTCCTAGTCCTAACCACAACTTATCCGCTGGTTCTTCAACATTAGTCAGTTTGGGAAGTAAGACTTCCATCACCAAGTTTAACTTAGACGTAAATCCTTTCTTTTTTTCAGGAGCAGTTTCAAACCAAAATACTCATTTGAATTCCAATTTGTCAACTATTACTAGGTATCTGCTATAAGCCTCTACTCATTTGAACCTCACCCTTCCCTTTTAACTTTTAAGGTTATGACATCCTAATATTCTGCTAAATGGATGGATCTTATCAATGTCTCGTGAAAGCGAATCCTCTTGAAAGAGAGGGGTGCCTTCAGATTGCAGACACAGATGGTGCATGGCTGTTAAGGTGTTGGGTTAAGTGAGGTTTTGTTGTATTGCTTAATTATAAGGAAAAAAATCAAATATATCTATCTCAATCTTGTGGCATTCCTCTTCAAATCACATCAAGATTAACTTTGAAGAAATAGGGAAGGCTACTGTCTGATCCTTTAGTCCTATAATATTTTCCCTGAAAACCTATTAAATGCACTTGTGCAGTCGCCTCTCATTAGGAAAACAAATTGATCCAGAGATACTGGAAGAGAAAAAACAAATATTTCTGTAAAGTTGCCGAAATTTGCTGAAAATTGTTCTCCTATCTGAAGCTTGTGCAGTTGTCACTCATAATTGTGGCCTTGTCACAATGTTCATGCAAGTGCTCAATGAATCTGAGTCTATTCTTGCGATAAGAGCATTTTATCGTTTTTGTCAATAATGGTTCTACTAAAAATATAATACATGTTTTTAACACTAAGTTAACATAACGTAACATCACTGGTTCCTATCGCTATGATTCTTAAGTCTCCAAGTAATTTGGTTAATTGTGTCATGTTCATTGATGTGGTTCATATACATTCGTGTCTGATGGTTCCTTACCGCAGTGATTTTAATTGTTTAATAGAAGTCACGCACATTGTTCTACACTACTCAAATTGCCCTTCAACTGCTGCTTCTCAACTTGAAGTGTGTGCACTTACAATAGTTATTGTTCCTGGCAGGATGTGACAGCAACCAAGGGAAATGATTTCGAAGACTATTTTCTAAAGCGTGAACTGCTTATGGGAATTTACGAAAAGGGATTTGAGAGGCCATCACCAATTCAGGAGGAGAGTATTCCAATTGTTCTAACAGGAAGTGATATTTTGGCGAGGGCCAAGAATGGAACTGGGAAGACTGCTGCCTTCTGCATCCCTGCATTAGAAAAAATTGATCAGGACCACAATGTCATTCAAGGTTCTTAACTAATTGAATAGCTGTTTAATTGTTGGTTCTCTGCTGGTTGGAACTGTAACAAAAACTAAATTGCCTACATAGTGCAGTTTGAATCTGCTTATTTATTCGATCACTACACAAGCTTGAGCATGAGCTTGGCTTATAGTTAAGGTGCTGAATGAGCTAACTTTGAACCGGACTTGTTTTGAGGCCCTCAAGAACATCTCCTTTCCTTCTAGTATAAATTGCAATGTATCAGTATGGTAACTATATGACAATATGGGTGCCATAGTAAACCAAATCACCAACATATCTACAGGTCAGAAAATGATATCTTCAGGTGCTAAATTTCAAGCTAGTCTGTTAAAATGTTCCACCTTTCATGGGGTTGCAATTTTGCAAACCATAAATTCAAGGCCCCATCATGTAGGCATTCTTGTTTCTCTTAAAATTACCAGCAAAAAGTTGTATGAGTACCTTCCATTTAAGAAGCTATGTGATAAAGCATATTAGCCTGCTGTTTTCTTCTTATCTCTCTATGTATTACTCCCTCTGTTTCAATTTGTTTGCCTTATTTTCCTTTTTAGTCTGTTTACAAGAAGATGTCTCTTTTCCTTTTTTGGCAACTCTTTTATTCTAACTTTCCACGTAATATGTTTACGACCACAAGATTAAAGAGCATTTTGGTACATTTTACATTTCTTTAGTTTAAGACACAAGGTTTAAAAGTCTTCTTTACTCTCTCAAACTCCGTGTCAATTTAAAATTAAACAAACAAATTGAAACGAAACTGATATTCTTTCCTGGTCATCAAGCTAGAGTTACTTGAATTAGAAGATGCATTAACTCTCTTATTCTGCAGACAAACTGCATTATATTCTGATATGAGAAGTACAGTATCTATAGTCTATGTTTCCTAAAATGAAGAAACTTTTTTGTCAAAAAATAAAATTAAGAGCTTGTTTGGAGACTTGGAGCCCCCTTTTCCAAATTTTAAGTACTTTTTAGCTGTCTAGTTTTTGCCATTTTGAATACTTTTTTATATTTCAAAATACTTGTGAGAGGTATCCTGCATACCAAGACTTTTTTAGGAGGAAATTTTAATGGACACATAGGAACCACTTTAGGAGGATACAATGATGTTCATGGTTGTTTTGGCTTTGGGGATAGAAATGAAGGAGGAGTTTCATTTTTAGACTTCGCAAAAGCTTTTAAGTTTGTAATTGCTAACTCGAGTTTCTAGAAAAGAGAGGCGCACTTGGTAACCTACCGTAGCATAATGGCTAAGACTTAGATAGATTATCTGCTCCTTAGGAAGTGTGATAGAAGTTTATGCAAGGGCGTCAAGGTTATCCCTGCGAGAATCTTACGACCCAACATAAGGTTGTCGTTATGGATTTAGATATCAAGAGGAGGAAGAAGAAGAGGGTTGCTTGTAACCTACCAAGGATTAGATGGCCTGGTTGAGGCCAAATCTTAGGAATTGGAGAGAAGTTGGTGGCTACAGGGGCTTGGTGGAGTAGTGGAGACTCAAGTAGTATGTGGGCGAGGACAATTGATTACATCAGGGAAACAACTAGAGAGGTATTAGGGTCTCAAGAGGTAACTCATGCTAGCATAACATGGATTGGTGATGGAAAGGAGAGGCACAAGGAAAAGTTGAAGCTAAGAAGTGGCATATCAGAAAACTTAGGTGAGGAAGACAGGAAAAGGAATAGAGAAAACCATCTCTTCCTTCAATGTAGAATAACCAACATTTTGTGGAATGTTTTTATCAATCTTAAGGGCATGAAATGGGTTAAACCTAGGAAAATTACGCAAGATATGGAGCAGTTATGCAAGCATTACCGGGCATAAAGAAAGATGGAAAATCATTCCGGCTTGCATTTGGTGGTCTGTGTGGAAAGAAAGAAATCTCAGATGCTTCCAAAACAAGAGTAATTCCATCCAGAAGATTAAGATGAACTGCTTAGTTTTGTTTCTTTTTTGGTGTAAACACGAGTTCATGGTAGATCTAGAATCAGTTACAGATGTTTTAGGTTCCTTGTAAATTTTGCTATAGGATTAAAGATCTTCATGCTACCCTCCACAATTGTAATTAGGAACCTGTAATTTGTTGTGGCAAGTTCTGGTTTTTGTTTTGGAATAGAATACAAGTTGTTACCTTCTCAAAAAAAAAAAGATGACTAAGAAAGAAGCAAACCTAGCGATCATAGCGGCTAAAACGACAACTTTTGAGCACTTGTATGAAGAGCTCGAGTGCAAATGAGGGGATAAGAAGCAGTATAGGATTGCAAGGTGAGAGAGGAGGGCCTGTAACCTAGACTAAGTAAAGTGCATCAAGGATGAGAATGACAACGTGTTAGAGGAGGTGCACATTAAACAAAGATGACAAATGTACTTCCATAAGCTCTTGAATAAAGAAGATAGGAAAATCATGTTGGGGGCAATTAGAGCATTTTGAGAGTTGTGGAGATTTTGGGTATTGTGGGCACATAAAGACTACGGAGGTTAAGGGGGTCATTCATAAGATGAGGTGAAGAGTGACTAGGTTAGACGACATCCTGGTTGATGATATTCAGAACTATAACAACTATAGGGGTATCAAGCTACTAAGTCATACTATGAAAATTTGGGAGAGAGTGATCGAGATGAGGATGATAGGAAGTGTCTCTTATCTCCGAGAATCAATTTGGATTCATGTCGAGACTATAAACTATAGAAGTCATTCATCTTGTATGGAGATTGTTGGAACAATATAGGAACAGGAAGTACGTACATATGATGTTCATTGTTTTAGAGAAGGCATATGATAAAGTCCCTAAGAAGGTCCCTCAAAGATGTGTAAGTCCAGAAGTGTATTAATGGTTTCATTAGGACTATTAAGGACATGTATGATAGAGCCAAGACCTAGGTTAGAACAATGGGATGTGATTAGAACACTTTGCGGTCATGATGGAGTTGCATCAACAATCAACCCTAAGCTCGTTCCTATTTGCCTTAGTGATGGATGAATTGACATAACATATTCAAGGAAAGGCGTCGTCTTGTATGCTATTCGCATATGACATAGTACTAATTGACGGGACATAGTTGAGTTATTGATAGGCGGGAAGTTTGGCAATAGACTCTAGTTTTAAGATTTCAGGTTAAGCAAGACTAAAATAGAGTATATGTAGTACAAGTTGTGTGAAATAACGCGTGAGGTGGAGATAGAAGTGAAGATCGATGCCTAAGTCATACCCATAAAAGAAAGTTTCAAGTATCTTGGGTCTATAATCCAAGGAGGGATGTGAAGATTGATGATGATGTTGCACATCATATTGAAGCAAGGTTAGTGAAATGGAGACTCACATCCAGGCTGTTGTGCAATAAGAATATGTTGTGAAGGCTTAAAGGTAAATTGTACCATGCTAGTTAGATCGACATTGTTGTATGGGTAAAGTGTTGGCTAGACCCACATTCAAACGATGAATGTAGCGAAGATGAGAATGCTCAAGGTGTGTTGGCATACTAGGATAGATGATTAGGGATGGAGTTATACAGGGCAAGGTGGGAATAGCTCCGGTGGTGGGCAAGATGAGGGAAACAAGGCTGAGATGATTTGAGCATGTGAAGAAGTGTGTGGATGCACCAGTAAGGATTAGTGAGGGGTTGGTTGTAACAGGAGTTCAGAGATAAGTAGATGTAGACTAAAGAAGAACTGGGGTGGTGATTAGAATTTAGACATGACATGATACTACTCCAGCCTATTGGACATTATCCAAGATAGGAAGGAGTGGAGGTTGAGGATTAGGCTACAAAGTTAGTAGGTAGCCGAGTGTCGTGGCATATTGTGGGAGACTAAGTTGCGCGGACTCGAGTGCAGATCTAGAGGTCGGATCTTTCATAATCTAAATTTTAAGATTCGGAGGTACGGATCCAGATGCGGGGATTCGGCTTCAAATATCTAAACATAGAGTTCTGTGTCTAAATTTGGAGACATTATGTGGAAAATTTACAAGGTATTATGTGGAGAAAATATTGATCAAGAGGAGAATCTAGAAGGTGATATAAGAAAAAGTTCTGACATAGAAATTTCAATATAAGGTACTCCATTTTCTTCAATTTCACAATTAACTTTTGTTTTGATTATAAAATCATTGTATTTGTCTCAAATTTCTCCATTGATTTTTGTCAAAGTATCCAAATTTGGTATGTATCCCACACCCAACCCATACCTATGTCATGTCGAAACAGGTGCAACACCGAAAGGGAAGTGTTCGAGCAAATTTAGGTGGGAGAGGCAGGGAATAACCTCCTCTATGCTTCTCCTTATTATTAGTGTCATTTGGTACTTGTGTTGTTCCTTTTCTTCTTTGTGTATTACCTATGTTGTGTGAACTCTTCAAAAATGTCAATGGGTGCGTGTCGGATTCTCCAAAACTAGTGTACTTTTGGAGAATCCGACAAGGGTGAGACATCAAAAGTGAAGAATCCGCACAACTAAGTGTATTACTACCTGTTGCTTCACATGCATCTTGATATTTTGTTGTCACATTTTCTTGCTACCATGCTTTGATTTCTTTTCTTGTCTGTCAAGTTTAGGGTCTAGTGGAAACAACCTTTCTACCCCACAAAAATCGGGGTATGATCTGCTTGCATCTCTATCGAAAACACTCTCTCTCCCTAGAGCCCACTTGTGGGATTACACTAGTATGTTGTTGTTGTTTGGAACATGTCAACATGATATTACGCTGGGTGGATTGGGTTATGAATCTAACTTTTCTTGTTGATGATGTAACCTTTTTAATATTTTAACCTGCATACACCATTGGTATGGATTTGTGTATGACCCAATTACTTAAATCCTCTTGAAACCCCCAATATAACCAAACTGCTTGATTGCCACCCCCTTTATGTGTGCATATCTTTAATCACCAACAATAAATCTCTTGCAAAGAGATTCTTTGGAGTTAATTGCTACTTGAATTATAATAAGAGAACATTTAGTAGCTTTTCCTTTGGTTTATTTGGAAATATTTTGAACTTAAATTCACAGTCAAGATATTGTAAAAAAAAAAGTTGCAAGGTCAAGTTGTAAAATAACTTAAGAAAAGAATTACTATTGTAGGCAAGAAAGAAAAGAATTAAAGTTATACCTTAAGGTTGTGGGTTCGAGTCGCCAAGGGAGCAAAAAAATGGGAGCTCCTAGGGAGGGGTAAAAAAAAGAAGAAAAAATTGAAGTTTTCATGCATGGCAATGTAAATTTTTACAAGTTTGGTACAATTTATCCTGCTCCAAGAGGTTATTTACTGTTTTTTTTCTAGGTTGCTAA
This sequence comes from Solanum commersonii, assembly GCA_029007595.1. NCBI lineage: Eukaryota > Viridiplantae > Streptophyta > Magnoliopsida > Solanales > Solanaceae > Solanum > Solanum commersonii. Next base: position 6,052,954 of record JAJTWQ010000023.1, on the reverse strand, counting down.
ACCATGAAGGCGATTACATGTAATTGGTTTAAGGTGACTTGGCATATTTTACCTATAAAAAATATCTGACTTGATATCTTTTATACCATCTATGGATGAAACTTGAAATCTTTAAAGAATGTTCAAGCAACATGTTTGCGTATGTTATGACGTTGAGCTTGAGCCTAATATAGTTAAGTGATAACACTCAACATCTTTTATTCAAGTTTATTTTCTTTGGGTGGGGTGGTTACTAGTTAAGCGAAGTTCAACTCTTCACAGTGCTCTTTTTCCAACTATTATCGGTTGCACATTGAATGAGCTCATGAAATCTTCACATGTCTTTGCTTCTTAAGGGAGTGTTTTAATGATGTTGTAATGCATAGACTGCTACAAATATTTTCTTATGTTAGAAGCTACAATATTTTGGTCATGTGGAGTGTAGTTGATACTATGCATTAAGTAGTCTTATGTTGGTCCTAGAAATTGATTCCCTCCTGCAAAATAAAATATTTGTCCTTTTCTTTTAAGAAATCACTGTTTGTTGATAGATAAGCAATGGTTGGATCCTTATAATTGGTTCACTAAGTTACTGTTGATGCCTCCATATGCAGTTATTATCCTTGTCCCAACTCGGGAATTGGCTCTTCAAACATCTCAAGTTTGCAAAGAACTTGGGAAGCACTTAAAAATTCAAGTCATGGTTTCCACTGGGGGGACCAGCTTAAAAGACGACATAATGAGACTGTATCAGCCAGTGCATTTGCTTGTTGGAACTCCTGGAAGAATACTTGACCTTGCAAGGAAAGGAGTGTGTGTTTTGAAAGATTGCTCCATGCTTGTCATGGATGAGGTAATTCTTCTTCTTCCCTTTTCCTTTTGCTTTTTCCTTCTGTGAAGTCGCATGGCTATTTTTCTCTTAGATTGCGGACAACCAAAAGGCTGTATTGATTGCCAAATGTTATCTGTTCTTCACGAACCTTGTTGAATACGGGGAAAGTCATGTGCAATATTAAGAAAGTCTAATCAATATAACATTTTTGATATGTCCATAACATTTATTTCTGATTTGGAGAACAATATGCAAGTAATGCTTTAAGCTAGTGTAGTTATGACTCTCATGTGGAACCTAGAAAGTCAAGAATCAAGCAATAAAATTCTTCCCTTACCTGAATAATAATTTTGAACTGTCCCTTGCATGTATACACATTCTATTACGAGTTCGCTGGAATAAATGATTATCTTTAACATCTCCTCCCATACCCACCCACCCCAGCCCCTACACAAAAAAAATTCACAGGGATGACACTTTATGTTATTTATAATTTAGTTGTGTTTACTTATGTCCTTCAGGCTGATAAGCTTCTATCACCAGAGTTCCTACCTTCCATTGAGCAGCTGATCCGCTTCTTGCCTGCAAGTCGGCAGATATTAATGTTTTCCGCTACATTTCCTGTTACAGTCAAGGCCTTCAAAGATAGATACTTGCAGAAGCCTTATGTTATCAACCTTATGGACGAACTTACACTCAAGGGTATTAGCCAGTTTTATGCTTTTGTTGAAGAAAGACAGAAACTTCATTGCCTTAACACTCTGTTCTCGAAGGTTGGTCCTTCACCAAACTATTAATGGTGATATGAGTACTTACATCAATTCATGTTATAACATTCTCTTCTGTTTTTGCAGCTTCAAATAAACCAATCAATAATTTTTTGCAACTCCGTAAATCGTGTAGAACTTCTTGCCAAGAAGATCACGGAACTGGGTTATTCATGCTTCTATATCCATGCGAAGATGCTTCAAGATCATAGGAACAGGGTTTTTCATGACTTCCGCAATGGTGCCTGCAGGAACCTTGTCTGTACTGGTATGATAATTGTATCTACTTCGAACTGCTATTACTCATACTTGCTGGTGTTTCTTGTTGTAAGTGCTGAGTCAGTGGTAGGTGATCATTGAGGTTAATTGCTGAAATTGCTCCTATGATTGTGGATGAAGTGTCTCATTGCAAATATTAACATTGAAGATCGATTCTGATGCCCCTCTAAGCATATTTACCGGTTCATCGTTGTCTTTAGAATATGTTTTCGAGTAGTCAAATATCAAGAGAAATTTGATGGTAATGGTTCCTGTATGGAAGTCATTTGGTTGTGACTAGAGGCAGGCCTACGTTGGTGTTAGGGGAATCACCTGCACCCAGTAATCTCGAAAAGATCCTATATATATGTGTAATATATTGAAAAAACATAGTTTACTAGGCACCCAAAGTTACAAGACCTGCTTGGGGACACTGTGCGCATAGGAGCGGGAGTTTTGCCTTGTGCGCACCCAAAGGATAGCGGCTGCGGGTTTTCCTTGTCATTTTAAAAAAAAAAAGGCCTGCTTGGGGGCACTTGTCTGGATGAGAGTTGTTTTTCTTGACCATCTAGGTTCGACTTACCTTTTGTGCACCTTATTTCTTTCTATTTTTGAGTTAAATGGATGTCCTTTACTCATCAGCCCATATATATGTATCGCAGAGTAATTTTTTGCTTCTTTCTTTTCCCTTTAGTTTAAACTTTTATCCCAACAGCCCCCACCTTCCAATCTCATTTTACTTTCTGAATAGAATGGATGTATCTTCAAAACATCTGCCATTTCTCTTCCTCCTCATAGTCCACACAAGATGGTATTATCCTCCACCGTCTCTTATGGCTTTTGCTGCCTCCAACAACTTAGTGATCTGTTGTGTGCGCAGGCATAGTCCATCTAGTGTCAATGAAGCTTGAGTACGATTGATCATAACTGGGCAGTGAAGCTACAATGAAGAAACAAGTGTTTGTCAGTTTCCCTGTTTTGTTGCAGAGAAAGCATCTGGACACTATCTGCATCCCTTTCCTTTGTAGAACTTCATGTGTAAGATAAGCTCTCTTCACCACCAAGTAAAGCACTTCACCTTGTTAGGGATCATACCTATCTAGAGTTCCAGACATAATTCTATTGATACTGCTGCCTCCCACTAAGATTAAGGATTTCTCTTTTGTAAGCCACTATTGACAGTGTAGCAACCATCCTTGTTATGCCTCCAAAGAATTATCCCTGAGTTTGTTCTTATGCCACTGAACCCCTCAAGTGTTTCCAGTTATGATGTCACCCTTTCCACTTCTGAGTCATTTAGAAGTCTCTTGAAAGACAGATCCCATCCCCTGAGGGGTCCAACACTAACCTACTCTAGCATCTGGATCGTTGTAGATAGTGAAAAATCTGGGAATGATTCCATGAGGGGGTTTGGTCTGTCTTACATTCCTACTAGAATTGAATTTTGCTACCACTTCCAACCTTTAGTTTTAGATTTGGTCCCATCATGGGCCAGAAGGCCCTAATGATTTTCCAAACTCCTACTCCATAAAGTTTTCTGACATCTGACCTACCTCTGTAGAGCAAGAGTTTTCTTCCCATACCTTGCTCTAATTACCTCCTTCCATAGAGCCTGCTCCTCCCATTGCCTCTCCAAAGCCACTTCATCAATAAGCAGTTATTATGTATTCTTAGCTTTCTGATTTCCAATCCACCCCTTTTCTTGCTAAGTAAGACTATTTTCTATTTTACCAAGCAGACCCCTTCTTTTCTTTACAGACTTACCAAAGGAAGCTTCTCCTTAGTGAATCCAGTTTTTTAACAACTTTGGATGATAATTCTTTTGATTTTCAAATATGCAAAGTCTCAATTCCCAAACTCAACTTCTCTCCTTAGAAGAGAAGAAACCCTTGCTCCAATTTTCAAAAACCCAGCTTTTCTCACCTCCAACTCACACCACCAGTCTGCCTATTGCAACCCAAATTTTTATGAAGTTTTGCCTGCAATATCCAACAAGCTAATTTGTCTGTCAACAGTAACCCCTTCTTGTTCTCACCTCTTTCAATTTGTGGAGACTCATTCATTTATGAAATTGGCTTTGATTTTACATGTCACATTGTAATTGTAAAAAAAATAAAATCTCAACAAGGGGGTATGGTGGAATTCACTGATTTTATTGAAGAGATGTACTTTTTTTTGAAACTGATAACTACTATATATATTAAAGTTGAACCATAACAGTGCAAAAAGACTTCACAAAATCCCAACACAAGGATCCTATCATATCAACTAGTGATTCAGCCTCCTCAGCATAGCATTCTTGAAGACATGAACTTAATTGATCTACATTTAGAAGATGCCACATACACTTGGTTTAAAGGGGACAATATAGAGATAGCTTCTAGAATTTATAATCTCTAATGAATGGGATAACAATATTAAACAAGTCCCAACGCAAGCTTTACTGGGTGGTTCTTGGAACAGGAAAAAAAAGTATTTCAGATTTGAGAATTGGCGGTTAGGTCAACAGGATTCAATAACAGAATAAGAAAGGTGGAGTTCGTTCAACTTCTCAGGGAATCCTGACTACATACTTGCCTGCAAACTAAAAGCTCTTAAATCTTAACTCAAAGAGTGGAGCAGAAATGAGAATGGACTATCAAAGGAAGAAACTGTTAGGTCAAATGGTAGATTTGGAGGTGGTGCTTGGAGACAAAATATTAACAGAGGAAGAAACAGTTGAAAAGGCTTCTTTATTCATGGACTATGAGGAACCAATCAAACATGAAGAAACCTCTTGGGACAAAAATCAAGGGCTCTGTAGTTAAAAGAAGGTGATAGGAACACGAAGTTCTTTCACAAAGTGGCAAATGCACACAAAAGATTCAACAACATTGATCAACCTCTGGTTCAGGGAGAAATAACTGAGGAGCTAACTAATATTGAAGGAGAAATCATTGGCTTCTACCAGAAGCTCTGTACTGAAACAATACAATGGTGGTGTACTTATCATTATGACAACTGTCCCATCTTATCGAGGAGGACAATGAAGCCTTACAAGGTGACTTTGATGAAAATGAAGTGCTAAGGTGTCTGAAATTGTGTAGCACACAAAGCTCATGGTCAGATGGGTTTTCCATGGGCTTCATCATCAAATTTGTGAGATAATGAAACAGGACATCAAGTGTGATTTTCAAAACTTCAATGTTCAAGAAGTTTTTGAAAGAAACTTCAATGCAACCTTTATAGCTCTCATTCCCAAGACGAAAGGTGTTAAGGAATTGAGGTACCTCAAGCCTATCAGTTTAACATGAAGCATTTGCAAGTTTTTCTCCAAAGCACCTTGAGAGATTAAAAGAAGTGATTTCTAAACTGGTGGTTTCTCAACAAATGACTTTCATTAAAGGTAGACAGATCATGGATGCTTTTCAAAAGCTGATGAAGCAGTTAATTCCAGGTTGAAGCAAAAGAAATCTGGGATTTTGTGCAAACTTGACATTGAGAAAGCTTATGATCATGACAGTTGGAGTTATCGGCTGAGTTTGCTGGGGAGTTTGGACAGAAATAGATGCACCGTATCAAATTTTTCATCTCAACTATCAGTTTCTCTGTAAATGGATCCCCAGCAGAGTTCTTCAAAGCACAAAGAGTTCTCAGGTAAGGAGATCCTTTGTCACCCCTTCTGCTTGTGATTGCTATGGAAGGCCTCAACTATATGATTAGAACTAAGAACAACCAATTTGCATGGGTGGATAAGAGACTTTGATGTAGCTGGAGTTGGCAATGACAGTTTAGAGGTAACTCATCTACAGTGTATTGATGACACACACTTATCTTTTGTGATGCTGAAGAAGATCAGTTGAAATACCTAAGGGTGATTCTAGTACCTTTTGAAGGGATATCTAGCTTACACATCCATGGAAGGAAAAGTTTTCTCTCCCAATCAATGTAGTTACAAACATCTTTGGCTACAATCCTAGGAGGTGAAGTTAGGACTCACTTAAACTTGTATAAAGTCGAATAAGTAGGCATACACGTCCTGTATGGCATAATGTATATCAGTTTGACTGTATCCCTCGTGAATTGCCATATAGGACACATGTGTCTACTTGTTCAACTTTATATAATATTTTTTGATAACCGTGGTGTCCGGGCCAGCTTGTTAGCACCTCAACTAATTCCATGGGATACCGCGACCTCCTACCAACAACAGGTACGAGGTAACTTTATCCACCAAAGCTAGGGCAGATAGGAAGAAATCACCTAATGTTTTTTTCTCTTTGCTAGGATTTGAACCTAAGACCTCATGGTTCTCACACACTTCAGTGGTCACTAGGCCAAACCTTTGGGTGCAACTTTGTACAAGTTTAAGTGCCTACTTGTGCACATTCAAAGTTGGATTAGATGTCAGCTGAAGCCAAGTTAAAAGACATATTTATGTATTATGCGTAATTTTCTTTTGGAAGGGAACAAAGAAAGATAGGAAACCACTTGCTTTTGGAAAGAAATATGGGAGTTTGGGTGTCAAAAATTTGAAGGTCCGTTCCGCTCGGGAAAAAAAATGGATGTGGAAGTTCACCAATGAGAACCAACTTTTGAGGGGAATATTACTAGAGCTAAATGTGGAAGAAAGACGATCGGATGACTGAAGAGGTCACTACACCTTTTGGGGTTAGTTTTTAGAGATCCACTAGTGTCATGTGGGGTGAACTGAAGATCAATTCCAAGATGGGAGCAAAACTAGCCTTTGGTAGGATTATTGACACGAGGTGGGCATTTGGGAAATGGATTTTCCAGATGTCTTCAATTTAGCACCGGTTTGGATTGGCTTATTTTAAGTGTTTTAAGCCAAAATAGCTTTTAAGCACTTATGTAGTGTTTGTGTAAATTAATTTACTTATAAGCACTTGATTTTAAAGCTAAAATAGTAAAAGTAAGCCAAAAGCCATAAGTTATGATTACTAACTTATGGCTTATAAGTCAAAAACCAAAAGTCAATCCAAACAGGCTCATAGTTCTATAGCAGCAAAGGACTATACAAAAAATGTGGACAGCTCAAGGATGGAACATCATTTTAGGAAGACAAATCAGTGACTGTACAAAAAGAGACTGATCTTTTAGCACACTTAAGCAGTTTAGTGGGCTATAAACAGAGGAAGATGTTTTTTTGGTGGATAGGAAACAAGAGGGGATTATTCAAGGTCAGTACCATCCTAATCAACAGATAGCCAACTAACTGGCCATGGTAGCACATTTGGAAAACTAAAACACCACACAAAGTAGCTTGTTTTGTGTGGCTACTAACCAAAGTAGCAACCCTTACACAAGACATTTGATGAGAAGAGGGATCCCATTGTGTTCAAGATTATTTTTTGTGGAGAAATAATAGACACATTTGTGGTCCCAGTGCACACACAAGTGTACGTAATCGCCAAGTAATACAACTAGATATTTTTTGCATTTTTCGCCTTTGATAACACTGTCAAAGTTCTTGTTAGACCATGAGACTTTTCAAATGCTGAATTTCAGTAGTTGAATTACAAGTGGTCGTTGCTTAAAGGTGTATTTCAAATGATTTTGGTTTTTACCCACAAATTTTTAACTTTCATAGTTCCTTTTTCCATTCATGTCCAAACACAACTTCAACTACCACAAACCCTTTTTCAACTTCAACTTAAATTTTTATTTTTTTTCAACTTCTACTCAAAAGTGTCCAAATTCTGACCTAGTGTAGCATCCATTTGAATTTTACTGTTGCATGATTATCTTGGCATTGTTGCCTATTTATAGATATAAATCTTGCCTTTATATTCATGATCCACACTTAATTCCCCTGAATCCTTTTACTTTCCCCAAAGAAAAAACGTTTCCTCAAGTCCTGCTCTTGCACGGTGATAAGTAACTGGGGTCTCTTTTTATGTATGTCCCTTAGATTGGTTAAGGAACTTCGTCACTTTCATGTTGTCTACAGATCTGCTTTACTAATTGCATGATGATGATGAATTGCATGTTCTGCTTATTATTAATGCTTATATGTCTTCTAGATTGATCAAGTAACTTAGCTTACTTCATGTTGAACTCAGATTTGTTTACTAGAGGGATAGACATTCAAGCAGTCAATGTTGTTATCAACTTTGATTTCCCAAAGAACTCAGAAACATATTTACACAGGGTATGTGATACAGATCCTTTCCAAGTGAATCGTCTATCTATTTGTACTATTATATTATTCATATTTACTTTTTGTGCAGGTTGGGCGGTCTGGGAGATTTGGTCACCTTGGTTTAGCTGTCAACCTAATTACTTTCGAGGATCGCTTCAATTTGTAAGTATAAAGTAGTTCACCTCTTATATAGGTCGTTTGGTTTGCACTCTTCGTTTTATTAATTTATTTTTCATGATATTAATATTTTTGACAGGTATAGAATTGAACAAGAGCTAGGAACCGAGATTAAGCAAATTCCGCCACATATAGACCAGGCCGTCTATTGCGGGTAAAATCAATCATTTTCATGGTCAATACTGTTCTGGATGGTGAGTCGTTAATGACGAGATGCTTCATGCACACAGTTTGTCTGAGTTCTGAGCTGAGCTACCCGAGAATCTAGTTTTTCCATGCAGACTTGAATGCATCTTTCGACAACTTTAATTGTCCATTAGCGTTTGTAGTTAGTTTTGCTGGCATTGAAGATGGTTGGCACATCTTGCATAAGTTATGATGTCTTATTTCTTTGAATATCTTCCCCAAACATAAGGAGAGAGGGTGGGGAGATATTTTTTTAACACATGCTTTCTTGGAATTGTCAGTATTTTGTGTTTGGAAGATATGTGACTCCTGAGAATCTAAAAGAATGAGAGACTTCGGTATTTCATGGTTGCTGAGATGACAAAGTGGATTGTAGATCTTTGGCTCCTATCTTCCCTTTAGATGATGCAGAAAGAATTTAATGGCAGATATCGACACTGGAAGGGTCTGTTCATTGACCGACTATCCTTTGCTGAGCTCTTGGATCTGTAGTGTGTGGCATTCATAGTTGTTTTATTTCTGTAGCTGTAGAACGAAGCTGTCGAAATTATTCTGTTAGTTGTTCCACCTTATGGTCATTGACAACATGGCATTGACGTAGAGATTGTTATGGAGATGCACCTATTGTGTCAAACATGTCAAGTTGTAGAACAATCTTTAATGGTGAAATGACCTGAGACATTCAAGTGCAGCTTCAGTATTTACCAGCTTTTATAATTTTATAGCTATTGCCCTGTGTTCAAAGGGGAATTTCATCCTTCTGTAGTTATTTCTACTTTTAAGTTAGGTTTTCGAAAGAATAAAGAGGTGATCGTATCCATGAATGAATATATTTAGCTTTGCTGATGCGAAGAATATGTTCGCGTATTAGCTAATAGTAGTAGTAGTAGTGGTATATCTTGGTTGTATTTGTGCCAATGGAGAGTGTGTTAGTAGGTCTGTTTTCCTAAGCCCTTCAAAGTGAACATATTCATCAAATTTACTTTGTTGCAGAAATGAGATGTTGTGTGAGTCATTGCTGAATCTCAACTCTCGTTTAGTTTCTGAATCTTTTTCCTTTGTTATTTTCTTTCTTTCTTTCTTTTTATTTAAGTTCTGTGGAATTAGCAATCTTTTTGTTATTGGAGTTGTATTTCTTTCTTGAATGAGAAGAAAGTTTCATCTTGTGATTATTGAATTGATGTTGGTCTTTCTAAGAAGCCATAGATGTAAAAGTTATTTCTTTTAGTAGAATTATTTTTTTACTAGGATATTGGTTATTTTAGGAGGATAAGATGTAAGATTTGGTTTGTATAATATTTTTTGCTTACATACCAAATAAAATAAAATAAAGGGAAAATGCTCAAATATATCTTTGGACTTTGAGAAAAAAACTCATTTATGTTATCTGTTAAAAGTTGGGTTTAATCATGTCCATAAAGGGTTCATTCATATCATTATTGTTTAACGGAAAGATTTGATGATTTTGCAAAATCATTCTTTCCATGTTGCCTCTTATTAGAGGTTCACGTCACGAAAATTAAACTGATAAAAAAGAAATGTCATTGAACTTTGAAAAAAGTTTGTCCATGTCATCTGTTGATAAATGGGTTCAACCATGTCATTGTAATTTTGCTTGTAATTAGTACTTAATTCCATTTCAAAATAGTTATGTGTTTTTTTTCAGAGTCAAATTAATTATTTTTCGAAGTAAAAATTAAATTAAGTTAATTTATATTTTCCACAAACAGAGAGACATTGTTGATGCAGTTGGGCCCACTTAGATTATCAATTGTCTTGGGAAAATGAAGGGAATAGCATTTCTCCACACCCACCCCACCCCCCTGTCTTGTTTGATTAGGATACATATGCATTCAATGCTGGAACATCACATTCCCTTCTAGTTTAAGACTCTTCTTTTTGCCACCAATAAGATCGTGGTACAGTGCTGAGTATTTCTTTATTCTTAATTAGAAGTCTCGAGTAAAATCACTTTACGGAATGTTTTACCCCCTAATATGAGATTTTTCAGCATAAAATTCAAATTTAATTTGACTTCCATGTGAATATCGAACCCATCTTTTTGCCTTTGTTGAGTTTCCATACAAGACTTTATATTTTTTTGTCTCATTACATTTAGTGATGGATTCAATCATGAGTTTACCAATTTAGTACTAGAATCCAATATTTTGGGATCAAATTTCTCTCTATATATGTGTGAACTCTTTCGACTCAGAATTAAAAACAAGTATAAATATATTTAGGTATATAATTCATGACACACCTTTTCGATTTGGAATTCACAACGTTTAAATTTTGAATCGCTAATCGTTTACTCTCATATTTGTGAGACAGTCAAATAAAGGCAACACAAATAGCAGCTAACATTAATAGACTCTACCAAGTTTAGTACAATTATTTTTTAGGTTGTCAATTTGCGTAGGGTTACATAATATCAAAGAAATGAGATTCCGTGTCCTTCTATAATTCAAATAAAAAAGCTAGACTTCTTAGATTTTTGGCTTGTAAAAATAAATATCTATCTATATATAATAGGAGAGGAAAAAATGCCACATGTTGGAACCACAAAATTTCTAAATAGAATAAATAATAAATAATAATTTTCTAAATATAATAAATAATAAATAATAATTTTCTAAATATAATAAATAATAAATAACAATTTTAAAAACTAAACAAAATTTTAAAATAGTTTTTAAAATTCATGTACGTTACAAACTGTTGATGTGATTTCTTTTTGAAAAATAATAATAAATTGAATTTGTTTATTCCTTATAAAATGCAAATTAACTATTGTTTTCATGTTTTAATTAAATACAACTTCCCACGTAATTTATTTTTATATTTTTAAAAATAGAATAGACAAAGCATTACAAAAAAAAAACACTAAAATTATTACTAAAAATTCAGAATAAATAAAAAATTTACTAATATTTTCCGTTTTAAAAATTACAATAAATATTTGTATCCATATCCTACAAATTAGTAACGTAATATGAAACTGTTTTATGATTAACATTATCCTTAAATATAGTATATCAATTCATACTAAACTGTTTTTCCTTCATTTTAAAACTCTCTTATGATGTTCAATCATTTAGCAACAAATAGATTGATCACTATGTTATATATTTAATGTTTGATTGCAAGAACTTAAAAGCTATTATGAAAGAAAAGCGAAAAAGGTACATTTACAGTTAATTCTATTTTTGTTCTGTTTTAAAATTTTAAATTGTAGCATTATATTCGCCAACATGAGAATTAGAATTACGATGACTATTCACATTTGAAGAATTTGATGGGTCATTATCATCATCCTCCTTATTTTTACGTTCATGTCAGAATTTGTTTGAAAATTTCCATATTACAATTTTATAGAACTTTTTTCTTTTCTCTACTATAAACTGTAAGAAGTGCAAGGAGTTTTATTATTAAAATGGTACAATATACTTTGATTGCGGATAAGCTAGGTGAAGAAAGAAAAAAAAGGTTATATAATATTTTTAAAATGTTTATGTATATTGTATATTATTGAAATTTTTACGTAAAATTATTGACCGGATTTTATAGAAAGTGTTTTCATAATGTGATGTAACTTAATTTCCAACAATTTTGAATAGCATATTAATTTCTACCTCCTGAAAAGTAAATGAATAAGAAAAAATTGTTTTTTAAAATATTTTTTGATTGGATGAAATGTGATTATGTGCTTTACTTTGATTGTTTCTTTTGATTTTGTAGTGTTGTTGCTGCATTGCAAATCTTGCAACGGGTTGGAGTTGTAAGTAATATAATTTTTTTTTATGGTTTTAAAAGAGAGAATTCAGAAAAATATACATGTTATTCAATAATTAGTTAATAGTTAATGAATGCCTAAATTGAATTATGTCCATTAACTTTTTTCATAGCTTTAATTAGAAAAATAAATTATTGTTTAATATCACTTTAAACTTTCATTGTATCTTAATCATATTTTTTGTTTAATCTTATTCTCTCCATTTTTCAAAAATTAAAATGATAATACATATTTAAAAAAATCCGTATACAACACTACAAGCAATAATTTTTTTGGCATAACATCTACTAAGTGGCTTATAATTTATTTATTTTTCAAAATTTACGTAGGTACACAAAATTTGGATATCAAGAATTAGACATTTGTTTTTGCCATATTTATAACATAAAGAAGGGTACACACTTATTATACTATCTGTATAACAAATGCATGGGTGATCCAAGAGATTAATATATATAATCATTATTCTTTATTTCATATTTTAAATTCTTTAATTCAAATTCGAATCTCTACATTATTCTTAATGCTTGTGTCGTTGAATTCAAAAAGTGAAATTCTATTGTTTAGAAGATCCTTAGAGTACAAAAACAATACAAGGGGTTTGTATTCATAATTATTTTTTGAGAATTTAATAGGTTTGTTCACTTTATTAATTCATGTCTCTTTTTGTATAGATTTACAATCTTAGCATAAAATAAATTAGTATGATCACAAATCTAATGCAAACATGTAGCAAATATGATTTTAGTTCATTAAAAAAATATATGCAAATGATCTCAATTTTTTGTTGAAGTTATCTAAAATTCTATGTTATTTTGGTAGAGGTTAAAAGATAAACTATGAGATGTAACAGAATTAATGTAATGCATTTTGTGTAGAAATAGCATAGATGTAAACCTATTTTTATGAAAATAAGAAACAATTATTATATGTACACTGTGAAATCATGAAATGTTCGACTTTCTTTTGATTACACATATGTGTTCAAGGCTCATATCGACAAGAGGTTTAAGATGTCAAACCTTCAAAAAATGCTTTGTCGGGAAGGTAAAGACTAAATAACCCCAATCTTTCATACGTATAGATTTTTTTCATATATATAAAATAAAAAATTAATCAATAAATTCCTAATTTTCATCATATGTTAGAGTGATGGTAATTATTAAGCAATTTTAATTTATTTTTGACTTATGAGAAGAGTACTAATTCTTTTGTAATAATTTTCACAAAAATTATCAAAATTAAATGCATTATAATAGAATATTCCTTGCGATTTTGATATATTGTAATGCTATTCATTGGTCAATTGAAAATTAACTATGCTATCATGACACTAAGAAAATATGTGAAGTGCATAACACAAATATAATGTGATGCTATTTATTGATTAATTTATTTGATCAATAATATAAAGTTAATAAATAATGTTAAAGAATTGAAATAATAGATATTGTGATAACGATATGCAAAAAGTATTTTTTTATAATATTCAAAGGTTATGCACATGACGTTACAAAAATATTATTATAATTAGTAAAGATAATGATGAATTTAGAAAAAACAAACTTTAAATAAGGATTATTCCATTCCAAGTGGCAGTCTAATACCAAGGCACTTGGTAGTTTTAGAACAAGACTAAAACAAAAAAAATAAAAATTTATAATTAAAAATTCATTTAAAAATGTCATGACAAAAAAATAAAGAAAAAGAAAACGTTAATAAATGGATAGTTAAAATACATATGTAAAATTAAAAAAAGAAAAAGATGAATATCGAGAAAAATAAACTAAGCTAGATTATCCCTAAAATTTCTCACCCATTTACCTATATATGCGTGTGGGCGAGAAATCAACATAAATGTTTTTGAATTATCTTTTTTTTTTTTAAAAGAATAAATTTAAAATATTATGAATCCATATTTTGCAAAATAGTGCCACATGTTATCATCAAGATAATTCTCAACTTTTCAGTTTGAATATTTTAAAAAAAAATTTATCTTCAAAACAAATAATTTTATAAATAATTATGTAAAAATTTGTCAAATAAAATTGTAAAAAACACAAACTGAAAGTTATATACTATTAATAATTTGCAGATTTTCTAAAGAAATAAATTTATTAGTTAAAAATATACTAAAAAATCACATCAAATGTTTTTTAAAAAATAATCTATATCGATAATAATTTGAAAATTAAAATATATTAAACAAAAATAACGTTATGGACAAAAAAATAATAATTTAAAACACAATTGATTTAATCAAAATAAAAGAAACTAAAATATATTTCAAATTTTGTTTTGCTTCTTTAATAGAAAAAATAGAACATTATTAAAAAAAATGAAGCAATTTTAATTTTGATTTACGATACTTAGATCATAGGAAAAGACTTAAAAATTACTATTACTCTCAATTGCGGATAATTAAATTCTTACTCATATAATTCTCTATCTCAAATTTTTTGGTTGATATAATATGCATTATTTTTATATTTTGTAGTGCCTAAATTTTTCATATTTCTTGATACTAACTATGCATATGAGGAGGTTGAACACTGCATTTATTATATCGAAATATGTGAATAAAAAAATATAAAAATATTAATAAGTGAATAATAAAATTGATACAATAATCATAATTTTATTTAAAAATATCTGTGCAACGCGCGAATACGAATACTAGTATAATTAAAAAAAAAAGATAAAACTGAAAAAACCATTTCTCCTATATATATCTATAGTGCTTTGAGATAAGGTCAGAGCTATAAGTTAGAATCTGAATTCAGTAATTTTGCTTAAATGTATATGTATTAAGAAGTTCATTAAAAATATGTACGGATATTAAGTTTAGAAGCGAGTTATTAACATTTGAAATTATCATTATAATATTCAGAACTTATAAAATTAAATGTTAGTGAAAAACTCACACGATAACAGAAATATAAGATTACAATTGAAAATAAAAATGAAGAAATAAATCTCTTCAGGCTGAGGCATGGATATCTCGCTCTCTTTAAGGAGATTCAAGCCCACTGCAGCAAATGTTTTCACCGGTCCAGCAGTAGTCCTTCTTGACTTGTCCCCTCCAGGATACAACAGCCTAATCACAAAATATAACTCAACAACTCTGGACAAGAGTTGAGTCCAAAGCTCCACAAAAAGAACACCTCCCTTCAACTAATAAGAACTCTCTTTTTGACTAACTCTTTCACTCTATATTTTTCTTATGTGTTGTGTCTCCCAAACCAAATGAAGACCACCACTATTTATACTAGAAGAAGTCTTCCTAGCAATGAAAAAGAAGATAATGATATAGTAAATAGTGAAGATAATGGTCTTAAGAGTTACATAGGTTACAAGGTGTAATGGAGGAATAACTTGGAGAAGTAATTGTGTGAGCAACAAATGCACCAACGTGCAAATGCAAAACTGCCCAAGGTGTTGACCCAACGTTCAGTGGAACGTTTTTGTAATCAAAATATAATGGGCAATAATGCCTATGAGCATTGATAGGTGAGTAATGTCATATATGCCTCACCAACGGATGCAATGTAAGAATGCCCACTAACACTCTTTTAACTCAAAGTAAAGCAAATTAATATATTAAAATAGTAATATTAAAATGCTAAACCAACATTAAATTTTAGCTTCGGGTCGATCCTATGTATTTTGAGCACATTCATTTAATTCATTGACAAAATTTAGAGTCAGAAAAGGAAGGGCATGTTAGGCTATCACAAGATAAGAGATTGCCAAACAAGTGTTCCCTCTACACTCTGAGTGTTCTCTATCACCTCCATTATTATTTTTCATTTCCTATATGATGTTTTGTATTTATATTAGAGTCCGACTAAATCTAAATTTGTGTCAGAAAATATCACATTGAGAGGTAAAATGCTTTATAATAAAGGCAAGTCCATATTCAGGGAGGCCCAAATCCAAAACCTCTTAATTAAGGATGAAAAAATACTTATCAGTCCACCATATCCGTGACTCAGGTTGGTCTATCACCTACATTATTATTTCTCTTTAGATGAATGTAGGTTTTGTCATCTTGTATTTATCAATATTGTTCTGAAATTTCATGATCCCCTTATTAACTCCTCTCTTCTTTTCTCTTTCATACTAAATGCATATTCTGTAGTTTTTCTTTCCCTCCTAAATGGGGTCCAAGAATTTAAGTTAGTAGATGCAGAGAGCCTTTAATGCACCTCATTTTTTTCCTCTGATCAAATTGAGAGTTCAGAATCTAAATGACGTGTAAAAAATAATAATGTTGTGCGCACTAATTTACTGTGCTATATGAGTCATTAAAATTAGGACAAACTTTTAATTTTCATTAGATTTGTACTTAATTTGTGTTATATATAGAGTTTTTGACCAAAAATATTCTAAAATTATACCTCAAACTTAAACTACATCTTTAAAGTATCATTTTTAGTAGAAAACATCCTTAAGTATTTAAAAGTGAAGAATTTTCATCCTTCTAGCTATTAGATATCGTCAAAAAATTAATGGATCCTACAAAAAACATGAGCAGTTCACGTGACTATCAATAAAAATTTTCTTGCATAATTTCATTACATGCTGTAAGCAGTTCCTGAAAAACAATATTAAAAATATTAGATACTACTGCTTACTGAAACAAAAAATGTTTGGAAGGTGTGAGGATACATGATCTGCTCTTTTTCTCATTTAGTAACGGAAAGAAGCTAAAGCTTAATTACCTTTACCTTTTTCATAGACAAACTGTATTTAGATCAAT
This sequence comes from Solanum commersonii, assembly GCA_029007595.1. NCBI lineage: Eukaryota > Viridiplantae > Streptophyta > Magnoliopsida > Solanales > Solanaceae > Solanum > Solanum commersonii. Next base: position 6,036,055 of record JAJTWQ010000023.1, on the reverse strand, counting down.
AAATATTTTGGCCAATCTGATATAGAAGTGATCAAAATATTGATTATGTCTCGCATTTGAGTTTCATTCTACATTATTAGAAGAGGATGTTTCCAACAAATGTCGCTTCCAACATATTCAATTGAGAAGAAACATATTTCAACTAATAATATTTTTAATATCAAATTACATGAAAATAAATGAAAAAAAAACTGTCAATTTAAAAGATTTTGCATAATGCTAAATTCAATTACCCAAAAAGTTCACGATAGTATTTTGGCGTATCTAAAAATAATAATTACGAAGGGATGACTTGATATTTGTGGGATCTGTTAGTTTTCTGATAAATTCAAGTAGAAGGATGAAAATTGTTCACTTTTAAATACTTGAGGAATGTTTTCTGCTAAGAATGATATTTTAAGGATGTCTTTTAAGTTTGGATATAGTTAAAGGATGATTTTGGCCAAAAACTCTTATATATACATAGTAAAGAAAAATAGAGCATTATATTATGTATTTTTTCATGAGAAAAGATATAAAATGACACCTGAAGTTGTCCTAAATTTTCAAAAAAACACTTAAAGTTTGCGAGCATCCTATTACCCCATGAAACTATTTCAAATCACAATAATAAAACACTTTTGAACCATTTTCACAACAGCTGTGTTCTCACATTTGATAGGCGTGTGGAGAAGTAAAAATACACCCCCAAACCAATGTAAAAATGTCACGTGGCACTGGCAATTTGATTTTTCTTCTTTATTAAAATGCCTACTTCTCATCTTCTCCAAAACCTCCATTGATATATGTTGAAGAGCTTGCCATCTACAACCCAAAAAAAAAAATCTCAATTCTCAATGAAATTTTCATCTAGCTTTATAGCTTCAATTTCTTCTTTTTTTATTTTATTTAAAAGTTATGAGATCAACGAATTTGTAAATCATGAAAGTGCAATTGCAAACAAATTTCAAAACTAAATCACTGAAAAAACATTCAAACTCAAAGCAATCCTAAACTAACACTACATACACATGAATAATAGATAGCACAAGAAGAAAATAACAACAAATCACTATAAAGATGATTTTTCAAAAAATCACTACTATATAATAATAACATTTTTTAACCAAAATTTGCATTCAAATCAAGAGGCAATTAACATGTAAGCCTTCACTTCTTCGTTTTGACTCCATAATTCAAGAAATTATCACCGCAAAATAAATTTATTGTGACTATTGAAATGCTTAGGGTTTTGATCATCAAAGTGAGAGTAGAGTGAAAATTTGAAAGGGGTTTAGGGTTAAATGGAGTGGATCATGATTAAAAAGTAATTAATGGGTCAAGATTTTATCCAACTTTTACTAAATGGGTTTGGAAAAAATATGTAATTATATTATTAATTGGGGTGAGACTCACGTTCATGCATTGAGAATGCAGATTGTGTAAAAAGTGTGTATTTATTGTGATTTTGAAATAATTTGTGGGATAATAGAACACCCGCAAAGTTAAAGTGTCTTTATAAAAACTCGAAACACTTCACTTTATGTCTTTTCTCTTTTTTCATTAGATTCTTTTTCTTCTAAGTTCATCCAAACCCTATCTAAAGAGGATTTTGGATGAGCTTGGAAATCATCCATCTCTTATATGTCAAAGAACTTTAGTTAATCTATTCTTATATTCATTTGTTGATATTTTTCAATATTTTTTTGAAAAATATTGAATGATCAAAATGTTAGGATTTTATTATTTTGGAACGTTGTAATCGTTTACAACCATAATACTGTCCATAATTGTCCATCATAGTCCAAGGTTAAGTTTTCAGTTACACTGGACTACTTGACATTTCTCTATGTGATTTATAGAGGAATGAAAGTTACTAAGTTAGTAAGCGAGATTTTTAGACTATCTTTATAATAGAGAGATACCCAATATCTTTTTTCGCCACAAGGTTTAGTCAATTGCAAAAGTTTAATATCAAGGACAACAAGTCTTTGATTTATTTTTTTCAATGATTTTAGAGATCAAATTAGCCTAATAATATTTGAAATATATGTCAAGTAGATTTTTAGGACTCTTACTCAGACTAGTGTTTATCCTGACATAAATGTTTATGAAGGTACTCTTACAAGTCAAATGTGAAAAATTAAAGCTTGATTTGAATAAAACTTACCATGAAAATTATGAAGGATTGTTAAAACTTAAGAGTATCAAGGAGTTGAGGAAGTTCAATGTTTAAGGAACTTGTGTCACATTTCTATTCTTGCTTCTATTTTTATTTTATGAATATTGTGTATAATTTTCTGTATGAACATTTTTTTTATTGGCTAAATCAAAATTTGAATTATTAAGAACCAAAAATCGATTAATTGAAAATCAATAATAAAAATCTTATTGATTTGGTTAGTGATTTAGTACAAATCAAAAATCAATATCATCTAAAGCATGAACATGATTTCCTTTCTTTTGAAGGTCTAGCGAGTTCCTTTACACTTAAGAGACTTTCACCCCTCCAGTTATAACATTGAAATTTCAATAAATACAATCGAGTAATTAAAGTATGACTTGGCAATCAGCAAAGGATCAGAAAAAAATAAGTCTAGACCTCCTACAGAAATAGTTTGAAAGATCTTGCGTCGCTTCTTATTCATTTGTGGGTCTAGACCAAGTACTAAAAGGGGTGATAAACTTGTTGGATTTTATCACTCAAGAGATGATGGGGTCGATCCATGAATTTCAGTCAAGAGTGGAGCAAAAACAAAAAGCTAATTCGAATGAAAAAAAATTCTGAGTGACCTCAAGTAGAAGTTAGAGACGTGAAAATAAAAGTCCATGGGTCGCTTCTGAATCAGTAGAAAATCTTTTCCTCTTATTTCATTCCAAATTCTGCCCGATACCTTCTAAGAAAAATCTCAAACTTGAATCCCAAATTGACAAATCAAGACTGAATCGATCAATATCCGCCCCTACGAATAACATAACACAAAGCTAATTTTTTTATACAACAAGAAATCTTAAGAAGTTAAAAAGGGTTTCAAATACATCTAAGCTATTCTATTCCTTTTTACTTGTCACAATTTTTTTTCTTTTTAAGAATCAAATGATATAAATGTTGATTGATATTTTAAAATGTACTTTTTTTATCATATTAATATTAAAAAATTATACTTTTTGTATAGGTTTTAAAAATTAAAATTTAATTTTTAAATATTGAATTAATTTAATGTAATTTAAGTTAATTATTAATTAATCAAGGAACTCTCAAAACAATAAAATGTGACAACTATTTTGAAACAGGTCGAGTAAATTATTGCTGACAAAAAACCAATCTGTATTGAAAAGGGCAGCAATGACAGCATTGACCTAGGAAGATTTGTTTCATTTAACAAGCTCCTGCCCTTTGAATGCACAATTAAGAGCTTATTTATGTTCAGTCCAATTACCTGTGGATATAAATTTAAATAGACTTTAAATTGTCTAAGCATTTAATTCTGATACATTTTGTCAAGTAGACTTACACAGACAGATACTTATTGACCAGTTGCTTGTCTTTTATTTCTATTCTATGTTCTCATCAATCTAAAAAAAGTTAAAAATCTATTCTCATTTTAATTGGATTTAATGCTCACTTTGCAATTTTTGTAGGGTTTCTATATAGAGTAATATTGTTCAAATCTTATAAGGAGTTCAGAAATTTTGTATGAGTTTTACGTGAGATCATTTCATTCATCACTCTCTCATGCTTAAGTCCGGATATTCTTTATCTGGTGTAGAGCATACACAATCATGGATCAGAAGTATATTCACAATTCTGTATGGTTCGAGTTCTACACCGGCTCTAACAAATCTGATTTTAATACTATGTTAAATTAAATATAGAGTAACTCATAATCCTAAAAAATAGTTCAAAAAGAGAAATGTTATCAAAGTTTTACAAGAAATTCAGAAATTTCGTTCCAATCCGACGTTGGATCATTCCATTCATCGTTATCCGGAATTTCGTATCGATTTTACGTGGGATCTTATAATGAGTTCAAGAATTTCATTTCGATTTTACATCAGATCATTTCATTCATCACTCCCTCACGCTCAAGTCCGTATATTCTTTATCCAATATTTCGTTATCTGGTCTAGAGCATACGCAATCACGGATCGAAAGTATATTCACATTTCTGCATGGCCCAGGGCTCCACACCGAACCTAATAAGTCTGACTCTAATACCATGTTAAATAAGATATAGAGCCTAACTCACTATCCTAAAAATTAGTTCAAAAAGAGGAATATTGTCCAAGTTTTATAAAGTGCTTAGAAATCTCGTTCCGATCCGACGTGGGATCATTTCATTCATAAATTTCTTTCTTTTCCTCTATTTTTGACTCTGCACACTGCATTTAACAGAATTTTCTTGGTATCCAATAGTAATAGTATATCTGAGATGAGATTCCCAAAACCTCAAGAATTGGGAAAGAAGTGAAGATTAGGCATTCATTAAATGCAACTTTAGTGTTCTATTGCATCAATCATCCAAAAAAAAATTCTTGTAGCATGTGGCCTACGTATGCATTTATTTCCATTAGAAATAGTAGTACAGTTTCTCCTTAGACAACATATCATGGCATTAAATGCATAGCACCTAAAACTTGCTGATCCAATCCACCTATTGATATATCAATTAATTGTGTGAAATATCTAGGCATAATACATAAATATGTCTTTTAACTTAGTCGCAACTTACATTTATATTGTGTAATTTTCGGTGTGCATAAGTAGACACTTAAATTTGTATAAAGTTCATGAATAAATAGACACACCATCCTACATGATATCCTATGTGGTGTTCGACATGTATCATACCACGTAGGACTCATGTCTCTACTTGTTTAACTTTACGAAAGTTTAAGTGTTTACTTATACACTTTAACTCACCTTATTGACTATAAGGGCTACTCCATTTGACATGTTCTCTAGTATTTTTTTGGTTCAACTTAATTTAAACAAATTAGAATAAATCATCTACTCTCTTCCTCTCAATATATGTTGGTAATTTTTCATTTTTCGAGAGTTAATTTGACTAATTTTTGAACCCAAATTAGATTTTATCAATTTAATGTTTTAAATTTAAAATTTCGATTGTATAAGTTGCAAATTCTCTCATGTCAATTTGATGAAAAACACATTATAGAATAGGCTTATCAAATATGAATCAAAGTTTGCATAGTTTGATTTAGAAAAATGAAATGTATCACATAAAAACAAAGAAGTAATTCCTTCTTTGATTCATGACACTACTTGTTGTTTCTTATGCTTCAATTATCGCATTATTTGACTGTTGTTACTTTGCCTTTTGTATGATGTTGTGTAATGTTTTCCTTATTATTTACTATGTCCTCTTTGATTCTGTATCTTTTGTTTTCTACTGGCTTTGATATGCATTATTTAATATTTTTTTAAAAACAATCTTTCTATTTTCACAAGATAAAAGTAAAATTTGCATATACTTTGTCCTCCCTAGGCTTACATCTGATATTACGCTGAATATGTTATTATTGTTGTGCTAAATTTGAAACTTGAAACCTTATGGTTGTCAACTTTCCTTATTCACCATTTAACCACAACCTTATGCTTTCCCCTCTTCACATATATAACCTACAATGTTTTCACTTTTTTCTCCATTTGAAAAGTCAAGTCTTTCCTTTTTTCCCTCAGTCTTGATTGAAACACTCCATCTTTTAAAGCTAAAAGACTTGCTTTCAAGTGATCACTTATTAGAAACAAATTCAAAGAACTTAAGTGAGTTATAGGTTTTTTTTTTTTTTGTGTGTGTAAGGGATGGGGAGAACACCATGTTGTGATAAGAAAGGTTTAAAGAAAGGGCCATGGACACCTGAGGAAGATGAAAAGCTTGTTGAGTATATCAAGAATCATGGTCATGGTAGTTGGCGTTCTCTTCCACATCTTGCAGGTTTCTTCACCACTCTTCTCTTTTTCTCTTCTATTTAACATGACTTTTCTCTGTATGCTTTTGAATGTCTCCCCTATTATTTGCAATGTCTTTGTTACTTCTGTTTTTTCTAGTTTTATATTTGTTTGATATGTTTTACTTAAGCGGAGGGTGTTTGGGAAACCACATCTCTGTCTCCAGGTAGGAGTAAGGTGTGCGCACATTCTGCCCTCCAGATTTCAGTTGGAGTGTTGTTGTTGTACTAGTGAAGTCAACTTATTATGCTGTGATTATTGTTCCTTCCTCTGTATGCTTTAGAATGCTTCTCCTATTATTTGTGATGTCTTCATTACTTCAGTTTTCTAGTTTTATATATGTTTTGATGTGTGTTACTTGAGATGAGGTTCTTTAGGAAAGAACCTCTCTACCTCCACGAGGTATGAGTAATGTCTGCGCACACCCTACTCTCCCCAGACCCTCCTCCTCCCACCAATTGTCGTATTTTACTTGGTATGTTGTTGTTGTTCTAATGAACTCAACTTGATTCTTGAAGTCTTAGTTTTGAAGGCAGTTAGCTACTAATGATGAGTGAAACAGTATGTGCTACATTTACTTTTGTTTGGACTCTTTTGGTCATGTGCTTGTATCTGTTTATTGTACCATCCATTTACCTTAGCGGTTAGCTTGGTTAACTCTAGAATGTTATGTATTTCGTTGTTCAGAAAATGATTCACAGGGAAGAGAGAGACTTTGTTTATGGATTCACAACATGGAGAGCAATCTTGTTATCTGAGATCAATTTGGTAATAATTTTTCTGTTTAGGTCTTGCTCGTTGCGGAAAGAGTTGCCGTCTTAGATGGACAAATTATCTAAGGCCAGACATAAAAAGAGGTCCCTTTAGCCATGATGAAGAAAAGCTCGTCATACAGTTACATGGAATTCTTGGCAACAGGTTTAATTTTTACCCCTTTGTCTGCATGTTTGCTTTAGTACTATAATCTGTTTGGACTTTCCTGTTACAAGTTACTAATTTTTCACCGTTAATCCAGATGGGCTGCGATTGCATCGCAACTGCCTGGAAGGACCGATAATGAGATCAAGAACTTATGGAATACTCACTTGAAGAAACGCCTACTTTCCATGGGCGTTGATCCTCAGACTCATGAACCCTCTTCAGCACCTAATGGGCTGATGATAACTCCACCTACATCACTTGCAGCCCGCCATATGGCACAATGGGAAAGTGCAAGGCTGGAAGCTGAGGCTCGTCTCTCCAGGGAATCCCAACCATTGGTTCCATCATCAGTAGGAAGATCTGGAGCCGACTACTTTTTGCGCATATGGAATTCAGAAGTAGGAGAAGCATTTAGGAAACTCAACAAAAAAGAAGGCAGGACTACTTGTGAAAGTCCAGCTTCTCAAGCATCTTCATCAACAAAGTTCGGATCTACTTCAGGCATCACAACTGAGATGGATGTTAGTTTTGCTGCCTACCAAAATGAAGATACAGAGTGGAAGAACAACCAACCATATACAGAAGATGTCTTGCAAGGATACGATGATACCTCTAGCTCCAGTGGATTGGAGGATTCTTCTGAATCAGCACTGCAATTTCTATTGGATTTCCTAAGTAACAACGACATGAGCTTTCTTGGACACAGTGATACCTACAGCTTGTATCCTGAATTCTTGAGTGAAAGCTCCTTTAAATGCTCTTCAGCAGAACATGAAGTTGGCTTTCTCTGAATATGTTAGTCGCGATTCGCGAAAGCCTAAATTGTCAAAAAAATACTGTTCTTTTCTAGTAGGTTCAGCTGCAGAAAAGATTTGTATTTTGACTTCACTATGCATTATTAGCCATCTTGAGTGGTATGTAAGCCAAGACATGTCAGGCAAATTTTGGTCACCATGTCTTGAAGCTCATATTTTGTAGTTATATCTTTTGCATAGCTAAAAACATTGGGAGAATCTTTGTTAACTCATTTGCTAGTAAATGGAATTGCTGTTGACGTTTCAGCTGATTGAAGTTCTAAACATTTCAGAGGTGCACCTTAGACACGGTGTAATTCCACGAGTGAGGTTTAGGGAGGGTGGTGACGTAGCCTTATCCCTACCTTGTGAAGGTAGAGAGGTTGTATCTGATAGACCTTTGGCTCAAGTAAAACATATCAAAATCAGTAGAAACGGAAATATGGTAGTGACAATAGGCAGGGGATTGATGCTAAACAAAATCAAATCAAAAAGGGACCTCACACACATTGACATTGAATTCTCCAGAAACACATACAGGAATTGTTTTCCTAAGCAGACTTAATAAGTTCCTATACAGATTAGGAAGCATTACAACAAAAGTGGACACGTAAAAGAAAACACGCGAAACAACAGCAGGCAAGAAAATATACAATAATGGAAAAAAGCTTTTATCATCCAACACATCCAAGTAACTTCTTAGGATTTTGCCCAGTGGCGCGATATTTGGCAGCCATCTCCTCCGTTTTAAGAATTTGTTCCCCTCGTTTAGCTTCAACCGTGGCTTTCTTCTCTTCTGCTTCCTTATGTACCAAAGCTTCTTTATTTTTCATCTTTTCTGCATATTCTGCTTTCTTTTGCTCTAATCTTACCTGCAGTTGCACATTCAAAAGCATGACTCAACAGTATCATGAATTTATTGTTGACACTTGACACACATCATCCATGCACTAGGTCTATCTGACCATGCATGGGCCAGTTTTACGTGGGGCACCCTCAATTAATGGTTAAATGGACCATGGTGGAAATATTAAATACATGAATGTGGCATTGTCTCTGATCACATTTGCAGTAAGCTCACAGAAATTCACTTCAGTGTGTTTAATACATAAACACGCGGAATCATTTTTCCAAGAATAATTTGATTATGTAATACGTATTCGAAAGGTTAAATTGCTTTCCTCTTGACAGGATATGATGTCTAAAATTGATCGAAAATATGTATACTAAACATTGTACATATGTTTACCTCAAGTTTTTTCAGTTTAGCATCAAGATGTGCTTTCTGTTTGTTCTCCCATGCTGCAACTTTAGAGAGCTTCTTTTGAGCCCTGTTCAGTCATATACAGTGTTAAGATAACACGATCAGTTGAATTGCTTGAAAAGCTTTCGTGCAATTAAAAGAGTATACTAAAGTTGTTCTACTTATGTTCTCTCATATAGGCAAGAAATCAGTTGTATGATAGCTAACAACATATAGGAAGTTATAGAAATCCTACTTGTTATCAACTTTGCTTTTTTCGCTCTCTTCCCATGCCTTGACAAACGCAGACTTCTTATCGTTATTAAGCTGTGCAAGAGCAGTATCTAAAGAAAAACAAGAAACATAACAGTTGTTAGTTGAGATGTATTAAGAAACATGAGAGTTGTTAGTTGAGATGTGAATACAAATCATTCAATTGTAGTATGAAATTGTTGATACAAAATAAACATAAGCGACTTTTACAGGTAATTTGCTATGCTTGGATGTAAGGTATTTGAAGAGTTCAAAGTTTTTCCTCGTATGGCATCTGAACCTAACTCAACCTCAGAAGTTAGCTCATGAGGGGAGGATCATCCAAACGACCAAATCTATATAAGTTCATTCCCTTGGGGATAGACATGGACTCTGATACCATATATATAGGATATGACACTTGGGCTCGACTCCAAAAGCTAGCTTATGAAGGGAGGATTGACCAAATCAATATAAGTAGACTGTCAGTCCATCTTTCAACCAATGTGGGACTCTAACCCACCCTAACACAAAAGCTAACGTCATACTATTATCGTATGTTATGTCTAATGTTGCAAAAAATGATTAAGTTCTAGTAATTCATACCTCTTTCGATGGACCCCTTTGAACTTTTCATAGAAGAAGGATTTGTATCTGTCAAGATAAGGAAATGACAACATGTTTAGATTTCTCAAAGTCTTGTTTAAGTACATGATCAATTAGACACTACCTCTTTACCAAAAATGAACCATGATATATGCAACACAACTTGTATATCTCAGAGGGAAGGTAGTTTGGAAATGTTAATCTATTAATCAATAATATTGCATAGCAACAATTCATAAATTGAAAATATCATATTCCGCAAAAGATTCAATCCATCCACAGGTTCCTTCTGCGGCTACCTTGTTAACTAGAGTAAACAACAAATTCTTTTGTATATACATAAATTGTTGGCTTGTGCACCCTTATACAAAGGAAGATTTTAGTGTTGTAACATATATGGCTCAAAATTTGAATCCCAAGTGTGACATTATTCTTAACATGATAACTCTACTTTGAAATTATCATAAGGTGTAGCTCAGTTGGTGAGCTACTCACACCTTCACCTAGCGGTGAGAAGTGCATCGCTACATAAACTGAAAGATGATCAATTGAATATCATTCGACAAAATATCATATTATGCATATAGTGTATATAGTTAAAACTATTGTTGGTCATCTGGTTGGGAACAAGTTATATATATGGGGATAATTTATCCTATCACTAGTATACATGGTGGAATAAATATCTCAAGGATTACCTAATACCTCCAACCAAATACAAGATATAAATACATTTTATTTCGAGATTATTATACCTTATACCTCATACCAAATGACTCCTGATTAGATATATATATATAGAGAGAGAGATTTACTTTGAGGTGGCAGGGTGGTGACAGCTTTAAAATTGTTTGTGGCAATGGCAAAGGTGCTGATGGCTTATGGGGTTAGGTTACAAGGCATAAAATTTTCATCAATATATATAAATTGAAAAAAGAGATGATTTTCACTATTGCATTCAAAAAAGAATTGAAAAACTTTATTCTTTCTATTGCATTTGCATGTGTAGAAGGAACTTTAATTTCTTCAAAGATGGTTTTTTTTTCCTTCTAAGATATAATTATTAATGAGTGATTCAAAAACTTTAAAGTTGTATTTATTTATTTATTAGACAGTGTAGAAAGCGTGTGTTCAATTATAATCTATGATATATGTTTATTTTAATTATTTTTATTTATTATTAAGAAGTAGCAATATTTTTTGTGTTAAATTTTAGTTCATCTGTTTTGAAAGAATGGCTTGGAGAAAAACACGAGGGTCCAAGTTTAATGTCAAATTCATATTTATTTTTATATATATTTAAATAGAAATTATATATAATAACAATAATAAGATAATATATTCCGTATATATAATCTCACTAAAATATAAATTATATGTGAGAAAATAAAAATAGAAAAGGTCTCTTACATTTGGAGATAGGTTTAAAATATCCCTTAAATATATTACTGAATAACAATAACAACACAATATATTCTCTATATTCTCATTTAAATAGAAATTATACGTGAGAAAATAAAATAGAAATTGTCTCTTACGTTTGGAGATACGTCTAAAGTATCCTTTAAATATATTTATGAGTAGTTTTTGGTCCTATAAGTTAATCAAACAGTAAGTACTTCAAATCTGATAGACATAATTTAGCGAAGAACTCAGTAGAAGTGTAGTTTTTGTAGGTTTTTAGTTTTTTCTTCATTTCAATTTATGTGACACTGTTTGACTTGACATAAAATTTAAAAGAAAAAGAAAAGACTTTTGAAATTTATGGTTTAAAAAAATCTTAGGTATATGTGTAGTTATAAATGCCTAAATAATTTCATCAAGAGTAGACTATTTTTTAAAGTTAAGTGTTTTTAATTATAGAAATGTAACAATCTTTCTAGGATGCACGATTAATTTTATCAATAAATGTGGCACGAAAACATGCAAATTGTAATGACCAAAAAAAGAGGTTTGTGTATTATGAATTGCATAGTTAATGAGAACAAGATAACCAAAAAAAAAAAAACATATAGAATTGGATTGAAATAATAAGATAAATAAATGTGATGAGCCTAAGTTCTAATAAGGATAACTAATAGCATCAACAAATAAATTTGATATTATTGACATTCTCAATAACATCGAAATCACAAAGTAGAAGTATATAGCTGGTAAATGAATAATGATCAAATGTTGTACAATGAATTAATAGAAGACTATTTATAACCAAAATCTTAGGAGCATTATTTGCAAAACTTGGTCCACAGGCCTCTACGATTTTTCCGATTGCGATTTGAGAGATATCCGACCTATTCTATAGTCTTTCACATGTTATTTTTTCTGATTCACCCATGTATCTGATCGGATTTTTATCACATACAATATATGTTTCTACACCTTTTTTTCCATGTTGAAATAAACAACTCACCGTGTTTACTTTTAGGAAAAATTAATTAAGTAATGGAGAATCAATTAATTTCTTTTCTAATTGTTATATAAACTCACTATAAGTGCTAATAGCCCTGTAAAGGGGTCCAAAAATATCCCTTCTAACGATCTTTTCCTCTTTTTCACTTTTGCTTTGGACTCAAATTTATTTTTACATTTTAAAAAGAAAATCACGTAATAATATCATATATATATATATATAAAAGAGAACTCTAGGCTTGCCTACGTAGCGCCACCACAAATCAGGATTCCCTTTTAATTTATTTATTTCCAAAACTAGCATTCCCCTTTTATGAAAAGTTTTGACTTTTATGAAAAGTTGTGACTTTTATGAAGAGTTGCGACTTTTATGAAAGGTTGTGACGTTTATGAAAGGTTGTGACATTTCCGAAGGGTTGTGCCTTTTCCAAAGAGTTGTGACCTTTCCGATAAGGCACAATAAACATTTGTTCACACTACCCTTTGTTGTCTATAAATAGAGTGATTTCCTCTCATTTTAAAATAACAAAAATTCTGAACTTCTTCGTCTTCTTCTTCTTCTGTACAATTAAGTATTAGTGTACTTTGATCATGTTGAGTGACTTACTGACACAATTGTTTTTGTATCAATACGTTGGTACGTAAAACTGTTTCATCCTGAGAGGATCTAATTCTTTAAACCTCGTGTATTAGAGGGGAATAATTTTCTTAAGGGGACACTGTTTATTCAATGGACTCAATTTTTTTTCCTTTCTATTTCATTCTATTTGTACATATCAGGGGCGGACCCACATGGGGGTTTTTGGGTGCTCGAGCACCCATTAACCTCGTATCGAAATATATATACTTATATAAAAATTAAGACAAAATCGTATAAAACTAAAGGTGACCATCCATGCAATAAATGATTAAGTTGGCGTGTTGGCTAAAAGTGGGTGCTCAAGGTTTACATTTTGCTTCTCAGCCCGGGTTCGTATCCCTTTAAACACATTATTCTCTTCTCTTTATACCTTTTAATTTCCAATTACACTTTCTTTTATTTATTTATTTACTTTTGTCCTTGATCTATTTTTCCTTTCACATTGTCCCACTGACTTTTCTTAAATTAAATTTTGTATTTCTCTTTCTACCTTTTAATTTCCAATTACACTTTCTTTTATTTATTGATTTATTTATTTGTTTATTTATTTATTTATTTATTTTTGTCCTTGATCTATTTTCCCTTTCACATTGTCCCGCTGACTTTTCTTGAATTAAATTTTATACAAAAGTTGCAAAATTCCTTCTCCCTTTTTTACTCTAGTTTTTTTATTAATTTTTTTCGCTATCGTATTTAAATATCATTTTTATGACCAGTGTTAAATTTGTGCATTTATATTTTGTGATTGATAATTAAAGAAGCAACCATTATCTTAGAATCTTGAAGCGGTCAATGTTCATGTCTATTATGCAACTTAATCATGATTTTCCATGTTTGTTTTCTCTTTCTTTCTCGTCAGTCTAATTAGAAAAAATGAAAAGGGAAGGGAAAAATATTATGTTCTAGAGCCTTCATTTAAGTTCTCCAACTAAAAAGAAAAAAAATCCTCTTTCTCGTTTTTTTGTCTCTTTGGTAATTACAATCGTACGTGAAGGTATATTGTTCCTCCTCTTTTTTTTTTCTTGAACCAATTCAAAGAATTTTGATTGACTATTGAGTTTTTTTTAAAAAAGCACTCTTGTTGAGGAATTTTAGCGAGCAATTACGCTCTTTAATTAATACAAGTTTATATTAAAAATAGTGAGCACCCATAACCATAAAATCCTGTATCCGCCACTGGTACATATCATGGTATATTTTTTTAAAGTCATTAATTTATGCTTATGATATTAATTGTTATTTTTGAGTACATGTTTTAAACTCTGTTGTTTATGTTTCTTCAAACTTATTGTCTCTGGTTATATTGAACATATACACTTATAGTAGGTATATTCATTGTGCAGAAAATAATTATTGTACTCAGTTCTAAGAATTAATGTTTTGATATTCTATATAAAATTCTATAACTTGAAAGTACTATATATAAGCTTACATATTATCTATTTTTACATAGATATGAAGTTTCTCACTTATCAATTGAAGAATTTCATCATGCAAGTTCAAAAGTTATAATGCTTTCATGTTCAAGCGCAATATCTTTTTTTGAATCTGTTAACAATTTTTTGAATTTTTTCTTAAGACATATATCACAATTGTATAATCTATGCAACTTAAATGTGTCATTTTCCTTACAAAATACCTTTGTATATAAATTCTTATATTCTTTTTTATTTTCCTTTTAATGTTGATTAAAGAACCAATGATTTATTATTTCCTGAACAATTCATTCATTAGAGGTTCTTGAGTTATGTGGTAATGACAAATAATCAAATTCATGTTGGAATATTGCTAATATTTTTTTTAAGAATCTATTTTTTCCATTATTTTTAATGTACGGTTATTAATAAAGAATTATTTACAAATTCAAGCAATTATTATATATGTCCGCATGAAGCGCGAACAAGTTACCTAGTTATATTATAATAAACAACTAAGTTCACATGTAGTTTTGTATCCTTGTTCTTTTTCTTCTACAAGTATTTTAATTTTATTTTCTTTGAAATTTTTCATATACACGCATTCAATGATTATTTGAAAATATCTACATAAACATGAAATAACAAAACTGACTTTGTGAGCGAGTAGTTATTCCCTCTTATTAGATGCATAGAACTTTTTTAAAAGCAAAGTATTGCCAATGTTTGATCATATATTTTAGATTAGATTTCAAAAAATTATACTTAAATGCTTGATTTTAAAATATTTTTAAGTTTTCTAGGTCGGTTTTTGGAAGAAATTTCACTTTTTCTTATGAAGCTTCAATTTTTTGAAGTAAAATTCATGTCCAAACAAAAGTTTAAATATTAAAATCACAAGTTTAAAAATAAGGAAAAAAGTCTGATATACCCCTCAAATTTGCGAATTGGAGCTAATATATCCTTTCTTACAAAAGTAGCTCACATAATGATATAGATATACCTTTACCATTATACAAATAACCCAAATATCCCAGTTTCATCTAATGGATTTTAAAACATCTCGAATATTGTGGTTTATGTATATACTAGTCTCGAACACTTAAATTTATCACGAAACTTGCCTATAAAGTTTCTAAGCAAGAGTTGTTGTTACTTGAATCTACGATGTTGTAAGTTGTCCTTGCACGGTCAATGTTAGCAACCCTTCTTTTTATCTTCTCAATCTCCATAGCAAATTCATCGGAAAAAGAAGCCGTCTTAAGGCAATAAATTGAGGTTTGTAGCAACAAATTAAGAACTTTGCTATAAAGACTAATCTTAGCCTATATCTCTGAATCAGAGTACTCATGATTGTTATTAAGGGGTATTAATGATTGTAGTAAAAACATATGCATGAGACTAGTAGTATAAGAAATGATATCAATTTTTTTTACAAACCTTAACCACTAGACTAAACATTTAACCTGTGTCAAGAAATGTCAATACTTATATATATAAGTATACAATGTAATTTAACCTTTATATATAATGTTAAATCAAAATTTGACCTCTATATACAATGCAATTTTCGATTAAGGGGTATCGCTTGACCTCCCTTACCTAAGGGTGGGTCCGCCCCTACTTTGGATCATCTCCTCTTGAGATTGAAACTGATTCAACGTAGGCAATTTAGCTGCTTGCAAAGGGTTACGCTCATATTCGTGAAAATTTCATCGCTCCTTGGATGTTCTTGAAAAAATTATATAGATATAAATAGTATCTATTTTTTATAAAATATAAACTTATGGATCAAGTTTTATATTTAAAAATGTGAAATCATGACATGAAATTTTCAAATCTAAGTTTTTTAAAAAAAAAAGAATTTGAGATTTCATCTCATGAGATGAAAATTGAAATCGCATATCCAAACGTTGATTTCACTCATGATATCAAATTACGAGATGAAATTGCATATTCAAATGCTTACCCGTTTGACCATGCGATATGAAATTATGATATGAAATCATGAGATGAATTGAAGTTGAAGTTTTGTTTGGACATGTGATATGAAATTTTTGTGTTGTATATCTTCTCATAAACATAAGAATCTCATAAGTTGTAATTAAAACTATTAAAATAGTCCTATTATTTATTCAATCTTACCAAATAAATAAAAAATTATAAAATCCCATAATAAATTATTACTAAGTTATTTGTTCTCCTCTTAATTAAGTAACTGTAATAACTAACTTTAATTGATCAAACTTTAATTCAATAAAAGAATTGAACATAAATTGTAGTGTACTGGTCTTTAATATAATTTTCCCCACATAGTATGGACAATCTCCTCACGTTGAACTTGCATTTCTCCATCATATGATCGAGAAAATGAACCAACATTGTTACTTAGAGTCATTTGTTGGTCAATATCGTTCGCAACTACATTTTCATGCTCATAGACCATAAATATTTCATTAGTCCTTTGGTATTGTCGCAAATAATTATGTAACACTATACAAGTTATGATAATTTTCACTTGTGAGTCAATATTGTCTTGTTTCACTTGTGTGCAATTACACATTTATAGTGCATAATTTCGTGCTAAAATCAAACATATTAGAAGTAGTGATTGTTAAACATACATCACTAATTTTGTCCTTTTTAATATTAAATTACTTTAAACATTTTCATATGTAACTGAAAGAGAAGTTTTTTTATTATGAAAAATTAAAAAAGTGTTACTCCCTCCGTTCTTATTTATATTCACCAAATCAATTCCTACTTTATCATTTATATTCACCAAATTTAAAGTAATAATAAATTCTAGGCATAATACATAAACATGACCCTTAACTTGGCTTCATCGAATAACTATGCCCTCCAACCCAACTTTGAATATACACAAGTAGACATTTAAATATGTATAAGATTGAACAAGTGCACACAATTGTCCTACATGACACAATATACGTAGGATGCCATGTAGAACACAAAATTGCCATATAGGACAAATGTGTCTATTTGCTCAATTTTATACAAGTTTAAGTGTCTACTTGTGCACACCCAAAGTTAAATGTCATAGTTGTCAACTGACGTCAAGTTAAGGATCATGTTTATGCATTATGCCTAAATTTTATATTGTTGAGAATAATAAATTTTAAAAAGTAATGATGTGAAAATTAATTTTATTTACATATGAAACAAATGGTTAGTAGATATAAATGTGGAGTTATTTTAACAAAATATAAACTTGTGGGTCAATTTTTATATATTAAAAATCTCAAATCATGATATGAAATTCCCAAATCATGATTTTTGGAGAATATGGAATTCATGAGATGGAATCAATATTAAATTGTATGTCCAAACGCTAATTCCATCTCGTGATTTCATATCGTGATATGGTATCGCATGACCAAACGCCTACTCAGTGTCATTTTTATAAACCTCAACGTTTTATGTCTTTTAACAAAGAAGAAAACGATTATCAAGAAATAAATTGATGAAAAAATGCATTTTAAGATGTGACATAGCAATCCGTTAAATTCAGAATAATTAACTAAATTTCACTAAAGATAAGTAGATTCGCATGTATCTAGGATGCATAGACAAATCTCGCGCACGCACCTCTCTCCCATCTTGTTTGTCACTCTCTTATCTTGCTCGCGTATCTGATATGTGAGATACATGTTAATTACACTAGATTTTTTGCTAGTGTTATTGAAACAACACCATTGTTTGCCATATTTGATTTAAAAATCTTCTCATTTTCTTGATGCTATAGAATTATAAGTTTGAAAAGAAAAAAAAAAGAGTTGGCGAGCATTTTCAGGCCCTACCAAATGAAGGACCGGCCCATCCTAGCCTTTCAAATTCATTTGCCCGTGAGACTTCGGTCGAATAGGGCTGGGCCGACCCTTTTTGACAGCTCTACTTTTGTGTATCAAACACACAAAAAAATGTCTTCCAAATATATTTTTCTGAAAACATTTTATTTTTTAACCAAACACACCCCTTGCCCTTACGTGTGTACTTCATTTATTTTTCTAATTCAGTCTCTTCACTGAAACTATGGAGACCGCCGGAGAAACGGCGCAAGCTCCGTCACCGGAGAAACAGTGGGGGGAGAAAGTATCAGAAGCAGTGCTCTCAGTCTACCGCCGTCTACCGAAGAAAGGAAAACCTCAAGGCCGTGAAGTCACTGTTTTGGCTGCTTTTCTTGCATCTTCACCTTCACAAGGTCCTAACAATTTTTGAAAGGTTTTTTTTTAAAATTCATCCTTTTTCCGATTTCTATTCGCTATTTTTCTGAAGAAACCATAATTGCTTATTATTTTGCAGAACTGAAAGTGATTTCGCTGGGAACGGGGACAAAATGCATAGGGCGTTCGCGACGGAGTTCGAAAGGCGATGTTGTGAATGATTCTCATGCTGAAATTATCGCAAGAAGAGCTCTACTAAGGTCTTTTTTTTCTTCTACTTTCTCTGTCGAACAATCTTCAAAGCAGGAATATGAAAATACCTAATTGAACTGGATTCTTCAAAATTTTAAATAAATCTGGATATTTAAAACATTATAAAATTTGCATGTTCAAGTTGTGTGCAAAACAAACTGTTTCAATCATGGATGAGGATTGAGGACTTGTATGAGTAGTACCAAAGCATTCTAGTTTCACGTGAGATCATCACCAACTGATTATACTAAAGCAAACCAGTATCGTAAAGTTGACAGACTATATTACTGTCTTGTTTTTAACAACTAATAAGGATTGGAATTTTGTTGTCTTGTTCGAGAAAGATGGAACTAACATCTTTCCCCTCTGGTAGTATTGGAAGGGGCTGAAAACTCAAAGGCGGTGGCATTCCGATCTTACTTCTAAACAGTTTCGATAAATGAACCTTGACCATCCTACCAGTCTACCCTTCACCTTAAGCAGAAACTGGTTTTTCATTCTATTCATAGGAAGTGATCGACCTACCTATTAAACTCTAAGGTGTGATTTTGTTGGATTGAGGAAAGACTGCTCAAATTGGGCAATGGAAGTCCTTTTTCTAAAATTTTAGGAGTGCCGTGCCTATGCTGCAGTGCTAATGTCTCTTTTTTGGGTGTTGTATTTTTAAGTGTATCAAGGATATGTCTAGGTGTACATGGATGAAATATGTCCTATCGTTGGTTACAGGAAAATGACTTTTATCAATATCCTTGAAGATTTTCTTTGATCACACCAGGTACTTGTATTCAGAGATTCAAGATGTTTACAATACCCATGCACATAGCAATGGAAGTGTGTTACGTGATGATGTGGAAAACTTAATGTTCCATTTGGAGAGTGATGGTTTAGGAACAAAAAAATTGAAAATGAAGCACGGGTGGCAGTTACATTTGTACATATCACAATTACCCTGTAGGTAGTGGTATTCTGTTTTACTTCTTTAAACCCTTTCTTCAACTCATGTAAGAGTAGAACTCTCTGGTTTTTCAATTTAGTTATTATACTAGTTTCTTTGCAGGTGGAGTTGCCTCACCAGGTTCAGAGCTTGCTTTATTGCATGATAGTCCTGCAAAGAATGGGGACATGATGTGCTTATCTATGCAACTTAGTTATTCAAAAGGGGAGTCGTCGGGATATACTGCTATGAATGATGGTATGACCATATTAGTAACATTAACCATAACCAGTTCCTTTAATGCCTTTCTTGAACCCCTTATTGTCATGTAGGATCTTTTGAGTCTTTTGTTACTTGGATTTGTTGGCGAAGATATGTTTAAACTTTAAAGTAATCCCAGGTGGGGGTAGGATTTTTAATTGTTTTGATCTTTTCTGCTAGAGTGTTTAGTGCTAGCTCTGTTCACTGGTCAGGCTGAGTTGGTTAAGATAAGAGTACTAACATGGATTCCTAGTCCAAGCCTGGTCGCAAGCCTATAGTCTGATTCCAGTCTGACCAACTGTGAGCACTCAGTTTATATGTTTTGGGATTTTCTTTTCTTCACTTTTTGATGATTCAAGCTCAATTGATAGGGCTTACTATCTAGATCTAAGCCCCTTCACTTAGCATGCTATCTTGATGGGTTAGTGGGGCCTCTGACCTTTAAATAATCCTATTGAGTGTGTGCAAGTCAAGAGTGGTTGTAAAGTTGCAAATGGCTCGATCGGAAAGAAGATAAATTAAGCACAATTTAGGAGATAAGATCTGGTGTGGTTTCATCATCAAGATCTAGTGCATTACCTAATTAAACTACAGTGTGCAATTTTCTTTCCTGTCCCAGTTTCATTGGAACAAATGAGATCATCAAATCCTTATATTCCTTCTTACAAATATGAACTGTTATCACCTACTCTTTGAACTTGTCTTCTTCCTCGTGAGGTACGCTTGAAATTGTTTATCAAAAAAAAAAAGAAGGAAGAAGGTTGTACGTAAGAAATTTTAAAAAATAAAATAGAACTCCTTTCCTAAATTAAGTTCTTGTCTTCATTATGTGCATGTATATTGATGGAGAAACTAAAAATGTATATTGTTTATTCTCAAAAATAAAAATGTATAAATTGTTTAATCTTTCAACAACAACAACAACAACAACAACATACCCAGTGAGATCCCACTAGGTGGGGTCTGGGGAGGGTAGAGTGTACGCAGACCTTACCACTACCTCATGGAGGTAGAGAGGCTGTTTCCGGAAGACCCTCAGCTCAAGTACATCAAATCCAGGTAAAGGGAGAGGGGAAACAGTGTATAAAACAAAACAACCAGTAAAACAATAGCGTATAATCAACAAAGGACACAATAACATCAAGAAAATGCTAAATTGTTTAATCTTTATCAAAGGGATTTACATTGATCAACGTGTAGTAACTTTTTAGTCTCTGAAGAATAGAATAATGAAAACGTTTTCTTGATCAGTAGGATGGAATAATGAAAACTATTGTGTTGAAAAGATTATAATTTCGACTTAGGATGTATTTTGCGAGTACCACTAAAGGAAGATTGATGCCTTTGTTCTTTTGCTTTTTAAACCTTTAGCCTAAGGATTTAGTGTTTGATTTGGTAAGGTTTTCTACTTTTTGGTATATCCTTGTAAGCGGGTTTTTATTTCCCTTGTTTATAAAATGTTATTACTTGACCGTGTACGCTAAAGATTTAAAAGTAAAAGGACCAAGGTGACCTTTAGTTTAAGCTGAGAGAGTATCCTGCTTGTAACTGTTTAGTATTCATCACTTATTCTGGTATGGACTTTTTTTGTAGTGTAAACGTTAATAGTAAACTCATGTCACATCAGCAGTTAGCTAACTTGAGGACCAAATTATAGCGTCCACTTTTAAAAAAAAGGACTGATCATGATGTCTATGGAATGTATTCTAATAAATCGAAAGTGTTAGCCTTTCTGTGTCTTCTACATTATGATGTCTTCTGAAGGAGTTAGTTTTGGTTTTTGAAATTACCCAAGCAACAGTTCATTGTGCAATAGGCAGATCAAATCGTATGGATTTAGAATATTAGTTTGTAGCAGTTGTTACGAACAATTGTTAGGCATAACATAATTAATCTAAGTAGCAAAGTTGACAATTAGTTGTATGGAGGTCGTGGATTAGGGTAGAAGGTTAGTAGGTAGTTGAGCGTTGTCGTGTTTTTCGGTGGGATTAGGCTTGGTGGTAGTTCGTAGCACCGTGTATGTTGTAGTATCAGCCTTATTCATGTTGTTTCTTGCTTTTTGATATCTACCATATGACGTTACTGTTCCTTTTTTGTATGCTTCGTATTGCTTTCCATATAAGCTGCCATGTTTTCTTCATTTCTGTATTTCCTTGTTCATAACTATTTTGATTTGATTCACTTTAGCCAAGGGACTTTCGAAAACGGAATCAGCCTCTCTACCTCCACAAGGTAGGGGTAAGGTCTGCGTACACTCTACCTTCCCAGACCCCACTTGTGTGATTATACTGGGTATGTTGTTGTTGTACCAAAGTTGACAATTGATGTTGGCTCACTTTAAGATTTTTCCACCAAGTACTAATTAGTGGTTGATGTCTTGTAAAAAAATTGGTTTAGGAAATCCAAAGTGCCATCTCCCCCCTGATAATTTAAAGGAGGAGAGGGAGATAATTTGGGAATCAAAAACTCATGCTCTCATGTCTCTTTATTTTTTGCTTAAGAATAATTTCAGATTTCTATCTTTTCAGGTTGTTTACCCATACCCTTTGGCACAGTCATGCGAAAACCTGGTCGTGGAGATACAACTTTGTCTGTCAGCTGCTCTGATAAAATTGCCCGTTGGAACGTGGTTGGTGTACAAGGTTCCTTATATTTCTAATTGTTACATTTGCTTTCAATAATATAATATCCAAAAGCAATGGAAGAAACCTTTAGAACTAAGGACCAACATTTATGAATAGTATGAACTTTTACCTTTCTCAAAATATATGAATAATATAGAAGCTGTTGCAGCACCTGTTCTTTATCTTGTATTTACTGATCTTTTTGTTTTATATATTTCTCTGTTTTAAAATGCATCTATATTGTTTGACGACTGCAATTGATCAATATGGTGATAAGCAGTTTCTCTAGATCTACTAAAATGATGTGTTAAATCAATCTTTCATTTCATTTAATTAATTGAGATTTAGCAGTTATATGAAATTATCGAATGTTTTACCAGATTGTTAATCTTCTTTTGTAAATGTCCATCTTTCATGGAGTTCATATTCCTATCATGAATTCCCATTTAATGTCAGCAGGTTAGTAAGAAAATTCACAAAGTCATTTCAATAAAAAACCATGGGTAAATCTGACTATTCATTATGCAATGACATGGTTGGTCTGTTGTTCACTTGTTTGGTTCATGGGATTGTGAAGTACTCCCTGTGATCCATTTTATGTGTCTTACTTTCTTTTCTAGTCTATTATAAAAAGAATGCCACTTACTATATTTTGTAGCTCTTTAATTCAATAATCACTCCTAGCATGTTTAAAGTCCACAAGATTCAAAGAGCATTTGGTACATTCTACACCTTTAGTTTAAAACTGTAAGAAGTCTTTCTTATTTTCTTAAACTCCATGCTTAGTCAAACTGGGACACATAAAATGAAATGGTGGGAGTAGTTTGTGGTGTATCATCATATGACTTTTTGAAAAAAATAAATTCCTGGTGCTTAGACTCTTAAATTGCTGAGGAGATTGTCTCATGAAATGGAGAAACCTGTGAACACTGCTCTCGTAGGTATTGTATTATCAACTTTGTGAAGCCTTCCTCTATAGTGTGCTTTCAAGATGTGCTGTAATTTCGGTGGTTGTTAAGGTACTTTCTGGTGGTTATCATTGTTTTTACTTGAAGCCAATCACTATTGTTAATATTGCAGGAGCCTTGCTTTTACTTATTGCAGTGATACTTTAATATTTAACGGAAGTTCTGTGTTGTTTCTAATTTCAGTCAGTACCGTTCTTATTGCAGGAGCTCTACTTTCTTATTTCTTGGAGCCAATTTATATTTTTTCTGTGACCATTGGACAATCCCATTTAGCTTCTAAACCCTCCATTATTGAAGATGAAGTGATCAGAGCTATACACGAGCGTGTCTTACCATTGTCCAACAAGTTAATGGATCCATTTCAAGTGAACAAGGTTTCTGCACAATTTTCTTTCCATGCTTCTTCATCTTATCCTCACTGTTTGTATGCTACATTTTTTACTTTCACCTTTGGTAGCCACTTGTCTTTGTTGCGCCAATTCCATCCGAGGAGTTTCAACATTCTGAAACTGCTTTGACCACTTTAACATGTGGGTAGGTGGCATAATATTCTTTTATCTAGATGAATTATCTGTTGGCACTGCTTTTTATTTACTTCAAAGAGTGCGTTCTAATGTCAAGGTACTCCATATGCTGGAACAACTCTGGATTGCATGAAGTCATTATTGGAACCACTGGCAGGAAGCAGGGCACTTCTGCAAAGGGCGCTATGTCTCCTTCCACTGAGTCTTCTCTATGCAAGTAAGCTCATCAGAACTAGATTTTAGAAAATTCTATAGCATTGTTAATGCTATGATTCTTCATTTCAATGGGGTAAAATTGTAGAAAATTCTGTCTGATGCTTAGTGAGGAGTCCCACATTTTGTTGTTTTAACTATTTCATGTATATACCATCGTGTCAACTAGTTAATAAAATGTGTTTTAGTACCTTATCCTTTCTGATATGTAAAAGTTTACATAGGCTTAGCCATGGTATGTGGAAATATCTTGTAAATCTTTGGGAATGACATGTCCTATGATCATTTCAGGAAGCGCTTTTTGGAATCCTTCTTATCACTATCACATAATTGCTTAGGTGAACATGCTTCTGTCAGGAACTCTTATCGAGAACTAAAGGTGACATGCAGTTTTTTGTGTACAAATGTTTACTTGTTCACTTAAAATATTGGTATCTGCATTCCTGTGGGATAACTTCTTTTCATTTTGGGTGACCTAAAGAGGAACTAATATTTCATAGCAATAAAGGTGACATGTAGTCTGTAGATACAAGTATATGCATATTTTATTAAATAAGGCATTGATATTTACATTCTTATGTGATAATTTATACTGCTCACTTTAGCTGAACTGAAGAGAGACTAATATTTTCAAGGTGATTTGTGGAAACAGACTGTTTCACCTTCTTTATATTATCTTTTGCAGGCTAAGTCGCAAGAATATAATTTAGCTTCAGAAACCTTTAAAGGCTGTTCAAATTTCAAGAACTGGTTTCTGAAACCTCAAGATTTTGAGGCCTTCTCATTCATGGCTCTGTGAGGTGAGTTGCTGCTTTAGATAGATTGCATAACTGAAAAATGACTATAATATTGGCATTATGTAAATTACGCAAGTTATTGCAAGTGATTCAGAAGATATCGAGTCTTGCTGGGACAATGGTGGATCTGTGAATGTATTCAATAGTTAAAAGTGCTTAACATGGTCCATGGGTGACGTGATTTTGCTTCATAGGCTGATAATTTGAGCCTTTTCTGGGCTAACTCCATTGAATTGACAGGGGAATTGCTGAAATCATCTGATTCATGTTTTTGTTTTGTCGAAGTGTCTATTAGTTTTGTTTCTTTTAGTGAGAATGAAGCTAAGTAATTAGGATGTCTCAGACTAATACTTATAAAAAAAATTATACTACTCAATACTCTTCTTGGAGGAAGACATAACATTATATTGTGTTAGAACTTCACAATGGTATTCGCAAGATATTCATGGCCATTTAGGAAAAGTAGATGATTAAAAGAACTTTAGTAGAGCTAGGTAATATTTTAAAACCATCCCTATTTGCCTCTTTTTAACTCTTTTGAGAGTAGTTTATTGGGTTCATGAACTGTAATTTGTGGGAGCTTTTTGCTTATGAATGAAGGATTAGTTTGTAATATCAGCTCATTAAAAGGGTAGTTTGGTGAGCAAAGCATTTTGCGTTCACCATGTGTGCAGGGGCGGAGCTACCCTGGGGCAATGGGTGTCACTCGATATCCCTTCGTCGGAAAATTACATTGTATATATTGGTCAAAATTTGGTTTAATAAATATATATACAAGTGTTGACACCTCTTGGTACAAGTTAAAGGTTTAGTGTAGTGGTTAAGGGGCTGCAAAAACTGCTTGAGGTTGTGTGTTTTATCTTTGATAGCATCGCGTATATATTTTTACTTTATATTTTGACACCCCTTACTAAAAATTATGGCTCCACGAAAGCACAAGAGGATTCTTTTTTCCAGCCCAAGCTTTGTTTGGTAAAATAACCGTAGTGTCATAAGTTCTTGGGTGTGTTCAGTGTGATGGAAGATTAAAAAATTATTTATAGGAAAATAAGTGAATTTCTTAGTTATTTTTTTATGTTTGGTATACAAGCAAAAAATATTATCTAAAAACATTTGCATATAATCTAAATAAATATTAGGGAAAAAGGACAAATATATCCTCGAACTTTCGAAGATGGTATGTCAATACCCTTCGTCATACTTTTCGTTCATCAAAGCCCTTACCGTCCAATAATCAGTACATATTTACCCCTCCCACTAACGGAGCACTGATTGTGTACACATGTCGCAATCCTATACCACAATCCGGTTGACCAATTTTTTTACCCAAATTTCAAAAACCCGCTCATAACCCAATTAACCCACCTGATTTACCCACAAATAAACTCTTTATAATCCTAAATAAAAATTCTATAGTTTATTTATTTATGTTAAACTTTACCTGCATTTTAAAAAATATGATTATAATAAGAATTTTATTGTAATACTCCTATTAATTAATGGATTGTTTTTATAAAACTTAATTTTTGAAATTATTTTTTCAACAACTTAACATACTAATCACTTTCCCTTAACAATGTGGGTCCCACATTCTCCATTATTCTTTTCTGTAATTATTCTTCTCTAATTCTTCCGTTGATTTCTTCAAAATTCTTCTATTGTTCCTCTGGTTCCTGCAATGAAGAAAAAATGGGAATTTCATGGAGTAAAAAGCATAAAAATTATCACCTCCACCACCCTCCTCCTCTGATGTTGCCGCCACCGTCTTCTTCTATTGCTCTGCCCTTTCCTTCCCTTCCCCCACCACCTCCCCACCCAACCTACTCATTACCTGTAGTTTCTACAACACTTCCCCCTTCCCGAAACCCTTATTCTTTACTAACTCCTCCTTCCCCCACCCAACTACCCGCCTCCTTCCAATTTGAATTACCATTTTAATTTCAGTCAGTCCAGTTATGGTACTAGATCTGTAATCTATCAAAATCTGTATCCTCATAATCATCCTCACATTAATAACGGATGGGGTGGGTATCAGCCTCCACCGCCACCGCCACCTCCACCTCCATCGCCCATTGCCGGCGATGCCGTATGTGGATTATCAAAATGCGAAGAAGATTAAAAATGATGTTAATTCTTCACAAGGATACTATCATGGTCTTGATGAATTTAATAAGGATTTTCATTTTTTTTTAGGATTTTAGAGAGTTTATTTGTGGGTAAATTGGGTGGGTTAAATGGGTTATGGGTAGATTTCGAAATTTTGGGTTAAAAAATTGGTCAACTCGGGTTGTGACGTAGGATTGCACCATGTGTACACAATAAGTGATCCGTTAGTGGGAGGGGTAAATGTGTACTGATTATTGGACGACAAGGGCTTTGATGAACGAAAAATATGACGAAGGGTATTGACATACCATTTTTGAAAGTTCAGGGGTATATTTGTACTTTTTTCCTAAATATTATGGGAGGTAAATATAGAGGGTAGGGGGTTGTGGGGATGGGGGCTATTGGTGGAGGTGAAGATAAAATGTGTTGGATGGTGGGGAGGATATTATTAATGTAGAATGTCATTTGCGTAACTTGTTTTGTATAACTTGTTTTTCGATACTTCCATGAAGGAAGTTACTTTCATCATTTTAAAGAATTTATTTTTCTAGAGAAAATATCTTTTAAATTTTGTTGATCAATCTAACATGAAAAAATTGAAAAACATTTATTGAAACCCCCCCCCCCCTTCTTTGAGTTAGGTTTTTCTCAGTCCTGTAGTACAACTACGTGAAAGGGGAGAACTCAAAAAATGAAACTATTTATAAGCGGCCACCGTCTTACTTTCATATCCTTGGTTATTACTATTAATGCGTGTTTACTGTTTGATACCATCAATATATATATTAGTGGTATCAAAGAGGAAGAAACAGTGCTTCAGTGAAAATATTACTCAGTTAGTCCTTGATACCATATATATATATATATATATATATATACACACACACACACACACTTTGATGGCATCGAAGAGGAACATGCAATGTTTCAGTGAAAAAACTGCTCAATTACTGCTTGAACCATCAGAGTATACAGATACCCATCAGAGTATATATACTCCGATGGTATCAAGGATGAAGAAGCAGTGGTTCAGTGAATAGTACAAGGGATAGTCGGGTAAATAGTTTGGATTGTGGATCCAATTAGCGGAGATATATTGGGTTAGGTCCAATTTGAGTAAATATTTTACCCAAGGAAAAAATCACCCCACATATATATTTAAGGGGCAATATTACGAGTTTTAAATCTATTTTTAAAATATTAAAAAAAAATCAATTTAATTCCACTTTATTAAATAATTAGTGTTTTATAATTATAATTTAATTATTAGGTGATATAAATAAAGAATCAATTATAATTATCCATTACCCCTCTTTTAGGATTTTTACCTTGATTCTTGTAATTTTTTGCTGCACACGTCAACCCCCTCCCCCCCCCCCCCCGACCAATTAGTGTTTTATAATTATATTTCAATTAGGTGAAAATTTTACAATCATATATTTATACAAAAGAGAACCCTAGGCCACCTATGTGGTGCCACCACAAGCTAAAATTTCTTTTTAAATTTATTTATTTTCAAAAACAACCTTCTCCTTTCATGAAAGATGTGACTTTTATGAAAAGTTGTGACTTTTATGAATAGTTGCGACTTTTATGAAAAATTGTTACTTTTATGAAAGGTTGTGACATTTTCAAAAGAGTTGTGGCATTTTCGATTAAGGCACAATAATCATTTGTTCACACTATCCTTTGTTGTCTATAAATAGGGGAATTTTCTCTCATTTTAAAACAACGAAAATTCCTAACATCTTCTACACAATTAAATATGTGGTACTTTGCTCCTATTGAGTGACTCACTGACACAATTATTTTTGTATCAATACACTTGTGACTAGAATCGTTCCATCCTGAGAGGATCGATTCCTTTAAATCTCGGGTACTAGAGGGAAATAATTTTTTTAACACTCTGTTTGGATCATTGTTACCCATTGTATTGTATTGTATCGTTACTATACCTACAATGTTTGTTTTGATTGTTACTTAAAATGTATTTTATTGTAATGTTAAATTTCGTTGTTACGTAACAATGAAAACCCCTATTTTATGGAACAATCGATTTGGTGTTCCCATTGTTACTTAATTTTTTTTTCCAATTATATCTTTACATAATATTTCAAAATATTATATTACCCTTTACCTTATATTATTTAATTCTAATCAAACCTCCTACCCTAGAATAATTAAGGATATTTTAGTAAATTTATAAATTACAATACAGTACGATATAATCAAACCAAACAATTAAAATGTTATTAAACAAAAACAAACAATACAGTCTAGCCAAACATTGTATCTACCATACAATACGGTACAATACAATACAATACATTATGAAACAATGGGTGACAATGATCCAAACAGAGTGTAAGGAGACATTGTGCATTCAGTGGGCTCAAATTTTTCCTCTCTGTTTCATTCTATTGTTATAGATCTTGATATACTTTTTTACAGTCATTAATTTATAGTTATGATATTAATTGTTGTTTTTGAGTACATGTTTTAAACTTTTTTGTTTATGTTTCTGTAAAGTTATTGTTATAAGTACTTGTTAGTACAGATAAAGATTATTTATTTATTAGAAAATTTAATATATCATGTTGATGTTCATCTAATTTCCCAAAATATCAAATATTAACATTTTCTAGAGGCAAAAGGATAAATTATAAAATCAAATTAAAGATGATTGATTGAAGGATAAATGATAAGATGTTATAATTGTCATTTTTTTTACATTATTAATGTTCGTTACTACGTAATTTTGTATGTAAGACAATATCGTGTTTTAATTTTAATGACGGATAGGTTTTAAGTATTATTTTATAAATTTTGTGATATCAAATTCTCACGCGAAGTGCTGATAATTTTACTAGTTGACATATATAAGACTAATAATTATAAGTTATGACATTATTTATTATCTTTCAAGTTATAACAATAAAAAGTTGTAGGTTATAACATTTAACTAAATTAAAAAATGATTTAAAATAACAGTAAAGACATTATTGTGAAAAATAAATAAAGTAAGTAAACCAATTAAAACAAATATTTTAGTAATAAATAATTTGAAAATATTAATAATAATTAATAGGAGACATACAAATAGGAGTCATAACAAGTTGAATATTTATTTTCCTTGTTTAGCTCAAAACAATTATTGACATTTTCTCTCATTTGTTAAAATTCGTTCAAACAATTTTATTTTATTTTCGAACGTTTCTTTCTCTTCTCAATATTTTCTCTTTAATCGTCACTCTCGTCTAATTCCTATTCGTTTTTATTCAATAATCTTCATTGTTTTTTGTAATAGACGATTTTTATCAGTATTAATAAAGCATGGTGGTGGATGGGTTCTTTCATGTTAGTGTTCTTTTTGATATTTTATTTGTATTGGTATACAAACAAAACGTAAAAAACAATTATTAATAGTGATATTGGGAAAAAAATATTCAGCTTTTGTTTGTGTATATTAGTTTTAATTATTTTGTTTTTTTGTTATGTATATTGTTAGATTTTGGTATGAACATTCTTTTTTTTGTATGTTTCTGGTAAAATAACATAAAATTTGTTTTGGAATTGTACGATTTTGGTATGATTGTCTTTTTTTTGGCATTAATTGGAATGAATTAGGTATACCGTTTATCTAATAAATGACAATTAATAGTTAGAAATGATATTATTTTGATATTCTAGTGGCATGATTCTGGTATGAGTAAGTGATGACTTATGCATGAAATAAGTATGATTTTGGCATGAAATAGGTATCATTCCAAATGCATACATATTTCATGCCAAAATACATAAAGTAATTGCTATTCATATCAACTACAAAAGTTCGAAATGCATACCAATTTCGATAAAAGTTCAAAATGCAAAATTTGAATGAAGAATTACAAAGTTCATATTAAAAAAGTAAAAGATATGACATACCCCGTCTTCCCATGACCTTCTAGAGTTAACCATTATGTTGAACCAATTCATTTTAGAAACTTTCACTACACCAAAATTCATTTGGGGTTCAAACTTATCTTTAGCCTTAGAATTAGCGAATTTCCTGTGTACATGAAGAATAGATAATAAAAATAAATGTATACACATTGTGCTTGTATTGCAACTAATTTTTGCATTCATTATATATATGTGCCACGTCTAGATGAAACACTTTTGTACACCCATTTGATAAACTCATTGATCAAATCCACATCAACGTCAAAACCATTATGACTTTCAAATGAGTGCTTGATACAGGAGAAAACAGGACCTCTTCTTACACTGCTTTCGCCTTCAAAAAGGCGAATGTATGGAGATGTATTATACTTGTTGGGGTTCCTGTTTCTTGGTTGCATATCAGGAGTAGTTGTCTCATTGAGTATTGGATCAAGTTGTACAATCTGTGTCATGGTCAAATCAAGATAATCATTTAGGCTTAGGGGGTTTGTAGTGGATGATCCAGGCACGTCAGCGTTATAAACATCACTAACTATTTGGTCAATTGAATTCTGAACTCCAACTACATAATAAAAAAAAGTCAATAATGTTCAAAACTTTGTAAATGACTATACACATTATATTAGGAGTGGTTCTCATACCATCAATTTGACCATCGGTGTTTGAAATATCTGCACTCTTCCTCCTTCAGACTGATGGCTAATCCATTCCAACTTTGTCAGTTTCTTTCAACTTGTTTAGTTGTATTAACCGAATGTATACATTTAAATAATAAATGAACTGGAAAATGCAATATAAAATAGAACAATGTTGCATACATATTCGTAAAAAAAAAAATGGCTCATCCAAGATTCATACCAAAATAAAATCAATCTGATATCATTTCTGCATCACTTTGTATATTCATTGGAATGAAATTAATATAAATATTATACCATTTTTATACAATTATTATATAAAAGTTTATATCAAAATCATGCACAAGAAACTAACTCATACCAAATTCATACCAACATAATACCAAATTCAAACCAACTTCATACAAAAAATTCAACATTGGTTAAAATAAAAATTGCAAAATATCTATATCAAGTTCATACCAAAATTATACAATTCTTATATATAAAGTATACCAACTTTATATTTCGTCATTATACCACAAACTTTGGAAGATTATGTATGCAATTTACCTCTTTCGTTGTTGTTTGTGTTGGCTGACTTCTTGAAGACCTAATCTCGTCGATTATCAACTTGGTCGAATTATCGACATATGCTTTCAAATCTATTCTGTG
This sequence comes from Solanum commersonii, assembly GCA_029007595.1. Lineage (NCBI taxonomy): Eukaryota > Viridiplantae > Streptophyta > Magnoliopsida > Solanales > Solanaceae > Solanum > Solanum commersonii. The sequence goes on along the minus strand of JAJTWQ010000023.1, from coordinate 6,003,722 downwards.
CTTGTCACATCTCAACATATACAAACATATACATTAATTAGGGGTGTACATGGCCGGGTTGGTTCGGGTTTTTCAAATATCAAACCAAACCATTTGTGTCGGATTTTTAAATTTATCAACCAAACCAAGAAAACTCGGGTTTTTTTGGGTTTTTCGGGTTGTTTTGGGTTTTTCCGATAAAGTATTCATACAAACATATAATTTACTTGTACTTCAAATATTTCTTTAGTCCTACCAAAATACAACTATCTAAGATGTTTCTTAGAAATATAACACAATATAATATGATTAATGACACTAAAATATTCAACAAAAACAATAATAATGAAATCGCGTAAAATAAATATTGCAAATTAACAAGTCATAATGAAAATTATCATAATTTAAAGGTACTAAATCATGCTAAAATTAAGTTTAATAAGTATTAGTTACATGACTAAATATTAAAGAAAATTAAAATTAGATTATGTATTTTAATTGTCTAAACCAATGTAAAACTAAAGAACAAATATTCAATATTATTGTCATTCTTAGTGTTGAATCGATTTTCTTTTTGCATTAGTATTAATTTGATTTTGATTTAAGCTTTATTATAATTACCAACATCTATGGACTATAATCTTTATTGGCTCATTTATAATTATAAGTTTCAAACTTAAAATAATATATTAAAAGATAAAAACTATGAAAAAGTATAAGAAATATTTAAAAATTATAACAAAGTAAATATTTTTATGTATAAAATAAAATTTTAAAATTATATATATAAATTCGGGTTGGTTTGGTCTTGGGTTGGTTTTTTTTAGTTAAAACCAAACCAACCCAAATATAGTAGATTTTTTTTTTCAAAACCAAACCAAGTCAAACCAAACCACTAGTCGGGTTTTTTTTCGGGTTGACTCGATTTGCGATTTGGTTCGGTTTTCGGTTCGATTTTGTACGCCCCTAACATTAATAATAAGAAAATTAAAGAATTAGATGTAATATGAAGTTAATCGAAAAAGGTTTGAGAAAATAAACATTATCCTTCAATTCTTTCAGTTCTTGTCGAACCTGTTGTGAAATAATTATTTTTTTATATACTAACCTCTGCAATTTCTTTTTTCAACTCAACATACTTTTCTTCTATGCAGTGTTATAAAAAGCGAGGAAAAACGTGCTTAAAGCGCGAGGCGAGGCGAAGCGCAGCCCCTGCACATTTATTTCCTGAAGCGAGGTGATATTGAAAAAGCGCTCGCTTCTACTGTAGAAGCGAGAAGCGCAAGAAAAGCGTGAAAAAGCGCTAATTAGGGTTTATTTTTTAAAAAATTGTAAGGTTTTTTTTTTTTTTTTAATTTCTAAAATCCTTACATGATTTCATATACCTCTTTCGCGACTTCAAATTTATTTTTAGGACTACTGCGAGGCTGCGACTGCTGCTGTAAGTTCTCTACTTCTTCTCTTCTTCTCTTCTTTGCGACTACTCTGCGACGTTTTTTTTTTCTATTTTTGGTTGTTGCCAGGCCACTACTGTAAGTTCTCTTCTTCTCTTCTTCTTCTTCTTCTCTGTGAGGCTGTTGTGGCTGATATGCTATTGATTATTTTTATTTTTTGTGGTTGCTGCTGTGTGTTTTTCTATATTTTTATTGCTGCATTTTTTGTGATTTAATTATGTTTTTACTTTATATGTTATGACTTATGAGGATTATTGACTATCTATGTACTTTTAATCTAAGAATATATTACCTCTATTCAGTTATTTAATATTTTTTTATTTTTATACTAAATATCGCTTTACTTTAAAAAAAAGCGCACTTCGCTTCTCGCTTCTGTGAAGCGAGCCCTCGTCGCTTTTTTCCGCTTCTCCCTTCCCAAAATACTGCTTTTATGTCAACATCATTCCTTTCTAATGTTGCGTAATTTTCTGCCTGATGGTGACTGGAAGATTCATGTAATATATTTTGATCAATGACATTCATCTCTTCAGCCGTCAGGACTATGTTTTTAAATTTATGCTATAATTACAAAATAAGAAGGTTGAATTAAAAATTTTAAACAAAAAGGCAATCAAGAAAAATTGTTAAAGGATTTTTTGAATTAAAATTCAAACTTGGTTGCCATATGTTCTAAAAATGGTGTTCTCTAAGTAATAGAAGGTAATAGACTCCTCTGATGTCTCTCAGTTGAAAATACGAGGTGTGACATTTGTTACACAAATATCAATTGTGTTGTCAAAGGGATGACAACACTCGTAGAATCAAATCTGCATGGCTAAGTGGAATCCACCAAATTTGAAAGATGATGGATCTTTTGTTAATTTATGACTGTACCTTTTGAGCGTCAATCTGAAACATCTGGTGCCCCATGGGTAGTTGATGTACTCATTGGTCATAACCAAATTAAAATACCGTTTAGATATCGTTGTTTTAGATGTCTTTGAACTTGTCAGAAATGTACGGATGAAGTACACAACGCCAATCACCTTCTTTAAACTTATTTTAAAAAATCTAACTTAGGAAAGTTATTCATTTTACAAAAGTACTTTTTAATAAGCCTATTTGGAATAGATGGATCTAAAACAAAATCACTGATGAGAGCACATTTAAGACCAGTCACAACTGCGAATTCCTTAGTACCAAAATGGAGTTCAGTACCGTTTATTTTGATAATGAACAGGTCATTCCTGCCATTATAAGTCGCAATAAGTAAAAATATGACGCAATAACTGACACTGCCATTTATGGGAGGGAAGTCATTAAATAGACCAAACGGAGTTTCCAAAAACTGTTGAAACTTCTCTTGACCGATGAATGTAGGCATGTCTTTAAAAACGGGTGTGTTTGGTATGAAGGAAAACATTTTTCAATTTTCTCATGTTTGGTTGGGTTAAATGTTTTGGAAAATGTTTTTCAAATCAACTCATTTTCCTCAAATTTAAGGAAAAAATGACTTCCATTCAAAACTTAAGGAAAACATTTTTCAAAACTCTCTTCCGACCCCTCCCCCCCACCCCCACCCTACCAACCCCCCACAAAAAAAATTGAGTTTATCTTTTAAAAATATTTTCAACTTTAAAATTTCATTTTTTCACTCCTACCCTCAACCCTCCCCCCTACCAGCCTCCCTCCATCCCAAAAAATAATAATTTAAGTTTTTTTAAAAAAAATATTTTCAACTTCAAAATTTCTTTTTTTCACCCCTACCCTCGACCCCCCACTCACTCACCCACCCACCCCAATATTTTTTTTTAAGTTTGTTTTTTTAAAAAAAATTCAAATTCAAAATTTCTTTTTTCACCCCTACCTCGACCCCCCCACCCACCACCTACCAGCCCCCCAACCCCCACCTCCAAAAAAAAATTTAAGTTTTTTTTTTTTAAATATTTAAACTTCAAAATTTCATTTTTTCACCCCTATCCTTGACCCCCCTACCAGCCACCCCCCAAAAAAAAATTTAAGTTTATCTTCAAAAAATATTTTCAACTTCAAAATTTCATTTTTTCACCCCTACCCTCGAATGGATCTTTTGTTAATTTATGACTGCACCTTTTGAGCGTCAATCTGAAACATCCGATGCCCCATGGGTAGTTGATGTACTCATTGGTCATAACCAAATTAAAATACCGTTTAGATATCGTTGTTTTAGATGTCTTCGAACTTGTCAGAAATGTACGGATGAAGTACACAACGCCAATTAACTTCTTTAAACTTATTAAAAAAAATCTAACTTAGGAAAGTTATTCATTTTACAAAAGTACTTTTTAATAAGCCTATTTGGAATAGATGGATCTAAAACAAAATCACTGACGAGAGCACATTTAAGACCAGTCACAACTGTGAATTCCTTAGTACCAAAATGAAGTTCAGTACCGTTTATTTTGATAATGAACAGGTCATTCCTGTCGTTATAAGTCTCAATAAGTAAAAAGTTGACGCAATAACTAACACTGCCCTTTATGGGAGGGAAGTCATTAAATAGACCAAACTGGGTTTCCAAAAACTGTTGAAACTTCTCTTGACCGATGAATGTAGGCATGTCTTTAAAAACGGGTGTGTTTGGTATGAAGGAAAACATTTTTCAATTTTCTCATGTTTGGTTGGGTTAAATGTTTTGGAAAATGTTTTTCAAATCAACTCATTTTCCTCAAATTTAAGGAAAAAATGACTTCCATTCAAAACTTAAGGAAAACATTTATCAAAACTCTCTTCTGACCCCCCCCCCCCCCCCCCCACAAAAAAAATTGAGTTTATCTTTTAAAAATATTTTCAACTTTAAAATTTCATTTTTTCACTCCTACCCTCGACCCTCCCCCCATCCCAAAAAATAATAATTTAAGTTTTTTTAAAAAAAATATTTTCAACTTCAAAAATTCTTTTTTTCACCCCTACCCTAGACCCCCCACTCACTCACCCACCCACCCCAATATTTTTTTTTTAAGTTTGTTTTTAAAAAAAAAATTCAAATTCAAAATTTCCTTTTTCACCCCTACCTCGACCCCCACCCACCACCTACCAGTCCCCCAACCCCCACCTCCAAAAAAAAAAATTTAAGTTTTTTTTTTTTAAATATTTAAACTTCAAAATTTCATTTTTTTCACCCCTATCCTCGACCCCCTGACCATCCACCCCCCAAAAAAAAATTTAAGTTTATCTTCAAAAAATATTTTCAACTTCAAAATTTCATTTTTTCACCCCTACCCTCGATCACCCCCCACCCACCCACCCTACCAGCCGCCCACCCCAAAATTTTTTTAAGTTTGTTGTTAAAAAATATTTTCAATTTCAAAATCTCATTTTTTTCACCCTTATCCTCGACCCACCTCCAAAAAAAAATTTAAGTTTGTTTTTAAAACATTTTCAAGTTTAAATTTTTAATTTTTCACCCCAACCCTCAATCCCCCCCCCCCCCCTCCCACCAAAAAAAAAAATTTAAGTTTGTTTTCAAAAATTATTTTCTACTCTAGTAAAAATAAAAGATATTTCTAAAAAAAAAGATTCATTCAAAAACCAAACACTAAAAATCTTTTCCGAAAAATATTTTATATTCACCAACCAAACATGAGAAAATAAGTAAAAAATTTACTTGTTTTCCAGGAAAACATTTTCCTTCTTACCAAACACACCCTTAATCATGCCGCTAGAATATCAAAATAATATATTTTCTAACTATTAATTGTCATTAATTAGATAAACAATATACCAAATTCATTTCAATATAATGCCAAAAATGATCAATCATACCAACATGGTATAACTAGTATACCAATTTCAAAACAAATTTTATGTAATTCTTTTACCAGAAACATACCAAAAAAAAAATTAATGTTCATACCAAAATCTAACAATATATATAAAAAAATTGACATAATTAAAACAATTATACACAAACAGATCTGATTTTTTTTTTTCAGTATCACTGTTCATTTTTTTTTTTTTACGTTTTTTTGTATACCAATACAAATAAAATATTAGAAAGAACACTAATCTGAAGGATCCCATCTATCACCATGATTTATTAATACTGATAAAAACTGTTCATTACAAAAAATGAAGATTATTGAATAAAAATGAATAGAAATTAGACAAGAGTGACGATTAAAGAGAAAATATTGAGAAGAGGGGGAAACGTTCGAAAAAGAAAAGAAATATGTTTGAATGAATTCTAACAAGTAAAAGAAAATGCCAATAACTACTTTGAGCTAAACAAGGAAAACAAATATTCCTTTTGTTATGACTCTTCTATTTTTATGTCTCCTACTCCCTTTGTCCCTAATTACTTGTACACTTTTCCTTTTTTAGTTGTCCCTAATTACTTGACTATTTTGACAAATCAAGAAAGGACAATTTTTTTTACTTATTATAACCTTAATTAATTACTTTGAAAAAGGTAGAACTTCTTGAAAATTTTAAATTTTTAATTCACCCACTGCATAATTAATTGGGGTAAAATGATAAACTCACTATGTTAATCATTGTTTTTCTTAATAGGTGTGTCAATTCAAAAGTGGACAAGTAATTAGGGACAGTGAATCATTAATATTTTCAAATTATTTACTACTAAAATATCTATTTTAATTGGTTTACTTACTTTGTATATTTTTTACACTTATTGGTTTTTATTGTTATTTTAAATCATTTTTTAAATTTAATTAAATGTTATAACCTATAAGTTTTATTGTTATAACTTGAAAGATAAAGAATAATGTCATAACTTATAATTATAGTTCTATTTATGTCGATTGTAAAATTTTCACATTTATTTATGAAAAGCAAAAAACATTCAAGACAAGAACATTTATCTTTTTGGTTTCATGTATATAAGTGTGTAAGATAATTTTTCGTGGGACTAAGAGTGTCACCGTCTCTTCCTTCTAGGCCAAAATGGTGAATATTAAAGTTTTATTCACAATGAATTTTGTGATCGAAATATGTGTAATGTTAGTCATTATAACTATTTTTCGTTTTAAATGAATTGTTGTCTTTTTTTCCTCTTTTGAATGATTTTTTTTTACCATATCAAATCGAACCGAAATCGATAACAACCAAATCAATAAATGAATATATATTTGATTTGCTTTGATTTTGATTTTAACCAATAACCAACGCAAACCGACGCGTGAACACCCTTACTCCTATCTCTATTTTTTAAAGTAAATTTATTTTTATTTTATTTTCTATTTTTCCTTTTGATAATCACTTAAGTAAGAAAGTGGAGAAATGACATAAATAGTCATTTAACTATAGTATTAGGTCTAAAATGGTCCCTTAATTATACACTTAACGGATTTAGTCCTTTAACTATTCAAAAACTTATCAGCTTTGGTCCCTTAACTATACACTTACCGGTTTTAGTCTCTCAACTATAAATTTACTGATTTTAGTCCTTTAAGTATTCAAAAACTTATCAGGTTTGGTCTTTGTCCATTTTTTTTAATGCAAATAGCTTAGGTTTATATTGATAGAATTCATGCCTCGAGAAATAAAATCCTTTAGCAACTTTTTCTGTTGTTTCTCTCTCTCCGCTACTTTTTCTTCAAATAAACCTTATGCGAAGAACCTTAACCTCAATGATTTAAAATAAAATTTACGAGGAAAGAAAATATAAGTCATAATTTTATTCAACAGAGGATAAAACGAAGCATATTATTACTACTAATGACTTGAATATGCTAAACTTTATTATAAAAAAAAAAATCATTGCCCATTAAATTCAAAGTTTGTACTCCAACGACTTCATTGAACGGAATTTGTTTAATTTTTCAGAAATTAAAATTTATAAAATGGTAGATTTGCAATTTTTTTCAATTTTTTTTAAATAGATCAATTTTATTATTCTATTCATTTTATTTTACTTAAAGAAATTTGAGTAAATTAAATAAAATTCACACTAGTTGGCATATTCAATTGTGGATTCAAGTCATTAACAATAATTATATGCTTAATTTTATTCTCCATTGAATAAAAGTAGGATGTATATCTTCTTTCCTCGTTAATTTTATTTTGAATAATTGAAGTTATTGTTCTTTTCATAAGAGTAGTTTGAAGAAAAAAGGACGGGGATAGAGAAACAACTTAAAAAATGGGTTAAAGATTTAATTTCACGAAGATTTCGATCAATATAAACTTAAGCTATGTGTATTAAAAAAAGAGTAAAGACATAAAGACACAATCAAAGTTGTCCCGTATTTGCATAAAGACACCTTAACTTTCCAAGTGCCCTATCACCCCACAAAACTATTTAATATCGTTGTAAATGGGCCATTTTGACCCATTCCCTCGTCTATGTAGTGGCGCGTGTTGCTCACTCCCTGTGATAGAATTCAATCCGACCCGACCCGACCCGACCCTATTCTTTGAAGAAAAGTCACCTTCTCCTTTTCTTTTCTTATTTCTCAACTTTCCATAAAATTTGAAGAAATAGAAAAGTTTTCTCGCCGTGTTGGTGTTGATAATCTCGTTGTTGATGTGTCTTAGTGAAGATTTTTGGAGGGACAAATAATTGAAGGTTTAACAGGTTAGGGTAGATCATATGATAAATATCTTCTTCTTTTTTCGATTATTATGATTTTAGGGATTATTATAGTGTAAAAGTGTTGAAATCGACCTACTATAGTTGCCATTGTTAGGATTTTATAGTTTTTCGTTGTGTTTTTGAGTAATTGCTACTGTAGGGCTATGGAAAAAACCATGAAATCGAAAAATTAGGGCTATCAATGGCTATTTTGGGTTTAAATTTGGGGAAGATGATATAAAGTGATTAAATAATTAATAATAAAGAAAGAAAATGACATGTGGCACTTTTAAACTGGTCCATGGCAGTGAAAACGCTGCATGACTCGTCTCATGTGCGTGGTAACAACCCAGACGAGGAAATGGTCAAAATGGCCCATTTACAAAGATATTAAATAGTTTTGTGGGGTGATAGGACACTTTGAAAGTTAAGGTGTCTTTATGCAAATACGGGACAACTTTAATGGGGTCTTTATGTCTTTTCTCATTAAAAAAATGGACAAAGATCAAACCTGATAAGTTTTTGAATACTTAAAGGACTAAAATCGGTAAGGTTATAGTTAAAGGACTAAAACCGGTAAGTATATAATTAAGGGACTAAAGCTGATAAGTTTTTAAATAGTTAAAAGGACTAAATCCGTTAAGTGTATAGTGAAGAGACCAAGTTAGACCTACTCCTATAGTTAAAGGACTATTTATGTCATTTTCTATAAGAAAGTGTGATGCACTCTAAATTTTATAAACGTATTCAAATTCAATGCTTTAATTAGAAATCAGTGTCTGTTTATAATAGTTGACCAAAATTTCAATTCTAGTTTGAAATTTTAACTACAACAATCAAATTCTTTTAAAAGTTAAGCTTTCAATTTTGAATTTTTACAATATCAAACTTTCTCATAAATTTATATTTTATATAAAAAATATATTGATTTTTTTTTTTAAAAAAGATACACGCTCGATATGAAAAAATTATTCGTACAATGTGTAAGGATTATATATATGTGTGTGTATTTGAAAGTTAATATTATAACATCTAATCAAGTTATAATGTGGTATTTTAGAATATTGTATTACATTGTTTAATTATGAAATACAGTTTGTTCATTCAATAACTGTATAAGAATCGATTTTTTTATAAGAAAAAATATAATAGAATTTCTGAGATTAAATTTAAAAAATTAAGGACCCAAAATAATTTAATCCGTGTATCAAAGCGCATCAAGTCATACATCCTGGAAACGCTGAAAATTCTTTCAAGCAGAGAAATTAATTACTTACCTAATTAAGGGTGAATAGAGTTTGGACATAATTTGATCTAGTAATGCTGTAGTGGTACTACTCTATATGTAATCATTCAAGAAAGTAATTAATTAGGGACTTATAACCAAGTATTGAATCAGATTATCAAAATATTAACTTAGAAAATTGAATGTCTTAATAATATATATATATATATATATATATATATATATATATATATATATATATATATATATAACTACTACTAGATTCTCATTAGCTATTTCTCCTTAATACCCCCCCCCCCTCCCCAAACCCCCAACCAAATGAAATGTGAAAATTGAAAAAACTTTTTCATTTTTTGAATTTTTGGAATGGTATTTCTATCCTCCACAAAGGTAGAAAATAAGATCCACATATATTTCATCTTCTTCAGACTCTACTTGTGGAATCACATTGGTATGTTGTTATTGTTTATGAAATTAAAGTAGAAAAAAGGACCTCTTTCTCCTCTTTTTTTTCTTCGAAATGTGAAACTTGAATTTTCTTTTTTTGTTTTCTTGAATTTTTTTTTAGAAATAACTTTAGAGACAAATACATTGTTAGAGCAAAGTCTATTATTTTAATAGAACTTGCATACGAGCTATTAACTCCGCCTTTGATTTTAAGTGTAATACTCCAAAGTTACCCTTGATGACTTAATTATTGAATACTAAATGTCTAGACAAAAATTTACTCTAGTAATCTAAATTTATTAAAATAAACAAATTAATGCCACAAAAAGACATTTTTAAAGTCCACTTGAGAGATTATCATTTAAACAAGTTTGATTACAATATATTCACATAAATAAATATACTATTAAAAATCATAAAGAAAGCGAATGTTATAAAATTAGAAGATCTCTGAAATTAACCAAAAAATTAAAATAGCAAAGGAGACTTTTTCAAGTCAAGTTTGAGTATTCTTATTTTTTTCCCCTTCCCCTCCCTCTATATAAATAACATTAAACTTGTGAGTTGCATTTTATTTATAGGTAAGAGATGAAGGAGATTTTGTTGAATTCTTTTTGGAATAAAAGTAATAATATTATATCAATTGTGGGAGCAAAATGGAAATATTTGAAGAGAGTTACAACAACAACTTATGTGACATTGTTGCTATTCTTATTTCTCACCATCACTGTTTCAGCCTTGTCCTATGTTGGATGGATTGATCTTGTAAGTCTTTTTTTCTCTTTTGTATCATCAGATCGCTTATAAGATAACTATAGGTATTATTACAAATAAAAATTAATTGCTAAGTTAATCGGCTATAAGAAAAATATATTGGATTAATTCAATCAGAATTGTAAAATAGAAGGCACTAAAAAAGAATGAAATTATACTCCTTTTGATTCGAATTTTGATAGGTTTCAAACATATGTAGATGGTCTAACATATATCATGGATAAATTAAATATGGTCAAGTAGGGGTGGAGCCAGATATAGCAAAGGGATTTATCTGAATCATTTTTAATAGAAATTATAATGTTTATACATAATAGAAAAAAAATAAATTTTGTACTACTTGATTAGATGAAATTTTTGTACCCCCTTCATTTAGTTTTGTTTGTCACTTTTCAAGAACATTTAGTAGATGAAAACTTATTTGTCAACTTTTTTACTTGTTCAGTATACATTTTGTTTTCTCCTTAAGAAAATATTAAAATTAAATATTTATTTGACCAAATTTCCTCTATTTACTAGATTTTGGAAATCTAAATTTGATTATAAGGTAGTCAATTCAATAACTTTGAAAAATTAATGATTACTTAACAATAAAGGTAAAGTGAAGAAAAGTAATTATATCTACTTTGATTTATTAATTGACAAGTAAAATAATAAAAATCTATTTAATAACAAGTAAATAAAAATAATTAGAAAAACAAATAAGTATTCCTAGACCCAAAAAAACTATAAAAACCTTGGGGTCTGAAAAAAGTAAAACCGCAAAAATTTTGGACTAAATATTTGCATAAGAGGAAGACTTATGGTTCATGTTAAAAGTATGGAATGGGTAGATATTAGCAAAATAAAAGCCTAATATAATGACTATCTCAACAAATTTTATTTAATTATTGAAACTATTCCTGGTTTTGATTAAAATATTCCTATGAAATACTTTTTGATCAAAATTTGGAATTTTTTTATGTATGTTCTCAAACATCTATATTATATAAATTAATTAATATTTCATGTTCTTTTATTTATTTTGGTTTAAAATTTGTGCAGGCAAAGTACTCCGTACATGTAAAGAAGAAAGCAGAAAGCATGGTCCCTAGTGTCGTTTTTATCGAGCCTGATAAAAAAGTAGAAAATCAACCAATGAAACCTCAAATTCTTGAATATCCATTGGATTGTAATGCATGGAACAAAACCAATACATGTCCAACAACTTATCCAAAGTCCTATAAACCCTTAAACCCTAACAACTCAACATGTCCTGAATATTTTAGATGGATTCATGAAGATTTAAGACATTGGAAGAACACTGGAATTACTCGAGAAATGCTCGAAAAATCAAAAAAATATGCACATTTTAGGTTAATAATATTGGACGGGAGGATTTATATTGAGCGTTACGCGAAATACTCGATAGAAACTAGACATTTGTTCACGATGTATGGTATTGTACAACTCCTAAGGTTTTATCCTGGAAAATTGCCTAATTTGGAGATCATGTTTGATACCGATGACCGGCCGGTTATCCCGGAGAGGGAATTCCGGCGACCTGATTCCGGTCCACCGCCGTTGTTCCGGTACTGTTCAGATTGGCAGAGCTTGGATATTGTTTTCCCCGATTGGTCATTTTGGGGCTGGTAATTAATTATTAACCTTTTCTCACGCCTTTAATATTTTATTTTATTTTATGATGATAATGTTTGGGCCAGCTTTCGATTTTGGTACTAATAAAATTGCATTTCATTATATTTTATTGAGATAGAATTTACTTATTTATATGTCAAAGGTCAAGGAAATAAACCTTCTTAAAAATTAATTTGTGATCTTCTTTATATACATATATGTTTTTTTAAAAATAAATTAAAAGATTATAAATCCTTTATGGGTTCTAATCTATTTATTTGTTTAATTTTTGTTAGTCATGAAAATCCTTACCATGAATTTTTAATATTTTATTCTAATTTTTACAAGTCATGTAAACTTATTTATGATTAAAAAATATAAATAAGTCATATTTATTACAACTTAGATTCAAAAGTCTATTTTCATCCTTAAGTATCTGACTATGTATCGCACATGATTTGCCTAGTGCACTTGATATCTTTAGTGTGATTCACACTTTACAATTTGTTATATTGAAATGAGATTTACTTTATGTAAACCAAAAAATAGCGACCGCGAGTTGATAATATGATTGTGGTTTTGGTAATTTTGATTGTTTATAGGGGAGAGACAAATATAAGGCCATGGAGAAGTATGCTAAAGAATATAAAAGAAGGGAACAAGAGAAGTAAATGGAAAGATAGGATACCCTTTGCTTATTGGAGGGGAAATCCACTTGTTTCTCATGTCAGAAAAGACCTTATCAAGTGTAATGTTACTGACAAACAAAATTGGGATACTCTATTGTATCCTCAGGTATATTTCCTCAACTTTCTAGATCATATCTTTCTACTGGTGTTCGATTTTCATTTTGAGGTTTCGATTAATTTGAATTTTTATTGCGATTTAAATTTTGAGAGTTTTTGGTTAGGGGTTGTGGGGTCCTATCCACAACCCTAATGGTACTTTTTAGGTGATGTTATAGTGCCACATTGTGTTTAACATGTTCAAAAGTTGAAAAATGGAATTTTTTAATAAAACTAAAAATAAAAATGTGTCACATAGTTTTCTTTTGGTTTTTTGACTTGTATTTAATATTTATTTTATGGGGTTTCGATTAATTTGAATTTGTATTGCGATTCAAATTTCGAGAGTTTTTAGTCAGGGGTTGTGGGATCCTATCCACAACCCTAATGATACTTTTTAGGTGATGTTATAGTGCCACATTGTGTTTAACATGTTCAAAATTTGAAAAACGGAATTTTTTAAATAGCATTTCTTTTTGTGAAAAGAAATTGAGTAGATCTATCTAGCCATTAATTCTCATACATATAATTTTACCAATTGACATGATTAAATTGATTTATTTCTTAGCCCATTACATAATAACATAATCCTTTTATCTTTTTTTATTTTAAATGACAATCTTAGGATTGGAAAAATCAATCAAAAATAGGGTACAAGGAATCAAATATTGAAGACCAATGCACACACAGGTTAGGATATATAGATATATACTAGTATAATATTCCAAATTAAAGATTTTTAATTTTCTTGTATTAATTACTAATTATTAAAATTTCAAAGTTGTTATTATTATATTATATAGATACAAAATATATGTTGAAGGATGGGCTTGGTCAGTTAGTGAGAAATACATATTTGCATGTGATTCACCGACATTATACATAGAGTCTCACTTCTATGATTTCTTCATAAGAGGAATGATCCCACAACAACATTATTGGCCTATTAGTGATAATGACAAGTGTAAATCTCTCAAGTTTGCTGTTCAATGGGGAAACAGTCACACACACAAGGTACACTATACTTTCAATTTATTTTATTTTTTACGATTATAAATATGACTCATTGGTTAATTTTCGGTCATATCTTTGAAAAATAATCATTTTATGACTTTTTTTTGTAACACGGTTAATATTACATAGACAAACAGTATCGTAAAAAATGAAGAAGCTAAAGAGCGCCTCGGCATCTCTTTTCTCTAACATGCAAGATGATCTTAGGCCTCAACAATGAAACAAAACACTAGTTCTAAATTTCAGAGGTAAAACTTCATATGATAATGTCTTGGAGTTTAATTTCACCTATGAATTTTGAAATCTCATGTAAGTGGATATCTCGAGCGTGGAAAATTTTAATATGGGCCTATCATTATGAACTAGAATCAGGATGAGTTTTGTTCTGATGTCATGAAAAGAAATAAATTGTAGCCTAACTAACCCCAGAAGTTAGCTCAAGAACACGAATGTCCAAGTCACTCATCCCATAATTGACTGATATTGGACTTCTTCAACACTCTCCATCAAAAGTATGTTTGGTGTTTGATTAGACACGAAATTCAAAGGAAAAAAAGAGAGATATTTTATGCATATGATTTCAAACAAGTCATGTACATTTGTTTGATTACAAATTATTTCAGTAATGATAAAATAAGAAGTTTAAAGTTCAATTACTTCTAAATAAGCAATTGTGACATATTTTTAACATCAGAAGCAAAAGTGCGCCATATAAATTGAGACGGATAACGTATATGCCATTTCTTTAGTTTGACAAACGTTGTTGTGAATTTGCTGAGAATTTTCAGGCAGAATCAATAGGAAAGGCAGGAAGTGAATTCATTCATGAAGATATGAAGATGGAACACGTTTTCGATTACATATACCATCTATTGAATGAATATGCAAAGTTACAAAGATTTGATCCAATTGTTCCTCAAGATGCTACTGAAATATGTTCAGAATCATTGGCATGTCCATTAGATGGTTTATGGAGAAAGTTCATGGAAGAAGGTTTAGAGAAATCTCCAAGTTATAGTGATCCTTGTATACTTCCACCACCTTATGATCCTCAACAACTTAAGACATTTGTTGAACAAAAAGTTAATGCCACAAAGCAAGTGAGGTCATGGGAGAGTGAGTATTGGTCTAGTTTAAACAAGAAGCAATAGGTGCCCTTTTTGTTAAGTTATTCAATTTGCTTATTGTATCCGATCCCTTATGTACTATTTGTCATGGAATATGTGCACTAGCTATCTTGATTTTGTTTATAAAATGCTTCTTTTTCTTCTGATAGACAATATATTATTTCGTTACGTAGTTCAATATATATTATATATAGGGAAACACATTGTATGATGGTGGTAGGTATCCTGTGAAATTAGTATGAAATGTGTTTATACACAAATATGGGCTAAAACATGTAACAAACTCAAAATAAAGGCAATTTTCCCTTCTTATTTTTTTCCTCCTTTAGGCATTAGGCTTTGAACCCACTGTTTTGATATGGCTATTTGTGGTAAAACGTGCTCTCTATCAAGAAATTCTTCATTTCCCAAGATTCGAACTCTAAACCTCTAGTATATGCTCTAACCCAACCTTTGGGGCCTCACGGGTTAGTCCATTAGGCTTTAAACCAAAAAGATGCTTCAACAGGAAACTAATTTAACATGGTATCAGAGCAGGGCCTATCTCACCCAATGTTAGGGCCCAAAAAAATAAAAAAATTGCCCAAAATTGCCCACACACCAAATGCTAAGCATTGGGCATGAGGTAGGGTGGGAAAAGCAAAAAGGCTCATATTGGTGGTTAATGAGATGGGTGATACTCTTGTATGGCTTGGGAAATCCCCCTCCCGTTGAGCTAGCCTTTGGGGGGTGAGTTAGGCTCAAAATCTAATTTAACAATCCTGAACTCGGCCTGATATGTCTCCTAACATCCCGACCTAGAATATACCTACGTCAAGTTTCACAACGAACCTCCTTTTAAGTTCAATCGAATAAACATTGTTTAAAAACTCTGCCTATCAGAGAGTGAGAAACAGAGTGCATGGTGAATATCAAAATAAATTATCTTCTCATAAACAGAGAAAAAAGTTGTTAATTAAGCTTCAATATTCATGTAAGAACACAAATACTTGTAATTTGACTGTTAATTAGTCACTATAGTGCTTCAATAAGTTACACAACCATGATTAATATAGTAAATATGTTTGGTATTGAGTAAATATAATAAAGTTACACAACCATGAATACAATTTCAAATTCTGAATCTGCCTCTGTATCTATTCATCGAACCAAGTTATGTCCAACTCACCCCATTCGTTCATAGGCACATGTAAGGCTCTCCAAACGCCTTGTGAAGCGATAACAAGGTTATTTTGACATGGTGGTTGATAATCATGTTTCTCATCACAACCCATAGTTGAATCACATTCATCCACAACCATGGCATTTACGCTTCTTCCATTACCATTTATCGTTATGTTGCTAAGACATCTCCCTCCTCCATTGTACCAACCAGTTGAAAGAGCTACAACATGTGTATCATCAGAATGATACTTATCATCACATTTTGATGGTCCGTCTCTGTCTCCATCTCCACCCTTTTCGAAACTATTCAATGTGAGAATTGCTTTAGTCTTGCTAGACACTGGAGGTGAACATTTGTAAGTAGTGTATATTTTGTCTTTGATGCAACATATGTCATCTTCTTCGATGTTACAATGCCCGTTGGGTGGCTTTTTTGCCTTAATCTTGCTACTAGGCTTGCAGATTTGCAATCTTGACTCTGAGAAACTACAAATAGTAGAAAGAATTAGTAACACAATAAGAGATTTAGTACATAATCTAATGTTCTTCATGATCAATCTTTCTCTTAATTAGAAAATGTTTGATTAGTCTATATAAAGTTTGATCACATAAAACTCCAACCTTGTGTTCAAATTTCCAATTTATTCCTCTAAGCTTGTTGTATACCCCTTCCGTTCCTTTTTACTTGTCACAGTTTTCTTTCTGAGAATCAAATTTTGAGTTGACTAACATTGTAATATTTATTTTTTCATCAAATTGATATGACAAAAAACACAATTTTTAGTACTTTTTGTATAGTTTTTGAATATCCAAATTTTTAGGGAAAATGCTTAAGTACTCCCAAGCCTATGCCCATAATCTCAGAGACACACCTAACCTTTACTAAGGTCCTATTACCCCCCCCCCGAACTTATTTTATATATAATTTTCTAGCCTATGTGAGACTATCTTGTGGGCCCAGCGCGTGTTGATAATTTTTTCAATGATAGTGCCACGTAGGCCGAAAAGGGATAGAAAATTAATTAAAAAATAAGTTCGGGGGGGGGGGGGGTAATAGGACCTTAGTAAAGGTTAGGTGTGTCTCAGGGATTTTCGGCATAGGCTGGGGATACTTATGCATTTTCCCAAATTTTTATAATGTAATCTAATTTAGCTTTGACAATTAGTCAAATTGATTGTTAAAAAGTGCGACATGACAACTAAAAAGAAACAGAGGGAGGGAGTATATGTTAAACAAAATGGCCCTTATAAAATTGATGTCTTCATCATTATAACTTTGTTTTGTGTTGCAGCCCAACAAAGATTCCTATTGGAATATGAATTTTTTCATGACAAAAAAGACAACAAAATTTGATCCAAAAACAAATTTGGAAACAAAGATAGTCTCAATCAGCTTAACTAAGACACCACGCTATTAAAATTTTCACCAATAAGCATATTCATCTATCAACGAATAATAAACATTTCATAAGAAAAGAATAGTTTGGAGTTTCAATCTCAAAAAAAGGTATAGGTTCAATTTTAAGACAAAATCGCGGAACGTAACAAAAAAATTGTTGAATTTGCATTCAATCAATTTAATCCACGTATCCTTTAAACCACGTTATAAATTCAACTATACCTATATAGGAAAGAAGATGAAGATGTGAGACGAGTGCATATTATATACACAAATATGAATTTGAATTGGTTAGAAAACCAATAGTAATTATCTCAAATTGGGAGTATAAACTTGTTTTATGAATAAATTAAAAATTAAAAAACACTCAGCCCTTTGAACATTTCTTAGGCACTTAGCAAAACTTCAATTGGATTTGGCTTATTCCATTATCTATCTTTTTTTCCTTTTTTAAAATTAGTTGGGTGAGAGTTACATTTAGAGTCTTTTTTACGTTTAAATGATGGTGGTATTAGGCCAGCTTGCACAACGTTGATTATTTCTTTTGATACCTACTATCTCTCATGAGCACATTTATCAGGAAAAATAGTGAAGGAACAAGATTTTGTATAAGGACTATATTCATAAAAGATACTAAAATGTTAAAGTAGGGATTCAAGCTTGTGACCTAAAACAATTTTTGGACCAGCTTTATAACTATATCTGAATTTTTTATGTAAAGGAAATTCAATAGTGTATATGTACTAAATATATATTTTACTTTTTGCTCTATTTGCAAAGTATAATTTTTCGATGAAAGGAATTCATTTGAACTCTTTTTCTCTTGTTATATTAGTTCTGTCGGCTTACGTAGATAGAAAGAATTCACCTAGTATTTTTTATTTCTTTTGTCTCTATTGGAATTTGAACTTGAGACCTTACGATTGTTGTTTCTCCTCATTGATCACTAGGCCACACCGTTGAATACGAGGTACATTTCCAGTGTATATTGAACTTGAATAGGAAGGCAAACATGTTCATACAATAACATGAGAAATTTTATTTTCATGTCTAATTTTGTGGCATTTGCATAGGCGATTTCAGCGTCAGGGATAGCAGTGAGTGATGAATGCAAGCTGAACTTTTCAGAGTTGAAAACGAAAAGGAACCACAGATATATAGTGTTCAAGATTGATGATTCAATGCATCTATTAATTATGTTTTCCTATTCCTTTGTATCAGTTATTAGCAGTAAGGGAGGTTATTCCTTGACTTTCTCATTTCAGTAGTAGTAGGAAGTTATTTCCTTGTTATTAGGTGGTTGGTGTTAATCCACAAATATTGTATTTAAAGTCATTTGAATTCAATGGAAAGATGAGCGAAAATTTATTCCATTTTATTGAGTACTTTAACTCGAGGTCTCTCTTAACGAATCAACATAACAAGTTGTAAGAGAAAAACATCTGATTTCATCTTGCAACGTCTCATAACTAGATCCTTATCAGGGGACCGCCTTTTATTTGCTTGCTTTTGCTTAGTTCCATAAGCTTTTTATTCATATGTAGATCTTTGTTCATTAATCAGACCAGAATATATCAAGTTGTCCCCATTGTTTCTCAGGCACTCCTAATGCCTTCCAAACAGCTTTGGACGCGTCAACAATGTTGTTATCACACGGTGGTTGATAGTCATGGACATCGTCACATCCCATTGTGGAATCACACTCATCCACAACCATAGCATTCGTTTGCCTTCCGTTCCCATAAATCGTTATATTCTGCATACACCTCTTTTCACCACTGAACCAACCTGTTGAGAGTGCAACCACCGGTGTGTTATCTGAATGGTATTTGTTGTCACATTCGGATTTTCCACCACCATCACCCCCTTTTTGGAAACTGTTGATAGTTAGAACAGCTTTCGTCTTGCCTGAAATAGAAGGCGAGCACTTGTAAGTAGTGTATGACTTTCCAGGCTTGCAACATTCTGATTGATAGCCTATTTTGCATTTCCCTGGTGGTGGTTTTATGCCTTCAATCTTCCCACTGGGGTTGCACGACGAAGGTTGTGCCATGGCACATGAAATTAGTGTACTCACAAGAATTATTGTGAGGATGATGAGAATGGCAACTTTTGGACTAGAGTTCATCTTCATTTTCTTTGTTTGAGTTGTGTTGGTGAGTGTTAATAAAAGACCATTAGGCGCTCTGTCTAGTGGTATAAATTGTGTTGGTGAATGGTGAAGGGGTTAAGAAAGGGTCAAAAATAGAACTATTTATAGTGTGACAAGTGTTGGTGTATGGATAAATTATAATGGTTAATTCGTGATCTCCCAAGAGAACTTTTATTGAAGATGCTTGGTTTTTATCTAACAAGGTAACAACAAAGTTGAATTTGTGTTGTGATTATTTTTGGCCGTAACACATAAACAGACACTCAAATTTATCCTCTGATAAGTAAACAATTCGATTGTGAGTATGAACATCTATACACCTCAAAATTTGTCTTTACTGTGTCGGTTGATGAACACTCTAGCTTACCAAATAATCATCTAGACATCTCCAAAATTTATGTGTCATGTCTGCATCGACCGTCCACAAATGGCGGACGACAGCACAAGACAACAGCCACTAAATGCCTTGGGGCATCTTAGTTAACCTGATGGAGACTAGATTTTGTTGTCATGAGAAAAGTCATGCCTATAGGAATCTTTGTAACGGCAGCACAAGAGAAGTTATAATCTTGAACAAAATGGAGACATCGATTTTACAAGGGCCATTTTTTTAAACATATAACAAATTTATAATTTAGAAGATATTGGAACTTGAAAGCAACCTCGGAGTTTCAGTGTTCTGTATATGTAGTATTGAGGTCCTATTAGAGGAAGTTTTATATTGGGTAAAAGATGTTTTTTAATAAAGATAACTCGGTATTCAATAAGGTTTGAGAACTTGAAACCTTTGATTAAGTACGAAGAAGAAGTACTCACCACTCATCACAATCTTCATTTGTGATGACTTAGGTTGCATCAGTGACAAAATTATTTTCGCATTCACTCTTGATTACTTTCTCTGTTACACATTAAGGGGTCGTTTGGTAGAGTGTATAAGAATAATGCTGAATATGATGTATTAGTAATGCATGCATTAGTAATGCTTGCATTAGTTATGCTTGCATTATTTCTTATACATTGTTTGGTTTGATGTATTGGAAATAGCAAACCTTGTATAAAGACTATTAAAAAATATTTGTTTACAAAAATACCCCCACATTATTATTATTATAATTATTCTTATTATAATAATAATAATAATAATAATTATTATTATTATTATGATTATTATTATAATTATAACTATTATTATAATTACTATAATTATTATTATAATTATTATTATAATAATTATTATTAATTATTATAATTACTATTATTATTATAATTATTATTATTATGATTAATATTATAATTATAATTATTATTATTATAATTATTATTATTATTATAATTATTAATATTATAATTATTAATATTATAATTACTATAATAATTATTATTATTATAATTATTATAGTAATTATAATATTAATAATTATAATAATAATAATTATTATTATTATTATTATGATTATTAAATTATAATTATTATAATTATAATTCCACCATGGACTCGGAAGGGGTTTACATGCACACAAAGAGGAGAAGAATTAGAAAAAAAGAAAGGTAAAACTTCCATCAAATATATGATCAAGTAATTAACTCTAGACGAAGGTAGACACATAAATTTTTTTTTTTAAGAGATGAGAACCTAATTAATAACATTATATTTCCGGACAAAAGGATGGTGATATTGTATTAAGAAATGAGAGCTAATTGTGGAAACTAATTAAGAATGGGACAAGCCATTAGAGAAAGTTTCCTAACTAAACAATATATATATAATATCTACTAAAGAGATGAAACAAGATCAATAGTGAACTAAACAAATTGATTACTAATCACAACTACATAAGGCAAGGAGGATGTGTATGTAGATAAGGCCTATTTAATGATAATGAAAGACTACTTATACAATACAAATAACTCAAAAAGAAAGCTGAAATGGAGGAATACAACTAAATCAGTGAATAAGTTCTATGTGGCAGTGACCACATTATGCAAACTAGTATCAACGAGCAAATTATTAGCAACTAAGGACAAGTTTACAAGTGCATTTGAACAACAAATATTGCTATAAGCCAACACTAAAAGGGCAACTTTAGTGATATCTATCTTTATACATTAGTATCTAAGCAACTCACGACATACAAATTTAAAGCTTCCTTCAAGTAATGTGAGACAACCGTACTCATACACATTAGGTTCAAGTATCACCCACCGACAAGAAACGAAGGATATCAATTCGGAAAGTAAATAATTTAAAAGAGATGATTGAAAGGAACCGTGATTATTCATATCATAAACAATAAACATCAACAACTCGGCAACATGTGAAAAGTAAAACATATTTATTTATTGATTTTTTATTACTTCTTTTTAGCAAAAATATAAGGACTACATTAGATACTAATAAACAAACAAACGAATTTAGAGCACTTACTCACAGGAATAGGAAACAAAGCTTAGACAAAGCTAACAATGAAACCACCCCATTCACTCATACTTTTTAAAGAAACCAAAGATGACATTTCCATGTTCAAGCATAACGTAACAGATTGGGAATTTTTCCAAGCAAGCCCCTTTAAAGTCTCATGTATTCTTTAGACAAAGAACGGATTAAAATTTCAATTTCAAATCCCTCTTTTCCGGAAACTATAATCATAAAATATACTAATTATATACATAATTATGTAAAACATGTACATCATCTAAAATTTATGAAAAGTGACAAACTATTAAAAATCTTGCAAACTATATTATTATTATTACGGAAATTTTATAAAATTAATTATTTTAAATCGTTTGAAATTGGAGAAGCTCGAAATGATTAATTTATATTGTGGAGGGTCAAAATTGGGTGTCAACAATGATTATTATTATAATTATTATAATTATAACTATTATTATAATTACTATAATTATTATTATAATTATTATTATAATTATTATTATTATAATTATTATTAATTATTATAATAATTATTATTATTATAATAATTATTATTATGATTAATATTATAATTATAATTATTATTATTATAATAATTATTATTATTATAATTATTAATATTATAATTACTATAATTATTATTATTATTATAATTATTATAGTAATTATAATATTAATAATTATAATAATAATAATAATAATTACTATTATTATATTATTATTATTATATTATTATTATTATTATTATTATTATATTATTATTATTATTATTAGGCTTAGAGGGTAGTTTTGTCATTAGTTAATCTAATGCATGCATTAAAACCATTGCATTGCTAATACCTAGAAATCCATGGTATTAGCAATACACACCTTAATACACAATAGAGTGTATAACTAATGCAAGCATTAGTTATACATAGGTTGGAAAAGAGTACCAAACAAGGTACTAGTAATACACACTGCTAATGCATGCGTTATTTTTCCTAATACACTCTACCAAACGACCCCTAAGTTTTTTGTTTCTTGTGGATTACACTGAGTATGCAGTTATATGTTGTTACAGTCTTGCAAACTCAAATGTACAAAATAATCTTAACCCCTAAAATTAGTATATAGATGTTATAATTTGTGTTAGATTTGAAATTATTCACTTTATTTAATCAACATAATTTTTTAGCAATCTGCCCTTACATAGGTAGAGTACCACATTGGTAACAGAAAGTGAATCCAAACTTAAATGTACCATATAAAAAGCAGCGCTAATGCAGAAGCGGAAACCACGCAGCCACGCAGTGAGCACAAAGCGAACTATTCTTTCGCCTTTTACTAAAGAATACCGTGTGCACGTTGCATTTAGTGGCACACGCCCATTTCTGGAGGAGTTCTCATTTTTGAGAGCCCCCTACAATTCTAGTTTTTACCTTTAACAACTTATCCAGTACCTGGTAATTGTAGTAAGAGCACAACTGTCGAATGGAAAATGGGTACATGATTTAAAAAAAAGATGATCTATTTGGATAGACCGTTATGATTATGACATGTGTTCCTCTAAGAATAAAATGAAAAGTGTTGATGTATCATTTATGATAGTTTGAAATATATTTATCCTTTTTCCCGTTTTAGAATATTCCACCAATGTAAGCATTCCACAGACAACTTCAAGTGGCATGATGATGTGATGGATCATGACATAGGGGTGTGTAAGTTAAAAAGAATTTCTACTACCTATTTAATGATTGTTTCTTTCAACTTTCAATAATTAGTACTTAAAATTCATCCTTTTTTCCACTTATTAAAAATGGACACTAAGAGCCCCATTTGAATTGACTTAAATAATTTTTAAGTCAAAAAATAAAAAGTAGGGGAGACCTACTTTTGATTTCTGATTTATTTTAAGTCATTTTAAACTTATTATAAACCATTTTTGACCTTATCAAACACTTTTAACTTATTTTAAGTCATTTTTGACTTATTTTAAGTTATTTTTTATATTTGTCAAATACTTCTAGAAGTCAAAAACTGTCTTAAAAGTAGGTTTAACCAACTTTTAAGCCAATCCAAACACCCTCTAAGCCAATTAAACATTTCTTCCTCCTGTCAAAACCATTGTCCATTATTTGGCAAATTTGCTCTCTTCTTTGCAACACAACCAGATTACAAATGTCAAATCAAGTAAGTTTTTTAAGCCTTTTGTGTTAACTCTTCATCCCAAAAAGACACCCTTCTCCATATGATGAAAAAAATAAACTTGAGTTATTCTCTTTTAGCTATCAAATTCAATTTTAGTTGATCGTGTCAAAACACCTATCTCTTAGCTAATTCATCATTTGAATCTCTGGTACCTTTCGGCTCAACTACGTTTATAACGTTCCTTCAACTGCAAATCTATCGGTCTCAGATGTATCTTGGATGATTAGTTTAACTGATGATGCCATTGAAATGCGAAAGTCTTTTGTCCAATTGAAACTCCTGCTCTCCTGCTGCAACACTACCGTTCCTTGGAGACGAGATTAACTCGTGCTGCAAACTCATCAATTCCAGCTTTATTTTGCTGTTTTTTACTCCTAAGCACTGAAACCTGTAGAAGATCACAATGATAACTATAACTGATGGTCGAAGTTAATGTTGGATGATAACTCGTGCAGTTACATTTTGCAGCAACAGCAGTCAAAAATAGTATGCTAAAGAACAGAATCAGCGCAAGTTGTGTGAGATCTGCAATATTGAAAGCCTTCTCCTCAACATATCAACACAAAAAGCTAGATTTAAGCAATACCTATTATCCCTTTTAACTAACCAATTATAATGATTTATATGCAAATCATTATATGATAAGCGCACAAACAGGTAATTATCATGTTTGAACCTCATTACCAAGTCTAAGGCACGAGCTTTAGTTCTCTAGGTTCAATTGATTAAGCTTGAAGATTAATCTCTCGTGTTTTCCAACAATTAAGCAGATATTTGTCTAATGGATGGGATTCTCCTAAAAAAGAAACAAGAATATGAACAATGACAAAGTAAATAAGCTATCAATATTTTCGGTGATCAACTTTGACCATAAGCCAACTTGCTCCTAATTAATCTAATTGTCATTAAAGAAACATTGCCAATTGTCATGCAGATGTTCCTGCCTTTACTCCCCTCACCCCTCCCAAACACACACACACACACACACAGAAAGAAAGATAGATAGAGAATTATTTAACTTGAGGTACCATCAGTTTAAACACAGAAATCATTGTATGTTGCATAAAACGTGAGAATATGCATATTTATGATACCTTGGGCGTATCCATAGAGCAGCCAAAATAACCTATTCCAAAAGATGAGGAAGAATATACAGCTGCAATCTCAACAGCTTCCAGCCTAGCCAAACTGCCCCCAACCTATGGACAATGGATTGCCAGCCAATGTGGAAGGAAGATCCTTTATTTTCTAAAACATGAGAAAAGAGAGATGAGGAAACACTGGAACAGTCTTACCAGTCTTGGAGGCTCTGCTTGAACTAGAAGGAATCCAGCACTTTGGTCAACTCCGCATTGACTGTTTTCTTGAATAGTTTGCAAAACCTTTTTACAGGCAGAAGATGGACCAGCTTGAGACCTGCAGAAAGAAACATGCAAGTACAAAAATTTCAATCGCGAAAAGTGAGATGGAATATATGTTTGTTCAAGTTCACAAATTTAACAATGAGCACTAATTTACAGTAAATTTCATGGATTTTGCAGGTAAAATTTTCTCCACCATATAGGACTTCAACAACCATATTGGCCATAGCTAATAATAAAGAGAAAAGATAACGTGGACAAATGGGAAAGCAGGTATCTCAGATACGTGGCAAACATACAGTGATGATGAGATACAGCATTCCCGAGCAGCAAATCCTTTCATTAGGTACTCTCCAGCACCACTGACACAGCATCCCACTATAAATGGAGCTCCAAAAGGTCCCCTTGACGATGCCCAACAACCTGAACCATACATTGCTGCTAGACCCACACGCCCACTTACCTGTTATAAGTTCAAAGATTGAAATAACCAATCCAAAGAACTTATCAACTCAATATAAGAAAGAAGAAAGGACCTCTGCTCTTGCAAATACAATAAAATTTGGAATCAAGGAAAGTTTCACAAAAATTTAGGAGGCTGAAGGAAATAATAGACAGTGGAAGCAAGAAAACTGTACACTCCAAGTAGATTGTACGAATAGTGCAAGGAAAAAGATAAACTCAAAGCTCAACCAGAAGCAAACATCTTGGACGAAACCAAAACTGTGATACAACCTTCTGCTTCCTTCAATAGTATAATAGTTTTTCAATATTCACTTAACTGGTGGTTGTAAAGTTGAAGTATGATATAAGCCTTTCAAGCAGTCTGTCGTGAGCAGAGAATCAAGTGCAGGAAAAGGATATACAGAAGAACTATGAAGAAGAAGAAATGAGAGGAGGGTAAGAGGAAACGATCATTCAAAGGATGAAATGATAAAGCCAACTGGTCATATCAAACCAAAAGGAAGAAGTCAGGCCACGAACGATTGAGCGTTGTAAAGTTTCTCACTATGCAAATTCCAACGAAATGACAAGGCTAACTTATACACAATAGTAACTTCTAAACAATACTGAGAAGTTTAATAAAAGCAGCGGAGGTATATAAGATGGGAAAATATGTGTATAATTTACACATAGTAATAACTTCTAAACAATACTAAGAAGTTTTAACAGAAGCAGAGGAGATATAGAAGATGGGAAAATAAGTGTATACTATCTAGATACAAATAAAGAACTTCAAGGATCTCAGTGTTGTTAGCACTTAGCTTGCACGGCCCTATGTTCACTATCCACCACTGTCAACTCTTATATATTGTATTTTAATAAGTGTGAGTTGTATCTTTCTTCCTCCATTTTTTCTAGAGGATACACCAATTAGCTTGAGCTTGGGGCATTATAGATGTTGTTTGACCAAAAATTGTGTCTGTTCTTTGATGAAAGTCCTCACGAAGTCCTTAGATAGACAAGACCTTTAAAAATGAACACAGAAGGAGAAGAGACTGCCTGAAAATGTTAATCAACAGACAATTCTGTCTTGCTAGAATTACCAAGAAAATCAACATGGATAACTGGTTCTTTCCCAAAAGGCATGTGCATTGACAAATGCAACACCCCTTTTCAAGAACTGCAGTTGTGTTCAATAACGAACTTCCACTTATATTATGACAGAATGAGAATTTTCTACTTTCCAAGTCCGAACAACAGTGTCAGCCATATTCAGGCTCTAATTACAACTTACGATAATCTTACTGATAAAAGAACTGAGGATAATCTTAAATTCATAATCTTCATCACATAAATTTAAAGCCTGAATTCAGGACACGCACCACCACCAATTGAAGTAACTAACATCCAGATAAAACTGCACCAGTCACAATCCTTCTGATTTTGAAACCTTCAAGCGTATTAAATTCATTCACAACATGCACATATATGGGTATAGCAGAAAAAACAGAAGTTGGGCAGAGAAACAGCTACTGCAAAACACTCAAATTTATTAATAAGAAAGAAACTTAAAAATCATTTCTAGTTTTATCACCTTCAGTGCTATCCCACCGCTAGAGCTTCCACAAGCCATATGTCCTTTCGAATCGAGACAGATAACCCCAACAGTGTCTGAAATTAAGTCTTCGTCTAATGCATTGAGCAAGGAGATTTGGTCACCCACTCCATCTCCCCTCAATTGATCAGATGATTGGCTCTCTACTTCTACAAAAAATGCACATGTATAAGACACACATACGCAGGGAAGAGGGAGAGAGTAACAACCAATTAACAATATACTAATATTTTCTCACTATGAAAAAATTACTGGAAAACCAAGTTGGTCCAGCCAACAAGAAAATATTGTTATACAACAAAAACATACCCAGTGTAGTCCCACAAGTGGCGTTTGGGAAGGGCAGTGTGTACACAGCCTTACCCCTACCTTGTGAAGGTAGAGAGGTTGTTTCCGCAAGACCCTCGACTCAAGTAAAACATATCACAATCAAGTACTGAAAAAGAAAATACAGATGTGAAGAAGATAAGCTAAAAATAAAATAAGAAGAGCTTTATCAAAAAAATAAGAAGAGAATAGAAGCGACAACAAATAATACGGTAATCGAAGCAAAGGACACAACAAGGTAATAATAAAATTGAAGAATAAAATAGTAGGAGAGTAATAACAACAACACTGATAAGGGAACTAGACAACGTTCCACTACCTACTACCTTCTACCCTAATCCTCGACTTCCATATCCTGCTATATAGGGTCATCTCCTCGATAAGCTGCAAGTGCGTTATGTCCTGTCTAATCACCTCTTCACAATACCTCTTTACAATACTTCTTCAGTTACCTTTACCTCTTCTCATACCCACCATTGTCAATCTCTCACATCTCCTCACTAGGACATTTGTGCCTCTCCTCTTAACAAGTCCGACCTATCTCAGTTTTGCCTCCCTCATCTTGTCCACCAGGGAGGTCACTACCACCTAGTACGAATATCTTCATTCCTAATCCTATCTCTCCTAGTATGGCACACATCCATCACAACATCCTCATTTCTGTTATTTTTATCTTCTAGACATGCGAGTTCTTGACCAGCCAAAACCTCGCCTCATACAACATAGACGGTTTGAAACCACTTTATAGAACTTAACCTTTAAATCTTGGCGGCGGCACATTCTTGCCATGCGGGACACCGGATGCAAGCCTCCATTTCATCCACCCCACTCCTAGGGGTGTGCACTATTTGGATTAAACCGAACAACCAAACCAAATCAAACCGAATTTTTATTTGGATTGGTTTTTTGGTTTTTCGGATTGGTTTTGGATTAATAAATTACTTTGTTTGGTTTGGTTTCGGATTTTAAAAAATAAAAACCGAAAAACCAAAAAAAAACGAATTTTATTTATATATATATATATATATATATAATGTTTAGGCTTAGAATTAAGTTGGAGTTAACCACTTTTGTCCCTTTTTGGTTATTGTCTTTCATGATGATTACGTTTATATTTTATGTTTGAATTACATCTATAATAGGTATACTTATAAGTATTGTATTTTAAGTTTTACTTATGATTTATATTAGAAAGTATATTTAAGGGATTAAATATTATTACTTTGGTTATATATGTTATTAATTATTGACATAACCGAATAACCAAACCGAAAAAAATCGAACCGAATAGAGGAAAACCAAACCAAACCAAATTTATTTTGGATCGGATTGGGTTACACTTTTACAAAACCAAAAGCCGAAAATCCAAACCGAATAGTGTAAAACCAAACCGAAAAACCGAATGCACACCCCTACCCACTCCAATATGATGTGTAACATCATTGTCAATCTCCTCATTTCCTTGGATTATTGACCCAAAATACATAAAACTTCCTCTCTTAGAGATGACTCAAGTATCAATCTTCACTTGTTCATCTGCTACGTGTGTTGCGTCACTCAACTTGCACTCTAAGGGTTTGTTTGGAATGTTGTACGAGCATAAATTGTCCTTGGACAAAAATTTAATATTGTTTTATCTCTTGTTTGGTTATTAATGGTGGGATAAGTATACCAGAATTAGTTATTAGTACTGGGATAAGTCATACCTAAATTAGTTATTAGTACTGGGCTAAGTTATACTTTCCATAGAGTGGAATAATAATACTAGAATTAGTTATCCCACGATAAAATAATGAAAATGACAAAAATACTCCTAAGGTTCCTCAAACCCTTTTTCTACTAAATAAGGTGGAGGGTATTTTATTTTTTATTTTAAAAAAAAAAACTTCCTCTTCTTAGAAATTATGCAAGACATGTTATTTTTAAACCAACAAACCAAGCAGCCAATAAGAAATAATAGCAGAATAACTAAACTCAACATAACTAACCACAACATTACTAATCTCAGCATCACTTGTCTTCAAACCAAACGACCCCTAAGTACTCTATCTTAATCTTGATCAATCAAAACGCTTTACACTCCAGGTCTTTCTCTAAATCTCCAACCTATCGTTAACCCTGTTGTGTGTTCGTCAATCAATGCTATATCATCTGCAAATAACATACAACATGGCACTTCCCCTTAGATATGTCGCGTCAGTTCATCCATCACCAAGGTAAACAGAAATGAGCTAAGAGTTGATCCTTGGTGTCCATCAAAGTTACCCCTCGAGACCCCAAACACCTCTCTAGCTATTTACCTAATGCAAGTAGTGTCCTTTCCTGCATACTATTTGCATCCGCACTACTGCCCTAAGCCCCCATCGCCATCAACTTCTCCCCATCTCCTAAGCTCTGGTAGTAAGCAAGCCACCTCATTTGTACCTCGGTAAGAAAATAGTGTTTATATGGAAGCATTTTATTGTGTGAACCTTGTTGACTAAGCAATTATGTAATAAAGTAAAATGCATATATACATATATATATATATAGTCCTTATCACCACCGCAGTAATTCTCCGTCAGGCTATGAACAGTGTTTGCTTTCATGACCGTAGTCTCATGGCTACTTCTTTATTGTTCCTCCTTAGGCCTGAAGTTCGCAACCTTCACTTATGACTATTCATGGAATTTAGAGAAGATAGGTATATAAACCTTGTAGATTTTCTTTAATTTGTTCTAGATTAAAACATTTACAAGAGATTTTCTTTAGATTTTCTCTTATAATTTCCATTTTCTTTTTCAAGACTATAAGGATTTTGTTTTCTTGGGACTTTGATAAAATGTCCGCAAGGTGTTTTAAGGCTTATCATGGATAATACCTGATGATAATCCTGAAATTGTTGGAGAAAATCAGAAAATAATCAAGAAAGGGCAACTTTAATACTTAAAGACCCTAGTATCATCATTAGAGTAAAACCTATGCTTTATAACGAACATGATAAAATTGAGTTTAAAATACAACTCAAAGAATTAATCAACCTAAAACTGATTAGAGTAAGTAAAATCCCTCATAGTAGTCCAGCGTTTATGGTACGAAATCATGCTGAGATAAAAAGAGGAAAGGCTCAAATGGTTATAAACTACAAAGAGCTAAATAAAAATTGTATATTTGACGGATACTTTATCCCAAATAAAACTAATCTCATAAACCTCGCAAAGGGAAAAACTTATTTTTCAAAATTCGACTGTAAAAGTAGATTTTGGCAGATAAAATTAACAGAAGAATCCATTCTGCGTTTAGTACGCCTAATGGACACTACGAATGGATAGTGATGCCTTTCAGATTGAAAAATGCTCCACAAATTTTTCAAAGAAAAATGGACAAAATCTTCAACGAAAAAGAATTCTTAATAGTATTCATAGACGATATACTAATATGTTCGAAAACATATCAAAAACACCTAACACATCTAAAAGAATTTTCAGAAATATGTTTAAAAAATGGGACTATTCTAAGCCAGAAAAAGGCGGATATAAATAAAAATGAAATAGAATTCTTAGGAATGATTATTTCAAAAAATGGAATTGAACTCCAAACTCATATCTCTAAAAAGATTATAGAATTTCCTGATAAATTAACAACTAAACAGGAAATACAGCGATTTCTAGAATGTCTAAATTATGCAGGAGACTTTATTCCAGAATTAGCAAAGAAAAGGAATATACCGCAAAAATTGATAAGAAAATCCAATAGACTGGGATGGACTGAGGAACACACTCAGTGAGTTCAAAAATTAAAGGAAGAATGTTCAAAATCATTGGGGAGCATTGTTACAAACAGACTTAAACGAAATCTGCAGGTATACCAGCGGAACGTTTACTGAAGCAGAAGTCGGGTACTCGACTAATGAAAAAGAACTAACCATTGATAGGGGAATAAGAAAATTTTCCACTTTTCTTTTACCTAAACAATTCATCATTAGAACTGACAATACCCAGGTATCAGGATTGATATTCAATGAACTTCCTTATGAGCCTCAATACAGAAGATTACATCGATGGCAGGTTTTGTTGTCATTTTATTCTTTCAAAATTGAATATATTAAAGGAATTGACAATTCTCTTGCAGATTTCTTATCAAGAAACGTCCAATATGGACAATCAGACACAAATAAAAATGCAACAGGTGGAACAGTCCATAGATGAAAAAAGCCACAAGTTATTTAAAATTCGAGATGAATTAGCAAGCTTGTCAGAACAAGCAAGATGATGCAGTACGAAATTAGCCAACTCAGCGCTGACTAAGCAGAAAACATGAGTGAATTTTTACTCTTATGTGAACATTTGGATGCTTGTCCAAAAAGGAATTCAAATCCAAAAGGGAATATCACTCCCAACAAAGTGGTAGGAGATGTCCCACTAGCACCTAGTGCCAAAAACATCTCGACGGTAAGCACGGATATGCCGAAACCTAAGTCTACGGACGAAGGAAAAAGCCGAGCAGAGGAAAAACCAAAAGATGTTATTTCTTCAAATTCAAAAGAAGGAAAAAGCACATCTTCAGCAAAAACTAAAAAAATTATCTATGGGAAACCAAAAAGTAGCACTAACAGAGCTTCTTCGGGAGCAAAAGTATTTTCATCTTTTCAGGTTAGAAGGCAACATCCCAAAGAAGAAGAATATCTTGCATTCACAAGAAATATCTATAATCTCCCAGAAGAAAGTGAAGAAACATATGGAGTTCTAGGAACAACCAGCTTGTTTCCGCGAATATCTATATTCCCAAATGGGTCACCGAGTTTTACAGCCCAATTATTCAAATTTGGATACTTAGATCGGATTTATGTTAAACCAGATTTACAGGATCTATCCAAATTACCACTACAGCTGATAAGTTCAATAAAGAATTATGCAGAAGGCGAAGGTGTTTATTGCAGGTTCTTCAGCATTTCAATGGAAAACAAGGATTTGCAATTATACTTCCTAACAATCAATTACATAACAGTGGAAAAATTAAAAGAATTTAATGTCAAAGCCACTGGAGTTGATAAGAAATTTCCACATCTAAACAAAAAGTGGATACAGACCAGGAGAGCGTTAGGAATTAAAGCTTTATACTTAAACGTTTCTATAATGAAGATTTCAGAGTCTTAGACCATGATCACAATTGGGTTTTGATGATTAAAGGAAAATCCAAGTCCAAAACATTAAAGGAAAAAATCTTTGACATAGAGCTTCATAGACTAGAAGCAACGGAGGAAACATGGAAGCTTGCTTGCAAGTTTCTAGACCACAAACATTTAATAAAGAACGATGAATCTGAATAGAGTCACAGCTAGAAACAGACAGCTGTAAAAACTAACAATGTAAACAATCAGCCAAGGAACAAAACGAGTGACGTAAGCACATACATCATAAAGAAAAAGACAGAACGAGAATCTTATCTCGTAAAAGAAGACAAGGACAGGCACATGAGCAATTCTTATCTCAAAGAATCTTATCATGTCAGCCATTTATTCTAAAGACCATTGGTGAAGGACTAGAAAACAAATTATATAATAATTTAGGGAGGTCCTTACAAAACTAAAAAAATTGTAATCAGTCCCTCCTTAGATCTATAAAAGGAGAGGAAGGTCTCACCAAAGAGGCATACCACATTTTCTTTAGAAATCCACCAAAGAAAAATGTTAGGTGTCTTAAAGAGTGAGTAGAAACTTCTCCCGCCAGAAAAAAGTATTTCTTGTTATGTTTTGAGAATATATAAAATAGGTATGGTTTGTATGTGAAAATAATATTATGAAATAAACAGTTTGATTTCTATACCTATCTTCTCTAAATTCCATGAATAGTCATAAGTGAAGGTTTGTGATCTTCAGCCCTAAGGAGGAACAGTAAAGAAGTAGTCGTGAGACTGCGGTCGTGAAGGCAAAAATTGTTCATAGCCTGACGTTGAACTACTGCGATAATGATAAGGACTATACACCGAACAAAAAGAAGGAAGGTATACACGTAAAACTCAGTATTTCATAGTTATTATTTTCAAAAACAAATTATATTCATGTTTTATAATATCCTCAAACGTAAAAGGAAATTACTTAGTACCTATAGGGAAATAAAAAATTAATTGTTCTAAACAGTACTATGTTTAAACAGTATCTTGTTTATCACATGCGTATAGCATAAAAAAATAAAATAAAATATGTTGAAAGATTTTCAATATCATTTGCATCTTGTAAGAAGAAAAGCATGGAAACATCGCATAGCATTACATCACATTGATAAGGCAATTCCAAAAATGGAAAAAGTATTATCTGCATAGTAGTGTAAGATCTACGAAGATCATAGTAGCTATACATGATATGAAAATGCTTAGAATACAAGAGTATTTTGAATACAAAAATGCCAAAGGCATATTAAAAAGAAATTTGCTTTACACAACATAAAAAAAATATAAAATATGTTGAAAGATCTTCAATATCATTTACATCTTGTAAGAAGAAGAGCGTGGAAACATCGCATAGCATTACATCACATTGATAAGGCAATTCCAGAAATGGAAAAAGAATATTTGCATAGTAGTGTAAGATCTACAGAGATCATAGTAGCTATATATGATATGAAAATGCTTAGAATACAAGAGTTTTGAATACAAAAATGCCAAAGGCATATTAAAAAGGAATTTGCTTTACACAGCATAAGAATTCCGCATACCATGTATTTTAGATACATCATAGCCCCTATTTTGGTATCAGAGCCAAGGAGATAATTAAAATCCTACAAGTTGTAAAATGAATAAACCAATATGGTATTTAGATGATAAAACCTTAGTGACAATACTAAAGGTTATTAAACTAAACAAAGATTTAAAAGAAAAAATCTTGCAATTAATCATTGATGATAAATTTAGAGAAGAATTTCCAATGGAATATATAATATATGGCTTTGAAGAGGTAGACATAGATAATATGAACACATCTGATTATTATTTTTCGAAATAAAAAAAATGAGTTTAAAAGAAGCTATTGATCTATTAAATGACTTAATAGAAAGTCATAAACAAATAGCCTTAAGACTAAAATTAATAGAAATAGAAATAATATCTATTAAAGAAAATATTCCAGGAAGAATAACTAATCTGATAGAAAAAATAGAAAAAATTGACAAAAGAGTAAGTCAAAAATACATAAATGAACTCTTGGCAGAAAAATTTTCTAGCAAAAGTTCATATCAAAAGGGAAGCCTTGATGAAAGACTTATTCAAGAGTTTTTGAAAAAACAAAAAAGTCAAGAACTAGAACAATCTAGTAAACAAACATTAGAAGAAAACAATCAGATTAAAACAGGAGAAAATCCTGAACAAAATGATGAATGAATTGGATGAACTAGTTTATGTCCTAGAAGACCTTTGATCTTTCAGATCAAAAACTAAAAGTTCTAATGAACAAGGGAGATACGGGAGGACCCCAAGGAAAGTTTGATATAGGGGAAGGATCAAACTCTGTAAAAGAAAGTATTGTACAAGAAGAAAATTTAAAAGGAAATTTTGCACCTAAGGCAAAAAGAGGTAAAGACTTCATGAGTCAATACCATAATAACAATAAATCCAAATACATGCCTAACAGACTCCCAACAGGAGATGTAGGAACAACCCAATTCTTAGATCTAAATTGTAATAGAGAACCAGAATTAGATCTAGATATATGGGCACAGAACATATTTCTTTTCTTTCTATTAGGGAAAGGAGTAAATTACACAGATGAAGAAAAATACATCATTGCGATAAATACCTTTATAGGTAAAGTAAGCATTTGGTATACAGGGCTATCAGATGATGCAAAAGGAATCATCAAAAATCATACCATAGAAGGATTCAAAAAGTCACTTCAAGAAGGAATAAGAAATCTAGTACAATACATAGGAAATGAATTCCTAGGTGGCAAAGGAAGCACTTCTCAAAATAGAGAAAAATTGAGAACAATCGCAAAAGAGCAATTACAAAAATTGCAAATTTGCAAAATGAGTTATATTCAAGAATACACTTGTGAATTCGAAGAATATTACTATAAAATATTTGATAGCAGTAGGGAAATGCTACCATATCTTGAAAAATATTATCAAAAATTACCAGGCTTTTGGGCAAAATACTTTAGAGAAGAATATGCTTAAAGAAAACATAGAAGGAGATACTCTTGGACAAAGAATATCTTTCTTAAACAACAGACTTGGTCAACTATGTATGGCTCATAACATACAAAGAAAAACCAAAAGAATTAATACCCAAATATATTGCCTAGACACAAATGCAGCAACTCAATGGGGATGCAATAATAAATCTTATAAAAAAAGAAGAAAGATCAAGAAGGGTCTGGTCAGAAGAAAAAATATTTCCAAACAAAACTATGTACCTAAAAAAAGGTATTATGGAAGGAAAAATGACTTTAAAAAACCAAAAACAGCATATAAATGCAAATGTTATAACTGTGACAAGGAAGGACACAAAAGTTACGAGTGTAACAAAAAGAGAGTGAAAATATCAAAACTAGATAGACTAGAAATTGATTCAGATTTGAAATCTGTAACATCAATAAAAAGTGATGACTTCTATGAAGTATTATATGAAGATCTTTCAACATATTTTATATATATATATTTTTTATGCTATAAGATTGTGATAAACAAGATACTGTTTAAACATGGTACTGTTTAGAACAATTAATTTTTTATTTCCCTAAAAGTACTAAGTAATTTCTTTTTACGTTTGAGGATATTATAAAACATGAATATAATTTGTTTTTAAAAATAATAACTATGAAATACAGAGTTTTACGTGTATACCTTCCTTCTTTTAGTTCGGTGAATAGTCCTTATCACCACCGCAGTAGTTCTCCGTCAGGTTATGAATAGTTTTTACCTTCACGATCGCAGTCTCACGGCTACTTCTTTACTGCTCTTCCTTATGGCTGAAGATCGCAACCTTTACTTATGACTATTTATGGAATTTAGAGAAGATAGGTATATAAACCAAACTGTTTATTTCATAATATTATTTTCACATACAAACCATACCTATTTTACATATTCTCAAAACATAACAAGAAATACTTTTCCCTGGCGGGAGAAGTTTCTACTCACTCTTTAAGACACCTAGCATTTTTCTTTGGTGGATTTCTAAAGAAAATGTAGTATGCCTCTTTGGTGAGACCTTCCTCTCCTTTTATAGATCTAAGGAGGGACTGATTACAATTTTTTTAGTTTTGTAGGACCTCCCTAAATTATTACATAATTTGTTTTCTAGTCCTTCACCGACGGTCTTTAGAATAAAATGGCCGACAGGATAAGATTCTTTGAGATAAGAATTGCCCATGTGCCTATCCTTGTCTTCTTTTACGAGATAAGATTCTCGTTCTGTCTTTTTCTTTATGATGTATGTGCTTACGTCACTCGTTTTGTTCCTTGGCTGATTGTTTACATTGTTAGTTTTTACAGCTATCTGTTTCCAGCTGTGACTATATTCAGATTCATCATTCTTTGTTAAATGTTTGTGGTCTAGAAACTTGCAAGCAAGCTTCCATGTTTCCTCCGTTGCTTCTAGTCTGTGAAGCTCTATGTCAAAGATTTTTTCCTTTAATGTTTTGGACTTGGATTTTCCTTTAATCATCAAAACCCAATTGTGATCATGGTCTAAGACTCTAAAATCTTCATTATAGAAACGTTTAAGTATAAAGCTTTAATTCCTAACGCTCTCCTGGTCTGTATCCACTTTTTGTTTAGATGTGGAAGTTTCTTATCAATTCTAGTGGCTTTGACATTAAATTCTTTTAATTTTTCCACTGTTATGTAATTGATTGTAGGGAAGTATAACTGCAAATCCTTGCTTTCCATTGAAATGCTAAAGAACCTGCAATAAACACCTTCGCCTTCTGCATAATTCTTTATCAAACTTATCAGTTGTAAATCTGGTGTGGCTTTTTTCATCTATGGACTGTTCCACCTGTTGCATTTTTATTTGTGTCTGATTGTCCATATTGGACGTTTCTTGATAAGAAATATGCAAAGAGAATTGTCAATTCCTTTAATATATTCAATTTTGAAAGAATAAAATGACAATAGAACCTGTCATCAATGTAATCTTCTGTACTGAAGCTCATAAGGAAGTTTATTGAATATCAATCCTAATACCTGGGTATTGTAAGTTCTGATGATGAATTGTTTAGGTAAAAGAAAAGTGGAAAATTTTCTTATTCCCCTAACAATGGCTAGTAGTTCTTTTTCATTAGTCGAGTACCCGACTTCTGCTTCATTAAATGTTCTGCTGGTATACCTGCAGATTTCATTTAAGTCTGTTTGTAAACAATGCTCCCCAATGATAATCGGAGGCATTTGTTTGTAGGATTCGATTACCCTTTTCGTCTGGTAATCTGAGTTTTGGTAATTTTGAACATTCTTCCTTTAATTTTTTAACACACTGAGTGTGTTCATCAGTCCATCCCAGTCTATTGGATTTTCTTATCAGTTTTTGCAGTATATTCCTTTTCTTTGCTAATTCTGGAATAAAGTCTCCTGCATAATTTAGACATCCTAGAAATTGTTGTTTAGTTAATTTATCAGGAAATTCTATAATCTTTTTAGAGATGTGAGTTTGGAGTTCAATTCCATTTTTTAAAATAATCATTCCTAAGAATTTTGTTTCATTTTTATTTATTTCCGCCTTTTTCTGGCTTAGAATAATCCCATTTTTTAAACATATTTCTGAAAATTCTTTTAGATGTGTTAGGTGTTCTTGATATGTTTTCGAACATATTAGTATATCGTCTATGTATACTATTAAGAATTCCTTTTCGGAGAAGATTTTGTCCATTTTTCTTTGAAAAATTTGTGGAGCATTTTTCAATCCGAAAGGCATCACTATCCATTCATAGTGTCCATTAGGCGTACTGAACGCTGTTAACGGAATGGATTCTTCTGTTAATTTTATCTGCCAAAATCTACTTTTACAGTCGAATTTTTGAAAAATAAGTTTTTCCCTTTGCGAGGTTTATGAGATTATTTTTATTTGGGATAAAATATACAATTTTTATTTAGCTCTTTGTAGTTTATAACCATTTGAGCCTTTCCTCTTTTTATCTCAGCATGGTTTCGTACCATAAACGTTGGACTGCTATGAGGGATTTTACTTACTCTAATTAGTTTTAGGTTGATTAATTCTTTGAGTTGTATTTTAAACTCAACTTTATCATCTTCGTTATAGAGCATAGGTTTTACTCTAATGATGATACTAGGGTCTTTAAGTATTAAAGTTGCCCTTTCTTGATTCTTTTCCCATTTTTTTAATGGATTTTCACCATAAGATTTTTGTAGATTTTCTTTAATCTGTTCTAGATTAAGACATTTACAAGAGATTTTCTTTAGATTTTCTAAATATTTTCTCTTATAGTTTCCATTTTCTTTTTCAAGACTATAAAGATTTTGTTTTCTTGGGACTTTGATAAAATGTCCGCAAGGTGTTTTAAGGTTTATCATGTATAATGTATATATATATATAATGTCCCTGAAGTAAAATAAGTAGCTTGTATAAGATTAGAGTCGTTCCCAATGACAAAAATGCACAATCAGAGCTTAATGCACAAGATATACTTTGATGATTCCATAGAGGATATCATTTAGACTCTGCAAATTGTATAGCTAGGGAATATTTCATATACTGAAAACATACATCCTTGTATATGAGCACAAAGTAATAGCTTCTAAGGACACTACTTATCATAGGGTTTAAGATTCTCCTAATGTCCTTTTCAAAAGAACAAACGGAAAAAAAATTCACCTAATGTTAACTAAATGCAAAAAATGGGATACTTGAGACCTCATAATATAAATGTTGGCTCATCAGAACTCAAAATAGTACTCCTTCTATTCCACTTTATGTGATTCTTTTTAGTCTATTGCAAAAAGAATGACACTTATAAACCTGGAAACACCGTATTCTACACGTCTCTTTTTACCTTAAATGAGAAGCTTCTATAACCACATAAATGTTGTAACATGTTTAAGACCACAAGTTTTAAAGTTTTATAGCCACATATATGCTATAGCATATTCTAGACCACAAGTTTCAAAAGTTTCATTTCTATCGTAAAAACTCTGTCCCATTAAAATTATGTCAGATAAATTGTAACATAAGAAGTAATTTTGTCCACTTGTCGGCCATCCCCACATCATGATAAACAGGCCCATTGAGGAAATCCAAGAAAAATCTTAAACATAGGGAATATGGCAGCCTTATCAAAGTCGAAAGACCTTGGATAACAATATGCTACAACTTACCAGATATTGCATTAGTCTCCTTGGCATTGGTCAGCTTTATGTCCGGAGCATCAATAACAGTTTTGGCATCATCAAGCATCGCTTTGTATCTTTTCCATTGAGTTCTTGCCTTCTCAGTAACAAGCGACTGTCTCCATATCACAAATAAATAGTTTACTTCAAGCCGAAATCTAGGAAGGATACTGATCAAAAGAAATATATTTATATAGACCACCCATCTAGTTGACAAAAATCCAAGAGACCTCCTTTTAGCTTAAAAGGGGCTAAGCACTTCCCTCTAATTATATAGATACCTTCCCACTGTTAAAGTGTCATTCCACTCTCAAATTTGGAGCACTGGAGGAAGAATGTCTATGAATATTTTAGCCTTAAAATGCAATTATCATGACCTGAGAAGTCAATATTTGAAGACGACTTTCAAGCATTGATAAAAATAATCATAGCAGGAAGTTGTTGAGAATATGATTTAACAAATCTAACAGCTTACTTCAAGATGGCAGTAGGCAAAGATCCTGGGTTCGAGTCTCACCGTCACCCTTTATCAACAAGAATTTTTATGTGTTTGGCTTAAAAAAATAAAAATCAAGCCCGCACATATAGAGGTGTGTTGAAAATATAATTGAATAAACAAAAATGTGATCTCTAACCGTTTAAGCTTTTCGAAGAGATGATCATACACTTCGATAGAAGCAATTAAAATTAAAAATTAGGAGAATCGAATGTCATGTATAACCGGTTTAGCTCTGCAAAGAGTTGAAGTAAGTAGTGGAAACTTGTGATACACTTAGTTTTGAACTTTTTAAGAGAGACCAAAGGGTGTTACTCGATGGTGTTGTAATTTTTTAAGTTAAAGTCGTTACAACTGTATCTAGATGTCACAATGAATGGAGAAAGAAGACCTTTTTTTGAATTGGTTGATAAAGGTAAGAATGTAGATAATAATGAATAGTTGCTTGCCCTCACTAACAAAGGACAATAATCCCTCCCCTTGTGACCTATTTTGACTCGTTTCCAGATATACCTCGATACAAGGATAAGAACTTTTGTAGTTATCAAGGGATATTTGAGATGTCTCCTCAAGGGAATATGTTACCCTTTATACCGGCGTGAGCTAGAGTTTAGAGTTTAGAGTAGAGTAGACTCTAAGAATCCTAACGGAAGGAACAATTATCAAAATAATATTGTTGTTAAGTCCCACATCGGCGCATTAGAGATGAGAATGTCTCTTTTTATATGAATTTGGACAATCCTCGCCTCATGAGCTAGTTTTGGAGTTGGATTAGGCTTTAAGGTCCATTTCTTTAACATGGTACCAGACCAAACAAAGTTCCTAGATTTGAATCTAATCACCCCCCATTACTAAAAAGCATTTCCACGTGCTCGGCTTATCATAAAGAATCAGGCTTGCATGTGAGTGACCGTGTTAAAGATAATTAAGTAAACAAAAGGGTGCTCTCTCTAATAGCTTAAACTTTTAGATGAGATGGTCTTTTTTTTTTTTGAAACGGGAAACATTTTAGATGAGATGGTCATATACTTCAACATATTTTATTCAATGTAATTACTACTTGTGTTTGACACCTAAGGAAAAACAAATCTACGGCTAAGACGAGTGTATTCTACCTCGTCAGCCGTTGTTATAGTTGATGGTAAAACAACACCTTTGGACTTCGCCCATGCACATGCACCTTCACCAACTAAAAACCTAGACCATAGGCCAGAAAAGTTTCATTAGAATATAAAGTTGGAGTAAGAAACAAGTCAAACCAAGAGACAAAGAGCTGGACTTCTATTTATGAATAAATTTTGAAAAAGGAAGGATGCAATGAGTTTCACAAGAGTTGTAAAACAGCATTTTCATCATTAATTAGTGTTCATGTCCCTTAAAATTCAAAAAGAAAAAAATTCAACCAATGAAATCAAAGTAGTCAACCTTGATAAATAACATAGAACATCAAACCTTTTTTATTATATAGATGAACAATGAGTAATTTACAACAGAAGCACAAAATTTAGTGACATGTCTCTCATCTATTTAATTATTTTTTCAGTCCACATAAGTTTATTGGACCCACTTCCTTTTTTAGCAAATTCCATTTTCTTTGAATTCTTAGACAGATATGTTTTGCCAATAATGTATTCATATTGCACAAATATAGTAAAAACTAAAAAGAACAATGATAGATCAATTGAAAAAAAGGCTCCATCTAATGGTTTGTTAAAGCAATATAGAGTTGTTTACAAGACATTTAAAAAAGAGTCATCATACATTGGAGATATTCGTCCAAGCAGTGAAGAACCAGAGATCTGTTCCTTGGCCAACAAAGCAGCAATCTCAATGGCATTTCTGACACCTGGTAATGGTTAACTTCACAGAAGATGTAGCAAGAGTAAACAAAATGGATGCCACAAGAACTAGAAGTACCAACTCTAAAGCAATAACGACAAACTTTAGAATACATCGCCAATGCATGACCTCTACTTTCTGCAATAAAGTACATGATCATTGGCTCTGAGAATACCTGGCACTGCACCTACAGCACCAAATGCTCCAGAATCACCATCCATAATACTAGCATCACACTCCACATGACCATCCTCTGTCAAATTTGAACCCCGTCCAGCATTTGTATTTGGATCATCCTGCAAGAATATAACTTCACCTACACTCCGTGCTAGAAGGGGAATTTTAAGACTTCAAGAATGGCACTTTTTGTGCAAAAAAATAATTTTTTGGAAGTTATAACAAACTTTAATATGATTTCGAAATTTACAAGCTCATATAACAGCAGAAACAAACTTGACCCAAGTGACTCATCAAGCATCAATTGCTTGGTAATTGAATACCTTCTTTTTTTTATAACCATATAAATGAACACCTTCTTCAATCAACTATGACAATTGACAAAGATTGCAACTAACTTATATGATATTACATTTCAATACAAGGTAAACTTACAAGTACATTTTGTTACTATCTGGTGCCTCTGTCCCAAATATTATATCCAGCTTTTTCTAGAGCTACACACAAATTCTATGGTTTTACCAAAAGAGGTACTTCGTACACTATACAACTAGAAACTTGTATAGACACACTTTCTCTTCCAAAAACCAGTTCGTCCTTAATCTATTCTGTAAAGATCAAAAGTAACTAGTGCGTCCACATGTGCCCCATCTAACTAAAACAGTACTCTGGTTAACCATTTCAATGACAAAGCAACTTTAAAATAGAACATTCAATTAGATACCAACATGCTAATCTTGACACTACTGAAGTTACTTGAACGGAACAGTTTTTGTGATGGCGTTCCAAAATTTCAACATGTCCCTACATGATCCATATCTCATGGAGACAATAAAAATTCATGTCCAAATCCTAGAAGCCCACTTGCCAAGGAGGCCATCCAGGCAACTCTTTAATATCAAATTGCTTGGAGAGATCAAAATAATGGCATGAATCTCTCTCTTCCCGCTGAATGTAATGCTTTGCTTATTAATGTTGATGCCACCAAAAGTTTGTAGTGCACCCATATCCCAAGACAAATTTCAAAAGAACTTGTAAAAGTTATTTAAGACTCATGGGTGACAAATTATGAATATTTGAGATAACC
The DNA here is from genome assembly GCA_029007595.1 of Solanum commersonii. NCBI lineage: Eukaryota > Viridiplantae > Streptophyta > Magnoliopsida > Solanales > Solanaceae > Solanum > Solanum commersonii. The sequence continues at coordinate 5,959,724 of JAJTWQ010000023.1, read as the reverse complement.
CCTTTTAAATTTATAAAACTTATTCTCCAATTTATAGACATCTCAAGCTAGTTTTCAACCAGGATATGACCATGGACATTACGATCAATGTCAAGACAATTTTAATCTATTTTATTTGAAGCTAAGAACTTTGCACTTGTCTGACCATTTACTCCATTTTTTTTTCGAATGGTAACATACTAACATTCACTTGTCTGACCATCTTTCCACCAATGTTTATTTATCCTATAAGCACCATATTTTGTCTAAGTTTCTTCACCTCTTAAGAAATTGACCAACAGAAAACATCACTGTTATGCATAATTCTTCCAAGTTTCTATAACACAATTATGTCGTCTTGAGATGTCAATAAGTACACTGTCGAATACAGTTTCCACTATAAGGTTTTCAGGAAAAAAGTATGAAGTAACTGAAGTACCTCCAATACTTTAATTGCTGCTGTAACAGCGTCTATGCATCCACCAGCACCCTGAAATTAAACCAGCACAACCACAATATGAAAGAAATTTTAAGTTAGTTGCTTCAGAGGATCTTTTTTTACCATGAATTAGAACATCAAAAACATATATAATTGGAATCGATACACCGATCAATTTGCATGCAGAATTAACTATAAAAGTTTCTATTTTTTCTTTTCTCACTTCTAGATCCTGACAAGGATGAAGCTATTTATTCATATTTTGAGAGAGACCTTTCGGAGAACGGAAGCGGCAGCGAGACACGCTCGTTTCATTGCTGAACGGAGAACTCTCTCATTCGACGGCGAGTGATATCCAGCGCCGACGTGTACGGCGACAAAGAATGTCGGAGTTAAGAGATTCCGATCAGTAACCTCAGTGGCCATTACTCTTTTCTCTGCTCGCCGGTGTTGTCAAAATCGGAAATTGGAAGTAAAAAGCCTTGAAAATATTATTATCAGAATAGTCCTTAAGGGGGTTAGATCATTTTAGTCCCTGATATCTTGTTTATCTCTTTTTTTTCTCTCATCTTTCTTTACAATTTAGAATCATATTTATTTTTATGTGTATGCAAAAGATTTTAATTGCTACAACCAAAGAAAAAAAAAAAAAATTACACAAATGACCAACTAGTTCTAAATTTCATTTTTTGTCTATGTTTTTATTTATTTATTTTTTTAAAATATATTATAATTTATGTAGTTCTAAATTCCTTATTTTAAGCCAAGTTTGATATATTTTTACAAAATTAATTAGTTTGATATCTAGTTTAAAGAATCAAGAACTAAATTATTATTATTTTTACTTTAAATCAAATTTTGTACATTTTTAAAAAAAATAAATAATTTTAAATCTATCTACAAAATCTAAATATTTTTTTCTATTTATGGAAGAGAAAATAAATACTAGCCATAATATACTATATTATAATTTTTGATACAGTTTTACAAATTTAATCAGTTTAATATCTAGTTTAAAGAATTCAGATCTAAATTATTTTATTTTTACAAAAAGAAAATAAAAGAATGACCACAATATTGTAGTTTGTAATCTATTTACAATTTTTTTTTTCTTATAGAAGAAAAATAAAGGACTAACAAAAAAAATATTATTACATCTAAATTCCATTTTTGGTCTATGTTTTAATATTTTTTTTATAAAAATTATATTATAATTTATGTAGTTCAAAATTTCTTATTTTAAGCCAAGTTTGATACATTTTTACAAAATTAATTAGTTTGATATCTAGTTTAAAGAATCAAAATCTAAATTATGTAATTTAATTTAAATCAAATTTTGTACATTTAAAAAAAAAATCCAGCTACAAAATTTAAATATTTTTTTCTTTTTTACGGAAGAAAAATTAAATACTTGCCATAATATACTATATTATAATTTTTGATACATTTTTACAAAATTAATCGATTTGATATCTAGCTTAAAGAATCCAGATCTAAATTGTTTCCATCTTATGAAAAGAAAATAAAAGAATGACCACAATATGGAAGTTTGTAATCTATTTACAATTTTTTTTCTTATAGAAGAAAAATCAAAGACTAGCCAAAAAAAAATCATTACACTAACTAGTTCTAAATTTCAATTTTGGTCGATGTTTAAATTCTTTTATAAAAATTCTATTATAATTTATGTAGTTCTAAATTCCTTATTTTAAGCCAAGTTTAATACATTTTTACAAAAATTAATTAGTTTGATATCTTGTTTAAAGAACCAAGATTTAAATTATGTTCTTTCCTTTAAATCAAATTTCGTATATTTTAAAATAATTAAATAATTTTAAATCTATCTACAAAATCTAAATATTTTTTCTTTTTACGGAAGAAAAATTAAAAACTAACCATAATATACTATATTATAATTTTTTTATACATTTTTACAAAATTAATTAATTTGATATCTAGCTTAAAGAATTCAGATTTAAATTATTTTTTTCTTATGGAAAGAAAATAAAAGAATTACCATCATATGGTAGTTTGTAATCTATTTACAGTTTTTTTTGTTTTGTTTATAGAAGAAAAATAAAAGACTAACCAAAAAATTATTATTACACCAACTAGTTCTAAATTTCATTCTTGGTCTATGTTTTTTTTAATAAAATTATATTATAATTTATGTAGTTCTAAATTCCTTATTTTAAGCCAAGTTTGATACATATTTTCAAAATTAATTAGTTTGATATCTAGTTTAAAGAATCAAGATTTAAATTATGTTCTTCTTATGAAAAGAAAATAAGTGAATGACCATAATATGATAGTTTGTAATCTAGTTACGATATTTTTCTTATAGAAGAAAAATAATATACTAGACAAAAAAAATATTATTACACTAACTAGTTCTAAATTTCATTTTTTGTCTCTATTTTTTTTATTAAAAAAAATATAAATTATTTTTAACAGTAATGATTTTTTTAAAATTCTATTTAATTTTTAACACTACTGATTTTTTTTAATTCTATTTAATTTTATTTGTGCTTTTTTCATCTAACCTTAATATTATTATTTTAATAAATTTACTATATATCTTGGCATGAGCGGGGTCCGTATCTAGCTATGTGCAACTGAGAGTCGTACTGGCCTATAAATTCTTCATATATTCCGTAGAATTGAGGTGCATTACTCAATATCATTCTTTCTTTTGAATAAAAGGCAAACTCGATATCTCTTTAAAAAATATTAGAGTTTTTTTCATTACATAAATTAACATGTCTAACACAGATGTGTATACTGTTGTGTTCTTTTGAATATTGAGTTCTCACCCTACACTTCTTCGTTGCCCTATATGCAGTCAAATCGGTGGCACTCATGAAGAATTTATGAGTCATTTTCAATCTCATTCAATGAAACAATAAGCACCTGTCTTGTTATGAAGTTTTAACATGTTAGGTATAACGTTGTCAAAAGATTTACCATCAGAGCAACAAACAAGATCTGCGACAGTTATGCCCCAAACACCACTGCCACCACCACAGGGTTCTTCCTCAATTGCAGGTAATGTCAGGGGTAAAAGATTGCGTCAAGATTCAATGGATATAGATCTAATAAAATTCCTTCTATGTCCACAAGCCCCTAGTTAAACGTTCCTATATATCCAAGATACATATGATGAATCCCATTTGTTTAGAACATTTTCAAAGTTTTTTATTTTTTCAAGAGTTGTACTCTCTTAAGAAATAAAATTTTAATTTTAATTTAGTCTTTATTTCATCGTTGAAGTTCTTTTAATTGTAACAAACACAAAAGGTAATGCATGGATAAACTAAAGAATATTGCAAACTATACTGCTACTTTTTATACCTTTTTTTTTCATGATTCCATATTCTAATGTCCAAGCATAAAGAATAACTTAATGTTATTACACAAATTGTAGCTTCATCCATTCATGTCACAAGAACATTGAAGTTCCTCTATCCACTGTAAATTTTAACATATAGTGTTAGTAGTTTTTTGAATTAAATTATTTTGAAAAATAAAGAGAAAGAGAAAGAAGTAGTAACAAATGTATATTAGAGCTTGAAAATAGGGTCAAAACGTATTAAAGGGGGTTAAAAAAAGTCAAATCAATGAACAAAATAACTTATCTGGAGATTGTTTTGTTGATGCAAGAAGAAGTTATTCCATACGCGCAAAAGAAAATCTTAGAGAATTATAATTAGCCTTAGTTCAATTGTATAAGAAATTTATTGCATTTAAGCAAGATGTGAATGAGAAATTGGGAAATGTGGGGAACCAATTTAGAGGAAAATGAAAAGTCATTTATCTCATATTGATTAGAAGAAAGGAAAATGATTGTCTTTATATTAGGAAACACTTCCTTCAGCTTTTAAAGGGTTAAGTAGAGGATGCCCCATCACGCCTTCGTGATTGATTGATAATTTGTTAGGCAAAATTTATTTAATTAATCGAGATTGAAATTCGCTCGGAAATGACTTGTTTTTTTTAACATGTATGTTCACGTCTATAGATGGATATAAATAGCAAGGATTTCTCTCATTACCGCTATTTCTTTAATGGTTAATTCGTTTTATTTTTGGAGGAATTAATCTACAACCTCGGGTACTTGAGGGGATTAAATTTCTTAAGGATACACAATGAATTTTGTGGACTCGGGTTGTTTTATTTTCTGTCTTTCAATTTCATCTTTTTTTTTTGTTTTTGTTTTACTAACCTGAATACATGAGATAACATATTTGGAGTTCAAGACATGAAAAATTATCATAATTGAAAAAAGGAATTACATAGCTTGGAATTATGAGAAGTTTGACTAACTCCAAATCAAGTCAAACAAGGATTGGATTCATGAAAGGTCTTGAACTTCAATATAAAATATTGCATTGATGCTTTGAAAACTTGTCACACATAGAGATTTGAGAGATAGAACAAGACCTATTCTCAACTAAAAATCATCAAAGACCATGTTCATATCAAGAGTTATCAATACAATTCGTGAGATGTAATAATAGTTAGATTTGTGTGTTTCAAAATTGGACCTTGAAGCATTACGAGGGTAAGAAAGCAGTAATGAATGAAGTATACACACATTACAATTTACACATAGCATGAAAGATGATTATGAAGTCGACATAAAAGGCATAGATGATCTCACAAAAACAAGACCACCTCAAGGGATTTCTCAGAGAGCCTGGTTCACATGACTCACAGGTATACATGTCACCTCAAATATATGGAAAACTGAAACTATAATTTTGATGAGTAAATTCAATACAAGAATTATAGCAATTATTCATTTTTGTCATTCATAGGTTACAAGCATACAATCGTACGTGTATTGGAAAACTGCAACAAGCTCAAGAACTTGCAATATATATCCTTGCCGAGGAATAGAACAGAACACTGCCTCAATGTCTCCTCTAGGCTAGTAACTGGAAAAAAAGAAGAAGAAAAATAGCAGTAATGTGATTCCTCAAGTAATTAAGCAAGAGAATGATTTATTCAAACATAAAAGAATGAAGTTTTGGACGAACTTGTGTGACCAACAGTTCTCTTAGATATCATGGTCATTTCCTCTATGTTCAAGTAAAAAGCAGGACTTGTATATCAATTCGGACATGAAAAGAAAACCTCAAGCACATCAGTAACTAAAGATTACCTTTTATGTTTTGTCTCCAAAAAAGTGAATTTCATTAAATTCTTCAAGGTATTTCAAACAATAAGTCTTGTCCCAGCCTTGGGGGAAAACCTGTTATGACCAACATCCCTAAATCATCTGCCTAAAACGTTCAACGATCAATGAGCACAAGAAAAGGCTTAAAGATGCTCACATCGAAACTTATTTGGCCTCCAATGGAGAAGGTGAGATTAAGGTGTGCAAACTTTCCTCTAAGCACTGATATCATTGTTTCGCGTATCTTTTGTACCTGGATATAGTTTCAAAATTGTCTTTAAATCAAAGAGAAAAAAGAATTTGCTGGAGATTAACATTACTGCAAAAACATATATGCAATACTATAGAAGCTGTCTATACCTTGTCATACTTTACAAATTCATCCCTCTCTTCCCGACTACAATTCCCCCAATAGGCGACACATTTAGCATGCCACTTCTGAATTCAATGAATGTTCCTCTGCAAAGGAGAATGATTCAGAAGTTTGCCTCAATGAAGCAGATAATTCAACCATTGATCTATGTTCCTTCAAAAATATTGCGGGGCCTGACTTAGGTGCGGTGACATTTTTGGAGGATCTGAGCGACATAGCCTTTGATATGCTCACCTCTTTTTTTATTTTATTTTAACGACCCTTGAGGGGGTCAGGGGCTGAGCAACACTACCAGGTCTTAACATTAAAACAAATTAAACAAAATACAAGGAGGGGGAAATAAACCTTACCTCCGATCCTATGTTGGTTCATAAGTCGACCTTCCTACTAAGGATAGTCAACTCATCCCCATACTAAACTAATGAAACCTAACAATTATGCACCTAAAAGAGAGGACTCCTCTCTATACAAAGAAATTAGGAAACATAAATAAGGGAGACTCTCTCTTTACAAAAGTACGAAAAGAAATAAAAGCTAGTCCTATTCAAAAGAGTTATGACTAAATGAGAAATAGCTAGATTGAAAAGGTTACAAAAATTATAGAGACATCCATATAAACAAAGGAACATCAATTCAAGGTGGTTGTTTGATTCGTTTCAATTTCCTCCTTCTAAAGTTGATCATCCCATTTCCTCTAGCAGATAACTTCCTGTTGCTGCTCCTACGAGCTGCTGGCTGGTATAATAGTGATGAACTATATCAGTTTTATGACTTCTTTTAGATAAGAAGTCTGATGTACTATTGGCTTCCCTATACGTATGCTTGCATTGGAAAATTTTCAAATAATCAGTGAGTGTGAGAAGGGTTGAGAAGGGTTCTGATGTGATGTTGCAGCTTCCATTGAGGTTTGATGTTTTGAGCAATCCATTTGGTTAGAACTCGAAATCAACCTCTAGAATAATCTTTTTGTAGCCATGTTGTACACACCACTGAAGACCATGTATTGATGCCAAAGTTTCGGCCTGATTATTGGTATCAACTCCTAAAGTAATGGTAAAAACATAGACCATTTTCCCAAAAGAATTGTAACGACTCGGAAAATGATAGAATGAACTTGAGCCTTGACGTTTGGGTTAGTGGGAGCTTAGGTTGATGTTTATGCTGTTTTAGAACTTAAATGGAGCTAGGTAGCATCCTAGGGTGCAAGCAAGGGACTAGGCTAGCGAGTTAGTCTAGTGGACTGCCCAGTTGACCAGCTTTTGAGTAATCCCACTGGATCAGACAAGCAAGGGGCAGATTTTTTTAAAGTTACGACTTTTAGGGTCAACTTTAAATGATGATATCTTTTAGCTCAAAATGAATTAGGTGGACCATTACCTATCCAATTAAAGGTATCTGAGTCCTCTTTCCAATGCCACCGAGTTTGCCCTTTTCCGATCTCGGAGTAAAAAGTTATGCCCAAAATACTGAAGCACTGTCAAAAAGGGCGAGCTTAGACGGGTTTAGTGGAACTTTTAAGTGGGTCCTTATTTCTTTTCCTAAGTTGAGCCTTTTTTTTTATTATATACCTTTCCTAGCAATTATAAAACACTTCTAGACCAAATTCTTCCATTTTAAGTCACTCCAATTAGAATTAAAAAGAACCCAACTCCTCTCAAACTTTTCCCTCTCTACAATCCTCCATTTAAGAAGGTCAAGAACTTGGAGCTAGGGCTTGGTTTGAAGGTGGTGTCTTCATCAATTTTCTTGGGGAATCTTAACAAAGGTATGGTGACCCTTGATCCTTGATTATCTTTCCTTCAAGGAGACAAAAAAAAAACGGGTTTCAAAAGTCTTCAAAGAACAAAATTTCTATTTTCTATTCTAAGTATGGGTTCATGGGTAAAATGTTTTCAAAGTCATAATATTGGTGAATTGAAGTTCTATTTATGATTTTAAGATGATTTTATATAAAACTTCTTCAAGAACCCATGTTTTCATTAGAAGCCTAGAATTTGCTTATGAAGTGGGTTTAATGCCTATGATTTAATGTTGATGAAATTGTGTTTAGATTGGATTGTATTGTTGATTTATATGGTTTTCTATACCTATTTATGATGAATTGTTGGTATATGGATGAATTGAGGATTGTGGCCTTATGGGCAAGTTATGGGTGAATCGCCTTGTGGTGATAGAATTGTTGGGAATTGAGTAATGGTAATTATGGCTTTGGAGGATGGTAAGTTGACTTAAGCTCATATTATTAGTAGAATTGTTCTTGATGATGATCCACTTGAAAGGTGGAGGTGTTTACTTATTTTATACATTGTGACCATGGCCTTGAAGGCATAATATGAGAAATTTAAGTGTTACATGACATTTTATGAATGGACATTAAATGGAGCTAATGTGATCATGTTATGAACGTAAATGCATTATTATTGAAAGGCTTTTTCTCAATTTGACACTCATGAATATTGATGATGGAATATGAAGGATTCTCCAATGTAGTGCATATCTCGAATTGGTAGAGCTTGTGCATCCTTTTCTTATTTAAATGATTATATTGTTGGTTGTTGAATCCTCAGAGCGGTAGGCTAGTAGCACCCTTCCACTCATGATAATAATGAACCTTGGAATCGGTAGGCTTATCGCACATTTCCATTAATGATAGTAATGAACCTTGGAGTCGGTAGGCCTATGGCACCTTTCCATGAAGGTTAATGATGAGACTTGAACCGGTAGGCCCATGGCACCCTTTCAAGAGGAGTTAATGAGCTTTCCTAAATGAACCTTGAAACGGTAGGCTTAAAGCACCCTTTCACGTGTTAATGAATGTAATTTGGAGTTGGTAGGCCAATGGCACCTCTCATATGTGATAATGTCAAGGTAACGAACTATTCTATGGGAATGTAGGCTAAGCACCGAGTGGATTTGGTTAGATGGAAACTCCCCCAATGGTTAGGCATGAGTTTCAATGATCGTTTACCTTATCTCATAAACTATGTGCCCGCATAGGTAGCTAGTGGATCCATTAAGCTATATATACCGGTCTTCCTTAGGCAAGTAGACCACCCATTTACGGTGTGGGGACTTATGACACCGGATTCCATGACAAGCTCTCATGGTCTATGTCGGTTAAATGCTTACTTCCCATCATGTGAGATTTCATTATGGTTTCTTGATAGGCTCTACAAAGTGTAGGTAGTAGTATGGGATGCTACCTATACATTGCACGAGTAGGCTTGGAGAGGGTCATAGTGAGTTTCTCTAAATCCTAATGTATGTGACACAATTGTGGCCTAAATGAGGTTATTAAAGAATGTTGGCTCTCAAATGCTTAATATGAGATGCATGCTATACTTGAGTTATATTATGAGTTATTTTCCCTTGTCATGTCTTAATTAATGATATATCTCTTATGTATGAATATTGTGCAAAGGTGAAAGAAAGGAATGATAAGTTACTTTAAGTGACCTAAATGTGGTGCCTTAGTATGGATGGTGGTATGGGACGCCATCCATACATTGCACGAGGTATAGCATAAGGGTGGCTTGAGGTGAAGGTCTAAGGTAAAGGTTTTCATGTTGATATTGTTTAAAGGTGATATTATGACTTACTTGATGTTTATGCTTGTCTTGTATGTCTTTTATGCAACTATTCATGATACTTCAAAAAGTGGCATAATGCATGGTTTCTAGCCAAAATGTCCTTTTTTTATAGCATGTTTTGCATGGTCATCATACTTAGTACTTAATTGTGCTAATTCCATATTTCTCTATTTTCTACTAGTGTAGGTTCCGGAAAGTGAGCGGGTACTATAGTAAGCTTGGAACTTGAAGTTCTTCCAAGATCTTGTGGTATGTCCTCATATGTCAAGGACAAGACTTTTCTATTCTAATTTTATGATAAGGTTCTTGTAATAGACTTCTTTTGATTGTAAAGGGCCGTGTCCCTACTTATGTTTTGTGATTGTGTCTAAGATGGCCATGTGAGACTTAGACTTCCGCTGTGTGTTTTTAAAGTTGTTTTAATGAAGTTTAAATGTGTGGATGTAAATAAGTTTTTAATTCCGCACTATTATCATTATTGAATGCAATGAATGACTATGTGGCTTGTATAAGACCCTTTCGGGGTCGAGTACGCCTTGTTACGACTTGGGGGTGCTCCCGGGTCGTGACAAGAATCCATGAGAATGCCCCCTCCTCCTATGTTGTCGAGGTTCTTTAAAGAGCTCCCAACTGTATTAAGTTTGAAAATAGTATCAGGAGGTCTCATCCACCTGACTTCCTTGATCTGCACTTCTTGCTAGCACCCTTCTATCCTTTTGATTAAAGTAGTCCAACAATTAGGCCATTGAAGGTAGGGAAATGTACAACTAAGGAAGTTCTTGATGTCCTTGAGAATAAGATACTTGACTCTAGGAATGCTTGGTTGTCTTCCCTCATACTTAGTTGCACATCTACTCTTCCATAAGTTCCAAGAGATAAAGATAGAAAGGGCTTGAATTAGCATCTTATGAGCCCCATTCTTTATTTCCAAACCCCACAAATTCATCAGATGGTTTTTTAGAGGTAAGTGCATGTGATTAAAACCAAACAAGACAGAGAAGAATGCCCAGATATGATTAGCAAAAGGGCCATAAATGAATATGTGGTCTATGTCATCCCATCCTTGAATTCTGCAGCAAGAGCACCTCTTTATTGGAATATTTGATGTTTGCGTAATCAAGACACAACTTCCGATGTAAATGTCTATGATAGTACAATAGTTTAGTAACCAACCAAAGGTTGGGTTGAGTCCCAATGGAGCGGGCGTGAGAATTAGTGGTTAAGGGCAAAAATGCTAAAGCTAATCGTAGCTAAAGACTTTGGCGAATGAAAACATAACAAATTAAAAAGGGTGACGTAAGCGTCAAATATCAAATGGGGGTTTGTAAGCAAGAAACAACTAAAACAGTGAAGATAAGGAAAAATACAAGTATGGAGACGGGATTCTTGGGATGTGATAGAAATACGGGATAGACTAAATCATTGGGTACATGCTTTTGATAGTAAATTCATTGAGTATTTGTGACTAGGCTAGACTTTAAGGGGGATAAGATCTCTCTCAAGTAACTTACCCCGTTTCAAATGCGTTCCTCTTGGACACCCACTTGCCGCATAAAGGGCAGCCTCAGCCTTAACCCACTCACTCTCTCGAGCTAAGTGTGTGGACATGGAACTAGGATTCACTCTCTCGAGCTAAACTTCATATGGACCCACTCACACTGGCCATCAATTTAGTGGTCTTAGTTTTACGACCTTTCTCTCTCTCGCAAGCCGAAAACACATATATGAGATTATATTTGCAACTACAACCTCATTAAGTTCATCCACAACCACTAAATGAAATCACATTTAAACTACAAATAAACTATTAGCAAGCAAGACCCAACAACTACTCTAACCCATATTCACAAAATCACACCCCAAGAATTAGGGTTTTAGCTACGCATGTAAAAGAGATAAAGACGTATACCAATATCAGTTTTCATCAATGGGTATGCAAGATTAAGTCTTAAAACAAGCCAAGAGTGAAGAATCCAAGAGACCCAAGTCCAATTCCTTGAATTTGAAACCCTTTGAAAACTCCAAGTTCTTCAAAACCCTCTCCAAAACTTAAAGAGAATATTTCCAAAACTCTGTCTCCCACTTAATAATCTAAGAACTAGATAAAATAAGGTAAAATTCGCTACTAAGAATAAAAACTGAACTAGTATTTATAGTTTTAAAAAAATGTACTCTGAAGGATCTTTTGGCGACGTTAATCAAAATCGCCGATGCACTCGGCGATCCACCCACCTTTCATTAGTTGCCTTCAGCATCTTTGTGTCCTGGATCATTGGGCGATATAGCACTGCTTCGCGGAGTCGCTCGGCGATATGCCGACTGCTCCTTTTCACCGCCGATTTGATCCTTTCCTTCAGGGCTCAGCACACTGGAACAAAATGTGAAATGTGATCTATTGGCTATTCGCCGAATGGGTTCGGCGGTTCGCAGATCTTCATTTCTTTGTTCTGTTAGCTTCTTTTGCTCCTTTTTGCTCGATCGTGTCCATGCTTTCCCTCAAACTTCAAATACCTGAAACTTAAGGGTTTTTCATCAGATATTGAGATAAAATAAACATTTGAGGACATAATTTCTATTAAAATATAGCCCAAAATGAGTCCAATTTATGGACTCATCAATATCCAAGTTATCTATCTAGCAGAGAGTAAAGTTAATAAATCCATGCATACCATCAAGTCATCAAGATATGTCTTGGCCATCCACATATAAAGTCATTTTAAATTCAATTGGATGATCCTAAGCTACAAACATACAGAATTGAATCTATCATTTTCATGAAAAGTGCATTGATAAACCTTGAGCTTCTCATCTCCGAGAAATGACTTGAAGCTCTACACACACAAGGAGTCAAGTCATTTCAAAAGAAATCACCCTGCTAATTAGCAACCAAGGAGAATGAAAGAAGTGATACACTTTGAATATTGATGGAAAGAAAAATACTCAAGTTATTTGGTTATTCCATATTTCATGAGATTATTATATAGTCAAATGATTGTGAATTTTGATTAAGAGAGGTTCCGATTTCCATGTAAATCATATCTAAATTTGAATGAAACATTTAGGATCCAACTAAAGCATGTATAGAGAATAACAACTGTATGTATAGAGAATAATCCATGTTGTGTAGACTCTTCACTTTCGATGTCACATCCGTGTCGGATTCTCCAAAAATAGACTACTTTTGGAGAATTCGTCACACACCTGTTGACATTTTTGAAGAGTCCAAGCAACATAGAGAATAACAAAACATGATTAAAAGATATAGACAATATCTATTATCTAGTCAAGTGCTTATTTCGTGGCAACAAGTTCAATCTGAAAGATAGACAGTAAAATTATAGATATAAGATGTCAAATTTTGGCCATTACTTGTTTTCCTATAAGCTTGCCATCCTTATGTTCTACAAGGCCATTTTCAGAGAATACGTAGTCATAATCATTCGTAACTGCATCACAAATATAAGAAAGATCAGTTAATAACCATGTATGAGAACCAAGGGTTCTGTATAAGTTATCAGTTTCAAAACTCAGTTCAGTGTTCTTGGCTAGTGAAACCAAAGTTGTACTCTTGCTTGATATTGAGAGGAATTTTAGAAACTGAGCTAGAAACATGTGCACTAATAAGATGATATAGCTCCTTACATACAAATCTTACCCAGTGGCGTAGCCACACGTATTTGACACCCCTTGGTTGAAAAATTACATAGTGTAGTTGGATAAAAGATATACAATATATTGACTTCTACATGACCTTACTCCTTTATATTTTGACACTCCTCAATAAAAATTCTAGCTCCGCAACTGAATCCTACTGACAAAATTTGAAGTTGTAAGCCTTTCATCATCCCAACTCCAAGTTTAGTTAAGCTAACCTATAATGCCAAGTTGTTCTGATATCTTTACAAGGTCAGAACCTCCGACAACTCCATAGTAACAACCTGCAGGTAGAATTGTTAAGCCAAAGAATCCTTGAGAGGAAAGAAAAACATATGAAAAAGAGAAATAAGGAAACAGGAATATGGAAAAAGAATCATCTACCTTTCTGAGCTCCTTCATGAATTTCAACATTTCTGGAGTAGATTCCTGAATTTTTGATTGATATTTTCCAAAGAAGAAAATCAATGGTGGTGGAGTCCCAAAAGTAAGATCAGTGGTGAAGTCATAATTTTCATCAAGAGATTCCAAAATATGTAAAAGTAAATACATTAACTAATCGAAGGGGTTTCAACATGTACCTAAAAATAATAATTTTAACCATGTCCCTACCTCTCCCACACAAGCAGTACGACAACAAAAGAATGCAATTGTACAATTAGTAAAAAAACAACAACGGGCTGTGGTGGAGCAGTACGTATTCCTTCGTCCTTAACCAAGAGGTCTCGGGTTCGAACCCCCTTGGATATGGAGTCATCTTTGTTAGGGAGTGCTTTACCCCCAATGTGGGACTTCCATGCACGAATCCGAATTTAATCGGGCTCCAATGTGGGTCGGGTACCGAACACCGGGTGGAAAAAAAGAAAAGAAACAACAGCTACAAAAAAGAAACATGGAGTTGTCTAGTAGATGGTTTGAAGGTGAATTATACATATATTATATTCTGCATAAGTAATATCACGTAGTTTGGTAGCTGATTAGGAGGTATGTGAATTGATGTATAAAAATAACTCTATGTTTGATTTGTAATTTACAAATCTACATAACTAATACTTACATAAAATAATATGTAATACATCAATTTTCTCATAATTAAGTTGATGGGCTTACCTCATCTAAATTTGGCGGACGAGTAGATTTGTGAGTTGAATTTATAGTTCGTGATATTAGGAGGGTGTTTTGGTTTTTTCCCTCAAAGGCTGCCAAGTGATCTTTTGCTTTCTTCAACAAGTAGACAATTATATTCTGCCAAATCATCCCATTTTGTCACACTGATGCTAAAAACTTGCCAATTTGGACTTTACACCAAATTTGGTGAATAATGTGTTTGCACATATATACATATCTTATCTTAATTTATGTGTCATAATTGCAATTTTAGAGTAACCAATTGTTATTTTTTCGGAATTTTTGTATATGTTTTTTTGAATAATTTAAGTTGCTAATTATTATGATTTATAATTTAAAAAATTATGTAGTATTCAAATATTTAAATTTCATAAAAAAAAAAAAACTTAAAGTTTCTATGCCTCAATTCATAGTCAAACATTAGAAGGTTGATTTCAACATTTTATTTGTGGTACATAAACTGAGACAGAGAATTATATATTTTGATCCCTTATTGTTGGTTAATTAGTAGTCCTCTGTTTTTAAAATAAGTGGTATTTTTACTCTTTTTCTCATTTTGTTTCAAATAAGTGATGTTTTACTTAATCAAGAATTTTTTTTAAAAAAATCTTTCAAAATTACCCTTATTTTAATACATAGAGTTTTACACCATTGAAATCTCACTTCTTTCTTCAAGGCATTTAAATAAGGGAAAGACATATAGTAAAATATTTCTTCTTTTTTAAGAATGAGTAATTTTCTTGACGGTGTGTCCAAGCTAAAATCATTACTTACTTTAAAACTGAAGAAGTATGTTTTTACTATGATAAATTATTTAGAATCAGGCCATAGAATATTTCTTATAAAATAATTTTCACTTTATTTAAACATCATCGTTTGATCATGAAAATTCTAGCTTTATCTTAAAGTTGTATTTCAAATTTGTAAAACAGTTTTATAGCCTGATTTTAAAATTCACTTTTTCAGTTGTAAATTTTAATTAAGTACATTTAAGTATTTCAAATATTTTTTGTAAAAATTATAACTAAATACAATTTTATAAATTTCAAATAAAGTGAAAAATATTTGAAATATATGATCAAACACCTAATAATCATGGTTAGTTGAGTCAGTTTAATATGAATATCTTATTTGGAAATTTATTTACCACCCAATGATTTTCTTTTAAATTCAAATTTATAAGTAGAACAAATAAAGTCAAATTCATATCACATATGGTCATTAAAGGAGAGCCCTAGCTATGAGATTTTTTTGTTTTTTTTTCTTTTCTTTTTCTCTCTTTTCATCTCAACGCAATATTCAATCATACTCCATCTATCCCTAATTACTTGTCCATTTTTCCTTTTTTAGTTGTCCTTAATTACTTGTCCATTTTGACAAATCAAGAAAGGACAAAATATTTTTTACCTATTATACCCTCAATTAATTACTTTGAAAAACGGTAAAACTTCTTGAAAATCTTAAGTTTTTAATTCATCCACTTCATAATTAATAAGGGTAAAATGGTAAACTCACTATGTCAATAATTGTTTTCTTAATAGGTGTGTCAATTCAAATGTGGACAAGTAATTAGGGACGAAGGGAGTAATCGTTTGCATTACTTTCTGTGCCATGACATATTTTTTTTGGTCTTTAAAATATGCCAGGGGAAACTTTTCTAAATACGAGTAATTTGATAAATTGAAACAAAAAAAATTGAACTATAATTGTAGTGGATTAGAAACTAGTAAGTATTTTTTCTATTTTTATAAGATGAGATATTTTGAATTTGAGTAAAAAAAATGAATCGTCTTTTAATATGAAACCTTTATTTTTAAAATTAGAATTTTCAGCATAAATTTTAGTTAGTGAAATTTCAAAATTATTATCAAACACTACAAAAGAAAATGAGATTTGAAATAAATGAATAATTGGTTTATTACTTACTTTAGTTGATACATTCCTATAGTTTGATCATAATATGATCATATTAATCATAGGTAAATGTCCTAAGCCAAAATATAACAAAATTTGGACGAATGTGTCAATTTGAAATACTACAAAACTCTCCATTCTTGAGCTTGAGTTACCTTTCAAGAAAAATTTAAGCCAAGTATGGCATTAATTAATACAAAAAAAAAATACAGTTTATTATCTAGCTTCAAGATCTATTTTTTTTCTTATAGAATAAAAATGAAAGACTAACAAAAATAAATTATTTTATGACATTTACTTTTAAATTTTAAATTCAATTCCTTACATTTAAGATCTAAATTATTTTTTTATAGAATAAAAATGAAAGACTGGCCATAATAAACTGTTATGATAATTACTTTTAAGTAAATTTAATTCTTTACTTTAAAATCTAAGTAAATTTTTGTCACGATCCAACCCACCGGGCCATGCGGGCACCTACATACTACCAGCTAAGTAGGAGAACCCTCATATTCCAACAACTTAAAACATGCAGAAAATTAAATAAACGAAAATAACATACTAACGGAATTCTTTATTAAAAACCTTTAAAACAATTTCGAGTTAAGACTTGTGAAGAATTAACACTCTCAAGGATCTAGTATAAACAGGTACAAGAACTACTAAGAGTACAACTGGACATGATAATTAAAAGACATAGCTCCCACCATGTGGAAGAAAGAATATAAGCTGTTGGAGATTTTCTTTGTCTTCACCTAATGAAACCTCACTGATCCTGCAACCAGACTATATCAAAAGACATAGCAAGAGTAGTATCAATATAAACACACGTACTGGTAGGCATCATCGGTCAATCTGATGCCCACCACATAATATAAGAAACCGACTAGTAAGATAATGAAATAAATCATTCGCTTCTTCACCTTCACCCTCTCTTGAAATACCTCCAATATACACTAGTACTCCGACTACTAACATCCTTCTTGATCAACCTACCTACCAGGTACTTGATCACATCCTACTCGCTCTGACACCCTAGTAATTCCCCAATTACAGCCACAAACATTGCAACTAACCGCTCACTCTGTACCCTTACTCCCTCGTCACATTACTAAACCATGGTCACATAGTACACTACATCAAACTTCCTTACCACTAAACCCAATCTCTTTCCCCAAGGTGAAGTCCACCTACACATATTTCATCACATACACTACCTCTACTTCCCGCCATTATGACACACGAACTACCTTTACTATCTATTTCTCGCCCCCTGAACACTTTACCCTTCCACTATACCTTACCAATTCGCTAAACACATAGAACAATCAAATATAAGCCGTCATAACGTAACCTTTACCTCTAAGTGCAACATATATAAGTCAACACCACCATATAAACACATGCACCTATCGAACATATACAATATCATCAACATGTACGAACAATGAACAACTTCACATTTTCTCAAAATACACAATTATGACAAGTCATTGATTCTCTCATGGAACCCAAACCCAAAACAATTAGCATACCGTAACATGGTACCCGATCCAATGATTATGTCGAAACGTGGCAACCGATCCCATAATTATGTCGGAACGTGGCACCCGATCCATTCAACACACCACAATCGCAATCACAAGTATATCCTCAAGATCATACATTTAAGTCATGATTTCATGGTAACCATCATTCATTTATCTCCTTACAACAAGTGTGATCAATAATGCAATATTCATATACACACATGTATTATAATGAAGCAAGAACAAACGTACATCACACAAACATAGAATCACAACCATCACCTACAATGGATTATTCATCAGTACACATCATGCAACCCTAATTCGACCATACTCAGTCCTAATTTATCGTCTAAGACTTCTTTCTAGGGTTTAAATCAATAATCATTCGGTGCACGAAGGCCTACGCATAAATTCTACCATTGATTCACATATATTACGCAGTAAGCACATATTTAAACTACTCAATTCATAAAACCTTGCCTACCTGGGCGCTAAGCAGCTGCACAGAGTTTTGGTCTTTGATTCTTGTTTTTCGGGCTTCGTGACGGTGAATTTGGCCAAGAATCTGCAAGATCTTACCATCCTCACGCTAGAAATCTCCTTCTCCTTCCTTCCCAAGTTTAGAGTAGCTTTTCTGAGGTTTCTAGGGTGTTTTACGACTTATTTAGGTATTTTAGGAAGATGGAGAAATTAGAATTTCTCGTAATTTATGTTCTGCCTCGCCTATCCCACTCTAGTGCCAACTTATCCCGCGCTAGCGCAGCACCCCTAGCGGCAACTACCCCGCTCTGGCGGGACAGTGGCCCAGAATTTCTCGAATTTTTGTTTCTCCTACCTAACGACGGTTCGGGTCGTTACATTTTTCTTTTACAGAATAAAAATGAAAGACTGGCTATAATAAACTATGTTATGATATTTACCTTTAAATTTTAAATTCAACTCTTTACATTATGATCTAAATTATTAGACCGACTAATAAACAATGTTAAGGTATTTACTTTTAAATTTAAATTCAATTCTTTACTTTAATATCTAAATTAGATTTTTCTTATTGAATAAAAATGAAAGACTGACCATAATAAACTATGTTAAGATATTTACTTTTAAATTTTATATTCAACTCTTTACTTTAAGATCAGTTTTTCTTTACAGAATAAAAATGAGAGACAGATCATAATAAACTATGTTATGATATTTACTTTTATATATAAATTCAATTCTTTGCTTTAAGATCTAAATTATTTTCCTTTTACAAATATAAATGAAAGACTGACCATAATAAACTATGTTATCATATTTACTTTTAAATTTACTTTAAGATCTAACATATTTTTCTTTTATAAAATAAAAATGAAAGACTTATCATAATAAACTATGTTATGATATTTACTTTTAAGTTTAAATCAAATTCTTACTTTAAGATCTAAATTATTTTTATTTTACAGAATAAAAATGAAAAACTAACCATAATATACTATATTATGATATTTACTTTTAAATTAAATGTAATTATTTATTTTAAGATTTAAATTATTTTTCTTTTACAGAATAAAAATGAAAGATTGACCATAATAAATTTTTATAATATTTAAAAAAATTAAATTCAATTCCTTACCTATCTAATTATTTATCTTTACGGAATAAAATTGAAAGACTGACTATAATAAATTGTGTTATGGTATTACTTTTAAATTTAATTTCAATTCTTTACTTTTAAGTTCTAAAATTATTTTCTTTTGTAGAATAGAAATGAAAGACTGACCATAATAAACTATGTTATGATATTTAAATTCAATTATTTACTTTAAGATCTAAAATATATTTCTTTTATAGAATAAAAATGAAATGAAAGACTGACCATAATAAACTATGTTATGATATTTACTTTTAAATTCAAATTCAATCCTTTACTTTAAGATCTAAATTATTTTTCTTTTATAGAATAAAAATGAAAGACTGGCCATAATAAGCTATGTGATCATATTTACTTTTAAATTCTAAATTCAGTCTTTTACTTTAAGTTCTAAATTATTTTTCTTTTACAGAATAAATTAGAAGACTGACCATAATAAATTAAGTTATGATATTTATTTTTAAATTTAGATTCAATTATTTACTTTAAGATCTAAATTATTTTCTTTTACAAAATAAAAATGAAAGATTGACTATAATAAACTATGTTATGATATTTATTTTTAAATTTCAAATTTAAATTTTTTACTTTAAGATCTAAATTATTTTCTTTTATAGAATAAAATTGAATGACTAACCATAATAAAGTATGTCATGATATTTACTTTTAAATTTAAATTTAATTCTTTACTTTAAGATCTAAATTATTTTTCTTTTATAGAATAAAAATGAAAGAATGACCATAATAAACTATGTTATCATATTTCACTTTTAAAATTTTAAATTCAGTCCTTTACTTTAAGTTCTAAATTATTTTTCTTTTACAGAATAAAAATGAAAGACTAATCATAATAAACTATGTTATGATATTTACTTTCAAATTTAAATTCAATTCTTTACTTTAAGATCTAAATTATTTTTCTTTTACAGAAGAAAAATGAAAGACTGGCCATAATAAACTATGTTATAATATTTATTTTTAGAATTTAAATTTAGTTCTTTAGTTTAAGATATAATTTTTTTATAGAATAAAAATGAATGACGGACCATAATAAACTATGTTATGATATTTACTTTTAAGTTTAAATTTAATTCTTTACTTTAAGATCTAAATTATTATTCTTTTATAGAATAAATGAAAGAATAGCCATAATAAACTATGTGATGATATTTACTTTTAAATTTTAAATTCTATTTTTTAATTTAATATCTAAATTATTTTTCATTTACAAAATAAAAATGAAAGACGGGCCATAATAAACTATATTATGATATTTAATTTTAAATGTAAATTTAAACCATTACTTTAACATCTAAATTATTATTTTTTATAGAATAAAAATGAAAGACTGATCATAATAAACTATGTTTTGATATTTAC
Source organism: Solanum commersonii (assembly GCA_029007595.1). Lineage (NCBI taxonomy): Eukaryota > Viridiplantae > Streptophyta > Magnoliopsida > Solanales > Solanaceae > Solanum > Solanum commersonii. Next base: position 5,938,923 of record JAJTWQ010000023.1, on the reverse strand, counting down.
TTTGAACTTTTAAATCATATTCTCTGCTTTTTGTTCTAAATTATTTTTCTCTACAGAATAAAAATGAAATACTGATCATAATAAATTATGTTATAATATTTACTTTTAAATATTAAATTTAATTCTTTAAATAAAATAAAATATGGTACATTTAAAAAAAAACAATTTGAATTTTAGCTACAAAATCTAAATAGTTTCCTCTTATGGAAGAAAAATAAAATACTAGCCATAACATACTATATTATAATTCATGTAGTTCTAAATTACTTATTTTGAGCCAAGTTTGATATATTTTTACAAAATTAAGTAGTTTGATAGCTAGTTTAAAGAATCAAGATCTAAATTATTTTCTTCTTATGAAAAGAAAAAAAAAGAATGACCATAATATCGTAGTTTGTAATCTATTTCCAATATTTACAATTTTCTTCATTTACAAAGGAAAAAGAAAAGACTAACCAAAAAAAATATTATTACTCTAGCTAATTCTAAATTTAATTTTTGGTCTCTGTTTTTTTAAAATATTATATCAATTATTTTTAACACTAATAATTTTTTTAATTCTATCTAATTTTTCTATGACTCTTTTTACTACATATTGTTTTATAAATTTAGTTAGCTAGAAAAAACACCAAAAACAAAAAAAGGAAAAAAAATCCCCATATAGAACAAACATCAATTTTGTCTTTAGATATTATTTGTGTTTTGGTCATGTAGCTTTAATATTATTACATTAATAAATTTACTATATATCTTGACATGAGTGGGGTCCATATCTAGCTATGTGCAGCCAAGACTCGTACTGGCCTATAAATACTTTATATATTCCGTAGAATTGAAATGCATTACTCAGTGTCATCCTTTCTTTTTTAATAAATTAAAAGGTGAACTCGATATCTTGAAAATACTAGAGTTTTTTTTCATTACATACATTAACATGTCTAACACAGATGCGTATACTATTATGTTCTTTCGAATATTGAGTTCTCACCCTACACTCATGAAGAATTTATGAGTCATTTTCAATGAATCAACAAGCAATATTTTTGTTACGAAGTTTTAACATGTTAGGTATAACGTCATCAAAAGGTTTACCATTAGACCAACAAACAAAATCCACGATAGTTATTCCCCAAACACCACTGCCACCACCAGAGGATTGTTGCTCAACTACAGGTAATGTCAGGGGCAAAAGATTGCGTGAAAATTCAATAGATATAGATCTAAATAAAATTCCTTCTGAGTCCCCAAGCCCCTAATTAAATGTATTAATTTGTTTAGAGCATTTTCAACGTTCTTTTCAAGTGTTTTCTTTTTCAAGAGTTGTACTCTCTTAAGAAATAAAATTTTAATTTTAATTTAATCTTTATTCAATAAAAGTTCTTTCAATTGTAACAAACTAAAGAATATTGCAAACTATACTGCTACCTTTTATGCCTTCTATTTTTCATGATTCGATATTTTAATGTCCAAGCATAAATAATAATTTAATGTTGTTACACAAATTATAGTTTCATCTATTTCATGTCACAAGAACATTGAAGTTCCTCTATATACTGTAAATTTTAACATATACTGAAATTAAGATGTTGTGTTAATTAGTAGACTTTTGAATTAAAATTGTAATGACCCTCCAGGTCATTTTTAAATTAAAACATTCATTCCATCGTTTAGAGCGTTCCTGTAGCGACCCTAAGTCATTTAAGACTTGCTGGCACTGACTGTTCGGTCGCCTGGTCGTTTGTTTGGGTTTTAGGCCCGTTTCCCTGTTTTGGAGATTTTATAACTTGAAAAGTTGACTTCGGTCATAAATTCGGGTAAAAGACCTCAGAATAAAATTCTGACGATTCCATCAGCTCCGGAATGGCCAAATTAGGCTAGTAGCATGGTCAACACGAGTATCGAGGCAATCGATACTAGTTTAGGGCCATTTGACGTTTTTGCCCTTGAAATTTGGCCTATAGTTGGCTTTGGTCAACCTTTCTGGAAAACGTGCTCAGATGAAAATTCTGACAGCTTGGTTAGCTTCGGAATATCTATTTTGGTCTAGAACGACCGTTTGTTCACTTCCCGAGGTTTTAGATGCCCGTTGTGGAATCTAGCTCAAAATGATACTGGGTGTGGAACCCACTTTTTATCGAATAGATCGCCAATGGAAATTCCGACTTCACCGTTGAGTCCAAAATATCATTTCCAATCAGATTTCATATATGGTTTGTGTTTTTCCGATTCCGAACGAGTCCGAAACATCAAAATTTAAGTTTGAAGAGTTGTTGAATTCTAACGCGGTGGTGACGTGGCAGAGCCACGTGACACCACGTGGCTGAACGATGCGACGCCACGTGGCAGCATGTTGAAATCTGGAAATTTCCAGATTTAAGGACGATTTTCGTCTATTTTTTTTCCTCATCTTCAAACATAGATATCTCCTCCATTTTAAGCTCAGATTAGGTGATTCAAAAGGCTAATTTCAAGATAAATTCATGGGGAATCTAGTGGTGAGCTCAGAAACGCGAGGGGAGGCTTCGTTTGAGGTAAGGAATCGAATTTAGCTACTGCTAGAGTGATTTTCGGAATGAATTTTTGTTGAACTTTGAAAGGTTAGATCTTGATCATCTTAGGTCCGTTTTTAGTCATTCTTGAGGCTAACTTGTAGAGTTTTTCACAAGAATTGTTGTGATATAATTTTTTTGGGTTGGAAGGGTCTCGTTTTTCCAAAATTTGATGATCAAGGGGCTGCCAAGTCTTAAGTTAGGACTTAGTGATGATTTTAATTGTTGGGGCTGATTTGCTATGATTTAGGCATCTATTTGTGCTAAAATTTGGGGTATTAGTTTAGTAAGGTATTTGGGGACGTTTTCACGGATTCGTTTTTGGGATTCCAATTGTGGGTCCCACAATCCCGTTTTAGACCCAATTTTGGGTCCGTCTCCGAAAAATATAATTTTAGTGTCAATATATTCGTATTGATGAGGTGATTAACCTTTTGATAGTGTGGAAGCACTTGGAGACCGTTCGGAAGGGAAAAGCTCTGGTACCGTGAGTTGGAGCATGCGTGATCGGCTTTCAAGTAGGCTATGGTTTTCCCCTCATGAGATTGAGCATGTTTAGGCAATTTTTTATTGATTTTCTTGAGTATGGAGGGGTTTGGGTGTCGAGCATGCTAAATTTCTATAATTCATGCCTTAGACCTTATTTCGGAAAATTGTTGGACTGTGAAAGCATGACTCTTGATATTATTGAACATCCATACCTTGTGGTGTATATTATAATAATGATTTGAAGTATGTTTGGCCTTAGTCTAGGCTTAGACTAGTGTTGCCACAGACTTGCGAGGTTTCGGATGCCGTTGGGCCGTAAAACTTTTTTCGACGTCATTTCGGACGGTTAGCTCCTTGTAGATTGATATAGCAGACTTGAGTCTGATAGTCTGAGCCTTAGTTAGGCGGTAACTCAGCTTATGACCTTGTATCCATAATGCCTTGCTATTCTATCGGCTACAGATACCCGGTTAAAGTCCGTGGTCTAGCTTACTCACTTTTGGATACTTCCTCGGCGATTTGGGGTATATGAGGGTCGGACTGAAATGATTATTTATGGTAAACGGTTTGGTGATATTTCCCGCGACGTATGGTTGGATATTGATTCTTAGCTACAGCACCCGGTTAGAGTCCGTGGTCCAGCTTACTTATGTCCAGGCTTAGTTATAGTACCCGGTTCGAGTCCGTGGTCCAGCTTACCTGTGATCTAATTTTGGCTACAGTACCCGGTTCGAGTTCGTGGTCCAGCCCACCCGTGCTCGACTTTTGGCTACAGCACCCGGTTCAAGTCTGTGGTCCAGCTTATATAGGTTGACTCATTAGCTACAGTACCCGATTCGAGTCCGTGGTCCAGCTTGCACGTGGTGCATTCCCAATTCCTTACTGAAGCTTCAGTTTAGTCTTTGATTACTCTCATCTGTAGGTTGAGGTTTTGGAGGTTGAAGATGTTCTGGTTAAAGTCCGGGACATAGTAAGATCTTGGAATATAATTGGAAATGGTTCGGTTAAAGTCTGGAAATTGGTAATATTGTGATAGACCTTCTAGCTCCATTCTTTTACTTCAACTGCCAGTGCATCTGCTGGGCTTATGGGGATCCGTGCAGGTGGTTTCTTTTATTGTGCACGAGCGTACTCGTCGGGTTTATGGGAGCCCGGCGGAGTTAGTTAGATATCTTGTCTTTGTTGCCTATACGCTCGTGTACATACCCACATTTACTACTCTTTTGTCCTTGATTGTGACCCTTTATTCGCATTTTAATTTACTTTTGCTTATCTTGCTCAGTCGGCCTATCATGCCTACTGGGTACCTGTTGTTTTGGTACTCATACTACACTCTGCATCTATTTTCGTGATGCAGGTCCGAGTACTATCTACCGACGTTGATTCGAGCCAACTGTGGTCGCGATCGGAGGCGAGGGTGAGCACACAACGTCCTGGATTTGCCCGTCTCCTTCTGTACTTACTTTTGCTTGTCTTTTGCCTTTTGAGACAGCTTGTTTCTGTAGTCCACTTTTGGGACTTGTACTTCTTGTTAGAAGCTCTGTACTTGTGATTTCCAGGTTTTGGGAGGGATTCATTTTGTGTATATATGTCTAGTTGCTTTCGCCCGTTCATTGCATGTTCTTGTTATATTTATTACTATTTTAGATTGATTGGTTGGTTTTCTACCCTAACATCCCATTACTTCGAGTTCCGGGATATGGGTCGGCTTGCCTACTGGTAGGTCATATAGTAGGCGCCATCATGACTTGAGAAATTGGGTCGTGACAAAAATTTTGAAAAATAAAAAGAGAAAGAAGTAGTAACAAATGTATAATAGAGGTTGAAAATAGGGTCAAGTCGTAAAGGGGATTGTTGCATTCTTATGTGTTGATGATTAAACAAACTATGGAGAAATGAGATCTGGTAAAGGGACTTGATCCTTTGAATGGTGGTTGTTCAAGACAAGTCAATGGAAATTGTAAAGCTGTCATACCTGTTGTGGTAGGTGGACACGGCAGCAGAGGCGCAAAGTTCTCTGTCAATGCAACATTACTAGGTTATTTTTGTCTATGATTTACATCAAACAATTTGACAAGAAACAACCTAATTTTTGTAATCAAGAATATTCAAAGTAAAATCTATTTTCTCAAGAAAGAACAAACTTATATCAACAACAAGGGACCTGATCGAGTCATCTGCAGAAAGTCTTAAGTTGTCATTTGAGTTTAGTGTCTTGTGTTAAAACATAGTGAGATCTATTCCTATACTATAAAGGAACATATTTCATTTCACTTGTAATCTCTATGAAGTCAAGTTCATGGCTAGAGTTAGTTGTGGTGTGTTTGGTTGAAGTCTTTTTTTTATTAACTAGATAATATTATTATTATAAGTCGAAATTTCCCTTGTAAACGTAGTTCCTAGTATATCTGCCCAAACTGCCTCATTTACGAACATTGGAGGAACTTGCAAAATTCTTGTGCGGTTAAATAATTGCTTCTTGGCCCCTTCCTTGGCTAAGAGGTTAGCTACCTTGTTATGCTATCGCCAGAAATAAATGTAGTAATTTTATTTAATATGAGAATGGCCTCTGTATGATTGTATCAGGCAAGACTTCCGATGATTCGACTATTGTCCAATATGTAGCAAACAATAATGCATAGGCAAGGTTGTTCTTAGGTAGCGGCAACAGAAGAGATTGCTCTTTCACAGGTATATAAGGTGAGAATTGAATCAGGATTGAATGCAAGCTATGTGCCACCATATTATTGGTACTTATTGGTACTTTGGAAGGAACTTTTACTTATGTCTTTGTTTAGGAGTAATATTTAGTATATTTCAGTTAGATTTTCTTCTCATTGGATATATTTTATTTTTATTGAAGGAGTTTGTAATGAGATATTATATTAGTATGATTTTAGTTATTTTTATTATATGATCATGGGTGAATTTTATTATTATCTAGCATATTTTATTATTTAATTTTCAATATATGCTACTCTAATTTAACAAGCAACGACCAAATTAAAAATTTAAGACAAATATTTTTGTCATGGAATAAATGAATTCGTCACAAGTTGACTACATTCAGTGACAAAAAATGTATTGTCCTAGTATATTGAATATAAATTATTTTTTTATTTAGTGACAATTGTAAGTATCACTAATCATTATATTATTTAGTGACAATATATGTTGTCGGTAAAAATAATAGTTTTAGTGACAAAATGTCAGATTTAACCATAAAATTATTAACTCTTTTATAATAATAAATTTGTCCCTAATTTATACATTAGGGACAAAATATTTTTTGTATATAAAAAATAGTCATTAGTGACGATATTACATTTGTTCAACTACGAAACACATGTAACTTTAGAGACAATTGATGTTGTCACTAATTGAACTAAATAGTTAGCGACAATATAGTTTTGTCGGTAGTAATAACCCTTTTAGTGACAAAACATACTATTTAACTACAAAAAAGTTTCACGTTTTATGACAAATAAATTCGTCACAAATGACTATGTATTTGGGGACAATTTTTTTTTTTGTAGTTAATATAATACTTTTAGTGACGAAACACTAAATCGTCTTTGTATACTTTTAGTGACGCGCGCTTAGTGACGATTGATTGACGAAATATTTTCCGTCACACATGATTTTTAGTGACGAAATATGATTTATAGATGACGAAATTATTTGTCCCTAGTAATCAAATTTGTTGTAGTGACTGTTCATGTAAATAAAATCATGTATTTCAAGAGTACTAAGTCCAACCAATTCCAAAACCATATAAATCAGCCCACCAACAACATACATACATATATATATATCCACCTTCATAATTTGATCATGGAAGCATGAAAACCATAAACATTACATAATAATTCCATTTCATGATAATATACAAAATAGACCATAATAGAGTGTGTAGTAGTAATTCCATACTCAAGAGTTCATAAATAACCATAAGGACCCATAAACTTGAAGTAGTAAGAGAGGATAAATGGTTGGACTTGTGGAAAGGAAGGTTTCCACAATCAAACCCACATACCTCAACTTTGGAGAATCCTTGATGAAGATTGGAATGGAGAATTGAAGCTTGAGATTGAGTCTTAAATCCGGAATTAGAGCTTGAGATCTTTGAATTTGGTTGAGGATCTTGGTGGAATTTTGGAGAGGGCTTAGAGAGTGTTTTTGAGTGTTTTGAAGTTAAAAATGACTAAGTATGGGACATATCCTAAAAAATGAGGCTTAAGGAGCAAAAAAATCGCTCACTGGAAATTGCAAATCTGCACAGACAGGTTTTACGCAAAATGGTCATAACTCCTTCATCCTAACTTGGAATGAGGTGAAACCAAGTGCGTTGGAAAGCTAATTCAAAGAGCTTTAATTTAATAGGTTGTGGCCCTTCCAGTTCCTTGTGTGCTAAGAGATATGCCCCTTTAAAGTTGACCCTCCAAATCGCATTTTTTGCGATTTTCGAATTTTGATACAGTTGCTCTAAAATTCGGGTTAGACCCATTTCCCACTCAATTTGACCCCATGAATAAGAATATGAAGTCGAATTTCCGAAATCATGCACAGATTTTGAGATATATGGAAATTACAATTATAGGTGTTTTCGAAGCACATTTTCGGGCATTTTTGGGGTCGTTTCACAACAATAAACAATTCCCACAGAAAAACAAGCTCCAAAGATTAAAATTGAGTTCTAAAGATATGAGAAATGAACTTAAAACGGGTATAATTACTTGCAGATACCGCAAAATTGGTCACTTTGGCTACTTAAGCGGCATCGCAAAAGCGATGGCCTAACCACTAAAGAGGCTTAGCCATGCACGCAAGCTATCACTAAGTTAAGCGGTGGTCACTTAAGCGAAGCGAGGGACGCTTAATCGAAGTTAACCGTTCAAATTTCAAAAGCTTCAAAATACAAAAACTTAAATAAAAACAAAATGAACGAGCAAGTGACCGAACTCTCAATCGGGGCAAGTCATAAATGACATGGGATCTCTATAGGAACGCTCTAAACGCCAAAAAATGCAATAAAGAGGAAATAACCAAGAGGGTCATTACAAATTGTATGTAGGTATCCAAAAGGTAAAATATCAAATTACCAATCCCTAAAAATCATCCCAAAAGCCCCCAAAATATAGCAACAAAGAAGTGTTGAAACTTAATTGTTGGTTTTGTAATTAAAAACTATATTTAGTTAATAAAACATGGTAGATTTATATATTATGAAAAAAAGTATTAAACACAATATTCTTGTATATTTTCGTGTTTTTTATAACTGATATTAATATGTTATTACTATATATAAAATTTTTGTTAGACAATCCAGGGGTGAACAAAATCGAATAAAAAATTGCACCAAATCTCTAATCGAGACAAGAAAATCGACTAGCGATTTGATTTAACTTGGTTTGGTATTGGAACAAAAAATCCAACTATACTTGGATTAATTTGGTTAACTTTAAAAAGACAATCCGAGACCAAACCAATTCAATACTATATATATCATTTTTTTAAATTTATTTTATATGTAAAAGTGTCTACTTTGATACAATTCATAAATATTTCTTATAATTTTTCATAGTTTTTATCTGTTAACATACTTTTTCATAGTTTTACATTGATTTAGACAATTAAAATGCGTAACATAATTTAGTCTTTCTTTAATATTTAGTTATGTAACTAATATTTATTAGACTTATTTTAACATGATTTAGTACTTTTAAATTACTATTAATTCATTATGACTTATTTATTTGCAATGTTTATTTTATGTGATTTCATTATTATCTTTTGTTGAATATTTTAGTATCATCACTCATATTGTATTTTGTATATTTTCTTAAGAAACAACTTAGATTGTTATATTTTGGTAGGACCAAAAAAAATTTAAAGTACAAGTTAATTATACTCTACCAGAAAAACTCAAAAGAATCTGAAAACCCGAAAAAAACCCAAAGTAGAAAAATTCGAATTTTAATTTATTAGTTTGGTTTGGTTTGGTTAACAAATTTAAAATCCAACACAAATAGTTTAATTTTGTATTTTAAAAAAAGTCTAAACCAATCCCATCCATGTACACCCCTAACACGATCAATGCAAAGAATATAACTCTCAATAATATTAAAAAATCTAGCACACTTCATGAATATAATTTCACATTCATCATAGATAGAGAAGAAATATTTTTTTGGGGAGAATCTTAATAGGTCAATTAGTTGACTACCTAAAATTTCACCTTGTTGGTAAAGATTCAATTTCCTACATTGTAATCACTCCGTTGTTTCCCCTTCCTCTGCCCCCATTTTTTTACAATCTTAAAATATACATTTCATTCACAAATATAATTAACACATGTCACTCTATCAATGATACATGAGTGACACAACCAAAAATTTATTTTACCAAAATAGAATTGGTTCAAGCATTATACAATATGTACTGAAATTACATAATCCTTTTGAACAGTAAAAAAAGAATGATATCGACCTAGAGATGAAGAAAAACAGACAAAGATGACCACTTTGAACTTGACAATTAAAAAGTTGTTAGGGTTCCAATGAGTACAAGTCCATTTTGAAGGAGTAAATTTGAAAATGAAATGTGTTGATGTAGTGGCCCTCATATTTCAAACTTCGTTATTCTTTTCCAGATGAAAGGATGAATGATTAAAACAAGTAATTTAAGTGTGTTTTGAACTATGTCGTTTGTGATAAAGAACATCAGCATGACAACATTTGGATTTTATATATATAGTTGAATATGTACTGATGAGATATATAGATCAGAGGCATATTTCACTAATAATTAGTAGTATCTCGTAAATAATGTAGGCATAATACATAAATATATATGTCCTTTAACTTGTTTTCAGTTGGTATCGATGTCTTTCAAGTTTGAGGGTGCACAAGTCGACACTTAAACTTGTATAAAACAGAATAAATAGACACATTCGTGAAATTTCAAGAAGCAACTATAAATGAGTGGGCATGAAATTTCATGGGGACTTGGCACTAAGAGGATAATTAAATTGAATCTCATGAGACTGGACACTTATTAAATTACGCAATGGGTGGATAGTGGTGTGAGAAATGTTGATTGGTAGGTACATGTGTCTAGGCCCTATGGGGTTCAGTGAACAAAATAAATAATTAAGAGATAATAATTAATATTGTTTAAAGAAATTTATTTAAATATCTTCATGCGGCTTTACTTGCAAATAAATTGGTAAGAAAAATCCTTTTTTTTTGTTAATTTTACCAAAAATTTCAAGAAAATTCGCAAGTACTTTACATGAGAAATTTAAATCCTTAGGTAAATTAATTGGGGATTTTGAAATTCATAGGAAATAATTACGTATGAAGATTTTACCTTTGGATTTTTTTTTATAGAAAAATCTGTAGGAAACTTAATTTCCCTGCGAATTTTCATATGTAATACCCAGAAAAATTCTCATGTAATTCACACTTTTCTTGTGTTCATCGTACGTGTCGTCATACATGACAATTTTGTGTCATATATAACGTAATACATGTATTATATCACGTAAAATATGTGTTTATTTATTTAATTTTATATAAGTTAAAGTGTCTATTTGTGTACATTCAAAATTAAAGGACATATATATCAACTAAAGTTGAATTAAAGGAAAAATCTATGTTTTATGCCAATAATATAAAGTAGCAAATTCGTGAAATCCTTTAGATTGTATTTAATGATTCAAGTAGACAATTGAAATAAAAAGAATTGATTGGTTTGCCAACTACTCCCTTGGAATTTAGCAATGCCTATGAATACTTTTGTGGATAAGTCAAGTAGAACATTATACATTTGTCGTTAATAGGTAATGTGAAGCCTTACCCCACTCCATCCCCACGTTCACCCACATCCCCATTCCTTTAAAGATGGTTGGCCCTATATGTATTGGTCAATGCCATAAAAGATAGGCAGCTATGTCCAACCTTAGCTAAGCAAAAACAAAGGCGTTGTTTCTTCCACGCGTTTCCGGTCTTTTGGTTTTCATTTTTTCTTCTCTATTTCTTTTTTGTGTTTTATCTCTATACCATAGCAATATACATATACTCTTATAGTATCATTTATTAATGAGTAATTTCTAAACAAAAAATCATAATGATACCAATACATATATGATATTGATTTCGTATTAGCTTTAATGATATCAATACATATATGATACTGATTTAGTATCAGTTAAGCCAAAATTATCAACCTTAATGAATGAAGGTTTATGATAGAGATGGCAAATGGGTGGATTGGATCGAATTTGGATGGATTGAGTTAAAATGGATTAGATTACAATCCACCCATATAAAATATCGGTAAATATGGATTTGGTCAAATATGATTTGGGTAAAATGATTGTAACCCACTTTAATCTCCTAAAGCCAAAACATATTAAATCAACGCTAAATTTTTAATATGTCAACCCCTACCACCCCACCCCCTATATTATTATTATATTTAAAATAATTTTTCATATAAAAAAATTATTTTTTACCCTGTACCCCCACCTCCCCGCACCCCCAAGAAAAAACAATTTAAAAAACTCTTTTTTTGAAAAAAAAAATTCTTTTTGAGAAGAATAAATTGTCAACCCTACCCCCCACTCCCCAGGACACCTCTCACCCCCCACCCAAAAAAAAAACTATAAGAAAATTTTCAAAATATTTCCATTTTTTTTTTTTTTGGCCCCCATCCATCCTATCTCCCCCCTCCCCCAATTTTTAATTTTTATTTTAAAAAACAAATAGTACATATAGTTAGGGATTTTTTATTGTAAGTGAGTGAATTATGGATTCTCATGTTTACCCATTTTGTTTATATTTGTATGAGCTTAAATAGGTTGAAGTTCATATTTACCCATTTAAGAAAATATGAGTGATCTATTTAATTTAATTTAGGACAAATGAATCCATTTCACGTATATAGGCTGAAATTGTCACCCCTAGTATGAGCTGTAATAGTTTTTGAGAGAATGAGTATTTCTTGAATTACTTTGGATTGAGATATGAACATGTAATTATTTTGAGTTTTATGGCCCATTTATGTAGTTTTTCCTTTTTTGTGTTTTTCTTTATTAAACTTTTTATATTTTATTTGGACCAAAAGTATGAGATACACCTGCAACACGTGTTTGAGAACTAGTTCACAAAAATACATGATTTTATATACTTTTTTTTTCTTGAGTACTAACTACAAACACTTACATTTTCAATATTAATTCGGTCATTGATTTAATTTTTTAAAGTAAAATGTACATAATCAGAAAGTAGATAATTGAAAAGTTTACATTTCAGCTTTGATTATTGGCAAGAATATTTCGAATTTTTTTTGATAAATATTGTTTGACAATATAACTTGTCATTATTAGTAGAAATATGGAGTAAATATCTTAAAAGGTACTCAACTTTGAGAAATTATGTTACAACGTCATTTACTTTTGTTTTATATCACTAAAATCCCTTTAACTTAAGACTTGTTTCTTATAAAATCACTCACCCAAATTTAACATTAAAAAAATCTCACATAACAAAATAAATTATTTTTTAATCTCATATATACATGAATCTCAGTTTGACAAATCATCCCATCTAAAATAAGATTTCAACTAAAATAAAATTGAAGGATTTATGTTTTCCTTCAAATAGTGATGAAGATTTGCAAACTGGAGCAAAGGTCATGAGAGGTTGAAGCCTTGATGAAAAAATTGCCTCTTTTTAAAAAAAGAAAAAAGTATTAGGTTTACGCTGAAGTTACTGAACTTCATTTCTTATCATTTTAGTAATAATTAATTTATAAACTTTTAATTTTAATCTATTAAAAAATTGTTAGAATTTTAGTAAATATATACACATAAATAATAATAATAATAATAATAATAATAATAATAATAATAATAATAATATAATGAGCTCAAAGGTAATGATATAATTTTGTGGATGTTATGTTTACCTTGAGCTCAGTATTTTCATTAGTCAAGTAGTAAATAATAATATCCTGAAAAAAAGAAGAAGTAGTAAATAATAATTGTCTAAAGTCCTACTGGTCAATCAAGAAACGTTAACTTATCATATTCAAATGAGAAAATATAATATGAATAGTTGAAAATATTCTGAATTTTTAAAAAAATATTATTTTAGACTTTTTTATATAAAAATAAAAATAAATTTAAAATATATATAAAAAGAGGAATTCATTTGTCAAGTCAGGATTTTTTGATTGAAAATTTGGATGAGTGATTTTATAAGTGAAATGTCCTAAGCTGAGTGATTTTATTGACACAAAATAAAAATTAATGACTTTTCTATATAATTACTCAAAGTTGAGTGACCTTTTAAGATATTTACTCCAAATATATGTGATCCACGAACACATATTAATAAAGTTGTTTTCACTTGTTGTTCACTAGAGCTAACCAATTATGCAGAAAGTTTTATCAGCAATGAAGACCCAACTTGATTCGATATTAAACCTGAACACAGCAACAACGAATAAAGCAACGCTTTTAAAAAATTTACTGGAATCTTCTTAAGCAGAGAGCAATATATATTTTACTTAGTATTTTAATATGTGAACAATGTGTGTTAGAATAATGTATGAATGTTGAGAGTGTCAGGATGTTCCACCGTGAGTATGAGAGTCTATTTATAATGAGACTAAGGGACCATTTATATAGTAGAGAAGAGGGTATATCATATAAGGAAGGAAATAAATTATTTTAAGGAAACCAATAATATATCAATTTCCTTATTTAAAGAAGAACTAAATCAGATTTCAAAATACTTTTACCAATTATAAGAGCAACTAAATAAGACAAGGACATAATTAAAAGTTACAACTAATAAGGTAAGAACCGGCTAGCATGTATAAGGAAAGCAATAAACACCTAAGTAAAATAATTACTTATTATTATATTACCATAAATAAATAAGTAAGACTCTATTTGAAATATACTTATGCCAAGGGAATCAATCACTAATTTACCAAAAATAAAACAAGTAAGAATCTGTCAATTTAATTAAAGTAACACGAATCACTTAGCAGAAATCAATAATACCATAAAATAAAATCAGCCCCAAAATAGGACGACTACCTTAAAGGAAAGAAATAAATATGCAACCCTCAATAAGTCATAGTAGTGATAACAATTTTGAATATATACTTGCCATATAACATATACCGAACCAATAATACCGATAAAAAAAATATCACTTAATTAAAGTTACCATAGTTAACTTTAAAGAATATTTTAAGGAACAAAACCCGGTCTAAATTAAGTACTAAGATACCCATTTTTAAGAAAATCTTTAGCAAATTTAGCAAAGACAAAAGAAGCACCGAACAGATTCTAAGCAAAGAAAGAATATCGATTAACGGGCAATCAATTAGGTCAAAGACATTGATCAAGGATTATAAAAAACCAGGACAAAATCGAAGCACATTATGACTAGATTAGGAACTAATTGAATAAATTAGTCCCTCACAAATCAAACTTACTAGGATACAAACAAGATGTAAGGGTAGCAAATTAATTTCTAGACTTATTATGGAATCCAAAATTTGAAGCAATTTGAATCACATCAAGACATAATACGGAAACAAGCTTCAGGGCATGAGTGATGGTTAGAGAACCACAACAACAATAGTTTCAAGGATCATCAAGTTACCAACAGACAAATAGCCAATTTTAAGACAAAAATATTAAGAGCACAAACATTATAGATCATATAGTAATATTAAGGATTTTATACCAAGGCCCGGATAGTAATTTAATTTGAAGAACAAACCTGGACAGATCTGTAATAGATCTGTCCTTGTCCAAAATGCTTCGATCTCATGGTTTGATAAATTTGATTGCTCTTGGTGTCGTTGTGGTTTGCCGGAACTTTCGCTGGAGTTGCTGACCAGAGCTTCGCCTGGTCTGAGTCGCTGATGTTCGCTTCTCTCTCGCCAGCTGCCGGCCAGAGCTTGTTGCTGGTGGCTGGTCGGAGTGCTAACAGCGATGGTTCCTGCGAAGAAAGGAGAGAAAAGAGAAGAGAAAGGGAGAAAGGAAGGAGAGGCGGATGGAGATGAGAGGGAAAGAAGGTACCGGAGCTGCTGGTCGAAGAAGTTGTTGGTGCTGGTCGGAGCAGTTGCTACTGGTGGTTTCCGAGCTGCAGCTGGCCGTCCCTGCCAGTGCTGCTGGCAGCTTTCGCCTGAGCTTCTAGCGTTGCATTGTCTCGCCGGAGAAACAAATGGGCGGAGGGGAGAGGCGACGGGAGAGAGGAGCGACGGGGGAAGGGAAAGGAGGAGAAAGAGGTGGCGCCGGCACTGCTGCTCGCCTAGTGGCTGCTGCTGGCCGGAGAGAATTTGAGAGAGGGGCGATGGGTTAGAGAGGAGATGAGAGAAAAAATGTTTTAGAGTTTTGCTTTTTTTCTAGAGTAGAATAGGAAAGTAATGAGGGATTTAATCTCATCCCTTGATTTATGTTGAGATGTGAGGCTGAGATTTAAAGGGTGAGATCGACGGTCGGGATTAAATATTGGATTTTAAATCAAATTTTGGATTGGCTGTATTTGGATGGCTAAAATTGTAATAAAATTCGGCTAGAATTGCAATGAGAGGATGACTATAATTGAAATGAAATTGGAATTGCATAGGCTAAAATTGAAATAAAATTAGCATAGAATAGGCTAAGAATTAAATAATTAAGAGGGAATTTAAGGAAATGCTATTCGATTAAAATACTATCTTTTAAAATATTTTCACCTAAATTAAGCACATCTAAGTTTTAAGGATCTTAAAATAAATAAGCAAAATAAATATTTCGGGTTCAAATATCGATTATAAAAATAACTTAAGAGAACAAAAAAAATCAATAATATTTACAATAATTTTTGTAAAGCAAACATACTAAAATGTACAAATTTTAGACAAAATCGACTAAAATTCTATACTCGAAATATATTTAAAAATATGTATTTAATCTAATAGCATTCCCAAAAAGGGTTATAGGTCGGTCAAAATTGGGTGTCAACATATATATATATATATATAACGTGGTGTACTCAATCACAAAGAACTCAATTCCCAAAATAGCTTGGTTTGGAGGCATGAGTCCTCATGTGTGTTCTTGATACTGTTGACTAATTACGTACTTACTTTAGTGTTGTTGTCACTCGTTCATGTTGTTTGTTGCTTGCCACCTGCTAAGTTGATTTTATACTATTACTTATTTCATATTGGTTTCTATTTTGAGTTGGCCGATGATACCTACTCAGTACATGTTCCTTGTACTGACTCCTACTTGTATTTAGTTCGTTTTCCTTTGTGGAGTGCAACAAGTGTACCATCAACTTCGACTCGCCTTAAGCTCTAGCCAGTCTCCAGCACATCAGGTTCCATGATGAGTTATTCATTTTAGCTCTTGTTTGATATTCTCGATTATTGCATGATGTCCTTAGTTTACGAACATAAACTATTTTGTTCATTTATTTTGGTGTCTTGATACTCTTAGACTTAGTATTTGGAGATTAGATGTCCTTGATGTGATGACTTTTAGGTTTTTGGGATAATATGTAATAGACTTTAGTGGATTTGTGTTTCTTACATTAATAAGATTTGAGCTTCCGCATTATGGTTAGTATTTTGTAAGTTGAACGATAAATTTAAGTTGGGGTTGAATTCATTGGTTCACCCACTTAGGAGGTTAGGTGTGAGTGTCATTCAGGACTCGTTTTGGGTCGTGACAACCCATACTTTGATCTATGTATTTTGACTATGAACCCTAATTTACATGGATTTATGAAGAAGCTCAAAGCTATGATTATGTTTTATGAAATTATGTATGTTTTTATGAAAAGTTGTTATGCCCCGAGACTACCCCCGAGAGGCTGACACGGGACCTAGGACCACAAGTGATCCCAAGCTAACTCTGCTCGCACGATCATGAGCATACTAAAGATAATAAATTGATGCAGAAGCTAAATCATAAATAAGATGAAAAAGATGGGGGAATACCCATATACTATAACTGAGATGAATGAAAACTGATGAGTTTAATACAAAGAAAATATTAACTCAATACTAAGCTGAATCTAACTATGTCTGAAAATAGCCTCTAACTGGCTAGAAATGTTGGGAGAGGCCCCAACTAAGTCTAGCAAAACTGAAACTAAATGACTAAAATACTAAAAAGAAACTCATGACTATTGTCCTTGGAGAATGAGGACTCACCACTGATTCTGCTGAACTGGAGATCGGGAATCGATCTAAGCGTGATCTGGATGCTGAGAACCTGAACCTACATCACGAGAAGATGTAGCGCACGTATGCGTCAGTACTTGAAAGGTACTGAGCATGCAGGATAGAGTAAAGCTGAAATAAATATATAACTGAACAAAGCAAATAAGCAATGATATAATCTGAACATGGTATAGATACTGAAAATACTGAATACTGAGCTAACTGATGCAATGACCAAATTTATAACATGCTGAGACTGAATACTGACTGTACTGAAATATGGTCAATGCAATAGGGTTTGACTGAACTATGGGACATACTAATAACTGACACAAAACCACATGAGCTAAATGTGGAGTCCGATGTATACCCCCATCGAGAGGACCCAATATACCCTGACAGAGGTATAGAGGCATACTGGCGTGATCATTCAACTGATGTTGCCCACAGAGGGGACATACACCTACGTGGCTCATAGTTCTGGGACTATATGGGTACGCTGAACCCTAGTCCAACTCGGTATTATGCTACTCCCAATGAATTAAGTGGTTAACTGGTTATGACTGAATTTCTGTAAAATACTGGATAGCTCAAAACTGAACATGCAAACTGAGAATGCAATAATAAATTTGATAATGATGCATTAATAACTGAGGCATGTATAACTGAATAATTGAGATATTTGACCTAGCATGTGTAATTCAAGAACTAAATAAATACACAGCTAGGGTTCTGAAATTCATGCGAGAAACGATGTAATAACATGATAATCTAATTTGGAACATGTTAATAACTAATTCATGATGATTTGCTGTAATTTTAGAAACCCTAGGTTTATTCATAATAAGGGAATCAAGAAACTGACTGAATTATAGGGATCCAACAGGCGAAAGGAACCCACTAGTGAAATCCCACATACCTGGTGACAAATTCCATGGAAAAATCTTTCGATTTTGGGATTAGAACTGATGGAACCTTGCTGCATTCTTGAACTAGGGTTCTTGACCTTTTTCTCCTCTCTTGCTTATAATTTTCTAAGTTTTGATTGATTATTTTGACTAAGGTAAGTTTTAGTTATGTTTCTAGGCTTAAACTTACTAAAATCTCATGATTTAGAGTCTAAACGACGTATCTTAGGGGTCCAACGAAATAGGAAAATACCAAAAGACCCCTGACTTAATTATTGTCGGAGTGACCGATGGATTGGACCTACGGGCCGTAGGTCAATCGACGGTATGTCTATTAGAGTCATCGGTCGAGTTTGCCCGACAGGGCTTCACTAAAATGAGCATAGCTTTTTACTCAAAGGTCAAATTTTAGCAAACTCGGTGGCGTTGGAAAGAGGATTCAATTATCTATCATATCATAGGTCATAGGACACCTAATTAATTTTGTGATAAGAGTTATGACCATTTTAAGTTGAAGCATCAATAATTTTCATCTAACTGGCTGCTGACCCTCATCTCCAGTCAGACCTACAGACCGTGGATCAAATGACGGTCCATTCTGGTCGGCCATCGTTTGAGTCAGAGGCTGGGTAAAGGAGGTCTCGATCCACAGACACAGACCACGGATCGTGGTCTAATTTACGGACCGTGGGTCTGTCCGTGAGTC
Source organism: Solanum commersonii (assembly GCA_029007595.1). NCBI lineage: Eukaryota > Viridiplantae > Streptophyta > Magnoliopsida > Solanales > Solanaceae > Solanum > Solanum commersonii. Next base: position 5,920,027 of record JAJTWQ010000023.1, on the reverse strand, counting down.
GAGACTTAGCATATTTTTTCTGAGCTGGTTTGGGGAGGGGTTGCAGTGGCAAACCACGGACCACCAGCACAGGCTGTGGTCTGACCTACGGTCCGTGGATGGCAACCGTGTGTAGTTCCTGCAACTTCTTAAAATCTGTATTTTTGGTCTATTTCTGATACGGGGTGTTACATTATCTCCCCCTTGGGACCATTTGTCCTCGAATGAAGACTAAACTAGCTGGAATGGAGGGAGAGGGCAGAAATCCCTACCACTAAACACTGGAAACTGAATTTCTGACTGAGCTAAATTCAAGAACATGCAAATACACTGAAAATGCAAGTACAAACTGAAGGAACATGATTCTTAGACTGAATTTACTTATGAATGATTGAAAAACTGAAGAGGAAATATTACCTCATATTGGAATGGAATCGGAAGGAAAGAGGTGAGGATACTTGGTCTTCATGGCTGCTTCTGCTTTCCAAGTAGCTCCCTCTACGGACTGACTCCTCCATAAAACCTTGACTAAACGACTTCTTTATTTCTCAACCTTCTAACCTGACGATTGAGAATCTCAACTGGTACATCCTCATAAGATATACTATCTTTTACAGCCACAGTCTCTAATGGCAGTATGGATGTTCGATCACCCACACACTCCTTGAAAAGAGAAATGTGAAAGATTGGATGCACTGCTGCTAAATCTGCTAGCAACTCTAACTCATAAACAACTTTACCAATCCTTTTCAAGATCCGGTAAGGGCCTACATGTCTGGGACTGAGCTTCTCTTTCTTGCCAAATCTCATCACCCCCTTTATAGGTGAGACCTTCTGGAAAACCCAATCATCAACTTGAAACTCTAGTTCCCTTCTTCTCACATCTACATAAGACTTCTGGCGACTCTGGGCAGTCTTAAGTCTATCTCTAATGAGTTGCACTTTCTCCATAGCATCAAGGACCGAATCTGGTCCTATCAAGGCTACTTCACCTACTTCAAACCAGCCAACTGGAGATCTACATCTACGCCCATACAATGCATCATAAAGGGTCATCTGAATGCTGGAATGGTAACTATTGCTGTAGGCGAACTCAATAAGAGAAAGGTGATCATCCCAACTACCTTTGAAGTTGATCACACAAGCTCTCAACATTTCCTCTAAGGTATGAATGGTACACTCTACCTGACCATCGGTCTGTGGATGAAATGTTGTGCTAAAGTTAACCTGAGTACCAAGACCTTTCTGAAATGACTTCCAAAAATGAGAGGTAAACTGATGACCTCTATTTGAGATGATAGACGAAGGAACCCCATGCAATCTCACAATCTCATTAATGTAAAACTTTGTGTAATCCTCCGCCGAATCTGTAGTGTTGACCGCTAAAAAGCGAGAAGACGTAGTAACCCTATCAATAATTACCCAAATGGAGTCATGTTGTCTGCGAGTACGAGGTAAACCTGTGATAAAGTCCATGTTTATCACTTTCCACTTCCAAGTAGGAATGTCAATCTCTTGAGTCATACCTCCTAGTTTCTAATGTTCTACCTTGACTTGCTGGCAATTGGGGCACTAAGCCACAAAATCTGCTATATCTCTTTTCATGCAATTCCACTAATAAACTTCCCGCAGATCATGGTACATCTTAGTGGCACCTGGATGAATAGTATATCTAGAATTATGGACTTCTGCAAGAATATGTTGTCTCAACTCGCTCACATTAGGAACACATAATCGACCCTGATAGCGAAGCACACCATCTCCCCCTTGGGATAATACCTCAACCCTTTGTTGATGGATTGCTCCCTTGAGTTTAAGTAATATCGGATCATTGTCTTGCTTCTCCTTAACTTCCACTACCAAAGAAGATTCTTCCCCGTTTTGAACCGTTACACCACCACCTGATATTCTCATAAGACGAACTCCTAAGCGAGAAAGTCTATGAACATCCCTTGCTAGCTCCTTTCTTTCTTGCTCAACATGTGTTACACTACCCATGGATAATCTGCTAAGAACATCTACTACTACATTTGCCTTACCTGGATGGTAATGCACGCTCATATCATAATTTTTGAGGAACTCAAGCCACCTTCTCTGGCAAAGATTCAACTCTTTCTGGGTGAATACATACTGGAGGTTCTTATAGTCTGCGAACACATCTACATGAACACCATACAAGTAGTGTCTCCGAATCTTGAGTGCAAACACCACTGCTGCAAGTTTGAGGTCATGAGTCAGATAATTCTTCTCATGCACCTTAAGTTGTCTGGAGGCATAAGCTATAACCTGACCTCGCTGCATCAACACACAACCTAGGTCGACACTGGATGCATCACAATGGATCACATAACCATCTGAACCCTCTGGTAGAGTCAAGACAGGAGCTGTAGTCAACCTAGTTTTCAGTTCTATAAAGATTTTCTCACAATCATCTGACCATTGGAACTTAACATTTTTTTGAGTCAACCTAGTCAATGGTGAGGCTATGGATGAAAATCCTTCCACGAGCCGTCTGTAATAGCCTGCTAGACCTAAGAAACTTCTGATATCTGTAGCAGAGGTAGGTCTGGGCCATTGTTTCACTGCTTCTATCTTCTGGGAATCTACTCGAATACCTTCACTAGACACAATATGCCCAAGAAAGGCAATTGATTGTAACCAAAACTCTATTTGTTAAATTTTACAAGTAATTGGCGATTTTTGAGAGTTTGCAGAACAACTCTCAAATGACTCGCATGTTCTTCCTCATTCCTAGAGTAAATGAGAATATCATCAATAAAGACGATAACGAACAAGTCCAAGTACTGCTTGAACACTCTGTTTATCAAGTCCATGAAAGCTGCAGGAGCATTGGTTAGTCCAAATGACATAACTACAAATTCATAATGACCATACTAAGTTCTGAAGGCTGTCTTCGGAATGTCACTATCTCTGACTCTAAGCTGATGATAACCTGATCTGAGGTCTATCTTTGAGAAATGACTAGCACCCTGAAGTTGGTCGAACAAGTCATCAATCTTGGGGATGGAATACTTATTCTTGATTGTGACTTTGTTCAACTGCCTATAGTCAATGCACATTCTGAGAGAACCATTTTTCTTCTTTACGAGCAACACTGGTGCACCCCATGGCAAAATACTAGGTCTGATGAAGCCTTTATCTAGAAGGTCTTTCAACTGCTCTTTCAATTCCTTAAGCTCTGCTGGAGCCATTTCTGTAAGGAGGAATAGAGATAGGATGGGTATCTAGAAGGAGATCAATTCCAAAGTCGATTTCCCTTTCGAGAAGAACTCTGGGAAGATCATCTGGAAACACTTCTGGAAACTCATTGACTACAGGAACTGAGTCAAGAGTTGGGGATTCGAAACTAGAATCCTTAACTCAAACTAGATGATAGAGATAACCCTTAGAGGTCATCTTTCTGGCCTTAAGGTAAGAAATGAATCGACCCATAGGCGCTACGCTACTATCCTTCCATTCTAGGATTGGTTCGTCTAGAAACTGAAAACGAACAATCCTAGTTCTACAATTGATTGAGGCATAACAGGAATGTAACCAATCCATTCCTAGAATGACATTGAAGTCTACCATTTCTAACTCTACAAGATCTACTGAGATGACTTTCTAAGAGACTATGACAGGGCAATTTCTGTATACCCGTCTAGCCATAATTGGGTCACCGACTGGAGTAGAGACTGAGAAGGGTTTTGATAAAGTTTCTGGACTAACACTGAATTGGACTGCTATATAAGGAGTTACAAAAGACAAAGTAACCCCTGGATCTAACAATGCATAGACATCAAGATCAAAGACTCGTAATGTACCAGTGAATACATCAGGAGAATCTTCCTAATCCTGGCGAGCCTGAAAAGCATAGAGCCTATTTTGACGCTGTCCGCCACCTATACCAGAATAGTTACCCTGTTGAGTTGGGCGACCTATTAATATTGCTGAAGTTGTAGACTGAGCTCTACCATTATTTCCTCTTTGACCATGTCTAGAAGGACAATCCTTCAATCTATGACTAGACTTACCACACCCAAAGCATCCTTCCTTACCTGCAAGGCACTCGCCCGGATGGCTCTTACCATACTTAGGGTAAGTCGGGTAGGTTTTGGTGCCTAAAACACTACCTTGAGACTTAGAGCCTGACGCCCTACCTTTCTGATCGTTACGGAACCTGGGGATGGAACACTAGCTGATGAAGGTGCTGGAGTCGAGGACTTCTGCTAAAACTGCGAGCGATTTCCACCACCCGATTTCTGTTGGGAATACTCGTAGTTACATGTTCTTGTTTTCTTAGTATCCTTAGCATGTTCCCTAAGCTTATCACCCTCAACCTGCTGAGCATGAGTCATGAGCCTAGAGATGTTCATGTCTCCCAACAACACAACATTCTTGCACTCTGTTTTCACTAAATCTGACACTCCGTACAGAAACTTATTCATCTGAGCCCTGGAATCAACAACCATGTGAGGAGCATACCCGGAGAGTTGGTTAAACTTGAGGACATACTCTTGGACAGTCATGTTACCCTGCCTTAAGTTCATAAATTCTTGGGCCCTTGCTTTTCTCAACTCTATGGGGAAAAACTTGTCCAGAAAGGTTTCGCTGAAACAATCCCAAGTAATAGGAGTTACATCTGTACCCCTGTTCTCCTTCCACTGAGTATGCCAGATATGAGCTACATCTTTTAGTTAGTAAGATGCTAACTCAACCCGATCATTCCCAGTCTCAAAGATCTTCTTGATCTCATCCTAGAAATTTAGGGGATCTTCACCAGTCTGCGATCCTAAGAACTTAGGTGGATTCATCCTAACAAAACCACGGACCCTTGCTGCTACTGATCCACTATTTGAATTCACAGGAGCTTGAACCCGCTGATTATTCTGGTTGGCCACACTCTGAGCCAACATCTGAATGGCGTTCCTAAACTCTTCATTCGACACTTCTTGATCAGGGACTAGAGGAGCTGCATTTACATTCCTGGCATTCGCATTCCTAGCATTAGCTCTACGATGAGGCATGATCACTGAAACGTAGAACGTCGAGTTAAAACGGAATTAGATCATACCTTATACACGGTAAGAGTAACAAGAAAATAGAGACTTTTCCTAAGACACTTTGTAGCCTCCCTCTTATTAGATGTGGTGCGCACTACACATCCATGAAAATGGCTCTACCTAGTGCAACTTTTTAGACATCCTAGGACACTTAAACCTAATGCTCTGATACCAAGTTTGTCATGCCCCGAGAATACCCCGAGACGCGGACACGGGACCTAGGACCACAAGTGATCCCAAGTTAACCCTGCTGGCATGATCATGAGCATACTAAAGATTATAAAATGATGCGGAAGCTAAATCATAAATAAGATGAAAAAGGTGTGGAATACCCATATGCTATAATTGAGATCAATGAAAACTGATGAGTTTAATACAAAGAAAATATTAACTCAATACTAAGTTGAATCTAACTATGTCTGAAAATAGCCTCTAACTGACTAGAAATGCTGGGACAGGCCTCAACTAAGTCTAGCAAAACTGAAACTAAAGGACTAAAATACTGAAAATAACTCATGACTATTGTCCTCGGAGAATGAGGACTCACCACTGATTCTGCTGAACTGGAGATCGAGAACCGATCTAAGCGTGATATGGATGCTGAGAACCTGGACCTACATCACGAAAAGATATAGCGCACATATGCGTTAGTACTTGAAAGGTATTGAGCATGTAAGATAGAGTGAAGCTGAAATAAATATATAACTGAACAAAACAAATAAGCAATGATATAATCTGAACATGATATAGATACTGAAAATACTGAATACTGAGCTAACTGATGCAATGACCAAATGTATAACATGCTGAGATTGAATACTGATTGTACTGAAATATGTTCAATGCAATAGAGTCTGACTGAACTATGGGACCTACTAATAACTGACATAAAACCACATGAGCTAAATGTGGAGTCTGATGTATACCTCCCATCGAGAGGACCCAATATACCCTGCCAGAAGTATAGAGGCATACTAGTATGATCACTAAACTAATGTTGCCTAGAGAGGGAACTTACACCTACGTGGCTCGTAGTTCTAGGACTATATGGGTACGTTGAACCCTAGTCCAACTCGGTATTATGCTACTCCCAATGAATTAAGTGGTTAACTGGTTATGACTGAATTTCTGTAAAATATTGGATAGCTTAAAACTGAACATGCAAACTGAGAATGCAACAATAAATCTGATAATGATGCATTAATAACTGAGGCATGTATAACTGAATAACTGAAATATCTGACCTAGCATGTGTAATTCAAGAACTAAATAAATACATAGCTAGGGTTCTGAAATTCATGCGAGAAACGATGTAATAACATGATAATCTAATTTGGAACATGTTAATAACTAATTCATGATGATTTGTCGTAATTCTATAAACCCTAGGTCTATTCATAATAAAGGAATCAAGAAACTGACTGAATTCTAGGGATCCAATGGGCGAAAGGAACCCACTAGTGAAATCCCACATACCTGGTGACGAATTCCACAGAGAAATCTTTTGATTTCGGGGCTGGAACTAATGGACCTTGCTGCGTTCTTAAACTAGGGTTCTTGACCTTTTTCTCCTCTCTTGCTTCTAATTTTCTAAGTTTTGATTAATGATTTTGACTAAGGTAAGTTCTAGTTATGTTTCTAGGCTTAAACTTACTAAAACCTCATGATTTAGGGTCTAAACGACATATCTTAGGGGTCCAACAAAATAGGAAAAGACCAAAAGACCCCTGACTTAATTATTTTTGGAGTGACCGACGGATTGGATCTACGGGCTGTAGGTCAATCAACGGTCCGTCGATTGGAGTCGTCGGTCGAGTCTACCCGACAAGGCTTCACTAAAACGAGCATAACTTTTTACTCAAAGGTCGGATTTTAGTAAACTCGGTGGCGTTGGAAAGAGGATTCAATTATATATCATATCATAGGTCATAGTACACCTAATTAATTTTGTGATAAGATCTATGACCATTTGAAGTTGAAGAATCAATAATTTTTATCTAACTGGCTGCTTACCCTCATCTACGGTCAGACCTACAGACCGTGGATCAAATGACAGTCTATGCTGGTCAATCGTCATTTGCATCAAAGGCTAGGTAAAGGAGGTATCGATCCACGAACACAGACCATGGACCGTGGTCTGATCTACGGACCGTGAGTCTGTCCGTGAGTCGAGACTTAGCATATTTTTCTGAGCTGGTTTGGGGAGGGGTTGCAGTGGCGAACCACGGACCACCAACACGGGCCGTGGTCTGACCTACGGTCTGTGGATGGAAACCGTGGGTTGCACCTGCAACTTCTCAAAATGTGCATTTTTGGTCTGTTTCGGATATGGGGTGTTAGAAAAGTCATGTTTATGACTCAAGTAAGCTTATAGATAAAGATATCTATATGTTCTATGAAGCTTGGCCACATTACATGAATGACATCTAGATTTTCCCTCAAAGCTTTTCAGGCTATTTTCCTAAACTAGGTTTGGATTAGTATAGTATCCGGATATGCCATCAATGACTATAAATCACGCTTTCAAAACTATTTGCATTAGTAGTAGGGCATCTCCAGCATGAAGTGAATGACTATGAGCCTTAAAAGCTATTATGAAAAGATCATGGGTGGTGCAAGGTTTTCTCACGCATGGTCTAAGGAGCTATCCTATGATGTTTCTAGCTTGGATTGGTTGGTTAATTGTACATTTCATGGATAATAATATGACGTTAGCTTGGATTTACTACTTGATGTGCCCTTCCATAGATAATAAGACAAGTTAAGATTAAAGACTATTATGTGGGATTTATGCTTAGCACCAAGAGGATATATATTGAGAAGGAAGCTCCCTCGTAGCTTGAGGCCGTTTCTAGTAGCAATCTCCTTATCTCATACATATGTACCCTCATAGGATGATTGTCTTAGATATACATTAGCTAGTGGATCCACGTAAGCTAGAAGTTCATAGTCTTTACCTTGGCAAGTAGGACACCCCTTTTCGGTGTGGGGCAGACACTGGATTTCATGTTGTAGCCCGCATGGTATACATGTCAGTTAACGGTAAACTTCAGACAAAGAGAACTAAGTTGATTTATAATGTTTTATGAAACTTCCTTTATGATTTAAAGATGCATTGACCATGTTATGTTTTATGAATCTTCTTAAACGATTTTACTATGTTTTAACTTGGTCATGCATTCCATGTTTTCGTGTATGTCCCTTTATGATCATGCCTCATCTTTTATTGCATTCCCCTCATACTTGATACATTTCATATACTAACGCATACTTTTTCCTACATTGTTTCACTAATGTAGGGTTTGACGACTCTTCTCCTTCTGTATGTTGCTAGTGTTCACTTTAGTAGATTTGAAGATTGGTGAGTTCTCATGTTTCGAGGACTGAACCTTATATTGCTTATTATCTTTATTTTTCCGTATTGTATGTGATGCATGTGTTACGTCCCAATCACTCTTGATGTACTAGATGGCTTTGAGACTTATGTTAGACTTCTGCTTTTTCCGAACTCTTTGTGATATAAAACTTTCTTTTGAATTCTTTAAATTCGACTATCTTATGATCTATGCTAAATGGCTGGCGTAGGCAGTGGGGGAGCTACAATTACCCGTTGGACACCCTCCATCAGAGAATTATATCGTATAGATAAGTAAAATATTACTTGAAATGGATAAATCTAATACTTTGAAAACCCTTGACACAATGAGACTCTGTGGCCCAATGGTGTGAGGCTCTCCTATCAAGCCCACAGGCGTGGGTTTGAATCCCTGCAATTGCATTTGTTTTAATTATAATCATTTTTAATAGAATTCTCCTATTTTATTATTACTCTAATTATTAACTTGCTCCTTTAATTGTCTAAGGTAATTAAGCTACTTTCTAAATAATTGTTATTAAATTTGTTAATTTTCATCAAACGTTTCTTAATTAGGAATCTACACTTAGTAGCCAATTAATTTTTCAATGAATTTGACTTTTTATTTTGTTTCATTAAAATTTGAAATAAAATTTAAATGTAATTATTTAATTTATAGTTAATAAAAAAATCCTAAACTATTTCTAAAAGCGAACGAAAGAACATCTCGTTTGATTGTGCTTCCATTATTCATATCTCATTATTGTTGTCGTCACCAGAAATTAGTGAAAGCTTGAAACGTAAAAATGATTTCATTTTAAGCTAAGTATCCCCCCTTTTTTTCTTTGTTCGTTCATTTCATATTAAATTAAACACAAATATTAAAGCAAAATATTATCCAGTTTGATTTTTAAAATTTTGGAATATTTATTCCTAAAAAAAAGTACTATTAATATTACGTAGTTCAATTTTAAATTTTTCAGTGCATCCATTCATTTAAAAAATCCTTATGTAATAGTTGGACACCCTTAATAAAATTTCTAGCTCCACCACTGTGTGTAGGGCCTCTGGGGTTCTATACGCCATGTCACATCTAGGGTATACTTTGGATCGTGACATGATGAAAAAAAATATCTAATTTTTTTATTGTCTATATTTTTTTTGTTTAAAAGAAATGAAGACAAAAAAATGGTTTGCACCTATGAAGAAATTTAGAAAAGCAAACCATTTTCTCCTTCATTGCTTCTACAACAAAAGAAATGAAACTAGGTGATCACCTCTCCAAAGTGCGATGGAGCTTACCAACCTAGGCCATTGACCTTGTTGATCGTCATTAACCCTGTTCAGATAAGTATGTTTCTTTGTAATTGATCTTGACCCTTTTTTATAGTGTCTCCTTGCTACTCTTCTGTCTTATTCACTTGACGATGTGGGATTATAATATTATTTGCCAAGAACAGGGTACTGTATGTCTATAAAAAAGAGCAATTAACATCCTCAATGTACGAAAGAAGTAATACGTGCCTAATTTATACTATTAATTACTCTTGAAGAATAAAAATTGCTAGATCACATCATTAAATAATAGTAGTAAATTCATATAGTGTTCAAAGATAGATTTAGAATTCAAATTTGATAGGTTCAACTTTTTAAAATTCAATCATTGAGTCTATTACACTTTTGGAATTACGGATTCAAAGTTTAGAATTTGCCACAGTTTTAGAAATTTTTAGGTAATTGTACACCTAATTGTGTCAAAAATGTTGAATTCAGTTGAAACCCTAACAAACTTGCTACATCGGCATGTGATTAATTAAAACAACAACATATAAAGAGTTAATAGAGTTTAACTTGTTTTGAAGGTTCAATGTGAGTAAAATCAGCAAAATAGTTAAGGAAATCTATCACACAGCTACTCAAAAGAAACAAATGAGAGTATGTTTTTTCTTTCATAATCCATCTCTTATATTATTTTGACTATAAGATAAACGATAGTCAGAAAGAAATAGTACAACTTTATATGAACACCCTTTAAGGAATACATAAGGTACAACATCCTTTAAGGAATACATAGTCTTTTATAATTTGTCATAAATCAGTTTGTGAATAACAAATGTACCAAGAGCTTATTTTTATTCGAAGAAGATCGTTTACCAATATTGATTCTAAGAAGAGGTGGATTCTAAATTTTTAAGTTTAAGGATTCTGAATATATTATTTATACATGGAAAAATGTATAATACATTGTACCAACAAAAAGAAGAATTAAGAAGTCTATCAGACAACTGTAAGACCATCACAACCCAATGGACCAGGCTCTGAACGATTCTCTACGACTCCATCATCTGGTGAGAAATGGTGATTTTTAATCACGATCTAGTCTCATATGCCTACCATGGTTCAACTAGATTTTCTGTCTCCTTAGAACTCAAGGATAAGGTGGTTCGAGCCTATAGAACAGTTCTTGTTCAAGTAATAAAACTACACCAAAAATGAATTTTAGTGATAATTAATAAACGATAATAGCTTAATTGACACAAAATATATTTTTAAGAGGCAATTACTAGTGACAATTACATTTTAGTACTATATGTACGTGTCGCTAAATCCAACTTATCGATGTGGGAGACGAGACACAAGGAAAAAAGAGAGTGAAGTATTCAATTCTATCAACCTATCTGTTTATGTTTCTTTTCGTTTCAAATTTTTCATGTTGGTTGATATAGATGTTTTGCAACTTATAGTAATCATTAATACAATTGTAAATTTTAATATAAGATCAAAGCATTTGTATTTTAAAGTTTCACTTAGAAGAACGAGGTGACTTACAATAGGAAAAGATAAATTATTGAGAATGTGGTGCTAAATTAATCACAAACCTATAAATGAGATACTAGAAAAAAATTGTACTTTGAATAGGGTAGGGGCCATGCAAACGCAGGCCCCACTGGAAAAAATTAGGACATAGGATCGACCACTCGGATCGTCCTTAGGAAGGCAATCCTCCGAAGTGCAATGGAGGTCACCACCCTAGGCTATGAGTCTTCTTGATCACCCATTGACCCCGTCCATTGATGAAGGTAGTTTCTCTATTGTTCTTGGTCTTATTTTAGTATCTCGTCATTACTCTTTTGTCTTCTTCAATTAGCGATGTGGGAGTAAGTCGGGATTTTGAATTAAATGAAAAAGTTTGAGAATTAAATTGTAGTGACTCGAGTTATTTTAATTGAGTATAAGTGACAGTTATTTAATTAAGGATTACGGGATTTTGAAGGATGTGTGGGAGGTGGCCTCAAGTTTTTAAATTGAAAACAAAAACCACAATAAACTAAAAAATGAGGGAACCCAAAATGGAAAAAAGAAAAACTCCTCCTCTTTTGGTAAGTAAATTAATAGTTCTTTGATTGAATTATTCATCAAGTGTACCTGATGTAACACCTCCAAAGTTGAAAAGTTGGGAAAGGAAAGAAAAGTGTAGAAAATTCTCTGAAGCAGAGTTCTACGAGACGGACCTACGGATCATAGGAAGTCCTACTGGCCATAGGAAGTGAACTGAGTTTTGGAATTTCAAGTTTTATGATATTTGAGCCACGAATGAACATGACGAATCGTAGGATTTTTGACAAGTCATTGATGACACTCGTAGGATGGATTCAAAGATTTGATCTAAGACCTCAGCCCTACGTAAGGGTTTGGAGGGTCGTAGGTTATTCTACGGGTTGTAAAGTTTTCTCGTAGAACTGATCTTAACTTTGTTAAATTTTGGAGTTGAACTTGTGTCCTAAGGATGAGGACTACGGACCGTAGAAAATTTGACTGACCGTAGAATGATCTTGTGGGAAGTAGTTGAATTTTTGAGTTTCTAAAGTAGGTTCTACGGTTGACCAAGATGGAGCGTAGGAATTCCTACGAGTTGTAGGTCACAACCGTAAGGTTGTCCGACATTTATTTCTTAAGGATATTTGAGTCTTTTTATATGCATCTAGTGCCTATACTATATCGTTTTGACCCTTATATCAAGACCTATAGCTACCCTTATACCCCCAAAGCTTCAGCAATTCTCTCATTCACTCAAACCCCCAAATCTCATCCATAATTATCCTTCTCCAATTCTCTCCCAAGGTCCAAAAGTAGAAGCTAGGGTTCAAAATCAGGTTTCCTTTTCACCATTGCATTTGGGCATTAAATAGAAAGGTTTTTAGGGATTCATCAATGGGTTTCATTCACCCATTGAGTCCTAAGGTTTCTTAATTCTCCAAGTCTAGTTTCAATCCAATTGATTAGGTTTTCATTCAATTCTTCACGGGTTCAAATTATGTTGATTCAGTTGTTCAATTTTGATCTTATTAGGATTGTTTTGAGTCAATTACATGCTTTCCAATTGTTTTCACATAAATCCATGCACTGATCATGATTTTAACTATGACCCTAAAAGGCATGAATTTATGTAGAAACGATGAATCTATGATTGATATTTTCATGAAGTTATGCATGAATTATAAAAAAGAATGTTTTATGAATTAGGTTGCTTTAAGATGAGCATCAATGAAAATGTAAAAGGATATTCTCACATATTAAGGAATCATGGTTTGGTGAAATGTTTTCTCACATATGCTTGATTTAAGATTTAATGAGCTACTTTATGATGTTTTAATCTTGACTTAGTATTTGAATTGTGATTTTCCGTGTATGATGATATGTTCATAAAAATGACTATTCCGTTGGGATTAAACTTAGCACCGAGAGAACTTTGAGGTAGAGGCTCAAATAGAGTAGTCTCTAGTAGGAACCTCTAGTTCCAAAGTATGTGCCCCCGTAGGTTTGCCTTAAAATGGCCTATCTAGTGGATCCACATATAGCATATGATATGATACAGAGTTCTACCTTGACAAGTAGACTCTTTCTTCTCGATGTGGGAGTTACATCAGATTTCATGTTATGGCTCGCATGGTTTATTGTCGGTTAAAGTTAATATCCATAAATTAACTAAGATGTCTTGAAGATTTATGAAAGTTTTTCCTTATAATTTTAAGATGCATTGATGATGAGTGGTAGATTGGCACTCATTTAAGGTCCATTTAGCTCAATAATTAGTATCCTCAATGCCTAACTTTGTCCTTTTCTAATCAAATGTTGATGATTTGCAGCTATGAGGGAACTTGGACAAGGCAAGGATTGATGTGTGAAAAAATGGATAAAAATACAAAAAAAGTGCAAAGTGAACATTGTTGATAGCCTAACATGAAGGGCGCATCGCCAAATGAGCATGACATCGCCTAAATTGACAGTGTATCAAGTCATCCCTTAAGGTGAGTCAGCGATGGGATACGAGAAGGTTGATTCGCCCAAAGACACAAGGCAAAGTGAGCAGATATCGATGAAACTGACAGTGTTGGTAGAGAAGATGGCAGGAAGTTTGACAATTCGCCAAATTCGGAAAAGCGAACTCTAACGGGATCACATAGTGAAACTCAAACACATGAAGCTTGCAGGATGAAAAGGGCAAACCAAAATAAGAAACATGATTCACCGAATGCAGTGGGCGAATTGAGTATGTCACGGAAAATGACACAGAACTACTTTTTTGGGGAAAATTTTGGAAAACTATAAATAGTCCAAATGAGAGAGAAAGAGGGGTGAAAAAAATTGAGAGAAACACTCTGACTTTTCTATAGAGAGAAATATTTCCCATTGAGCAAAAAAATAATTTTAATTATTGAATCTTTGAATTATAAACTTAAATTTGGGAAATTGAAGTGGGATTTGAACTGGGTCTGCTATTAAACACTCAATTTCATGCTACCCATGGCTACTTTCATGCAAGATATAATTTATTAACACTTTGTAATGTCTGGTTAAAATTCCAGACTCTTGGGGTGTGATTATGGGATTGGGGTTGATTTAATTTAGTGGGTTTGTTGAATTGCTCTGTTTATCACTGTTAATTACAAATTTGACTGATTTTCGGGTGATTAATTCATGAATTGAGGTGGCTAAATTAATTCTAGCTCCGATCAGTTGATGCTCAAAAGAGATTAATTAGAGTGATTAATTAGTTCAATGCTAGCAATTTAGGTTTGATGTCTATGAATTGCTTGAAAGAGAGGTTATGGGTCAGATCTATTTGCCCTATTCTTGAAAGATAGAATAGAGTAAGGGATTGATTTATTTAGAAATGACAAATAGATGATACCGAAAGGAGATTCTATGCAAGGATGCTTTACAACTTGTCTTGTCTTTGTCCTAATTAAGTTTTATTCTGCTTGTCTCAGCTAAACCTATTTGTTGCCATAAACTGGTATTCCATAAGTGATCTTTATCTTATATTTATCATAAGACAAGAACTGCTCAACTTCCTACTTCTCATATCATTATTCCGATGCATTTATTTGGAGGTAATGAAATTGATGTAATAGTAATAGTAATGGTGAGATAGTATAAACCTCAATTAAACACAATTTTTCTTTTAAAAAATCAAATCACATTATTTAATAATATTGAATTTTTTAACAAATAATATAATCATATGGGTTACACACGCAAAGCGCGCACCCGAAAACTAGTAATAAACATATAAATGTGAGTACTCATCTCATTATGTTCCAAGGACTAACAACTCACAGTCTACTATAGGAACCCGCTTGCAATCACAAATAAGAATCCACTATAATATAAAGCCTTTTAAAAGTAAAAAAAATAAAATTATAGACATTATTGCTCCTCTTGCTTCTCGTATTTATAATAGCTTGAACGTTGTTGTAAAAAAACTTAATTACTAATATAAAGATTTGAATTTAGTTCAAATTTATTGCCTAAATGTTATGTATAGTTCATAAAATATATCACATAAAAGTATCTTTATATATACAATTTTGTAAAAGTCATCTCGTGTAAACAATTAAACATAGATGTCAAAACAGACAGCGTCTGAAAACCACAATTACAAAACAAGGACCAAATTAGTCTGCATTTACTGTTATACTTAAACACATTTATTATGTTTGATAATTTCAATTTTTTGATAAATTTGTTCAAAATGTTGTTTCCGAGATTGTCATGAGATGACATGATATTTGATTGACAAAATTGGGATCAACTAGTTCTACGTTAGGGTTAAGGAGCTTCCAAACATAAAAACACATACTCATCAACTATGCACTTTAACCCAAATAGATTTATCTCAACCTTATTGTTTGACAACCTATGACCTTCAAAAGTAAAAACTTCAGTCATTTATAAAATTTATTATCTTCTCACCCATAACCAAATCACATTCAACACACACTCTCATCCCATTACCCCATTCCACCCTCTAATATTTTCCTAGATTAGACAAAGATATTTTTAAAATAATATTTTTTTAATTACGTACTCAATACTAAAGAATAAGTAAAGAAGTTTAATTATTTTCCTTTGTTTCAACTTTCATTTAATTATACATGGTTCTAGCTATGAATGGAATTGAAGTAGAACACATCGTAATAAAAATATAATAACTTCAAATAATGTAGGAATAAATTTAGACATTTATAAAATATACTGGTTAGAAATCTTTACCCAAAAATTTCCAAAAAAAAATGAAAAAAATGTATCACTAAATAATCGAATTCCCAGAAAGTTAGAAGTAGAGCCGTCAAAATGGACTTAGCCCATGGGGCCGGCCCAACCCTACCCGTTATTGGGATAGGGTTGGGATAAGATTTTTCAAGCCCATTTAAAACTAGGGCTTATAAGCCCGACCCATATAAGCCTTTGGGCCTTGAGGCTTGATTGGAGATGGGCCGGGGTCGGCCCATGGGCCAAAACTTTTTATTTAAGAATAATTTACAATAATCTCACTAGTATATAATCTAATTATTTGAATACACGTTATGCTGTAATATTATGAATCTTCGTATCCAGATACATGTATTTCAGAATATATGGACTCAAAATTAGGTTAATTTGTTCTAGATACACTTTATCCAAATAAATTCGCATGTATCTAAGATACATATACAAATCTTGCTCCCTCGCCTCCCTCCCATCTTGCTTTTCACTTTCTTATCTCACTCGTGTATCTGGTATGCGAGATACATGCTAGTTACACTAGATGTTTGCTAGTGTTTTTGAAACAACACCATTATTTGTCATATTTGATTTGAAAATCTTCTCATTTTCTTGATGTTATAGAATTATAAGTTTGAAAAGAAAAAAAGAAGGGCTAGCCCGCCCCAGCCCTCGGCCCTTCTAGGGTTGGGTTGAGCATTTTCAGGCCCTACCAAATGAAGGGCCGGCCCTCCCCAGCCCTTCAAATTCCTTGGCCATCGAGGCTTGGACCGGGTGGGGCTGGGCCGGCCCTAATTAAATATAAATAAAATATTGTGATCAATGTTTATTGGGATAAGTTTTTCAGCTGATCTGATATCTAGTTTTGTGTTCGGTTCTATTGGGACCAACAACTCCATTACTATCTCCTGAATGAATCTGGTGTGGAAAATATGAGTGCTTGTCACAAAAATATGTATGACCTTTAGTATTTTTTAAAGCTTCTGCGCCTACGAAAATATGTAAATTAAATTGCTACAATACCAATAAATAATTACCCAATATATTTAATCCCACAAAGTAGGAATTAACATAAAATTGCTACCGATCATAAAATATAAAAGTGATGCATATGGTCTATAAAGATTTATTTGAGAAGACGTGTTATGTGTGAGGATTAAATCTGACATTTTTTCTTCTTTTTCATTTTAGGTTTCTCAAATCAGTGTTTGATATCCATAATTGGGATCCAATTAAATTTAAATTCACGTCAAAAAGTCTCAATTAAAGAGCCCTCTTACATGAATGGCAACATACTCAGGACTCGAACTTCGGCTTTATGTTTCTTTATTTAGTGAGGTGTGAAAAAAATAACAAGGCAAAAGATAAAAGAAAAGAGTGCAAAATAGCTAATGACTAATGCAACTAAATACCGGCAAGATTACAATAAATAAATAGATGATAATACAGTAAAAATAACAATTCACCAAACTTAAAATCACATTACTGATGACATAACCCAAACTGGCGGACAGATTAAACTTGTTGATTCTCCGGGATAGAAAGATTCAAGTTTTTCATCTTCCAAATTATAAGCACCCATATCTTTTCCGGCTCCTCCTTCTGCAGCTCTGTCATATTCTAACCCATCATCCGTAAAATATATATGATTAGGCTTGATTCCGTCAAATTTAGAAGAGTCAATGCAACTTGCCCAATTGCGACCCAAGAAGATTGATGAATATCCCAAGGTTTTCATTTCCTCCTTCAATTCACCTTTGATTACGTCTAGTTCAGAGACTTTAAATTTGACGGTGTGAAAAATGCTGTTTGGATCATCATATGTAACGTTGGCAAATCGGGTGACAAGTAATAGTGCACCGGATAACTCAACTAGGTAATACTTTACATCAGGCAAGTTAAGCTGATTGTCGTACATCTCAGCGTCTATCTCAGCAAGCAATCGTGTCTGTACAACTGGTTGATCAGTAACGTTAGGTCCTGCAACTTGATAAGCCCTAACTTCGCCACAGTAACTCATTGAATAAAATTCGCCCTTGTGATAAATTAATGCTGCAACCCCACCGTGATTAACAACATCAATATGAGTCCAATCGAGGTCTCCAGGTCGCCAAATTACCAAACAAGAGGCAGGTCCATAATGATGCACCATGAGTACATAATCTGACGTAAGAGAAGGATTGCCAGACAAGACACCCCTGTCTATGCAGCTCCAACGATTTCCTCCATGTGGTCCTTCGAAAGCACCGGGATTATGAAAAGTCAACATGGCTTTTTGGGAGGGAAGGTGTATTTTTTTGCGAGAGAAAGGGTGCAATAAATTCATCTCTCCAGTATCATTGACCACGGTGCAGAGCCATCCCCCAGAGGGTAGACACTCTGAACCTCTGGCTTGGGGGAGAAATATGGGAATAATTTTCTTCTTGGTAAGAGAATAAAATTCTCGATAATCATCATCTTTGGCACCCAGCATAAGCAGTGGAAGTTGGGGCAAAAACACATCGAAATCTTCCTTTATAGTTGAAATTCGCCACCAGGTGCAAACAGCACGAAAAGCAATGAAATCTTCAATCACTTTAACACGATTTGCAATGTGAGCAATAACAGCGTTGGGGAGTTCTGCCCAATCTGCCATAGTTTAAAAAAGGAGAGGGATTGAAGGAAAATTTTTTTCTCACAATGGAAAATACCTAGCAACATCCCTATTATTAGGCTAAAATCCTATTTAGACGTGAATTAAATAAATATCAAATTCTAAACATATTTGGTTTCCTACACTAACTTTGAATTATTCTATGATGTCCAATTATATCATGGGCTTGTCTTGTCAAACTCCTTACCGGAATTGGAATATAATTTGCACGGCTATGTAAATGTCATTAGGCTCTATTTTTCTCCTTTCAAAGCTATGGCAGACTGGGCAGATTTGCCCATCGATCTCCTTGCTCTGATTGAAAATCGCATTGAAGAGCTTACAGATTTCATTGTTTTTACTTCTGTTTGTACCTCTTGGCAAACTGCTGCCCCCAAGGATAAATTTGATGCATAAATTCTATTATGTTACAGCTCGTGGCAAATTCCGGGTTTTCAAAGTTCCAGGGCCAACCGGCCTATCGCTCTCCTCTGTCAAAAGGTACCACTCCCAAACCAAACCAATTGTTGTAGAGCAACACTAGTTTTATTGGTCTGAAGATATATTTCGTCAGCAGGGGATCACATAGTAAAATTGTGGATTGTGGATTGTGCCTATTGTCTGGCGTGGTGTAGCGCCTTAGATTTCAATAAAGCGAGGTTTCAATTAATCATATGCCCTTGTTTTTTTATTCATAAAAATCTATTATCAATAGTTTAATATATTATTATTATATTAAAGAAAAAGGGTAAGAACTTGATGATCGTGTTAAGGTTGGTTTTAATGTGGATCGTGTCCTTTTCCTCGTTGGTGATTGGTCACAAATGGGTGGTGAAGGAAGACAGTATATGTTTTCAGTAGATAATTGAATCTATTCATTTCAATAGAGGAAAACAATTTGTTGCAGCCGCCAAGTAATTAAGGACATTCTCCTTAGTTAACCACTTAACCTTTAGAGTCATGGTCATGAGAGAGTTTCTTTTTTGGTCTAATCCATAGGTGCCCTCTAAAGTTAACACCAATTTTCACTTGGACACTTTAATTAAACTTTGTTCATTTTAGATCCTTCATGTCAAATTGCATTGTGTCAGTTTAACATTTTTTAAGATTCAATCAAATATATAAGGTATGTGTAACATGCTCGCCGATGACGTGTCAAAGTGGCAAATTAAGTAAAAACACGTGGCATATATATTAAAAATAATTTTAAAATAATGATATTTTTGTAAAATGAAGAAGTAGCTAATGACTAAATGACATGTGGAATTTTTTACACAAAAAAATAAAAAATAACCAAACCCCACCAAGGGCATCTTCTTCGCCCCACCCAACCCAACTCCTCCCCACCCACCTAGATCGTCTTCTCCACCTCTGCGCACCATAACCCCAACCCCCTCCCCCCCCCCCACATCTTCTTCTCCACCCCTCTCCCACCCCACCCATCGTCTTTTTCAAGATTTTCCGCTGCCCTTCTTCTTTGCGACAACATGAATCGTGGCCCTTCTAATGGGTTGAAATTTGTTTTTTTTTTTGTGAAATTTCTTCGGGTTGAAATTCGTTTTTTTTTTGTTTGTAGCATCTTCAAAACTATTTCTCCATGGAAGGAGTTCAAGTTTTGAGAGATGGTGGCTGAAAAATGAGGAAGAAAATGAAAAAAAAATGATTAAATGAGCCTTTCACACGCTGATATTGAGTGTATTACACTCACTATGTCATGTCAGTAAAAAGTGTCAAAATGACAACGGGACATGTTATGAGGTGTCTAAAATGAACAAAGCTTAGTTAATGTGTCTAAGTGAAAATTGATGTCAACTTTAGGAGGCTATCGATAGGTCAGGCCTTCTTTTTTTTAGGGCATTAACTGTTCAAATAGTAGATACATGTCCTTTGTAGTCATATGCATTTTTATGTGACAAGTTATCAGTTTAAGTTAGTTTTCACTTAGTTGGGCAACAATTCTTTGTTCACACCTATTATCTCTCTCTCTCTATATATATAGGCGTATTGCGATCTTCTCATATGTGTGTGTATATATGTGAGATAAATAATACATAAATTGAAAATTATAATTATTAAATAGGATCTACGAAAGTGATCTATTTATTTGACTTATTAGAATATTCTTAACGCATCATGTATAAATTGTCCTAAGTGAATATTGGTGGTGAATATTTATTTGCATGAATGAAGATTTACCTTAATATGCTAGTAATGCTTAATTAATTCATGAGAAGAGATATCGAGGTTTTCACTCAAAAGGAGAAAACGTAATATCTTGAATTCTCAAATGTATTAATCAAGGGGACAATTTGCTATAAAAAGGTATTATGTGTCTTAGCTAAAGGAAAGACACACAATATGTCTTATGCTCATGAGATAATTATTAATAGAGAATGAAATTTGAATCATGTTATTTTAATTTTTAACTATGTCTAAAACGATTATTTTTTTAAATTTGGTCATAGTTTAGATGGTCATGATTTTTTATGACCTCTTATTTGTCACAATCCGAGCGTACACCCTGGACGTGGCCGGCACTCGATAACCATTGCTAGTCCCCAACGATCCCCCATCCTGGCTGACTACAAGCGGAAGACTAACTCAAGCATACAAAGCTTAAAACTGAATAAAATTCATTGAACTCAATTACAAAGCTTTAACTCAAATGATTAACTCTGAATAAAATAGTATATTCAACTCGCCAGAAATAGGAAACTCAAGTCTTTAAAACATTTAACAAAATAAATTAAACAAACTTCTCAAACTCTACTGTCTATCTATGAAGCATCTACTATTACAGAAGGATATCGGGACAAGACCCACAACATCTCAAAACTACTAACTGTAAAATAGAGGTGAAGTCCTCCGGAATATAAAAAGGCTCATCAAAGCTAACTGGAACTGCAAGTGGTATCAACGAAGCTCCTGTTGATGACCCTAGCTACCTGCATCTGCATCATGAAATGATGCAGGCCAAATGGAGTCAGTACATGAAATATACGAGAATGTAAGGGGAATTCTAAAATATACACATAAGCTTAAACTGATGGAAAAGAAACATATCTACCTCTTCTCTACTCACTCAACTCAAGAAATACTCAAAGAGACTCAAAAGTACTCAAACTTACTCAACTCAGAAGTACTTAAGGATAAGATACTCAACTCAGTAATAAGGTACTCAACTCAACAATAAGATACTCAACTTTGGATATTCAACTCTGGATACTCAACTCAAGATAAAACAACAATAAAAGATGCAATATATGGAAAGCTTTTAAAACAGTAGATAGCAACTTCATGTATTGAAGAATACAATAATAACTCAGTTTGTATATAAAAATACAATATAACTATGTGGGAGATTCTCTAATTGACAACTATCACTAAGAGCTATGTGATGATATAACGTCTAGCCCACACTGCCAGAACTCTCATATACTTTTTCAAGGTATAGAACCTACTACTAAGTGGATCCACTAGTCTATGCTAAAAATCATTAAGCAATCATCTAAAAAGTATGACCCTTTCTACCCACATTGGCTACATGGTTTATGAGGACTTTGAGTTATCTGAACTCGTCCCCATATCATTGCTCAATACTACTCCCACAATGTAACTAGCTCATATGTTTAAAAACATAACTCTTTCTGTGGTTTAAGATTATTACTCAAAAGTCTTTCTCTTAAAAGGGATGGTACTCAGAACCACTCAAAAATGCTTTTGGAAATCGATGTTTCCTCTTATCTTAGAAGTGAAAATATTTACTCTTGGGAATACTTAGTTCTCATACATCATTTTAAAGAAAATGAACTCAACTCTACTCTTTCTCATCTCAAGTGCTCAAGTCTTAAAACAAGTTTAGAAAAATTGGTAAAAGACTTCTCAAAATAGGGTTCATGCCGAATTATGGACGTGAACGACTCAATTCAAGGTTTTCAATAACCATACATAAAACTCAATACTCAGAACTCAATAACTCAGAACTCAACAACTTCAATGATACTACTCATTTCAAGAATGATCAACTCAGAGGGTTCATGCGGAAATTATGAGGATGAATAACTCAACTCGAGTACTATAGTTCCATGATTAGGAATATAATCTCAAAAGGATTAAAAACTCAATACTCAAGACTTATAACTTGAAGATACTACTCCTCTCAAAGATACTTAAATTATGGAGTCCATGTGAAATATATGGGCATGAACAACTCAACTCAAGGATCTACGTACCAATATGGAACTCGTGTATACGACTCTTCTCATTCTCATACTTACTTCCTCAAAACTTAGCTCAAATCGACAGTTGGTCACAAAGGATCCATAATTTAACTCAAAGACTCTCTTAAACTTTACTCTTAACTCTTTCTTGAATTTGAATTCAAGATTTTTGATTCATGATATGAAGGATCTCGATGATAATGTAGACTTATGAATACATTATCCTCATTCTCATATTCACTTACTCGAGTCTTAAAACAAGTTATTAGAAATTGTAGAAGACTCCTCAAAAAGACTCAAAAGGAGTTTCTCAAAATAGTCGAAAGAACTTTCAAGACCTGACTCTCAACTCTATCTTGAATTTGAATTATGTATTCAAGATTATGATTCATGTTATGAATGATTTCTAGATGTTTAGAAGTAGTTTAGAGTGTTTAGAATCGATAGGGCTTGAAGGTACCCTTTTAAAGGACTTGGACACCCAAAACGACGAAGAAGAGATGGGGGAAGGCGACCCTGGTGCACTGAGTGGCGCAGGGCGCCAACCCTCATCCTACATACAAGTGTTTCTGGCCCACTTCTGGGGCGGCGCGCCAGCCCCAGCCCAGAAAACCCCAATGACTTTTCTTTCTCATTTTCAGACCCTAACTCACCTAGAATCGAATGGTTTCTTCCCCAATCACTTAGATTCGAATACCCAACCTAAGTACACACTAATATACTAAAAAACAACCCTCAAACTCATACTATTATCTGAAGAACTCATCAAACTCATCCTAATTCAAGAACGGAAATAACACTTCAAAAACACTTATCAAGAACTCATCAAGAACTCAACTTTATCAATATTTATGAATGGATTCGAATATTTAAATCATGATTGGCGTATGGTGAATGAATCCAACACTATGAAAGCTTACATACCTCTTAGGGATCAACCCTTTGGCGAAACTCCACAAGAAAACTCAAGAATCTCGACGAACGCCTTAAACACTTCCTTTTTTTCTCCTCTTTTATCTTCTTGAACTCTCTTATAAAAGCCTAAGCGTATATTAGGATTGTAAAACTGAACCAAATCAGTTTAGACTCTTAAAATCTTACTAAAAATGAATTAAATCTGATTGGGTAAGGAAAGGACCAAAATACCCTCACATTTTTGGGTAACTTTCCTTAACTGGACAGCCTGACTTCAAAAGGGTATGTCTCACTCATCTAAACTCAAAACTTAGCAACCTTGGTAGCGTTGGAAAGATAATTCAAAGACCTTTCATTTGATATCTTATGGTCCACCTAACACATCATGTACTGAAAGTTATGGTCATTTGAAGTTGACTCAAAACTTAGAAGAAATTAGGAAGGACATGAATTAATTTTTATTTAGTTCTTTTTGGAACTCAAGGTGCTACATCTAGTGACCTTAACACTTAAGAAATTTTAAATTCCTTGGTAAAATTCCTACTCAAACGAAGGAAGGTTCGATTCTTAGCTCAAATATTTTCTAGGGTGTTACATTATTGACTTGAAATTTGATGGTATCATTGAAAATTGTTTAGATGGGTTTGAGATAATTTGTTGGATGAAAATTTGATTTGAATATGATAAGATCAATCTTTATGGCAATTATGTTTATGTTAAATTTGGAACATCATTATAAATGGTGATTTAACATGAATTGATATGTGATAAGAATGTAGGTCATATTGTTTTAATTCCTAAAGATGCTTAAATCACTTGAATTTGAATTTGGTCATAACTTTGGAAATAAAGATTTTTTATAGACTTCAATTGATCTGAAATTTGGTAAGTTCATTGAAACGGTCTAGCAAGAAATACTCATTACTATGTGGTTATGAATTTTGAGGTCGCTAAACTGGTTTTAAGTTGTTCTTTCGAATTAAATTGTGTTTTAGCATAAAAACATTTTTATATCAGTCCTTTTTATGTTAAATATGGTACATTATTACACGTGATGATTTAACATGAATTGATATATGATAAAGATATAGATCTGATTATTTTTCCTTAAATCATTTGAATATAATCTACATTTGATCAGATATCTTTAGAGATAAAATTTATTTTTGAACTCTGATTGATTTGAAATTTGGTAGGTTCATGAAAGCTATGCAGTGATTTGGCAATTTGAGATCGTTTAGATGATGTTTTTATATATCTTTTTGTATCTTGAAATTTAATTTTAATAAAAATTACTCGATTATGATATAGTGGTGAAAGAGATTGTTCTCTATGGTATTCATGACTAAATTTTAGTGAAGTTTTAAGTTCATATGTTGGCTTTAAAATTTCCTTCATATCGGATGAAATCAATATAAGTCACTAAATTTAATCTCTTGTTTTGATAATTTGTATTGACTTTTCATATTTGAGTAATATATGATTAGATCAATGGATCTAGTGATAATGATATCCACTTGGCTTAAATTAACATATACTCTCCAACTGAGTTATCTTTTGTTCTAAAATATTTGGAGTGAATATCCGACACCACATATGTATGTTGTATGAGTAACTATTTTTATCAAAATTTATTTTTCAAGATGCATGGATATCTATGAGGTGTGTTTGAATTTTAATATTCAGTGAATACATAAACATGTGATTTTTGAAAAATAGTACTCAGATAATGTAAATAGTTTTTGAAATTTCGTTCTTTATTCTTGATTCGTGTATCTATTTCACAAATGATGATATGTGATAAGAAATTTCAAATTCTATTTTGGCCAAACAACCATTTCAACTAAATTGATCATAGTTTTATAATTCGAAAAAAAATCGAATTGATCTGAAATATGGTAGATTCATAAGAACGACCCAGTAAGAAATATTTTTTTTAATTGTTATATGAGTTTTGGGTCATATTTGATTAAATGGTAGTGAAGTATTAGTTTCATGTGTTGACTTAGACCTTCCTCCATATCGGATGAAATTACTACAAATTACTATGTATTTAATCGCTAATTTTGATAATCTGTATTAACTCTCCTAAACTGAGTAATATATGATTTGATCAATGTAACTAGAGTGATTTTCACTTGACTTAAACTAATAGTGGACTCTCCATCTGAGTTAGGTCTGTATATGTTTATGAAGTGAATAATCGGTCATTGTACATATGTATTGTTTGACTAGTTCTTCAATCTCATCGATTGATTATTCGAGATGCATGGATATATATATATGTATAAAATGAGCCCTGAATTTATTATTTAGAATTATTCGACATATTATGATCTATTTAATGTATTATATCTCAAATCCTTAATAGACTTTACAGACTCACTTAGTACTACTCAAGAATTTCTTTCGATAGAGATAAGATATTAATTTAAAAAATGCATTGTACATGTATCTTATGTTAGAAGAAATTATTTTCAGTTTCTAACTATATAAAGAGATGGATACTTAATATATTTTTCTTGTAACTCTCCTATTATTAAGTTTGATGAATATTTTATCCCTTGTGGTATATTGATGCGTGAATTTTTTATTAGCGTTATCTCTCATGAATTGAACTATATTAATCTGTCTCATAAGAAAAAATATCTTTTAAATTGAATGAAACTTATTTATACACTAGCGTCTAAGTCATTTATTCTAAATAGAACTTTGAGGTTGGTTAAAGGATGGACATAAAGATTCATTGAAAGTAAAGTCACTACTGAAATGTGAGTCCTGTTTAAAAGAAAAAATGACTAAGAGACCTTTCCTCTTAAAAGGAAATAGAGGAACTCATAAATTAGAATTAATATATTTTGATTTGTGTGAACATTTAGGCAAGAGGAGATTTTGAGTATTCTGAGATTTCCACAGAAAGTTACTATATATACATATATATATATATATATTGATGCTTTGTAAGTGAATGTCTTAATAAACTAAAAATATTTATGACAAACAAAAATAGCATCATGAAAAATATCTAAAGTCACTGCAATTTGATTGTAGTGTCGACGTTTACCTCTCTACAGAGATAATAAGTCACGTATCTAATAGAATAATTGTATTTCAATTGTCTACACCAGACATTCTATTATAGATTGGTGTAAAAGAGAAAAGAAATAGAATCTTGTGAAGATGATAAGATTAATGATTGACTTATTTGTAGTTGTTTTATTTCTTTTGGGTATGTTCTAAGAACTACATATTACATTTTGAATTCAATTCCTTTCAAATTAGTACCATGGATAACTATAGAATTAGTGTGAATTTGATGCAAGTCTAATCTATAATATGTTCAGTTATAGAATTGTCCAACACATGCGCTGAGAGGGAGAATAAACTAATTGGATTTAAGAATTGAATGTGTGTGTTACTTGGATATCCAAAAGAATGAAAGAAGGTTTATTTTATTGTCCTAAAGAAAATAAGACAATTGTTAACACAAGTGTCAGATTTCTAGAAAAGGATCATTAGCAAATCATGATCCTAGAAGTAAACTAGTTTTATAGGAACTAAACAAAGAAATAACAAATGGGTTAGTTGTAAATTCAAATGCTCAAGAGCATCTAACCGATATGTCAGAATTGACGTTCCATTGTTCCATTGCATTAGTGGGAGAAATGTTACTAGACGTAAGAAAACTACTACCTCAAGTTGTGGGAGTGATGTTAGCAAATTAAAGAACATTACATGAAGAACTTGTTAATATTTCAATATCAAAAGGTTTTGAAGAAAATATTAAGACTCAATAACATGTAAGTGTGATTATAGTAATAGTATTTAGTCGTAGTGGGAGAATCCTAACGAAAATTGATTTATTGTGTATGCTTGAGAGACTTTTATGATAGAATTCCTGAAAAGAAGTATACTCTTGGAGGGTTTTATGATAAGGTCACTCAAGATCTAATGGAAAATCGATTTATTATGACGAAGTACTACACGAAATTGCATGGGAAAATAATGGAAAAAATTCTTTCAATAAGAATTAAAAAAATGCATGTGAAAGTTACAAATGCATTGTTATGAGTATAAGTAAGAGATAATTATTGTGAGGGTATACACTATTAATCATGTGTTAGAAATAGTATTCTAACAATTTTCAAGATTAAATATCTAAGTGGGAGATTGCTAGGGTATGTACTATTAACCATGTATTTAGATATAGTACATTATAAAAATTGTAATGGTTAAAACTTCAAGTAGGAGATTGGTGAGATATATACTATTAACCATGTCTTTAGATATAGTATTTATTATAGAATAATTATTTATTCCGCTTTAATAAAAGTTTTAATAGATCATATATTCGTTTATGGTGTCTACTTACTTATATAGTAGATGATTTAGTATATAGAGTTTTAGCTTATATATAGAGGATTAAATAATCGGTTCTTATAAGTATAAACTTTTTTGTTCACAATCTAAGATGAAAATTGGGTGTGCCATCAGTACGATTGTAGCATAAGATTATATATAATTTATCTTGATTATGGGAACGGTATAGTTTCAACTTCTTGTGCTAGTGCATTTTGTATGTATTGAACGAGACCGAGTAGAGATAGTTGTTTTAGACTGACTGATGAAAGCTAATTCTCTAAACCATTAAATGTACTTATATTCTCAATCCTAATATAACTATTATGATATGTATTATATTAACTATCATTTTGATTTATTAAAATGTGAGATTTTGAGATCGGTCAATATGTCTGGTAGATTGGATGATAATAATATATATTGGTGAAATAATAAGTTAGTTGATGGAATTCATGTCTCGATAAAGAGATTGATGCTATGTCTTTTTGAGAAGCTTATAAGTTTTCATCGTGTCAAACATTGCAAGTGGATTTATGAATCTGATACATCAAATAAGTTAAGCATTGCTTTAAAGGAAATTATTTTTTGAATTAAATTCATGAGTAATTTTAATTTATTGTATTGTAATCTTAACATGAGAATTACATAATTGTTTGATGGGGAATTTCAAAATATAAATAAAGGAGTGAAATTACGAATTTCTAGTGGAATGACTTGTAATTTATTATGACAATAAAAATTCAAATTAATTATTTGAAATTATTTCCATAATAATGGGGAATTTCAAAATATAAATAAAGGAGTGCAATTACGAATTTCTAGTGGAATGACTTGCAATTTATTATGGTAATAAAAATTCAAATTAATTATTTGGAATTATTTCCATACTAGGAAGCATCCACAATTAATTTTGTGGTCCCTACAGTGCCCATATTTTACTAGAACTCAAAATTCTATTTCAAACAGAAAATAAGGGAATAACGGTTGTTTCTTGTTCTTCAAGCTAAACGTGGGAAATTGTCATGAACCAGACTGTCGTAATTGGCACCCACACTAACCCTCCGATAGGAGAACCACTACTACAACCCAAACCAAGAAACTAAACCCAAAATTAAAGCATTTAAGCATACGAAACAAGTTAAATACTAAGAAAAGAAATAGGGAGTTCCCATAAACTCCAAACAAAGGTCTATCAACTAAACAAATACGAAAAATATACCTAGAACCTGAAAGTTAATGTATCAAAGCATCTAAAGTTCAACAAGTCTAAACAAGATAGGTCATAACCCCAAACTAATGAACAAATCCACTAACTAGAAAGTCTAAGTCTGAAATGTGGACATAAACGAAAGGAGAACTCATGGCAGTCTGGAAGAACTGGCTCACCTTTGAATTCGAACAATGATCACTGATATTCTAAACGAGGTCTATCAGTAGCCGCTTGAAAATGTCTTGTGCTCAACAAAGAAAGAGCAAGTGCAATATCAGTACACAACCACAGTGTACTGGTAAGATCACACAGCTATCCCACTAAGTGTAACATAAGCAAGTCAATACAACATTATAAACATGCAAAATACCGAACATATACAATAACGATTATCACATGCTCAACAAGATATATTTATAACAAGCATTGGTCCTCTCATGGAACCCAAACCCAAACCGTTAGCATATCGGAACATGGTATCCGATCCAATATTTATGCCGAAACGTGGCAACCGATCCCATAATTATGCCAGAACGTGGCAATCAATCCCAATTAGTATATCGAAACGCAGTATATCTGATCCAATCAACACACCACAATCACAACCACAAGTACATTCTCAATAATCATACAATCAAGAAGTGATTCATGGCATATAGTTATTCATATATCTCATTTACAACAAGTGTGATCAATAATGCAACATTCGCATACATACATGTATCATAATGAAGTAAGAACAAACATACTTCACAAAATCATAGAATCACAACCATAACCTACCTCGAAACAAGCTTCAAACCCTAAGAAACTTGATCATTCCCTTTCCGAATTCGTGTCGCTTGTTCTTGGTCTACAAACAATCATTATAATATGAAAATCAATAAACAATCACTAATGATCTGAATTATTAATAATTTTATGAACCCTAGATCAAACTCATGATCCCAAGTATCCAAAAAAGGGTTGTTCCCACTATGGAATCTAGATCAAAACCCTCCCCCATTGATAATTACCCATTCTATTACGTTCTATTGATCAAAAAATGGATTCGAGGAGTGAAAAGCATACCTTTAGCCTCAAGAATGGTGGAAAACTGTTAAGAGTCACATGGGGTTCGTTCATTAGCTCTAAAAATTGAAAAGTGCAGAATAAAGACGTTTTGGGGTTTATTTACGACCTTAAGTCGCGTCGAACATGCCACAGTGATCCTCACCCAGCTATAGTTCCCCCACCCTGGCGGCAGAAATCTCGCCCCAGCGGCTTACACGGAACCAGTGAGCTATTTTAATAATTCCATGACCCCCATTTCAAAACACCCGTTTAACCAACGACGCTTAGAAAATACCATTCACGCTAAGATCAATTCTGGGAGTTCTACTCACCCGAATTCAATTTGTAAAGTCATACGGGTTCCTTAACGACTTATCTAACTACTCATGTAATAAAAATCATAAATAAGTCATCCAATTGTTACCAGATTTCCCTACACCTTAATGACTCTGATTTCATCCAAATCTGGACTAGGTTGAGAAATTTCAAGTTACTACGAAAAAAAAATTTGACCCAAAATTTTTCTCGTTGGATTTTCTAAAACGACGGAACCCGATTGTTACAATAGATACCAATTTACCCATCACTCGTCCCCGAGTGACAAACTTAGAAAAAATAGGCTAAGAAAGGAATGAAGTAGTACCTGAATCGATGAACAATTGGGGATACTTGTCTCACATGTGCCTCTCGGTTTCCCAAGTAGCTTCCTCAACTGAACGATGCTTCCTTGATTCTTTACGAACTTAATCTCTTTGGTCCTCAACTTGCGCACATCACGATCAAGAATTGCAATCGATTCCTCCTCATATTAGAGGTCTTTATCTAACACAATTGAGTCTCATTTAATGATGTAACCCCCGTCAACATGATATCTCTTCAACATGGACACATGAAATACTGAATGAACACCCGATAGATTAGGAGGTTAAGCCAATCTATACGCTACCGGTCCACACATTCGAAAACCTTAAATGGACAAATGTATCGTAGACTTAGCTTACCTTTCTTGCCGAATCTCATCACCCCTTTCATGGGTGATACCTTAAGAAGAGCATTTTCATCAGTTTGAAACGTCATGTCTTTTACCTTATGATCCGCATACTTTTTTTGTCTACTCTAGGCTGTTAGAAACTTAGTTTGAATATTCCTCACCTTATCTTGAACATCCTTCACTAAGTCAACCCCCAATGGTTTCACATCTCTAGCCTCAAACCATCTTATAGGTGATCTACATCCCCTTCCATAGAGTGCCTCAAATGGTGTCATATCTATGATGGAGTGATAACTATTGTTATAGGTGAATTCACACAAAGGTAGAAACTTATCCCAATGCCCTTCAAAATCAATCACACATGCCCTCAACATGTCTTCTAACACTTGAATAATCCTCTCTGACTGCTCGTTTGTCTGTGGATGGAAGGTTGTACTAAAAGTGAGTTGTGTGCCTAATTCATCATGTAATTTCCTCCAAAACTTAGATGTAAATTGGGTACCACGGTCTGAGATGATAGAAAGGAGCACCCCATGCAACCTCACTATATCTTTCACATAAACTTTAGTCAATTGTTCAACATTATAATCTATTCTTACCGAAATAAAATGGGCTGATTTAGTCAATCTATCAACCACTACCCAAATAGAATCAAACTTCTTGAAAGTCTTGGGAAGACCAACCACAAAATACATGGCTATTCTTTCCCACTTCCATTCCGGAATCGGCATTCCTTGAAGCAAACATGCAGGCCTTTGATGTTCATACTTCACTTGTTGACAATTTTGACACTTAGCCACAAACTCTTCTATATCTTTCTTCATGCTTAGCCACTAATAAATTCGCTTCAAGTCTCGGTACATCTTCGTCACACCCGGATGAATAGAATATCGCGAACCATGAGATTCTACCAACACTTTTTGAATCAAGTCATCAACTTGAGGAACACAAATTCTTCCTTTAAAACTGAGCATACCTTTCGCATCAAGAGTGGTCTCTTGTGCCTTACCAATCACAGTCTTCTTTCAAAGCTCCTCCAAATTCTCATCTTCAATTTGTTTGGCTTTGATCTCCTCAATGAACGTGGCCTTCACTTCAATACTAGTTAACACCCCACCTCTTTCTGAGATGCCCAACTGCATGAACTTAGACTATAAGGTCTGAATTTCCTTAGCCAAAGGTCACTTGGATACACTCAAGTAAGCTAAACTATCCATACTCACCGCTTTTCGACTCAAAGCATCTACCACCACATTAGCCTTGCCCGGATGGTATTGAATGGTGACATCATAATCTTTAAGTAACTCCATCCAACTTCGTTGTCTCAAATTCAGATCTTTTTGAGTGAACACATGTTATAAACTATGATGATCAGTAAACACTTCACACTTAACACCACAGAGGTAATGCCACCAGATCTTAAGAGCAAAAACTACCGCTGCCAAATCATGTGTTGGATAATTCCTCTCATGTAACTTCAATTGAAGCGAGACATAAGCTATAACATTCTTATCATGCATCAACACATCACCCAAACCAGAATGTGAAGCATCACAATAAACAATAAAATATTTACTTTCAACCGATAATGCTAGAATAGGCGCGGTGGTCAAAAGAGTCTTGAGCTTTTGAAAGCTCTCCTCACATTTTTCAGTTCATTCAAATGGTATCTCCATTTTGGTCAAATTAGTCAAGTGAGTGGCAATAGAAGCAAAGTTCTTCACAAATCAACGATAATAGCTAGCGAGCCCAACAAAACTCCTAACTTCCGTCACAGAGCTAGGCCGAACCCAATTCTTAGCCGCCTCAGCTCTCCTCACATTTTTCAGTCCATTCAAATGGTATCTCCATTTTGGTCAAATTAGTCAAGTGAGTGGCAATAGAAGCAAAGTTCTTCACAAATCGACGATAATAGCTAGCGAGCCCAACAAAACTTTTAACTTCCATCACAGAGCTAGGCCGAACCCAATTCTTAGCCGCCTCAATCTTTTGAGGATCTACCATTACCCCTTATTTTGACACTACATGTCCCAAAAATGCAACCGAAGTCAACCAAAATTCACACTTAGAAAATTTAACATACAACATTTAATTTCCAAGAACACCTAAAACAATGCGAAGATGGTCAGTATGCTCTTCCTCACTTTTCGAATAGACCAAAATATCATCAATAAAGACTATGACAAAAGAATCAAGAAATGGCTTGAACACCCCATTCATCAAACTCATGAAAGCCGCAGGCGCATTGGTCAAACCAAAAACTCATAGTGCCCATAGCGAGTCCTAAACGTCGTCTTAGGCACATCCTCAGGCCTAATTTTCAACTGATGGTAGCCCGACCTTAGATCAATCTTAGAGAAAAGTGATGCACTTTGCAATTGGTCAAAAAGTTCATCTATTCGAGGCAAAGGATACTTGTTTCGAATAGTGACCCTATTCAATTGCCGATAATCTATTCACATTCTCATACTATCATTTTTTTTCTTAACAAACAACACTGGAGCACCCTATGAGGAAGCACTAGGACGAATAAATCCCTTATCAAGAAGCTCTTGGATTTAAGCTTTAACTCTCTTAATTCAGCTGGAGTCATGCGATATGGAGGGATAGAAATGGGATGCATACCAGATTCTAAATAAATGCATGAGTTTATATTTCTATCCAGAGACATACCAGGCAAGTCATTAGAAAACACTTCTCTAAATTCTGACACCACGGGAATGGACTCAATAGATGGAGTCTCAACCTCAACATCCCTAACATGAGCCAAATAAGCCAAAGAACTTTGCCCTACCAGTTTACTAGCCCAAATGGAGGATATGATCTTAGTTTGCTTAGGCTTGTACATCCATTCCAACTCTAATTTTTCCTTCCCCATAATTTCTAGAGTTACAGACTTAGTATTACAATTAAGCAAAACATAATAAGGGGACAACCAAGTCATGCCTAAGATTATATCAAAATCAGTCATATCCAAAATCACAAAATCAGCCCAAGTCTGAAAACCCATAAACAAAATAGGACAAGTACGATAAACATGGATGACTATGATTAACTTCCAACTGGGGTAGAAACATGGATAGAGGCATCAAGTATATCACAAATCATAGCAAATCGCACGGATACATATGGATAAGTAGAACCCGGATCAAATAACACATTAGCCATTTGATCACAGACAAGAATAGTACCTGTGATCACTGTGTCAGACATCTCTGCTTGATTCTTGCCTGAAAAGGCATAACACTGAGCCTTATCATCTTGACGAACCACTTCATTGCCTGGTTGCACATTACTCCTACCTGCATTAACATTTTCTCTACCTCCACGGCCTCGCTGATTACCTCCTCGCCCACCTTGTGGACGTCCTCTACCATTATTACCATTTAATGCGGGTACCACTGCTCTAGTCTGTTGCTGCGCGGAATCTAACACTCGTGGGTGGGGACAATCTCTCTTCATATGCCCAGGTTCTCCACAGTTGTAACATGTACGATCAAAAGATGGCCTGCTGCCCACTGAAGGTGCGACTCACTAGCTATCCTGAATCAAATTATGAGGTAGAGTTCCTGAGCAATTACCTGTAGAGGCGAGCATAGCGGACTAAATTCACTTGGCTGCAAGCATTGGTCTCCCTGAACCTCTAGAATACGAACCTTGAAAGTTACCCGAGTTCTTAGCCCTTTTTGCCAATGCCTTAGCCTGATCGTCTCGCCTCACCCCTTCTACTTTCTTAACATAGTATGTCACCTCATTAAAGCTCCTCCCTGCAGAGGTTATATAAACAGATAAAACCCGCAACTCAGAATTTAGTCCCCTAATAAATAAACGGATCCTCTCCTCTTCAGTAGTCACCAATTGAGTAGCATATCTAGACAAAGCATGGAACTTGGCCTCATAAGCAGCTACAGTCATACCACCTTGCTCCAAAGACATGAACTCATCCTTCTTGTGATCCCTCAAAGTCCGAGGCACATATTTCTCTAGAAACAGAGGATGAAATTGGGTCCAAGTAAGTGGAGGTAAAGTTGAAGATCTACATTCCATATAAGCTCTCCACCACTGCTTAGCCTCACTTTGAAGTTGAAAAGTCACGAACTCAACCCCATGCGGATAGACAATTCCCAACTTATGAAGCCTCTCATAGCAGTCTAAGATAAACTCATAAGCATCCTCATTCTCAGAACTAAGAAACACAGGAGGTTTTAGCTCTAAAAACTTAGTCAACATTTCATGCTCATTGCTAGTCATAACAGAACCCAACAAAGGACGGAAGAAAGCATCATTACCTTCCGTTCCACCCGTCTTGGAGGCAGTGTTAGCAATAGGAGGACGAGCAGGAGCCTGAGTTGCTTGAACAGAGGGAAGCACTCCAGGACCAACCAACCCCTTCAAGAACGACATAATCTGCTAAGCCAACACTGGATCTAAGGAAGGAATACTTGTAGTCTCCGCATGAACCTCTTTCTCTTGTCCCACATCCTCAACATTTTCAATATTCTCAATATGAACATTCATCTCTATCTCTTCATGATGCGCAAAAGGGTTCTCATTCATAGGAGCATTCTCAACAGGAGTTTCATTCCCAGCAGGCACTACTACTCTTTCACGGCCTCTACCCCTAGCTTTTCCTCTACCCCTGCCTCGATCGCGACCTCTCGCTGCAGATTCCTCAGCTAGAGCATTGACGGGAGATACGGGCCTGACGTCGTTGAACCAAGTGTTAACCATTTGCGGAAAGAAGAGTGAATGAGGTTAGATACCAATTTGAATCGCCAGATACCAATTAGAATCAAGTCATAGAACGAAAGGAGACAGGAGCAAATAGAGAGATTTCATGAAGTCCTATAACCTCTCGAAGAAAAGTAAAGGTGTCCCCGTACCGTTCCACAAGACTCTACTAGACTCATTTTGATACATCGAGATCAACGAACCTAGACTCTGATACCAACTTTGTTACGACCCAGACCATCGTGATTGGCACCCACACTAACCCTCCGGTGGGAGAACCACTAGTACAACCCAAACCAAGAAACTAAACCGAAAACTAAAGCATTTAAGGATACGAAACAAGTTAAATACTAAGGAAAGAAATAGGGAGTTCCCATAAACTCCAAACAACAGTCTATCAACTAAACAAATGCGGAAAATATACCTAGAACGTGAAAATCAATATATCAAATCATCTAAAGTTCAACAAGTCTAAACAAGATGGGTCACAACCCCAAACTAATGAACAAATCCACTAACTAGAAAGTCTAAGTCCAAAATATGGACATAGAATGGCAGCCTGAAAGAACTGGCTCACCCTTGAATTCGAATGATGATTACTGATCTTCTAAATGAGGTATGTCAGTAGCCGCTTGAAGATGCCCTGTACTCAACAAAGAAAGAACAAGTGTAGTATCAGTACACAACCACAGTGTACAAATAGGATCACGCGGCTATCCCACTAAGTGTAACATAAGCAAGTCAATACAACATTATAAACATGCAAAATACCAAACATATACAATATTGATTATCACATGCTTAACAATATACATTTATAACAAGTCATTGGTCCTCTCATGGAACCCAAACCCAAACTGTTAGCATACCGAAACGTGGTACCTGATCCAATGTTTATGTCGAAACGTGGCAACGATCCCATAATTATGTCGAAATATGGCAATCGATCCTAATTAGTATACCAGAATGCGGTATCCGATCCAATCAACACACCACAATCACAACCACAAGTATATTCTTAATAATCATACAATGAAGTTATTCATGGCATATAGTTATTCATTTATCTCATTTACAACAAGTGTGATCAATAATGCAACATTTGCATACATACATGTATCATAATGAAGCAAGAACAAACATACATCACACAATCATGGAATCACAATCATCACCTACCTCGAAACAAGCTTGAAACCCTAAGAAATCTGATCCTTCCCTTTCCGAATTCGTTCCGCTTTTTCTTGGTTTACAAATAATCAATATATTATGGGAGTCAATAAACAATCACTAATTACCCAAATTACTAACAATTCTATGAACCCTAGATCAAACCCATGATCTCGAGTATCCAAAAAGGGATGTTCCCACCATAGAATCTACATCAAAACCCTCTCCTATCAATAATTATCCATTCTATTACGTTCTACAAATCGAAAAACGGATTCGGGGAGTGAAAAGCTTACATTTAGCCTCAAGAATGGTGAAAAACTGTCAAGAGTTGCTTGGGGTTTGTTCCTTAGCTCTAAAAATCGAAAAGTGCAAAATAAATATATTTTGGGGTTTATTTACAACTTTAAGTCGCGTCGAACCCGCCACAACGGTCCTCACCCCGCTACAGCGGCCCTGCCCTGGCAGCAGAAATCTCGCCCCAACGGCTTGCACGGAACACAAATCATGATCACACAAATCATGATCCGACGATAACACAAATCATGTTATCTTAGGATCCGACGATAACACAAATCATGATCACACAAAAAATGGTAACTTTTATACAAGTCCCCTCGAAGGAATACATCAAATACAACTTCCAGGATGTTGAATCATTTCACAGTCATTTTCAAGTTGCTGTAAATCAGGTATACAAGTTTTTAATAATGTAACTGTGATATGTCATTATGTAAAGAAAACTAATTTCTAGTAAAATAACTACTAGAACCAAATATATAGGCGTTCTACATCTGCATCATCTAATATAATAATTTTTATTCAGTTGTAGCAAAAAAAGATACTTCAAAGAAAAACATTTGTCAATACTGATTCTGAAAACAAACTTTTCTTCACTAACTTCATACCTTATGCATTTTCAGATACTGTAAATGAAAATTATGAACTCATTCACGTCAAGGAGAACAAATGCTTCTCTAGCAATTCATATTTTTGCTCTATTGGAGTTAATTCATAAAGAAATTGTACTTGATTATAAAGAGGCGGCCTTAACATCTTCACACTGTAAAAATTACAATATGACACATTAGGTCCATTATGTAAAAATTACAATATGACATCTTGTTAAGAATTTTAAAAGCATTTCCTAATTAGAAAAATATAATTACAAAAATGGATGAGGAGTCTGTCAAACCATCTTTAGTCTAGTGGATCGGGCTAAGAACGATCATCTATGGCACCAGAGGCAAGGGAGAATTGATTGAAACAATGGACCATAGCTAAAACAAACCAGGAATGGAAGGTGACATGGGGTCACCTTGTCTCAGTCCCTTCTTGGCTGCAAATGATGGAGTATGTTGAATTTATTGGAGACTCGTCCATGAAAAAGCTCAAGGATGATTTTGTGCCAAAGAAGAATGAAGAAGGTTAAAAATATTATGTTTTTCAGACACAAGAGCCTTTATTTTTGGTTTTTGTTTTGTTTTTTTCCATCTGTAAATTACAGTTTTCCTTTTCCATTTTTACTTCCATGTAAATAGTAGTTGGTTAATTAAGGTGTCTGCCAATTAGGAGATAGTTGGGTAGTGTGTGACTTACTTCCATACAAATACTAATATGTTGTGTTGAGGTAGCTAATATATAGGATAGTTGGGTAGTTTGTTATTTTATTTTTTCTATATATACATGTACTGAACAGAGGAATAGACACAGGAAATATTCA
This sequence comes from Solanum commersonii, assembly GCA_029007595.1. NCBI lineage: Eukaryota > Viridiplantae > Streptophyta > Magnoliopsida > Solanales > Solanaceae > Solanum > Solanum commersonii. Next base: position 5,881,075 of record JAJTWQ010000023.1, on the reverse strand, counting down.
GCACGTCTCTTTTACATATTTATTTTTGCAATCTTTCATATACTATTAATCATTATAGAGTAGGTAACTGCTGAGATAAAAGTCATAATCCACTTGACAAACCTATCAAGAAACTGTAAATTGATCAAGATTTACTCCAGATACACCCATTCAAGTGAGTCGTAGGCCATTTGAAGATCCACCGTCATCATGCATCATAGTGAAATGTCTTTTCTTGAGTACCCTTTCACTAGTTCATGGCTTAAAATAATGTTATGTGATATGAGTCTACCAAAAATAAATGCAGACTTGCTATCATCTATAAGGTCGTTGAGAACTACACTTAGTCTTTTAGTGATGACTTTAGAGATTATCTTGTATATAACATTGCAACATGATATTGGCATGTATTCTCTGATGGTGGTATAGGGTGTTTGACCTTGGAAACCAGTGTTACTAAGGTACATTTCATGTAACACCCGAAAATTTCTAAGTTAAGACTCGAACCATTCTTCATTTGCTTGTAGGGTCATCTCGGGTGATTCTTAAATTGCCCATATGTGTAAAGGTAAATTCTTTAGTGTGGGAATTATTTTGGATATCAATTAAGGTCACTAGAAACTCCTAGCACAAAGTAGAGTTGAAAGTTTCTTTATCGATTAAGTTTTAATGTAAAATTCTACTTGGATCAATTTCAAATGACTATATCTCTTAGAATATAAAGAGTTACGTGATCCATAACCAATCAAATTAAAGGTATTTGAACCTACTTTCCAACGCCGCCAATTTCGCAAAATTCTAAGTTTTGAGTAAAAAGTTATTAATCATTTTAGTAACCTGATACGGTGCAGTCACAAATTAGCCGACGGGAAAACATTAAAATGGTCGCTTTTGTCTTTTTAACTCTAAGAAAATCCTAAACAAATTTCTTGACTAATCAAAGACCCAAAATAATCAAATTTTCATCTCTTAATTCATCATTCTCTTCTCTCTCAAACCCTAAGGCAAAACCCTAAGAAAAAATCAAAGTAGAAGACTTCCATTAAAGATTCTATCAATCTTTTTCAAGATTCTTCTTCAAGGTAAGTCTTTCTCCGAGAATTTCATTCTTTCCAACTCAAATTCCTCCATACAATTATGAATCTCTAATGAAAATTATAATTTTTGGCCATAGAGTTTCAAGAAACTAATTCAAGAAATCGCAAGAAAGGTTTTCTTGATGTTTCTCCTTCAAGTTAGGGTTTCAAGGCTTCTAATCAAGTTCTTCTTCAAGATTCTTCAAGAACCTTGTTCTTTCAGGTATGTAAGGCTATCATAGTTTTGGACTAGTTCGTCCTCGCGCCCTATATCTACTTTCAAATCAGTAAAAGAGAAATCTAGGATTCTACTCTAGATTTGAGTATTCTTGAGATGAGTTGATTTTGAGTCCTCGAGTTCATGTTTCTTTTTGAAATTCTATTCCTAATTATTCAATTGATATATTTTATGCATTAAGATTCTTGAGTTGATTCGTTCATGTTTATATTTCAGCATGAATCCTATGAATTGAGTATTTTTTAGATGAGTAGTATCGTTGAGTTCTGAGTACTGAGTTTCTATATTACTATTAAGACCCCTGAGTTGAGTCGTTCATGTCCATAATTCCACACGAACCCTATGATTTGAGTCATAAATTTGGAAAAGCTTTTTAAAGCCAACACTTGAGTTCTTAAACTAAGTTTTGAGAAAGTAAAGATGAGTTTTGAGAAAAGAGTTTCTAAAACATGATTAGGATGACAATTGAGTATGTCATCAATGTATGAACAGTATGGTATCTAGATATACCATCAATGTTTATGCAGTAGGACTTTTCGAGTCATCAATGATCATATTAAAATATGATTTTGATATGTTTTTGAGAAAGAGTTTTCAAGTATGAATTGAGAAAGGGGTCGTTTGGTAGACTATATTAGAAAAAATAATGCATGCATTAGTTTTGTGTATTACTACTACCTTGTTTGGTACTCTTTTCCAACCCATGTATAACTAATGCTTGCATTAGTTATACACTCTATTGTATATTAAGGTGTTTATTGTTAATACCATTGATTTTTAGGTATAAGCAATGCAGTGATTTTAATGCATGCATTAGCATTTAAAAAAATCCAATTGCCCTTCAAAACTTTTTTTACACCTTTTCTACCATAATAGTGGAGGGTATCTTTGTAAATTAATTTTTTTATGCAATGCATGCTATTTCTTAATGCATCAAACCAAACAATGCATAAAAATAAACTATGTATAACTAATGCAAGCATAACTAATACATGCATTGCTAATGCAAACATTACTAATACACTCTATTTAGCATTATTCTTATACACTCTACCAAACGATCCTTAAGAGTATAAGGGGACTATGCATTCCCAGATGTATCAATTTTTATATTGATAAAAGAGAAACTGAGATTTCTAAACGAGTTATGAGTTCAAAAGATATTTCAAAAACAGCTACCTCTTTTAAGACAGTAGTTTGAGAAACTATCTCAAACCAAAGGAAGAGTAGTGTTTTTAAACATATGCGCATGAGTATATATTATTGGGAGTAGTGTTTTTAAACATATGCGCATGAGTATATATTATTGGGAGTAGTATTGAGCACCGATATGGAGATGAGTTCAGACAATTCAAAGTCCTCATAAACCATGTATGCCAACATGGGTAAAGGGTCATACTTTTTAGATGGTTCCTTATTGATTTTAGGAATAGCTTAGTGGATCCACTTAGTTGAGGTGTCCTCCCGGCAAGGTATAGGACAGTTCTGGCAGCGTGGGCGAGACGTTGTATCATCACGTAGCTCATAGTGATGGTTGTCGGTTAGAGAATCTCCCAATAGAGTTAAAGTGTATTTTTATATATCACTTATTATGTTGAGTTCAGAGATCAAAGTATTTTGTAAAACTTTATAAGATTTAACTCCTTTATTTCTTTACATTCAGCTTGAGTACATTGTTATCTATTTCAGTCCTTTCTTTCAGTTATTTATTATTCAGCTATATTACATACTCGCACATTCAATGTACTGATGTCATTCGACTTGCATCTTTTAATGATACAAATACAGGTTATTAGGATCCTCAACAAGAGTCTGTTGAGATCACTTCATCCGCTTGTCTGCTTATGAGTGAGACCTCATTGCTTTTGGAGTACTCCAATTTTATGAGTTGTTAGTAGTAGTTCTTTTGAGGAGTCGTGGGTCTTTTCCCGATACTCATCTTTGTATAGTAGAGGCTTTATAGATAGACAGTTTTGGAGAGTCTTTCAATTTCATATATTTTTTTAAGACTTATGTTTCATACTCAGTATATTCAGCGAAGTTTTGAGATTCAGTAATTTGTTTTTAAACGTTTCTTTCAATTTGATGCTTATGTATGCTTGAGTTAGGCTTCCGCTTGTAGTCAACCAGGATGAGGGTTCGCTTGAGGGTCATCAATGATTCTCAAGTGTCAGTCACATCTAGGGTGTAGGCTGGAATCGTGACATTTCACTGGATTATGCATGCTATTCGTTCTAAAGAAATCTAGTACAACTCGTACCACACTATCTACTATGATGTCCTATGATTTTTTTTAGGAAAAATTACAAGAATATTTAACTTAAGACTTTAATTTACATAATATCAGTCTACTCTTTTTATTTACAACAATAACATTTTAATTACAAATATGACAACTTATTAAATATAAATATCTCTTCACACGTTTTTATACCTATTTTCTTGGCTTAGTGGCTGATTTAATGGAACTCATTATCTATTATTTTTACCATTTAGATTATCAATCACAATTATAATTGCATACATTTCTTTTACTCAAAGATTTTTTTCTCTTTCTTACTTAATACAATTACTATGGTAAAAATATATTTCTCTCTCTCTCTCTCTCTCTCTCTTCAATTACCTTTTTTTTAATTATTTTTTTAGATTTTGATGCTAATATTTTCTCTCTCTCTTCAATTACGTTCTTTTTTAATTATCTTTTAGAATATATTGCTAATTTTTAGGGAGTGAAAATGTATCATCTTATTAATATGATTTCTATCATTAAGCACGTTTCTCATTAATTTCATATAATTACTATTGGAAAAAGTTTTTTTTTCCTCTCTTTAGTTTCATTTCAATTATTATGGGAAGATCTCTTTTTACTTCTCTTTTCAATTTTATATATGTTAGTTAAAAAAATTGTGTGTGTGGGGGGGGGGGGGGGAATGAGTATATTAAATGATATCGTTTTGTATTATATTGGTGGCCATTTTTTTTTTTGTAACTATAATAAATAACTTATAATAAAATATAATCAAATTTTATTCCTATAATAAACTATCACACTCAAAGCATCGTTCAATAGTTTTAATTTTTTTTTAAAGTATATTAAATAATGTACATTGTAGATTAAGTTTGGTGTACAATTATTTTTAATCACAATGAATAACTTACACCAACAAATAATTAAATCGCACATGAAGTAAAAATCATGATTATAACATTATTTTTTGTTATATATTTCAACTATATGTTGCCTTACGCCATAATATTATCAACTATCTATCAATATTTATCATCGAATTAATAAATAATTATACCAAGATATATGAAAATATCACTAGTATTAGTAAAAATTTCATTCATAAAAAAAAAAATTAATTACAAAGTATTGTATCTATTTGGTAAACGTCTTTTTGGTGTTTGTGCCATATATCACTCATTCAATCTTGAAATCCACATACATTCCTGCGATACATTTCGATAAATAGTTAGACACATACTAACCTACAACAATGTATATAATTTCTTAAATTACAAATTAATTAGATATGGTATATAATATGGTGACGCTTCGGTGTACAGTATGGTGATGCTTTGGTGTACGGTGACATGCACCAATATATACACCACAAAATAACCAAAAAATTACCATTTTTTAAAGTATAATCAACTTAATTAAAAAAAAATTGTGCACATAATAGTTTAACATTGTTATCTTGAACAATATTATACATTATGATTAAATTTTGGTGTACAATGCACTATAATACGAAATACATAAACTAAACCAAGATATACACCAAATATTTTCCAATCATTTTATATAATCAAATTAATTAAAATTTGTGTGCCAAACAACATACGAAGCATTCATTCAAGCAATATTTTTCATAGTTAACACATCTATTTACATAAAAAAAAAAATCAAGCAACAAAAATAACAAAAAAATCTTAAAACAATTTAAAAAAATTAACTATATATTTTAGCAATCAAACTAAAAAAATAATAATTAAAAAACTGATACATACTTGTTACACCCCATATTTCAGATTCCATCCAAAAAACACCAATCAATAAAGCTATAACAATATATGTTTATAAAAAAGTTAAATCAGAATAAAACTAATAAATATATTTAAAACAATCCAAACTTATATTTGTGTATTATAGTGGTATAATTTATGATAAAGATTGCTAAAATTGACTTGCTGGTTTAAATGCTATGCAGAATTAGTATAAATTTTGGTATAATTTACAATTATTATGGTGTATGTTAGGGTTAAAAATTTGTGTACACTTCAAATTGATATACATCATTATTTGCACCACAAACTAATCAAACAATACCAATAAACAAACTAACCACGATCATATAACAAAACTCTATAAAATCTTATTTTATATTTATTGGTAGTTTTGTTTTCGATAGATACAAAATAAATAACATTACTTAGCAGAAAAATCTGATAAATAGCATAAAAATTCAACAAAAATATACCATAATGGTTTGGTGTATATACACCACAAACTTAAAAACATATGCATCCAAAATATATCGACTACACCAATACATAAACCAACAATTTAACTATAGACGAGTATCTACGTATAGTGCAAAGCAATTGAGAACAATATAGTTTATTTTACAGATCCCATCCAAAAAACACCAATCAATAAAGTTATAATAATATATGTTTATAAAAAAAAAAAAAAATCAATAAACCAATAAATATACTTTAAAACGATCATAATCGAAGCAATTATTATGGTGAATACCTGTTTCATTCCATCTCCTGTCATGCTAAATTAAAATTGAAAAAATATATTTTCTATTGAACGCACTTTCAGAATAGTGTAGGTATAGAGTTTGATTTTGATTAGAATTATGAGAGAAAAGCAATAACTATATTAGAGATATTTATGGAAGGTAAATAAGAGAGGGGGAGAAAATTAAGGAATTAAAAAATAAATTGTGGGATGTCATGCTTTAATTTCCGGTTTTTGTTTTTCTTTTTATTATTTATTTTATTGTTCCGATTTTTGTTTAATAATTTAATTGTTTTGTAAAAAAAACTATTATTATGTTGGTGAAAAAAAGATCTATTGTTATATAGTTGTTATTTAGGTGCTTATTTTGTATAATTAAGTTTTTTTTCCTTTTTTTATTATAAAAAAGTGCATTTTAACTATCACTATTGGGAGCTTTACAATCGATATATTTTATAGCATCCTCTACTTCTTCTTTGGTCACAATGGCCACCAATTGCAGTTGTTGGCTGCTAAGCACTCATCCTTGCTGCAAAGTTTATATTATTTTTTTAAGAATATGTTAAATTTAATAAATCAATGTATTTTATAACTTTTTCTTAAATATAACTATAAATTATGTCCTAGACCTTTAGTGATGGAACATGACCCCTTTGTTTTTTAGTTAGCCTTAAATTAACTTAGGTATAAAACTAAAATATACTATAATAGACACTGCATCGTACAATACAATAAATCTATGCAAACACTTTTATTAAAAGTTTAAGATCAAATAATATTGCTACAAGATTTTACATTATTTATTTCTTGGTTAAGAATTGAAGTGCTTCTTCAAGAACATAATTGCGAAAAAAATATTTTAACAATGGTGTAATTTGAGGTGATACTTTAAAAGTAAAAAAAATTTAAAAATTAATGGAACCATACCAAATCGAAGAGAAACTGCTATGATTGGGATAATTTTTTTTTAAAAAATCTAATTCTAGTTATCATTATAAAATATCCAAAAAATTGGAAAAATATATACTTTTTTAAATAATCGATCGACTGTCCCATTGACACACTTCTTTTTTAATCCAAACACTAGATGAGATGGAAAATAATGAACCAAACACTTGATAAAAAATAAAACATGTATTGCTAATTATTATATTACTAATTCCGTTATTAACTTTTTGTTCCAAAGAATACCTTAATCCACACCCATCACACCGAACCCCTAGGGATGGCAATGGGGTGGGCGGATGTGGGGCGGGGTGGGTTTAAGGCTATGTGGGGCAGGAGGATGCGGGGCGGGGTGGGTTTAAGGCTATGTGAGGCGGGCGGATGTGGGGCGGGGTGGGTTTAAGGCTATGTGGGGCGGGGCGGGTTTAAGGTTGTGTGGGGCGGGGCGGATGCGGGACGGATTGAAGTGGTTTTTTAAAAATTAGTGTGGGGCGGGGAGGGTTGCGGGTATATGCGATTTTATTGGGTTCAAACTTAATTTTAACTTTTTACATGTTATAAGAGTGATAGAACATTATTTATTAAGATAATTTCATTAAAGCTACAAAAATATTCAAGATAATAAATGAAAATGGTTCAATAAAAAATAATATAATTTCTTACATGTTTCCCAATTGACCTCTAAAAAATAAAATTTTAAGTCACTATTCTATTAAATTAATACAACTTAATGAAAAATGAATTTCATTTTATGAATTTTATTTTTAGTATCAAACATAACTAGAAAAATAAAATATTAAAAAAATTATGCGGGGCGGATCGAAAATGAAAAGAGTTATTATGCGGGGCGGGGCGGATTAAAATTTTTGCGGGTTAAGCTCAACCCTCACCGCCCCTGCCCTACACCGTCCCATTGCCATCCCTACCAACCCCACACGCCTCAGCTCCCCTCTCTTTTTCCCCTCATAAGAGCATCTCCAATCTTAATCTCTATTTTACTCTCCAAATATAGAGTTCTCTATTTTTTCAGACAACCAACTCCAACCCAATTTTCTATTTTACTCTCTAAAAAAAATCTTTTTCTCTCTCCTCAATATTATATTATTATTTCTATTTCATTCTTATTTTCTTATTTCATAGAAGTAATATACATCCTTCATGTCGTTTTTTTTTTTTCAAATAATCACTTTATATAATTTTCATGTAATATAAAAAAGTATTTTTTACAAATTCTTTACTTAATATAAAATTACATTTTTTTATTAAATTTCTAAATAGCATAAATTGCAAGCTAATATTATATAATATACGAATTAATGAACTGAAATTATTAATGAAATACTTTCAAGATTATTATATTACTTTCATAAATGCTCTATTAATGCATTACGGAGTTCAAAATAAGTATTTTTATCCTTAATTATTTTATGTCTAACGAAAGATTGTTCAAATCGGAGATTTTCATGCAACAAGAACAACTACGAATAATTGAAAAAGAAACAATCACAACTACACTAATTATGATGATCATACATTAATTTTTCCAAATATTGTTAAATCTGAAAACGACCTACCGGATTACGAAATTATTGTTGTAATAAAATTACTATGTTATGTATTGTTATCTTATATTTAAATTATTATGCTATGTATTGTTATCTTATATTTAAATTATTATGTTATGCATTGTATTTTTAAACTAAAATTTTCATCTTATCATTTTAATTTTTTGCATTCTTCATAGTGAAGATTAATAATGATATCAAACTATAATACAGTGACGAAAATTTAAAAAATTGAAACATTATTAATTTGGGATGGCAATAGTATATATAAAATGATATATTTTTAAAAATGTTATACTCTCTCTGTCTCAATTTATGTGGCACTTTTCGTTTTTCGAGAGTCGAACAGTTTAAGTTTGACCGGGAATTTGCGCATGGAATCTTCAATTTTTTTGAAATGAAATTTGTATATTTGTAAACTTTGTGAAAAGTACTATAAGTCACAATAATTGATAATTCAAATTGTTTAAAAGATCCATGAAAAAATTACGATAAAAAATAGACTCGTTTGAATCTTGAAATCCGAAAAATGACAAATAAAATGGGACGGAGGGAGTATTACATTTAATATGAATTACTAATAATAGAGATATAATTAATGGTCTTATATGAAAATAATATGTTAATCACAAAATAATAGAAATAATAATAAAATAATAAAAAAGTGAAATAGAGAGGTGAATAGTAGTTATCTAAATTTGGAGAACTACTATTCACCTCTCTATAAATGGAGAATAGAGAGTCATTTAGAGAATGATTGGAGAGTCGATTCTCTATTTTACTCTCCAAATATAGAGAATGGAGAGTAAAATAGAGGTGGGTTGGAGATGGTCTTAACTCTCTAAATATGAAGAATAGAGGATAATATGGAGGGAGGCTGGAGTGTTCATTCTCTATTTTACTCTCCAAATATAGAGAATGGAGAGTAAAATATAGGTGGGTTGGAGATGGTCTAAGTGCTCCTTATTGTTAATCAGATTTTTGGGTTTAAGAATAGATTTGGAAAAAAATATTTTGGTTATTGGATTTGGTGTATTTGGGAGTAATTACATTGTACGGTATATTTGATTGATCATGTAATTACTTGGTCAGTAGGTAATTGAGTGTAATTGACAATGGTAATTACACTCTCCAATTCTCAGGTTTGTGAATGGCTGGTAATTACTAACCTAGTAATTACACTAATTTCAATTACCAAGTAGCTTTTCAAAAAGACCCTAAATCTTTTTGGGTACGAAATCGTCTTTGATAGGGTGTACTTTACTCATAATGTGAAAATTTTCAAATGTGAATTTAGATTTAGTCAAGCTCCAATATGGAATAGGACACATGATTGGAGATCAAAAAAATAAAAAAAAATTATCATTTATTCTTGGTTAATTAATACGGTTCACTTTACTTGTCTGCTATTTTCAAAATAGATTTTTCTTTTTTATTGTTATTTTTAACATATTAAGAAAAGATAATTATTTTCTTCTATATTTTATCCTTAGCATTAGTTATTTATTTTTAAGATTATTTTTCAAGATCTAATACAAAGTATTAAGTACTAGCAATCAATAGGAATAATCTAGTGAAAGTGAACTGAGAGAGTAATTAATATTATATGGTCCAATTTAAATGTTTTATTTTCTTTTCTTTTTTTAGTTTTGTCTCTAAAAATACGTCTTTTTTATTGTATTGTAAGTTTTCGAATTATAATATTCTACCTGGTACATTTAAGACTACAAGATTTAAAAAACTCTACACATCTTTTATTTGAGATCATAAAATTCAAATGACTCTTTTTATTTCTTAAACTTCGTGCCTAGTTAAACTTAAATTAGGACGGAGGGAATATATTCTTACTATATGTTCAATTATTAGGACATATCCATTTGACTATATAAAAAATATTCACTTTTTTTCGAAATAATTTTTTCACTTTATCTGAAAATAAGTGTTTGGTCAACCCATGAAAATTTTAAATTTGAAAAATAACTTATATTTAACATGTTTTTCAACCCGTCATTCACTTTTAAATTGTATTTAAGTAATTCAAGCATAAGTATTATTTTAAATATTCTTTGCAAAATGTACGATCAAATATAACTCAATATATTCCAATAAAGTTTTTCTAAAATATTAAAATGTTTGATATTTCGTATGATATTTTTCAATTTTTAATCAGACATTTTAGAATCGAGCAAAAAAAATAAATTGAATCGTCTAAAAAGCGTTTTTTTTTTTCAAAATAAAGTCTTTAGGCATGAGTTCTAATTAGTGAAAACCCAAAACAAATATCAAACATTAAGAGGAAAAAATAAGATCTGATAGAAATGAATAATCTACTTCTTTATATATATTCTTATTTATTAATCAATAACTATTAAGTGAAGAAAATCTCTATATGGCTAAACTCAGTGGAAGTAACATTTTTACAAGTTCGTTTGATTTGGTTATTAATTAATTGTGTTGTGTTTAGTAAGCTTTGAGGTTAAGTTGAAATAACTTACTAATGATACTTAACATTCCATGCGTTCATTTTTATTTTATTCATTATATCAAAAATATGTACTCATTTCTACTTGTCCAATTTAAAAATTTAAGAGATAATTCACCATTTTATACTTATTATTAATGCTTTAATAGTTTCAATTCATTTTCCGACATTAGATGACTTATAATAATTAGGAATGATATATTAATATTGTCTTTTCATTAATTGTTTCTTAAGGGGTGTGTTAAGTCAAACATAAATAAGTAAATAGAGAAAGGAAATAGTAAAACAAACTTAAATATCCTTAAAATTCAAAAATAAACATGAAATTGATATCGGATGGAAACAATATTAAATTACAAAAAATATATATAAAAGTGCAATATAATTGTACGTATTTTTGGGACCATTAAAGTTGTGAGAAAGAATACAACAAAAAAGACACATTGGAATTGAGAAATTGTAAATAATCAATATTTGAATCACTTGTAAATAACTAAATATTTAAACACCACTTGCATTATAATTGAGAAATTGTCACTTTTAATACTCTTTCCATCTCCTTTTAGTTGTCATGATTTCCTTGTTGTATTTGTTATTAAACCTAATTTATCACTAGATGTAGTAAAAAAAAAATTAGAACTCTCTCTACCAATGATAACTAAAGTGCATATGTTTACCATGTCTCATAATTCTTTAAATTTAGCTTTAGGTATTTTTGTTTCAAATCAGCATACAAAATGACTAAATATTGAATAGTTTTAAAACGTTAGCTAAAGATTAATAGCGATCATGGATATTTACCAATTTCATCCAAAAATATTTGGGCTAAACCTATGTTACTTGGATTTGTAATGTGAAATGGACGAAAAGGCGTTCTCCAGTGAAAAATATGAACAACATGCTTATACCTTCTAGAGAGAAGTATTGAAAACACATATGACCTAAACGTGAATTATTAATTTTATCTCTGAACTATTGTCAATCCTAAAAACATTCTTTTATTTGATTAACTAAACTTAGGTACATGAGGCTCTTAGTAAAAAGCATAAAGAAGTGTATCACATGATAAAGCAAGTGGTTTCAAACTCTTGTAGGAGCATAAGACTCTTAGTAAAAAGCCTAGATAAGTGTTAAAAACGCCCCTAAACTTGGCGAGAATTTAAGAGTATATTTCACTCATTAATATTCTTAATATTTTTAGTACATCTATATGTATGAATCGCTACAAAATTATTGATAGTTTTTTTCTATATAAAAGATAGTATTTGTTTTTCTTTTCTGCCTCTAATGATTTTGGGTTTAATGAATAATGTGATGATATTTATTATGATTGAATTTATTTTAAAATGCTCAAGAAAAATTGTAGAGGTTAATAATAGTATTTCTAATAGTTGCTGATGATGTAATTAATCACTTCATATTATAAAAATTGAGGTGAATTTCAAGACACAAGCTTGACGTAAGCCACCTTCAACTTCTCAGCATCAAATAAGACCCATAACCCATTCATAGCACACAAACTCAACTGTCGGCTTTCATTTTCAGTTCCTTTTTTCGTGTTTCATGATCTGTAATCCTTACCTGCAACCCCCCATTCACCCAGCTCCGACTAGTCAACCGCATCTCAGGGGAGAATACCATAGTTAACAATGCTCTATGAGTCAAGACAGAAGCCCAGAACAAGAGTCACATTCAAATTAAAAAGGATTTCAATGTATAATGACTTGTGTATACTAATAAACTACAAGAAAGACTCATAATATACTGTATAATTAAGGCGAGTCACCACTTCCTTTTCCATTTTTCTTTCTGTTAACTTTTTTCGTGACAAGTATTACCTTACTTCTACTTTGGATATTATATGGTGCACATTGTAGATAGTTTGCATGACATCATGTACCCATCCAGCTAGTTGTCTCTGAGACAACTATACCAATGGAGTCTCGGTGATTGGTGGAGAAATCTGAAGCCCCAGTCTTGATGTCCATCCTTTCCGCTGCCTATAGGCCTCAACTGCTTGCAATCGAAGTCTTTCTTTTGAAGCATCATGTGCATTATTCTTGAATGCCTTCATAATAAGAACACAAGTACGGTTTACCATATGAATATCAGTGTATACTAGGTCAATGTCATAAGCATAGGCAAAGTTCATGTCAATGCGAGTGTATAATACAGTATAAAACTATTCAGATGTACCTTTGGGACTGCAAGCTTAGGTGGAGCTTCAACGACTTCACCAAATTTTATTTCTTCACGGCCAGGAAAATCCATGTGCTCATCAGTATTGCCCTTTTTGTGTTTCTTTTTCATATCGGCCAAACGCCTGCATACATCCAAATTATAACCATTCGGTAACAACCTGTAGACAATGCAATGCCTAAAACCAGTCCCCCACCCCTCGGAACAAAAAAAAAACTAAAAAAAAAAAAAGAGAAATGAAACATGTCACAAAATGAGTATATATGTGAAATCCTTATTACATTTGCTTCAGCAAAGAAAGGTTAGTTTGGGTGAATCCTTTTTCATTTGCTTACAAACAGAAGTTGGTCGATTACCCAAATTTGCTTATAAAATATGAAATTGAAAGGAATAAAGTGCGCACATACACAGAGACAATAGAACAATGATCAACTACTTGTTACGTCAAGGAGTAGAAAGTTATCTGAAGAAAATACCTCAGTTGCTTCTTAGTAATAGGATAAACAAGCAAATAATCTATAAAACTAGAGAAAACAGGTAATGGTGTTCAAAGGTTAGTCGCTAAATTAACACTGAATTTGATTTGAGTCAAAGTTGTCATAGACTAACTCCCAGCCTCAGCAAATTAACCCCCTTACTGCCCAATGATCTTAGTCATTCTTTGATAGCATACATTATTTCTTAATGGCTTCTGGTCCAGAAACACTCCTATGAACTTAAAGCTCCATAACCGTGACGTAGCAGATTTGACTCCCTTGAATACCTCGGATTAAAATGCATAACCCTTTTCCCTCGTGAAATAGAGTTTGTTTAGTTGTTCTCCTAAACAAGATATGTGGCATAAACATTTAAGATTGACAAAAATAATGGCTCTGCTTCTACTTCAACTCTCACAACTGATATTATAGCAAAGTTTATTTCAAGTAAATGTTACTACTATCTCTAAGCCAGGAAAGTAAAAGAAGGATTTTTTGCTGAGGCATCAGTTCTTACTGTTTCTTTCGCTCCTTTCTCTTTGAACTAGTAATGCCCAGTTCAGCTGTATCAAACCGAAGGTCCTTCACTTCCTTTCTTTTTCTCTTTTTATTTCTCTTCTGATGTGCATTACTTTCTTCTGCTCCAACATCATTCAAACTGCTTTTGTCGTCTTTCCGTTTGTTCCCTGCATTTTTAGCTTGAACTTGATCTTCTGAATGTATTCTCTGTTCAGGGACACATATAAGTCCAAAGTTTGAACACCTAATATAATACACAGAATGCATTCACATAGAAGGGAGAAAACACAAAAAACAATTGGAGGTCGTAGTAGAACAAACAGAAGGGAAGGAGAGAGAACTCGAGTTTCTTTGCTTAATGATTCACAACAATATGAGAGTTACTCTAGACAAGAGAGAGCGGAAGTATACGAATTTATAATGACAAAGAGTAAACGACCATAATTGGAACAAGAAATAGTGAAAAGATCACTGGCATTGACAAAGGTGCAACAATAGCATACAGAAGCATCGATTGTATAGGTCAAAATGGAGACTAACAGAAAATTCTTGAGACACTTCAACTATACTTTTATTTATATATTGACAAGTTGAAATTGAATTTATTTTGATTAACTTAATTACTCCATATCTGTAACAAGAACCCCCTACCCCACCCCCCAAACAAGACGTATAGAAAAGTAGGAAGCTTACAAAAATATGATTCTCAAGAGAAAACATCCAATTAATTATTCCAGAGATATATAGAGATTGTATTTTTTCAGTAAAAAATTTGAGAAAATACGATTATACTCTTCTGGCACATGTAATAGCTACATAGAACAATATTTTTCCGGCAGATGGGGGCTGCAAAATCCGTCTAACATTCTTTAGCTTATAGAAGAAGACAAGTGTTGAGGACAGGAAAACTATGAGAGCAAAAGAGTCTAACAAAGTTGCTAGGAAACCAAACTAGACTTAGCTGGGCTTGATTGAACTTGGTGTTTTCAAGCTTGACTGCTTACTTGAGCTGATCAAAGATCTAATAGACCTATCAAGGAACACTTCTGAGCTTTTGAAGTGTGTTAATCACAATAAACTACACTTGCTCTAGGGATTGTGAATACATCATATATTTTTCTGAAATGACATTGTTTTTCCTGGTATTTGTTAATATGCATATACCAAAGCTATAACATGAGCAACCCCACCCCTTTACTACAGGAAGCTTAGATCCGGTTATACTCAAACTCTTCTGATTCACCCCTACATTCCCCACTTGTCTGATTGTTGCTGAGTAAGAGCACTCAACCAGTGAGCTATTACGCACTCTTTCAAGAGTTGCTTCTTCTAGGCAAACCTCCTAGCTGCAGTGGCGGAGCCATATGTATTCAAGGGGTGTCAACTGATACCCCTTCATTGGAAAATTACACTGTGTAGTTAGGTAAAAAATTCTTTCATATATATACTATACATCGACTCCCCTTGGCTTCTTCATTACTGCATATTTTGACACTCCTTAGTAAAAATCCTGGCCACACCACTATCTAGCTGTCTCTGCACCACTGTCTCATTTATCACTGGACGGTCGATAAGAATCCTCATAATCATATTACTAGTATTGGACTATTACCTTTCTCTCCAAACAAAAAAAATCAAAAAAAAATTTCATATTCATAAATTGGACTATTACTTGTATAAATACCGTTAAAGCCTATCTCAGTAAAAGAGTGGAATTTATCTTTTATTAACTAGAGGTTCCCAAACTCATGCAATTCCTGCACTGCCTACAACTAGCAGACTAAATAATTCCAAACTCAGCACTAAAACCAAATTGTACAACCGTACCACAAAATTTATCTCTACAAAGACAAGTACTATGAGAACCAACAGCATACCAAGTGAAATCCCACAAAGTGGGGTCTGGAGAGGGTAGAGTGTACCTTACCTTATGGAGGTAGGGAGGATGTTTCGTAAAGAACGTCCACTCAAGTGAAGCAAATCAAAGTAGTAATGGAAAAGTAAAACACGACAATGAAGAAAACATGACAACTAGTCAAAAAGCACAGCAGAACATTCATTCATGAAAGGTACCATAACACTACCAACACACTGTGATTACTAAACATAGTAAACAACATATAGATAGCATATACCAAAAGCCACTAACTACATGCATAAGGCTAAAATAAGAACTACAAGGTCCCAACTTTTGATATGCAATTTTACCTTGCCATTAGCACTACCACCACTATCTCCTTTCTTCCTGTCTGCATTATCCGATGAACCTTTCCCATCCCCTAAAACAATAAATAAGAAAACCCCACTTTGTAAGAAACATTGAAAACTAAGAAAAACTATTACTTTCCACCAAAATTTCATGTACTAAATCAATTCACAAGCACGCACATACCTGAAAAGGCCATAATTTGACGAAGCTTAGAGGGAATGGCATCAATAGAAGAGGTGTTGGGTGGGGGAGGAAGTCTAGTAGTGCCTCCATGAGCTGCTCTGTAATTCTTCTCTCTTCTCTTCTTCCCTTTACCTCCCATTTTTGCTTCTTCTTCTTCTCTGTGTCGACTCTGTAATTCGTTAAACCCTAGCACTCTCCTTACAACGTTGAAGCAGGAAGCATTAAATACAAATAGGTCCTCTTATTCTTTAAAAAGGTTAAATTAGGCATACAAGTTTTTATAATTACAATTAAACCATATACAGTATAGACGAAGAGTTTTTCTCATCCTTACGAGTCGTTTGGTATGAAGTATAAAATATAATAATTCCAGGATAAAACGCAGGATGATTAGAAGTATTAGGTACTCCTTGGATTATTTATCTCATCATTTATATCTTACTGATGAGATAAATTATCCCATATACATGATAAAATAACTTAATTTCAACAACTAAACCACATTATTTATTTGAACTTATTTCAACAACTAAACAACTTTTTAACTCTAACTAGTTTTGACTTAATTCCAACAACTAAATCCACCAACTAAATCACATTATATTAAATAATGAGTCAAACTAGCTAGGGGTTAATTAAACTTTATTTGAACTTATTTCTAACAAACACATTATTCCTAAATTTAAAGCTAAGTCTCAACACTAGATAGACAAAAATTGATCTTGTAAGAAAATCAATTTTGTCATCAATAGGATCAACTAGTGTTGGTACTTATGCTTAACAAACACATTATTCCTAAATTAAAGCTTAATATCAACACTAAATGGACACAAATCGATCTTGCAAGAAAATCAATTTTGTCATCAATAGGATCAACTAGTGTTGGTACTTATGCTTAACAAACACATTATTCCTAAATTAAAGCTTAATATCAACACTAGATGGACATAAATCGATCTTGCAAGAAAATTAATTTTGTCATCAATAGGATCAACTAGTGTTGGTACTTATGCTTAACAAACACATTATTCCTAAATTAAAGCTTAATATCAACACTAGATGGACATAAATCGATCTTGCAAGAAAATTAATTTTGTCATCAATAGGATCAACTAGTGTTGGTACTTATGCTTAACAAACACATTATTCCTAAATTAAAGCTTAGTATCAACACTAGATGGACACAAATCGATTAGACAAGAAAATCAATTTTGTCATCAATAGGATCAACCAGTGTTGGTACTTATGCTTAACAAACACATTATTTCTAAAATTAAAGCTTAGTATCAACACTAGAAGGACACAAATTGATCTTGCAAGAAAATCAATTTTGTCATCAATAGGATCAACTAGTATTGGTACTTATGCTTAACAAACACATTATTCCTAAATTAAAGCTTAGTATCAACACTAGATGGACATAAATCGATCTTGCAAGAAAATCAATTTTGTCATCAATAGGATCAACTGGTGTTGGTACTTATGCTTAACAAATATATTATTTCTAAATTTAAAGCTAAGTGTGTCAACACTAGATGGACACAAATCGATCTTGCAAGAAAATCAATTTTGTCATCAATAGGATCAGTGTTGGTACTTATGCTAAACAAACACATTATCACCTAATTTAAATCTAAGTGTCAACACTAGATGGACACAAATCGATCTTGCAAGAAAATCAATTTGTCATCAATAGGATCAGTGTTGGTACTTATGCTAAACAAACACATTATCACCTAATTTAAAGCTAAGTGTCAACACTCGATAGACACAAACAAATTATCACAAAATTAAAGCTAAGTATCAATGCTAGATGGACACAAACACATTATAAAAAATAATTCTACTTGAACTTTAGAAATTTAGAAACACCAAACCTTATCTCCTACTTTGATGAAAGAAGCAGTATAGTCATGTATCAAACTTTTTTAGATGTTGAACTTACTCAGTTATCTAGCACGAAAAGAAACAATTTAAAATTTCTTTAATGGTCATTATAGAGAGATTTAGTCATTATTAATAGTTGACAATTAGTAAACAAGTTTGTGTTGTTTTTTCTTTTTCTTGATAATTCAAAATAGGTTTCTCCTATTTTCAATACTTCCTCTCTTTTTTTCCACTAGTTATTGTGATGTATATGTTACCATGAGGGTGTGGCCCATATTCACTAGTATTAAAATTGATAGACAGCTGCCTAAAGAGACACTCCCCCACATAGTTTACATACGCACATGAGTAGTTAATGAGTCTTATATGACAATTGATCCAATGGTTGAAAAAATCTAAATATAGATTCAAAGAAACCTTAAGTAAGAAGCCAATTGACAGCTTCATTAGTATACTTTAAACTCTAAAAAAATAGAAAATTTATATTTTCCATGCACAGAAAACTACAGGAACAATAAAATACTCAATAGCCAGAAATAAATTACAAAAATTTACCAAACAAGTGTTGAGCTTTAAAGGCTTATAGGTTAAAAAGGCACCTTGAGTAAGAACCACAACACTAGAGGACCAAAAAATCTTCAAAACCCAGAAATCAAGTACAATAAAAGAGCTCAGTTTTCAAGGATTTATAGCTTAAACTCAAAGAAACCTCAAGTAAGAAGCAAATTAACAGTTTCATTAAGCTACTTGTACACTCTATAAACAGAAAATTTGTACTTTCCATGCCAAAAAATCCCCAAAACCCAAAAATTAATTAACAAAAAAAGAGCTCAAATTCGAAGGGGTTACCTCAAGTAAGAAGCTAATTAACAGTTTCATTAAGCTACTCTAAACTCTAAACCAGAAAATTTGAATTTTTTATTTTTCATACCAAAAAATCCCCAAGACCTAGAAATCAATTCACAAAAAAGAACCCAAACAGATAAGAGTTTACAGTTTTTCACCTTGAGTAAGAAGGTCCGGGATGGTGGCGCGACCTCCTGCTGCTGCTGATCGAGGCGGCGCCGGTCTGGATGGTGGCGCGACCTGCTGCTGCTGCTGATCAAGGCAGCGCCGGTCGGGGTTGGGTCGGGGATGGGTGGGCTCGAGAGAGGAGTGAGAGATGACTTAGGGGTCGTTTGGTAGAGTGTATAAGAATAATGCTGAATATGATGTATTAGTAATGCATGCATTAGTAATGCATGCATTAGTTATGCTTGCATTATTTCTTATACATTGTTTGGTTTGATGTATTGGAAATAGCAAACCTTGTATAAAGACTATTAAAAAATATTTGTTTACAAAAATACCCCACATTATTATTATTATAATAATAATAATAATAATTATTATTATTATTATGATTATTATTATAATTATAACTATTATTATAATTACTATAATTATTATTATAATAATTATTATTAATTATTATAATTATTATTATTATTATAATAATTATTATTATGATTAATAACGATACAGGATCACCGACCTGGCGGTAGTCCGCCAGATCGTAGATCAAGCAAGTCAATATCCTTAGAGGTAGTCTAACTACATAAGAATTCAAATATACAAGAATTTTGATATAGTTTCTCAGACTGCATGGTTTTATTATTTTACCCGAGCAAAGGGCCCGTCAAGAATCTAATACATACTTTTATTAAGCCCATGTGTCAGATAGTTCTAACCGGGTATGAGATGCCCTACTTATCAAACTCAATTTCAGGCTAAAAACCACGGCTCAACAGACGGAGTCACAAAGACAAGGCCAATAAACGTAGTACTAGATCTGACTGTACCTCAATCTCGGAACCAAGTCGAGAAGCCATACTAAAATTCTTCTATATTTAAATAAAGCTTAGATCCATTCATGGTCTATATAAAAGAGAAGTTAGTTATCCGGCATAGATATAATTTTTTTAGCCGGACATAGTCACGGCTTAACTCAGAAATAAAAACTTGAAAATAAAAGGAAGTACCTTGTAGCAAACAGCACACTTTACTATTCCTCCGGCCAAAGTCCGGTAAGATTACAATACTTGAAAATATATTACAAGTGGGGAGAAAGGAAGAAAGAAGGAAGGGAAGAGGGTTTCTAAAAAACTTTCTTCTTCATATTGTTGAGCTTCGTGCATATCTTCACTTGTTTCACTACGCATTGAAGAATCCGATTTTGCGTAATGACTTATATCTAGAAGAATCTTCTTCTTGACTTCTTCTAGATATCTCATGATCATTTCATTTTGCTCTCCTTCATCATGATTAGAAATTTTTCTAGCCATATGTTTTACGGAGGTCGAGTCATCAGTCATGATTCCTTTATTAGGAATTGTTTTATAATCGTGTACGGTTTTCGTAATTAGATCCAGCAGTTCTTGTCCATATATGGACTTTGTTTGAGGATCTTTTTTCATCAACTTGTCCCAAAAATTATTATAATAAGTTCTGTATAGACAAGGGATTTGTTCCTCAGTAAAATCTACTTCCGGAACCCATTTATGAATCCATGGAACAGAGAATTCTATAAAAAAGTATATCTGTTCAATTTGTTGAAAATAACAAATATGTTCTTGATGATATAATTTGTTGAGATCTGGGGAAACCTTGACCCATTCTTTGTATAACTTGTGAAATGGTTCGGGCAATATTTTTATTGTTGGCCCGTGGTATGACCACCTGTTTAAAAACCAATTTGGTATAGGATTCGCAAATATCTTGGCACAGACTTTTATAAACCAAGTATGTTTATGCCTCTCATTGTTATAACAGAGAACTTTATTAAATGCCTGAATATAATCCCAATAGGTAAAGCTTACCATGACTTTGTTTAGACCGAATTGTCTTTCGTCATTGAGGAAATACCCCAATCTTCAATATGAATGATGTGTTTTATAATCATTTTAGAGAAGTTATAAACATTCTCACTTGTATTATATCCTGAAAAATGTTGAAATTCAACACCCGTGCTTATTAGCGAGTCTCATAATATTTCCGAGTTTTGTATGACTCACCCGGGAAATAAAGCCCATTAACTAAATACCTCTGAATATCTTCCAAGGTTCTTCTCTTCTCTCGTATGTCGAGTTTTCTAAGAGAAATATCATTTCTTTTTTTCTACCTTTTCATATGTTTTGATATCATCAACTTCTTCTTTGGCAATTGAAGCAAAAGAATCACCCCTGCTTTTGAGTTATAAACTCCTGTAATTTAGCATATAATGGATCACTTTCTGGAATATCTTCCAGATGTATTGATGATGAAGCTCTTTCTTGTGCTCTAGAGTTTAAGTTATATAAACTCATTCCTCCCTTTTGTATAATTGGAGTACTAGATGATGAAGATCCGTATGATGATCTTGATGAACTTGGGGATGATCTTCCCCTTCCGCGAGTATAACTACCTTTTCCTCTAGCCTTGGTTATCCAAGGAGGATCCATCCCGCAAACATAGCATTTAGTTTTAATCATTCAAGAAGTTATATTTTTAATCATGCAAGAGGTTATAAACTTCATCACAATAAAATTTTTCATAAAGCTCTTGTTCAATCATGTAATTATTGACAATATCAATCATCATTCCGTCTATAATTTTCCATAATATAAGTTCCTTTAAATCTCTAATAAGAGGAACCGCCTTCAAAATCGTAACCAAATCTTTATCGGGAAAGAAGTCAAGAAAATTCATTAGAAGAAAGATATTCCCTTGATAAGAAGTCTGGGAGGGAGTTATCACTTCCTTTTTATACCGAATTTCGAAATCAAAAGGGGCTAATTGTGCCCGCCACCTAGCAAAATTAACTTAGACGCATCATGTTTAAAATCCTTATCAAACATATACTTGACTGATCGAGCATCAGTTTTTATCAAAAATTTTTGATTATATAAATCATCTTGAAATTTTAAAACGCACTTAACGATAGTTAACATTTCATGGGCTACCGTCGCATATTTTTTCGAGCTTCGCTCCATTTTCCCCGAATGAAATCGAATAAGATATTCATTTTTATCATGCGGATTAATTTGTTTTAATATACCTCCATACCCAATATTAGACGCATCCGTCTCTACAATCTTTGGCCAAGCAGGATTAGCAAGGGTTAAACAAGGTAAAGATTTAACTCTTTCTTTAATAGTCTTTACAAGATCTGTGAGACTATTGGTCCAAGGCTTTTTATGATCCTTTTTTAGCCTGTCATAAAAATTTGGATTTGCCAATATCCAGATTTTAAATCAAATTTTGAAAAGATATTAGCATCATATAATCTGGTTAATAAATCTCTTTTATTAGGGATAGGATATCTAATCCATTTTAAAAATTTATTTAAAGGTTTATAATTTATAACTAACTCCGGGAACGCCTCGTTCTTTTC
Source organism: Solanum commersonii (assembly GCA_029007595.1). Lineage (NCBI taxonomy): Eukaryota > Viridiplantae > Streptophyta > Magnoliopsida > Solanales > Solanaceae > Solanum > Solanum commersonii. The sequence goes on along the minus strand of JAJTWQ010000023.1, from coordinate 5,858,150 downwards.
TCGCCGCGTTATTAACATAAAAAGCAAGTACACGACCATGGTGATTTTGAAGGCTTTATCAATCCCTTTTGTAATAAATTATCAATTTCCTTTTTGCGAGAATTCAACCAATTCGGTATTCATCCGACAAGGACGAGATTTGGTAGGGATATTTTCTTCGGAGAAATCATCTTCATATGGAAGAGTTACAATATGCTTTTTCCGATTCCAAAAAGCACTAGGATGATCAAAGACAAATATCAATGGCCATTTTTTCAGAAATGAGTTTAATTTTTTTCCCAAGCCTTTAGCGATTTTAAAGTATCGAATATATTCATACTAAATATCTCAAGTTGTAAATAATCAACATGCTTTTGTTTCATTTCAATTAGAGCATTAATATCTCTAGAAATAGGCTCGGTGATAAAAGTATAACTAATATCTTGATTTTTATAAGTAGCAGAAAATCCTTTAGCATTTATATTAGTAAAAGGATAAATTGCATTTATAAAAGGAGTTCCTAGAATAATAGGAGGGTATAACTGAATTTTTACTAAGAAAAAGAAGTGAGGAATACAAACTTTATTCTGGCAAATACGAGTATTAGATAATTTATACTTTATATCTAAAGCATGACCGGATGCCGATTTAACCATATGGGTTGTTTTTTCAAAATATTTAGTAGGTACAAGACCTTCTTGAATGCAACTCACATCGGCGCCACTATCAATCATAGCAATGTTACTTATAGAAAAAGTATTATCAATTAATATAGTACATTTAACATACCATTTATGAGCTGTAACAATTTGCATCATTCCTAAAAACATATTTTGTTTCGTATCGGTATTCAAAGTGTTCTCAAGAATATTTTCTTCAAGAAGAGATTCATTATCAACCTTATTTTTTTCTTTTGCTATTAACGGACTCAAATCCGAGTAAGACGGTGATCATAAATAATATGATTTTGTTTAAGAAATTTAATTTCTTCTTTCAAATGTTCAATTTCTCCTTTTAAATCATCAAAAGAGGTATCACGAATGACCATGGTTTGTTTAGAAGAGAGTCTATTATGAACTTCGGACAAGGAGTAAGGAGCGAGTAATTAAAATCATCTTTAACCTTTTTATCACTAGGAATACTAGTTGAAGAGCTAGTTTTACCAGCAGCCAATTGAATGATCTTTTCACGAAGAGTATTATCGGTAACTTCTTTTAGAAGTTCTATCACATTGTCTGCGGTGATAGTGAACATATTCATGTCTTCAAACCGAGATTGCAACTTGTAAAATTCATCATGTTCGCAAAGTGACAAGTATCACCATGACATTTGCAAGCATCATTCGAATCTTGTTGAACCTTACTAGATGACTCGAGGTTGCTCATCCTCCGTTGCATAACTTGCTTCTTAATCATCATAATCCGATTCGGAACCGATAGTATAGAAAACTATAAATCTTCTCTTGAATATCATCATCAAGTTCTAGAGTCTTAAGCTTTTCTAACTTACAATTTGGAGCTATATGCCCAAATTTTCCACATTTATAACACTTAATCTTATCAAGATTTCGCTTGGACCTATTCCCGGTAAATCTATGAGATTTACGATGAGTCCTACGCTCATCTCTTTCTTCTCTAGTCCTTCTTCTAGATCTTCTTTTCTTATGATGAGATCTATGAGATTCGATTTAGAAGTTTCTTGGTTGGTGCTTTTTGAAGCATTTGGTAAACCGAATTGAGTACAAAAATCTCCTAATTGAGACTTTTCTCTAAGCTTATCCATCTTAAGCTGTCTAGAGAGTTTTAACTCATTGCACAAATTTATGCCTTCTTGCGTACAAGCCCCAATAAGCTTTCCATAAGTAAATTCACTATAGGGAATAGTTCCTTGAGGATTTCTAAGAGTCTTTTTTACTCTTTCTGCAAATAAAGAAGGTAAGCCATCAATAAATTTGGCTTTCCAGAAGTCTAAACCATTTTCGGGAAGTTCCATGACCCGACTTAAATAAGTGTCTTTATACCATCTAAACTCACCTAAATGTCTACATTTAAGACCATTTAAAAGAGATCTAATGGTTTCATATTGATTGGTAAATCTACCACTAAAATGTTCAAGAATAGTCAAAATAAGCGTATACACAAATCTTCTCTATTTTGAACGAGGGCAAAGCCTAAATTGTCATGACCTTCATTTGCTGCCCTAGCATTAATTACCGCGTTCTCTCGTCGAGAGGGCATATAATTATCCCACCATCCTCTTAGTTGACCGGTAAATCTCGCAATAATCATCTTGCGATGGTCCTGTCAAGATATTGACACTTTTGCAAATAGTAGCATACATAAGCATCCTATGAACCATAATCGTTAACCGCCTATCGCTTAGCCCATCGAGATTCCATTCATAAATCTCACTTCCACTATAAGAAGTGTTAGTTTGATTCCAATCTCTTTCCTCTATTAACACATCTTGAGGAGTAGGCCTGGGATAGTAATATGTTTGCATGCTAGGTTTTCTAGCATAAGCAAGATACCACTATTCCTCTTTGGATACCCATGAAGTTTATTAACTTCCATTTCCATTTGAGTTTCAAGTCAAAAGTGGCTTCCATCTCACCCGCAAAATCTTCAGCGAGACTAATCGGTTTTGCACTTGCACCAAATTGAGAAAACTTTTTATCAAGAAGATTTTCAAGGTCGTGTAAAGGTCTAAGAATAAAGTCCCGAATTTCAGGAGGCCTTTGAATATGAACATCAGGCGTTTTGACGAAGAAGCCTGTTCCGAAATTTGTTTATCGATTTTAGCTTATTATCAATTTGAACAATCGATTAGACAAGCTATCTAATTTTTTGTCTAGAGAACAAATATGTTCACCAATAACTTTGACATATAGACCCAAATAGTTATTTTGAGAAATAATACGATTAATTTCATTTATAGTTACTGCGGCGACCTCATTATCAATAAATTTATGAAACGCAGGAAAAGTAATACCAGTATTATTTGGTAAAATAAACGGAGCTTGAGGAGGATAAATGGATTGAATAATATTACCCGATTCATCTTTGTAGGATCGTTCAAGAACGTTGATGAATAAAGGCAAATAAGTAGTTATAAACCAAGGCACAAAAAACATAATATGATTATGTAATGCACAAGTTTCATAAAACTCTTGAGAAATATTATTTAAATCTTCATTACTATAAGTGTCAAAAAACCAAATTTTAAACCGGTTCCATTTTTCATTTAAAAATTCGTTTTGAATATATTTTCTTGCCTGTGAACCTGGACTAAAATCAATTTTATGTTCACTCATCATTAAGTATCATTAAGATTAAAATCCATCTCGGATACCAAGGAATATCCTTATCGAAATATCGATACTTTATCATCTGTTTGAACAACGTTTAAACGAGGATTAATTTTTATTTTTTGTTTTTCCGCGTATATAACAGTTGATAAAGAGTGTAAAAAGAAGCAACTCGATTTCTAGCTGGACCATAACAAGGTTCTATCGGAGAAATATGTTGAATAGCCGCCTTCTATCGAAGCAAAAGAATGTCTACTATAAGGAATACTTTTTTCATCAAACCGCATACGATTTTTCCATCGGAATTTTGACTAATATGAGAATATTCTCGAATTAGTGACAAAGATCGGTCATTTGCTCGGAGATATAACGTAATCTAAAATCCAAGTGGTAGGAAAATTTATTTCTTCCCATTTTATAGGTCTTCTAGTAGTGACCTTGGATCTGGCGAAATTAGTTTCTACTAAAATAGTTTGATCAGATGTATCATATAACTTACATCTAGGATTCAAAGTAGCAAGCAATTTATAATAGATTCTATACGATAAGCAAATTAATTCGAGATCCGGGTGCATAGTTATAACCATGCGTTTTAACATTCAAGGTTAAAGCATCTAATATATTAGAATCACCAAAGATAACGCAAATTGGGGCTGAGCATTAAAATAAACTTGGACCATAAGCCACCGTAGATTCTATCGAACCCATCAAGGATTGACGAAAATTTAAATTCCTCGCATCTCGTAGAGCAGCTAAGAAAGTCTCTGGTAACCCTTTAAGAGTTAGAGGTTTAAAAGCAATTTGAACCATGCCAATATGCAAAAATTTATACTGAGATTTATATAATTCAATATCACGCTTATTTAATAAACGAATAGTTTGTTCGGACGAGTTTAACGCCAAGGATTGTTCAGTTGTTTTAATCAACTGTTTGTTAGAAATCTTATCAAACCAACCATAATCATAAATGGTTTTTATATTAACTCTCGGAATAGTCCATTTGTTTAACAAATCAAGATTTTGAGGTATATCTACCTCTTCTAGTCGAGTGCTTTTAATATCCTCTTGATCCATAAAAGAGAGAATATATCTATGCCGAATTCTTCACATCAATTATATATATCCCATGAACTTTCCTAGGCTCTGATACCAACGATACAGGATCACCGACCTGGTGGTAGTCCGCCGATCGTAGATCAAGCAAGTCAATATCCTTAGAGGTAGTCTAACTACATAAGAATTCAAATATACAAGAATTTTGACATAGTTTCTCGATCGCATGGTTTTATTATTTTACCCGAGCAAAGGGCCTGTCAAGAATCTAATACATACTTTTATTAAGCCCATGTGTCCGATAGTTCTAACCGGGTATGAGATGCCCTACTTATCAAACTCAATTTCAAAGCTAAAAACCACGGCTCAACGAGACGGAGTCACAAAGACAAGGCCAATAAACGTAGTACTAGATCTGACTGTACCTCAATCTCGGAACCAAGTCGAGAAGCCATACTAAAATTCTTCTATATTTAAATAAAGCTTAGATCCATTCATGGTCTATATAAAAGAGAAGTTAGTTATCCGGCATAGATATAATTTTTTAGCCGGACATAGTCACGGCTTAACTCGAAATAAAAACTTGAAAATAAAAGGAAGTACCTTGTAGCAAACAGCACACTTTACTATTCCTCCGGCCAAAGTCCGGTAAGATTACAATACTTGAAAATATATTACAAGTGGGGAGAGAGAAAGGAAGAAAGAAGGAAGGGAAGAGGGTTTCTAAAACCTGCTTCTTTTAAAGAAAAACAAACCTATTTATAGAAAAAGAAAGCATCTTTGTACAGGATACTGGGCCCCTATCTGGGTCCTGGTAACAGTGTATTTACTGTTGGTGAACAGTGTTGCTACAGTAGCGCGGGCCCGCTACCGACGCGCCTAAGCTTTACACTTTGTCCTTTAATTTTGCCAAAAATCTTCAGCTTTCTTCAAAGCATCCACTGGACTTTCTTCTTCATATTGTTGAGCTTCGTGCATATCTTCACTTGTTTCACTACGCATTGAAGAATCTGATTTTGCGTAATGACTTATATCTAGAAGAATCTTCTTCTTGACTTCTTCTAGATATCTCATGATCATTTCATTTTGCTCTCCTTCATCATGATTAGAAATTTTTCTAGCCATATGTTTTACGGAGGTCGAGTCATCAGTCATGATTCCTTTATTAGGAATTGTTTTATAATCGTGTAGAGAACTTTATTAAATGCATCAACTTGAATATAATCCCAATAGGTAAAGCTTACCATGACTTTGTTTAATTTGTTGAGATCTGGGAAACCTTGACCCATTCTTTGTATAACTTGAAATGGTTCGGGCATTGTCTTTTTGGTATAGGATTCGCAAATATCTTGGCACGTACTTTTATAAACCAAGTATGTTTATGCCTCTCATTGTTATAACGAGAGAACTTTATTAAATGCCTGAAATAATCCCAATCTTCAATATGAATGATGTGTTTTATAATCATTTTAGAGAAGTTATAAACATTCTCACTTGTATTATATCCCGAAAAATGTTGAAATTCAACACCTGTGCTTATTAGCGAGAGTCTCATAATATTTCCGAGTTTTGTATGACTCACCCGGAAATAAAGCCCATTAACTAAATACCTCGGAATATCTTCCAAGGTTCTTCTCTCTCTCGTATGTCGAAGTTTTCTAAGAGAAATATCATTTCTCTTTTTTTCTACCTTTTCATATGTTTTGATATCATCAACTTCTTCTTTGGCAATTGAAGCAAAAGAATCACCCCGCTTTTGAGTTATAAACTCCTGTAATTTAGCATATAATGGATCACTTTCTCGGAATATCTTCCGGATGTATTGATGATGAAGCTCTTTCTTGTGCTCTAGAGTTTAAGTTATATAAACTCATTCCTCCCTTTTGTATAATTGGAGTACTAGATGATGAAGATCCGTATGATGATCTTGATGAACTTGGGGATGATCTTCCCCTTCCGCGAGTATAACTACCTTTTCCTCTAGCCTTGGTTATCCAAGGAGGATCCATCCCGCAAACATAGCATTTAGTTTTAATCATTCAAGAAGTTATATTTTTAATCATGCAAGAGGTTATAAACTTCATCACAATAAAATTTTTCATAAAGCTCTTGTTCAATCATGTAATTATTGACAATATCAATCATCATTCCGTCTATAATTTTCCATAATATAAGTTCCTTTAAATCTCTAATAAGAGGAACAGCCTTCAAAATCGTAACCAAATCTTTATCAGAAAGAAGTCAAGAAAATTCATTAGAAGAAAGATATTCCCTTGATAAGAAGTCTGGGAGGGAGTTATCACTTCCCTTTTTATACCGAATTTCGAAATCAAAAGGGGCTAATTGTGCCTCGCCACCTAGCAAAAATTAACTTAGACGCATCATGTTTAAAATCCTTATCAAACATATACTTGACTGACGAGCATCGCTTTTATCAAAAATTTTTGATTATATAAATCATCTTGAAATTTTAAAACGCACTTAACGATAGTTAACATTTCATGGGCTACCGTCGCATATTTTTTCTGAGCTTCGCTCCATTTTCCCCGAATGAAATCGAATAAGATATTCATTTTTATCATGCGGATTAATTTGTTTTAATATACCTCCATACCCAATATTAGACGCATCCGTCTCTACAATCTTTGGCCAAGCAGATTAGCAAGGGTTAAACAAGGTAAAGATTTAACTCTTTCTTTAATAGTCTTTACAAGATCTCGTGAGACTATTGGTCCAAGGCTTTTTATGATCCTTTTTTAGCCCGTCATATATGGGAGCCAAGTCCCGAGATAAATTCTTGTAGAAGGGGGACATGTAGTTTGAACTTCCCAGAGACCGCAGCAATTGCGTATTAACAGTAATAGTATCAGGGAATTTTGATGCAAATTCAATAGATCGTTGAATAGGAGTCATTTTTCCTTGACAAATCAAATGCCCCAAAAAATCTAACTTCGTTTGAAAAAGACTCATTTTAGGTTTAGATATGACCAAACCATTTTGAATAACTATTTTCTTAAAAATGTCTAAATGCTTAATATGCATTTCAAGAGTCTTTGAATATACCAAAATATCATCAATATAGACTATGATGAAATCCAAATAGGGATTGAAAATATCATTCATTATCTTTTGAAATTCTGAGGGAGCATTTTTTAACCCAAAAGGCATTACATTCCATTCGTACCGTCCAAACGGAACATTAAATGCCGTTCTATAAGAATGGTCTTTAAAAATTTGGATTTGCCAATATCCAGATTTTAAATCAAATTTTGAAAAGATATTAGCATCATATAATCTGGTTAATAAATCTCTTTTATTAGGGATAGGATATCTAATCCATTTTAAAAATTTATTTAAAGGTTTATAATTTATAACTAACCTGGGAACGCCTCGTTCTTTTTCTGGTGCGTTATTAACATAAAAAGCAGTACACGACCATGGTGATTTTGAAGGCTTTATCAATCCCTTTTGTAATAAATTATCAATTTCCTTTTTTGCGTAATTCAACCAATTCGGTATTCATCCGACAAGGACGAGATTTGGTAGGGATATTTTCTTCAGAGAAATCATCTTCATATGGAAGAGTTACAATATGCTTTTTCCGATTCCAAAAGCACTAGGATGATCAGCACAAATATCAATGGCCATTTTTTCGAAATGAGTTTAATTTTTTTCCCGTATTTTAGCAGATTTTAAAGTATCGAATATATTCATACTAAATATCTCAAGTTGTAAATAATCAACATGCTTTTGTTTCATTTCAATTAGAGCATTAATATCTCTAGAAATAGGCTCGGTGATAAAAGTATAACTAATATCTTGATTTTTATAAGTAGCAGAAAATCCTTTAGCATTTATATTAGTAAAAGGATAAATTGCATTTATAAAAGGAGTTCCTAGAATAATAGGAGGGTATAACCGATTTTTACTAAGAAAAAGAAGTGAGGAATACAAACTTTATTCTGGCAAATACGAGTATTAGATAATTTATACTTTATATCTAAAGCATGACCGTATGCCGATTTAACCATATGGGTTGTTTTTTCAAAATATTTAGTAGGTACAAGACCTTCTTGAATGCAACTCACATCGGCGCCACTATCAATCATAGCAATGTTACTTATAGAAAAAGTATTATCAATTAATATAGTACATTTAACATACCATTTATGAGCTGTAACAATTTGCATCATTCCTAAAAACATATTTTGTTTCGTATCGTATTCAAAGTGTTCTCAAGAATATTTTCTTCAAAAAGAGATTCATTATCAACCTTATTTTTTCTTTTGCTATTAACAGACTCAATCTGAGTAAGACGGTGATCATAAATAATATGATTTTGTTTAAGAAATTTAATTTCTTCTTTCAAATGTTCAATTTCTCCTTTTAAATCATCAAAAGAGGTATCACGAATGACCATGGTTTGTTTAGAAGAGAGTCTATTATGAACTTCAGACAAGGAGTAAGGAGCAAGAGTAATTAAAATCATCTTTAACCTTTTTATCACTAGGAATACTAGTTGAAGAGCTAGTTTTACCAGCAGCCAATTGAATGATCTTTTCACGAAGAGTATTATCGGTAACTTCTTTTAGAAGTTCTATCACATTGTCTCATGAAGTGATAGTGAACATATTCATGTCTTCAAACCGAGATTGCAACTTGTAAAATTCATCATGTTCGCAGTGACAAGTATCACCATGACATTTGCAAGCATCATTCGAATCTTGTTGAACCTTACTAGATGACTCAGGTTGCTCATCCTCCGTTGCATAACTTGCTTCGAATCATCATAATCGATTCGGAACTAGAAGTATATAGAAAACTATAAATCTTCTCTTGAATATCATCATCAAGTTCTAGAGTCTTAAGCTTTTCTAACTTACAATTTGGAGCTATATGCCCAAATTTTCCACATTTATAACACTTAATCTTATCAAGATTTCGCTTGGACCTATTCCCGGTAAATCTATGAGATTTACGATGAGTCCTACGCTCATCTCTTTCTTCTCTAGTCCTTCTTCTAGATCTTCTTTTCTTATGATGAGATCTATGAGATTCCGATTTAGAAGTTTCTTGGTTGGTGCTTTTTGAAGCATTTGGTAAACCGAATTGAGTACAAAAATCTCCTAATTGAGACTTTTCTCTAAGCTTATCCATCTTAAGTCTGTCTAGAGAGTTTTAACTCATTGCACAAATTTATGCCTTCTTACGTACAAGCCCCAATAAGCTTTCCATAAGTAAATTCACTATAGGGAATAGTTCCTTGAGGATTTCTAAGAGTCTTTTTTACTCTTTCGCAAATAAAGAAGGTAAGCCATCAATAAATTTGGCTTTCCGTAAGTCTAAACCATTTTCGGGAAGTTCCATGACCCGACTTAAATAAGTGTCTTTATACCATCTAAACTCACCTAAATGTCTACATTTAAGACCATTTAAAAGAGATCTAATGGTTTCATATTGATTGGTAAATCTACCACTAAAATGTTCAAGAATAGTCAAAATAAGCGTATACACGCGTCTTCTCTATTTTGAACGAGGGCAAAGCCTAAATTGTCATGACCTTCATTTGCTGCCCTAGCATTAATTACTGCTGTTCTGCGTCGAGGGCATATAATTATCCCACCATCCTCTTAGTTGACCGGTAAATCTCGCAATAATCATCTTGCGGATGGTCCCGTCAATTATTGACACTTTTGCAAATAGTAGCATACATAAGCATCCTATGAACCATAATCGTTAACTGCCTATCGCTTAGCCCATCGAGATTCCATTCATAAATCTCACTTCCACTATAAGAAGTGTTAGTTTGATTCCAATCTCTTTTCCTCTATTAACACATCTTGAGGAGTAGGCCTGGGATAGTAATATGTTTGCATGCTAGGTTTTCTAGCATAAGCAATATTACCACTATTCCTCTTTGGATACCCATGAAGTTTATTAACTTCCATTTCCATTTGAGTTTCGAAGTCAAAAGTGGCTTCCATCTCACCTGCAAAATCTTCAGCGAGACTAATCGGTTTTGCACTTGCACCAAATTGAGAAAACTTTGGTTCAGACTACCTCTAAGGATATTGACTTGCTTGATCTACGATCTGGCGGACTACCGCCAGGTCGGTGATCCTGTATCGTTGATATTCGATACTTTAAAATCTGCTAAAATACAGGAAAAAATTAAACTCATTTCTGAAAAAATGGCCATTGATATTTGTGCTGATCATCCTAGTGCTTTTTGGAATCGGAAAAAGCATATTGTAACTCTTCCATATGATGATGATTTCTCTCAAGAAAATATCCCTACCAAATCTCGTCCTTGTCGATGAATACCGAATTGGTTGAATTCTCGCAAAAAGGAAATTGATAATTTATTACAAAAGGGATTGATAAAGCCTTCAAAATCACCATGGTCGTGTACGCTTTTTATGTTAATAACGCAGCGAGAAAAAGAACGAGGCGTTCCCGTGTTAGTTATAAATTATAAACCTTTAAATAAATTTTTAAAATGGATTAGATATCCTATCCCTAATAAAAGAGATTTATTAACCGATTATATGATGCTAATATCTTTTCAAAATTTGATTTAAAATCTGGATATTGGCAAATCCAAATTTTTAAAGACCATTCTTATAGAACGGCATTTAATGTTCCGTTTGGACAAGATTTAATGGAATGTAATGCCTTTTGGGTTAAAAAATGCTCCTCGTAATTTCAAAAGATAATGAATGATATTTTCAATCCCTATTTGGATTTCATCATAGTCTATATTGATGATATTTTGGTATATTCAAAGACTCTTGAAATGCATATTAAGCATTTAGACATTTTTAAGAAAATAGTTATTCAAAATGGTTTGGTCATATCTAAACCTAAAATGAGTCTTTTTCAAACAGAACTTAGATTTTTGGGGCATTTGATTTGTCAAGGAAAAATGACTCCTATTCATCGATCTATTGAATTTGCATCAAAATTCCCTGATATTATTACTGATAAGACGCAATTGCAGCGGTTTCTGGGAAGTTTAAACTACATTTCCCCATTCTACAAGAATTTATCTCGAGATTTAGCTCCGTTATATGACAGGCTAAAAAAGGATCATAAAAAGCCTTGGACCAATAGTCTCACAGATCTTGTAAAGACTATTAAAGAAAGAGTTAAATCTTTACCTTGTTTAACCCTTGCTAATCCCGCTTGGCCAAAGCTTGTAGAGACGGATGCGTCTAATATTGGGTATGGAGGTATATTAAAACAAATTAATCCGCATGATAAAAATGAATATCTTATTCGATTTCATTCAGGGAAAATGGAGCGAAGCTCGAAAAATATGCGACGGTAGCCCATGAAATGTTAACTATCGTTAAGTGCGTTTTAAAATTTCAAGATGATTTATATAATAAAAATTTTTGATAAAAACTGATGCTCGCCGAGTCAAGTATATGTTTGATAAGGATTTTAAACATGATGCGTCTAAGTTAATTTTTGCTAGGTGGCAGGCACAATTAGCCCCTTTTGATTTCGAAATTCAAGATAAAAAGGGAAGTGATAACTCCCTCCCGTACTTGTTATCAAGGGAATATCTTTCTACTAATGAATTTTCTTGACTTCTTTCCAGATAAAGATTTGGTTACGATTTTGAAGGCAGTTCCTCTTATTAGAGATTTAAAGGAACTTATATTATGGAAAATTATAGACGGAATGATGATTGATATTGTCAATAATTACATGATTGAACAAGAGCTTTATGAAACTTGTGCATTGTGATGAAGTTTATAACCTCTTGCATGATTAAAAATATAACTTCTTGAATGATTAAAACTAAATGCTATGTTTGCAGGATGGATTCTCCTTGGATAACCAAGGCTAGAGGAAAAGGCAGTTATACTCATGGAAGGGGAAGATCATCCCCAAGTTCATCAAGATCATCATACGGATCTTCATCATCTAGTACTCCAATTATACAAAGGGGAGGAATGAGTTTATATAACTTAAACTCTAGAGCACAAGAAAGAGCTTCATCATCCATACACCGGGAAGATATACCAGAAAGTGATCCATTATATGCTAAATTACAGGAGTTTATAACTCAAAAGGGGTGATTCTTTTGCTTCAATTGCCAAAGAAGAAGTTGATGATATCAAAACATATGAAAAGGTAGAAAAAAGAGAAATGATATTTCTCTTAGAAAACTCGACATACGTAGAAGAGAAGAACCTTGGAAGATATTCCGAGGTATTTAGTTAATGGGCTTTATTTCCACTGCGAGTCATACAAAACTCGGAAATATTATGAGACTCTGCTAATAAGCACAGGTGTTGAATTTCAACATTTTTCAGGATATAATACAAGTGAGAATGTTTATAACTTCTCTAAAATGATTATAAAACACATCATTCATATTGAAGATTGGGGTATTTCCTCAATGACTGAAAGACAATTCAGTCTAAACAAAGTCATGGTAAGCTTTACCTATTGGGATTATATTCAGGCATTTAATAAAGTTCTCTACACGATTATAAAACAATTCCTAATAAAGGAATCATGACTGATGACTCGACCTCCGTAAAACATATGGCTAGAAAAATTTCTAATCATGATGAAGGAGAGCAAAATGAAATGATCATGAGATATCTAGAAGAAGTCAAGAAGAAGATTCTTCTAGATATAAGTCATTACGCAAAATCGATTCTTCAATGCGTAGTGAAACAAGTGAAGATATGCACGAAGCTCAACAATATGAAGAAGAAAGTCCAAAGGATGCACCGAAGAAAGCTGAAGATTTTTTGGCAAAATTAAAAGACAAAGTGTAAAGCTTAGGCGCGGGTCGGTAGCGGGCCCGCGCTATCAGTAGCAACACTGTTCACCAACAAGAAATACACTGTTACTGTGACCCCATAGGGGCCCAAAGATCCCGTACATAGATGCTTTCTTTTTTCTATAAATAGGTTTGTTTTTCTTTAAAGAGAAGCAGGTTTTTAGAAACCCTCTTCCCTTCCTTCTTTCTTCCTTTCTCTCTCCCCACTTGTAATATATTTTCAAGTATTGTAATCTTACCGGACTTTGGCCGGAGGAATAGTAAAGTGTGCTGTTTGCTACAAGGTACTTCCTTTTATTTTCAAGTTTTTATTTCGAGTTAAGCCGTGACTATGTCCGGCTAAAAAATTATATCTATGCCGGATAACTAACTTCTCTTTTTATATAGACCATGAATGGATCTAAGCTTTATTTAAATATAGAAGAATTTTAGTATGGCTTCTCGACTTGGTTCCGAGATTGAGGTACGCCGCGGATCTAGTACTACGTTTATTGGCCTTGTCTTTGTGACTCCGTCTGTTGAGCCGTGGTTTTTAGCCTGAAATTGAGTTTGATAAGTAGGGCATCTCATACCCGGTTAGAACTATCAGACACATGGGCTTAATAAAAGTATGTATTAGATTCTTGACAGGCCCTTTGCTCGGGTAAAATAATAAAACCATGCAGTCTGAGAAACTATGTCAAAATTCTTGTATATTTGAATTCTTATGTAGTTAGACTACCTCTAAGGATATTGACTTGCTTGATCTACGATCTGGCGGACTACCGCCAGGTCGGTGATCCTGTATCGTTGGTATCAGAGCCTAGGAAAGTTCATGGGATATATATAATTGATGTGAAGAATTCGGCATAGATATATTCTCTTTTTATGGATCAAGAGGATATTAAAAGCACTCGACTAGAAGAGGTAGATATACCTCAAAATCTTGATTTGTTAAACAAATGGACTATTCCGAGAGTTAATATAAAACCATTTATGATTATGGTTGGTTTGATAAGATTTCTAACAAACAGCTTGATTAAAACAACCGAACAATCCTTGGCGTTAAACTCGTCCGAACAAACTATTCGTTTATTAAATAAGCGTGATATTGAATTATATAAATCTCAAAAGATAAATTTTTGCATATTGGCATGGTTCAAATTGCTTTTAACCCTCTAACTCTTAAAGGGTTACCAGAGACTTTCTTAGCTGCTCTACGAGATGCGAGGAATTTAAATTTTCGTCAATCCTTGATGGGTTCGATAGAATCTACGGTGGCTTATGGTCCAGTTTATTTTAATGCTCAGCCCGATTTGCGCTATCTTTGACTGATTCTAATATATTAGATGCTTTAACCTTGAATGTTAAAACGCATGGTTATAACTATGCACCCGGATCCGAATTAATTTGCTTATCGTATAGAATCTATTATAAATTGCTTGCTACTTTGAATCCTAGATGTAAGTTATATGATACATCTCGATCAAACTATTTTAGTAGAAACTAATTTCGCCGCATCCAAGGTCACTACTAGAAGACCTATAAAATGGGAAGAAATAAATTTTCCTACCACTTGGATTTTAGATTCTCGTTATATCTCCCCGAGCAAATGACCGATGCTGTCACTAATTCAGAATATTCTCATATTAGTCAAAATTCCGATGGAAAAATCTGTATGCGCTTGATGAAAAAGTATTCCTTATAGTAGACATTCTTTTTGCTTCGATAGAAGACCGGCTATTCAACATATTTCTCCGATAGAACCTTGTTATGGTCCAAATGAAATCGAGCTGCTTCTTTACACTCTTTATCAACTGTTATATCTGCAGAAAAACAAAAAATAAAAATTAATCCTCGTTTAAACGTTGTTCAAACAGATGATAAAGTATCTGATATTTCTGATAAGGCTATTCCTTCAGCATCCGAGATGGATTTTAATCTTAATGATACTTAATGATGAGTGAACATAAAATTGATTTTAGTCCAGGTTCACCGGCAAGAAAATATATTCAAAACGAATTTTTAAATGAAAAATGGAACCGGTTTAAAATTTGGTTTTTTGACACTTATAGTAATGAAGATTTAAATAATATTTCTCAAGAGTTTTATGAAACTTGTGCATTACATAATCATATTATGTTTTTTGTGCCTTGGTTTATAACTACTTATTTGCCTTTATTCATCAACGTTCTTGAACGATCCTACAAAGATGAATCGGGTAATATTATTCAATCCATTTATCCTCCTCAAGCTCCGTTTATTTTACCAAATAATACTGGTATTACTTTTACTTGCGTTTCATAAATTTATTGATAATGAGGTCGCCGCAAAGTAACTATAAATGAAATTAATCGTATTATTTCTCAAAATAACTATTTGGGTCTATATGTCAAAGTTATTGGTGAACATATTTGTTCTCTAGACAAAAAATTAGATAGCTTGTCTAATCTGATTGTTCAAATTGATAATAAGCTAAAATCTGTGCAAGTGCAAAACCGATTAGTCTCGCAGAAGATTTTGCAGGTGAGATGGAAGCCACTTTTGACTTCGAAACTCAAATGGAAATGGAAGTTAATAAACTTCATGGGTATCCAAAGAGGAATAGTGGTAATACTGCTTATGCTAGAAAACCTAGCAAGCAAACATATTACTATCCCGTGCCTACTCCTCAAGATGTGTTAATAGAGGAAAGAGATTGGAATCAAACTAACACTTCTTATAGTGGAAGTGAGATTTATGAATGGAATCTCGATGGGCTAACCGATAGGCGCTAACGATTATGGTTCATAGGATGCTTATGTATGCTACTATTTGCAAAAGTGTCAATAATACGGGACAGACCATCTGCAAGATGATTATTGCAGGATTTACCGGTCAACTAAGAGGATGGTGGGATAATTATATGCCCTCGACGCCGTAACAGCAGTAATTAATGCTAGGGCAAAAATGAAGGTCATGACAATTTAGGCTTTGCCCTCGTTCAAAATAGAGAAGACGCTGTGTATACGCTTATTTTGACTATTCTTGAACATTTTAGTGGTAGATTTACCAATCAATATGAAACCATTAGATCTTTTTTAAATGGTCTTAAATGTAGACATTTAGGTGAGTTTAGATGGTATAAAGACACTTATTTAAGTCGGGTCATGGAACTTCCCGAAAATGGTTTAGACTGGAAAGCCAAATTTATTGATGGCTTACCTTCTTTATTTGCGAAAAGAGTAAAAAGACTCTTAGAAATCCTCAAGGAACTATTGCCTATAGTGAATTTACTTATGGAAAGCTTATTGGGGCTTGTACGCAAGAAGGCATAAATTTGTGCAATGAGTTAAAACTCTCTAGACAAAATTAAGATGGATAAGCTTAGAGAAAAGTCTCAATTAGGAGATTTTTGTACTCAATTCGGTTTACCAAATGCTTCAAAAGCACCAACCAAGAAACTTCTAAATCGAATCTCATAGATCTCATCATAAGAAAAGAAGATCTAGAAGAAGGACTAGAGAAGAAAGAGATGAGCGTAGGACTCATCGTAAATCTCATAGATTTACCAGAATAGGTCCAAGCGAAATCTTGATAAGATTAAGTGTTATAAATGTGGAAAATTTGGGCATATAGCTCCAAATTGTAAGTTAGAAAAGCTTAAGACTCTAGAACTTGATGATGATATTCAAGAGAAGATTTATAGTTTTCTATATACTGGTTCCGAATCGATTATGATGATTCTCAAGCAAGTTATGCAACGGAGGATGAGCAACCCGAGTCATCTAGTAAGGTTCAACAAGATTCGAATGATGCTTGCAAATGTCATGGTGATACTTGTCACTGCGAACATGATGAATTTTACAAGTTGCAATCTCAGTTTGAAGACATGAATATGTTCACTATCACTGCAGACAATGTGATAGAACTTCTAAAAGAAGTTATTATTATTATAATAATAATTATTATTATAATTATTAATATTATAATTACTATAATAATAATTATTATTATTATTATTAGGCTTAGAGGGTAGTTTTGTCATTAGTTAATCTAATGCATGCATTAAAACCATTGCATTGCTAATACCTAGAAATCCATGGTATTAGCAATACACACCTTAATACACAATAGAGTGTATAACTAATGCAAGCATTAGTTATACATAGGTTGGAAAAGAGTACCAAACAAGGTACTAGTAATACACACTGCTAATGCATGCGTTATTTTTCCTAATACACTCTACCAAACGACCCCTTAAGGTTTTGTGATTATCATTTTTTCTTTAAAAGAGTGTTAATTTAGCCATAGGCATGTCGATATCTTTTAAAATAATTATTTATATTTAATAAAATTAACTTGGTAAAATTGATATTATTTAAATAAAATAAATATTTAAGATTGATATTTATTAATTTATTTTAATATAAATTTACTTTGAAGTTAATTTTATTAACTAAAATTACTTTTATATATTATTTTATTTTACTTATATATACTATATATACGGTTAGGGAAGCAGCTCTTCATCCACATGTTTGCTTCTCTTGCCAAGGGTAATATGAACAATTTTTAATATTTTTTTAATATTAGTACTTAGTTATTTTGTAATTATATCTTTTAAATTTGGGACATAAAAGTCCTTTTGCATTTCACTTTTCAGCCGCAAAAATTTGCCCAGTTTCCATGCATGCGAGCAATTCTTTTTCTCCATGTTCCCTCTATCCATTAATGCATATACATATAAATAACATATAGGTCCCACTTCTTATTTTTGGAATACCTAACTTCATTTTCTTTCCCTTTATTTCTACCTCATAAGTCATAACTTCTTTCATTTTGTTTTTCTACGGCAAAATCATTTTTTATAATGATAATTATTTTATTTTTTAATCAAATATTGAAATATTATGTCTTTTTTTGTAAAGTGTTATATATCTGTATAAATAATACTATAAATCTGTATAAATAATATTATAAATCACAATAATTAACAACTTAAATATTTAAAAGTTATACAAAAAAATTAATTGACTCTCGAAATTCTAGTAGTATCAATTTATAAATTACAATAATTATCAATTTAAAAAATATAAAATACATATAAAATTACTTGACTGTAAAAAATTTGGCAATGTTAATAAATTGAGACACGAGACATAACATATATGATTTGAAAATTACATTAAAAAGATACTATAAATTACAATATTTAATAATTTAATATATTTAATTGAAAAATGTTTAATTTTTGAAATTTTATATATGCCACATAAATTAAAACAAAGAGAGTAATATATATTATTTTTTAAATTATATAAAAAAGTACTAACAACTTAAAATCTTTTTTAAATCATATAAAAATTTGGCTAACTTTTCAAGTTCCATGATACTCCATCCGTCCCATATTAATTGACTATTATTTTAAAAATGGTTGTCTCATATTAGTTGATCACCTTATTAAATCAACAAAACATTATTTAAAATTTTCCTATATAACCCTTGCCATTAGTTCCTTTTGAAAGTGTCACATTTATTTGTAAAATTTTCATAAAGTTTTTTAAGAGTTGAATTAGTAAAGTTATTTTCATATTTATAATTTCTTAAGCACCGTACAAAATGAAATGAGACGAACGGAGTGCCACATAAATTGAAATAAAAAAATACTAGCATATATTGGGTAAAAAATGAACATATATTGGGCATCGTGCTGGCACAGGGTCATGTATCTAGCATGTGTGTGTGTGTGTGTGTGTCTATATATATATATATATATATATATATATATATATATATATATTATTTAAATTTAATTTAACTACACATCAACAGAAGTTTAATTTTTAAATTTAAATTATATACCTCCTAATTATATAAATTTAATTTTATCGATCAACAGAAGTTTATCAATATCAAATTTAAAATATAAATCTCCTTGAATTGATTTTCGGTATTTCTTTAATTGATAATGTATTTCATTTCTAAACCACTAATATATAAGACTTGATTTGTTAAACTACTCGAGGAGTATATAATCAAAGTATTTCATACTCTGGTGAATTATCCTTTACATGTCATTGCCTACGATATGATCACCACACTTGACATACATTCAAGATCGAACGTAATAATCTTGATAGAACTTGGTTTGATGCTCTATTGTCTATTTCATAAAACGAGATAAGACATTAAAGGTTATACATACAAATAATTAAACAATTTATTATAAATATAAAATTTAATTAATTGTTATCATGATATTTCTACGACTATCATCTCACATTTCATACTCGGATGGATTATATGTTAGTTCTTCATCTCTACATCATTACATGAGATATTAAGTTCATGATTTGACGACGGATTGATAGAAATTGTACATTACTCTAGAAATATAAGTATAAGTATCTCCTAATTCATATCAACGTAGTTTCATACTCTAAATATGGATTATTGATACTTTTTGTTTATTCCACAAATTTTAATTTTTTATTTCTAAAAGTATACAAAATTGTTACACTTTTTAAAACAATTAAGTGTAGGTGTAAAATGAAAATTCAGTATAATGCACATTAGCAAAATTATAATTAACATGAATATTTTAAACAAATCGACCTCCGGATGTCGCTTTTATTAAAAGTAATTAGATTAGATAAAAAATACTGACCTTATGAGGTTGGTATCACATTAAAATTAAGATAAATAAAAACTAATCATGTTAATTAAATAATACTGACATCGAGAAGTTGGTATTTATATTAATTTATTTTTTAAATATATAAAACCATCATCCGAAGGACGATTTATTTAAATGATACACTTTTTTGGAATTTAACTTTTGCAAGTGAAACTCCAAGACTATGCAATGGAGTTTGAATTTATACTATTGAACTTCTAGGATATTTTTCAAACTCCGGCGCACTATTTTAGAGTTCCATATGTAAACATTTGAGGAAATTTCATAAACAACTATATTTGTCTATTTGATTTTTGTCTCAATTCAAATGAGATAGAGAAAACATCTTTCCTTTTCCTCCTCAATGGTTCCGAGGATTCATCTTGATGAGTCATTCGGATGATTTTTTCGATCTTGAGACCATCTTCAATAGTCTCATCAATCTTGACTATCTCACTAAACTTCCCTCCTAAAATGAGCAACATCATATTGTGGTACTCCGGCTCTTGAATGCGCACAAAGATTTCAATAATTTATTTCTAGGTCATGGGAGGCCTAATCCTTGCAGCCTCTCTTCTCCAACGGTAGGCATACTCTCGATAGCTTTCAGTAGAATTCTGTTTGATTCTCTCCAAAGAGTATCGATCGAGAATGAATTCTACATTGTAACCAAACCTTTCAATGAAGTCTTTAGTCAAAGCATTCAAACTTGGCCACTCTTGATTTCTTTAAAAATAAACTATTTCAAAGCTTCTCATTTTAGACTTCGACTAAAGAGTCACATTAACAAAGTTTCATCTTTCCCTATTCCCACAAGTTGGTCACAATAAGCCCTCAAATGAGTCAAAGAATTTTCAACTCCACTAAAAGTGTCAAATTTTGGTACTTTAAAACCTTCTGGAAGCTCCAAATGTGGATGAATGCACAAATCTTCATAACTCAACCCCACAATGTCTAGGTGTATTGAAAGTCCTTCATTGCATTCATAACTTCCTCTCTGATGCTTTGCTCAGTCTTTCCTTTTATGACCTTCCACTCCTTCTCCTTCTCCTTCTTCTCATAATGTTCGAGTTCAAAATGTATAGTAGAGGCAGGGTATGATTCTGGCGATATTGGAAGATGAAATACGGTTTTTAAAGGTATGGGTTAAGTGGTAGGTGGGCTTTGGATAATTTGAGTAGGAATTTGATGGATCAGAGGAAAATTCTGGAAAACGTTGGTATCTGAATTTTGAGGAGTAGGTAACTTTTGATGTGAGCAGCTAGCATGATATGGCTTAGGGGTGGTTAGGTCGAGGATGACACGTTTTGTATCCATAGCGGTGGATGAATTGTTTGGAAAATGTTCGGGAGTTGGATCCGAAGTAGGAAAATGGAGTGGGGGCCTTCCATTGTGTGGAGTAGGAGTGTTGGCAACGATAGTCAGATTTGTCAAATCTCGGGTCTTATCCATTTCAGCCCTCATTTCAGCAATTTGTTGGAACAATTGTGCAATCAACTTGTTTTGTTCAACAATGACAGGGTCATTCATAGTAATTTCAGTCAAATTAGTATTCTCAACATTTTCAACCACTTTTTCATTGCCTTTTGAGAAAAATTGATCGAAGAAGGAATTTTTGGGGTCTTTAGACCTTGTGAAGTATGGATGTTCTGTCATTTTCTCAATACAGATCAATTTTGAGTACCTGACTAAGAAAAACAACTCAAAACACAAATGTGTTAGTTTGTGTCGATGATAGATAATACAAAATATCACACACATGATCACAAACACATAGGAGTTGCTCCACTTGAAGATAAACTAGCCCACATATATAGAAAAATGACTAAATAGACATGAATTTGTCTATTTGATTTTGAGCTTACTAAATCAGAAATGTCGACTTGAGTCAAGACAAAGTCGATTGTATCTTTCATTGTCGTACTTCTAATTTTCGATTGATATGAAATTCCAACCTCCTTGCAAGAGCAAAAAAAACATAAATTTTCTCAAAGATGGGGACCGAGCCTTGAAAGGCTGCCTATGTATCTCACGAAGGAGAACGTAGGTCCTATGTAGTTCGACCAACTTGAATCTCCTTCGATTTGAGATGGTGCATCTTTTCTGATATGAGAGAGTAACATTTGAAAAATGAAGTTTGAATTTTATTGGGAAACTAAAGACTCAAAGGGTATTTGAACGCACTTTTGATAGTGACTTGATATCTGTTCTTAGAGGTTCTAAAAACAATTTGAAGATGAGTGAGCTAGAATATTTCCAAATAAAGCAACTTATTCACACAAGCAGTTATAACATATAAACAAATATTGTACATTTTAAACAGATATGTGACCCCTTTGTGCCAAGGGTAGGCCTAACAATTTGAAGGATTTATAATGTCATTTGAAATATTTCATTGTCCCAAAACCCAAATTTATAAAAAGCTTATGAATAAAACTGAATGGGATACATAATAGGAAAAATGAGATACAAATAATCAATCCAACGCAGGGGTAGACTCCTAAACTATGCTTCCAAAGAAAATCTTCATCCTTGATTTCTTGTCCTCTTTGGATGTCCACGTTTTTGGATGGAATAACAGCTTGTAGAGCTCCTTCTTCGACTAGAACAAACTATTAAACTCTCTACCCCAAGAAACAATGGTTTATCAAACGACGTATACATCCTTCAAATTTAAACACATAAGTATTATTGTCTTTTTATTGACCAATGGGGTCAAATAGACACAAGGTGGGCTTCTAATGGGCCCAACACGCCTTGGGTGTTGGGTCATCTTAGTTTAAATGCGCTAAATTGAGGGATTTGGTTTCGCTCTACGCTAGTTGACTAAGAGTGACTTTTGAAAGACTGGAAACCCAAGGACAACTTAGGCTGGAACTATGACAACCATTAAACGCATGACGAATCAATAAATTGTCAGTCATTCTGAAAAGGATTAAGTATACAAAAGACCAGCTGCAGTATCGCAAAACCATTTTTTAATATATTGCATTTAATGTCGTTGTGAGGAAAGATGTCATGAATGCAAAATGACAGTTAATAGCAATTTAAACAAACCATAGATAAAATAATTCAACAATTATCAACAAAAAGTCAAATAGTCAAGCCATTACTATTAGAACTAAATTAAATCTCCAGCAAAGTCGTCATTTCTGTTTTATCCAAAAATAAAAGAAAGACTTTAATTTTCAAAAATCAATTTAACTTAAGTTTTAAAAAAAAATCAATTTTCAAAGAGAGTCGCCACTTAATTTTTTGAAAGAAATTAGAGAAAGACATAAATAAACACCTAAACTTGTCTCGAATTTTCAAAAAGACACCTTAACAATGTTGTCGTCCTGTTACGCCACTAGACAATCTTGAATTGATATTATTAAATTATTTTTTATCCACTTTACATAGAGTGTGTGTGCACTCTCTTAGAGAGAGTGAACAACCTAAAATAATTAATATAACTTAGTTTTTACAAATATTTTATTATAATTTTTTTTTTATTATTTTAACTTTTTTTCGTTATTATTTTTTCTCTTTCTTCTTCAAAAATTCATTGAAGCTTCTCACTTTCAATGTCACCATTTTTATCACAACTTTACCTTCCTTTTTTTACTACTACTCCCTTCGTTTCACAAAGAATGGTCTAGTTTGACTTGACACAGAGTTAAAGAAATTAAAAAAGACTTTTGAATCTTGTGGTCCTAAATTAAAGTTATGTCAAATGTACAAAAATGTCATTTAATCTTGTGGCCTTAAACATGCCACGTGGAAAGTTGAAATTAAAATATTACCAAAAAAAGAAAAAGGTCATTCTTTTTTAAACAGACTAAAAAGGAAAGGAGGTCATTCTTTTTTAAACGGAGGGAGTACTAGTTTTACTCTCTTTAATTTTAAAATTTTATCTAAACATTTTCTTACATTTTGAACTATTTGATAAACCCATTAGATTTTAAAATGATAAGGAAGTATCATATAGAATTTTTTTTATCCGATTTCAATCAAGTTCTTTCAATTTTCGGGAAATTCATTGATTCTTTTAAAATTACCATTTCTAATTTTGAAGTTATATGAAAATGAGTAATTGAATGATACATTCAAAATTTTAAATTTTCTTTGAAAAATAAGTAGTTTTGTTATCAATAATTCAATAAAGTCTAGAAAATAGTATGATTTTTTTTTTTAACAAAAAAATCACTGAAATAAAAAAATTTGATTGGAGAAGAAGAAGAAAAAAAAAAGGGAAGAGGAGTTTAATTTGACGAGGAGGGTAGGGTGAGAGTGGTAGGCATAGGCGGATCTACGTGCAATCTAGGGGGTTCACCCGAACTCCCTTCATTGAAAAATTACACTATATACGTAAGGTCAAATTCTGGTTTTATGAGTATATTAATCAAAATAAACCCCCTCAATACTAAAGAGAAGGATGGCGGAATGGATAAGGGGTTCAAGTTCTGCTGGGAAGGGCCGAGTTCGATTCTCACTAAGTGCATAGTTTTTCACCTTTTTTTTTGCTTTAGAAGGCTGAGAAGTTTTGGGCCCAGATTCCCAAACAAATAAAAAGGCCTCATTGGTTCAATGTGAAGCTTTATCCTTTTCTATTTTGGGAAAATTAGCAATCAAGTCATAATATCTAACATAATTAGTCAAAATAACAACACTTTAAAATATTTATTTAAAATGTCAGAATGACAATATTTTAGAAATAATTTGTATTCAGATTTTATTATTTAAATTTCCTTTTATTTATCAAAACAGTCCTATATTGACCAAATTCTAAACCAATAACCGTTTAAAAAGAAAAAAAACAATTACACCACTACCCATTACCCTTATTTTCCCACCATTCACGTTTTCTTTCCCCCCACCTTTCACGTTTTCCAGCTTCTCTTTCTTCAAGGTTCTCACAAATTGTTCAATAAAATCTCTATTTTAATTCAAGAAATTTCTCGATTGTTAAATGAAATCTCTATATTAATTCAAGAATTTTCTCAATTGGCAAAGGTAATTTTCATTATTTACTGAGATTTATTTTGATTTGTTTTTTAAAATCACCTATTATGGCGTATATTCCAGATTTTCAGTCACTTTTTTTTATTTTTATGTGATTTTGTTTAGATATTCATCAAATATTTATGTATTTCAGATTTTTTGTCTTTTAAACAATTTTTTTCAATTTTTTTGTGACTTTGTTTTAATTTTTCAGATTTAGTAGAATCTAAAAATTCATTTATATGTTTATTTTGTTTGATTTTTAGTGCATTTATATTTGATAATATCAAAACTTGCTTTTGGGGTTTTAGATTTTGGGGAAAACATTTGATTGTCTACAATGACAGAATCAATCAGAATTACTAGAGGTATACCAAATAATATTCAAAATTTTGGGGAATTTCCCTCATGACTATATTAGTAAGACATTTTTTGTATTTTAATCATAACTGTATTAGTAAGACATTTTTTATATTTTTTTTTGTAAGACATTTTTTGTATTCATGTGTATACTCTTTGCAGTTTTAATCATAACCGTATTAGGAAGACATATTTTTGAATTTTATTTTGTAAAAGCAATATAAGTTTGATGAAAACACAATATATAAAATTGTGATGAATACATTATTAGAAGGGAAATACAAACTTATTTGGTATTCATTTAGCGTTTGGAATACAAAATGATATTCAAATACATCCTCATTTTATTTTACTACTAATTTGTATTTATATTTTTATTTCTTAAACTAGAATGCCAAAAGAGTTGTATTCATTATAATTCTATACCAACAATTTTTTGTATTTTAAGTTATACATATCTTTAGGTATATAGATTGTATTCCATTTTTTTTATATATAATTTAAATTTGTGACTCATATAATTTTTCAATTACACTTTAAAGTAATTACACGTTAAATACACAAAAATAAAATAAATTCATAATATGAATATGAATACATTTCGCTGGAACACATATTCAAAGAATTCCAAACAAGTAATTATATAAAACAGAGGGCATTAGAAATTGGGAAACAATTTCACTCTAATAAGATATAAAATTCAAGCATCATTAACTAAACAATACGTAGTCCATTCCTACACGAACGCCTATTGTGCCCCTTAAACCCACAAGTATTGCAAGAATTCATGCTCTTCTTCCCATATAGCTCGTTGTACGCCTTGTCACGATACTTCTTGGATGGCCTTCCAGGTAGCTAGCTTCAAAAAGAAAAAAAAATATAGAACACATACTCAATACATACTGATCTGTTACATACAAAGATTTCACCTTTTAACTCAATTAAAACAAATTGAATCCAATATTTAATTGTATCCAAAGCTTACTACAATGAAACAAATATTGGTATACAATTCTTAATTACTTTATGATTTTTAATCCCTAGTTGTACTCTGTTCAATATATCACATAACTTTTATGACTCTATCCCTATATTGTTACTATTTACATTAATTTAATGGGATACAAAATATTGTATGCATAAAAAAAACAGTTTCCAAACTTAAAAAAATAAACAATTTCATTTGTTCTACATCATAATTTTGATACAAAACATCCAAAAAAAAAAGGGGATACGAAAATCTCATATTGTTACTGTTTACATTAACATAATGGGATACAAAAATATTGTATGCATTCAAATAAAAAGAAAATGGCTACGAAATTTTAAAAAAATCAAGCACTTTCAATCGTTCTGCATCATAATTTGGATCCAAAACATCCAAAAAAAGCTAAAAGTGTCAAATCATACAAAGATTTCATCGATTTCATCAAAAAAAAATCAGCCCACTATTATAGTCAAGATATACAAATATATCATCCAAATAAATAAAATAATCGACAAAAACAAAAAAACCTGATGACAAAATTTCTTGAATTCAATGAAACTGACGAAATTATAGTCGTGAATTTTGAAAACCTCCGTTTCAAGAATATGCCGAATTCAACTCGAAGAAGCTTTAAAAATTATCAATTGAATGATTCGGAAGACAAAACTATTTTTTGCAAATTATTTTTTTGGAATTCTTAAGAACAAGGCAAAAAAACGCTCGAAAGAAAAAATGGCAACATATGCTCTTTCAAAACGTAACTAATTTATATTTAATTTTTTTTTTCCTTTTTGAAATTTTCTATTCCATGATTTTCTCTATTCTGTTATTAATTATTTGTATTCTTTCAAACTAATCAAAATAAAATAAATACATAACTCATCCCTTAACAAACTAAAATATTGTCATTTTAAATAAATAGTGAAACTATTGTTAAGGAGTCCCACTAAAAGCTAAAATATTGTTGTTTTGAAAAAAAATTCTTTTATTTTTCATTATCATTTTTTTCAATTTGTCTTTGTTTAAATTTATTAGTCACATTCTTTGTAATTTTTCTTTTATTCTTTTTATTTATATTTTTCATTTTATTTTTACATAGTTCTCTTTATATGTACTAAGTTGAAGAAATGATGAATTTTACTTAAATTTTAAATTGAGTTTAAAAAATATTTATATAAAATAAAGTAAATTAAATTTAACCGAATGAAGAAATATAAAAATTGTGGATACAAAATCTATTTAATTAAATTTTCTTCTTTACTTTAATTGTATTGTTTTTTCAATTTTATTCTAAGGAGATGAAAATTAAACTAGTCTTATTTGATTTATTGATCATTTGTTTTTTTACAAATGACTAACCTAGTAAATTGAATTAAATGAACTAAAAAAATATTGATGCCATTTATTTATTTTCTGAATATGTCAATTTTTACCCCTTTTAAAAGATCTTGGTGACTTTTATAGTAACATATGATGACTAAGAGGCTACTAATTTAGTATTTTTTTTAATAAAAAAATTCAAAATAAAATAAAACACTGTGAAACTTAAAGAAAAAAAGCACAAGAATTTGAAAAAAAAAAACTCAATGGAGCAGGGTAAAAAGTAAGAAGAACCTAAACGCGGTATAACAAGACAAGTTAAATTTAAGATTAATATTTTTCTTTCTCATCTCACATGTTTATTACTTTATACTTCAAACCCCCTTCAAGAATATCCTGGCTCCGCCACTGGTGGGAGGTAAAGAAAAAAGAAAGAAAATGGAGGGATGGATCAATTTGAAAGTGGGGGTGGAAGATGAAGTGGAATTTAAGATTAAATCAAAATTGAAGTAAATCAAAAATTAAAAGAGAGAGAGAGAGAAATAAAGAAAAAACTGAAAATGAAAAAAAATAATTTTTTAATTAAATTAACACGTGTCATGAAATGGTTG
The DNA here is from genome assembly GCA_029007595.1 of Solanum commersonii. Lineage (NCBI taxonomy): Eukaryota > Viridiplantae > Streptophyta > Magnoliopsida > Solanales > Solanaceae > Solanum > Solanum commersonii. The sequence continues at coordinate 5,830,106 of JAJTWQ010000023.1, read as the reverse complement.
GTGTGTGAACACACTTGTTTCTTAAAATCTGGGGCTGATAGAAAAAAGATATAATAATATTAGTTCATAATTATTTAGTGGGGTAATAGGATAGTTGCAAAGTTAAAGTGTTTTTTTGAAAATTTGAAACAATTTCAGTAGTGACTTTATGTTTTTTCTCAAAAAAATTAAGAAGACTTATTAAATTTTCAAAAGATATCATCTTTGGAGTCTAAGAACGTGTAAGCAAATTTTGTTGTGAATAGACCATCCGAAGTTAGACGCCACACGATTTTATCATCAATGGAGCTCGTGCTAAGGACATTAAGTATTTTGTATAGAAAAAACAATGAGGGACTGGGGTAAGGAGAAGGAGAATCTATTTAAATTCCAAATCCCATTGATGAAAAGGTCTTTGATCTTAATATTTTCCTCGTCTTAATTTAGAGGACCTTGAATACAACTTCTAATATTATTTATGAAAAGATATCCAAATATTGTGCCAAAAGACCTATGAGGTAGCTTTGTTACAAGTTTTCATCCATTAAGGATACACTTCCAGGTGGATGATGAATTAGCTCTAGGGGAACTAATTGGTTGAAGTCTATATTAATTAGAAGGCAATAGAGTTATTATTATTTTTGTAATTTCCTATTGTACCAATCTTGTTTCATTGTAGATAGCTATGCTGAGAGTAAAAAAAAAGAGTTGTTTAAAGAAAAGAACTCTTCTCACCAAAAGGATTATCATAGAGAGAACAAAAAAAAACTCTCTTAAAAATAAATGAGGATTCTTGAAAAATCAACCAGAAATCTCAAAACATAGTCACAAAAATTCAACACTGACAAATCAACAATCCATGACGAGAAAAATGAGCTCGAATTGCCAGCACTGATGACAATCGAGTCTCACCTATCAATTCCCTGAATTACTCAGTTTCGATAAATTCGTCTGACTACTCATGAGAGGGTATATCTCGTTGTATATTTTACGAAGCAGAATGTTGTCTAGATCGAAACAAAGACTAAAACTTTAATAAACACAATTGGATTCTCTTCAAGCTTTCTCGACTCAAAGAGACCATTATTGAGCTACCTATTTGGATGCAAAGTTTGGATTTCAAGAAAAAGTAGTACAATCATTTTAATTTTGATGAGAAAATTCAATACAAGAATTATTGCAATTGTTCGTTTTTGTTGTGCAAAGAATACAAGTATACAATCGTGTATAGGAAAACTGCAACAATCTCAAGAACTTCCATTATCCTTGCCGAGGAATTGAACAGAACATTGTTTCAATGTCTCCTCCGGGCTAGTAACTGGAAAAAGAGAAAAAGAAACAAATAACATGTAATGTGATTCCCCTATTAATTATGCAAGAGAATAACTATTAAAACATCAAAAGAATGAAGTTTTAGGTGGACCTGTGTGACCCACAGTTCTCTCAGACTCATAGATCTCATGGTCATTTCCTCCTTGTTCAATAAAAAGAACGACTCTTATATCATGAAATGAAAGCTTAAAGCACGTCAGTAACTAAAGATTACCTTGTATGTTTTGTCTCCGAAAAAGTGAATTTCATTAAATTCTTCAAAGTATCTCAAACAATAAGTCTTGTCCCAACCTTGGGGGAAAACCTATCATGACCAAGATCCCCAAATCATCTATCAATAATATACTTAAAACGTTCAACGGTCAATGAGCACAAGAAAAAGCTTAAAGATGCTTACATCGAAACTAATTTGGCCTCTAATGGAGAAGGTGAGATTAAAATGTGCAAACTTTTCTCTGAGCACTGATACCATAGTTTCGCGTATCTTCTGTTGTCACGACCCGAGAACACCCCCAAGTCGTAACATGCGTATTCGACCTCTCAAAGGTCTCATACAAGCCCTTAGCATTCATCACATTAGGTATGTAAAATAGTGCGGAATTAAAAACTCTTTAAATAAAATCCCATAAGACTCAAAGGTCACTTTTAAAAACATCATTCAAAAGTACACAAGCGGAATACTAAGTCTCTTAGCCATCTTAGACATAAACGTGAAAACATACTAGGGACACGGCCCTTTACAATCAAAAGAAGTCTATTAAGTCTATTACAAGAACCTTATCATAAAACTAGAATAGAAAAGTCTTGCCCTCGACATATGAGGACATACCACAAAATCTAGGAAGAACTTCAAATCCCAAGTTTACTACAAAACCCGCTCACTTGCCGGAACCTACACTTGTAGAAAATAGAGAAATATGGAATTAGCACAATTAAGTACTAAGTATGATGACCATGCAAAAACATGTTAAAAAAATAACATTTATTTGAAATATGTGCTTTCATGCCATTTTTGATAAAACCTTCACATCACAATTATAAGAAACACATTTCAAGACATCATCCACATATAAGACAATACCCACATAATAAACATACTCCACTAGTACCAATGTACAATACATGAATATAATTGACAAGTAAGCCTTTTCATCATTTCATGACCTCTATCTCAAGTTACCCAAAGCCACACTTAAGTGAAACCTGAAGTGACCGCCCATACAATCTCTTTATATACACCTAAGTGTTCCTAAGGGTTACCATAGATAAGGAAAGTACCATTACAATATAACATGCTAAGTCAAAATTCTTTAATGAACCACTTTAGGAGACATTTAGGCACATAAGGGGACTTTCACATAATAGTCGTTAGACTTAGGGAACTCACTTTAGTATCTTCAAAGCCTACTCGTGCCATGTGTAGATAGCATCCCATACTACTACCTACACGTTATAGAACCTATCCAATAACTAGAGTGCACATCCCACATGATGGGAATAGGCATAACCGACATAGACCATACTAGCTAGGTATGGAATCCGGAGTCTATCCTACTCCGTGGAGGTTGTTCTACTTGCCAAAGGTAGAACTAGTAAGCAACCCATGTAGGCACATGGTTTAGGGGATGTATAAGGAAGTTCATTGTGCCTAATCTCATACTCAACTAGGCCACCTTCCTAACCACATCCACTCGGTGCTAGCCTTGTTTCCCATAGAGTATTCAATCACATATGTACTTAGAGAGGGTTCCTTTTCTAGTTCAACCAACTCATAGTACCTCTTCCCAAGAAAGGCCCCATTTCTTAGTCATAGCCAATCAAGGTTCATAAGGATAGCTCATTTGACTTTCTTAGATAAGGATTTTTCATGCCGTTCCGGCTCCATCCATCTCTAAGTCTATCATCTCACTCAAGAAGGGAACTTCGCCCTAAGGCCCATCCTTCAAGGTTATACATTTACTTAGGAAAGCTAGACTTATGAAAGGGCACCATTTCTTAGTTTTGCTGATTCAAGTCTTGGCCTAGAATTCCTCTTTTAGCATTTATAGAAAGGGCACCATTTCTTAGTTCTAGCCCACTTCACACATTCATGCATTCAAGACTTTAAGTAACAAGGAGGGACACTTTAGTCTACCAACCAAGTCACAACATTATCATCTAAGGATACTTCATAATCCAACATCATTTCATATATATATACATCATGAGAAAAATCATACTTTAAATCACAATGCTATCCACTTTACATAGGATCATCACAAGATCACGTAAACTCATTCACATCATACCTTCACACATAAGCTTCACATAAAACTTTACATATAGCTTCATATAGGACTTTACATATAGCCTCATTTATATATATAATATACAATACAATAACACTTTGTACAAGATCACCTTATAACCATAAGAATACCTTCACATAGTACAATAACATTTCATAACTTGATAACATTTTAATTCAATAGATAATGCCTTCAAGTCCATGTTCATAATACATTTCATAATTAAACACCTCCACCATAAGTGGATCAAACTAAGCAAGAACAATTTTATCCATAATAAGAGATTAAGCCAACTTACCATCCTCTAAAGCCATAATCAACAACACTCAAGTCCCAACCATTTTACTTACCACAAGAGAATTCATCATAACTTGCCCATAAGGCCACAACTTTCAATTCATCCATACATCATCAATTCATCATAGATAGATGTAGAAAATCATAAGAGTCACTAATACAATCCAATCCAAACACAATCTCATAAACTTTGAATCATAAGCAAAAGACCCACTTCATAAGCAAATTTAGGAATTTAGGGAAAACATGGGTTCTTCAAGGAATTCCATATGAAATCATCTTAAAAACATTAATCAAACATTAATTGATCAATATAATGGCTTAGAAAACGTTTTGCCAATGAACCCATGCTTAGATTAGAATTTGAGATTTTTGTTCTTTGAAACACTTTTGATTGGACTCCTTGAAAGAAAGATTGATCAAGGATCAAGGGTCACCATACCTCTAAGTTGAAACCCACGAAAAATTGAAGAAGAAAGCACTCAAAACCTTCAACCCTAGCTCCAACTTCACCTTGGCCTTCAATGGTGTTCCAAAGAGAACCCTTCCTTACTCTTTTAAAATGGAACAAAATGATCCACAATCAGCCTAACACAATAATATAACCTCAAAAGAAAAGATTTGTGAAAAGACCAAAATGCCCTTAAATTTCCGGATGGACTCCTTGCCAACTGCCCAACTTTCAAAGGGCATAACTCGCTCATACGAACTCGGAATCGAGCAAACTCGGTGGCGTTGGAAATATCGTTCCAAGGGCTTTCCAAATATAACTGGAACTACTCCTGGATCATCCTGAGCTAGGAGTTATGACTGCTCAAAGTTGGCCAAAAACTCACTGATTTCCACACTTGGCAGAATTTCCAGATTTTGAACTTAGCCAATTTCCAGATTCTGAACTATTTTTTTTTTCAAAAGTGACTACTTCCAATCTATGCTTAAACTTTAAAAATTCATACATTAGGCTCTAGTTTCACCTATCTATTTTTAGGGTCGCTACAGTACCTGATTATAGTTTCAATTGTCTTTAAATCACAGAGAAAAAAAAAATTCTATCAGAGGTACATTACTGCAAAACATATATGCAATACTAGAGCACTTATCTATACCTTGTCATACTTTTCAAATTCATCCCTTTCTTCCTGACTACAGTTTCTCCCAATAGGCGACACATTTAACATACCACTTTTAAACTCAATGAATGTTCCTCTACAAAGAAGAATGATTAAGAAGTTTGCCACAACGAAGCAAATAATTCAACATTTGATCTATGTTTGCTTGGATCCTTCAAAAATGTTGTCGGTGTGTGTTAGGTACTCCAATTTTTGGAGGATCTGGTAGACTGGCATGGGTGCGGCGGCATTTTTGGAGGATCCAAACAACACAGACTTTGATATGCTCACCTCTTTATTGGAATATCCAAGTCAGCAATGTAATTGAGGGTACAGTTAATAAATTCCTGCATATCATTTGCATCCCATCAAAATATTTCATGGCCATCTACATATAAACTCATTTCTACTTCAATTGGGTGAACCTAACTATAAACACTAAGTGTCACCCCATTATACGCAACATACACACACAATTAACTCTTCATGGAATGTGTAATAACTTGGTTTTTAGATTTTCGTAAACTATCATAAACATTGCTTCGAAACTTATGAAATATCACGTCAGAGCAGTTTTTCAACAAAGTACACGTTACATAGTAATCTCTCTATTTTGCTCTTAGGCAAATTATCCTTCACCTTATAGATAAAGATATCATGCGGAGACTAATTTATCACTTCAACGAAATTATTTTCCGTAAGTTAAACAACAAATAATTAGAAGGATCACTAAGCCTTTATCGAACTGCACTTGGTTGCACTATTACAAAAATAAAACATTTCCTCGTTAAATAAGAAAAACACATTGACTAACCTTAAGCTTCTCTTCCCCAAGAGATGACTTCAAGCTCTTCACGCACACCAGGAGTCATGTCATTTCAAAACAAATCACCCTACTAATTAACAACCAAGGAGAACGAAAGAAGCGATGCACATTGAAGATGGGAAGAAAGAAAATTTCTTCAAGTTGTTCGATAGTTCCATATTTCATGAGAAACTATTATCTAGTTTTAACTTGGTACGAAGTGCTTAGGTAGTGGCAACAAAGATGTTGTTTTGAGTTGATAAAGACAGTATCTGAAGATTTTTTTTTTGGTCACAAAGTGAATATGCACTCACAAGCAATATTATAGAGATATGATATCAGATTCTAGTCATTATAATTACCTGTTTCCTAATAAGCTTGCCATCTTTATGTGCTACAAGGCCGTTTTCAGAGAAAACATAATCATAGTCATTTGTAACTGCATCACAAATATTAGAAAGATCAAAATGTTATCATTCTCAAGAAATTCTTTTCGATAGATCAGTTAATAGCCACATATTGAGAACCAAGGGACATGCATGACCTCAAAGATTGCTTAGCACTAAAATTGGGCAGAAAAAGGTGCATTTCAACTACTAACGGGAGCTATAACCATAAGACTACATATGCCTTTCAGGTGGAAAGGTCTTTTCATTTTTCAAATCAAAACACAGTTCAGTGCTCGTGGCTAGTAAACTCATAGTTCTACACTTCTACTCTTGCCTAATACTGCGAGGAATTTCAGATACTGAGCTAGAAACATGAGCTCTAAGAAGTTGATGTAGCACATTTCATCATCTCAACTCCAAGTTTAGTATATATGCCAGTTAAGCTAACCTGTATTGCCAAGCTATTTTGATATCTTGACAAGGTCAGAACCTCCAACAACTCCAACAGTAACAACCTGCAGGTTGACAAAATTGTTAAGACAAAAAATCCTTGAGAGGAAAAATAATATATATGTGGAAAAGAGAGAGAAGGAAAAGGGAGTATGGCAGGAGAATCATCTACCTTTCGAAATTCTTGCATGAATTTCAATATTTGTGGAGTAGATTCCTGAAATTTTGATGCAAATTATCCAAAGAAGAAAAATCAATATCGTTATGGGGGTGATTAAATGTCACTACCGATAAATTTATTGTAAAATTAAACGAAGAATAAGAATAAGAACAATAAAAAATCATGACAATATTTTGAAAATAAATGTGAGGCGAGCAAGAATACACTGAATCATTCGACGGCGCCTCAATCTCAAACAGGTTGGATTCAGCTACTAAATATACAAATCATCTATACCATTCTGCTCTATTCAATCCCATCAAGGATGCAATTGTCCATAAAGTCAAATTAGTCTACAGTAAGGGTATTTTCAGTATAGATATGATTTTCTCATGTTCCTTAGGTAAAAGAAATTGGAAAATATTTTCTTTAGAAACACAAGTTCCTTAAAAATGAGGAAAATGAATTGTCTAATGGTTGTAGGGAAAACAAGTTATAGAATTAGCATTGCACATTGATTTTGTCCTCTAACACACCTTATCATCATCCAACCTCTATACCCATATCCCACCCCCCCCCCCATTCTCCTGTTGCTTCGATTATATACAATCCTTCTAGAATAATATTTTTTTACTTGCATACTGAACACACCCTTAGTAACAGAAACAAAGGAAACAATCAAACTAAAGCAGCAAATACAAGCAAGAGCAATCATACTATACCTTCCTGGGTGCTGTAAGAGTTCCATCAACATCAAACAGAGCAATTAAACTAGCTTTTCTTGCACCCATTTTGATCTTTCTATACTTGTCACCACTCTTCACTGCATTCAACAACCAAACATTCAACCTTATCAAACTACACTTGATAAAACCAAAATAAAATCCAATACAAAAGTTCACAAAGATGAAATGAAACAAATCAAATTATAGAATCGCAATATATAATTTTACTAATTTGTACAACACAATGGACGGTGGCACTTTGCGTACTCACTAGAAAGAAAGTATTCAACAAGACAATAACATGAAGCAAAAGAACTTATAGAAAATGCAAAATTTACACCGATTGAAGAAGAAGAGACGTGCAAGTGAGCAATTTTCCACCACTTTATTGTGCATTCATTGGCTTACCTCAGCAAAAATTGACTCGGAGAATCGGACGCAAATCTGATATCGAATTACTTTGTTGAGTTTATAATGTGGATATTGGGATTTGTGAGGTGGTTGTGTTCTTTTCACTCAAAGGCTGCCCACCTGAGTTTTTAGATCTATGTCCCAATATATGTTGACTACATGTGGTTGGTTGGGACACGTATTGCATTATGTTGTTCGTATTATATTGTATTATTTTGATGAATATAAAGCTTGGATATATTATATCGTTCTTCGTAGTTACATAATGTCACGCATTTATAATTTGATGATAAACTGAAACGATCCAACCCACAAGTGGTATTGTCCGTTCTGGGCCTAGACCTGCACAACTTTAAAATGTGTCACTAGTTTATAATGTTTGTTTACTAATATACCCAACATCTCTCATGTGTTTTTACTGATGTAGGCAGGGGTGGAGCTACCCTAGGACAAGGATGTCAAGGAACACCCCTTCGCCGGAAAACTACATTGTATATATAGGTCAAAATTTGATTCAATGAATATATATACAAGTGTTGACACATCTTGACATAAGTTGAAGGTTTAGTGTAGTGATTAAGGAGTTACAAGAGTTGTTTGAGGTTGTGTGTTCCATCTTTGATAGCAACATTTACTTTTTTACTTTTCTAATCTTAACATGGGCGTTGTTGTCTAACCATGAATTTAAACGATACTATACAAATTTTTTACCATGAATTTAAACGATACTATACAAATTTTTGGGACCACTAAATTTTGAGAAATGAAATAATAAATAAGGCATCGAAAATAAAGCAGTTAAGGCAAAACAGTGCATTATTCTAAAGGGAAAACATTTTGAAACTAACAAATTTCTTGACAGAGGGTACTCAAACAGAGGTAATTTTTAGTAATAAATCCATACTCAAATTGCGAACACACAAACGGATGATCCTAAGCTTTAGATAAGATTTTACGAAAAACAAAAGCTTCAACTTAACAATAAGAGCTTAAGATGGCACAACCTTATGTCCACCTGGGCAAAAACAATTTTTTTTATCTCAAATGTGAAAGCTTTCGGCTAACAAATACTAACCATGAACACTATATAAAAGCCAGGGAAGAACAATGAGCAACTTACGAGGAAACAGGGGAGTAAATGAACAAATTCTTTCACATGATTAGCTTGAGATGCTCTACAACTGTATCTCATAAAGCAGTAAGATGAAGACTTTGGCAAAAGTCAAATTTTAAACAACTATCTTTAGATAAGATAAACTCATTTCGCGAAGGGAAAACATTTACCACAAGCATACGCAGTTAATCATGCAAACATTTGCGAAGAGTTGTGACAAAATATTTAGGAGTAAGCTAGGGCAAGACAACAAAGAAAACTCATTCAATACGATGTATAAAACGACGGTAATCCACATCGAATAACTACCAGTACAATTTATAAACAAAATAGGAGCAAATTTGATAACAGTAGGGTTAAGGAGATCACAAATAGAGAGTTAAATATTAGAATGCGGAAGCAGAAAGAAAAGAAACAAAAAAACTAACTAAAGATATGGGAAATTCGAAGGAAAGATCCACAAATTTCCAAGGATTAGATGTTCTAAGGCCTTGAAAAGATCTAAGTAACAACGTATAGATTTATGGAAGAAATCTAACGCCTTTACTTGAGAAAACGAATCAAAACGATAGATTCGGATCTTGACCGCTTTATGAGTAACTAAAGACAATAATTAGTATGTAGAACTAATCACCTTCTAAAGAATACCAAAAAGAAACCAAAGATATCACAAGAAGAAGTTACTTTATACCTTAAACTATGAAACTAGTAAAGGTTTAAAGATAAATTCTCAAAGAACAAGTCACAAAGGTTCAAAGAACTCTCTCAAATATTATTAATATCCATCTAAATTGTCTTTAATGAATAAAAAGGACCCCTATATATAGGAGAAGGGGTGAAAAACGTCCAAGACCCTAAAAGACAATTACAAGGACTCCTACTCTAGAAAGGAAATAAAGTAATCTAACTAAAATTTTTTTTAGTACTTCTAGGAAAGCTATGGTACTTAGGAGACCATAAATAGAATAAGGAAAATATTAATAACCTATAAATAAATAAAGAAATATGGTAAATCCCAACTAGGAAAAGAATCTTGACAATCTTGGAAAGTTTGACTAGTCTTCTCTCAAAACTTGGGCAGAAAACAACTCTTGTTGTGGCTGATTCTTGGACTCTTCTTGACCTTATTTGCACGAAATTGGGCCTTAAAATTACTCATCTTGGGCTTGAATTTGGGCCACCAAATAATTGCAGCATTTGGACAATTCCTCTTCCTTGGGCTTGAGCTCTTCTTCCCCAATAAGACACCTTTGGATCAGCGATTGAAGCCCGTTGAGCTTATCATTGAACTTCTTGGTTTGAGATCTTGTTATGGGCCTCCTTGGAGTTTCTAAAGCTTCATCCTTGTTCTTCAATGGAGTTGCGCTTCCTTGGATGCTATCAAAATTGCACATCAATTAGAAGCCTAAACCATTAAACGCAAAATCACAGAAAATATCACAAATTAAAACTAAGGCTTGCATAACCAGTAGTTAAGAGTTAAACGGATATGGAGGAGGACTAAGAAAATAACAAACTAAGAAAAGTATGCAGTAATCCCAAGAACCAGGTTAGCCTTAGGCTAAAATAGAAACACATTTTGGACCAAGAAAGAAACTAAAAAAAAATAATCACAGAGAAACTATTTTAGAGCAGCAGACATTGAAATGGACTTGAAACTATACAAAACAGGATTCTCACAAATTAGAACTCTAACAAATGTCAACTACGAAGAAACAAAACCAAGGAACCAACATGCTAAAGAAAATACTACAACAAAGAAACTCTGGGAAGCAGTAGCTCTTTATAGGGAACACGAACTAATGCATTGACAAACACAAATTCACATATTAGGACGATGAACCTTTACGACCAAAGAAGTTATAATGATTTATGACTATGATGGTATATTACTAACAATAAGAGTGAAAGGAGCGTTACTAGCTAATACTCATCAGCCAGATTCCTACATATGAAGACAAAAATGAAGCTAAGAATGCATAAACAGAACACATAGGAGAACTAGAAATTTAAACAAAAAACTAAGAAAGAATTTACCTTTATGAACGAGTAAAAGAAAATTCCACCACCACGAGCTCGGTTCCGAAAGCAGAGAGTTGACGCCGACTTAGAAAGAGAGCTAAATTTCTAATTTTTGATGAACTACACAGCTTACACTACCAGATTTAACAACGAGAGGAACCACACATTAGAAACTCCAACAGATAGCCAACAAATACAATTTCAAAGGGAAAAGGTAGTTCATGAGGGTCGAAAACACGAAATCTGTATAGTAAAGAAAAGCTAACAGCTAGCACCCAAAGAAAAAATTAAGAAATTCTTTCACACTATACATCAAGCAAGACAAACGAAACTCCTAATCAATCTTAACACATGAAAACTAAAATACGATTAAGAACATCTAGATAGAAAATATAGAACAACTAAAAATTAAATAAAATAAAGCTACGAAAAGATTTTACCTTAATCTGAAAAAATGAAATTTCAGGTCTCTTAACTTTGATTCGCAATGAAAACAGGCGACTGAGAGGGCTGTTCGAAATTTTTGAGAAAATACAACCAAATCAATGTGGGATTCGTCAAATTTTTCATATGAAATAGTACAAAGGTCAAACGGATTTTTGAAAGGGATTTGAGAAATTGCAGGGCGTGGCTTGATTCTCGAACGACTACTGGTATAAGGCACGTGAATTGAACGAACGAGTGGGGAAGATAGGTTGAGCATCGTCGTTTGAAATGGATTATGTTCTTATTGGTCGAGTTTACGAGGAACAAGAAGAAGTTGAGAAAGGGGCGCATCTGGGGGCCTTTTCGTGTGTTCTTACTCCAACATTTACAAGATTTTAGAATCATTATGACAAAAATGAATGAGTTGTCACAATATAATTGGGTACTAGTTGAAAGAAACCAGATAACACATATTGGACATATAGATCTGGAAAAAAAAACTAGTGGCACTCTTCGAGTAAAAACACCTCAACCCGGTATTCCAATATCCACACTATAAATTACTCAAAAGCAATTTGATCTCAGAACTGCGTCTGATTTTCCCAGCCAATTTTTGCTGAGGTAAGTCAATGAATGCACAATAAATGGGTGAAAATTGCTCACTTGCACGTCTCTTCTTCTTCTTCAATCGGTGTAAATTTTGCATTTTCTGTAATTGATATTTCTTCATTCTGTCGTCTTGTTGAATACTTCTTTTTAGTGAGTACGCAAAGTGCCACCGCTCATTGTATTATCTGTAACAACGGTACAACTATAAATTGTGATTCTATAATTTGATTTGTTTCATTTCATATTTGTGAACTTTTGTATTGGATTTTATTTTGATTTTATCAAGTGTAGTTGATAAGGGTAAATGTTTCGCTATTGAATGCAGTGAAGAGTTGGTGAGAAGTATAGAAATATAAAAAATGGTTGCAAGGAAAGCTGGTTTAATTGCTTTGTTTGATGTTGATGGAACTCTTACAGCACCCAGGAAGGTATAGTATGATTGCTCCTACTTGTATTTGTTGCTTTAGTTTGATTGTTCCCCTTGTTTCTATTACTAGGGGTGTGTTGGGTATGCAAATAAAAAAATATTATTTTAAAAGTATTTGTATATAATCGAAGCAACAGGAGGATGGGGGTGGTGTGGTGGGGATAAAGGTACAGAGATAGGATGATGATAAGGTATGTTGGAGGACAAAATCAATGTGAAATGCTAATTCTAGAACTTGTTTTCCCTATGTCCATTAGACAATTCATTTTCCTCATTTTTAAGTAACTTGTGTTTCTAAAGAAAATATTTTTCAATTTTTTTTACCTAAGGAACATGAGAAAATCAGATCCATACTGAAAACACCCTTACTGTAGATTAATTCGACTTTATGGACAATTGCATCCCTGATGGGCTTAAATAGAGCAGAATGGTATAGATGATTTGTATATTTAGTAGTTGAATCCAACCTGTTTGAGATTGAGGCACCGTCAAATGATTCAGTCTATTCTTGCTAGCTTGTACATTTATTTTCAAAATATTGTCAAGATTTTTTGTTGTTCTTATTCTTATTTCTTCGTTTAATTTTACAGTAAATTTACCAGTAGTGACATTTAATCACTGCCATAATGGTATTGATTTTCTTCTTTGTAAAATTTGCATAAAAATTTCAGAAATCTACTCCACAAATATTGAAATTCATGCAGGGACTTAGAAAGGTAGATGATTCTTTTGCCAGCTCCTTTTTCCTTATTTCTCTTTTCCACATATATATTATTTTTCCTCTCAAGGATTCTATGGTTTAACAAATTTATCGACTTGTAAGTTGTTACTGTTGGAGTTGTTGGAGGTTCTGACCTTGTAAAGATATCAGAACAGCTTGGCAATACAGGTTAGCTTAAGTAGCATATATACTAAAGTTGGAGTTGGGATGATGAAAGGTGCTACATTAACTTAGCTCATGTTTCTAGCTCAATATCTGAAATTCCTCGCAGTATTATGCAAGAGTAGAAGTATAGAACTATGGGTTCACTAGCTAAGAGTACTGAGTTGTGTTTTGATTTGAAATATGAAAGGACATTTCCCCTAGAAAGGCATACATAGTCTTATGATTATAACTCCATGTTAGCTGTTGAAATGTACCTTTTTCTACCCAACTTTAGTGCTAAACAATCTTTGAGGTCATGCATGTCCCTTGGTTCCCAATATGTGGCTATTAACTGACCTATCTAAAAGAATTTCTTAAGAATGATGACATTTTGATCATTCTAATAATTGTGATGAAGTTACAAATGACTATGATTATGTTTTCTCTGAAAATGGCCTTGTAGCACATAAAGATGGCAAGCTTATTGGGAAACATGTAATTTTAATGACTAGAATTGGATATCGTATCTGTATAATATTACTTGTGAGTGCATATTCATTATGTGACAAAACAAAATCTTCGGATTTTGTCTTTATCAACTCAAAACAACATCCTTCTTGCCACCACTTAAGCACTTTGTACCAAGTTAAAACTAAATAAAGTTTCATGAAAATTGGTACTACCGAACAACTTGAAGAAATTTTCTTTCTACCCCATCTACAATGTGCATCGCTTCTCTCGTTCTCCTTAGTTTTTAATTAGCAAGGTGATTTGTTTTGAAATGACATGACTCCCGGTGTGCGTGCAGAGCTTAAAGTCATATCTTGGAGACGAGAAGCTCAAGGTTAGTCAATACGTTTTCCTTATTTAACGAGAAAATATTTATTTTTGTTATAGTGCAAAGAAGGGAGCATACCCAACCAAGTGAAGTTCGATAAAGGTTTAGTGATCCTTCTAATTATTTTTGTTTAGCTCGAGAAAAATAATTTCGTTGAAGTGATAAATTAATCTCTGCATGTATACCTTTATCTATAAGATAAAGAATAATTTTTCTAAGAGAAAAATAGAGAGATTACTATGTAATTTGTACTTTGTTGAAAACTGCTCTAACGTGGTATTTCGTAAGTTTTCGAAACAATGTTTATAATAGTTAACAAAAATCTAAAAACCAAGTTATTACACATTCCATGAAGAGTTAATTGTGTATGTTTGTTGCGTATAATTTGGTGAGAATTTATGTTTATAGCTTAGGTTCACCCAATTGAAGTAGAAATGAGTTTATATGTAGATGGCCTAGAAATATCTTGATGGGATGCAAATGATATGCAGGAATTTATTAACTTTACCCTCCATTACATTGCTGACTTGGATATTCCAATAAAGAGGTGAGAATATCAAAGTCTGTGTTGCTTGGATCCTCCAAAAATGCCGCGCACCCATGCCAATCTGCCAGATTCCTTAAAAATTATTTTTTGGAGGACCTGACACACACCCGACAACATTTTTGAAGGATCCAAGCAAACATAGATCATTTGCGGCAAACTTCTTAATCATTCTTCTTTGCAAAGGAACATTCATTGAGTTCAGAAGTGGCATGCTAAATGTGTCGCCTATTGGGAGGAACTGCAGTCAGGAAGAAAGGGATGAATTTGAAAAGTATGACAAGGTATAAATAACTGCTCTAGTATTGCATATATGTTTTGCAGTAATGTATCTCCTATAGATTCTTTTTCTCTGTGATTTAAAGACAATTGAAACTATAATCAGGTACAGAAGTTATGCGAAACAATGGTATCAGTGCTCAGAGAAAAGTTTGAACATTTTAATCTCACCTTCTCCATTTGAGGCCAAATTAGTTTCGATGTGAGCATCTTTAAGCCTTTTCTTGTGCTTATTGACCGCTAAATGTTTTGAGTATATTATTGACAGATGATTTGGGGATGTTGGTCATGGCAGCTTTTCCCCCAAGGCTGGGACAAGACTTATTGTTTGAGATACCTTGAAGAATTTAATGAAATTCAATTTTTTTGGAGACAAAACATACGAGGTAATCTTTTAGTTATTGACGTGCTTGAAGCTTTCTTTTCATGTTCGGTCTGATAAAAGAGTCTTGTTTTTTACTTGAACAGGGAGGAAATGACCATGAGATCTATGAGTCTGAGAGAACTGTCGGTCACACAGGTCTGTCTAAAACTTCATTCTTTTGATGTTTGAATAGTTATTCTCTTGCATAAATACTTGAGGAATCACATTACCTGCTATTTGTTTTTTTTTCTCCTTTTCCAGTTACTAGCCTAGAGGAGATATTGAAACAATGTTCTGTTCTATTCCTCGGCAAGGATAATGGAAGTTCTTGAGCTTGTTGCAGTTCTCCAATACACGACTGTATGTTTGTATTCTATGCACAACAAAAATGAATAATTGCAATAATTCTTGTATTGAAATTTCTCATCAAATTATAATGATTGTACTACTTTTTCTTGAAATCCAAACTTCGCATCCAAATAAGTAGCTCAATAATGATCTCTTTGAGCCAAGAAAACTTCAAGAGAATTCAGTTGTGATTATTAATGTTTTGGTCTTTGTTTATTTTTAAGAGAGTTTTGTTTTGTTCCCTCTATGATAATCCTTTTGGTGAGAGTAGTTTTTTTCTTTAAACAACATACTCTTTTTCTTACTCTCACCATATCTATCTACAAATGTAACAAGATTGGTACAATGGGCAATAAATTAAGATTGGCTCATATTGTACAACACCTCTATTACAAGACTCAAAATAATAACCTTATTGCGCACTAATTAACATAGACTTCAACCAAACAAATCCCCTAGGGCTAATTCATCATCCACCCGGAAGTGTATCCTTAATGGATGGAAACTTGTAACAAAGCTAGCTCATAGGTCGTCAATAATGGTTGTTCAGTTAACTTTTTGCATGATATTTGGATACCTTTTCATCACAACATTAGAAGTTGTATTCAAGGTCCTCTAAATCTAGACAAGGAAAATATTAAGATCAAATATCTTTTCATCAATGGGGTTTGGAATTTTAATAGATTATCCTTCTTCTTACCCAGCCTCTCATTTTTTTTCTATACAATACTTATGTCCCTAGCACGAGCTCCATTGATGTAAAATCGTGTGGCGTCTAACTTCGTATGGTCTATTCACAACAAAATCTGCTTACACGTTCTTAGACTCAAAAGAGGATGAATCAACAGTAACAATAACTTCAATTGGATTTGAAAAATTAAGGCACCAAATAAGATTAAGTTCTTTATTTGAGTCCTCCATCACAATATATTACCTACTAGTCAATAGCTTAACCTTATTGACACGAATATATCTCCTATTTTCACATTCTACGAGAGTGCAAATGAAATCATCAGCCATATTATTTTTTATTGTTGTAATGTAAAGTTATTTTGGAATACAATCATCTAGAATAACTCAAATCTCACTATACTACACAATATCATCTTTTCTACTGATGAATGGTGCAACACCTGGAATTTAAGTAAGAACAATCCCTTTAATAACTTCTTATCGTGGAAAGACCTAATTCCATTTTGCTTATGTCATATTTGGTTAGCTAGAAATGGCTATCTCTTTAATAAGAAGAAGGCACCTATCAATACTTATGATACCATCGCAAAAGCTATTGAATACACCCTATTAATTACTAGGAAAGATGTTGCTATTAAGCTTACTATTAACCTAATGTGGGAACGTCCATTACTTGGCCATTATAAACTCAATTGATGGTTCCTCCCTAGGTAATCCCGATGTAGGGGGTATTGGAGGAATTATATGTAACAATAGAGGTGATTGGATACTAGACTTCAAGAAGGGTATTCCAAATAGTACTAATACTTTGACAAAATTATTAGCTCTTATGCAGGGGCTTAAGATTGCAAAGGATAACAACTTGATATATTTGGACATCTCCACAGACTCAATCGAGGTAATAAATTATAGTAACAATGACCACAAATCTTATAAGTCTAAAATTCGTGAATGTGGGTCATTGATGCAACTAATTTCTCTTGGAACCCAGTTTGGCGAAAACATAGACAATCCTCCTCACTCTAACCAAACAACCATGCCAAACAATCCTCCAACCAATGTACCCCGACCTGAACCCACTCATCCAAATATCTTCCCACCACTTCATGCACAAAATACCCAAATCTCATTTTACCACTACCACCAACAAACTAAGCCAACCATTCCAAAACCAATTCCAAATGCAAACCCTTCATATACTCTTGGAAATAACAACCTCAATCCCATCTATGTAGAAACTGCTCCCTTGACCCATAACTACCATGAATCAGAGTCCTCCCAAGAGGACATTCTGATAAAAACCCTGACCGAGAGATTAGATAACTTGGCCAGCAGGGTGCAACATGTGAAAGGAAGCAAGAGGTTAGGAGGACTGAGCTACGAGGATTTATGTATACATCCCGACGTAAAACTGCCTGAAGGATACAAGCTTCCAAAATTTGAACTGTTTAATGGCATTGGAGATTCCAAAGCCCACCTGCGAATGTACTGTGACAAGCTTGTAGGGGTGGGAAGAGATGAGAGGATACTCATGAAGTTGTTTATGAGGAGTCTAACTGGAGAGGCTCTATCCTGGTTTATTGAACAAGACCCGCGAAAATGGGATGCGTGGGTAGACATGGCAACAGACTTCATGAACAGGTTTGGGTTTAATGTAGAAAATGCACCTGATTGGTTCTACATCCAAAACCTGAAGAAAAAGCCTAGTGAATCTTTCAGGAATTATGCGATAAGATGGAGGTCTGAGGCGGCCAGAGCCAGACCTCCCATGGAAGAGTCTCAGATGAAAGACTACTTCATCCGTGCTCAAGAACCACAATATTATGATAGGATGATGCTGGTACTTGAGAAAAGTTTCACTGAAATTATCAAGTTAGGCGAAAGAATCGAAGAAGGCATAAAAAATGGGACTATCATCAATCTGGAGGCCTTGCAAGCCACCAACAAAGCTCTGCAATCTGAAGGAATGGCAGAAAATCGAAAGAAAATAGGCTCGATCATGATGGCTCAAGGAACCAGAACCCCTTATAAATACCAATCAACAACCCCACCTCCATCTCCATATCCTTCATCTCCATATCCCCAAACTCCATATCCTTCAGCTCCACCACCCATATCTCCCAACCCCATGCCAGTATATTACCAAAATGCTCCTCCTCAATATCAACCAGCTTCATATCCTGTCTATAATGCCCAGCCATCATACTTCCAAACTCTACCACCAACTCAAACACCGAATTATCGAAACAAACCTCCATATGAAAAAAGACCTGCAAAGAATTATACCCCTCTAGCTGAGCCCATAGCCCAACTTTATGAGAGACTGAAAGAGGCTGACTATGTCACCCCAGTTCCAGCATTGCCTGTGGATGTCCGCGCAAAATGGTATGACCCTAACAAGGTTTGTGCCTACCATTCTGGGATGAAAGGTCACACTATCGAAGTTTGCAGAGCCCTGAAAGATAAGGTTCAAATGTTGATCGATACTAAGGTCATCCAACTCAAGGATCCAATGCCAAATGTTGCAAATAACCATCTGCCTAACCATCAGGTCAACATGGTAGAAGTCGAGGATACCTCAGATTGGGAGAAATCCATTTGGGTCCTTGAGCCAGAAGAAGCAATGACTGCTACCACCTAGACTCCAATGGTAGTGCAAAGGCGTGCTCCGTTTGAGATTGAGGTCGCCATGCCCAAGCCTCCATTCACTGTTTATAGGGCACCTTCCCCTGTCCAGTATGATACCCATGTTGTTCCATGGGACTACAGAAAAGGAAAAGCAAAGGTGGAAGAAGCAGACACTGCAGCAGGAGTTACTAGATCATGAAGAATCTACACTCCTGAAAACTTGGTATAGGGAAGCTCTAGCAAGTCCAAGGCACCAATTGTAGAACTTGAAAATCCAGGCGTTTGGAAGAAGGTGCAAGCGAAAGAGTACTCTATTGTTGAGCAATTGAGTAAAATTCAATCTCAAATATCCATCATATCACTGTTGCAATCTTCCGAAACTCATCGGAATGCTTTATTGAAGGTCCTGGGTGAAGCCTATGTCCCATCTAGCATCACGCAAGAAGAAGTAGCCCAAATGGTCGGGCAGGTTTTTGAGGCATACCGAATATCTTTTCATGAAGATGAGTTGCCAATTGAAGGAACCGTCCACAATAAGGCTTTGTACATTTCAGTTCAATATCAGGACAAGATAATCACCAAAGCTTTGGTTGATTCAGGTTCGAGTTTGAATATCTGCCCTCTAAGCACGTTGACAAGGCTAGGCGTGGATAGTGCAAAGATTCAAACCTGAAAGATGAATGTGAGAGCTTTTGATGGCTTTCAGAGGGGTACTATTGGGGAAATAACCCTCGACATGCTCATTGGTCCTGCTACTTTCCCAATAGCCTTTCAGGTCTTAGACATTTCATTTTCATATAACCTATTGCTGGGTCGTCCTTAGATTCATATGGCTAGAGCAGTTTCCTCTACTCTTCATTAATGCTTGAAGTTTGAATGGGATCATGAAGAGGTTGTAGTCCATGGGAAAAAGGGACATCCTGTATATGCGATAGAAGGAAGGGGTCATCTAGACGGTGAGATGTACCATACAGTTGAGCTTGTTGGCAATATTGAAGTGCAACCTTGGTTTAGCCAGAAGATCATAGATATGATGGCCTGGTTTGGTTTTGAGCTCGGGAAAGGTTTGGGCGCCAATCTACAAGGAATAGTTGAACCTATACAACTCATTAGTCATTCAACCACTTTTGGCTTGGGATACAAATATACTACTGAAGAGTGGCTTGATTGGCAACCACCTAGAGATGGTTATTATTACCCATTGAAGAAACCAATACCACCGCTGCACCAATCATTTTGATCAGCAGGCTTCATGAGTGGTCTCATTGATGAGCTTCAGGAAGACATGAAAAGTTTGTCTCTGACCAAAGAGGAAGGAAAGGGCTGCAACGTCGTGATCAATGAGGAGGAGAAAGGGGGGCCCAGAGGAGACAGTGAAGCAAGGATCAGCATCAGCACTTGGACCTCAACTCCATCCACACCTCGTCGGGCATCTGGGTAGCTTTGGAAGAAATTTTCTATCAAAGTTTAAAGTTTTCAATAAACAATTTTAAATTTCAGTTCTATGTTATTATTTTCAAATACTAGTTTTATGAAGCTCTTGAGTTTTAATCAATAAAGTTCTTTTCCCATCTATTTAATATCTTATATTTATTTGTGCGTTATTCTTCTTCCTGCAAAATCTATTATAAAAATGTTGAATCTGAGACTATGGCATATAATAAGACTGCACAACTTAATATTAATGACTTAGAGGAAGTCGAAGAAAGTGAGGTCGCTGAAGAATTAATCAGAAAGGTTGAGGAATTTGAGGAAAAACCCAACCCGAACCTAGTGGAAACAGAGGTGGTATATCTGGGAAATTCAGAAGTGGTACAAGAGACCCGAATAAGCATCCATATAACAGAAGATGACAAGAAAAAGTATACAGAATGTCTCATGGAGATTAAGGATATCTTCGCCTGGTCCTATGCAGACATGACAGGGTTAAGCACTTCCATCGTAGCTCATCGATTGCCCTGAGAAAATACAAGCCTGAGTTGAGTTTGAAAATCAAGGAAGAAATATCAAAGCAATTAGATGCTGGAATCCTTCAAGTGACGGAGTACCCAACCTGGCTTGCAAATGTCGTTTCAGTGCCCAAGGAAGACGAAAAAGTTAGAGTTTGTGTGGATTATCGGGATCTCAACAAGGCTAGTCCTAAAGATAATTTTCCATTGCCCAACATACACATCTTGATTGATAACTGTGCTAAGCATGAAACACAGTCATTCGTGGATTGCTTTGCTGGCTATCATCAAATTGAGATGCACAAGGACGATGCTGAAAAGACTGCATTCATTACACCGTGGGGCGTCTACAATTACAAGGTAATGCCTTTCGGGTTAAAGAATGCTGGTGCTACATACATGAGGGCGATGACTACCCTGTTTCACGACATGATCCACAAGGAAATTGAAGTTTATGTGGATGATGTCATCATCAAATCAAAGAAGGGTTCAAATCATCTAGACGATCTACGGAAATTCTTTGCCAAATTACGCAAGTATAATTTCAAGTTGAATCCTGCAAAGTGTGTCTTTGGGGTTCCTGCTGGAAAACTTCTAGGCTTCATCGTCAGCCGTCGAGGTATAGAACTGGATCCATCAAAAATCAAAGCCATCCGTGATCTACCTTCGTCGAAGAGTAAAAAGGAGGTAATGAGTTTCCTGGGACGACTAAACTACATCAGTCATTTCATAGCCCAGTCTACTGTCATCTGTGAGCCTATCTTCAAGTTGTTGAAGAAGGATGCTGCGGTGAAATGGACAGACGAATGTCAACAAGCATTTGACAAAATCAAAGATTACTTGTCCAATTCACCTGTGTTGGTTCCACCAGAATCTGGTAGACGTTGTTGTTATACATATCAGTGTTGGATAATGCTTTCAGCTGCATTTTGGGGCAACATGATGAAACTGGAAAGAAGGAGCAGGCGATATATTACATAAGCAAGAAGTTTACATCATATGAGGCTCGATACTCTCTATTGAAGCGTACCTGTTGTGCTGTAATGTGGGTCGCCCAAAAGCTGTGACACTACCTCTTCTCGCACACTACTTACCTAATTTCAAGGATGGATCCTTTGGAGTATATCTTTCAAAAGCCCACGCCTACAGGTAAACTGGCTAAATAACAGATATTACTGAGCGAGTTTGACATAATCTATGTTACACAAATGGCAGTGAAGGCACAAGCATTAGCAGATCATATGGAGGAGAACCCTGTAGATGATGATTATAGACCATTGAAGACTTACTTCCCAGACGAGGAAGTAACTTTTGTCGGGGAAGACATTTTTGAAGAATATGACGATTGGAGGATGTTCTTTGATGGAGCTAAGAACTTGAGTGGATCCGGCATCGGAGCTGTTTTGATCTCACCAACCGGGCAACATTATTCGGTATCAGCCAAACTCAGGTTCCTCTGCTCAAATAATATGGCTGAATATGAGGCTTCCATATTGGGGCTCCGACGTGCTATTGACTTGGATATCCAAGAAATGTTGATAATAGGAGATTCAGACCTATTAATCCATCAGGTCCGAGGCGAATGGGCTACCAAGAATCGGAAATTGTTACCATACTTAGAGTGCGTGCATAGGTTGTACAAAAGGTTCACCAAGACGGAATTCAAACATGTGCCAAGGATCCAGAATGAATTCGTAGATGCCTTAGCCACTTTGTCTTCCATGATTCAGCATCCCGATCATAATTACATTGATCATATTTACATCCATATATACGAGCAACCAACATACTGTTTTCATGTTGAGGAAGAGCCTGATGGAAAGCCTTGGTACGATGACATTCGAGGATATTTGAAGAACGGCGAGTATACAGAGGATGCAACAAGTGTACAAAAGCATACAATTCGGAGGTTAGCGAATCAATTCTTTCTAAGTGGAGAAATCCTTTATAGGAAGACTCCCGATTTGGGGTTGCTGAGGTGTGTCGAAGCTGGAGAAGCCAACAGGTTGATTGAAAAGATACATGCAGAAACATGTGGTCCTCACATGAATGGTTTTACATTGGCGAAGAAGATCTTGAGATCGGGATATTTCTAGCTAACTATGGAGACAGACTGCATTCGCTATATTCAAAAATGTCACCAATGTCAGACTCATGCAGATATGATCTGAGTTCCTCCCAACGAACTCCATGTTACTAGTTCACCTTGGCCCTTTGCAGCATGGGGCATGGACATCATTGGTCCAATCGAGCCAGCGGCATCCAATGGGCATAGATTCATTCTGGTTGCAATTGACTATTTCACCAAATGGGTCGAAGCCACATCTCACAAATCAGTGACAAAGAAGGTTGTGGATGACTTTGTCAAAAATAATATTATCTGTAGGTTCGGGATTCCTGAGTCAATCATCACTGATAATGGAACCAACCTAAATAGTGATTTGATGATATCATTGTGTGAGAAATTCAAGATCAGTCACCAAAATTCTACAGCATATAGACCATAGATGAATGGAGCTGTTGAGGCTGCAAACAAGAACATTAAAAGGATATTGCGCAAGATGATCGACAATCATAAACACTGGCATGAAAAGCTACCATTTGCATTGTTAGGATATCGTACCACCATCAGAACTTCTACTGGGGCTACACCTTATTTTCTGGTATATGGTAATGAAGTTGTGATACCTGCTGAAGTGGAAATACCATCTCTAAGGATTATTCAGGAAGCAGAGCTGGATGATGCTAAATGGATACAAGTTCGGGCTGAGAATTTGGCATTAATAGATGGAAGAAGAATTAACGCCATTTGTCATGGTCAACTCTATCAAAATAGAATGGCCAGAGCTTTTAACAAGAAGGTTAGACCCAGACACTTCTCACCTGGGCAACTAGTTTTGAAGCGGATTTTCCCAAATCAGGATGAAGCAAAGGGTAAATTTTTACCAAACTGGCAAGGTCCATACATAGTCTCTTGGGTATTGACAGGCGGAGCCCTTATACTTGCAGAAATGGATGGAGAAGTTTGGCCCAAACCTATCAACTCAGATGCTGTGAAGAGATATTACATCTAAGTTTTTCTCATGCTCCTTTACTATGTATTTGGAACTACGTCAGACCTGATTCCCGTTTAAGAGGGGATACGTAGGCGCTCCTATGGAGTTCGGTCTTATCATAATAAAATTTTCATTTTCCCCTTTGACTGTGTAACTGGGGCAGAATTTTTGAGAGGGTCTTAAAAATTCCATCAAAAGAGCATTCTTCTTGCAAAATCTCGATACTGGGCAGAATTTTTGAGAGGATCTCAAAAATTCCATCAAAAGCATGTCTTCTCACAAATCAGTAACTGGGGCAGAATTTTTGAGAGGGTCTCAAAAATTCCTTCAATCTAGCATTTTTCTGCACAAGTCAAGACTGGGGCAGAATTTTTGAGAGGATCTCAAAAATTCACAAGCAATCAAGCTACATTCTTCAACAAAGATCAGATAACAGAATTGCTACTGAGTCAGATATTGTAAAGTCTCAAGCTATGTCATGGTCAAAGATTCAACATTACTTTTTACAAATTAATATTTTTTAAAACTTTTCAAAAACACTCTCTCCTTCTATTTTTACATTCTTTCTTCAAAGCGAATGCCCGAAAAGGTCTGGATGGCGAGCCAAAGGGAGAACACCGGTCGAAGCAGATCAACCTCCCCCCATTTTTAAACTCACAATTTTTCTTTGAATACAGGAAAGACAGGTACAGATACCAAAGATAACTTCAACATCGTCTGACCGCTATTAAGCTCGACGAATCGCCACTGAATAGCACGTTATCCTTCCAATCGGATAGAAGGACCAAGCTTTATATTGAGTCCTACAATCGCCAATCAGCGGCACCATGCTCTCCCAACAGGAAAATGATCCCGCTACTATAAATCGCCAGTCAAATGGTATACTATCCTTTCAACATGATGAAGGACCAAGTTATCCTGAGTCTGACAATCGCCAATCAATGGTACCCTACCCTTCCAATGAGACAAAATGATAAGACTACTCCATATCGAGCCCAAAAAAATCAACTTTTCAACTGCACCCACTCCTTACAATAGGACGAAGGGTCAAAGCTACAATATTCTGAATTCGTCAACAAATGACTCTCAATCCTTCTAAAAGGTGAAGGTCTATGCCCTCAAACAATTATCGCAAGAGC
Source organism: Solanum commersonii (assembly GCA_029007595.1). Lineage (NCBI taxonomy): Eukaryota > Viridiplantae > Streptophyta > Magnoliopsida > Solanales > Solanaceae > Solanum > Solanum commersonii. Next base: position 5,804,860 of record JAJTWQ010000023.1, on the reverse strand, counting down.
CCGAAAACTATATTGTGCCCGAGACTGCATTGAGCCCGACAATTACATCATTGCATGTGCCCGAGAATTGCATTGTACCCTATATTGCATGTGCCCGAAGATTGCATTGTGCCCGCTATTGCATGTGCCCGAGATTGCATTGAGCCCGAATTGCATGTGCCCGAGAATTACATCATTGCATGTGCCCGAAATTACATTGTACCCGAGACTGCATTGAGCTTGAGAATTACATCATTACATGTGCCCGAGAATTGCATTATGCCCGATATTGCATGTGCCCGAAGATTGCATTGTGCTCGATATTGCATGTGCCCGAAGATTGCATTGTGCCCGCTATTGCATGTGCCCGAGATTACATTGAGCCTGAATTGCATGTGCCCGAGAATTACATCATTGCATGTGCCCGAGATCTGCATGTGCTCGAGAATTACATCATCTGCATGTACCCGAGATTGCATTGTGCCCGAGATTGCATTGAGCCCGAGGTTGCATTGTGCCCAATGTTGCATGTGCCCGAGATTGCATTGTGCCCGAGAATTGAATATGTCCGAATAAACTCCAAATAAGCTACAAGTATCAACAGATGCCTGAATTACAGATACGCTTTCTTTACTCATTATTTATATTCCTAAGGCGTCATGGTCTAAAGACATCATTTTTCATAGCCTGCAGACATTATATCATGGCCTAGGTATTTACTTTCTGCTTACCATGATCCAAAAGTGTCATAGTCTAAAGGCATCATTTTCATGGCCCGCAGAAAACATTTCATGACCTGAGGATATAATTTTGCGTATCATGGCCCTAGACATCATAGCCTAAGACATCATTTTCATAGTCTTATGGCAAACATCATTGTTGATATGGGAAATTGCATCATGTTTACCTTTATCGTTTGTTTGATATATTTGCTCTAACAATATTATCAGCTACAGAGTTGCAGAGACTAACATTTTGCAGGCAAGATCAATCTCCCTCTTTGCTACTATTATCGTGCTTAAATCTATCGCAACAAAGGCCTTATCAAATTCTTTGTTACTAATATTACCGTTTTCATATCAATTTATTTGCTACTCATATTACCATTTTTTCATTTAATCCTTGGCTACTCATATTACCGCTTTTCATTAGGATTCTACACTCTTAAATTGGAAATCTCTCTGTCATACCTTTATCGCTACTCTAATCTTATCCTTTCAAGCTGATATCATTCTCATTCGTATACCATACTATTCTTTCAATTCTTAGGAGTTTCGTATGCTCCTGAGTCTAGAACTACACACGACCTGATTCTCGTATAACCAGAGATATTTAGGCGGCTTAATACCAAAGTCTCGGTCGTACCCCTTTTCAACCCTTATATCATTTCAATCGATCCTACTGATATCTCTCGTCGATCGGGAAAAATCGGCTACTAAGTCAACGTTGGTTGCCCGACAATTCATCCCTCATTCTCAAGCAACCAAGGGGCAGCTGTTGACACCCAATTTTGACCGACCTATAACCCTATTTGGGAATGCTATTAGACTAAATACATATTTTTAAATATATTTCGAGTATAGAATTTTAGTCGATTTTGTTTAAAATTTGTACATTTTAGTATGTTTGCTTTACAAAAATTATTGTAAATATTATTGATTTTTTTCGTTCTCTTAAGTTATTTTTATAATCGATATTTGAACCCGAAATATTTATTTTGCTTATTTATTTTAAGATCCTTAAAACTTAGATGTGCTTAATTTAGGTGAAAATATTTTAAAAGATAGTATTTTAATCGAATAGCATTTCCTTAAATTCCCTCTTAATTATTTAATTCTTAGCCTATTTTATGCTAATTTTATTTCAATTCTAGCCTATGCAATTCCAATTTCATTTCAATTATAGTCATCCTCTCATTGCAATTCTAGCCGAATTTTATTACAATTTTAGCCATCCAAATACAACCAATCCAAAATCTGATTTAAAATCCAATCTTTAATCCCGACCGTCGATTTCACCCTTTAAATCTCAGCCTCACATCTCAACATAAATCAAGGGATGAGATTAAATTCCTCATTACTTTCCTATTCTACTCTAAAAAAAAACCAAAACCCTAAAACATTTTTTCTCTCATCTCCTCTCTAACCCACCGCCCCTCTCTCAAATTCTCTCCGGCCAGCAGCATCCACTAGGCGAGCAGCAGTGCCGGCGCCACCTCTTTCTTCTCCTTTCCCTTCCCCTGTCGCCCCTCTCTCCCGTCGCCTCTCCCCTCCGCCCATTTGTTTCTTCGGCGAGACAATGCAATGCTAGAAGCTCAAGCGAAAGCTGCCAGCAGCACTGGCAGGGACTACCAGCAGCAACTCGGAAACCACCAGCAGCAACTCCGGTACCTTCTTTCCCTCTCATCTCCATCCGCCTCTCCTTCCTTTCTCCCTTTCTTTTCTTTTTTCTCTCCTCTCTTCGCAGGAACCATCGCTGGTAGCACTCCGACCAGCCACCAGCAACAAGCTCTGGCCGGCAGCTGGCGAGAAAGAAGCGAACAACAGCAACTCAGACCAAGCGAAGCTCTGGTCAGCAACTCCGGCGAAAGTTTCGGGAAACCACAACGACACCAAGAGCAATCGAATTTATCAAACCATGAGATCGAAGCATTTTGGACAAGGACAAATCTATTACAGATCTGTCCAGGTTTTTTCTTCAAATTAAATTACTATCCGGGCCTTGGTATAAAATCCTTAATATTACTATATGATCTATAATGTTTGTGCTCTTAATATTTTTGTCTTAAAATTGGCTATTTGTCTGTTGGTAACTTGATGATCCTTGAAACTATTGTTGTTTGTGGTTCTCTAACCATCACTCATGCCCTGAAGCTTGTTTCCGTATTATGTCTTGATGTGATTCAAATTGCTTCAAATTTTGGATTCCATCATAAGTCTAGAAATTAATTTGCTACCTTTACATCTTGGTTGTATCTTAGTAAGTTTGATTTGTGAGGGACTAATTTATTCAATTAGTATTAATTCAATTCCTAATCTAGTCATAATGTGCTCCGATTCTGTCCTGATTTTATATAATCCTTGATCAATGTCTTTGACCTAATTGATTGCCCGTTAATCGATATTCTTTCTTTGCTTAGAATCTGTTCGGTGCTTACTGTCTTTGCTAAATTTGCTAAAGATTTTCTTAAAAATGGGTATCTTAGTACTTAATTTAGACCGGGTTTTGTTCCTTAAAATATTCTTTAAAGTTAACTATGGTAACTTTAATTAAGTGATATTTTTATCGGTATTATTGGTTCGGTATATGTTATATGGCAAGTATATATTCAAAATTGTTATCACTACTATGACTTATTGAGGGTTGCATATTTATTTCTTTCCTTTAAGGTAGTCGTCCTATTTTGGGGCTGATTTTATTTTATGGTATTATTGATTTCTGCTAAGTGATTCGTGTTACTTTAATTAAATTGACAGATTCTTATTTGTTTTATTTTTGGTAAATTAGTGATTGATTCCCTTGGCATAAGTATATTTCAAATAGAGTCTTACTTATTTATTTATGGTAATATAATAATAAGTAATTATTTTACTTAGGTGTTTATTGCTTTCCTTATACATGCTAGCCGGTTCTTACCTTATTAGTTGTAACTTTTAATTATGTCCTTGTCTTATTTAGTTGCTCTTATAATTGGTAAAAGTATTTTGAAATCTGATTTAGTTCTTCTTTAAATAAGGAAATTGATATATTATTGGTTTCCTTAAAATAATTTATTTCCTTCCTTATATGATATACCTTCTTCTCTACTATATAAATGGTCCCTTAGTCTCATTATAAATAGACTCTCATACTCACGGTGGAACATCCTGACACTCTCAACATTCATACATTATTCTAACACACATTGTTCACATATTAAAATACTAAGTAAAATATATATTGCTCTCTGCTTAAGAAGATTCCGGTAAATTTTTTAAAAGCGTTGCTTTATTCGTTGTTGCTGTGTTCAGGTTTAATATCGAATCAAGTTGGGTCTTCATTGCTGATAAAACTTTCTGCATGATTGGTTAGCTCTTCTTCATTAGTTTAAATTTTATCTTGCATTATTATAAATGTTGTTATGTGTTCGAAAATAAATAAAAGGATGCATCCGGATTAGTTTCCTTATCTCTTCTTTGTTAATGTGTGATTTTATGTGTTCTGGGAGTCGTTTGAAATTCATGTCTGTTGTGAATGCTCGTTATGTTTCTATATAGTTATTATTATATGATCTTGTGTTTGGGTTTTATTCTATTTAACAGGTTTCTAACTTGAAGTTCAAGTTGAAGAGTCGCCAAGAGACTAGCTTATTTAATTTTTATGTATTTGAATTTATTTATTTTATTTATTTATTTTGGTTTGTAACATTCATGTAACTTTAACTCTCTCCATATATGATATATAATTTGGGGGATCGCCTAAGGGGGGAAGGGAATACGTGCTAATTGTTCACTTAGCTTCTTTTTTTTTTTATACGTTGATTGCTATAGATAATATGCCTAGATACTAGTATATCAAAATCTAATAAATGAGCGGCCTAAAATCAACCATTTGCTTATGTATACCATGTCTTAAAATTGATTGATTTGTAATGAATGATCTTTAAGCAATTTTTTTTTATACTAACTAATTGGTTTGATTTTTTTAAAAAAAAAAGGAGTTTGATAACCTTTGGTATGTTAATAATCTAGATCTTAATTGTTATATGTTTAATAATTTTTCAGTATGCTAATGAATTTAAAATAGTAAGCTTGTTTCTTTCTTTCATAATTGTCAATGTGAGCTTTACTATTTTTGGCATTAACCCACTTAGAAATTATACCTATAGGAGTTATATAATTTTAATATATTCCCCGGGTATAGAAATCATGCATATAGGCTTGAATGTTAATTTGTCATTCAGACTCATGGAAAATCTAATATGTTAAAATAATTTGAAGAGTTTATAAGGCTTGTATTATCTTTGATTTGTTAAACAGATAGGTTCAAATAATTGTTAGCGCGGCTTGTTGATCATTTAGTGGTTAATATTATCAATTTGTTAATTAACCGCTCTAATTAGTTAATTTTAATTTTCTAATCAGTTAGTTTCTTTTCATAATTGGTATCAACTTGTTCACTTAAATATCATGTCTATAGCTTTCTAATTGTTAATGTGAGCTTTACTAATTCATTTTGGCATTAACCTATTTAGAAGTCATGCCTATAGGATTGGGCTAAATATCTGCATGTCATAAATTGTCCTTAAGTGTTCATAAATTTAGTTTGTCATTAGATATCATGTGCATAAGATTTAACTAATTAAATGAATGTAAATTAATTATTTTAAATAATTTCAACTTATTTTAATAGCTATATCCTGCCAATTAATCAAGTTCTAATTCATGTAAGTTATTAAAATTGTAGCATGTTAATGGTTGGGTTAATTTTCTGTCAATATGTTAATTGTTTAGAAACCATGCTTATAAGACCATAAATAATCTTCCAGCATGTTAAGTGATTGAAATAAATCGGTAGCATATTCTCTGTACATTGTTCAATATTTTCTGCACTTACAATAATTTTTAACTATAAAATAAATCCGTCGATGGTCAGCATATTAAATAACTGGGCTACTTTTTATGCATTATTCTGCTAATGTTTTTCATAACACCTTAATTAAAAAATAAATAATTTAATCAAGTCATTCTCTGCATCTGCTATTTGCTCTACTTGCTACCTTAATTCAACTCTGCTTTAATTAATAACCTTTGTATCATAATTTTGCCACTAAATTTATTTTTTTTATAATCATGTTGTTTATATTTCTCTTTGTCTAAATCATTGTTCAATTCGGTTTTCAAATTTGGGTTGAACATGACTTTTAAAACTATCTAAAAATACTATCTCCTAACCCATAGTTAGCGGGAAAGTAGAAGGAATTTTGAGGTCTAATTCCATTTTTTTTAAAATTAAACCGATGCGTCCCCGGGAGTACTACCTACCCAAGATTTTTCAAAAGGGATTATGTGTATTTATATGTAAATATTTATGTGCTTATATGAAACTAATATTTTCAATCGTCTTCAAAATATAAACTATTATTAAAATTTTCTAACACCGACCTCAAATCAAAATTGTTTCTATGGTGGAGGAGTGCGATTAACAATATCGTGGAATCATCCCTATAAAGAAGCAAACATTTAAAAAAAAAATAAAAAAAAAATAAACTCTATTCATGGCTTTGCTCAACTTTCAAAACTTTATTCTTTACACATCTTATTCTTGTTTGGGGGTAGCTTAATAAATAAAATCGGATTATCTTTTTATATATATTTGTGCATAATTCTGTCTTCTCGCTTATCTTCTATAATTGATTTTATGTTAATGTATTTAATATTATGTCATCCCTTAGTCTTGCATGCTTAGCTAATTAATTAAAATAACTAAAATGCCTTTAATTGCTTAATATCATGTTGTCACCTAGTTGTGCATGCTAAACTAATTAAAGTAATTTAAGGGATCTTATTTGTTTAATATTATGTTATCATATAGTTTTGCATGCCTGATTAATTAAAATAAATAAATTAATTTTAATTGTTTAATTTTATTTATCACTTAGTAACCATGCTAATAACCAAAATAAATGAAGTGACCTTAATTGCTATTTGTAACCCCCACATATTGCATGAGATATGGCCGGGACCCACATTTGTGGACCTCGAGGGATGCCTAACACCTTCCCCTCGAGGTAACTTGAACCCTTACACTGATCTCTGGTTCGTTGACCTTAGCTAGACTTAGTTAGGTTAGATAGGCGCCCTAACACGCCTTAATTCGTTAGGTGGCGACTCTTCAATCCTTCAAAGCCCAAAAGAGTTGTTAGGTCGTGCACCGAAACCCGTTTTGAGAAAAATGGGGAGCGACAATATATATATATATATGTTTTCTTTTAGTGTTACCGTGTCGGAATGTCACACCCGATCCAATAATATCATGTCGGCTCGTGACATCCGATCCAATAATATCATGCCGGCTCGTGGCATCCGATCCAATATATTGTTAAATTATCATTTATTATCACCACTTTTCACTTCATTACCAATATTTCATCAAGCCTTTATATTCAAGGCATCACTTCGATAAAGAGGGTTCAAGATTATAAATTTCACGGTCTCAGGATTTCAGACCAATCACAAACCACCAACCACACAATCAAGTACATAGAGAACTTCACAATATCACTCAATGCATATCAATCACTATTAATGGTCTATCTATCAAATAGAATAAACGATAACCTACATTCACCGAAGAACTCACATCAGACAAGCTACTTCTCCAGTACTTTTCCTTCTTCAATGCCTCAGATGATTTCCGATCTATCAAGTATGCATACTTCATAAGTAAACGAGTCTATAAATCCTGTATTACTATATGTCTAGCCTAGATTTAAGAACTAACATCCTAAACTTAAAAGGAAATTCAATTATTTTCCTCCAGTTCCATCGGTCTAGCTACAAAACAAGACAACATAACCTTAGCTTATTTTCCATTAATGTTCACGTGAGTGTAGAGATTCAATCTTTACTTAGAAAAGATGTGTGACCCATCTTACCATGATTTCTACGGTAATTTTCATCACTCATTTAACATAACCTCACTGGAAATTAACTCATTAATGGGAGACAAATTTGTCTCCAACCCAACACCACTATCCATCCTATATTCCTATCCAACCATAATTATATAACAATAATTATCACCCCTACTATTAATACCTTAACTTCAATCTAATAGTCAATTACCAATTTCACTATATCAAGATATTTTAACATTCCAATTCTTTACATCATTAAGGGTTGACCTAACTTTTCTCTCAACGTTCATCTACCAGCAAATACTATACATATGCACACTTCACTTTATAATATAATAATAATAATAATAATAATAATAATAATATAAATAAAAATCAGGACTTTGATTCATGAATGCAGTCAATAAAATTAAGTATTTTGTTCCTAACTAACAAAACAAATCAACTAGAACCATATGCTTAAACCATGGACTTCACTTACTGCTACTCAATGTTCACGTGAGTACATAACGAATAAGTAAGCTGTCTCTTTCTTTTTAATTAACTCAAATTATAATAATACTTTAACTCCTCAACCAATTATTAAACTAATTACACCGCTACAGCAACCAAACTCAATTCAATAGCCTTTAATAAGTGTTATATACATGAATCAGTAAAGCATATGCATGTCCTCAATATAACTAAAAAGGGTTAAGGTAAAAGGTCACCTGAAGTTTCTTTCTCGAATTCGCTTGAAATCGTGCGGCTCCTTCTTATTTTTTTTCTATTCTCTTCAGATTATTTACTACCCTAATTGTTATATGTAACTAATTAAAAGAGTGAACCACTACTAATTTTAATGTTATCTTTTTTACCACCAACTAAATTAATTATTAAAACTGCCCCACTAATTTCATAATTGTAGTTACGAATAGTCCAAAATACCCATTTAAATCTATCAGCAGAGTCTTTTATGAAATAAAAAGCTCTAGTACTCAAAACGACCAAATGGATCGTTACATGGGTTCACATGGAATTGGTTGAAAAGCAAGTAAAATTAAATCCAAGTCATCAAAATAATATCATAATAAAGCAATCGAATCCATACAAATAGAACCCATCAGGAATTGAGTGAAAATCTAATCAAATCGTGAGAATTTGAATTGAAGAAACTTTGGGGACTCAATGGGTGAATTGAATCCATTTATGAACTCCTTAAATACCTTGATTGAAGCCCTAAGCAATGATGACGAAAGGATATTTGAACTTGAACAACCTTAGCTTCTTCTTCTTCCTTGATCTAGATAGATGATTTTTGGAGAGGATGAATTTGGTCAAGTTTAGAGATTTAGGAGAATGAATTGAATTGGGTGATTTTAGGGGGTAAAAGTGCTTATATAGAGCCTAGGGTAAAAGGTAAAACGACATAGTATTGAGTTAAAATAATTGGGAAAAGACTCATATGGCCCTTACTTAGAACTGCTGAAATGCCTCTCTGGAAGGGCTTCACGGGGCCGTCTAGATCATGATGGCCCTTCAAATGGGTCATGAAGATGCCCTGCCCGACATGGCTTCACTAAAACGAACATAACTTTTTACTTTGGGCTCGGAATTAGGTAAACTTGGTGGCGTTGGAAAGAGGACTCAAAGACCTTTAATTTGATTGGTCATGGGCCACCTAATTCATTTTGTGCTGAAAGATATGATTGTTTAAAGTTGACCCAAAATCCTAAGTCCGATAAGTCTCCTTCACAGACGACTTCACGGTCCGTATGAAGCTTCACCGACCGTTTAGACGTACGTCGTCCTTAACAGCAACTTGGGGTGAAACCCTTTCTGACTGGGTGACTTAACGACCCACTAGACGGTCGTCTAAGTCACCATGGGCTGTCTGGGGCACCGTCTAGGTGACCCATGCCTAGGGCAGATTTTGGAAAATGTTCACGAGTCCTTTAACGGACCGTGGTCCCCTACACGAACTGCCTAGGGCTCCGTGGAGGGTCCATGGTCCATTTTGGGTTCATGACTTGCCCGTTTGACGCCTTTCTAGCTTTTTTCGAATTTGAGGTGTTACACATCAAAATTAGCAGACCCAAATGCAAACTTGGATAGCTAATTATTTTATTTTATTTATTACAATGTAGCAACATTGATTGGATTGACCTTACTTGTACAAGATCTGTTCTATAGGCTCGTATCATGGATGAATTGCAATCATGGAATCAACGTGTGATTAACAGAGTCCATGGCCTTTCAAGGGTCATGGAGCGATAAAGGACCGTTCTAGACTATCCTTCTTTTTTTTTGTCTCACAACACCGATTATAACTAAGCAAACAAACATATATTTTTTCAACTCAATCAGAAGCTAATAAACATAAGAGTTATCATGGGACTGGTTACACCATTTTACGCCTACCATATAATCAGGCTGCTACGTCTCCTTATACCTTGAAACATAACAGTTCATTTCTTCTCGACGTACAATACTTTAATTTGTGTGAGACTTTTCATTTTAATCTATCCAAACATAATAAAATATTTCTATATTCTGAAACAATTAATCTTTAAAAATTGCCTATTTTAGTAGGAATTTAAGGTCCTCAATCATGCTATTTTATGTATCATGTGTAAAGAATCTACTCCCTCCGTCCCATTTTATATGTCACCTTCCGGATTTCAAGATTCAAACAAGCCTATCTTTGACCATAAATTTTTCATAGATCTTTTAAACATTTTGAATTATCAATTATTGTGACTCATAGTACTTTTTACATAGTTTACAAATATATAAGTTTTATTTAAAAAAATTGAAGATTTCATGCGCAAATTTCCGGTCAAACTTAAACTGTTTGACTCTCAAAACATAAAAGGTTTTATATAAATTGGGACAGAGGGAGTAGCAAATAAATACAATGCATTTTGATAGTTTGGCGAATATTTATTTTAGTATTAAACTAACAGGGAACATAAGTAGCACAAAAGGTGACTGTAAGCTGAAATTCTATTAAATCAATCAAAATTATGAATAACAATGATATGAAGATCAAATGACCAATAATCCTACTATTTCGTAATTCAAATGAACTGATCTTCTAATAATGTTTGAATTTTGATTATTAGATCTAACATATGCAATGATTTTTACTTGATAGACTAAGGTGGCGGTTGTTGTAACTGTCAGTATACAGTCAAATGCAGTAACTTCACAAGTGATATATGCTGAGAATAATGTGTACGTTGTCTTACCCATACTTTAAGGAGGTAAAGCGGTTGTTTCCAAAGACTCTTCGCTAAAGTAAAATATATTAAAATGTAGTCTCCGATATATTTACTTATCCCACATCGTCAGGTGAATAAGGCAGAAGAAAAGCAAAGAAATGCTATAAAAAGGACCGAGTACATCAAATTAACATACTTAATCAACCGGTTCTATATGGAATCTGATTGAATTTGAATATTATATTGGCCGCTAGATTTGCAGAATCAAGATGTTCTTTAATAGGGAGTACATGTGTACTCCCTATTGATGAATATCTTGATTTCTACAATTCTCACGACCCCTATCAGATCCAAAGTACAACTTTTGGGTGCCTTATTTACAAGCTTATCATTTAAGAATTTCTTAAGCCATACAATTTCTATAGTGTATACTTCATACATTTTTACCAAATTTCATATGTATCTAATATTTCATAGTTAAACAAACTCTTCTTCTAATAATGTTTGAATTTCAATTGTTAGACTGAACATGTGCAATTTAATCGATACACTAAGGTGATGATTGAATGTGTGCAATTTACTCGATAGACTAAGAGTGTAACACCCCAAATTTAGAGAAGGGAAAATATTCACTTCTTAGTCGACTAGGAGATCCATTGAGTTGACTTGGCTATCCGCCAAGTGGAACCTCCTCGCTTTTTGGCTTGATTCCTGCTGGCCAGCATTCTGTAATTTAAGGCGAGCCAAGTCGGGCTCGCCATTCCAGTCGGCGAGTCGGCGAGTCGGCGAGTCGCCGAAGTCGACTCCCCCATCGCCTAAGTTGACTTAGTCCCCCAAGTCGACTTACTATAAAATTAGGCGAGCTAAGGGCACATTTGGCGAGTCGCCAAGTGCCCTTTGGCGAGCTCCAACGTGGGAGTCTTCCGTTTTTAAGTTAGGGTCTTAAAAGTCTTTTAAGATTTATTTTAATTCGATACTACGTCGTTTTACCCTTGTCTAAAGACCTATATAAGTATTCTACTATCAAATTTCCCCAATTTATGACCTATTCTCTCAAGACTCTAAAAGAAAAACAAAATCTCCTCTCCAAAATATTTTTCTCTCTAGAAACTTGAAGAAGAAGAAGGAGATTCAAGCTAGGGTTCAAGAGCAAGCTTACATACTTCAATTTCTTTGGGTTTTGATAGTGAGGTATGATAGTTTTCATCCATGGATTCATTTCATCCATGGAGTTCCTGAATCCCTCAATTTCAAAGATTAGAATTCCCCAATTAAGTTAGGGTTTTCATCAATTATCATGGGTTCTCTAAATTGTTGATTTAAATGATTGAATTATGATCTCCTATGCATGAATTGATGAATTACAATGCTTTTATGATGAATTCCCCCATGAACCTATGTGATCCCTATATTTGCAAGTTATGAATTATATGTTGTGGGATTTTGATCTTCAAGGAAGACGTTTATGAAATTAAGCATGTATTACAAGTTTTACATGAATTTATGACGAAATCCATATTTAACCCATGTTTTCTAAGAGTTGATGATTGAAATTGGGTTTTGACCTCAAGGAGGTGAATTATGGACTTATGCATTGTTTATGAAATCTATGCAAATGTTTTAAGGGTGCTTTGAGAGTAAAGTACCAATGATGATGTTGTTGTTGTAACGCTGAAAGGACATTCTCATAAACACATAACTAGCATGATGTGAAAGGTATTCTCACATAGTAAGGATTCTTAGGTTGAAAGGCTTTCTCACCTAATTGAATCAAAGATTAAAAGTGATCATGGATAGTGAAAGGATTTCTCACGCATGGTCTAAGGAGCTAGTTTAATGAACTAGCTTGGTTTGGTTGTCCAAGGGGCACCTTTCCATGATTAATGAAGTCAAGTAAGAAATGACTATTCTATGGTAATTTATGTTTAGCACCGAGTGGATATTGAATATGAGGTGGAAGTTTCATGTCAGCAGAGTACGGGCTTTCCAAAGAAATCTCATGAGATGGAAGCCCTTACGTCAGTAGAGTCCGGGTTTCTAGTAGCAATCTCATTATCCCATAACTCTGTCTCCACATAGGTTTATAAGCTAGTGGATCCACTTAAGATAGATGTTCATGGTTCTACCTTAGAAAAGTAGAACAACCCTTTTCGGTGTGGGTAACATCGGGGGATCATGTTATAGCTCACATGGTCTCTTGTCGGTTAAGGCTATTTCCCCACAAGTAATAATGATCTAAGCTCACTCAAGGATTATCTCATTTGATGTTCAAAGGCTTTAAAGATGAAGTTAGCTTGCATTGACCATGATTTATGACTTATGTTTTACAACCCTTCATATGATGTTTTACTTGCTCAAATGCATATGAAATGAAATGTCCTTTTTAGCATGATTTTAAATGTTTTATGCATGGCTATCATACTTGGTACATTGTTTTATACTAATGCATACTCTTGCCTACATTTTCCCCAAATGTAGGGTCCAATATTCAAGGTAGTCAGTTTCGTGGCTAGTTGGTGACTTAATTGATTCCTGAGCTTTGGTGAGTCCTCATGCTTCGAGGACGGGGTTATTGTTTTAGTTTATTTCATGTATTTCCCTTTTGAACATAATGTATGGGCTAGGCCCAATTTTATACTATTGTATTAGATGGCTATAATGAGACAAATGTATTAGACGTCCGCTTTGCTTTTATAAAAATGTTTTGAACTTGGACTATTTTTACACTTATTTTTCAAATTCTTATGTTATGAGGACTAAGTGGCTTGTATAAAGTCCTTCGGGATTCTATACTCCTTGTTACACCTTGGGGGTACCCCTGGGTCGTGAGAAACTTGGTGTTAGAGCACAAGGTTTAGAATGGTCCTAATATGTCTCATAAGCCACGTCTAGTAAAGTCTTGGTCATGAGTGTGAATCATGCCATATTTATAAATGATAGGCTACAAGATGATTAGGAAACTCTACTTCTTTCATTACTTTTAAGTCTTGCGATTGAGTTTAACTCTATAAGGTCTCTCTTATAATCTTTATCATATGTTCTACATGATATGACTACTAGAAGAGCTTATGCTACAAGGAATGTGAGAGAGAATGAGGAACAAGAAGTGTCAAATGCGGAGTTTAGAGCGGCTTTTCAAGTATTAGTCTAAGCAAATAGGAAGGTAGTAGTTCCCGTGAACCCTAATGTGAATTCAACGGCTTCGAGAGTGAGGGACTTCAAAATAATGAACCCTTCAGAGTTTCATGGTTCCAAAGTTGAGAAAGATCTTTAAGAGTTTATCAATGAGGTCTATAAGGTGTTGATGATCATGGGAGTTACACCATTGCAAAAGGCGGAGTTGGCCTCTTATCAATTGAAAGGTATGGCTTAAGTGTGGTATAACTAATGGAAAGAAGAAAGGCCAAAAAATGCGGGTCCTCTTGATTGGGAGAAGTTTAAGGCCGTGTTTCTTGATAGGTTATTTCCCCTTGAGATGAGGGAAGCCAAGGTGCTAAGTTCATTAACCTTTGACAAGGAAGTTTGAGTGTGAGGGAGTATGCTCAAAAGTTCACTCAATTGTTCAAGGATGCTCTATCAATGGTTGCGTATTCAAGGGCTAAGATGAGTAAGTTAGTATCAGATGTGTCTAAAATGGTGGTTAAAGAGTGTTGAACCACAATGCTCATTCATGATATGGACATCTCTCATCTCATGGTACTTGCACAATAAATTGAGGAGGAGAAACATAAGAAAAGGTCTAGGGAGGCAAAAGGGCTAAGACCGGTGATAGTAATTTCTCTAACACGAGGTCCAATGAACAATATCGTCCAAGATTCTGACAAAGGTTTTCCGGTTAAGGTTCCTCCAATGCTCCTCAAAAGTTTAATCAAGATAGGGTGTCTAACCCTAAGCCTCAAAGAGGTAATGGTAGTGGATCTCTATTGCCAAGGACTAATTGTACGAACTGAGGAAAGAAGCATAATGGCAAGTGCCTAGCTGACACAGATGGTCGCTTTAGTTGTGGTAAGAGTGGTCACAAAATGAGGGATTGCCCGATGCTTAGGGTTAAAGGAAGAGAGGGCAAGAAAGCTACTCCTAGTGGTTCAGGTTCCAATGCTCCTAAGCAAAACCGCTTCTATGCTCTTCAAACTAGAGATGAACAATGGGGTTCTCTGAATGGGGTTACCGGTATGTTAAAAGTTTTCCAACTTGATGTTTATGCTTTACTTGATCCCGGTGCTACCTTGTCTTTTGTAACGCCATATGTGTATATAAGGTTTGATGTGTTCCCCGATGTGTTGTTAGAACCTTTTTTTTGTCTCTACTCCTGTTGGTGATTCTATTGTGGCAAACACGATTTATAGAAAGTGTCTCGTTTCCTTGTCCCATAGAATTACTCTTGTTGACTTAGTAGAGCTTGATATGTTAGACTTTGATGTTATCTTGGGTATGGATTGACTGCACTCTTGTTATGCTTCTATTGATTATAGAACTCGTGTAGTCAAGTTTCAGTTCCCGAATGAGCCTATCCTAGAGTGGAAGGGGGGGGGGGGGAATTCTATGCATAAGGGTCAATTTGTGTCTTACCTTAAACCTACAAAGATGATTTCAAAAGTTTTCTTTTACTATCTAGTTAGGGTGAGGGATGTAGATTCTGAAACCCCTTCTCTTAAGTCGGTCTCTGTTGTAAGTGAGTTTCCGAAAGTGTTCCCAAACGACTTGCCTAGTATTCCTCCCGAGTGGGAAATAAACTTCGGTATTAACCTTATCCTAGATACGTAACCTATCTCTATTCCTTTTTATCGTATGGCTCTAACATAACTTAAGAAGTTGAAAGAACAGTTGAAAGATTTGTTGGATAAGGGTTTCATTCGATCGAGTATCTCTATATGGGGTGCTCTAGTTTTGTTTGTTAGAAAGAAAGATGGGTCTCTTCGGATGTGTATTGACTATCGTTAGTTGAACAAGGTGACTATTAAGAATAAGTATCCTCTCCCAAGGATAGATGATTTATTTGACCAACTTCAAGGGGCTAGTTATTTCTCTAAGATTGATCTCTGATCGGGTTATCACCAATTGAGGGTGAAAGATGATGACATTCCAAAGACGACCTTTTGAACTTAGTATGGTCACTATGAGTTTCTATTCATGTCTTTTGGGTCGACTTACGCTCCGATAGCGTTTATGGACTTGATGAAATAGGGTGTTTAGACAATATCTTGACATATTTGTGATTGTGTTTATCGATGATATTTTTATCTAGAAGTGAGAATGAGCATATTGATCATTTAAGGATCGTATTGCAAATCCTTAAGGACCAACAACTATTTTCAAAGTTTAGCAAATGTGAATTTTCGTTAAGGTCCGTAGTTGTCCTTACTCATATTGTCTCAAGCAAGGGTATTGAGGTAAATCCTAAGAAGACGGATGCGGTCAAGAGTTGGTCTAGACCTCTAACTCCTTTGAATATTAGAAGCATTTTGGGTTTGGCCGATTACTATAGAAGGTTTGTTGAAGGTTTCTCTTCAATTGCCTCACATTTGACGCCTTTGACTCAAAAGAAGGCTAAGTTCATATGGTCAAAAGCATGTGAGAAAAGTTTTCAAGAGTTGAAAGTTAGACTTACTTCCGCTCCGGTGTTGACCTTACTGGAAGGAACAAATGGTTTTGTGGTTTATTGTGATGCCTCGAGAATAGGGCTAGGGTGTGTGCTAGTGCAAAATGGGAAAGTCATTGCCTATGCCTCAAGGCAACTTAAAATCCATGAGAAAAATTATCCGACTCATGACCTTGAGTTAGCGGCGGTCATATTTGCCTTAAAGATTTAGAGTCACTATTTGTACGGAGTTCATGTTGATGTGTTTATCGACCACAAGAGTTTATAATATGTGTTTAATCAAAATGATTTGAATCTTCGCCAAAGAAGGTGGCTTGAGTTATTGAAAGATTATGACATGAGTGTTCTTTATCACCCCGGTAAAGCTAATGTCGTAGAGGATGCTCTTAGTCAGTTATCTATGGGTAGTGTTGCTCATATTGAAGATAAAAAGAAAAAGTTGGTTCGAGATGCTCATAGATTGGTTGATTGGGTGTTCAATTAGTGGACTCCACCAAAGGTGGTGTTATTGTTCACAATGGTTTTGAATCGACTTTTGTGCGAGTGTGAAAGCCAAGCAAGGTCTTGATCCAATTTTGGTAGAATTGAAAAAAAGGTGGTGCTTAAGAAATCTGTCTCCCAAGGGGGAGATGAGATACTTAGATACCAAGGTCATTTGTGTGTTCCGAATGTTGATGACTTAAGGGAACAAATCTTGACAGAAGTCCATAGTTCGTGGTATTCTATTCACCTGGGAGCTACCAAAATGTATCGTGATTTATAGGAGGTCTATTAGTGGAATGGGATGAAGAGAGATATTATGGGATTTGTGGCTAAGTTTCCTAATTAATTGTCAACAAGTGAAAGTTGAGCATCAAAGACCAGGAGGTTTGTCCCAAGATATTAGCATTCCTACTTGGAAGTGGGAAGACTTGAATATGGACTTTATTGTTGGTTATCCTAGCACCCGGCGATAACATGACTCTATTTGGGTTATAGTAGATCAGATGACAAAATCGGCTCATTTCCTTCCCATCAAGGTTTCTTATTCGACGGAGGACTATGCCAAGTTGTATTTGAGAGAAATGGTAAAGTTGCATCGAGTGCCTTTTTCCATTATTTCCAATCGTGGTGCCCAATTCACTTCTCAATTTTGGAAGTCATTCCAAAAGGGTCTTGGCACTATGGTTAAGCTTAGCACGGCTTTTCATCCCCAAACCGATGGGAAAGAAGAGCGTACTATCCAAACTTTGGAAGATATGTTAAGGGCTTGTGTGATTGATTTTAAGGGTAATTGGGATGACCATTTTCCATTGATTGAGTTTGCCTATAACAATAGCTATCACTCAAGTATCGATATGGTTTCATTTTAGGCCTTGTATGGTAGGAGGTGTAGATCTCCCATTGGTTGGTTTGAGGTGGGTAAAGTTTCCCTAATAGGTCCCGAATTGGTTCATGAAGCCATTGAGAAAGTTCGACTCATTAGAGAGAGGTTGAGAATGACTCAAAGTCGGCAAAAGTCTTATGCCGATGTGAGGAGAAGGGATCTAGAATTTGAGGTTAACGATTGGGTCTATTTGAAAATCTCACTCATGAAAGGTGTGATGAGGTTTGGTAAGAAGGGGTAGCTTAGTCCCCGGTATGTAGTCCCATACCAAATTTTGAGATGTATTGGTAAGGTTGCCTATGAGTTAGATTTGCCAAGTGAGTTGGCATCGGTGCATCCGGTTTTCCATGTCTATATGCTTAAGAAGTGTGTTGGAGATCTGACATCTGTAGTTTCCCTAAAAGGGTTGGCAGTTGATGAAAGTCTTTCTTATGAGGAAGTTCCAGTAGAGATTCTAGACCGGCAAGTCAAGAAATTGAGAAACAAGGAAATAGCTTCCGTGAAGGTTTTGTAAAGGAATCAATTAGTTGAGGCTTCTACTTGGGAGGTCGACGCCGATATGATGTCTCATTATCCTCATTTTTTCCTTCTACCCCTATTCTAGCTTAAGGTAATAAGTTTCTCTTGAGTTGTCCTTGTTTTGAGAGTCATGTATTTTTATGTGTTTCCAAGATTTCCTTATGTGATGCATGTTCATGAAAACTTGTGTTTTGAAAGAAAATGAGTTTATAGGATTGATTTTACTCATGTTGTTGTGCATTGAGTATGAGTTGCTAATAGACTTCATGAGATGAATTGATGAACATGCTTTTGATATGCTTTAAGAGAGTAAATTGCATATAGGCTCCATGAGATCGTGTTGAGCATGCTTTTAGCTTGGAGAAGGTAGTTCCTCCTTGAACATGATAAATGTTAAAATTTCATGCATAATGGGTTGTTAAAAGTGGTTCCTACTTCCTTGTATTGCATTGAATATATTTATCTTGGAGATGACGTTCCTTCTTGGTTGTGTGCATTTAGATAAGTTGCATGCATATTGGGCTGCTAGTATTGAGTCCTTGCTTCCGTAAGGTGTCTAGAAACGTCAGTTGAGGACAAATGATCCCAAGGGAGAGATAATGTAACACCCTGGATTTAGAGAAGGGAAAATATTCACTTCTTAGTTGACTAGGCGATCCGCCAAGTGGACCCTCCTCGCCTTTTTGATTGATTGTTGTTGCCTAGAATTCTGCAATTTTAGGCGAGCCAAGTTGGGCTCGCCATTCCCGTCGGCGAGTCGCCAAAGTCAGTCCCATCGCCTAAGTTGATTTAGCCCCTAAGTCGACTTACTGTAAAATTAGGCGAGCTAAGGGATTATTTGGCAAGTCGCTAATACCCTTTTGCGAGCTCCAGCGTGAGATCTTCAGTTTTTAAGTTAGGGTCTTAAATATCTTTTCAGATTTATTTTAATTCTATACTAAGTCGTTTTACCCCTCATCGAAAGACCTATATAAGTATTCTACTCTCAAATTTCCCTAATTTAAGACCCATTCTGTCAAGACTCTAAAAGAAAAAACAAATCTCCTCTCCAAAATATTTTTCTTTCTAGAAACTTGAAGAAGAAGAAGGAGATTCAAGTTAGGGTTCAAGAGCAAGCTTACATACTTCAATTTCTTTGAGCTTTGATAGTAAGGTATGATAGTTTCATCCATGGATTCATTTCATTCATGGAGTTTCCAAATTCCTCGATTTCAAAGATTAGAATTCCCCAATTAAGTTAAGGTTTTCATCAATTATCATGGGTTCTCTAAATTGTTGATTTAAATGATTGAATTATGATCTCCTATGCATGAATTGATGAATTACAATGCTTTTATGATGAATTCCCCCATGAACCCATGTGATCCCTATATTTGCAAGTTATGGGCTATATGTTTTAGGATTTTGATCTTGAAGGAACACATTTATGAAATTAAGCATGTATTAATAGTTTTACATAAATTTATGATGAAATTCATATTTAACCCATGTTTTCTAAGAGCTGATAATTAAAATTGGGTTTTGACGTCAAGGAGGTGAATTATGGACTTATGTATTGTTTCTGAAATCTATGCAATTGTTTTAAGGGTGCTTTGAGAGTAAAGTACCAATGATGATGTTGTTGTTGTAATGTTGAAAGGACATTCCCATAAACACATAACTAGCATGATGTGAAAGGTATTCTCACATAATAAGGATTCTTAGGTTGAAAGGGTTTCTCACCTAATTGAATCAAATATTAAAAGTGATCATGGATGGTGAAAGGTTTTCTCACGCATGGTCTAAGGAGCTATCTTAATGAACTAGCTTGGTTTGGTTGTCCAAGGGGCACCTTACCATCATTAATGAAGTCAAGTAAGAAATGACTATTCCATGGTAATTTATGCTTAGCACGGAGTGGATATTGAATATGAGGTGAAAGCTCTCACGTCAGTAGAGTTCGGGTTTCCAAAGTAATCTCATGAGATGGAAGCCCTCACGTCAATAGAGTCCGGGTTTCTAGTAGCAATTTCCTTATTCCATAACTATGTGCCCACATAGGTTGATTAGCTAGTGGATCTACTTAAGCTAGATGTTCATGGTTCTACCTTAGGCAAGTAGAACAACCCTTTTTGGTGTGGATCATGTTATAGCTCACATGGTCTCTTGTTGGTTAAGTCTATTTCCCCACAAGTAATAATGATCTAAGGTTACTCAAGGAGTATTTCATATGATGTTTAAAGGATTTAAAGATGAAGTTAGCTTGCATTGACCATGATTTACGACTTATGTTTTACAACCCTTCATATGATGTTTTACTTGCTCAAATGTATGTCATGAAATGAAATATCCATTTTAGCATGATTTTAAATATTATATGCATGACTATCATACTTGGTACATTGTTTTGTACTAACGCATACTCCTGCCTACATTTTTCTGAAATGTAGGGTCTGATATTCAGGGTGGTGAGTTTCGTAGTTAGTTAGTGACTTGATTGATTCCCGACCTTTGGTGAGTCCTCATGCTTCGAGGACGGAGTTATTGTTTTAGTTTATTTCATGAATTTCCCTTTTGAGCATGATGTATAGGCTAGGCTCAATTTCATTCTATTGTATTAGATGGCTATAATGAGACAAGTGTATTAGACTTCCACTTTGCTTTGATAAAAATATTTTGGACTTGGACTATCTTTACTCTTATTGTTATAATTCTTATGTTATGAGGACTAAGTGGCTTGTATGGAGTCCTTCGGGATTCTATACACCATGTTACATCTAGGGGGTACCCCTGGGTCGTGACAAAGAGGTCACCAAAGACTTTTGCAGTGCGTTCAATCAAACACATTACTTCCAACATATTGAGAATGTGGTATTGTTCATTATTCTCAACATGGTCAAATGGACCTACTGTGTCATACTGTTATTTTTACAGTGTAAAGCTATTGAAGCCGCATCCTTATAATCAAGTACTATTTTTTTTAATGAATTAACTCATAGTAGAGAAAAAATATGAATTGCTAGAGGAACATTTTGTTCACCTTGGCTTGAATGAGTTAATAATTTTCATTTATGTTATATGAATATAGTGATCGAGAATCTTCAATTTTCTCGGCTTATCTTGCAATGCATAAAGTATGAAGCTAATGAAGAGAACTCTGCTCTCAGAATCAATGTTGACAAATATGCTCTTTGAAGTTTCTTTCTTTGCTACAACTGAATAAAAATTGTTGTTTTTGACAAGGCATATGTAGAATGCCTATTTGATTCCAATAGTTACTGTACTAGATTTTTTTTTCTTTTTATAATAGAAATATCTCCACACAATACATATGTAGAACTCCTCTAATCGTTTTAGTCTTTTTAAGTTCCAAGAGAGATATTCTTGCCCCTTTGCGCTCAATTAACTTTTTTAAATCCATCTTACAACCTAATAGCATCCTAATACATATAATAACTTCCAAAATCCCTGATTCTCCTTCTCCAACAGATCAAAATCATCAAGTTAGGGTTCCTCTTTTATGTTTTTCATCAAAGGTAAATTATTATCCAAGTATTTCAAGTTTACAATTGAAATTCTTTAATCTATTCACGAATCATTAATAGAAATATAAACCATTGACCATAGGGTTTTCAAGAAAGAGTTTCATGATAGTTATATTTCAAGTTAGGGTTCCTTGTTAATATTTGTGGAGCGTTTAAGGTATGTAAGAATATTATAAGAGGAACTAAGTTCTTCCTCACACCGTACATCTATAATCTCATTTAGTAAGATCAAAGTTAAGGTTTCACCCAAAAGTTCATGATTTTGAATTCTTCTATTTCGAATGCGTCCATTGTTGATTCTATTATTGAAATCATTATACTTTATTTTGTTAATGTTCCTTGGTTGATTTAGGTTTCATGTTATTCTACTACATCACACCTTTTTAGACTATTACTAATGCATCATTTTCATGAGTAAAGTATATTTCAAGATTTTAAAAATCTTTCAAGAAAATATATTTAGTTTTAAGTGCATTTTTTAGAAGAGTTTCAAGAAAGTATATTTTGCGTCAAGTGCATTACTTTCATAAATAAAGTATAGACTGTTTCTTAAAGAAAGAATGTTTTGCTTTAAAGAAAGCATATCTTACATTTGAGAAGGTATAGTCAAATTTTTAGAAAAAAACATAGTCAAGTTTTAAAGTAAAGTCCAGCTCAATTCTAAAGCAGCATCATTGAGCATTGGTTAAAAGTATCTTATTTTTAGTTTTTCCCTAAATTGGGACATTTTTACCGTTATTAAGCACAATGCATGTTTTTGGAGTAGTATTAAGCATCGAGTTGGGTAAAGGTTCAGATAATCCAAACCCTAGAACTACATCGCCAACATAAGATAGAATCGTGTTGTTGATCCGGATGACTCCTTATAAAGCCCCTGATAAGAGCTAAGAGATTGAATCTATTATTTAAGTTCACCCTTTACCCTGGCTAGGTATACGATGACTCTGCCAACGCGGCCAAAATGTTATATCATCTTGTGGCTCACGTGTTGGCTGTCAATTAAAGAAACTTCTCAAGAAAAGTAAAGCTATATTATTTTCAATATTTACTATTGATGCATATTTTCATTCATATAATTTTGTGTTAAAGTACACATGCATGCATTACTATTCAGTTGAATTTATTATGAACTACCTTCAGAGTTATTCACTCAACTCAATATGTTCAACTTTAGCTAGTTGTTCCATTCAACTATTTTACCTATCGTACATTTCATATACTATGTTATTCAATGTTGCATCTTTTAAGGATGAAAATTCAGATATTCAAGATCGACAATAAACTCATCATCAGGATTGCCTTCATCCAGCTTTGGTGAGACTTCCTTGCTTTTGGAGGGCTCTAGTTTATCTTAAGGATTACTCCCTCTGTCCCATTTTACTTGTCCGAAAGGGTCATGTCCTTCGGTCATTACCACATTTGTATCTTCCTTAAATTTTATATGTTTGTAGGAATGTATGTATTTTTCTCCTTTTACCCAACACAATATCTTCTATATCCAAGTTTGAAATTACTTAAAGCTCAAATTATAAAATCGATCTACAATAAATGTGAATCTTTTCAAGTGATTAATATATCAAAAGAATTGAGACATTGTGATGAGCTCATAACTAAAATTTTGAGTTGTTTGGAGGAAGATTGTGTTGATGTTCATTGAATTCCGTCGTTGAAGAGTTTCAAAGCTCAAATTTTAAAATTCGATCTACCATATACGTGTATCATTTTGAGTAAATAATATATCAAATACTCAAAATATCGAGTGGAGATCAAATATGCAATTTGGGACTGTTTAGAGGAATTTGAATTGG
Organism: Solanum commersonii; assembly: GCA_029007595.1. Lineage (NCBI taxonomy): Eukaryota > Viridiplantae > Streptophyta > Magnoliopsida > Solanales > Solanaceae > Solanum > Solanum commersonii. Next base: position 5,781,244 of record JAJTWQ010000023.1, on the reverse strand, counting down.
TTAAGGATGAAAAACAAATATTCGAAGAATATGAACTGTTGCAATGTATAAATATTGTATAACAATGTATTACCTCATTGAGGAATATGAGCTAATGCAATGTATAAATATTGTATAATAATGCATATGAATGTTTATATATCTCTAATATATAGTTCTATATCATATATACATCACATATACATGCAGCTATTTTAACTGATTTTTTTTGTCCAAAGTCCTTATCAAAATATATACAAGACAATATATTCCTTTTTATACCCAATAATTTATTGGTTTAACTAAACAAGTAATTTATGTATATTGATAAGAGGGGGTTCCTCGAATGTATAACATAACTTCAAATTTTTGAACCCCGAATAGGAATCCATAAAGAAACGATCAAATTAATCAAGATACAAAATGAGAATCGTATCCACTTTTTTTCTTCTTACAATTTTTGTCCTTTTTTTTTTTGCAAATCTCTAAAATTGAATCCCAAATCTCTCTATCATTATACCAATCAAACATTCTCTCTCGCCATACCAATAACTAAATAGACAGTCCCACCCAGTGTTTTAAAAGACTCTGTTGGGACTCGCCTTGGGGTGGAGCTCTATAAAACACTCTGAGACTTAAGTGTGGAGCTTAGTTTTGTAAGAGTTACGCCCTAAGCACCCGATTGAACGCCCTAAGCACGCTCAACGCTCAACGTTCGGGGCTTGTCTAACATATCAATCTGTGTTAAAATCTTTAGTTAACATTGTTGACAATAAATGAATGATATTTAATAATTTTTTGATTTATAGATATAATAAAATTGAGATTTACTCAAATAACAGGTTGTAGTATTGCATCTTTACTATTTAGTAACATTGTGAAAGTGATTATATATTACGTAACATTTCTTTTAAAATTACGTAGCGACATTTTACTTTTTCACTTATTATTGATCTTCATAGGAAGGAGTGGAGGTCACGTATTAAGGTTGAAGGGTAGTAGGGTTAGCGTGTTGTTTTTCCTTGTGAGGGTTTGGGTTGTTAGCGTTTGTAGTAGTCCTAGTCTTGCACGTGTAGTTCTTGTCTGTGATACCTATAGCCTTATGTTGTTTACCGAGCTTCACTTCTCATAGTATTTCATTGATGTTATTATCTCCTTGGTTGATTATACACTATCTTTCTTATTGGATGTTATGTTTTATACACTGTTCCCCTCCCCTTTTACTTAGATGTGATGTACTTGAGCTAAGGGTCTTTCGGAAACAGCCTCTCTACCTCCACGAGGTAGTGGTAAGGTCTGCGTACACTCTACCCTCCCCAGACCCCACCTAGTGGGATTTCACTGGGTATGTTGTTGTTGTTGTTATTGATCTTTATAGATTTGTCATATGTCTCAAAATTATCATATTTTACATCAAGTGTATATATATATATATATATATATATATATATATATATAGAGAGAGAGAGAGAGAGAGAGTAATGTAATATACATATGCCGTAGTGGTATCATGAAATATACACTTGATGTAAAAGTATGTTTTTAGATTTGATTTTTACTTGAAGAAATTTTAGATCACTTCTAATATTCCTCAAATTTTATAATATCCCTCACTTCTAATATTTTTTTAAATTTCCTTTATACTTAAGCTGATGCCAAAGTTTGCTACTCCCCACTTTTAAAGGTTTTCTTTCATAGTATTTAATGTACGTGACTCTGTTCACTCATGTCACGACCTCAATCGTCGTTAGTGACATCTACACTAACCCTCTAGTGGGAGAACTATTACTACAACTCAACTAACCATGAATCTACGCATTTAAAGATACATAAGTAGGTTTAAATGTAGAAATAAAGTAGAGTTCCCATAAACTTCAAAAGTCTAACAACGAATTGCAAAATTAAATGCCTAGAACCTGAAATTCAGTGTACCAAAACACTAACAAGGAACCATAGTCTAAAGAAATTGGTACAACCCAAACTAAACAAGAGAATTATCTAAAGAACTAGTCTAAGTCCGAAGAGATGGACTAAACAAAAAGGAAAACTCAAGGCAGCCCAGAAGAACTGACTCACCCTTGAATTCGATAACGATCACTGATCTTCTAAACGAAGTCTGTCAGTAGCCGCTTCAAGATGCCCTGTACTCAACAAATAAAGAGAAAGTGCAATATCAGTACACAACCACAGTGTAGTGGTAGGATAACACGACTATGCCACTAAGTGCAATATAAGCAAGTCATTACAATATCATAAGCATGCATACACCGAACATATACAATATCAATATCATTTCAGGATCAATGTACAATTCTACATTCTCAACAATACGCATATGTATAACAAGTCATTGGTCCTCTTACGGAACCCATACCTAAACAGGTAGTGTGCCGGATCGTGACACCCGTTCCGAGTTAGTGTGTCGGATCGTGATACCCGTTCTAATATTTATGTTGGTACATGACATTCGATCCCAGTTAATGTGTAGGAATGTGACACCCGCTCCATTCAAACATACCACAATCATAATCACAATGTACATTCTCACAATCATACAATTAAGAGGTGATTCATGGCATATATATTCGTTCATACTCATTTATGATTAGTGTGATCAATAATGCAATGTTCGCATACATACATGCAATATAATGAAGCACGTACAAATATATATCACACAAACATGAAATCACAACCATCACCTACCTCAAACAAAGCTTGAATCCCCTAAGAAACTTGATTCTTCTCTTTCTGGATTCCTCCCGCTTGTTCTTGGTTTACAAATAATCAATATAACGCGAGGATCAATAAACAATACCTAAATACCCGGATTATAATCAATCAAAGCAACCCTAGGTCGAACCCATGATCCCCTTACCCAGATTAGGGATTTTTCCACCATAAATCTCAGATCAAAACCCTCCCTGTCGATAATTACCCAAGAAACTAAGTTCTACCGATCGAAAAATCGATTTGGGGAGTGAAAACCTTACCTTTAGCCTTAAGAATGGTGAAAAGCCATCAAGAAAACACCTGAGTTCGTTCCTTAGCTCTCCAAGTTGAAACTTGCAGAATAATGATGTTTTGGGTTTATTTCCGACTTAAGTCGTGTCTGTCCCGCTATGGCGGCCCCAATCTCGCTACAGCGGTCCCACCCTAGCGAGAATAATCCCGACATGATGGCTTGCATGGAAACAGAGAGCTAAATTAAGAGTTCCAAACCTCCATTTCACAACACACCTTCATCCGACGACACTTAGAAAATACATGTTCACGCTAAGATTAGTTTCTGGAGTTCTACTCGCCCGAATTCGATTCCATAAAGTCGTATGGGTTCCTTAACATCTTAGCTATCTACTCATATGTTCAAATTCATAATTTGACCTTCCATTTGTTATCAAATTTCCCTAGACTTCACTGACTCCGATTTCGTCCAAATCTGGACTAGGTTGAGAATTTCAAAATACTACCAAAAAAATTTCTTGTCCAAAATTTTTCTCCATTGGCTTTTCTATAAGGATGGTAACTGGTCGTTACAATAGATACCAATTTACCCATCACTCGTCCCCGAGTGATAAACTAGGAAAAACATGCTAAAGCAAGAGTGGAGTAGTACCTAAATCAACAAACAACTATGGATACTTGTCTCGCATGTCCTTCTCGGCTTCCCAAGTGGCTTTCTCAATCGGACGATGCTTCCATTGAACTTTCACAGACTTAATCTCTTTGGTCCTCATCTTCTGAACATCACAATCAAGAATTGCAACTGGTTCTTCCTCATACTACATATTCTTGTCTAACACAACTGAGTCCTATTTTATGATGTATTCCTCGTCACCATGATACCTATTCAACATGGACACATGAAATACCGAATGAACTCCCGATAGGTTAGGAGGTAAAGCCAACATATACGCCACTGGCCCTACACAATAAAAAACCTCAAATGGCACAATTTATTGGGGACTAAGCTTGCCCTTCTTGCCGAATCTCATTACCCCTTTCATGGGTGATACCTTAAGAAAAACGTTCTCACCAGTCTGAAATGACATGTCTCTTACCTTATGATCTGCATACTTCTTCTGTCTACTTTGGGTTGTTCAAAGCTTAGCTTGAATACTCCTCATTTTATCTTGAGCATCCTTTACTAAATCAACACCCAAAGGTTTCACATCTCCAGCCTCAAACCATCTTATGGGTGATCTACATCCCCTTCCATACAGTGCTTCAAATGGTGTCATATCAATGCTGGAGTGGTAACTATTATTATAGGAAAACTCTCACAAGGGAAGGAACTTATCCGAATGACCTCCAAAGTCAATCACGCATGCCCTCAACATGTCCTCTAACACTTGGATAATTCTCTCTGACTGTCCATCCGTCTTCGGATGAAAGGCTGTACTAAAAGTTAGTTGTGTGCCCAATTCACCATGTAATTTTCTCCAAAACTTGGATGTGAACTGCATACCACGGTTTGAGATGATAGAAAGAGGCACCCCGTGCAGCCTTACTATCTCTTTTACATACACCTTAGCCAATTTCTGAGCATTATAATTTGTTCTAACTGGAATAAAATGGGATGACTTAGTTAGTTTTTCAACCACTACCCAAATAGAATCAGACTTTCCTAATGTCTTGGGAAGACCAACCATGAAATCCATAGCTATCATTTCCCACTTCCATTCTGGAATTGACATTCTTTGAAGCAAACCGGCAAGCCTTTGGTGTTCATATTTTACTTGTTGACAATTTTGACATTTAGCCACAAACTTCGCTATATTTTTTTTCGTGCCAGGACACCAATAAAGTCGCTTCAAATCTCGGTACATCTTAGCCACACCCGGATGTATGGAATACCTTAAACCGTGGGATTCTATCAATAAACTCTGAATCAAGTCGCCCACTCTAAGAACACAAATCATTCCTTTAAAATTGAGTACACCTCCCGCATCAAAAGTGGTCTCTTGTGCCTCTCCAGGCACTATTTTATTTCTAAGCTCTTTCAAATGTTCATCCTCAAACTGTTTGGCCTTGATCTCCTCAATGAACATGGTCCTTACTTCAATGCTAGATAACACCTCACCTTTTTCTGAGATGCCCAACTACATGAACTTAGACTCCAAATGTTGAATTTCTTTAGCCAAAGGTCGCTTGGATACACTCAAGCAAGCTAAACTACCCATACTCACCATTTTTTGACTTAGTGCGTCTGTCACTACATTAGCCTTACCCGGATGGTATTAGATGGTCACATCATAATCCTTGAGTAACTTTATCCACCTTTGATGTCTCAAATTTAGATCCTTTTGAGTGAATACATGTTTTAGGCTACGGTGGTCAGTAAATACCTCTCACTTGACTCCATAAAGATAATGCCGCCAAATCTTAAGAGCAAACACTACCACTGCCAACTCCAAATCATGTGTTAGGTAATTCCTTTCATGCACCTTCAACTGCCGCGATGCATAAGCTATGACATTCTTATCCTACATCAATACCGCACCCAATCCTGAATGTGAAGTATTACAATAAACAACAAAATCTTTACTTTCAACCGATAGTGCAAGAATAGGTGTTGTCGTCAAAAGAGTCTTGAGCTTTTGAAAGCTCTCCTCATATTTTTCAATCTATTCAAATGGTATTTTTTATTTTTGGGTCAAATTTGTCAAGTGTGTGGCAATAGAAGCGATTATTTTCACAAACCGACGATAGTAGCTAGCAAGCCCCACAAAACTCCTAATTTCAGTCACAGAACTTGGTTGAACCCAATTCCTAACTGCTTCAATCTTTTGGGGATCTACCATTACCCCTTCTTTTGAAACTACATACCCCCAAAAGGCAACCAAAGTAAACTAAAAGTCACACTTAGAAAATTTTACATACAACTTTTGTTTCCCAAGAACACCCAGAACAATACAAAGATGGTGGGCATGCTCTTTCTCACTTTTCGAATAAATCAGAATGTCATCAATGAACACTATCACAAACGAGTCAAAAAAGGGTTTGAACACACCATTCATCAAACTCATGAAAAGTGCAGGCGCATTTGTTAACCCGAACGACATGACTAGGAACTTATAATGCCCATAATGGGTCCTAAATGTCATTTTTGGTATATTCTCAGGCCTAATCTTTAACTGATGATAACCAGACCTTAAACCAATCTTAGAGAAAACTGATGCACCATGTAATTGGTCAAAAAGATCATCTATCCAAGGCAATAGATACTTATTTTGAATGGTAACCCTATTCAATTGACGATAGTCTATACACATTCTCATACTACAATTTTTTTCTTAACAAACAAAACGGGGGCACCCCATGGGGAAACACTAGGACGGATGAATCCTTTATCAATAAGCTTTTGGATTTGACCTTAAGCTCTGTTAATTCTGCCGGAGCCATACAATATGGACGGATGGAAATGGGATGAGTACCAGGTTCCAAATCAATGCAAAAATCTATATTTCTATCTGGAGGCATACTAGGCAAATCAGTAGGAAACACTTCTCTAAATTTTGACACCACGAGAATAGACTCAATAGAGGGAGACTCAACATCAATATCCCAAATGTGAGCCAAATAAGCCAAACAACCCTGCTCCACCAATTTCCTAGCCCTAATGAAGGATATGATTTTAGCTGGCTTAGGCTTGTACACCCCTTTCCACTCTAATTTTTCCCTACCGGGGATCTCTAGAGTCACATATTTCGTTTTACAATTAAGCACAACTTAATAGAAGGACAACCAAGTCATACCTAATATTATATCAAAGTCAGTCATATCCAAAATCACCTAATCAACCCAAGTCTGAAAACCCATAAACAAGATAGGACAAGCACGATAGACATGGGTGACTTGACTAACTCTTCAACAGGGGTAGAAACATGGATGGGAGCATCAAGTATATCACAAATCATATCAAATTATGTGGCAAATCGCACGGACACATAAGAATAAGTAGAACCCGGATCAAATAACACATTAGCAATCCGATCACATATAAGAATAGTACATGTGATCACCGCATCAGACGCCTCTGCCTTGATCTTTCCCGGAAAAGCAAAACACTAAGACTTGTCATCATAATGGGCGACTTCCCTGCCTGGCTGCACTAAACCTCTGCATGCCTTACCATTTCCCCGACCTCCACTGCCTCGCTGATTTCCTCCTCCCTCACCTTGTGGATGCTTTCGACCATTCGCGGGTACCACTGATCTAGTCTGCTGTTGTGCGGAATCTGTCATGCGCAGGTGGGGACAATCTCTCCTCATATGCCCAGGTTCTTCACAGTTGTAACAAGTGCGATCAAAAGATGGTTGGTCTGCTGCCCGCCGAAGGTGCAACTCCCTAGTTATCCTAAATTAAATTATGAGGTGGAGTTCCCGAGTAATTACCTATAAAAGCGAGCATGACATACTAAATTGGTCGGGCCGCAAGTGTTGGCTTACCTAATTACCGTCTCGCCTCACCCCCTCCACTTTCTTCACAAAATATATTACCTCATTAAAACTTTTTCCTGCAGAAGTCATGTGTACAGACAATACATGTAACTCATAATTCAGTCCCTTAACAAATAGACGAATCCTTTCTTCCTCAGTAGTCAACAATTACGTAGCATATCTAGACAAAGCATGGAACTTGGCCTCATAAGCAGCCACAGACATACCACATTGCTCCAATGCCATGAAATCATCCTTCTTACGATCTCTCAAAGTACAGGGCACATACTTCTCCAAGAATAGAGCATGGAGCTGGGTCTAAGTGAGTGAGGGTAAAGTTGAAAATTTGCATTCCACATAAGCTCTCCACCACTGCTTAGCCTCGCCCTGAAGTTGAAAAGTTACAAACTCTACTCCATGCTGATTGACAATTCCCAACTTATGAAACTTCTCATAACAATCTAGAATGAACTCATAGGCATCCTTACTCTCAAAACCATAAAACACGGGCGGTTTCATTCTCAAGAACTTAGTCAACATCTCATACTCATTACAAGTCATAACGGGGCCTATCAAGGGACAAAAGAAAGCATCAGTACCTACAATTCCACCCACCTTGAGGATAATGATAGCAATATGGGAATTGGCGGGAGCTTGAGTTTCCTGAACTGCGGGAAGAACTCTAGGACCAACCAATCCTTTTAGGAACGACATAATTTATTGAGCTAACACTGGGTTTAAGGGAGGCATGCTTGTAGTCTCAGCCTGCACCTCTTTCTCTTGTCCAACATCCTCATCATTCTTAACTTCCATATTCTCCTCAATCTCTTCATGATGTGCAGAAGGATTCTCATTTATGGGAGAGCAAGTGCAGTATCAGTACATAACCACAATGTACCGGTATGTGTAGAAATCTCACATAAATATGGAGAAATCAAGGATTGTATTGATGAAAATAATGTTGAGTTACAAGCTTCTTATATATGAGAGAATTATAGAGTCCTAAGTTAATTATACTTATAATCCTACTATAATACCTATTACTGCTATAATAATAATAATGCAATTATAAATAATCTAATCCTAGTCGTAATTTAATCCTAATCGTAATATAATCCTAATAGATATAAGTAGTCTAATCCTAGTGCTACTCTAATTCTACAACAGTGTTGTAAACTCGTCAATCAGCTTCGTTGGACCTGTTCCTTTGACATGTTCCAATCGTCATCTTCTTTCTTCATCAACACTTGTTGTAGATACGTTAGTCAACTTCGTTGGATCTGTTCCTTTGGCATGTTCGAATCGTCAGCTTCCTTCTTCTTTAACAAAGGGGAAGTGTTCATTGCAACGTGTGGTTTTTTTTATCAATACTCAGAGTGCGGAAAAGCTTTAAGCTCTAATATAATGTAGAAATCTCACGTAAATATGGAGAAATCAAGGATTGTATCGATGAAAATAATGTTGAGTTACAAGATTAGAGTCCTACTACAATACCTATTACTACTACTACTATAATAATAATAATAATAATAATAATAATAATAATAATAATAGTGCATTTATAAATAATCTAATCCTAGTTGTAATATAATCCTAGTCGTAATATAATCCTAGTCGTAATATAATCCTAGTCGTAATCTAATCCTAATCATAATATAATCCTAATAGATATAAGTAGTCTAATCCTAGTGCGACTCTAATTCTACAACAGTGTTGTAAACTCGTCAGTCAGCTTCGTTGGACCTGTTCCTTTGACATGTTCCAATTGTCAACTTCCTTCTTCATCAACACTTGCAGTAGATACGTCAGTCAGCTTCGTTGAACATGTTCCAATCGTCAGCTTCCTTCTTCTTCAATAATAGGATCACGTTGTTATCCCACTAAGTGCAATATAAGCAAGTCATTACAACATCATAAGCATGCACACACCGAACATTTAACAATATCAATATCATTTCAGGATCAATGTACAATTCCTTATTCTCAACAATACGCATATGTATAACAAGTCATTGGTCCTCTCACGGAACCCATACCCAAACATTTAATGTGCCGGATCGTGACACCCGTTCCAAGTTAGTGTGTCGGATCATGACACCCGTTCCATTCAACATACCACAATCACAATCACAATGTACGTTCTCACAATCATACAATTAAGAGGTGATTTATGGCATACAGATATTCGTTCATACTTATTTACGATTAGTGTCATCAATAATGCAACGTTCGCATACATACATGCAATAAAATGAAGAAAGTACAAATATATTTCACACAAACATGAAATCACAACCATCACCTACCTCGAACAAAGTTTGAATCCCCTAAGAAAATTGATTCTTTCCTTTCCGGACTTTTTTTGTTTGTTCTTGGTCTACAAACGTGAGGATCAATAAACAAGACCTAAATACTTGGATTATAATCAATCAAACCAACCCTAGGTCGAACCCTTGATCCCCATACCCATATTATGGCTTTTTCCACCATAAATCTCATATCAAAACTTTCCCCCATCAATAATTACCCAAGAAACTAAGTTCTACGGATCGAAAAATGAATTCAGGGAGTGAAAACCTTACCTTTAACCTCAAGAATGGTGAAAATTTGTCAAGAAAACACATGGGTTCGTTCCTAAGCTCTCAAAGTCAAAACTTGCAGAATAATGATGTTTTGGGGTTTATTTCCGACTTAAGTCGCGCTTGTCCCGCTTTGGTGGCCCTAATCCCGCTATAGCGGCCCCGCCCTGGCGGGAATAATCCCGCCATGGTGGCTTGTATAGAAACAGAGAGCTAAATTAAGAGTTTTATCATTTCACAACACACCTTCATCACACAACACTCAGAAAACACTCGTTCACGCTAAGATCAGTTTCGGTAGTTCTACTCACCCAAATTCGATTCCATAAAGTCGTATGGGCTCCTTAACGTCTTTGCTATCTACTCACATGATCAAATTCATAATTTGATCTCCCATTTGTTATCAGATTTCCCTAGACCTCACTGACTCCAATTTCGTCCGAATCTGGACTAGGTTGGGAATTTCAAAATACTACCAAAAAGTTTTCCGGCACAAAAATTTTCCCCGTTGGCTTTTCTATAACGACGGGAACCGGTCATTACAACTCAAGGTGATGACAAATGGATAAAATTACTTTGTGTTTTTTTTTGTCTTCGCTGAATTTTGAACCTGAGATCTTAGGATTCTCAACCATTTTATTGACCACTAGGTCACATCATTGTTCGTAATTTAAGAAATTTCCCCAATAACGTTATTTTTTAGTAATCTTAGAAGCTCAAAAATTAGATTATTGGATATTTATGCTACCTTTTCAATCTCATATCTTTTTAAAAAAAAAAAATCAATTTCGGTGGAGCGCAAGCTCCTTTATTATTTTTAAAAAAAAGTCTCATGTCTTACGTTCAGACAAATCTATTATTTCGATTTTGTTGGTTATGGTGACCTTTTCAGTAATATCAAACAGTTTCAATAATATTTATTCAACATTGAAAACATTATTGAAATTTGCAATAATATATCTAAATTTAGACAATATTCGTATTGAGCCATCACGTTCCTCCCAACTAGAATGCACTAACATTTATTATTTTCTACAAGCCATGGCGATAAATTAATAATCTTGTTACCAATAGAACCATAAACTAACCAAGAAAGGTTGTGGTGCAGCAGTGCGCAAAATTATTTCATTCTTAACCCGAGGTCTAGGGTTCCATCCTGCAGAGAGCGATTTAAATTTGAACAGGCCCCAATGTGGGCTCGGGTGGTAAATCAAAAAATTAAATAGAACAATAAATTATATGGGTATATTTGAGAAACGTAAGTTCTAACTGATCACATAAAATTAAAACCATGCCAAACTTGGTAAACGTGAACCTTTATATAAAGAAAAAAACACAAGTAAAATAAAGAATTTTTAGGATCAGTAAATTATGTTTTTTTTTAAAATAAAAAATAATTCCCACGCCAAGTGTCCTGTTAGTAAAGAGAGGTTTAATAAAAATGTTTAAGAAGTTTGAAAAAAAAATAAAGTGCAGACAAACAATACAATCTTCTAGATAATATGATTAATTAAGAATTAAACCATGCTTAATAACAATAATTTCCCAATGATTTCATCTGGCTAATTTATTTATTGTGTTCGAACGTATCTTCAGCATGTTACATAGTGGAAAAAGAATAAGTATTAGTAATATATAAAAGTAGAAAAAGAATATAATTTCTCAAAATACTATATAAATTTAATGTTTAGACATCAGAAGATAGTTTGACTTTGACGTATTATTATTAGTTGACACTATTAGAAATTTTAATGGGGTTTGTTTTCTGACCTAGCTAGAAAACCATTAGCATTAAGAATAGGATAATTGAGATCTAGTTTTTTTATTTTATTTTATTTTAAGTTCACTAGTATAAAGTTATAGACTAGTCTTTTTTAAGCACTTGTGTGAAACCGCGTAATATATAAATAAATACTTAAATTTGGTATCAGTTGACAAGCAAGTATTTCAATTTTGGGAGTGCACATTTGGATATTTCAATTTGATCTCAACTAACTACTAAACATTCCAATCCATTATCACTGTGTATCGTGAACACCCAACGCTAATGTGTAATACATAAATTTTGGAGGTGTCTAGATAATCATTTTGTAAGTTAGAATGTTCAACTGACACAATAAAAACATGTTGAAGTGTATAAATATACATACTTAAAAGTTGAAATATTTACTTGCCAATTGAGATCAAATTTAAATATTAGTTGTGTATGTAATACTACGTATTATGCCATTTGAAACAGTAAACTTTTAGATGACCTGTAAAATTACAATATTACACTTATTTTAATATCATATATTGGCCCTTGTCTCTAAGTGAAGAAAATCAAAACATATCATAAAAAAGTGATCGAATTGATGAGATCTATTCACCCAAATAAAGAAACTTTTGATTAAAAAATATTTCTCATTTTATGGGATCCTAGGAAATAATCGAGTTAATGAATTTTGAATAATATAAAAAAAGTAAAACGAAAATATTATTTTATGTGATATTTTTTTTAAATATAATTATATGGGTGAGGCAGGTGGTAATGCTTTGGTCAGTAAGGTGGACAAAACAAATAAAACAGAAGGGCATAAATAGATTAGGAATAGGGACAAATTAAAAGACTCTGTCATATACACAATTAAATTAAATTAAGTTTCAAGAAAAACTTAAAAGTCAACATATGAAAGACTTCTGCAACTATTTGACTTTAGCTGACTCAATGCCACCAATGACAGATCACATTAGTGTCCGATTTTATTTGTGCATATCTCAATTATTTTACATTAAATACGTATTATTTACTATTAACATAAATATCATAAATTTTATCTATCAAAATTAAAATAGATCAAAACAAAACAATTAATATTATCTATTTGGACTGAAATTTAAACACATATCTTAAAAACCTATATCTGATCATTCGATCACACCCTTGAATAATGAATTCTACTACATGATAGTAGTAATTTTGTGTTCACTCCCAAAACAAGATTTATGGAGCAAGATAGGCAGACTTTCCAAACAAGATATAAGTCTTCTTGTTCCCATTAAACCTTTTTTCTAGTTGTTAATTAATGACATATAGTTATTTGCAATTTAATTATATTATTATATATAGATCTATTCAAATGAAAAAGACTGCTATTAACTGCATTTTATATGTTGAAAAATATGAAATATGAACAGGAAGAAAACTTTGTGGAAATAGAATTTCTAGAAGTTCTCATATTTAATTCTACTTGTAACTCTATTATTCTAGCAATCAGAAATAAATTTTGTCCTATAACATGTACTATGGTTGACATTCTGCTGCTATATTTGTCTTTAGTAAATCTCTTTGAATTTTATTTTACTTAATTATTTTACCATTATAAGTTAAAGAACATTATATTTATTCTTGAACATGGTTTGATGAAAATATATACTATATATTTGGGTAATGCTAAATTGCCAGAAAATTTGGCCAGAATTTTAAAAAGTTTATAATATTCTTTTTATTTTAAAATAAACTGATCTTTTTTCTATTTTGTAATTAAAAAATATTAAAGTTAAAAGGGTAAAAATATTTTAAAAAGTAAAATAACATTCTAAAATATGTTATTTTACCATTCTAGCCAAATTCTATCAAATTTTCTGGCCAAAACGATTTTTCCATATTTGCCAAAGTTTACATAGTTTGACTTAGGTTCCATTGGATTCTGAAAACTCATAGCATTCATCTGACACAATTTCCAAACTCAAGAGGCTAAGGGCATGTCCAACGACCTGTCTCCTTTTCCGCCTTTGCTCCTTCTTTTCAGAGCACACCAATGGAAAATTTAAGATAATTCTTAAAGCCCGTTTGGATTGACCGGAAAAGAAATAGTTTTTTAAAGTTAAACTTAAATAATTTTTAAGTTAAAATATAAAAGATACAATATATAAATGTATCTTTTAATTTGGATTCATTTCACATTTATGCTCTTTAATTTTGGGTTTGTACAAATAGACACTTAAATTTGTATATAATTGAACAAATAGATACACACGTCCGACATGACAGGGAAGGACTGAAGGAGCATCATTTATTCCTGTGTTTTATTTCTTTTATTTGACTTGACTTTTGTTACAAAATATAATATGGTATTTAAAGTTCGTAAAATCCTTTATTTGAAGTAAACAAAAAATTTAGTGATACCTAACAAATAAACAAAAAAGAAAAGAAAAGAAACGAAGCTTATGAGAAACTTGTGTGAAGGTTTGGAAAAAAATGGTTTAACATAGAATGTTTTAGAATTAAAAAAAAAAAAAACATTACTATGACAATTTTCAAGACTTACTCTTTTTTTTTGTTTCCACTCGATATCTGGAGCCTATATTGAAGCACCGGCTAAATCCAAACCGTACACTATAGGGCTCATTCGGGGGGTGTCACTCCCAACAGTGGCGGACCTAAGATTTTCGTTCAGGGAAATAAAAGTATAAACGTGTAAATAAGCCTTTTGAAATGAGACCCTTGAATTCTTTTGGGTTTAAAATCACACTTTTAGCACTTTTTTAAAATTAAAAAAAAATTGAAACTAAGAAAGAAAAAAATAAAACGATATCACAGGGATTCAAACTGGTGACATGAATCTTAATTTCAGGGGACTTGCCACTGCACCATCAGTTTCTCCTTGTTATTGAGGAGGTTCAATATATATATATCTACAAAAATACAAAAAAGTTACCTTATATATACATTGTAATTTTTTGCCGAGGTGGTTCGGATGAACCCCCTGGAACTCACATGGGTCGGCCCTTGGCTCCCAATGGAGTTTTGTCCATACCCAGAACTTAAACCTGAGACCTCTATTAAAAATGAAACAGTCTCACCATTGCATCACGATCCATGTTGGGTCTCAAGACTCACTCATCAAGCATAAATTTGTTGATTCTTGGAATTAAGACCTGGACATGCCCTCAAGTACTATAATCTTTAGTCTAGTCTAGTCAAGTCACATTGATCTATTGTTTCTACCTTATAATTCTAACATGCATGGTGGAAAATAACTAGCTATTTCAACAAATGTGAGGGCTCGTTTGACACTAGTTACAGTGTTATTGAGACGAAGTCCTTCTAATTCGTATCCGTTATATATTATCATACTTTATAAGTTTTCGATCTATTATTTCCATGTAATAATATTACTAGCTTGTAATTAGCTTTTAAGTAATCTGATAATGTAACTGTCAGTACATATAAGTTACACACCCAAAATTATTAGAGAGTTAGGTAAAATTTAACTTTTGGATTAATTTAAACAAATTCACATTTCATTATCAAATGATTCTTGTAAAACAAGTTAATTTAGGCAAGACTTTAATTGTAACTTTCATTAAAGACATTTTTTTTATGTTTAATGAAACTGTTGGAATGATTCCAACTTGTGGAAAATTAGTGAATTCATCAAGTCTTTGATAATGATCAAATATGATCAATGAAGACTTCTATATAGAAATATTAGTCTTCTTAAATTTGTATATTGGAAAATTTCACATTAAATTTACAAGTACTTACATCATTTTCTTCTATCAAATTTGGATTTGAGACATTAAATATTTTCAGGTGAAAGTCACTTAAGGGATGATAACTTTTCTCCCACCAAATTGGCATGCATTGAATTTGCGATTATTATTATTATCTTCGTGTGGAAGGCATAATACATAAACGTTCTTCTTAACTTAGCTTCATTTGTTATTTTTGCCCTTTAATTTTAATTTCAATGTGCACAAGTAGACACACACATCTTATGTATGATATAATATGCGTCTTACATGACATAATATAAATCGATCAGTTCAAGTATATTTCATGTGAATTGACATTTTTTATGTATATATATATATATAGTAGATGTTGTAATAGTTACACTCGTTGCAATGTGTTTACTTTTTCATAATTTAAATCCTTTTAGTGAAAATTTTAACTCCGCAACTTTCCAAAACAAAAGGAAAAAAAAGGTTAAAAAACTTTGAATGTCAAATTAGCAAAAAAGAAAGTTTCAAACATGATTTTAGAATATATTTAGTCTACATTTGAAACTTTTTCTGGTGTTTGATTATTGAATAATTCATGGTGCAGTGTATAAGTGAAATAGGGGGCATATATATATATATATATATAATAAATAAAGTAGAATTAATGAAAAGGTCCAAGTCTCAATAAAGTACAAAAAGGTTTTGATTATTCCATTACAAGAAGAAGCAGCTTCCACGAAAACGACATGTCCAAAATATACCATACCAATTTAGGGGTGTACATGATCGGGTTAATTCGGCTTTTACAAATATCAAATTAAGATATTTGTGTCGAATTTTTAAATTTATAAACCAAACCAAACCAACAAAACTAGGATTTTTCAACCTCGACTTTTTTTGGGTTTTTTCGATTTTTCAGGTTGTTTCGGATTTTTTCGGTAAAGTATTCATACAAACATATAATTTACTTGTACTTCAAATATTTCTTTAGTCCTACCAAAATACAACTATCTAAGGTGTTTCTTAAAAAAATAACACAATATGATATGATTAATGACACTAAAATATCCAACAAAACTAATAATAATGAAATCACGTAAAACAATTATTGCAAATTAACAAGTCATAATGAAAATGATCATAATTTAAAAGTACTAAATCATGCTAAAATAAGTTTAATAAGTATTAGTTACATGACTAAATATTAAAGAAAATTAAAATTAGATTATGTATTTTAATTGTTAAAATCAATGTAAAACTAAAGAACAAATATTCAATATTATTGTCATTTCTTAGTGTTGAATTGATTTTATTTTTGCATTAGTATTAATTTGATTTGATTTAAGCTTTATTATAATTACTAACATCTGTGGACTATAATCTTTATTGGAATATTCAGAATTCTAAGTTTCAAACTTGAAATAATATATTAAAAGATAAAAACTATGAAAAAGTATGAAATATTTAAAAAATTATATCAAAGTAAATATTTTTATGTATAAAATAAAATTTTAAATATATATATATAAAATGTCGGGTTGGTTTGGTCTCAGGTTGGTTTTTTTAGTTAAAACCAACCCAATCCAAATATAGTCGAGTTTTTTCAATACCAAACCAAGTCAAACCAAACAACTAAGCAGGTTTTTTTCGATTTGATTCAATTATCGGTTCTATTTTATACACCCCTATATACCATAGTGTCTATTGTCTTGTATTTAAATATTTTTTGTAATATGCTGCTTATGCTATTTGTTTTAAAATCTGACTAACTTAATTAGATTATCATCAATAAATTTTATTTGAGAGTAAAGTATTTTCTATTAAAAAAAACTTTGTTGTTACGACTGAAACTCGTAATGTTTTAATAAGAATGAATAAACACTTACTATTTTAATTTACCACAAATATTGATACTTTGTATTTTCTGTTATCAATTAATTAAAACTTAAAAGTAAGACAATTTCGTTTACTAACTTCTGGTTATACACGAGGCCGTAACATTTAGCGAACACATATAGAATTTTGTGAGTTAACCAAATTTTATATGTTTTTAAAATATTTTAAATTGTTAATTATTATTATTTATAATACAATTTTTCGTATAATTAATACAAATAGTGAAAATGATCGGATAGTTTATCATTAAAGCACTAAATAAAACATTTTAAAATACTTACAAACATTCCACAAATTACTATGTAAGTAGCTAGCATGACCCCAAGCTCCTCACATTCCCATTTATAATATAGAGTAAAGTAAAGTAAAGTAAAGTATGAGGTATTTAATTTTAAAAATAAGATAAAATACTTATCATAACAGGTAAACGTGATTTGATAGTGTAAAAGATTATTTATCTAAAATGATGTATGAAACTCCTCCAACTTGGAGAATCATTATAGTTCAGTTGATTGGCTACGTGAACTTCACCTTGTTGGTGAGGATTCAATTTTCCGCATTGTAATCTCTCTCCATTTAAAAAAAAAAATTAAAAAAAAAATAAAAAATCCTCCACCTTTAATAAATAGAAGTTATAACGAGTGATTAGTGTTGAAATTTAAAGACAATGAAATAGAGATGTGAGTTCAACGTGTATAAATCTTTGTGCAAAAATAAGTATAAGATAATATTATTTTTTTCTAAAATAAGGCATAATACAATTGTCTTGTTAATAGAAATCCTCTTTTTTTCTTTCAAAAAGTTGTCCATAATTGTTCTGCGCTTCAAAAATATATCTTATACTTCTAAGGGGTCGTTTGGTGACTGTTTAAGAGACATCTTATTCATGTATAGAAAATTGTATTAGCTTTACTATATTTGGTAAAAGTTTTGTATTAGGTATAAAAGTCAACATAACTTATATCATGTTTGGTTGGTAAGAATTTAAATGTTGTATAAAAGTTATTCATTATTTAATTTATACGGTGTTTGGTTACATTTTTTGTAGTCCTACATAATTGATATCAACATAACTTATGAAGGAATCTATGTATAAAGTTATGCAAGTAGAAGGTGGAATAAGTTATGTGGGTATTAGTTATACATGTATTAAAATAACAAATTACATATTTACCCTATTAATTTATTTTATTTTTTTAATCGGAAACTTTACTGTTTTCCTATATATGTTTGTTGTTTTTATTTCTTTTTCTATATAGACCATTTTCATTTCTTTTAATTTATTTTATTTTATTTAATTGGAAACTTTACTATTTTCCTCTCTACGTTTGTTGTTTTTATTTCTTTTTATACATAGTATATACTTACCGTTTTTATTTATTTATGCAAATATAAATATTTTTTTAATATTAGAAATTTGATTGTATATTTTTTGACGGTACATAGGCTAATCAAATATTAGCATTATATATATTATTCCATATTTTATTAGCATGTATTATTATTTTGTAAATAATATATATTACTAATTTATAACAAGTTTAATATTTAATAGTTAATAATTTATGTATTGCAATCTCTACATAACTAAATAATACCTACATAACTAATATCCGCATAGCTAATACCCACATGATTAAACCCAACATTACTAAACCCTACATAACTAAACTCTGCATAACTAAACTCTGCATAACTAATACATGCATAACTAATACCTGCACAACTCTAACCAGTAACCAAACGGCCCCTAAATGATTTTCACATTAAAGGGGATATATATATATATATATATATATATATATAATGATAATTATTATTTTAAAATAAATAAATGCGTACCCACCCACTTAATTTCCTTTTTCTCCAACATTATCTCAACGAGAAAATGATTTTTTTTTTTTTTTGGAAAACTTTAGAGCATAGGTAACCATAAATTAAAGTCTATATAGTTAACCTACCTAAACCAGTCAAAGGCAACGTATCTTTCTAAAAAATAAAAGAGAATTAAAAAAACAGCTATGAAAATAACTATTGAAGTTAGTGACAGAGTCATATTTTTTATTAAACTGATTCAATATATAAAAAAATAAACACAAGAAATTTACAAGTTGTTTTAAGGGTATGTGAATTTGATCTACTACTTCTTACTTCTTATTGTCGTGAGTGGTCCATTCTTTTTGAACGTGATGAGTTTAACTTATACATTAATAATATAAAAAAATAACCTAGTAATTAAATTAAAATAAAGGAACGTGATGAGTTTAACTTATACATTAATAATATAAAAAAATAACCTAGTAATTAAATTAAAATAAAGGTAAATTACTTGCTACTCCTATAACATATCAAAGTATACTGATAATTTAAAACAAATTATTCACAAGGTATAATAATTAAGTT
The DNA here is from genome assembly GCA_029007595.1 of Solanum commersonii. NCBI lineage: Eukaryota > Viridiplantae > Streptophyta > Magnoliopsida > Solanales > Solanaceae > Solanum > Solanum commersonii. The sequence goes on along the minus strand of JAJTWQ010000023.1, from coordinate 5,761,455 downwards.
AATTAAATCCAAGTAATTAAGGAAATATATTCATCATCAAGAAATTAAAGTAGTAAAACATTCTTCTATAATATTATAATTCTTCTTCAAATAAAATAAGTCTCTCATGAGTTACATCTGATTTCGTCAAAAAGTCCAATTCCTTGATATTACATATTTTTATTAAATTTTCTAAAAATATATCACTAACTTTTTCTACCCCTTTTTTCTTGGGGGACAATTATAAATGTCTAATTAATTTTGACCACAACATTATTTTAATCATGTCCAAAGTGGTTCCCAAGCTCCATATAAATTGTTGTCTTCCAAAAACATGCTAGTATTATCATTATTATTTTCATAATCATTAATATGATCTGAAGATAATAATGAGCTGCTGCTGCTATTTTCTGATACTTCCATGCAAACTAAGGCCAATAAATTTGAATTTTGACACTTTAAATTCAAGATTTCTGCTTGTGCTTTTGCAAATTCTGCTTGGAGTTCACTTATTTGTTTTTGTAATTGACAAATTGCACCGGCACAGCCATAAACTGGATCTCTTATTCTTGCATTTGCTTCATACACCATACTATTCACCGCGTCCACTCTTTGTTCCTCTGGAAGCTCCTGAAATTATTTAGACGATATATAATGTTACATATTGTAGCAGGTTATGTTGCCTGTCTTATTATAACTATCACCATTTATGTAACGTATAATACAATAAACAAAATATTGAATTTATAATGAGGGACGAAAATTAATGTCAAGCCACATTTTTTTTTTCATGTTTGAAGTTTTGCTAGGGTCTAAAGATTGAACTTAAAAAAGAAGGTACAATTAATAAAGGGAAAGTTTGAAAAAAATATAAATTTAGGGGACTAAGAAGTCGCACTACACCTAAAATTAAGTCAAAGAAAACAAAATGAACAACTAAAAGTAAGCATTATTTGCTAAAAAAAAATTGGCCTAACATCCAAGACCACTAACTAATAACAAGAAATTAATATTTAGTTGTATATATCTATGTTCACATATCTTTAACAACACATAATAAATATTAAAAGTGATCAACTTTTATAGATCTTGACCACGTGTATAAATTTTTATAGTGCTATGACTTGTCTGTTATAACATGTTAAAATACACTAACAATAAAAATAGGTAATTAATTATGTATTGAATATGAAAACAGATGAATGAATATGAATGTAAAATAAGATCTAGTATACCAATCAAAACGTACAAAAATAAGACAAATTACCTGCAATAATTTGATTATGTTGCTAGCACCAAAGACTCTATGAGCAATGGTGAACTTAAGAGGGTCAGTGGGAGGAAAATAAGGTGCCAAAACACATTTCTCAATACATCTCCTACGAAGGATTTTACAAGCAGCACATGGAGAAAGAACAATATTCATTGGAGGAGTTGATAATAATATGCTACTTTTAGGTGACAATCCACTTGTTGGAGTGGTAGAAATAGTACTAGCAAATGTTGATGATGATGAATTCATTGAAGAAATTGTTGTTGTGGTTTTGTGATCACTACATTCCATGGTTGTTGGTTGGGGGGGGGGGGGGGGGGTGAGAATAGGAAGTAGTGAAATATTGTTGTGTGTGTATGTTTGAAGTCTAAAATGAAAACTATGGTGTGATTTAAGAGTTTGGTGTGTTAACAATATATATAGGAGGGACAGACAACACCTCGGGCCGGCCGGGCTGGCCCACATGGACTATTTTGGGTTTTTGAATATTTTTGGAAAAAATAATTTTTATATATTGATAATGTAGATTTTTTTTTTATTTGTAAGTTATCTTAAAGATAAGTTTAGGTAAATGTTTGTAGAATTTTGAAAGGCCGGTTATACGGTATAACAGGTTAAAATAAATAAAATTTATATTGTTAATGTATGTATAAGTTAACGGAATATGGTTAGTGAGTATTTATGCAGCTAACATTAATTTATTTGGGATTGAAGTATGATTATTGTTGTAATTTATATAAGCTAAGTTAGTTTTAAAATAAATATAATTGAGAAGAGTTTATTTAATTTTTGTGTATTTTTAAAAAATTATTATCTAGTTAAGTTGACCTATATGCTATACTAATATATTAATTTTCATATAAATTTTGATATATAGTAACTCGAAAAATAAAATGATAACCTATTATAGCTGATTAAATTACACTGATAATGCAGATTTATTATAATATAATAAAGATGTGTTTGGGTGGTGACTGTTTTATGGAATTTTGGAATTGTTCCAAAGAAAGACTTTTTAGAAAAAAGTATAATTGAACATTTTTCTTTCCCAAAAGTAAATTTTAGACAAGTTTGTGTGACCAAACACTTAAAAAATATTTTGAGGAATAATGACCTCATCCTATGCCATTGGGTGACGTATTTTTAAATAAAAAACACTAAACTTCTAACAATCATTTTGAACTATGAAACATGGATAATGGTTAAAATTAGGACAAATAACTTAATCTTATCCTAATAAGATTGTTAGAAGCACTAATTAAGGAGTAAAAGACTGCAATGTTTTTGAACGACTAATTAATGCAACTTTGAAGAATGGATATGACAAAAACGTATTCATGCTCTTATCTAACGCTAATGGCTCGTTTAGTTGGGAATAAATTATTTGAGGATAATTGATCTTAGTTATTCCATCATGTATATGAGATAACTTATTCCATCATTATAACAAAAATGATGGGATAACTAATACAATGACTACTTAATTAAATACCTCCAATCAAACATGGGATAAAATAGTCCTACATTTTATCCTGAAATTATTATACCTTATACCTCACACCAAATTAGCTTTGAATATATTATTGGTGAATGCAAATCAAGTATATATCTTGTAAATAAACTTTATATATACAAGAGCCTATGTCGGTATGAATTTAATAAATGTTATTTCTTTTATTTCAATTTATATGATACGAATATAATTTGATAAGTCATTCAATTTTTTATATGATTTTTGAATATTTTAAGTTGTTAATTATTGTGATTTATAGTACTTTTTATGTTATTTCATAATAGTATATATTACATCCTTTGTCCTATTTTTGTGGTATCAATAGAATTTCGAAAGTCAACCGAATTTGTTCATATGTTTTTTAAATATTTCAAGTTGTTAATTATTATAATTTATAATAATATTTATATAAAAATATATAATATACTTAAAAATTAAAATAAATAATTTAAAATGAAAAAAATACATAATAAATAATCAAATTATCATTATCTAGAAAGCAGACATGTTCATAACCACTTGCTTCCTAGACCTTGTTAAATACTAATATATTTACTAGTTTATTATAGTCAAACGATAAAATATGTATTAATTTTATTTTTTTATTATTAAATTTAAGTTTATTAATTTATTATAAACACTAGGAGTAAATTTATTAAGATCGAATTGATCAAACTCTCAACCGTAGTCTAAAAAGTGGATCGTCTAAATGTCAAAATGCTAAAAAGTGATGGATATCATTTAGTATAAAAATTTCTATTATTGTATAAACCAACTTTGATTATTTTACTTCAAGGCTCAAGCCTAACTATATTTGATTTAATTATGTATTTCTCTTGGTTCTTTCTCTTAAAAATAAAATAATTAATTATTACCTAATATTTGATCATGTTGTATATTTTAGTGTTGATTTAAGTCAACAAAAGTATTCTTCAAAGTCTTAAGCTGAATGCACACTGACAATTTTCAATAACCACCCCCACCCCTCACCCAACCCTAATGAACCTAAAAAAGAATAGTCAATTTTTTTATTTTTGGATATTTTAGCCCCAAAAAAATAATTCAATATATTTGTACATCCTAAATAAGTCAATATATTTATATTTTAAATACATTTTTCGTCTTCTTTAAAACAACAAAATTCATACTAATAACATAGATGGTTTCATGAATTACGTGTTAGACAATCCTTTTTTTTAAAGAAATATATTATTAATAAAATTAATCACTAAATACTCTATGTAGTATTTCTGTTAATCTTCGTAGAGCTCTCTATTGCACTAAATTTAGTGATGATATTTAACAAAAAAATATTTTATCATATCCCTTTCATCTATAAAATAGATCTACAAATTAAATTAAAAGTAGTTTACCAAATTTTAGTCATTTTTTTTGTTGTAGATATCAGATAAGAGTGGCAAAATCAATCTAAATCCGCTCAATCTATTCAATCATTTCTATTGTTTGGGTATGCCATGTTGGTTGAGTTAAGAAATATTTCAAGTTAAGAAATATTTCGTTACAACACTTGTATTGCATGCATGATAAAAGTCTTTTCTACCTCATGACAATTAATTTGATCCACTCAAATTTAATTCGATCCGCTCATTTGCTACATGACTCTTAATTAGCTCTACGCTTTATTCCTATTTATGGATATTCCACTTTTTTCCTCCTAATTTCGAGAATGTCATGACAGGACATCCCAAATTCCTTGATTAGTGCTAAGTAATCACTAATACAAAAATGTAATGTAATGATTTGCATGACCAATAAATATTTCATTTAATCCAAAAGTGCATTTGGAATTAACTTAAAATAAACTGATTTTTTTTCCATTTTTAATTAAAAGATATTAAAGTTAAAACGGTAAAACTATTTAAAAAAATAAAATAACATAATATGAAATATGTTATTTTACCATTCTGACCAAATTCTGACAAATTTTCTGGTGAAAAGAATTTTTCCTTTATTTACTTAGATAATCAGAACTTTATAAAAAGCTATTAAAGAATGCCACGTCGTCAATAATTTTATTCCGGTGCCGACTTTTAAGTAAGGAATTATGACTATTCATATATAGCCATAACTAATAAAACATTTTACATTTCTAGCTACCATTTACTAACTATACTGATTTGGCCATTTTCTGAAAATGACTTAAATATTTCTAAATAAGAAAAAATAATATATATATATATATATATATATATTACAAAAGGTCTTCATGTAGTTAAAGACTGTTGAGGCTCGTGCTTAACGAGTCTAGTGACCTTTTTTTTTTCTTGCAAAATGATCTTTCAAACACACGCGCTAGGGATTCATTCCGTAGAAAAAATTACACAATATATATATATAAAGTAAATTTATGTAGGATTCTTAGTTGTTATTAATAACTATTTTGAAATAAAACTAAATTAGAGCATATTAAATATCAAGTTAGATTTTAAAAATCTTGAAATATATGTAGTTTGTGGCTTCGCCTTATATTAACCAATTTTTTTGAGTCGAGTTTTTCTTATTAGGAGAATAATTTAGTTGGGGCTTCGGGCACCGAGTGGAAAATAAAAAAAAATGTTAGTGTCACAACCTAGATCGTCGTGAGTGACACCCATACTGACCATCTGGTGGGAGAATTGATGACTAACCCAAACTTAACTCATCAACTATTTTAAGCTGCAACTTATAATGTAAAACACTAAGGAAACAATTTAAGCAAACAATTGCAAAATTTAACCCCCTAGAATTTGAAAATCATAGTACCAAAATTCTAAATCGTCAAGAATGGGGAAGCAACCCCAAAAACTAGAAAACATAAATCTAATAATCTAAAAATTTCTATGTCCAGAAAGATGGACAAAGAAGTGAAGAAGAATCCATGATAGCACGGAAGAGTAGCTCACCCTTGGATTTGAATATCAAGTGTCCCTTAACTGAGGTCTCGTATCAGCCGCCTGAATATATCCTATACTAAAAAAATGTATAGTATCAATACACAACCACCGTGTACGGATAGGATCATACGGTCGGTTCCCAAACATCAATATAACTAAGTAACTACAAAACATTAATACAAGCTAACACACACACACGCACACAAGCGCGCACATTTACGTAGACACACACTCACTCTCGAGGACACACAACAACCTCAATAAGGTATCCTGAAGTAATGGTGTGGCTGCGTACTCTGGAGGAACCTGGTCTCTCCTACATCAATTTTTAGCTAGAGAGAGACATCTTTGCCAGACCTCTCAAGGGTGCCACTCCATGGGCACGACCTCTGCTCGTAGCTCGGGTTCTACCTCTACCTCTATCTGGGGTCTCAAAAACTAACTCGAGTACTAGCTTCCCTCCTTTACCGCCAATAGAAGATATACTCCTCGCTATCTGCCAAATGAATATGCGACAACTCAATACTAGCTAAGGTAACCACACACGATAAGAATGAATGAATAAAATGGAAGTTTTCTAACCATTTTCATAGCCTCTCGAAGATGAACAACAAATATCTTTGCATCGATCCTCGAGACTCTACTTGACTTAACTTGTACACTTATGAGGCCTATGAACTTGGGGCTCTAATACCATTTGTCCCGATCCAAAAATTGGCATGATGATACTTGTCGTACCCCACCACGATAAGTCAACCTAAAACCCAATGGAAAAGATAAATGCAGAAGCAAAACAGATTAAAAGACTAACATAATGCAACAACGCTGATAACACAACATAACTCAAATATAACCCCCCAAAACCTAGTAGTCACATGTACAAGTGTCACACCCTGAGCCTACACCTTGGACCTGGCCAACACTCGAAAACCATTGTTGATTTCCAAGCGAACCCTTGACCCGGCTGACTACTTAGTAGAAGACTGATTCAAGGAAATTGAAACTTTAAAATAGAATTTAAATTCAAAAGTTTCAAAACTTCTCAAAGCTCAAACTATCTCAAATAGTATACTCAAAACTGTCTGAAAATAATACTCCCTCTGTTTCAAAAAGATTGATCTGGTTTGACTTGGCACAAAGTTTAAGAAATTAAAGAAGACTTTTGAATCTTGTGGTCCTAAATTAAAGTTATGTCAAATGTACAAAATTGCCCTTAATCTTGTGGTCTTAAACATGCCACGTGGAAAACAAAAAGTAAAATGTTACCAAAAAAGGAAAGAGGTCATTTTTTTGAAACTGACTAAAAAGGAAAGGAGGTCATTCTTTGTGAAACGGAGGGAGTAATAGTTTGTCAAAATAGTTCAAAGGAAATACTGACAAAAACTTAACACTAACTATCTATGAAGTCTTTATAGTTCAACATGGATGTTAGGACAAGAGTCACAACACTTCAAAATTACTAAACTGAAGGACAAGAGTGGAGTCCTCTGTAATGCAAGGAAGGCTCACCAAAGCTAGAAAGAACTAAAAAGTGCTCTCAACGAAGCGTAAACACCTATATTTGCATCATAGAAAGCTGCAAGTTGAATGACATCAGTACATTGAGTGTACGAATATGTAATATGAATGAATAAACAAATAACTGAACTGAATGATTGAAAGCAACTCAACTAAATCAATTCATGAATATGAAGTGAAAACCAATTAAGCTTTATAATAAGATATGCAATAAAATCAATATGAAAATGATATACTTTACTGTGTGGGGAGTTTCTCTAACCAACAATCATTACTATGAGCCTAGCAATGATACAATATTTCGCCCATGTTGCAAGGGTCATCCTTTACCTTGCCGAGGTATAGGATACTAATGTAACTATGGATCCTTCTAATGGGCCTTCTCAGAGGTAGTGAGGAGTCACACGATAAATTGGTGAGATCTTATCTTACGTGCTACATAATTTTATGGGACTTGAGTTAAAAATAGGCTCTTATCCAATTTGGTGCTCGATACTACTCCAAAAATATTCAATATCCATTATGCTTAATCACCCTTTACAAAAAAAGAGACTATTACTTTAATTTACTTTTCACTTTGCTTTTCTGAAGTACTTTTCAGAAACATCAATTATACTCTTTCTCTTTCTCAACTGTCAAATAGTACATATGAAACCATTTGATTATTCCTTTATAGACTCTATTCAAAACTTGCATTTAAAACGTTTACTTATGGAATTATCTTTCAAGTCTAAGATCAATATATAAGAACTAACACTCTTTATACTTTTCTGAAAATAATCCTATCCTTTTCAATATAAAAAGGATACATTTGGAACTTTAAGTTCCCTTAAACTCTTTTTCAAAACAATGCTTTAAAACTTTTCTCTCTCAACGCTCTCTACGACCCTAAGCCCCCAAAACCCTAAAAGCAACGAACGATGGCCAATACGGCCGGCGGGCAGCCACCTTCAGTGGCTGTGGTACCGTCGGGTGATGGAGAATCCCTTCGTCTAGAAGGGAAACGCAGTTATGTGGACGTAGTTCATGCACAAAAGGTGCAACATGTTTCGGTTCCGGTGAAGCCTATCACGTACTTGCATGGGGAACCGAGAGTAATATGGGATGAGGAAGAAGTGTTGCAGATGATAGTGAATGAGCAACTTTAATTTGTAGTCATAGGAAAATTCTCTTACGGATCACCTCATATACATGAATTAAGAAGATTGATTCCACTACAATGCGAGCTTAAAGGCGATGCGAATATAGGGCTTTTGAACAATAGATACATTCTGATTAGGGCATCACGCATGGAAGATTATGTACATCTCTTGTCGAAGCCAATTTTTTACATTGCTCATAAAAACTGGAATTATCCGATGAGAACATTGAAGTGGGACCCCATGTTTGATCCGGCATCAGAGACTACCATTGCAGTGGCGTGGATCTCGCTTCCATCACTACCGCCAAACTTTTTTGGTAAAGAAGCCATATTCTCTCTTACGACAGTAGTTGGCAAACCCTTACAGGTGGATATGGCCACCACCAATAAGACTAGGCCCAGTTGTGCAAGAGTCAAAGTGGAAGTTGACATGTTAAAGGAATTACCAAAAAGAATTAATGTAGGCATCAAGAAGAAGACGGGGGAGGTGATTTCCAAGTGGATACACATTAAGTATGATTATTTACCCAAATATTGTTGCACTTGTAAGTTGCAAGGCCACAATGAGGACGATTGTTATGTGCTTCATCCGGAGCTGTTTGATGGTGACAAGAAAAAACAAGAGGATAAGAAGGTTAGTAATGACAAAGTGGAGAACAAGACTAAGGAGGGGGACCAAAAGTCAAAAAAAGAGGAGGTGGTGCAGAATGGTAAGGGGGCGAATGATATGGTCAAAGGCAAAAAAGAGGTGATCACTCGGTGGGATCCCAGGCCCAAGATAGATCAGGTGGATACATCCAACAAATTTCAAACACTAGAGGGACAGAAGGAGGTTGATGCTAATCCTAAGACTAACAATGTGATAGCACAGACTCCTGAGCAGGTTCAGCAGAAAAACTCCAAGAAAATCAACATTAAGAAATGGGTTGAAGAGAACTTTGTCAATGAATTGAGGGACGAAACGCATAAAATCCCAGAGAAGGACAACGAGGTAGAGAAAACAGACAGTGAAACTCCAAACAAATTGGTTCAGGTCAGTAATCAACATACCCAGGGGAGCCCAGTGGTAGAGAAGGTAAACACGGATGCCAGCATTGCTCACACGGGTGGTGATGTTCACTCGACAGCACAGAAGCAAGTCAACACCCTAAATGGTAGTGTCATTGAGGTAGACAAAGATGGGGAAGAAGTGCAATCGCAAAATAAGGGAGTAGCCCCGGACACAGCTAAGGAAGAACTGGTTCAGGCCATTGCGACTCAGGAGGGCCAGCAAGTCATCACGACAAACAGCAAAAATGGGAGAGATGATGAAGAGGGGATAGAAGAGGATATGCGTCCTAATATTAAAGATGTTGCCAAGAGTAGGGACCTATCACCACGGAGTGTTAGGGACTTGAATAAAGAGAAAAGGAACGGCAGGCCTGCTAACTCAAGGAATAGTCAAATACAAACAAGGAGCATGTCAGCACGACCAACTGGTAGTAAATGATGATGCACAACGTTATGTTTTGGAATATTAGATCGGTACATTCTCAAAATGCTTTTGAGAAAGTAATTGATCTAAGGAGAAGACATCATTACTCATTTATAGCCCTCTGTGAACCTTTTAGGGGGCCTCAAGAAATAGATTTCTATAGAAGAAGGATTAGGATGGCGAATGCTATAGTGAATTGCTCAGGAAAGATTTGGTTGTTCTGGATGGATGTTTGGGATGGGGAAATTATTTCAGACACAATTCAACAAATAACTATCAAATTCACGCACAATGTTACAAAGCAACATGCTTTGATAACAACAGTTTATGCCAGGTGTAGTGCTCTAGAAAGGCTTGAATTATGGGAGGACATTAGGTGGATTGCAAATGCTTGCTCTGTTCCTTGGGTGGTTGGTGGGGACTTTAATGTGGTTCTTAATGATTCTGAGAAGCTTGGGGGTCTGCCAGTATGTCAGATGAAAACAACAGACTTTGCTCACTGCATTAGTGATTCGGGTCTCATTGAATTCCCATTCTCTGGAAGCTTATATACGTGGTGGAATGGTAGGACTGGAGAAGATAGTATTTTTGAGAGATTAGACAGGGTGTTGGGCAATGAGGCCTTCTGGTCTGAATGTAACAATAGTGAAGTGACATACCTTATCAGGGATGGGTCTGATCATGCTCCCCTGCATGTTGTCTGTAAATCAGAACATCCCAGGATCAAGAAGCCATTCAGGTTTCTTAATTTTTGGTGCAATCATCACTCCTTTTTGGATGTGGTCAGGAAGACCTGGGAGGAGACTGTGGAGGGGACGCCATTCAAGATTTTACATGAAAAGCTTAAAAAAGTGAAGAATGCATTGGGGTTGTGGAGTAAATCAACCTATGGCAATATTTTTCAGAAGGTGGCAACTCTGGAGGATGTTGTTAAAGTTAAAGAATTGCAATTAGAGCTGGACCCCTCAGAGGAAAATAGGGCAGAAATGAGAAGGGTGGCTACAAATTTGAGAAAATATCAGAAATATGAAGAAGACTTGTGGAAGCAGAAGGCTAATTTGCATTGGTTCAAGGAAGGGGACAGGAATACAAAAATTTTCCATGCTTATATTAATGGAAGAAGGAAGAGACTGAGATTACAAAACATATAAGATGACAGGGGGAGGGTTCTATCAATAGATCTGGAAATAGGGGATGAAGCAGAAAGAATCTTCAGAAAATAGTTTATGGATGACAGTTCATGCCTCAATTTTGAGGACTTGCAATGTATCCCAACTATTCTGAACGAGGAGGACAAAGAAGTTGTGGAAAGATGGCCTAATGAAGCTGAAATTAGAGCTGTTGTTTTTTATCTCAATAAGGATAGTGCTAGTGGGGTGGATGGTTTTTCAGGGGCTTTCTTCTAGAGCTGCTGGGAAATAGTAAAACTGGAGGTTATACAAGCTGTTATGAGTTTCTTCTGTGGCGCTGAGCTACCAAAGTTCATTACTCATACAACTCTTGTGCTTATCCCAAAGAAAAAGGTAGTAAGATCCTTGGGAGACCTTAGACCTATTAGTTTGAGTACTTTTATGAATAAGGTCATCTCTAAGGTGCTGCAAGGTAGATTGGATAAGGTGTTGGATGAGATTATTTCCTCTAATCAGACTGGGTTTATAAAGGGGAGGAGCATCTCAGAAAATGTGTTGTTGGCTCAGGAGATAGTAAGAGATATCAACAAAAGGGCCAAACATGTTAATGTGGTGGTGAAGTTGGATATGGCTAAGGCATATGATAGGGTCTCATGGATATTCCTTACCAAGGTCATGAGGAAGTTTGGCTTTGGAGAAAGAATAATTGATATGGTTTGGAGAGTTCTCTCTAATAATTAGTATTCTCTGCTCATTAATAGGCAATCACAGGGCTTTTTCCCTCCACTAGGGGGGTCAAGTAAGGGGATCCTCTCTCCCCTATTCTCTTTATTATTGGGGCAGATGTACTATCCAGATCTCTAAACATGTTGAATGGGGAAGCTAACTTCATTGGTTATGGACTGCCTAGATGGAGTGAGAGAATTAATCATCTGTCTTATGCAGATGATACAATTCTCTTTTGTTCTGCTAATAAGAGGTCAGTCAAGAGGATGATGCAAGTGCTAAGGAATTATGAGAAATGTTCAGGTCAGTTGGTAAATTTAAACAAAAGCTTTTTCTACATTCATGATAAGGTCCCTGTATCAGTGGGTCAAAAGCTAAAGAAGTGGACTGGAATTGGACAAGGAACTTTTCCTTTCACTTACTTAGGCTGCCCAATATTCTATGAAAGAAAGAAGGAGTATTTTGAGGGTCTAATGAAGAAAGTGACTACCAGGATACACTCATGGAAGGGTAAGTTGCTCTCAACTGGGGGAAAGTACATTTTGGTAAAACATGTGTTACAGTCTCTTCCAATCTATCAGTTTTCCACCATATTGTTGATGCCCTATTTGCAAAACTATGGTGGAATTTTCGGACTGCTATTGGGTCATTATGGGCCACTTACATGTGGAATAAATACTGTAAAACATTACACCCAGTAATTGCCACTGGGATTGGAGCTTCACATGTATGGAGGAAAATGATTAAAGTAAGAGAAGTGATAGAACATAATTTATGGTGGCAACTAAGGGATGGCACCTCCAGCTTTTGGTTTGATAACTGGACCAAGCTGGGGGCCTTGTACTTTATTGAGCCAATCAGTTTCTCAGAAGAGAAAATGGAGGTTCAAGACTTTGTGACAAACGGACTATGGGATAGGCAGAAGTTGGAGAATTGCTTAACTGATCCAGAGATAGTGGATCACATATGTGAGAAGGTGAAGACACCCAGGTTAGAAGACAATCCTGATAGACCTTGGTGGATGAGCAGCAACTCAGGGGATTTCACAGTCAAATCAGCCTGGGACCTGGTGAGGGACAGAAAGAAAAAAAATGAGATGCACAAGGTTTTGTGGACTAAGGGGTTGCCATTCAAGATTAATTTCTTTTTCTGGAAAGCTTGGAAGGGTAGGATTGCTACGGAGGACAACCTAATGAGGATAGGATTTCCTTTGGCCCCTCAATGTCAATGTTGTGCAGGGGGACTGCAGGAAACAATGAAACATTTCTTCTTCACAGCTCCTGTAGCCAAAATGCTATGGACTTATTTTGCTAAATGTGCTGGTATTAGAGTTCAAGGGAGTACTCATCATTCCATGATTAGGGAATAGTGGAGTAGGGATGTATCTCAGAGACTGCAGCAAATATACAATGGAATGCCTGCTCTAATTTGTTGGGAACTATGGAAGAGAAGAAATAACAGAAGACATAGGGGGGGGGGGGGACACTAGCATGACTACTATGATACATAACATCCAGGCCAATGTACATTACATGGTTGGAACTTTGTATCTGAAAATGAGGCTGATGCATTTACTCTGGGATGAAGTTATCAGAGTCTTAGGGGACTTTAAACCAACTATTTATCACTTGATTGTGATATGGTCACCCCCACCTATGGGACATCAGAAGTGTAACACAGATGGAGCCAGTAGGGGCAATCCGGGCCCTAGTTCATATGGTTTCTGTGTGAGAGATCATAAAGGTGACTTGTGCTATGCACAAGCTAGGTCGATTGGGCACACAACTAACATTCAAGTAGAAGCAGTAGCAATTTTAAAGGCCCTCAGATACTGGGAAGCAGAAAAGCATGTAACAAAGATTTTGGAAACAGATTCTTTAGTCGTGCTTAACATTATACAAAAAAGTTGGAGGATTCTGTGGGAGATTGTGGAAATAGTTGAGGAAATACAACACCACATACAACAACAGCAGGTTCACATTCAACATATATATAGAGAAGGCAATCAATTAGCGGACTTCATGGCAAATCAGGCAATTACTGAGAATGTAACCCTAATATATACAAATTTTCAGCAGATTCCAAAAAGGGCCAAGCAGATAGTAAACATCGACAAAGCGCAAATACCTAGTATCAGGCTTCGTACTAGACCTATCAGGTTGCAGATCCACACAACGAATACATAGCCAGGTGTTGTTAATATTTACATTTGGGGGAATATGTTAGCAAAAAGATACAGTACAAAAATGGGGCATAAGGGCAACGGGTCAGGAGCAGGACAACAACTAAGGAAAATGTTCAACCTAAAACTGCAAGTTGAAGGTAAAGTTCCACCCACCGTCAAGTTGAGAGGACAGTCCAAGCATTTGTAAAAGGAAAGGATCAGTCATGAAGAAATGAACGAGAAGGTAAAGGGACAAACAACACTTACCTGGGATAAGCTGAAACCAAAGAGAAGGTCCACAAGCAAGGTCAGGAAGAGAACCAACAGGAAAATGCTGAGCAGCTGCCGGCGACGCCATGGAACCATCGAGAGGAAAGACGAAAGGAATTCTCAAGAAGTGCTCCCCTTTTTTTAATAACTTTCTTTCTAATTAAGCTTCATATTGTTTATTTGGTGCAGACAATGCATAGACGTTTGATTGATTGGTGTAATTAATAAAATGGTGGGACCCACCGAAAAATTTAATTAAAAAAAAAAACTTTTCTCTTAAACTCGCTTTAGTTTCCAAAATCAATGTAAGAAAAATTACTAGCTCAAAATATTTTTAATAAAGTTCAATATATAGGGTTCATGTGGAACTACAAGCATGAACAATAATTAAAGAAGTTCAATGCATAAAGTATCATAATCTCATAGTATAGGGATCTCATAAAAGTGAAGACAAAACCCTAGTTTCAACTTCCTACTGACTGAATTGAGATGTAGGGTGTGAGGATGAACTAGTCCAGTACTATGAATAGCCTTACATACCTGGAAGCACAAAGCTCTTAAAGAGGTTTGAAGAAAAACTTGACTGGAAGACTTGAAACCCTAGCTTTTGTCTTTCTTGCAGTTTTCTTGGATATGAAGGGTGGAGAAGAACCATGGATTGAAAACCTTAGGATTATTTAAGATAATCTTGAACTTGGAGCCTTTAGATCTTGAGAAATTGGAGAAATCCCTTTCTTGGAGTTCTTGATCTTTGGAAGAATGAAAATTGGAGATTTTGAGAATTGGCATACATATAATGATGTTATTAAGTTATAAGATGGATTTAGGGAAGTTAATTTAGGGTAAATAGTCAATAATACACTTCTAGGAACATAATAAAACCATAAAAATTAAACAAAATGACCTTTTAATAAATTCCACCGGCCAAATTGGTGATCTGGCGATTTTCTCGCCAAAAATACTTAGCAGATTGCCCATTGGACTTTAGATTTCCCAAATGGATAGAAGCTTAAGATTTTTGGGAAAATTCAGTGAGCTAATTTGGCATTTCTCCAACCACTTCAGTGGATCACTAATTGAGCAGGTGAGTTCACCTAATTTCCCTGCCCGGGTAAAACAATCATAACTCTTTACTCCAAACTTAGAATAAGGCAACTTGGTGACATTGGAAAGAAGACTCAAATACGTTTATTTTTTACAGGACACCTAATTCATTATATACTGATATATATGAGTGTTTGAAGTTGATCTTTATATGAACTCACGCAAGAACTTAGCTGGTAGGAATGCTTTGAACATGGCTTGGTGTTTGAGGTCCCTTATGATTCTAGATCACTTTAGATACTATTGATACACTTGGTAAAGGAATTTATAACACATGAGCAAGTAGGACATCACCCGGTTCAAGATCAAATACTTACGATGAACGATTTAGATTTTTAAGAGTAGAATTGCGAGGTGTTTTATAATGATTTGGGTCTTAGCTTAGAAATTTTTGGGGAGTTACAACAAGCCTCTAAGTATTACAATAGATTCAAAGAAGTGCAAGTGTGAGTGTATTTTTTTCTACAATAGAACAAAAACCTAATAAAAGAGTAAGAGGTGTATGTTGCGATGACAAATAACTACTTCACAAACTCTCCACAATAAGCCTCGGTTGTATAAGAGAAGAATGAGTAATCATATGAATTGGGATCGTAACATATACAAGTGTAGAAGCAAGGGAGTGAGTACCAAATAACATAGTACTCAGAAAGTTAACGACTAACTCAAGGCAAATAAATACATAATACAGGTACTCCCTACACTCCAACCGAACCTCCGAAACTACAACCTGCACAAAACCAACCAACCTAACAGTTCACAATTATATAGCACATAAGACGTATAACAACACTTCAACGTGTACAAGTGACCTACACAAAAGTTCATATTTATCAACCACAAGTTCCATAACAAGCACTCACAAAGTTCACAAATTGTAATAATGTGCAATGCAATGTAATGAAATGAGATGTAAAGTGAAATATAGTGATGCATATTTGTCCTAATGATACACATTTGCTGAGACTCGGGCCGAAACCTATGCGGGACTCACAAGTTCCATAAATCCCCCGGATTCATTCCCCTTCGTCATAACCATCAATCACCGAAACCATTTTCCAACGATATTTTCAGAACCATTTTCTATCGGCATCATCAGAATCATTTTCCATTGGCATAATCATCATAATAGATCTCATCATAGAGTTTCAGAACCAATGCAAATATGCATGTTCACAAAAGTAATGAGAAGATGACAATTTCCATATCAATACCCAATCCGTATCAACACAATCATGATACATCATCGATAATAAATTAATATGACCATTCAAATCATCCACAACACATCACACATCCATCTACCATCAAATTGCCTTTTTATTCCACTTTTTCACTATTAGAATCATTCAATATGAACATATGACCACAAATATCAAACCCTTCACTATTCCCACTTTCTCCCCAACACACATAATAAAGAACACAAGATTCTATATGCTTAAGAAAGGATCAAAAAGTCTACTTGCCTCAAACACATCATCAAGAAACCTAGTACTTGAGCTTTCCCTTTTTGTTGGGACTCCAAATCAACACTGTCGAAACTCACGACCCAAAGTATACCCTAGGTGTAATATGACATATAGAACCCCGAGAGAACCTACACAAACCATTTCACAGACATCATATAAAATGATTAAAATAAAGAATTTAAAAGATAGCATTTCATCTATCAAAAAGTTTGACAAAGTGGAAGTCTAACATAAGTCTCAAAGCCATCTAATACATCATAAGGAAAGTGATTGGAACGTAAACCATACACCACATACAAGGTCTGAAAATGAAAATGACATAAAACTATAAGGTGTCTTGATTCTCGAAACATGAGGACTCACTAATCACTTGAAGCACCCAATAGATGTCTAGCCACGAGTGCGTGAGGTAGGACCATCAGACCCTATGTTCATCAGATAATGTAGGCAAAAATATACATTAGTACATGAAATATACTAAGTATGGAAAACTATGCATAAAATAGATATGATAACATAAATAAATTTAAATATGTTGATATGATCATATTGAGACAATCAAAAGCTTTAAAGAAGAAGGGACATGAGAATCATAAAATATGGTCAAATGCATTAACATAAGGACTTATGAAAAACTTTGAAGAAAAAACAAGCATTTTGTGGGATATTAGCTTTAACCGACAATAAGACCATGAGAGCTATATCATGGAATCCAGTATATCCCTCATACTGAAAGAAGGAGATCTACTTACCAAGGTAGAATCCATGTAGCACCTCAAAAAATTCTAAGCTAAGGCATGATTCATGCTTTATTTGCATGTAAAATCGTATTGGGTGATTTTTAAATTGCTCATATATGAAAAGGTCAATTATTTAGTGTTGGAATGGATTTGGATATGACTCAATGTCACACGAACCCCGCTAGCACAAAGTTAAGTTGAAAGCTTACCTACCGATTAAGTTTTGACATAAGAATCTACTTAGATCAACTTCAAATAATCATATCTACCAACTTATAATAAATTAGGTGGCCTATAACCTACTAGATTGAAGGTCTTTGAGTCTTCTTTCCAACTCCATCAAATTTGCCTCATTTCAAATTTGGAGTAAAAAGTTATGATCATTTTTACCAGAGACTATCATATTAGAGTTGCCTAAAGTCAGTACCTACGACTCCTATCAATGAGCCGTCAGAATTTTGACGATCCGTACTATCAAGTCATAGGAAAAGTACTAGGAGTCAGATTTTGGGGTCCAATTCCTACGGATCCATTATACGGGTCGTAGTTTGGACCCGTAGAATGGACTTTAGAGCTCAAAAATTGTATAAAGTCTATCGATTGGACCTACAATCCGTAGAAACTTATACGGCTCGTAGATTGGATCCATAGAAAAAAAAATTATCCTTAAAGTTTAATATAAATTTCACAGATGGGATCTACGGTTCGTAGAATAAACCAGGAACCATGGATGGACCCATAGAATGTTTTTGTTAGTTTTTAAGAAGGGTAGTTTAGTCATTTCCCTCCCCTTCTAAGCATAAACCACAAACCTTTTTCATCTAATGAAGGGTCTAAACAGTGTTAAAATATTATTTTATGTTCTTTAACACTTCAAAGACTTAGAAAAAGGATTCAAGAGGAAAATCGCTAGGGTTTTCTAGTGTTCTTCGAATTTCAGGGATTTCGCCAAGAACTTTGTTCTTCCAAAGTAAGTAAGGCTATCATAGTGATAGAATCAGTTCATCTTACTCCCTACATTTACTTTATATCAGTAAGAATAATCTAGGTTACATCCTTAGTTTTGATAATTCTTAAGATG
This sequence comes from Solanum commersonii, assembly GCA_029007595.1. Taxonomy (NCBI): domain Eukaryota; kingdom Viridiplantae; phylum Streptophyta; class Magnoliopsida; order Solanales; family Solanaceae; genus Solanum; species Solanum commersonii. The sequence continues at coordinate 5,742,976 of JAJTWQ010000023.1, read as the reverse complement.
AGTTTCGTTGATGGGTTCTGAATTCTATTTCTTAATTATTGAGTTGCTATATCTTGCATTGAGATTCTTGAGTTAATTGTTCATGTCTATTTTTCACCATGAACCCTAGTATTGAGTTATAATTGAGCATTTCTTGAGTTATTATTGAGAATCTTTTAACCAAACAATTGTGTTAAACTGATTTTCTGAGAAAGTTAAGAAGAATTTTGAATAGAGTTTAAAGAGAGAGTTTTGAGTAAAGTCTAAGGAAACTAATAGATTCCCAAATGTATTACTTTTACATTAATAAGGAGATTTTTTTTTCATAAAGAGTTCAAAGATACTTTAGAGCATTTACCTCTTTTAGGAGGATAATTTGAGCACTAACCTCAAATTGAGAAAGAGTATATTTTATACATTTAAGCAAGACTAAGTTATTTATTTGGAGTAGTATTGAGCACCAATATAGGGATGAGTTCAGAAAACTCAAAATTTTCGTAAACCATGTAGCCAACATGAGTAAATCATCGTACTTTTTAGACGATCCTTATTTATTTCAAGCAAAGGTTTAGTGGATCCACATGGTTGAGGTGTCCTATATATCGGCAATGTATAGGACATTTTTGGCAGCGTGGGCAAAATGTTGTATCATCATGTTGTTTATAGTGATGGTTGTCAATTAGAGAGTCTCCTTAATAGTTTAAAGAGTATTTTATTGTATTTTCTTATACATCCTTGAGTTAGTGTTTTTTTTACTTGTAAAGCTTGAATTTAAACATTGTATCTTTTACTTATGCTTTGAGTTGAGTTGAGATGAGTAGTTCTTTTGCCTTATCAATTCAGTAATTTATTCATGTAGCTTTATTACATACTTGTACATTCGATGTACTGATGTCAGTCGACCTGCATCTTTTTATGATGCAGATACATGTGTTCAAGAACATAAACAGACACTTCGTTGAGATCACTTTTGTCACGACCCAAAATCACAAGTCGTGATGGTACCTATGTTCCCAACCGATAGGCAAGCCAACCAAATAAGTTTACCAATTCAACTTAAACGTGAAAAGGTAAGTAGCAAACTAATATCTAACCTACTAAGTCTTCAAAATAAATGCGGAAATTAGAAATACCACCCCAAGATTTAGTGTCATAAGTACAAGAGCTTCTACAATATGATACAAGTCCAAATTAATATGAAAATCTAAACATAAGAAATATCCTATCAGAATACCAAAATAACCTAATAAATAGAGGTAGATGAAGGTGTGGGCCGTAGAATATCCCAAGCAGCGCACCACAACTCCAAAATAATCCGAACTCAGATTCAAAGCTCCAAGAGATGTGCTCAAATTTGAAATCCAATCTGTACCACAAAAGAGTGCAGCAAGTGTAGTATGAGTACGAAATCACGTGTACCCAGTATATCTCATATACCGACAGCGAAGAAGTAGTGACATGAGTATATAAGAAAATAATCCCTTAGTTTTTCAAGTTCATATCATACTTATCAACCAAGCTTTCATCAATAGGGATAATCAAATGTCTCATATTTTCCAAACACCAATAAAACATATAATCAAGCCATAATGAAGGATGTAATGAGATGCAATGCAATGCGACACTATGAAATGATATGTCTGAAATGCCCAGTACTCTCTCAATCGTATGTACATGATACTCCTCGGAAATACATCGAGAGTTCATGACCCATGGAGGACTCGCAAGGTCCATATACCGACATGGACGATCTCCACGTGTTTGTGCAGACGATCTCAACGCACTATCATAAAATCAAATAATCTCCAACACGGATGATCTCCACGTGTCCAAATTGTAATCATAACTCGATCTCAACACGGACGATCTCCACATGTTAGACCTTTACTCATACTCAATCTCATGTCAATGCATGTGCATAATATGATATCAATCAAAGGGGATGATGCAACGTCTCAATAAATCAAATGTTGCTATGACATATAATCACCTCAATTATGACAATTATACGGGTTTAATAAAGAAACACAGCCACACACAAGAAATCAAATCATTAAATACATCAGTTAATGTCCATATGCTTTGGCATTCTCAAATTACAATATATCATATTATAGTAATAAACTTTCCCTTTAATCACACCAGTACTCGTACCAATGCCCGTCACACCATTGGTACGAGACCCCCATCATTTGCCCTTACCCATTGTCTATTCCAGTTTTAATCTTTAATTAGAAATTGTCCTTCAACGAAGTCTAGAAAGTCTTAACATACCTCGAATGCCGGACACGTGTCACGAATCCTCAAGATTTTGCTTTTTCCTTTTGTAAAGCTTCAGAATGTTTTCAATCTATCAAATATGCATTTTTGTAAGTAAACGAGTCCGTATACACCCATATTGCTATACATTTATCCAATACCCAAAAACTCATCTAAATGTATATAATCAAGTTCTAAAATCTCAAGCCTGGAGTTAAGTCTTAATTCCTCCAAATAACATAACTTTTACCTATATTTAATAACTTGATTTACTATTTCGAAACTTGTATCCAATCTAAAGATCATGAAAATAAAATCCAAAACAAGTAAAACAGCTACCCTATCTGTAACTTACACCCTGGAAAGAAACGAAAAGTAGAAAAAATAACATAAGGTTGTCACCCAGCTGTACATTAATTTCCCAATACTTTGGATTTATCCAATCATCAATCTACCCTTATCTAACATTAAGCCTTGAAATTAATCTCCACTAATGATTGTCTCCTACCCTAATAAGTACAAAAAAATTGCAGCCATTAAGAGCCCATCCCTACATTCCTTATCACCAACCATATACCTATTATTCCCACCCATTGTAACAATCAACATATATATGCATTACATAAAGCACAACTCGCCAGAAAAGAAAAACTTTACCTGAAGTATGCGGTTTCTTTTCCCTCGTACACGTTTTCCACAATTTGTTATTTGTGTTAGGTCAATTACCCCTTTAACTTAATTCAATATATGGGCCAAGTGGTAGAGAATATTAAATTAATTACGGACTTGGCCCATTACTTTTAACTAAATTAATTACTTAATAAATATCCGTTAATTAAATAATCGTAGTTATCAAATAGCTTAAAAAATTATATTTAAAATTTTAAGAAAAGAGTCAAAATAGTACTAGTATTCAAAAAAACCTAACGGGTCATTACAACTTTGCTCTCCAATTAGCTTTTGGTGAGCCTCCTTGCATTTCGGAGGACTCCATTTTTCTTTTCTGTTTAGTTATTTTAGGGTGTTTTGGGTCTTGTCTCGCTATCCATGTTGGACTATAGAGGTTTCATAGATACATAGAGTTGAGGAGTCTATCAGTACTTTCTTTTTCTTTGAGATGATTTGCAAACTATTATTATTGCATTGAGTATATTTCAAACAGTAAGAGTTGAGCATTTCACAATCTTGATGACTTACTTCTATTTTAAGACTTTAAATGCTTGAGCCAGTCTTCCGCCAAATAGTCATTCAGGCCAAGGGTTCGCTTGGGGACCAACAATGGTTCTCAAGTGTCGGCCATATCAAGGGTGTTTTTTGGCTCTGTACATATCATCATTTGCTAAAGTGAATCCACTATCTAGGTCATTTAAGACAATTCTATGAGGGCACATAGTTTGGGACTAGAGGTTGCTACTAGAGACTATCCCATTTCAGCCTCCACCTCAAATCCCTCTCTGTGCTAAGTCTAAATCCTAAACATAATAGATAAAATCAAATATCATTATAACATAGGAAAGGCAAAGATCAATACCAATCCACAACTTTCAAGATCAAAACATAGAATAACTCCTTAAACATAATTCAACATAGTTGAGAAAACCTTTCACCAATGTGAATCCATATGTGAGAAATACCTTTCACAATCATGATCATAATAACATGTGAGAAAACCTTTCATAGTAGCATTAATACTTTCCTTTCAAAGCTTCATCAATTCATTTATAATAACTTCATGAAAACATGCATATCTTCATAAATCCATAATTCATAGGTTCATGAGTTCATTATAGGTCCATAGTTGAAAATCATAATTTAGGTATGGTTCAACAAAATTTCAACTAAATATCATGTATTAAAATTGAATCAAGCATTAGGGTACTGAATTAACACTAATCAAACACAATTGAATGAAACTCATTGATTGAATTGAAACCCTAACTTAAAAATATTGAAATTGAATTGGAAAATGTGGAAATCTTAGGGACTCCATTGAGGAATGGACTTCATGGGTTAATACCCACATATCCTGCTATTCAAAGTCCAAGAAATATGGTGAATGTGGAGACTTGAATAGAACCCTACCCTTTTTTTTCTTCCCTAGGTTGAGAGAAATTTAGGGAGGATGAATTCAGTGTGGGTAATTTGGGGCTTAAAATATTTATATAGGGCTTAGGGTAGAAGGAAATACGACTTAGTATTGGGTTAAAACAATCAGGAAATGACCCAAAAACCCTAAAACAATAACTGCCAGAATTGACCTATGGTTCTAACCTATGGACCGTATGACTTTCTGCGGTCCATACTGGTCAACCGTAGACCAAGTATTGGGACCATGAAATCACCTATCTTTTGACTGAATACTTCTACGGTTCGTAGGTCTTTCTATGGTCCATAGAAACCAACCATAGAAATCAACTTTGACCCCCAAAATTTTACTAAGTCTAGGACTCACGTACGAGACCTATCTACGGGTCGTACAAAGAATGACAGACCGTCCTGGTGAACTGTAAAAAGGTACTGAGACTTGATTTTAGAAAATTATTTTTCCTTTCCTACGGTTGCCAGGTAGAAGTTTCTACGGTCCGTAATGAGATCCATAAAACCAGACTTCACTCCAAAAACTTCTTCTCTTCCTTTTCCAACTTCATGGGTGTTACAAACACAATCTAATCAAATAGGGAATCACAATAATAATTTGAAACTAACAAGACCCATATCAATAATTTTGGAAAATGGAGTGAAATTGACCTAAAAACCCATTTTCAAAAACAAGGATTAAATCATTAAATTTGAATAAAATCACGTTATCCAAAGAATTTGGAACTGAATTGTGAAAACCTCATAAAAACCCAAGTTGAAATCATTCCCCAATCACCATTTATTTCAAAACCTTGAGTTTCTGAAAAATCCCCTAACTTTGAAATTCAAACCCGATAACTTGGTGATACCTGGGAAATAAAGATTTAGGGTCACAAATATTTGTCTAAAATATTTATCATGAAAATCCCATTTGAAATCGCCTCCAAAGATTTCTCAAAGCTCAAAAATGATGAAATGGAGTTGAAACCCCAATTTTAAAAAACACATATTGTTTAGGCAATAATCGCTCATCACGATCGCAACTCAAGACCACATGATTGCGATGAGTAATTTAGTCAACTCACTTATTTTGACCATCCTTATTGCAGCTGGGCCTTACACGATCAAGATGACTTAGGGAATTAACCCTACGCGATCATAATAAGCCTTACGTGATCATGACGCTCAACAAAATAACTTTATGCAATCACGAGAGATAGTCTCACGATTGCGATGAAAAAATTACTATGCACCAGAACACATCAAACCAACAACTCACATAAGACACAAATCACAGAATGGATCCTTGGGATTTGTTTGGATCCCCGAGCACACACCAAATATGCTACCCAACCAATTTCAACATTCCAAACTCAATGAAACCATCGAAACACGGGTCCGAGGTCTCCCTGACATAAAATCCATGACAACTTTAATAAACTAGCTTAACATTAAAAAAAATGCCAAGTTGCCCTTGAAACCTCTGAAAATTCAACATATACCGCACCTAGACGTAAAATTATCCTCTGAATCCAATGGAATCATTAGAAATCCGATTTGAGTGTTTGAATTCTGAATGTTGACCAAAGTCAAATAGTAGTTTAAACTTACTTAAACTTCCAATGCAAGATAAGCCTGTTTACAAGGTCGGGTCGGGTCAGCCCAGCCCATTAAGAATTATGTTACCGAGTTTCGAACTGAGCTGAATTACTACAAAAGGAACCCCAATTACCAACAAAAAAATTCATTGGTAAATTGATCAAATTGGTTGGCAAATTGAGTTACCAACCAAATGCCAACTTATATTAATTTGTTGCTAAAAGGGTCGTCGGTAAATATTACCAACTGATTTTAATTTGTTGGTAAACTTACCAACCAAAAATCAGTTGGTAAACACCCAAAGATGTTACAAAATTTTGAAACATGACCCTAAAATTTCCGTTGGTAAATTCACCAACTAATTTTTGGTCAGTATATAGTTAGTTCCTTTACTAATGAATTGAAAAGGAGTTGGTAAATTTTTTTCTTCACAATTTTGGTAATTATAGTAACAAATGTCTGATAGTAAACTTTTTCAGATACATTGGTAATTGGTTGGCAATTTTAGTAACAGAAAATTTATGTTGGTAATTTACCAATAAATTTTAAATATTTTTTTTTTTGGTTTCCCATCCGATATTCGGTACCCACATTGCAGGCCGACTAAATCCGGATTCACGTCGGGAAGTCCCACATTGGGGGGGTAAAGAACTCCCTAACAAATGCGACTTTGTACCCAAGGGAAATCGAACCCGAGACCTCTTGGTTAGGGATGAAGGAGTACTTACCACTCCACCACAACCCTTGTTGGTAATAAATTTTAAATACGTTAATATGATTATTTGTTTTTCTAATAAATTTACTAATTGATTGTTAGTTTGTTGGTAATATATCATTCAAGTTCAATGTTAGGTAAGTAATTGATTGATAATATGTTCAAAATATTATTAACTAAATGATTATTCAATAGTAAAATATTTATTAATTTATTGCATTTAAAAATCTAGGAGCACGAATATAAATCCAAAAATATTAATATCAATTTTTATAAATCATATTTGAATGAAACAATGCAAAATCTATGATAACAAGTTAAATTAATCTCAATATGACACATATCATTATATCAAATTTTTTAATCTGAGCACGTTTACCAAAAATATTGACCAAATCTAAATTTTGGCCAAAACTTAAAAGTTAAAATGCCTAACAGCACAAACTGAAAATGGAAGCCTCAAAACCTGAACCAACCATCCTATTAGATATAAAAATGACCTTCCGAAGCTAATCACGCTGACATAATTCTCATCAGAGCAGGTTTACAAAAAATGTTAAGCAAAGTCAAATTTTGGCCAAAAGTTAAAAGTTAAAATGCCTAACGGTACAAACTGAATATGAAAACCTCAAAATCCAAGCCAACCATCCTATAAGACGAAAAAGGACCTTTCAGAGCTAACCGCGCTAACGAAATTCAAATTTGAGCATGTTTACCACAAAAATTGACCTAATTCAAATTTTAGCCAAAAGTTAAAAGTTAAAACACTTAACGACATAAACTGAAAATAAAAGTCTCAAAACCCAAACCAACCATCCTATGAGACCAAAACTGAACTTATATGGCTAATCGTAGTGATTTTTTTTTAATTTGAGCATGATTACCAAAAAATATTGACCAAAGTGAAATTTTGGTCAAAACTTAAAAGTTAAAATGCCTAACGGCACAAACTAAAAATGGAAGCCTCAAAACCCAAATGCTCTATCTTATTACATAAAAAATGACCTTCCACATCTAACTGATCTAACGAAATCCTCATTTGAGTACGTTTATCAAATATATTGATCGAAGTTAAATTTTGGCCAAAATTTATAAGTTAAAACACCTAACGACACACACTAAAAATGAAAGCCTTAAACCTGAACCAACCATCCTATTAGATAACAAATGACCTTTCGAGTTAATTACACTGACAGAATTCTCATCTGAGCACGTTCACAAAAATATTGACCAAAGTCAAATTTTGGCCAGAACATAAGATTTAAAACACCTAACGGCACAAACAAAAAACGGAAGCCTCAAAACTTGAACCAACCTTCCTGTTAGATAAAAATTGACCTTTCGAAGCTAATGACACTAACTGAGTTCTAATCTGAGCACGTTTACCAAAAATATTGACCAAAATCAAGTTTTGGCTAAAATTTAAAAGTTAAAATGCCTAACGACACAAACTGAATATGAAATCCTCAACACTAGACACTGATTTACCAAAATATTTAACTTCAATTGGTAAATTTACCAACTATTCAAATATAAGTTAGTAATTAATAATTTATCAATAAATTTTATCACAGTTGTTAATAGTTACTATTTAACTAAACATTCATATGTAATATTACCAACTAATAATTAATATGTTGGTAAATTTTATCAATGGATTAATGATCGGTTGGTATATTACCAACTATTTTAACGATGTTAGTAATTTACTAACTACAATCTTTGTTCGTTGACAAAATTTCCAACTAATTGGATATTGGTTGGCAAGTTTACCAACAAATTACATTTCGTTACTAATTTACCAACACATTTATATTTGGTTGGTAAATTTAGCAACACAATCTTGCCGTTGGTAAATGTTTGTTTAGTAATTCATTGGTAATATGTTAATTAATTATATAAATAATTTTTTTGCCATATTTACCAATCGATATATACTTCTTTGGTAATATTACCAACATAAGGTGTGCGTTAGTAATATTTCAATTGGTAATCCATTGATAGAATGTTGCTAAATTTGGCCCCATTTTTTCCCGTCGTATTTACCAACTAAAATACGTAGTTAGTAAGATTTTGGTTGGTAATCTCTTAGAATTTCGTTGTTAAGTTTTAAATATAATTTTGTTAGAAATATGTTGGTAATTTGTTAGTAGAATACTAACCAACTTAATTTGTTAGTAAAATCTGTTGGCAATTTGGGATTTTTTTGTAGTTGGTTCCTCTATTAATGGGCCAGGCTAGTCCCATGCGGAACAGTGAACATGTTGGAAAAAATCCTGCCCGTACCCGGTAAAGATATTTTGGCCGGGCCGGGCCTGATGGGCCAGGTTGTGCCATTTTTTTTTTGTTTTTTATCTTTCGGTTTATTAATTATTAATTCAAAAGTTTGAGTCAATAATCAATATAGTGTATTATTATCTATTTAATTTTTTAATAATTATAACTATTTATGACAATATACTATCTAAATAATATAATAGTTACATTATATTATATATGTACTTATATTATAACTAAATATACTTATAATGTATACCAAATACAAAAAGGAATACACGCTATATCGTATATACTATCTACTATAGTATAATACTTATAATGTATACTAAATATACTACTTAATATAATGTAATACTTACATTATATTATATATATACTTCTAATATATACTAAATATACACACAATATACTATCTATTATATTAGAATACTTACATTATACTATATATATATATATATATATATACACACACTTTTAATGTAAAAATGAATATCTTATTCGATTTCATTCAGGAAAATGGAGCGATGCTCAGAAAAAATATGCAACGGTAGCTCATGAAATGTTAACTATCGTTAAGTGCGTTTTAAAATTTCAAGATGATTTATATAATCAAAATTTTTTGATAAAAACTGATGCTCAATCAGTTAAGTATATGTTTGATAAAGATTTTAAACATGACGCGTCTAAGTTAATTTTTGCTAGGTGGCAGGCACAATTGGCCCCTTTTGATTTCGAAATTCATTATAAAAAGGGAAGTGATAATTTCCTCCCAGACTTCTTATCAAGAGAATATCTTTCTTCTGATGGGTTTTCTTGAATTCTTTCCTGATAAAGATTTGGTGACGATTTTGAAGGCAATTCCTCTGAATAGAGATTTAAAGGAACTTATATTATGGAAAATTATAGATGGAATGGTGATAGATATCGTCAATAATTACATGATTGAACAAGAGCTTTATGAAAGATTTTATTGTGATGAAGTTTATAACCTATTGAATGATTAAAAATATAACCTCTTGAATGATTAAAACTAAATGCTATGTTTGCAGGATGGATCCTCCTTGGATAACCAAGGCTAGAGGAAAAGGCAGTTATACTCGCGGAAGGGGAAGATCATCCCCAAGTTCATCAAGATCATGATACGGATCTTCATCATCTAGTACTCCAATTATACAAAGGGGAGGAATGAGTTTATATAACTTAAACTTTAGAGCACAAGAAAAAGCTTCATCAATACATCTGGAAGATATTCCAGAAAGTGATCCATTATATGCTAAAATACATGAGTTTCTAACTCAAAAGCAAGGTGATTCTTTTGCTTCAATCGCCAAAGAAGAAGTTGATGATATCAAAACATATGAAAAGGTAGAAAAAAGAGAAATGATATTTCTCTTAGAAAACTCTGACATACAGAGAAGAGAAGAACCTTGGAAGATATTCCAGAGGTATTTAGTTAATGGGCTTTATTTTCCGGGTGAGTCATACAAAACTCGAAAATATTATGAGACTCTGCTGATAAGCACAGGTGTTGAATTTCAACATTTTTCAGGATATAATACAAGTGAGAATGTTTATAACTTCTCTAAAATGATTATAAAACACGTCATTCATATTGAAGATTGGGGTATTTCCTCAATGACTGAAAGACAATTCAGTCTAAACAAAGTCATGGTAAGCTTTACCGATTGGGATTATATTCAAGCCTTTAATAAAGTTCTCTGTTATAATAATGAGAGGCATAAACATACTTAGTTTATAAAAGTATGTGCCAAAATATTTGCTAATCCTATACCAAATTGGTTTTTAAACTGGTAGTAATACCATGGGCCAACAATAAAAATATTGCCCGAACCATTTCTCAAGTTATACAAAGAATGGATCAAGGTTTCCCCAGATCTCAACAAGTTATATCATCAAGAACATATTTGTTATTTTCAACAGATTGAACATATATATTTTTTTTTATAGAATTCTCTGTTCCATGGATTCATAAATGGGTTTCGGAGGTAGATTTCACTGAGGAACAAATCCCTTGCCTATACAGAACTTATTATAATAATTTTTAGGGACAAGCTGATGAAGAAAGATCCTCAAACAAAGTCTATATACGGATAAGAACTGCTGGATCTAATAACGAAAACCATACAGGATTATAAATCGATTCCTAATAAAGGAATTATGATTGATGACTCAACCTCCGTAAAACATATGACAAGAAAAATTTCTAATCATGATGAAGGAGAACAAAATGAAATGATTATGAATTATCTAGAATAAGTAAAGAAGAAGATTCTTCTAAATATAAGTCATTACGCAAAATCAGATTCGTTAATGCGTAGTGAAACAAGTGAAGATATGCACAAAGCCCAACCATATGAAGAAGAAAGTCCAGTGGATGCACTGAAGAAAGCCGAAGATTTTTTGGTAAAATTAAAGGACAAGATATAAAAAATGAAGTGTAAAGCTTATACGCGTCGGTAGTGGGCCCACACTACTGTAGCAATACTGTTCACCAACAGTAGATACACTGTTACTAGGACCCAGATAGCGGCCCATTATCTTGTACAAAGATGCTTTCATTTTTCTATAAATAGGCTTGGTTTTCTTTAATTGAGAGTAGGTTTTAGAAACCCCCTCTCCTTCTTTCTACTTTCTCTCTCCCCACTTGTAAAATATTTTCAAGTATTGTAAGCTTACCGGACTTTGGCCGGAGGAATAAAGAGTGGTGTTTAATATAAGGTATTTCCTTTTATTTTTAGCTTTAAATTATTATCTCTGAGTTAAGCCGTGACTATGTCCGGCTAAAAAATTATATCTATGCCGGATAACTAGCTTCTCTTTTATATAAGCCATGAACGGATCTAAGCTTTATTTAAATATAGAAGAATTTAAGTATGACTTCTCGACTTGGTTCTGAGATTGAGGTATAGTCGGATCTAGTACTACTTTTATTGGCTTAGTCTGATGAGCCGTGGTTTTTAGCCCGAAATTGAGTTTGATAAGTAGGGCGCTTGATACCCAGTTAGAACTATCAGACACATGGGTTCAATAAAAGTATGTATTAGCTTCTTGACATGCCCTTTGCTTGGGTAAAATAATTAAACCATGCAGTTTAAGAAACTATGTTAAAATTCTTGTGTATTTCGATTCTTATGTAGTTGGACTACCTCTAAGGATATTAACTTGCTTGATCTATGACTGGGAGGACCACTGCCAGGTCAGTGATCCTGTATCGTTGGTGTATATATATATATACTGAATATACTACTTAATATATAATATTTTCAAGTATTTGTTTGAGTAAATAAGATACTAAACAATGAAATTTTTTTTCATTACCAGGTCGGTGCACCGGTGGGCCGCGTACCGGTCCCTTACCAGGTCGGACTTACCGGCTTGAGGATAAATAATATCTGGACCGGCCCACCCCATTATTATAAGGGGCCAGTTGCCGGTCCGGGCCTTACCAGTCTTGGGCCGCTATCGGGTCAGTCTTAATGGGCCGGAACCGGACAGGTTGGCTCAATTGACAGGCTTAATGCAAGGGCTCTTATGTATGACATACCTCCGAAGCTGATGAAAGAGACGGAATTCCATTTCGAGACTCAAGACTTCGGTTGTTATTGAAAACCACTCATAACAATTTTGAACCTTCCAAAACTCAAAACTTTAGAAAACTTCAACTTTTCAATTAAATTTCAAACCAACTTCGAAAACTAATCAAACATGACTTGGGGAAACTATCTGAAGGGGTAAAATGATAATTTTTAATGAAAATTTCAAAAATGATCATCCGGGTCATTACCCTTATCCTCAAGGAATATAAACAAAATCATATAGACTTATACTTCATTCTTTTACCTAGAAAGAAAAAAAAAAACTTGACTTGACACGAATGCTAAATCATAAAAAGCCAAAGTTTATGACACGACAATCTTTAAGCTCACATATCATTCATACAATCTATGCCTTATCATGAAAAATATTTGACAATAACAATCGCTTCTGCTAGCTTAATGTCACAACTCATGAAAAGAGGATCCCCACGCATATAGTATAAACAAAACTTGGGGACTTTAGATTCAGAATCAAGCACTTACTCTCAGGAAGATGTCTACATGCGCACCTCGTAATATCATAGGTTTGCCCATTATGTATTTCTCTGCTAATTCATACATACCCGGTTTCAAATCAATTAGGACTTCTGGGGTACTAGAATGAAAAGGGGAAGAAAAACAATCAACACTCTCATATTATGTACTTTATGACTCTACATATTATGTTGACCAACTTATTAGGAAAAAATATTAATGTGGTTTAAATCTAAGTAGTGTCCACAAAATATGGTCATAAAGTTATCACTAACGTATTTGTTTACTCATTTCCCTTATCAAATGTTTTCTAATTAAAAAGTATATTATGATACAAGGATGTACATAATTAAATATTGAAATAAAGGAACATTTTAAATATTGGGTAGGAATATTGAAATATAAATTTTGAGAGTATTTGAATATGCGTAAAATATTTAATTTAATGGCTAATTTTTTATAAACACAGATATTTGTTAAATCTTAACTGGTGATATATGTATGACTATAGATGTTATGACTCTTGTAGAAGACATTATTATGTTCTCCAATTTTGAACAATCCACAAATAGTAAAAAAATTATGTTGCTTTCCAATATATTTGAAATCTTGCTTAAATATGTGTATGTTAATGTTTGATACTCACCAACCTGTCACTTGATTTATATATATATATATATATATATATAAAGTTGAATATATAAAAAGTGACGTGACATATCTTTATAACAATCACTCATTGAATTCTCTTAATTATGTTTAATTTATATTCTTAATGTATTTTTCTTTCAATAAAGACCAATAAAATTTCACGTTCTTCCCTATTTAATTCACCATAAATGAGTCAATAATAAATAAGTATGATAATGGAGAACTAAAAAGACATTTGGGGAGTTATATAATCGATACAATTGAACAAGTTAATTAACTTAAAATCCTTGTCAGTCATGCATTTAATCAAAAATAATAATTTGTAGTTCGAACTTTTCTTCATGAAGAAGGTGACATATGATATGGTAAGGATATGTGAGCTATGAAAATTTATGATAACATATGGTCTTCCACTCCTTCATCTACTTGTATAAGTTCACATTAATTGGATAAAAAAAAAAAAAATTGTCAAAGAGACAAAAATAAGTCATAAGTTAGAAATTCTAATTTATAACTTAGATTCATAAGCCAAAAACTAGAAGCACATCCAAACATGCTCTTAGAAAGATGAAAAAGTATTCTATATAGTAGATGAGCTATGTATTATTTGAACTTTTCAAAGGTTACTTCAGTTGAATATAAAAATTTAAAGTTGTTTCTCTACATGTTACTTCTTTAGAAAAAGAAAATGGTGATACATGATTTTTGTTCTGCAAAATAATTTTGGGTGAGATAGAATTATCATTTTCTTTAGTTGCAAAAAGTGAAAAAATAGTTTTGTTATATATTGTGCTTGAAATACATAAAATAAGTATTAAATGAACAATTATAAAAGAGTAATAAAAGATTTTATGTTATAAAGATAAAAAAAGTGATTCTCTTACTGCTTAATAGAAGCTTATATTTAGATTCTTGAATTTTTAAAAATAAGCTAACATAAATAATTTTTTTTCCACAAATGATAGAAATATTTATAATTACTAACAGTAAATAATATTTCCATATAAAATATATAATTATTAAAGTGGAAGAGAAAAGTTAAGTAGGTATTTAGAATAATTATAATGGAGGTTGAATAGTTAAGTTGGTATATTTGGAAAAACTATCACACTGAAAAATGAAAAGTCAAGTACTATATTTTGAGAATTTGTGCTACCTAAAATAAGGTAATACAAAAAATATTGTTCAAAATTATATTAATTATTAAAATAATATTTATTAGTAGAAGCATATTTACATATACTTATATATATAAAATAATATCATTTTGTGATTTTTCAATTAACTAAATTTAAGCAGTATTCTAAAATATGACTTGACATCTCTCTTTGGTAACTATTCTTTTATTTTTTGGATAACTTTATGTCCAACTATTCTATTTTTCTTCTTCTTTTTATTCTTTTCTCTCATTTTATTCGTTTTTTTTTTTGTTTTTTTTTTTCTTCAAAACTCACACCTTTTCATCTTCATAATTTCTACTCTTAATTCTTATTAGTAATAGCTATAACTTCCAAGTTTAATACATTGTAACCCCCTGTTACTTCATATTCAACTTTATGACATCTTAAAACTATATCAAAATAATATTTTTATTCAAATATATTTGTTTTGAACTTAGTTATCCTTTACTTTATTTTTGCAATAGCTATTGACAAAGACTATTATGTGATTAATTTTGTTTCTAAAGAGGATGCAATATAAGACACATAAAAGAGAAAGTTTGATTTGAAAACTTCGTATGAAATTATAAGAGCAAGTACATTAACAAAGGTTAGCATCAAGAGTAATTTTCGAGAAACATTAAAGTGCGTTTGAGGATGCATTTTGATGGCGGGAGATAATTAAAATTATAATGAAATTATTTTTAGTGTTTAATATAAAACATAAATCCCTAAAAGATATAAGAAAAAATTAATTAACAGAATTCATTTTTAACATTTTGCAAAAAACTAGTAAAAAGTTAAAAGACTAACTTGATTATTTTAAAATACAATGCTAATTGTTACCATCTTCTTGGAGGAATTGAATAAGAAAAGATGGAACAGAATATATGAAAAGAGAGAAAAAAGTAGGAAAATGGAAGAACCAAAAAATAATGTTGGAATGGAAACAATGTAAAGTAGAATTATACGAGAGAAAATTTAAGGGAGAAATTGATAGGAAAACAGATTAAAAAAAGGGTAGATAATAAAAAAAAGTTAATCAAAAGGAAAAAGGAAAATTTTAAGTTTGTCAAAAAATTAATGTTGCGGATGTTATAATTTTTTTAAAGAGAGAGTAAGACAAAAGTGTTTATGAGATTCATCTATTAAATATATAAATTAATTATTTAGTTTTAAACTTATTAAAATGAATAGAAGGAAATCAAATTTTATTGAATTTTTTTCTTTCTGTACTAAATTTAGAATGAACCAATTTGGAAAGAGCCAAATTAATTTTTCTTTGGTAAGTTACGCTAAGTTATGAGTTTGGGTCAACTTCAAACGACCATAGGATGAGTTAGGTGGCCCATAAGATATCAAATGAAAGGTCTTGGAATCCTCTTTCCAACGCCACCACGTTTATTAAATTTCGAGCTCGTATGAGAAAGATATGCCGATTTGAAGTCAGACTGTCCAGTTAAGGAAAGTTACCCGGATTTAAGAGGGGAATTTTAATCTGTTCCTCACCCTATCATCTTTAAACGAATTTTGGTTTAGGCTAAAAATTTATTCTACTAATCCAAACTACGGTCGGTAGAAGTTCCTATGGCCTGTAGAATGGTTCTCTAGGAATTAGACCCAAAAAATTGACTTCTCTAATGTCTTCTACCAATTGATAGTATGGGTCATCGAAAAGTCTACGGTCCCTAGAAGCAATTAGTAGGAATTGACTCAAGAAACTGTGATGTGACATTCTCCGATAAAATAGCCATAATTTTTTACTCCGAACTCGAAATGAGGCAAACTTGGTGGCATTGGAAAGGGGACTCGTAGAACTTCAATTGAATATGTCATAGGTCACCTAATTAATTTTGTGCTGAGAGATATGGTTGTTTAAAGTTTAATCAAGTATAATCTTATGTCAAAACTTAATCGGTAAGGAAGCTTTCAAATCAACTCTGTGCTAGGGGTTTCTTGTGACCTTAATTCCTATCCAAAACCATTTCCACACTAAAGAATTGACCTTTACACCTATGATCAATATAAAAATAACCTGATACAACCTTACATGTAAATTAAGAATGGTTCGGGCTTTAGCTTAGAAATTTTCTAGGTGTTACACCAACTTTTGATGTTAAAATCCATAAATGATTAAAGGAAATTGCAGTTTTAGGGTCACAAAGGCTTACCCAAATGGCTTAGCCCAAGAAATATTTTCAAAATTTTCCTACAAGGATTTTACAAAGCTAAAAAAATATAAAATTGGGGTAAAACCCCAAAATGACAGGCCAAAATCCCTCTTAGATGTCTTAAGGATTCCTTTAAGAGAACCCCACTTAAAGTGGGGGGCGGGGGTCTCACTTCTGTAAACCAGGCTCTGCTTAAGTGATCACCACTAAAGCAACCCTTGGCTAACTTAAGCTAGCCCTACTAAAGTTCGCCCTTCGCTTTAGAGATCAAGCCTTGGCTTAAGTGAAGGTCGCTTAAGCAGAAGGCCTATTACAAATGCGAAGGGTATATAACTCATGGACCAGATTAATCAGCCAAATCTCAAAGCATCGAAAGGTCCATCAGGATTCATTCAAAATCTTGTATATACAAATCATATTTGAAAATCAACTATACTTGACGTTCTATATAAAATTGGATCATCGAAACACAAATCTGAGTTCGATTCGAGGACAATATTAGGAGGGGTAATGTCACGCCCCGATCCTACACCCTGGGCGGGACTGACACTCGAGAACCATTGCTGGCCCAAGCGAACCCCTTGCTTGGCTTACTTACTCAGCGGAAGACTTAAACTCAACAAAAAAAAAGTTTATATGATAAACTAAAATGTTATAAAAGAACATTCAACTTGCCATTAAGGCAAACTCAAGTCTCAACATGGAATAATGACAATGAAAAGACTAAAGAACTAACATTTGACTGTTTATAAAACCTCTAAAATAACTGAGATGGATGTCGGGATAGGACCCCCGATCATCCTAACAATGAAATATTGAAAAGAACTAAAAGCAATAAAGGAGTCCTTCGGAATGCAAGGAGGCTCACTACTGACTCTGAAGTTCTCAACGGGATCAACGGTACGCCGGGTGTCGATCCTAGTTACCTGCGTCTGTATCATAATACGATGCAGGCAAACTAGCATCAGTACATTGAATGTACGAGTATGCGAGTTGGAATGCTAAAACAACAAATGCTTGAAAAGAATCTGAAAGGAACTGAAGAACTTACCTGGCTCAACTCAACTCAACATAATTGAACTCATTTCAATATAAATCAGTTTAAAACAAGTGCAATATAAAGAAAAGTTGTTTAAAACATGATGTCAACTCTGTGTGTATGCAAAGATACAAATAACTCTGAGATGTATGTAAAAAACAATAAACTGATGTATATAACAATAAAATAACTTCTGTGGGAGTTTCTCTAACCGACAACCATCACGTAAGAGCTATTGTGATGATATAACGATTTCTCTCACGCTGCCAGATCATCTTATACCTTGCCACAAGTATAAGACCTAAACTACTAAGTGGATCCACTAGTCTATGCTAAAAAGCACTAAAGGAATCTTCTAAAAAGTATGACTCTTTTCTACCCATGATGGCTACATGGTTTATGGGGGCTGTGAGTTGTCTGAACTCTCCCCCATATCGGTGCTCAATACTACTCCGAAAAATATAATAATATAAGCTCTTATGTTTAAAAACATACTTCTTCTGTGATTTGAGATTAGTGCTCAAAGGCTATCTTGGAAATCAAAGTTTCCCCTATTGCTTCATTTAGAAAGCGATTACTCTTTTCTGGAAAGTAGCTCGAAGGCTCTTTGGAAATCTCAGTTTCCGTTCTGGGTTAAATGTGAAAGCATTTTAAATCTCTTTGGGAATACTTAGCCCCCATATACTTTTGAATAAATGAAATTAAACTTTACTCTTTACTGAACTCAAAACTTAAGTCTTAAAACAAAGTTAAAACATTTGCAAAAGACTTTTGGAAAACTTTAAGAACTTCTCTAGACTTTGATCTTAACTGCTCTTGACTTGACTCTTAACTTGTCCTCGAATTGAATTATGGATTCAAGGATTTTGATTTGTGATAGGAAGGATCACATGATGTTTAGGAATGATCTTAAATAGCTAAAATGAGAAAAGTCACGAAATCACCGTCTTGGAACAAGTCTGCGATGCGGAGTTGTTTTAAATAATTACTCACGAAATTAAATTTTGAGACAGAAGAGTCCGCGTCCTGACCGCGACGTAGAGCAACTTTTTGCTCACTAGGGGAGCAAATCCGCGATGCGGACTTGCGTGCCAGATCCTGCTCGACTTTTCCTTCTCTATTTTCCAGCCGCAATTCACCTAAACTCGACTATTGTTCTCAAATTCATTTTATATTCCGATACCCAATATGTGTACTCAAGAACCTAACTCAAAACAACTCTAAAACTCAACGTAACGATCTCAGAAACTTCTCAATTCAACTCAATTCAAGAGCAACATACAAATTCAAGAATTCATGTCAAAAATATCTACTTTCAAACTCTTTAAGGACGAATTCTGCTAAACGAAACATGTTTGTCACGTGGGTGAATGAACCCAGCACTATGAAAGACTCACATACCTTGTAAGATGAATTCCTTGGCGAATCCACAACCAAAAATCGATCGTTCTTGGCGAACCTTGATTTTTTCTCTCCTTTCTCCTCTTTTCTCTTTTCTCCTTTTTCCAAGCCCTAGCGTGAATTTCCAATTGACCAAACGGATCTCATTTTGATTTGACCCTTAATTAATTCACTAAAACGAATTAAATTAATTGGGTAGGGAAAAGACTAATCTACCCTTCTAAAATCCGGATTGGACTTTCCTTATTCGAACATCCCAACTTCTGAAGTGGATAACTTACTCATACGAACTTGAAATCGCGCAAAATTGGCAGCGTTGGAAAGATCATTACACGGGATTTTAAACCATATCTGGAATCATACCTAATTCATCCTGAGCTAGGAATTATGGCCGTTTGAAGTTGACCAAAAACTCACTTTAACACCTTTACCCAAATTTCCAGATATTTACATTCTTCCCAAAATAACTATTTCCAGATTTTAAACTTCCTTCTAGTTCTTTCTAGTTACGAGATGTTACAGGTAAAATAACAACTTTACAAAAGTTTCCAAAAATGACCGACCAGGTCAATACAATTAGGTCTCACACATGCACTGCATCACTGGATTTGTTGTTTCAGTCACAAATGTTTTCCTATATCTAGTAGTATGGTGAAATTGTCGCTTCTGACTTAATTTGAAATGTAAGTGAGATGCATCCCCATATTAAGAGTTGCACCACATCTGTTTACCACACCAACCTTTTTCTGCAACCATTCTTCCTCTAGTTGCAATTCAGTAATTTAGTGATGCGGAGCCGCATGTGGACATGTGAAGACATCTACATCACTTTATGACAACAAACTATTTGATCACTTTTAGCTTTGAACCTTTTACTTTGCTTCTACTCGATCACCTGTAAATTATGAAAATATTCTTTTCAAGGCTTAAGCATCATAAATGCCTTCTTTTTCTCTCTGAAAACACAATAGTTTAAGCTTAGAAACTTACAAGTAGGTAAAATACAAACTTATTAAATCACAAAAAACTTAAACTACTTTTTATCCTCAAGGAGTTCGAAACTTCAACATCATACAAACTTAGACTTCACTCTTTTACCTAGCAAGAATTCGACTTGACACGAACTTGCATCATAGAAGCGACACTTTATCAGATGACAACATTTAAGCTCAATTATAATTTATACAGTCTATGTATAATTTTATGAAAAATATTTGACAATGGTAATCATTTCTTTTATTTATCTGTGCCAACTCAGGAAAAGAGGATCCCCGAAATATATAGTATAAATGAAACTAGAGAATTTAAGATTCAGAATCAAACACTCACTCTCAAGAAGATGTCAACATGCACACACGTAGTATCATACACTTGTCCATTATGTATTTATCTGCTAATTCATACATACTCATTTTAACAAATGAAAAGGTGAAGACAAACAGTCACCACTCATGGAAAATGTCAACCAAACCAAAAACAACTATCAATACCAACTTGATGCATTAGACTCTACAGGAATTACAACAACTTAATGAAAATATTAACACTCAATATCATGGATCATTTTAAAATTGACTTAATTTATTTGGATCAAATCAGTCACCTCTTATCAACCAAACTATCCATAGTATCTTACATTGACTTTGTCTCTAGCAAATCATTAATTGCACAAGTCACCCGATTTGACAATATAGATAACTATTGGGAAAGATCTAAGTATAAATAAAACCTAAAAGATATACTATAACACATGAATATACACAACCAAATATAGATATACAAACCAACCATTGTTCAAAATTAATAGTACATGGCCCAACGGGAAAAAATATCACAATATAAACATCCCCATTCGAGTCAAATGAACATCATAAAAAAATATTTCAACAAACTTAAAACATTCACCGACATGTTTCAGTAACCTTAGGATATTTGTAAATCTCAATTTTTATATTAAATTTTGTGTATTATTAACCGTGATAGTTCAATTTTTACCTATTAATATATTATCATCTCCCTTGCCTTATTTTTTAATTTCTTATCTGAATATTTGTGCCTTCCAATTGATAAATAAACACAAAAACTAATATTCCTAATGTAGGGGATACATTTATTTTGTCCAATAGACTTCGAACATAGGAAGAATTTCTCTACTTTACGAAGGGAGAAAAAAAATGAGAAAAATGGAACCAAAATATAAATGTGATGATCCAATTCTATGTTTTGGGAGTGCAAACATCAATTCTAAAAATTAACTTAAAATAGAACTATTGAAGTTTTTAACATATAAAAGCCACAAAATTAATGAATCTTGTACTATCACCATATTTAAAAAAATATATATGAATATTAAATAAGGCAATTAATTAGATTTTTCAAATTAATTATAATATTAGATGTTTTACTAGTTTACACCGGAAAGTTTGAAAATAAAATTTTACCCTATATGTAAATTGCTTTATTAGATTTCGAAGTGTAAGAAGTCATTTTAAAAAATTCTACTAACAACAACAATTTCAATAATAATAATAATAATAAATGAAAAATAAACAAATCAGTATCTAATAAATATTAAAATATTTGACCATCGATTTAATAAGTGAATGAAACTACAAACTTTGAAACAAATCAAGGAATACGACAGAAGGACACTTCAAAGGAGGATGAAGGGAAACTTATTCAGAGAGTCCAATGACACAATTTATATATGAAAAATAGTAAACGACATAAATACTCCATTTGACCATATGTACATAAAAAATAGTACTAATTAAAAATACACATATTGGTCCTTAGAATTTTTTGGTGCGGTTTGGATCTTGCACATTAATATTTAAAAAAAAAACGGATCATCCAATAAAGTCATCACAACATCATCCTTCCAGTTGAGCAACCCAGAAATTGTAGGTCTATCTGGTAAGTCAATAGAAGAATTGTGATTGTTATTCATTGATGTTGATATACCAATTGAAGGGATATCCATAAAGGTTCCATTTGCTGTGTCATTGAAGGAGACACTAGAGAATACATTGGAGGAGCCATCATTAATGAAGGCATCGGAGAATTAATCATTGGTGAAGGCATCAGAGAATCCATCGTTGGTGAAG
Organism: Solanum commersonii; assembly: GCA_029007595.1. Classification (NCBI taxonomy): domain Eukaryota; kingdom Viridiplantae; phylum Streptophyta; class Magnoliopsida; order Solanales; family Solanaceae; genus Solanum; species Solanum commersonii. Next base: position 5,720,445 of record JAJTWQ010000023.1, on the reverse strand, counting down.
GAATCATAGAATCCATTATTGTTGACGGCATTGGATGGGTCAGTTCAGGTGTTTTTCCAACAGCCATGTGTTGTAGCATTGGAGAAAACAATTGTGGAACAATTGGAGGAAACATTTGTGAAAACAATAGATGAGAAGGATCCCTTGGTCCTTCAGAGTTGTTCCTACTGGGTACCATTGGTTCAACAATGGGTTGAGGGGCATTCGATGTAGAACCCTCTCCATTAGCCTCTTTTATTATTAGTTTACGTACTTGTTTGAGATTCTTCTTGAGTACACAACGTAGGTCGTTGAGATAGGAAGGATTCATGTCAACATAAACAGTTTTTCTATCGAACACCTCATACATCTCATTTGTCATTTCTTTGACCCTAGTTTCCTTTCTTACCTTTTGAAGTTGTTCCTCCAACTTCTTGATCCTTCACATGGTGAACTCTTCTCTTGTCACCATGTTTTTAGATCTATTCAATGTTGGCAACTCCTTAAACTTTATAAAAGTATTGCGTACAACATCCTTATTTGGAAATGTATATGGTTCATTTTTGTAAGGGCCATATATGACTGTAGCCACTTCAACATCACAAAGTGTTTTCAGTTCATCAGATTTTTTCAAGAGCCCTTTCATCTTTTATTATATGAGATTTTTCTTTTACTATCATCTTCAATGAAAGCATAGTTCTCTTTGTTTCTAGTCATGGCTAAAGGGGAGGAGAAATGTTTTTGTTTGGATATGATGGTTAAAATGAATTTGTTGTAGTAGTAGTAATAGTAGTAGTAGTGATTTTCTTGCCTAGGATTGACTCCAATTTATAGAGAAAATTTTAATTCTGAATATTTTTAAAAGTTTGAAATAGAGATTATTTTTATTGCTAGCAAGAACTATTTTGGAAAAACACTAAATGAGGGGATATTAGATAAAAGTTAGATAGAGTCATCTTGAAATATATTTATTTATGGCTCTGGTATTATGTTGACTAACTTATTAGGAAAAATATTAATGTGGTTTAAATTTAAGTAGTGTACATAGAAAATGGTCATAAAGTTATCGCAAATGTATTTGTTTACTCATTTTCTTCATTGAGTATTTTTTTAAATAAAAAGTATATTTTGATTCAAGGATGTACATAATTAAATATTGAAGCAAGGGAACATTTATATATTGGTTAGGAATATTGAAATATAAATTTTGATAGTATTTGAATATGCATAAAAATATTCAATTTTATGGTTAATTTTAAAAACACAAATATTTTTTAAATCTTTAATGGTGATGTATGTATGATTGAAAAAGTTACATCGCTTGTCGAAGCACATTATTATTTTCTTTCATTTTGGATAAGCCATATTTAGTTAAAAAATTATGTTGCTTTCAAATATACTTGAAACTAAATCTTGCTTAAATATGTTTTTGTTAATGTCCAATACTCACCAACATGTCGCTCGATTCACATTTATATATTTCTATATTAGTTTTGAGACAAGTCAATCTGAAATAATTGCACAAAACACTTATCAAAATGATGTGTTTACAATAGTGTTAATATTAAACGATATATTTTATTCATTTTAAGAAAAATACTTAATATGAAGAGAAATTATTTTAAGATGACTTACTAAATTTTTATCAAATGAATATGTACATTTACTACTCAGATGAAAAAAACTCCTTTTATAGTCAATATGATAAATATTAATCATATTGGATATATATATATATATATATATATATATATATATATATATGTATATATTTCTTTGATTCGTTTTAACTAATGTCTATCTCTTTATACGGGAGGGAAAGAAAGAGCTTCAATTTTATTGAGTTTATGTCATGTTTAGTTAAATCCGTTTAAATGTAATAATCCATCCTTTAATTTTAAGAAATACCTACGGTAAAATTCCTGAGTCTAAAATTGGGTCTATCTAGTCGAGTAAAGCTGGGATCGGTTCGCCTTGACGGAAAAAATATTTCACTTACATAGGATTATCCAAGAAAGGATTGTCTTGGACCACTATTGCTGTCCCTTGGCTGCTATAGCTCTATTTGTCCTTTGGCCAACATAGCAGCACCCCACAATGGCCCCAATAATTTTTACTCCTTCTCTTCTTAGTCCATGTTTGAAAAGAGTTGCCTCTTCCTAAAAATGTCCTAGAATTATATTCCCTCTGTCCCTAATTACTTGTCCACTTTTCTTTTTTTAGTTGTCCCTAATTACTTATCCATTTTGACAAATCAAGAAAGGACAAAATAAATTTCTCTATTATACCCTCAATATATTACTTTGAAAAATGTAGAATTTCTTGAAAATCTTAAGTTTTTAATTCATTCACTTCATAATTAATAGGGGTAAAATGATAAACTCACTATATCAATTATTGTCTTCTTAATAGGTGTGCCAATTCAAAAGTGGACAAGTAATTAAGAACAAATGGAGTATTAAAGAGAAAACCCTTGATAACAGAGAGACAAGGCTCTCAATACGCACATTTCCAAACCTTATATCTCCAAGAAGGGTTAAGAGACATGATTCAACCACAAGGTAGCAACAAATTTCTCTCTCGACAATAGCATCTTAGGAACTCACAAACCAGATAAAACTGAATTAAGGACCACCTTAATAAGGTCCTAAAAATAGGTATTGATAGTATCTAGAATTACATAACAAAATTAAGAATAAATTAGTCTCATGACTCAAAAATGGAAGAGATTGCACTCGTCTATCCCATTACGACAAGTCAGCCTCAAACCCAAAAAATGCTAAGAAATGCGAAAAGGAAGACAGGATAAATAAAGGAGCAAAAACCTTAGTCATTCTAATATAACTCAAAACCTTGTTGTCACGTGTTCAATCCACTAATGTATTAAAATAAAATTGAAAGATAATTACATGTTTCAAAAGTCTTTATTTCTCAAATAGAACAAAGCATAAACATAAAGAGGGAAGAGGGTCCGCTAGGATGACAAATAGCTACCTCTAAGAATCCTTGTTGAGCCATGGAGGAGGGTGAAGAAGAAGAGCAATCACACGAAACTAGGCTCGAAACCTATATAGTTTAGAAGCAAGGAGTGAGTACCAAATAACACAGTGTACTCGGCAAGAAACTACTAAATATAGCAAAATTATTCTAGAATACGAGTACTCCTTTCATCCAAACCGAAACTCCTTAAGCTACAACCTGCATAAATCAGTCCAACCTAACAATTTTACAATACATAATTCACAAGGCTTAACAATCATAGTCCAATAATCGCAGTTCAACAACCAATAAGTTTCAAGTATGCCAATCACACTTACCAAGTAAGTAATTCTCAAGTATCAAGTAAATCTATTACAAGTATCTAGTAGATCAAACTATTGCTAAAACCTTTTCTCTTCAGCATAATATCACTAGTCGAAACCATTTTTCCTTCGCCTTTAAACTATATCACTAGTTGGAACCATTTCACTTAATTTTTATCATATAACTTGCCAGAACCATTTCCCTTAAGTATAATATCAGTAGCCGGAACCAGTTCCCTAGGGCTTTATATCATATCACTAGTTGGAACCATTTCCCTTCGGTTTTATATCATATCTCTTGCAAGAACCATTTCTCGTTGGCATGATCATCACATGTCTCATCAGGATATAAAGAAATCAATGCAAATAAGAAATTTCACACCATAAGAAAGAGACAACAACTCAAACAATTCAAGTCCACAATAATTCTATCAAAGCATTTCATTAATCAATACATTAGGGTCCACAATAAGGCAATTCACAAAGAATTATGATCTACACATTGCCTCTTTCATTAATCCCACTTTTATTCATTAAGATAAATCAAGTAAAATAATTGAACACATCACGTCATTCCCATTACTCCCCAACACACATAGTGAAGGGAAATAAACGATTATACTAGTTTTAAAAAGTTTAGAAATCACTTGCTTTAATTCAATCAAAAGTTAATTCAAGACTTGATCTTTCCCTTTCTGAAAAATGTGCAAAGACACTCAATCTTATTTAATCAAGTAATCAAAATAAGATTCCAGAACTAATAATAACACCTAAACCATTCACTTTGAGAAATGGGTCAAATCAACTGAACAACCCAATTCCGAAAATGAGGTTGGAATCCAAAAATATTTACTTGAATATGTTTATCGAGACATTTAGAACTCATTGGTGAAAATCATTTTGAAAAAGGAGTGAAAATCAGTAGACAATCACCATTTTAGCTTAGAACTCAAGTTCTTGAAATACCTTGTCATTTGCCAAACTTTTTGAGAACGATGATGATCCACAAGCGAACCCTTGGCTGTTGGCTACTTAGCTAAAGACTAACTCAAGAAAAATTAAACTTTAAAACATAATTAAACTATTTAATCTCAAAGTACTCAACTGTCTCAAAATATTTTGAAAACAATAATAGCTAAAAAAATAGTTTAAGAAAGGAATGCTACAACATACTCTAAACTAACTATCTATGAAGCCTCTATTGTTTAATATGGATGTCAGGACAATACCCATAACACGTCAAAATTATTATTTTTTCGAAACTAACTAAAACATAAAAAATATAACTTAACTAAATATATAATCATATTTACTTTAGTCCTCTCAGAATGCAAATCTTGCTATAGGTATACATTTGTAGCAAGAGGCTCACAATGTCATAATTCAAAAAATAGGTTAGTATATTCTAACTAGCGTGCAAAATGATCTCAACGAAGTGTCTGTTGATGATTTGAACACCTATATTTGCATCATAAATAGATGCAGGTCGAATGAAATCAACATATTGATTGTATGAGTACGTAATATTGCCGAAGCGAAATGACTGAATGAAAGGATTGCAATAGATATAAATATATACTAATTTGAATGTAAAGAAATAAATGATTGAAATCATTAGAATTTTACAAATACTTACTTATCATTGAACTCAACATATTAAGTGATCTGATAAAATACACTTTTAACTCTATTTTGGAGATTTTCTAACCAACAACTATCACTATGAGCAACATGAGGATACAACGTCTTGCCCAAGCTACAAAAATTGTCATGTATCTTGTTGGGATATAGAACATCTCAACTATGTTGATCCACTAAAACTCTGCTCGAAAAAAATATTAAGGAGTCATCTAAAAAGTATGATCCATTACCCATGTCGGCTACATCGTTTATGAGGAATGTGAGTTGTCTGAAATCATCCCCATATCAATTCTCAATAGTATTCCCAATAAATATATGCTCATGCTCAAATGTGTAATATATACTCTCTCAATTTGTGATAATTGCTCAAAATATCCTCTTAAAAGAGTGTACTACTGTGGAATATCTCTAAACGCATTTACTCATTAATAAATCAAAATTTCTCTTTTCCTTATGTAAAAATGAATATATTTAGGAATGCTTAGTTCCCTTATACTCTTACTCAAATCACTCTTTAAACTGTACTTAAAGATCGTCTTTACTTTCTTAAAATCAATTTAAGACAAAAAAAGTTGTGTTAAAGGATTCTTAATGCTATCTCGGTAATAAATCAATAAAGGGTTCATGCTAAAAAATAGAAATGAACAATCAACTCAAGAATCTCAATGCAAGATAAAGCAACTCAAAAGGTAGGAATAAATTTCAGAACTCAACAACGGAACTCATCTCAAGAATTATAAACCCTAGATAATTCTTTACTGATAGTAAGTAGATGTAGGATGTGAAGATGAACTCAGTCCATCACTATGATAGCCTTACATACCTAGAAGAACAAATTACTTGGCGATATCGGTGAAAACTCAAAGAACGCTTGAACTCTAGCTTTTCTCCTCTTGGAACCTTACTCTAATGACTTTGAGTGTTAGTGAACATAAATGATCATCTAACACTATTTTAAACCTTAACTTAGAGTAAAAAGTCAGGGTTTAGGCTTAGAATGGATGGGAAAAGTTTGAAATACCCTTCTTAAAAAGGTGACAAAAACCATTCACGTTGCCATCTACAGTTCGTGGTATGTTCTACGGAACGTAGATCCCATTTTTGGAATTCAACTAAATTTTAAGGTCAATTCTACAATTCCAATCTATAACTCGTAGAAGTTTCTACAAACTGTAGAGGCAATCTATATAATTTATACAAAAAATTAGGCTAAAAAATTCATTATACAGGTCCAAACTACGGTCAGTGGAAGTTCGTACAGCCCATAAAATGGTTCCATAGAAATTGGACCCTAGAATTTGACTTTAAAGTTTTATATGAGTTGATAGTACGGGTCATCAAAATTTCTACGGTTCATAGAAATAATTAGTAGGAATTGACTCAGAAAACTGTGATGTGACATTTTGTCACCCCCCGAGTTTTTACCCTGGGCATGGCCGGCACTTGAGAATCATTGCTGGCCCCAAGCGAACACATGGCCTGGCTTACTTACTCAGTGGAGGACTCTAAGCATTATTACAATGATCAAATGCACTTTACTCAACTGTTTAACAAAATAACTAAGAATGTTTAAAGAGATGTGGATATCTCTTCTTCATATCCTCCTCAGCTTCCCAAGTAGCTTCCTCAACAAATTGGTTCCTCTAAAGAACTTTGACTGATGCTACTTCCTTAGTCCTCAACTTGCGAACTTAGCGATCTATAATTTGAACCAGAATCTCCTCATAAGATAAGATATCCTTGATTCCAATATATTCAGTTGATATGATCAATGAAGGATCGCCCATGCACTTATTCAACATAGAGATGTGAAGCACCAGATTAACCGCGGCTAACTCTTGTGGTAGCTCCAACTCATAAGCTACATTACCTACCCTTTTTGATATTCTGTAAGGGCCAATATACTGGGGACTAAGTTTTCCATTCTTATCATATCTCATGATACCTTTCATTGGTGAAACTTTCAAGTATACCCAATCATCTACTTCAAACTCTAACTCCCTTCTCCTAACATCAATGTAGGATTTCTGACGACTCTGCGCCATTTTCAACCTTTCTTGAATCACTTTCACCTTCTCCATAGCTTGGTGAACTAAATATGGTCCTATCAACCTTAATTCACCAACTTCAAACCATCCAATAGGAGATTTGCATCTTTTCCCATAAAGAGTTTCATAAGGAGCCATTTGAATGCTCGAGTGGTAACTATTGTTGTAAGAAAACTCAATGATAGGTAGGTGATCATCCCAATTCCCTTTGAAGTAAATCACACATGCCCTCAATATGTCCTCTAAAGTCTGTATAGTGCGCTCTGCTTGACCATCTGTCTGAGGATGAAAAGCAGTACTTAAGTTCACTTTTGAACCCATGCCTTCCTGAATAGATTTCCGGAACTGTGCAGTAAATTATGCACCTCTATCTGAAATAATCAAAACTGGCACCCCATGAAGTCTAACTACCTCTTGAATATACAACTTAGCATAATCCTCTGTCGAATGGGTAGTCTTTACCGGTTAAAAGTGGGATGATTTGGTCATGCGATCCACAATCACCCAAATAGAATCATGCTGCCTGCTATACCTTGGTAAACCTGTGATGAAATCCATATTAATCATCTTCCACTTCCATTCCGAAAGTTCTATATACTGAGCCAAACCACCAGGACTTTGGTGCTCTACTTTAACTTGTTGGTAGTTCGGACACTTAGCAACAGACTCTGCAATTCCCTTCTTCACACTATTCCACTAATACACCTCTCTCAATTCACGATACATCTTTGTGGAACCCAAATGAAAGGAATATCTGGAGCTATGAGCTTCCTCCATAATCCTCTCTTGGAGTCCATCCACAATTGGTACACACAATCTACCTTGATATCTTAATACGTCATCTCCCTCTTGTTCAAAAGCTAATACTTTTTGCTTATGAACATTTGCCTTTAATTTAAGCAAAACAATTGGGTCTTGGTCTTGCTTTTCTTTCACTTCTGACACTAATGATGATTCAGTCCCATTCATCACCACTACTCCTCCTTCTTTGGAATCCATTAGTCGGACTCCTATGCGTGCAAGTCTATGCACATCTTTTGCTAACTCTCTCTTTTCTTCCTCAACATAGGTGGTATTACCCATAGACAACCTGCTCAAGGCCTCAGCAACAACATTATTCTGACCTGGGTGATAAAGAATACTCATGTCATAATCCTTGAGTAATTCTAACCACCTCCTTTGTCTGAGATTAAGCTCTTCCTGAGTAAACTTATACTGAAGACTCTTGTGATCAGTGAATACATCAACATGAACACCATACAAATAATGATGCCATATCTTCAAAGTAAATACTACAATAGCCAACTCTAAGTCTTGGGTTGGGTAATTATTCTCATGAACTTTTATTTGTCTGGAGGCATAAGCTATAACCTTGCCATTCTGCATTAATACGTAACCCAAACCAACTCTAGATGCATCACAATACACCACAAAACCTTGGGTACCTTTTGGTAAGGTCAAAACTGAGGCAATAGTCAACCTCTTTTTCAATTCCTAAAAGCTTTTCTCACAAGCTTTAGACCATTGAAACCTCACTATCTTCTGAATTAACTTAGTCAAAGGGGATGAAATAGATGAGAGCCCCTCTACGAACCTTCTATAATAGCCTGCCAAACCTAAGAAACTCCTAATATCAGTTGGAGATGTGGGTCAAGGCCAATTCTGAACTACCTCTATTTTTTGAGTATTAACTTTAATCCCCTCTCCAGACACAATGTGGCCTAAGAATGCACAGACTCAAGCCAAAACTCACCCTTAGAGAACTTAGCATACAACTCTCTATCTTTAGAGTCTGGAGAACTATTCTGAGATGACTAGCATGATCTTCTTCATTCCTTGAATAGATTAGTATGTTATCAATGAAGACGATAACAAACATATCTAAATAAGGTTTGAATACTCTATTCATAAGGTCCATGAATGTTGCAGGTGCATTGGTCAAACCAAAGGACATAACTAGGAACTCATAATGACCATAACGAGTCCTAAATGCTGTCTTTGGAATGTCACATTCCCTTACTTTCAACTGATGGTAGCCTGATCTGAGATTTATCTTACATAATCAAGTAGCACCCTGAAGTTGATCGAAAAGATCGTCATTTCTTGGAAGAGGATACTTTTTCTTGATTTTAACCTTGTTCAACTAACAGTAATCTATGCATATCCTAAGGGAACCATCTTTCTTTCTTACAAATAAGACCGGAGCGCCCAAATGTGAGACACTTGGTCGAATAAAGCCCTTATCTAGGAGATCTTTTGATTGCTCTTTAATCTCTTTCAACTCTGCTGGTTCCATTCTATTTGACGAAATAAAGATAGGATGAGTATTTGGAAGAACATCTATACCGAATGTATTTCTCTTCCCTCGTGGGTAGATCATTTGGAAAGGATTGTGGAAACTCTTTTACTACTGAAACTGACTGAATATGATGTTTCTCAACACTAGAGTCATTAACTCGGACTATGTGATAGACACATCCTTTGGAAACTAACTTTCTTGCCTTAAGGTAAGAAATGAAATGACCCTTAGGAACTGTTGAACTACTTTTCCACTCTAAGACTGGCTCATTAGGAATTTGGAACCTAACGACTCGAGATCTACAATCAATGGAGGCATAACAGACATGAAGCCAATCCATACCTAGAATGACATCAAAATCTACCATGTCTAACTCAATTAAATCAGCCATGGTGTCTTTGTGATTTATGGAAATGACACAATCACGATATACTCGCTCAGCTAGAATAGACTCCCCAACAGGTGTAGAAACACAAAAGGGTTCACAAAGTTTCTCAGGAAGAACATCAAAACTATTTGCAACATAAGGGGTTACAAAAGATAAACTTGCTCCTGGGTCTAGCAAAGCATAAACATTAATAGTGAAGACTTTGATCATACTAGTTACAACATCTGGAGAGTTCTCTTACTCTTGGTGACTAGCGATCACATAAAGGCGGTTTGCTTCTTCGCCAGTACCGGAAGTAGCTCCTCTAGGTGCAGCCCTGTCTGGTGGAGTAACTGATGAAGATTGGGCTATAATGCCCTGATTTCCACTACCTTGCCTGCTCTTAGGGCACTCTTTCATGAAGTGACCCTCTTGTCCACATTTGAAACAACCTGACTGTCCATCACGACACTTACCTGGTTGGGTTCTACCACACCAAGCACATGCAGGAGCCCAGTTACCTCCTTGTGCCATGCTACCTTGAGATTGTGCAGGTCTAGCTCTAAAGTGCTGGGAATTCTGACCATTTTACTCACTTTTGTTTCTGGGTGCAGGTGCACTAGCAGATGATGGTGCAAGTCCTTTTTGCTTTTGCTGAAAAGACGAACGATTCACATTACTTTTCTGCTGCATGGACTTATTCCCTGTCTTAGCTTTCTTAGTTCTGAATTCCTCCCTATCCCTCAGCTTCTCTTCCTCAACCTGCTGCACATAGACCATCAACGTTGATACATCCATGTCCTCAATTAGCATCGCTGCCCTACCCTCTTTGCTTGATAGATAGGACAAACCAGCTACAAAAAGACTCATTCTACTCCTCATATCCGCAACCATCTACGGAGCATAATGAGATAGTTAGGTGAATTTTAACCCGTACTCATGAACACTTCGCGACTCCTGCTTAAGGGTAAGAAATTCTCGTACCTTAGCCTCTTTCAATTCTCAATGGAAAAAATGCCCCAAGAAGGCCTCCTCAAAACAAGCCAACTTGTAGGTGGTGCATCCTCAACTCTACCCTCTTTCCACTGGTCAAACCAAGTCCTAGCAATATTCTTCAGTTGATATGCAGCTAATTCAACTCGCTCAGTATTGGCAACATGCATAACATCAAATACTTTCTTCTGTTCCTCAACAAAACTCTTTGGATCCTCAGTAATGCTTGAACCCGTTAAACTTGGAGGATTCATCCTCAAGAAATCTCGGATCTTAGAAGTATCAGTCACTTCCTGTCTAGCTCCTTTTTCTTGCCCAACCTGATTAGTCACAACTTAACTTAACATCCTTATTGCTTCTTTGAACTCAGCGTTAGTGACTTCTCCTTGAGGTTGCATTTCAGGTGCATTTGGTAACTCTTGCTCTTCAACATTACGCCTAGCAGGACGATCTCTGAAATCTCTTCGTAGAGGTATGAATATCTAAAAACACATGCAATTATGAATTAGAAGAAACTTTTTTAGATATCAAACTCTAATGCACGACATGAGTGTGAAAGAAGTGAGAAATTTTCTTAATTGTTGCAATCTCCTAATTATAGATGTGGCGCGCTTCACACCAATAACTAGGCCTCTACTGACACAACTTCATAGACTTCCTAGGACTCTTGAACTTTGTGGTCTAATACCAAGTTTTTCACTCCCCGAGCCAATACCCTGTGCATGGCTAGCATTAGAGAACCATTGTTGGCCCCAAGCGAACCCTTGGCCTGGCTTATTTACTTAGCGGAAGACTCTAAGCATTATTACAATGATCAAATGCACTTTACTCAATTGTTCAATAAAATAACTAAGAATGTTTAAAGGTCAAACATTCATCTTGGCCAAAATGGCAACTTAAGTCTTAACATATAAAATGATAATGTAAAGACAACTAAACTACTAACTGTCTATGAAGCCTCTAAAACAAAGAGGGATGTCGGGACAAGACCCTGATTATCCTAACAACGAAATACTGAAAGCGAAATAAAGGGAGTCCTCCGGAATGCAAGGAGGCTCACCATCTGACTCTGAGTGCTCAACTGGATCAATGAGGCACTGGGTGATGATCCTGGTTACCTGTGTCTGCATCATAATAAGAAGCAAGCCAACTGGAATCAATACATTGAATGTACGAGTATGTGAGTTGGAATGCTAAACATAACATAGGCTTGAAAAGAATCTGGAAGGAACACTTACCTTGGGTTTACTCACCTCATGAATAACTTAACTCAATTTAAAGTAATAAAACACATGCAGTATATAGAAAGCTTTGTAAAACAGTAGAAAGCAACTTACTTTGTTAAAGAAAATTCAATAACAAACTCAACTTTAATCATATATCAAAGTAATATAGTTTCTAAGGGAGAACTCTAACGACAACCACCACTATGAGCCTAAGTGGTGATACATCGTCTTTCCTATGCTGCTAGAACTTTCCTATACTTTGCTGTCATATATAACGCCTTAACTAAGTGGATCCACTAGTCTATGCTAAAAGCACACTTAAGGATTCATCTAAAAAGTATGATCCTTTACTACCCATGATGGCTACATAGTTTATCGAGACTTGAGTTAATATGAACTCGTATCCCCATATCGGTGCTCAATACTACTCCCAAAATATACTTAGCTCATATGTTTTTTAAAAAAACTTCTTTCTTTGGTTTGTGATAATTACTCAAAACTTAACTTAAAAGCTGTCTAGGAATCAATGTTCCCTTTCTTGCTCAAATGTGAAAACATTTTTAAATTCTTTGAGAATACATAGTCCCCGTATAGTTCTTTGAAGAAATGACTTCAATATTTACTCTTTACTCTTTACTGAACTTGAACTTTAAGTCTTAAAACAAAGTTAAAACGTTTGCAAAAGACTTTTGAAAACTTTATGAACTTATCTTGACTTGCTTCGTCACTTCTAGACTTGTCTCTTAACTTTCCTTGAATTGAATTATGGATTCAAGGTTATGATTCATGTTTCTGGGTGATTTCTAGGTGTTTAGAAGTCATTTGGAGTAGTTAGAATCAATAGGAAGTGTTAGAACACTTTAGAAGGACTTAAATGGACTAAATAACGAAAAACTGATGAAAAACGATGATTCGGGAGTGTGCCTGGCACGCCGCGCCACCCCCACTTGACTAAGGCCCAAAACTGGAGTACTGTAGGCTCACCGCCCCAGCCTCCCTGGCGCTATGGGGGCGCGACTCACCTGGCCCTCCTTAGGTGCGTCTGACGAGTTTTTCAACTCATTTTATGATCCCAAATCATTTTAAATCAATTTCTTTCTCAATACTTTCTTAGATTCAGATACCCAAAACACGCACACTAGAATATAACTCAAAACAACTCTTAACATCGCGAAAATGTCTAAAGAAAACCCATCAATCACATGTAAGTTCAAGAATGAAAACAATTCAAGAACATCAACTTCTAATTCTTTTAGGACAAAAATCACTGAATTAAACATGTTTGGTGCGTGTGTGAATGTACCCATCGCTATGTGATCTCACATACCTCGTAGGGATCACCCCTTGACGAAATCCACAAGCGATTTCCTTACAAAGTGACAAATCTTGCTTTTCCTCTTCTCTTTTCTTTTGCGTTCTTCTCTCTAGAACCCTAGTGTAAATTTTCAATTGTTCAAGCTGAACCAATTCAGTTTTGACCCCTAATTAATTCACTAAAACGAATTAAAATAATAGGGTATGGAAAAGACCAAAACACCCTTTTAAAATCCGGATTTGACATTTCCTTATTTGAAAAACCCAACTTCCAATAGGCATAACTCACTCATACAAACTCAAAATCGCGCAAACTCAGCGGCGTTGGAAAGTTTATTCCAAGATCTTTCCTACGATATCTGGAATTACACTTTACTCATCTTGAGCTAGGAGTTATGATAGTTTGAAGTTGACCAAAAGCTCAACTTAACATACTTAACAAATTTCCAGATATTTATATTCTTTCCAAAAATGGTTATTACTAATTCTTTAACTTCTTCCTAGTTATTTCCATTTGCGAGATGTTACACATTCTTCGATAAAATAGCCATAACGTTTTACTCCGAACTCGAAATGAGGTAAACTTGGTGGCATTGGAAAGGGGACTCATATAACTTCAATTAAATAGGCCATAGGTCACCTAATTCATTTTGTGCTGAGAGATATGGTTGTTGGAAGTTTAATCAAGTAGAATCTTATGTCAAAACTTAATCGGTAAGGAAGCTTTCAAATCAACTCTGTGCTAGGGGGTTCTTGATACTTTAATTCATATCCAAAACCATTCCCAAACCAAAAAATTTACCTTTACACCTATGATCAATATAAAAATAACCTGATACATATGTAAATTAAGAATGGTTCAGGCTTTAGCTTAGAAATTTTCTAGGCATTACACCAACTTTTGGTGTTAAAATCCATAAATTATTAAAGGAAATTGCAGTTTTAGGGTCACAAAGGCTTACCCAAATGGCTTAGCCCAAGAAATATTTTCAAAATTTGCCTACAAGGATTTTACAAAGCTAAAAAATAGAAAATAGCGGTTAAACCCCCAAAATGGCAGGCCAAAATCCCTCTTAGATGTCCTAAGGATTCCCTTAAGCGAATCCCACTTAAAGTGGGGGTCTCACTTTAGTAAAGCAGGCTGCGCTTAAGTGATCACCGCTAAAGCAACCATTGTCTCACTTAATCTAACCCTGCTAAAGTTCGTCCTTCGCTTTACAGATCATGCCTTGGCTTAAGTGAAGGTCGCTTAAGCAGAAGGTCTATCACAAACGCGAAGGGTATTATAACTCATGGACCAGAAAAATCAGCCAACTCTCAAGTTATCGATAGGACCATCAGGATTCAAAATGGAATCATCGAAACACAAATCTGAATTCGATTCGAGGCCAATAGTGGGAGGGGTGTAAAATAATAACTTTTACAAACATTTCCAAAAAAAAACCGACTGGGTCATTAAAATTAGGTCGCACACACGCACTGCATCACTGCATTTTCTATTTCAGTCACAAATGATTTCCCGTATCAAGTAGTATGGTGAAATTATCTCTTCTGACTTAATTTGAAAGTAGGTGAGATGCATTCCCATATTAAGAGTTTCACCGCATCTCTTTACCATACACCAACCTTTTTATAGCGACCATTTTTCCTCTAGTTGAAATCCACTAAGTTAGTGATGCAGAGCTGCATGTGGACATTCGAAGATATTAGCATTAGTTTATGGCAAAAAACTATTTGATCACTTTTAGCTTTGAACCTTTTTTTTGTTTCTACTCGATCGCCTGTAAATTATGAAAACCTACTTTTCAAGGCTGAAACATTGTAAATGCCTTTTTTTTCTCTCTCTGGAAACACAATAGTTTAAGCTTAGAAACTTACAAGTACGTAAATACAAACTTATCAAATCACAAAAAAATTAAACTACTTCTTATCCTCAAGGAGTATGAAACATCAACATCATACAGACTCCGACTTCACTCTTCTACCTAGCAAGAATTCGACTTGACACGAACTTGAATTATAGAAGTGGCAGTTTATCACATGACAACATTTAAGCTCCATTATCATTCATACAGTCTATGTATTATTTCATGCTAGGCCGTCTTAACCCCCAGGCCACTAAAGCCATCGATTGGGGTTCCATATATTTTGGGGCCCCCATTTAAAAAAAATAATTACTTATATATGTTATTTAAAAAATATATTATATGATGAGTTTTATGATGTCTACTAAGGAAATTGCACATGAGATGAAAATAAACCTGAATTTCGTAAGAAACAATTTGATGAAAATATGGATTGCGAAATCACAAAGTCCCTTGAAGAATCTTTTAGAGTTGATTGCTTTATATATATATATATATATATATATATATATATATATAAAGAGTAGATCATACTATTTTTCACTTCAAAATAGTTTTGAACCAATTGAACCATATGAAAATATTTTAAATTTTTTATTTAGTGGTAAAATATTGAGATCACTTGATGATGAGAATTTAAAAGATATTGTTTTAACCTTGAACTTTCTTTAACACATAATAGTTATTCTGATATTGATGGTTTAGATTTGTTTTTTTGAATTAAAAGTGTTAAGAGAAATAATACAAGTAGAAGATAATGATCTAATGTAAATACTAAATCAAGTAAAAAGACTTGATTCTATCCAAATACACATATTACTTATAGAATAATGTTAACAGTTCCTGTAACCGTTGCCTCAACCAAAAGAAGTTTTTTTGAAATAAAAATTGATTAAATCTTCTTTAAGATCGGCATTGTCTTAAGATAGATCGAATGAATTAGCTATATTATCATTTGTAAAGGAATTATTCAAACAAATTGATTATAAAACAGTACCTGATGATTTCTGATGTGAGGCCAAAAATACATATTTTTAATCATTATTTGCCTCACATTTATTATTTATATCTGTCCTTTATGAGTATTAATTTTATGGATTGTGCTAAATAGTGTGTTTTATTTGTAGGAGTAAATTGATGTAAAGTTGAAGAAGTTTGGAGCTAAAACGAAGTAAAGATGGAAGGTTGAAGAAGGAAATCAAGCAGACAGCTTAATGAAATAAATTCAATATAATAATGTATAAGGAAAAGGTGCAGCAATAGTGAAATTGAAGATTGCTGCTGCTGCTGCCACGTGGTAGCCGATAATGGTAGCAGCAACCCAACATGGCGGCTATAGTGTTTTACGCACGGGAGGAATTCCAATTCCTTTTGGTTTCGGTTTTGGATTCCTAATTTGCTTTGGACTCAATTATTTTATTTAGGGTTTACTATATCTATAAATAGTCCATAGAAATAAGTATGGGAGGTATCAAGAGTAAGGAGGAGGCACTTTTGAAGGGAAAGTCGTCAATACTTTTGAGGGTTCTTTTCTTCTTCTTGTTTTCTTAGACACTAGTAGCTAAAACTCTTGTTCTGGGGCTCTAGCTACGGATTCAATGTTGATTATTTGAGGCTTTATGAATTGATTTTTGGTTGTCAATCCAAATTACTTCTATATTCTTGTTTTACTATTTTGTGTTTGCGCACCATAAAATAAATCTAGTGTCTAATCTTAAAATCGAATGAGGAGGGATTATATAGACCCGAGAATATAGAGAGCTTGGTCCACCCATTAGATTGAGGTGATTAGTGTTCAGGAGTGACACCCAGATGAACACCTTGCTTGGTTACAAAATGGGATGAAATATAAATGCTCGCCAGTTAGTTTATCTATCCCCGCTCAATGATGTAGTTAGATGGCTAACTGGGGTAAGCGGCGAGAGGCGGACCACCCGGACCATACTATCAACCCTATAAACCAGTAATTTGACAACTGAAGTGAATTCTAAGCGAAAAGTATGATACATGAAATCCAATACATGCTGTAGCCCTGGGATTTTTCCAACTATTGTAAGTAATTTTATTATTTTGTTCTTGCATTCTTCTCTTTTGGTTCTCTTAACTAAATAAATTAGATCAGTATAATTTAGTAAAAATAGTTAATTGACAAGTCATTTGGGTTCGATAATCTAGTTCTTTTAAGAGCCACTATATTACTTGCGTGACCGCGTACACTTGCGTGTGCAATTGGGAGCAACAATTTCGCATCTAAAATAGCTAGAAAAGTAGATTTTAAATTAAAGTACATATGATGAAAAAAATAAAATATTAGGGCCCTCTCTTAAGTTTCGCTTTAGGTCTCCAATGTTGTTGAGTCGGCCCTGATTTCATGAAAACTATTTGACAATGGTAATCACCTCTTTTATTTATATGTGCCAACTCAGGAAAAGAGGATCTTCAAAATATATAGTATAAATGAAACTAGAGAATTTAAAATTCAGAATCAAATTAACACTCACTCTCAGGAAGATGTCTACATGCACACACATAGTATCATAAGCTTGTCCATTATGTATTTCTCAACTAATTCTTAAATACTCATTTTAAGGTCAATTAGGACTTCTGGTGTACGACAAATGAAAAGGTGAAAACAAACGGTCAGCACCATGGAAAATGTCAACCAAATAGAAAACAACTATCAATACCAACTTGATGCATTAAACTCTATAGGACTGACAACAACTTAATGAAAACATTAACACTCAATATCATAGATCATTTTAAAATTGACTTAATTTATTTGGATCATATCAGTCACCTGTTATCAACCAAACTATCCATAGTATCTTACATTGACGTTGTCTCTAGGAAATCATTAATTGCACAAGTCACCCGATTTGGCAATAAAGACAACTGTTGAGAAAGATCTAAGTATAAATAAAACCTAAAAGACATACTATAACGCATGAATATGCACAACCAAAAATAGATATACAGACCAACCGTTGTTAAAAATTAATAGTACATGGCCAAACGAAAAAAATTATCACAACATAAACATGTCCATTCGAGTCAAATGAACATAAAAAAATAATATTTCTACTAGCTTAAAACATTCACCGACATGCTTCAGTAACCTTAGGATATTTTTAAATCTCAATTTTTATATTAAATTTTGTGTATTATTAACCATCATAGTTCAGTTCTGACCTATTAATATATTGTCATCTCTCTTGCCTTTTTTTTTTATTTCTTATCTGAATATTTGTGTCTTCCAATTGATAAATAAACACAAAAAATTATATTCCTAATGTAGGGGATACATTTATTTTGTCCAATAGACTTCGAACATAGGAATAATTTCTCTACTTCACGAAGGGAGAAAAAAATGAGAAAAATGGAGCCAAAATATAAATGTGATGATCCAATTCTCTATTTTGGGAGTGCAAACATCAATTCTAAAAATTAAGTTAAAATAGAACTTTTGAAGTTTTTAACATACAAAAGCTACAAAATTAATGAATCTTTTACTATCACCATATTTAAAATATATATATATGTATATTAAATAAGACTATTAATTATATTGTTTTAATGCAATGGTAATATTAGAAGTGTTACTACTTTACACCAGAAGTTTCAAAATAAAATTTTACCCTATATGTAAATTGGTTTGTTAGATTTTGAAGTGTAAGTGGTCATTTTAGAAAATTATACTAACAACAACATTTCAATAATAATAGTAATAAATGAAAAATAAATAAATCAGTATCTAATAAACATTAAAATAATTGACCATCGATTTAATAAGTGAATGAAACTACAAACTTTGAAACAAATCAAGGAATACAACCAAGGACACTTCAAAGGAGGACGAAGGGAAACTTATTCGGAGAGTCCAATGACACAATTTAGATATGAAAAATAGTAAACGACATAAATACTCCATTTGACCATATGTACATAGAAAATAGTACTCATTAAAAATACACAGATTGGTCCTTAGAATTGTTTGGTGTGGTTTGGATCTTGGACATTAATATTTTTAAAAAAGGGATCATCCAATAAAGTCATCACAACATCATCATTCCAGTTGAGAAACCCAGAAATTGTAGGACTATCTGGTAAGTCAACAGAGGAATTCTGATTGTTATTCATTGACATTGATATACCAATTGAAGGGATATCCATTGAAAGTTCCATTTGCTGGTTCATTGTAGGAGACACTGGAGAATACATTGGAGGAACCATCATTAATGAAGGCATCAACGAATCAATCATTGGTGAAGGCATCAGAGATTCCATTATTGTTGACGGCATTGGATGGGTCAGTCCAGGTGTTTTTCCAATAGCCATGTGTTGAGGCATTGGAGAAAATAATTGTGGAACCATTGGAGGAAACATTTGTGAAAACAATAGGGGAGAAGGATTCGTTGGTGTTTCAGAGTTGCTCCTACTGGGTACCATTGGTTCAACAATGGGTTGAGGGGTATTCGACGTAGAACCCTCTCCATTAGCCTCTTTTATCATTAGTTCACGTACTTGTTTGAGATTCTTCTTGATTACACAACATAGGTCGTTGAGATAGGAAGGGTTCATGTCAACAGAAACAGTTTTTTTCTCGAACACCTCATACATTTCATTTGTCATTTCCTTGATCCTATTTTCCTTTCTTACCTTTTGAAGTTGTTCCTCCAACTTCTTGATCCTTTGCATGGTGAACTCTTCTCTTGTCACCATGTTTTTAGATCTATCCAATGTCGGCAACTCCTTAAATTTTATAAAAGTGCTGCGTACAACATCATTATTTGGAAATGTATATGGTTCATTTCTGTAAGGACCGTATATGACTGTAGCCACTTCAACATCACAAAGTGTTTTTAGTTCGTCAGATTTTTTCAAGAGCCCTTTCAATCTTTTATTATATGATATTTTTCTTTTACTATCTTCTTCAATGAAAGCATAGTTCACTTTGTTTCTAGTCATGGTTAAAAGAGAGGAGAAATGTGTTTGTTTGGATAAGAGGGTTAAACTAGGTTTGTTGTAGTAGTAGTAGTAGTTGCGATTTTCTTGCCTAGGATTGACTCCTATTTATAGAGAAAATTTTAATTCTGTATAATTTTAAAAGTTTGAAATAGAATTTTTTTTATTGCTAGCAAGAACTATTTTGGAAAAACACTAAATCGGGGGATATTAGATAAAGGTTAGATAGAATCATCTTAAAAAATATTTACTTCTGGCTCTGGTATTATGTTGACCAACTTATTAGGAAAAATATTAATGTGGTTTAAATTTAGGGAAAAGGGTCTTAAAAATACTCCAACTTTGGTCAAAATTGTTGTTACGATACCAAACTTTGGAAAGGACCTTTTACCCCCTGTACTATTTAATAGTGTATTTTAAAGGTATATATGTGCCAACGTGGACATCATAATTATTGCATCATTTTAAATAGTAATGCGTCCACGTGGGCACATAAATACCTTTAAAATACACTATTAAATAGTGCAGGAGGTAAATGGTGCTCCATAAAGTTTGGTATCGTAAGAGCAATTTCGGCCAAAGTTGGAGTATTTCTCAGACCCTTTTCCCTTAAATTTAAGTAGTGTATATAGATAATGGTCATAAAGTTATCGCAAATGTATTTGTTTACTCATTTCCTTTCTCAAGTTTTTATTAAAAATAAAAAAGTATCTTTTGATTCAAGGATGTACATAATTAAATATTGAAACAAGGGAATATTTATATATTGGTTAGGAATATTGAAATATAAATTAATATGCTTAAAAATATTCAATTTTTATGGTTAATTTAAAAACCACAAGTATATTTTAAATCTTAAATGGTGATGTATGTATGATGGAAGAAGTTACATAGCTTGTCGAAGCACATTATTATTTTCTTTCATTTTGGATAAACCATGTTTAGTTAAAAAATGATGTTGCTTTCAAATATATTTGAAACTAAATCTTGCTTAAGTATGTTTTTCTTAATGTCCGATACTCACCAACCTGTCACTTGATTCACATTATATATATATATATATATATATATATATATATATATATATTAGTTTTGAGACAAGTCAATCTGAAATAAATGCACAAAGCACTTATCAAAATGATGTATTTACAATAGTGTTAAAATGAAAAGATATTTTTTATTCATTTTAAGAAAAATACTCAAGATGAAGAGAAATTATTGGAAGATGTCTTACTAAATTTTGATCAAATGAATATGTAGATTTATTACTCTGATGAAAAAATCTCCTTTTATAGTCAGTATGATAGTACTAACCATTTATATATATATATATATATATTTGTTTGATTCTTTTTAACTAATGTCTATCCCTTTATACGAGAGGAGAAGAAAGAAATTCCATTTTATTGTGTTTATTTCATGTTTACTTAAACTCGTTTAAATGTAATGATCCAATCTTTCATTTTAAGATATACCCGTAGTAAAATTCCTGAGTCTAAAATTGGGTCTATCTTGTTGAGTAAAGCTGGGATCGATTGTCACTCCCCGAGCCTACTCCCTGGACGTTGCCGACACTCGAATACCATTGCTGGCCTCAAGCGAACCCTTGACCTAGCTTACTGACTCAGTGGAAGACTCTAAACATGCTTACTATGATCAAAGTGAACTTACTCAAATATTTTAGTGAAATAACTCAGGATGTTTAATTGTCAACATTCAACTTGGCCAAAATGGCAACTCAAGTCTCAACATATGAAATGATAATGTAAAGACATTGGATTACTAACTGTCTATGAAGCCTCTAAAACAATGAGGGATGTCGGGACAGGACCCCCGATTATCCTAACATCTGAAAGACTAGAAAGCAAATAAAGGAGTCCTCCAGAATGCAAGAAGGCTCACCAACAAACTCTGAATGCTTAGGCTGAATCAACGGGGCGCTAGATGTTGAGCCTAGTTACCTGCGTCTGCATCATAAGACGATGCAGGCCAACTGGCATCAATACATTGAATGTACGAGTATGCGAGTTGGAATGCTAAATACAACATAGGCTTGAAAAGATTCTGAAAGAAACACTTACCTTAGCTCTTTTCAACTCATGAATATTTAATTGAACTCATTTCATTATAAAACAGTTTAAAACAAGTGCAATATAAAGAAAAAGGAAAAACTGTTTAAAACATAATGTCAACTCATAAACATAATATCATAAAAGACATACCATGCTCCCTCTCAAAGTCTACTTGTGCAATGCATGAATGAAGTCTCATACCCCCATTCATACTAAGCAGAACCCCTTGAGGAACCATGCAATTACTACTGTGGGAGTTTTTCTAACCGACAACCATCATTTAAGAGCTATAATGATGACAGAACGATCTACCTCACGCTGCCAGCGCATCCTATACCCGGCCAAAGGTATAGGAACTGAACTACTATGTGGATCCACTAGTCTATTGTGAAAAGGATTCATCCAAAAAGGATGACCCTTCTCTTTCCATGATGGCTACATGGTTTATGGGGGCTGATAGTTCTCTGAACTCTTTCCCATATTGATGCTCAATACTACTCCCAAAAATATACTATCTCTTTATGTTTAAAAACATACTTTTTCTATGATTTGAGATTAGTGCTCAAAAACTTAGCTCAAAGGTTATCTTGGAAATCAATGTTTTCCCCTCTTGCTTTATTTAGAAAGCGATTACTCTTTTCTAAAAACTAGCTGAAGGCTCTTTGGAAATCTTAGTTTTCGTTCTAATTTAAATGTGAAAACATTTTAAATCTCTTTGGGAATACTTAGTCCCCTTATACTTTTGAAGAAATGGACTCAACTCTTTACTCTTTGCTTAACTTGAAACTTGAGTCTTAAAACAATATTAACACGTTTGTTAAAGACTCTTGAAAACTTTATAAACTTTGCTTTGACTTGCTCTTAACTTCTAGAATTGACTCTTAACTTCTCTTGACTTTGATCTGAACTTTCCTTGAATTGGATTATGGATTCAAGGTTCATGATCTCATCTGTATGGATGATTTCATGATGTTTAGATGTACCTTAGAGTGTTGGAATCAACTAGAAAATATAGGTACATTGCTAAGGAACAAGTACGAAAAGGTGCGAAACGAATGGGGAGAACTGGCGTCCCTGGCGCTCTGAGAGGCGCGGGGAACTAGCCCTCAAGATTCAGGGACCAAGTTGGGGCGCTCTAGCTGGTGCGTTGCCCCAGATCCCCACATTCAGGGACTGCTTTGGGGCGCGTTGGCTGGCGTGATGCCCCACCCCCTTCTCCAGGTGCTTAATGACTTTTCTTCTCCGTTTTTCAACTTTAAACCCTCTAAACTTCAATGGTTCTTTCCCCAAACACTTAGGATCATTTATACCCTCAATATATGAGAGATTCAAACCGAAATTACACCCAGAAACATGATTCAAATCACAAGAAACTTCAAGAAAACAACCTATAAGAATTCAAACGAGTTTCATCAAGAACTCAAAGAATTTACTTTCAAATCACACATATTTCACTAAATTGAATAATGATTGGCGCGTGGCTGAACTAACCCAACGCTCTGTGATCTCACATACTTTGCAGGGATCACCCCCCGATGAAATCCATAAGCCAAACTCGACGAATCTTGAACGTCTTCTCCTTTCTCCCCTTTTCTCCTATTCTTTTCTTTTCTCTCAAAACCCTAACTCTTTTTGCCGAAAACGTAAACTGACTAAGTTCAGTTTAGACCCCTAAGTAATTAGCAAAACAAATTAAAATAAAAGGGTAAGGAAAAGACCAAACTACCCTTCAAAAATCCAGATTTGGATTTTCCATAATCCAACAACCCAACTTCCAAAGGACATAACTTACTCATACGAACTCGGAATTGCGTAAACTCGGTGGCGTTGGAAAGATCATTCCAAGATATTTCCAACCATTTCTGGAAGTACACCTAAATCATCTTGAGCTAGGAGTTATGGCCGTTTGAAGTTGACCAAAAATTCATTTTTCCTAACCTAAACAAATTTCCAGATTTTCAATTCTTTCCAAATATGACTATTTCCAATTCTTAGCTTCTTCCTAGCTATTTCAAATTGCAAGATGTTACAATATCTCCCCCTTGGGAACATTCATCCTCGAATGAGATTACTCTTACTAGGCTAAGGGTGGTAACATCAAGTTCAAACACCAACAAGCAAAGCAATTACAACATGCTAACTTATAATTTAAAGAGTACTAAGAAGAGAATTAGCACCTTGAATCATGATTGGCGCGTGGGTGAACTAATCCAATGCTATGTGATCTCACATACCTTGTAAGGATCACCCCCATTGAAATCCACAAGCCAAACTCGACAATTTTGACGAATCTTGAATGTTCTTCTCCCTTTTAATCTTTTCTCCTCTTCTTTTCTCTTCTCTCAAAACCCTAACTCTTTTTTCCAAATGTGTAAACTGACTAAGTTCAGTTTAGACCCTAAGTAATTACTAAAAATGAATTAAAATAAAAATTTAAAGAAAAAACCAAATTACCCTTCAAAAATCCGGATTTGGACTTTCCTTAATCCAACAATCAGACTTCCAAAGGACATAACTTACTCATACGAACTCGAAATCGCGCAAACTTGGCGGCGTTGAAAAGATCATTCCAAGATATTTCCAACCATATCTGGAAGTACACCTAAATCATCTTGAGCTAAGATATGGCCATTTGAAGTTGACCAAAAATTCACTTTTCCTAACCTAAACAAATTTCCAGATTTTCAATTCTTTCCAAACATGACTATTTCCAATTCTTAGCTTCTTCCCAGCTATTTCAAATTGTGAGATGTTACAATATCTCCCCTTTGGGAACATTGGTCCTCAAATGAGATTACTCTTACTAGGCTAAGGGTGGTAACATCAAGTTCAAACACCCAACAAGCAAAGCAATTACAACATGCTAACTTATAATTTAAAGAGTACTAAGAAGAGAATTAGCACCTTGGTCTTTATTTTCTCCGGCCTCAAAGAGATGTGGATACCTCTTCTTCATATCCTCCTCAGCTTCCCAAATAGTCTCCCCAACAAATTGGTTCCTCCAAAGAGTTTTGACTAATACTACCTCTTTTGTTCTCAACTTGCGAACTTGATAATATAGAATCTAAACATGAATCTCCTCATAAGACAAGCTACCCTTGATACCAATATCTTCGGTTAGTATGATAAGCGAAGGATCTCCCATGCACTTCTCCAACATGGAGACATGAAATACCAGATAAACCGATGTTAACTCTTGTGGTAATTCCAATTCATAAGCTACCCTGCCAATCCTTTTGGAAATTCTGTAAGGACGCACATACTGGGGGTTAAGTTTCCCTTTCTTAACCAGACCTCATGACTCAGTCCCATTCATCATCACCACTCCTCCTTCTGAGATTAATCCTTTTCTGACTAAACACATACTGTAAACTCTTGTGATCAAACAAATTTCATCAAGAACTCAAAGGATTTACTTTCAAATCACACGTATTTCGCTGAATTGAATCATGATTGCCACATGGGTGAACTAACCCAACGCTATGTGATCTCACATACCTTGTAGAGATCACCCCCGATGAAATCCATGAGCCAAACTTGACAATCTTGACGAATCTTGGACGTTCTTCTTCCTTTTAATCTTTTCTCCTCTTCTTTTCTCTTCTCTCAAAACCCTAACTCTTTTTTCCAAATGCGTAAACTGACTAAGTTCAGTTTAGACCCTAAGTAATTACTAATATTGAATTAAAATAAAAAGTTAAGGAAAAGACCAAATTACCCTTTAAAAATCCGGATTTGAACTTTCCTTAATCCAGCAGCCCAACTTCCAAAGGACATAACCTACACATACGAACTAGGAATCGCGCAAACTTGGCGGCGTTGGAAAGATCATTCCAAGATATTTCCAACCATATCTGGAAGTACACCTAAATCATCTTCAGCTAGTATTATGGCCGTTTGAAATTGCCCAAAAATTCACTTTTCCTAACCTAAACAAATTTCCATATTTTCAATTCTTTCCAAACATGACTATTTCCAATTCTTAGCTATTTCAAATTGTAAGATGTTACATTATCTCCACCTTGGGAACATTCATCCTTGAATGAGATTAGTCTTACTAGACTAAGGGTGGTAACATCAAGTTCAAACACCCAACAAGCAAAGCAATTACAACATGCTAACTTATAATTTAAAGAGTACTAAGAAAATAATTAGCACCTTGGTCTTTATTTTCTCCGAACTCAAAGAGATGTGGATACTTCTTCTTCATATCTTCCTCAGCTTCCCAAGTAGTTCCATCAACAAATTGGTTCCTCCAAAGAGCTTTGACTGATACTACCTCTTTTGGTCACAACTTGCGAACTTGATAATCTAGAATCTGAACATGAATCTCCTCATAAGAGATCCTATCCTTGATACCAATATCTTCGGTTAGTATAATAATTGAAGGATCTCCCATGCACTTATCCAACATAGAGACATGAAATACTAGACGAACCGATGTTAACTCTTGTGGTAACTCCAATTCACAAGCTACCTTCCCAATCCTTTTGGAAATTCTGTAAGGACGCACATATGGGGGTTAAGTTTTCCCATCTTAACCAGACCTCATAACACCCTTCATGGGTGAAACTTCCAAGAACACCCAATTACACCATCCACCTTGATACCTGAAAACACTATCTCCCCCTTGTTCAAAAGCCATCACTTTGTGCTTATGAACTCTTGCCTTCAATTCAAGCAATAAAGGATCTTGGTCGCGCTTGCCTTTTACTTCTGACACTAATTATGACTCAGTCCCATTCATTATCAGCACTCCTCCTTCTGATATTAATCTCTTTCTGACTAAACACATACTGAAAATTCTTGTGATCAAACAAATTTCATCCAGAACTCGAAAGATTTACTTTCAAATCATACATATTTCGCTGAATTGAATCATGATTGGCATGTGGGTGAACTAACCCAACGCTATGTGATCTCACATACCTTGAAGGTTTCACCCCCGATGAAATCTACAAGCCAAACTCGACAATCTTGACGAATCTTGAACGTTCTTCTTCCTTTTAATCTTTTATCATCTTCTTTTCTCTTCTCTCAAAACCCTAACTCTTTTTTCCTAATGCATAAACTAAGTTCAGTTTAGACCCTAAGTAATTACTAAATGTGAATCAAAATAAAAATTTAAGGAAAAGACCAAATTACCCTTCAAAAATCCGGATTTGGACTTTTCTTAATCCAGCAGCCCAACTTCCAAAGGACATAACTTACTCATACGAACTCGAAATCGCGCAAACTTGGCGGCGTTGAAAAGATCATTGCAAGATATTTCCAACCATATTTGGAAGTACACCTAAATCATCTTGAGCTAGGATTATGGCCGTTTGAAGTTGACCAAAAATTCTCTTTTCCTAACCTAAACAAATTTCCAGATTTTCAATTCTTTCCAAACATGACTATTTCCAATTCTTAGCTTCTTCCTAGCTATTTCAAATTGTGAGATGTTACAGTATCTCCCCTTTGGGAACATTCGTCCTCGAATGAGATTACTCTTACTAGGCTAAGGGTGGTAACATAAAGTTCAAACACCCAACAAGCAAAGCAATTACAACATGCTAACTTATAATTTAAAGAGTACTAAGAAGAGAATTAGCACCTTAGTCTTTATTTTCTCCGGACTCAAAGAGATGTGGATACCTCTTCTTCATATCTTCCTCAGCTTCCCAAGTAGTTTCCTCAACAAATTGGTTCCTCCAAAGAGCTTTGACTGATACTACCTCCTTTGTTCTCCACTTACTAACTTGATAATCTAGAATTTGAGCATGAATCTCCTCAAAAGACAAGCTATCCTTGATACCAATATCTCCGGTTAGTATGATAAGTAGAGGATCTCTCATGCACTTCTCCAACATAGAGACATGAAATACTGGATGAACCGATGCTAACTTTTGTGGTAACTCCAATTCATAAGCTACCTTGCTAATCCTTTTGGAAATTCTGTAAGGACGCACATACTGTGGTTAAGTTTCCACTTCTTAACTAGACCTCATAACACCCTTCATGAGTGAAACTTTCAAGTACACCCAATCACACCATCCACCTTGATACCTCAAAAGACTCTCTCCCCCTTGTTCAAAAGCCATCACTTTTTGCTTATGAACACTTGACTTCAATTCAAGTAATGAAGGATCTTGGTCGTGCTTGCCTTTTACTTCTGACACTAATGATGACTCAGTCCCATTCATCATCAGCACTCCTCCTTCTGAGATTAATCTTTTTCTGACTAAACACATACTGAAAACTCTTGTGATCAAACAAATTTCATCAAGAACTTGAAGGATTTACTTTCAAATCACATATATTTTGCTGAATTGAATCATGATTGGCGCGTGGGTGAACTAACCCAACGCAATGTGATCTCACATACCTTGTAGATATCACCCCCGATGAAATCCACAAGCCAAACCTGACAATCTTGACGAATTTTGAACGTTCTTCTTCATTATATTCTCTTCTCCTCTTCTTTTCTCTTCTCTCAAAATCCTAAATCTTTTCCCAAATGCGTAAACTGACTAAGTTCAGTTTAGACCCTAAGTAATTACTAAAAAGGAATTAAAATAAAAAGTTAAGGAAAAGACCAAATTACCCTTCAAAAATCCGGATTTGGACTTTTCTTAATCCAACAGCACAACTTCCAAAGGACATAACTTACTCATACTAACTCGAAATCGCGCAAACTTGGCGACGTTGGAAAGATCATTCCAAGATATTTCCAGCCACATCTGGAAGTACACCTAAATCATGTTGAGCTAGGATTATGGCTGTTTGAAGTTGACCAAAAATTCACTTTTCCTAACCTAAACAAATTTCCAGATTTTCAATTCTTTCCAAACATGACTATTTCCAATTCTTAGCTTCTTCCTAGCTATTTCAAATTGTGAGATGTTACAATATCTCCCCCTTGGGAACACTCGTTCTCGAATGAGATTACTCTTACTAGGCTAAGGGTGGTAACATCAAGTTCAAATACCCAACAAGCAAAGCAATTACAACATGCTAACGTATAATTTAAAGAGTACTAAGAAGAGAATTAGCACCTTAGTCTTTATTTTTTCCGGACACAAAGAGATGTGGATACCTCTTCTTTATATCTTCCTCAGCTTCCGAAGTAGTTTCCTCAACAAATTGGTTCCTCCAAAGAGCTTTCACTGATACTACCTCTTTTGTTCTCAACTTGCGAACTTGATAATCTAGAATCTGAACATGAATATCCTCATAAAACAAGTTATCCTTGATATCAGTTAGTATGATAAGTGAAGGATCTCCCATGCACTTCTCCAACATGGAGGCATGAAATACTGGATGAACCGATGTTAACTCTTGTGGTAACTCCAATTCATAAGCTACCTTGCCAATCCTTTTGGAAATTCTGTAAGGACGCACATACTGGAGGTTAGGTTTCCCTTCTTAACCAGACCTCATAACACCCTTCATGGGTGAAACTTTCAAGTACACCCAATCACACCATCCACCTTGATACCTCAAAACAATATCTCCCCTTTGTTCAAAAGACATCACTTTTTAGTTATGAACACCTGCCTTCAATTCAAGCAATAAAGGATCTTGGTCGTGCTTACCTTTTACTTCTGACACTAATGATGACTCAGTCCCATTCATCATTAGCACTCCTCCTTCTGAGATTAATCTTTTTTTGACTAAACACATACTGAAAACTCTTGTGATCAAACAAATTACATCAAGAACTCGAAGGAATTACTTTCAAATCACACATATTTCGCTGAATTAAATCATGATAGACGCGTGGGTGAACTAACCCAATGCTATGTGGTCTCACATACCTTGTAGGGATCACCCCCGATGAAATCCACAAGCCAAACTCGACAATCTTGACGAATCTTGAACGTTCTTCTTCCTTTTAATCTTTTCTCCTCTTTTTTTCTCTTTTATCAAAACCCTAACTCTTTTTCCAAATGAGTAACCTGACTAAGTTCAGTTTAGACCCCTAAGTAATTACTAAAAACAAATTTAAAAAAAAAAGTTATGGAAAAGTCCAAACTACTCTTTAAAAATCCGGATTTGGACTTTCCTTAATCCAACAATCCAATTTCCAAAAGACATAACTTACTCATACGAACTCGAAATCGTGCAAACTTGGCGGAGTTGGAAAGATCACTCCAAAATATCTCCAACCATATCCGGAAGTACACCTAAATCATCCTGAGATAGGAGTTATGGCCGTTTGAAGTTGACCAAAAATTCATTTTTCCTAACCTAAACAAATATCCAGATTTTCAATTCTTTCCAAAAATGATTATTTTCAATTCTTACCTTCTTGTTAGCTATTTCAAATTGCGAGATGTTACATCGACCCGCCTTGGAGGAAAAATATGTTTCACTTACAAAGGATTATTCAGGAAAGGACTGTCGTGGACCACTATCGCAGTCCCTTAGCTGCTATAGCTCTAGTGGTCCCTTGGCAATCATAGCAGGACCCCACAATAGCCCCAATAATTTAATCCTTCTCTTCTAAGTCCATGTTTGAAAAGAGTTGTCTCTTCCTAAAAATGTCCTAGAGTTATACCCCCTCTGTACCAAATTACTTGTCCACTTTTCCTTTTTTAGTTGTCCCTAATTACTTGTCCATTTTGACAAATCAAGAAAGGAAAAAAAAAATTCTCTATTATACGCTCAATTTATTACTTTGAAAAATGTAGAATTTCTTGAAAATCTTAAGTTTTTAATTCATTCACTTCATAATTAATAGAGGTAAAATGATAAACTCACTATATCAATTATTGTCTTCTGAATAGGTGTGCCAAATCAAAAGTGGACAAGTAATTAGGGACAAAGGGAGTATTAAAGAGAAAATCCTTGATAACAGAGAAACAAGGCTCTCCATAACAAAATTAAGAATAAATTAGTCTCACGACTCAAAAATGGAAGAGATTGCATCGTCTATCCCACTACGACAAGTCTGCCTCAAACCCAAAAGAGGCTAAGAAATGCGAAAAGGAAGATAAGATAAATAAAGGAGCAAAAAACTTAGTCATTCTACTATAACCCAAAACCTTGTTGTCACGTGTTCAATCCACTAATGTATTAAAATAGAGTTGAAAGATAATTACATGTTTCAAAAGTCTTTATTTCTCAAATAGAAGAAAGCATAAACATAAAGGAAGAAGAGGGTCCGCTAGGAGGACAAGCAGCTACCTCTAAGAATCCTTGTTGAGCCACGGGGGAGGGAGAATAAGAAGAGAAATCATACGGAACTAGGCTCGGAACCTACAAACATTTAGAAGCAAGGAGTGAGTACCGTACAACACTTTACTCGGCAAGAAACTACAAAATAAAACTAAATTATTCTAGGATACGAGTACTTCTTTCATCCAAACCGAAACTCCTCAAACTACAACTTGCATAAATCAGTCCAACCTAACAATTTAACAATACATAATTCCCAAGGCTTAACAATCATAGTCCAACAATCACCGTTCAACATCCAATAAGTTTCAAGTATGCCAATCACACGTACCAAGTGCGTAATTCTCAAGTATCAAGCAGATCTATTACAAGTATCAAGTAGATCAAACTCTTGCCGAAACCCTTTCTCTTTGGCATAATATCACTAATCGAAACCATTTTTCCTTTGCCTTCATATTATATCACTAGTTGGAACCATTTCACTTAATTTTTATCATATAACTTGCTGAACCCATCTCCCATAAGTATAATATCAGTAGCCGAAACCAGTTCCCCAGGGATTTATAT
Organism: Solanum commersonii; assembly: GCA_029007595.1. Taxonomy (NCBI): domain Eukaryota; kingdom Viridiplantae; phylum Streptophyta; class Magnoliopsida; order Solanales; family Solanaceae; genus Solanum; species Solanum commersonii. Next base: position 5,688,645 of record JAJTWQ010000023.1, on the reverse strand, counting down.
CATATCACTAGCTGGAACCATTTCCCTTCGATTTTATATCAAATTTCTTACTGGAACCATTTCTCGTCGGCATGATCATCACATGTCTCATCACGATATAAATAAATCAATGCAAATTAGAAATTTCACACCATAAGAAAGAGACAATAACTCAAACAATTCAAGTCCACAATAATGCTATCAAAACATTTCATTAATCAACACATTTTGGGTCCACTACAAGGAAATTCAGCAAAAATTATGATCAACACATTGCCTCTTTCAATAATCCCACTTTATTCATTAAGATAAATTAAGTAAAATAATTGAACACATCACGTCATTTCCATTACTCCCCAACACACACAGTGAAGGGAAAAAAATGATTCTACTAGTTTTAAAAGGTTTAGAAATCACTTGCTTCAATTCAATCAAAAGTTAATCAAAGACTTTATATTTCCCGTTCTGAACAATGTGCAAAGACACACAATCTTATAGAATCAAGTAATCAAAATAAGATTCCAGAACTAATAATAATACCTAAATCATTCACTTTGAGAAATGGGTCAAATCAACTGAACAACCCAATTCCGAAATAAGGTTAGAATCCAAAAATATTTACTTGAATATGTTTCTCAAGACATTTGGAACTCATTGGTGAAAACCATTTTGAAAAAGGAGTGAAAATCAGTGAACAATCACCATTTTAGCTTAGAACTCAAGTTCTTGAAAAACCTTGTCATTTGCCAATCAAAATCCCAACTGTCAACCAAACCTACACCTTGAAAGTGGCCGGCACTAGAGAACCATGATGATCCACAAGCAAAACCTTGGTCGCTGGCTATTTAGCTAAAGACTAACTCAAGCAGAATTGAGCTTTAAAACACAATTAAACTACTTAATCTTAAAGTACTCTATTGTCTCAAAATATTCTGATTACAATAATAGCTAAAATATAGTTTAGAAAGGAATACTAAAACATACTCAAAACTAACTATCTATGAAGCCTCTATTGTTCAGTATGGATGTCAGGACAAGACCCACAACACGTCAAGCAACTAACTAAAAGATAAAAGCCGAGTCCTCTAGAATGCAAAGAGACTTACCAAAAGCTAACTGGGAGTGCAAACTAATCTCAACGAAGTGTCAGTTGATGATTTGAATACCTATATTTGCATCATAAATAGATGCAGGTCGAATGACATCAACACATTGATTGTACGAGTACGTAATATTGCTGAAGCGAAATGACTGAATGAAAGGACTGCAATATATATAAATATATACTAATTTGAATGTAAAGAAATAAATGTGTGAAATCATTTGAGCTTTACAAGTACTTACTAATCATTGAACTCATTATATTAAGTGATATGATAAAATACACTTTTAAAGTAGGGGTATCACTTCTGTAAACCAGGCTCTGCTTAAGTAATCACCGCTAAATCAACCATTGGCTCACTTAAGCTAACCCCGCTAAAGTTCGTCCTTCGCTTTAGAGATCATGTCTTGGCTTAAGTGAAGGTCGCTTAAGGAAAAGGTCTATCACAACAGCAAAGGGTATATAAATCATGGACCAGAAAAATCAGCCAACTCTCAAAACATCGAAAGGACCATCAGGATTCTTTTCGAATCCTGTATATACAAATCATATTAGAAAATTAACTATACTTGACATTCTATAAAAAATGGAATCATCAAAACACAAATCTAAGTTCGATTCGGGGATAATATCGGGAGGGGTAAAATAATAGCTTTACAAAACTTTCCAAAAAAAATCTAACTGGGTCATTAAAATTAGGTCACACACACGCACTGCATCACTACATTTCCTGTTTCAGTCATAACTGATTTCCCATATCATGTAGTATGGTGAAATTGTCTCTTCTGATTTAATTTGAAATGTAGGTAAGATGCAACCCCACATTAAGAATTGCACCGCATCTCTTTACCACACACCAACCTTTTTATAACGACCATTCTTCCTCTAGTTAAAATTCAATAAGTTAGCAATGCGGAGCCGCATGTGGACATCCGAAGACATCATCATCACTTTATGGTAACAGACTATTTGATCACTTTCAGCTTTGAAACTTTTTACTTTGTTTCTACTCGATCACCTGTAAATTATGAAAGCCTACTTTTCAAGGCTTAAACATCGTAAATGCCTTTTTTTCTCTCTGAAAACATAGTAGTTTAAACTTAGAAATTTACAAGTACGTAAAATACAAACTTATCAAATCACAAAAAACTTAAACTACTTCTTATCCTCAAGGAGCACGAAACATCAACATCATACAGACTCAGACTTCACTCTTCTACCTAGCAAGAATTCGACTTGACACGAACTTGAATCATAGAAGCGACAGTTTATCACATGACAACATTTAAGCTCCATTATCATTCATACAGTCTATCTATTATTTCATGAAAACTATTTGACAATGGTAATCACTTCTTCTATTTATATGGGTCAACTCAGGAAAAAAGGATATCCGAAATATATAGTATAAATGAAACTAGAGAATTTAATATTCACAATCAAACACTCACTCTCAGAAAGATGTCTACATGCACACACATAGTATCTTAAGCTTGTCCATTATGTATTTCTCAACTAATTCATACATACTCAATTTGAGGTCAATTAGGACTTCTGGGGTACGACAAATGAAAAGCTGAAGACAAACAGTCACCACTCATGCAAAATGTCAACAAAACAGAAAACAACTATCGCTACCAACTAGACGCATTAAACTCTACAAGACAGACAACAACTTAATGAAAACATTAAAACTCAATATCATAGATCATTTTAAAATTGACTTAATTTATTTGGATCATATCAGTCACCTATTATCAACCAAATTATCCATAGTATCTTACAATGACTTTGACTCTAGCAAATCATTAATTGCACAAGTCACCCGATTTGACAATAAAGAAAACTATTGAGAAAGATCTAAGTATAAATAAAACTTAAAAGACATACTATAACGCATGAATATGCACAACCAAAAATTGATATACAGACCAACTGTTGTTAAAAATTAATAGTACATGGCCAAACGAACAAAATTAGCACAACATAAACATGCCCATTCTAGTCAAATGAACATCATAAAAAAATATTTCAACAAGCTTAAAACATTCACCAACATGTTTCAGTAACCTTAGGATATTTTTAAATCTCAATTTTTATATTAAATTTTGTGTATTATTGTCACACCCCGAGCCTACATCCTGGGTGGAATTGGCACTCGAGAACCATTTATTGGCCCCAAGAGAACCCTTGGCCTGGCTTACTTAACTCAGCGGAAGACTCTAAGCATGATTACAATGATCAAAAGAACTTTCTCAAATAGCTTAATAATATAACTTAGAATGTTAAAAGAATTAAACATTCAACTTAGCCAAAATGGCAACCCAAGTCTTAACATAAGATAAAATGAGAACACTAACAAACTAATAACTGACTGTCTATAAAGCCTCTAAACAACTAAGATTGATGTTGGGACAATCCCCACAACATCCTAATGAACTAAACTAGAAAGCAAATAAAGGAGTCCTCCAAATGTAAGGAGGCTCACTACAGACTCTGAGTGCTCAAGCTGGATCAACAAGGTGCTAGATGCTGATCATGGTTACCTGCGTCTGCATCATAAGAAGATACATGCCAACTGGTATCAGTACATTGAATGTACGAGTATGCGAGTTGGAATGCTAAAACAAGATATAGGCTTGAAAGGAATCTGAAGAAAACACTTACCTTGGCTCTTCTCAACTAATAAATAAACTTAACTCAGAATAAAGCAATGAAACACATGCATTGTATGAAAAGCTTTATAAAATAGAAAAAGAAAGTTAGTTCATTAAAGAAAATGTAATAACAAACTCAACTTTACTCATATACAAAGTAATATAGTTTAGGTGGGTTATTATCTAGCCGACAACCACCACTATGAGCCTAAGTCGTGATACAACGTCTTTTGACACGCTGCCAGAACGGTCTTATACTTTGCTGTTATATAGAACCTACTTAACTTAGTGGATCTACTAGCTTAACTTATGTGATCATCTAAAAATTATGACTCATTAATACCTATGATGGCAACATGGTTTATGAAGACTTGAGTTAATATGAACACGTATCCCCATATCGGTGCTCAACATTATTCCTAAAAATATACTTAGCTTATATGTTTTAAAAACATAACTTCTTTCTTTGGTTTGAGATAATTACTCAAAACTTAGCTTAAAAGCTCTCTTGGATTCGATGTTCCCTTTTCTTGCTCAAATGCGAAACATTTATAAACTCTTTGGGAATACTTAGTTCCCTTATAGCTTTTTGAGAAATGAACTCAACCCTTTACTCTTTGCTTAACTTGAAACTTAAGTCTTAAAACAAAGCTAAAACATTTGTTAACGACTTTTGAAAACTTTAAAAACTTTGCTTTGACTTGCTCTTAACCTTTAGACTTGACTCTTAACCTCTCATGACTTTGATCCTAACTTTCCTTGAATTGGATTATGGATTCAAGGTTCATGATCTCATGTTTATAAATGATTTCATGATGTTTAGACGTACTTAGAGTGTTGGAATCAACTTAGAAACATAGATGCATCACTTAGAAATTAGTACAAAAAAATGAGGAAAGAATGGGGTGAACTGGCATCCTTGGCGCTCTGAGAGACATGGGGAGCCAGGCCCCAAACTTCAGCGGACAAGTTGGGGTGCATTGGCTGGCGCGGCGCCCCAAGGGGTAAACTTCAGAAACTCTTTTATGGAGCGCTGGCTGGCGCGACGCCCCACTCTTTTCCCCAGAAAATTCTGACTTTTCTCCTTCGTTTTTTAGCTCTAAACCCTCTAAACTTCCATAGTCCTTTCCCCAAACACTTAGGATCATTAGTACCCTCAATACCCAATAGATTTAACTCGAAAAACAACCCGGAAACATGAATCAAATCAACACTAGGCATTCAACAATCAACCAACAAGAATTCAACAATGTTCTTTAAGAACCCCAATTTCTTAATATTCAAACAACTCCAATTTTGCTGAATTGAAACAAGTTTGGCCTGTGGGTGAACTAACCCAATACTATGTGATCTCACATACCTTGTAGGGATCACCCCCGATGAATTCCACTCGCAAAGCTTGAACGTTCTTGGCGATTTCTTGATTTCTCTCCTCTTTTCTCTTCTTTCTTCTCCTCTCCAAGCCCTAGCGTAAATTCTAATTTTCTAAAACTGAATAAAGTCCTGTTTTGCCCTAAATAAATTCCTAAATACGAAATAGGCAAATTAGGTAAGGAAAAGACTAGTTTACCCTTCCAAAACTCGGATTAGACTTTCTTTAATCTAACGGCCCAACTTTCAAAGGGGATAACTTACTCATACGAACTTGGAATCGCACAAACTCGGTGGTGTTGGAAAGATCATCCTAAGATCTTTGCAACCATATCTGGAATTACACCTAAATCATCCTTAGCTAGGAGTTATGGTTGTTTGAAGTTGACCAAAAACTCACTTGAACTTAAAATTTTCCAGATTTTCTTACACTTTCCAAAAATGACTATTTCTAGATTTTAAATTTCTTTCTAGTTCTTTCTAGTTGCGAGATGTAATAATATCTCCCCCTTGGGAACATTCGTCCTCGAATGAGATTTTCTCGTACTAAGCTAAGGGTGGTAACATCAAGTTCAAAGATCCCAAAAGAAATTTCAAACAAGGAACATGCTCACTCAAATTTAAATAGTACTTAGAAGAAAATTAGTAGATTGGTCTGCATTTCCTCCGGTTTCAAAGATACATTGGCAATTTGGACACTTAGCAAAAACTTTGCAATGCCCTTCTTCATACCATTCCACCAATACACTTCTTTCAAATCGTGATACATCTTTGTTGAACCCGAATGAATGGAATATCTGGAGCTATGAGCTTCCTCCATGATCCTCTCATAGAGTCCATCCACTATAGGTACGCATAATCTACCTTAATATCTCAACACACCATCTCCCCCTTGTTCAAAAGTTAATACTCTTTGCTTATGAACATTTGCCTTTATGTCTAGAAAAATGGGATCTTAGTCTTGCTTTTCTTTCACTTCTGACACTAGTGATAATTCAAACCCATTTGTCACCATTATTCCTCCTTCTGTGGAATCCATAAGTCGGATACCCAAGCGTGCAAGCCTATGCACATCTTTTGTTAACTCTCTCTTTTCTTCCTCAATATGGGCGGTACTACCTATAGACAACTTGCTCAAGGCATCAGCAACAACATTAGCCTTACCTAGGTGATAAAGAATACTCATGTCATAATCCTTGAGTAACTCTAACCACCTCCTTTGTCTAAGATTTAGCGCTCTCTGAGTGAACACATATTGAAGGCTCTTGTAATCAGTGAATATATCAACATGAACACCATACAAATAATGACACCATATCTTCAAAGTGCATACTATAGCAGCCAACTCTAAGTTATGGGTTGGGTAGTTCTTCTCATGAACTTTCAATTGTCTGGAGGCATAAGCTATAACTTTGTCATTCTGCATTAACACACAACCCAAACCAACTCTAGATACATCACAATACACCACAAAACCTTGAGTACCTTCCAGTAAAGTTAAAACTGGGGCAGTAGTCAACCTCTTCTTTAATTTCTGAAAGCTTTTCTCACAAGCTTTAGACTATTAAAATTTCACCATCTTCTCAGTCTACTTGGTCAAAGGAGACGAAATAGACGAGAACCCCTCTACAAATCTTCTATAATAGTCAGCTAAACCCAAGAAACTCCTAATATCAGTTGGAGATGTGGGTCTAGGACAATTCTACACTGCCTCAATTTTCTGAGTATACACTCTAATTCCATCACCGAAAACTATATGGCTTAAGAACACCACAGACTCAAGCCAAAACTCACACTTAGAGAACTTGGCATACAACTCTCTATCTTTCAAAGTCTGAAGAACTATTTTGAGATGGCTAGCATGATCTTCTTCATTCCTTGAATAGATTAGTATGTCATCAATGAAGACGATAACAAACAGATCTAAATAAGGTTTGAACACTCTATTTATAAGATGCATAAATGCTGCAGGTGCATTAGTTAAACCGAACGACATGACCAAAAACTCATAATGTCCACAACGGGTCCTGAATGCTATCTTTGGAATGTCACATTCCCTTACTTTCAACTGATGGTAACCTGATCTGAGGTCTATATTAGAAAAACAAGAAGCACCCTGAAGTTGATCGAAAAGATCATCAATTCTTGGAAGAGGATACTTGTTCTTGATGGTAACCTTGTTAAATTGGCGGTAATCTATACATATCCTAAGGGAACCATCTTTCTTTCTCACAAACAAGACCGGAGCGCCCCAAGGTGAGACACTTGGTCGAATGAAACCCTTATCTAGGAGATCCTTCAACTGTTCTTTCAATTCTTTCAACTCTGTTGGTGCCATTCTATATGGCGGAATAGAGATAGGACGAATATCTGGAATGATGTCTATGCCAAAGTCTATTTCTCACTTAGGAGGGACTCTGGGTAGATCATCAGGAAAGACTTCTAAAAACTTTCTTACTATAGGAACTGACTGAATGGGAGGTATCTCAACACTAGAGTCATTAACTCGGACTAAGTGATAGATACAACCCTTCAAACCTAACTTTCTCACCTTAAGGTACAAAATAAAACGACCATTAGGCACTGCTGAACTACTACTCCACTTTATGACTGGCTCATTAGGAATTTGAAACTTGACAACTCGAGTCCTACATTCAATGGAGGCATAACATGCATTAAGCCAGTCCATACCCAGAATTACATTGAAATCTACCACGTCTAGGTCAATTAAATCAGCCATGGTGTCTCTGTGATTGATGAAAATGACACAATCACGATAAACTCGCTCAGCTAGAATGGACTCCCTAACAGGTGTAGAAACACAAAAAGGTTCACAAAGTTTCTCAGGAAGAACATCAAACTTATTTGCAACATAAGGGTCACAAAAGATAAACCTGCTCCTGGGTCTAGTAAAGCATAATCATCAAAAGTAAATACTATGATCATACCAGTAACAATATCTGGAAAGTTCTCTTGCTCTTGACGACTGGTGATTGCATAAAGACGATTTCTTCCTCCGCTAGTACCGAAAGTAGCTCCCCTAGGTGAAGCCCTGTCTGGTGGAACAACTACTGAAGATTGGGCTCTATTGCCCTGATTAGCACTACCTTGCCTATTCTTAGGGCACTTTTTCAGGAAGTGACCCTCTTCCCCACACTTGAAGCAACTTGTCTGGCCATCACGACACTTACCTGGGTGGATTCTACCACACTTACCATATGCATGAGCCCAATTACCTCATTGTGCCACACTACCTTGAGACTGTGTTGGTCTAGCTCTGAAGTTCTGCGAATTTTGGCCATTATACTCACATTTGTTTCTAGGTACAGGTGCACTAGCAGATGATGGTGCAGGTCCATTTTGCTTCTGAAAGGACGGATGACTCACACTACCCTTCTACTTCCCAGACTCATTCCCTATCTTTGTTTTTTTATTCCTGAACTCTTCCCTGTCTCTCGGCTTCTCTTCCTCAACCTGTTGCGCATAAACCATCAACCTCGAAATGTCCATGTCCCCAATAAGCATTGCTGTTCGGCACTCTTTGCTTGATAGAAAGCCTGACCCAACAACAAACAAGCTCATTCTACTCCTCATGTCCTTAACTATTTCCAGAGCATAACGGGATAGTTGGGTGAACTTCAACCCATATTCATGAACACTCAGAGAATCCTGCTTTAGTGTGAGGAACTCACATACCCTGGCCTCTTTCAGTTCCCGGGGAAAGAAATGCCCCAAAAAAGCTTCCTCAAAACAGGCACAACTCGCAGGTGGTGCATCCTCAGCTCTACTCCCTTTCCACTGATCAAACCAGGTCCTAGCAACATTTTTCATTTGATATGCAACTAGCTCAACTCTCGTAGTATCAGTAACATGCATGATGTTGAACATTTTTTTCATTTCCTCAATAAAGTTCTTTGGATCCTCAGTAGTGCTCGAACCAGTGAAGCTTGGAGGATTCATCCTCAAGAACTCACGAATCCTTGAAGTGTCAGCCTCTTCTTGTCGAGCTCCTCTCTGATGTCCAGCTTGGTTGGTCACAACTTGACTGAGCATCCTTATTGCCTCTCTAAACTCAGCATTTGTAACTTCTCCTTGCGGTTGCACTTCAGGTGCATTGGGTAAATTTTGTTCCTCAATATTCCTCACAGCTAGATGACCTCTGACTGCTCTTCATCGAGGCATGATTATCTGAAATACGCGCAAGCACAAATTAGAAGGAAACTTTTAGAGAATAAACTCTAACACACGAAATTAGTGTGAAAGAAGTGAGATAGTTCCTAAATGTTGCAGCCTCCTAATTATAGATGTGGCACGCTCCACACCGATAACTAGGACTCTACAGACACGACTTCATAGACTCTCTAGGACTCCTGAACTATGTGCTCTGATACCAGGTTTGTCACACCCCGAGCCTACACCCTGGGCGGGACTAGCACTCGAGAACCATTTCTTGGCCCCAAGCGAACCCTTAGTCTGGCTTACTTAACTCAACAAAACACTCTAAGCTTGATTACAATGATCAAAAGAAATTTCTCAAATAGCTTAATAATATAACTTAGAATGTTAAAAGAATTAAACATTCAACTTTGCCAAAATGGCAACCCAAGTCTTAACATAAAATAAAATGAGAACACTAAAGAACTAATAGCTGACTTTCTATGAAGCCTCTAAACTACTGAGATGGATGTTGGGACAATCCCCACAACATCCTAATGAATTACACTAGAAAGCAAATAAAGGAGTCCTCCGAATGCAAGGAGGCTCACTACAGACTCTGAGTGCTTAAGATGGATCAACGAGGAGCTGAATGTTGATCCTGGTTACCTACGTCTGCATTATAAGAAGATGCATGCCAACTGGCATCAGTTCATTGAATATATGAGTATACGAGTTGGAATGCTAAAACAAGATATACGCTTGAAAGGAATCTGGAAAAAAAACACTAACCTTGGCTCTTATCAACTCATGATTAAACTTAACTCAGAATAAAGCAACGAAACACATGCATTATATGAAAATCTTGATAAAATATTAAAATCAACTTAGTTCATTAAAGAAAATGTAATAACAAACTCAACTTTACTCATATACAAAGTAATATAGTTTAGGTGGGAGATTCTTTAAATGACAACCACCACTATGAGCCTAAGTCGTGATACAACGTCTTTTGACACGCTGCCAGAATGGTCCTATACTTTGCCATCATCTAGAACCTACTTAACTTAGTGGATCCATTAGCTTAACTTATGTGATCATCTAAAAAGTATGACTCATTAATACCCATGATGACTACATAGTTTATGGAGACTTGAGTTAATATGAACTCCCATCCCCATATCGGTGCTCAATACTACACCAAAAAATATACTTAGCTTATATGTTTTAAAAACATAACTTCTTTCTTTGGTTTGAGATAATTACTCAAAACTTAGCTTAAAAGCTCTCTTGGAATCGATGTTCCTTTTTCTTGCTCAAATGTGAAACATTTATAAACACTTTGGGAATACTTAGTTCCCTTATAGCTTTTTGAGAAATGAACTCAACTCTTTACTCTTTGCTTAACTTGAAACATAAGTCTTAAAACAGAGTTAAAACGTTTGTTAAAGACTTTGGAAAGATTTAAAAACTTTGATTTGACTTGCTCTTAACCTTTAGACTTGATCTTAACCTCTCTTGACTTTGATCCTAACTTTCCTTGAATTGGATTATGGATTCAAGGTTCATGATCTCATGTTTATGAATGATTTCATGATGTTTAGACGTACCTTAGAGTGTTGTAATCAACTTAGAAATATAGGTACATCACTTAGAAACTAGTACGAAAAGATGGGGGAAGAATGGAGTGAACTGGCGTCCTTGGCGCTCTGAGCGACACGGGGAGCCAGGCCCCAAACTTCAGAGGACAAGTTGGGACGCACTGGCTGGCGCGACGCCCCACCCTTTTTTCCAGAAAATTCTGACTTTTCTCCTTCATTATTCATCTCTAAAACCTCTAAACTTCCATAGTCCTTTCCCCAAACACTTTAGGATCATTAGTACCCTCAATACCCAATAGATTTAACTCGTAAAACAACCCGGAAAGACGAATCAAATCAACACTAGGCATTCAACAATGTTCTTCAAGAACTCCACTTTCTTAACATCTAAACAACTCCAATTTTGCTGAATTGAAACAAGTTTGGCATGTGGGTGAACTAACCCAACACTATGTGATCTCACATACCTTGTAGGGATCACCCCCAATGAATTCCACTCGCAAAGCTTGAACGTTCTTGGCGATTTCTTGATTTCTCTCCTCTTTTCTCTTCTTTCTTCTCCTCTCCAATCCCTAGTGTAAATTCCAATTTTCTAAAACTGAATAAAGTCTTATTTTACCCCAAATAAATTCCTAAAAATGAAAGAGGCAAATTAGGTAAGGAAAAGACTAGTTTACTCTTCCAAAACCCGGATTAGACTTTCCTTAATCTAACGGCCCAACTTCCAAAGGGGATAACTTACTCATATGAACTCGGAATCGCGCAAACTCGGCTATGACTAAAAGATCATCCCAAGAACTTTGTAACCAAATCTGGAACTACACCTAACTCATCCTGAGCTAGGAGTTAAGGCCATTTGAAGTTTACCAAAAACTCACTTTAACTTACTTAAAATTTTCCATATTTCCTTACACTTTCCAAAAATGACTATTTCTAGATTTTAAACTTCTTTCTAGTTCTTTCTAGTTGCGAGATGTTACAATTATTAACCGTCATAGTTCAATTCTTACCTATAAATTTATTATCATCTCTCTTGCCTTAATTTTTATTTCTTATCTGAATATTTGTGTCTTCCAGTTGGTAAATAAACACAAAAAATTATATTCCTAATGTAGGGGATACATTTATTTGGTCCAATAGACTTTGAACATAGGAATAATTTCTCTAATTCACGAAGGGAGAAAAAAATGAGAAAAATGGAGCCAAAATATAAATGTGATGATCCAATTCTCGGTTTTGGGAGTGCAAACATCAATTCTAAAAATTAAGTTAAAATAGAACTTTGGAAGTTTTTAACATACAAAAGCTACAAAATTAATGAATCTTTTACTATCACCATATTTTAAAAAAAATATACGTATATTATATAAGACAATTAATTATATTGTTTTAGTTCAATTGTAATATTAGAAGTGTTACTACTTTACACCAGAAAGTTTAAAAATAAAATTTTACCCTATATGTAAATTGATTTGTTAGATTTTGAAGCGTAAGAGGTCAGTTTAGAAAATTATACTAACAACATTTCAATAATAATAGTAATAAATGAAAAATAAATAAATCAGTATCTAATAAACATTAAAATAATTGACCATCGATTTAATCAGTGAATGAAACTACAAACTTTGAAACAAATCAAGGAATACGACAAAAGGAACCTTCAAAGGAGGACGAAGGGAAACTTATTCGGAGAGTCCAATGACACAATTTAGATATGAAAAATAGCAAACAACATAAATACTCCATTTGACCATATGTACATAGAAAATAGTACTAATTAAGAATACACACATTAGTCCTTAGATTTTTTTTATCTGGTTTGGATATTGCACATTAATATTTTTAAAAAAGGGATCATCCAATAAAGTCATCACAACATCATCCTTCCATTTGAGAAACCTAGAAATTGTAGGACTATCAGGTAAGTCAACAGAGGAATTCTGATTGTTATTCATTGACGTCGATATACCAATTGAAAGGATATCCATTGAAAGTTCCATTTGCTGGTTCATTGTAGGAGACACTGGAAAATACATTGGAGGAGCTATCATTAATGAAGGCATCGGAGAATCAATCATTGGTGAAGGAATTAGAGAATCCATCATTGGTGAAGGAATCGGAGAACACATTATTGTTGACGGCATTGAATGGGCCAGTCCAGGTGTTTCTCCAACAGCCATGTGTTGAGGCATTGGAGAAAAAAATTGGGGAACCATTGGAGGAAACATTAGTGAAAACAATAGAGGAGAAGGATCCATCGATCCTTCAGAGTTGTTCCAACTGGGTACCATTGGTTCAACAATGTTGAGGGGCATTTGATGTAGAACACTCTCCATTAGACTATTTTATCATTAGTTCACGTACTGGTTTGAGATTCTTCTTGCATACACAACGTAGGTCGTTGAGATAGGAAGGGGGTTCATGTCAACAAAAACAGTTTTTCTCTCGAACACCTCATACATTTCATTTGTCATTTCCTTGACCCTATTTTCCTTTCTTATCTTTTGAAGTTGTTCCTCCAACTTCTTGATCCTTTGCATGCTGAACTCTTCTCTTGTCACCATGTTTTTAAATCTATCCAATGTCGGCAATTCCTTAAACTTTATAAAAGTGTTGCGTACAACATCATTATTTGGAAATGTATATGGTTCATTTCTGTAAGGGCCGTATATGACTGTAGCCACTTCAACATCACAAAGTGTTTTCAATTCATCAGATTTTTTCAAGAGCCCTTTTAGTCTTTTATTATATAAGATTTTTCTTTTACTATCATCTTCAATGAAATCATAGTTCACTTTGTTTCTAGTCATGGCTAAAGGGGAGGAGAAATGTGTTTGTTTGGATATGAGGGTTAAAATGGCTTTGTTGTACTAGCAGTAGTAGTTGTGATTTTCTTGCCTAGGATTGACTCCTATTTATAGAGAAAATTTTAATTTTGTATAATTTTAAAAGTTTTAAATAGAATTTTTTTTATTGCTAGAAAGAACTATTTTGAAAAAACACTAAATCAGGGGATATTAGATAAAAGTTAGATAGAGTCATTTGAAAATATATTTACTTATGGCTCTGGTATTATGTTGACCAACTTATTAGGAAAAATATTAATGAGATTTAAATTTAGGGAAAAGGGTATGAAAAATAGTCCAACTTTGGTTGAAATTGTTGTTACGATACCAAACTTTCGAAAGGACCTTTTACCCCCCTATACTATTTAATAGTGTATTTTAAAGGTATATATGTGCCTATGTGGACATCATAAATATTGCATCATTTTAAATAGTAATGTGTCCACGTTGGCACATATATACCTTTAAAATACACTATTAAATAGTGCAGGGGGGTAAATGGTGCTCCATAAAGTTTAATATCGTAATAACAATTTTGGCCAAAGTTGGAGCATTTTTAAGACCCTTTTCCCTTAAATTTAAGAAGTGTATATACGGAATAGTCATAAAGTTATCACAAATGTATTTGTTTACTCATTTCCTTCATCGAGTTTTTTTTAAAATAAAAAGTATATTTTGATTCAAGGATGATCATAATTAAATATTGAAACTAGGGAACATTTATATATTGGTTAGGAATATTGAAATATAAATTAATATGCTTAAAAATATTCTATTTTTATGGTTAATTTAAAAACCACAAGTATTTTTTAAATCTTAAATGGTGACGTATGTATGATTGAAGAAGTTACATCGCTTGTTGAAGCACATTATTATTTTCTTTCATTTTGGAAAAACCATATTTAGTTAAAAAAAATATGTTCCTTTCAAATATATTTGAAACTAACTCTTGCTTAAGTATGTTTTTATTAATGTCCGATATTCACCAACCTGTCGCTCGATTCAAATTATATATATTTCTATATTAGTTTTGAGACAAGTCAATCTGAAATAATTGCACAAAACACTTATCAAAATGATGTGTTTACAATAGTGTTAAAATGAAAAGATATTTTTTTATTCAATTTAAGAAAAATACTCAATATGAAGAGAAATTATTTGAAGATACCTTACTAAATTTTGGTCAAACGATTATGTACATTAATTACTCTGATGGAAAAATCTCCTTTTATAGTCAGTATGATAAATATTAACCATATTGGGATCCATATATATATATATATATATATATATATATATATTTCTTTGACTGTTTCTAACTAATGTCTATCTCTTTATACGAGAGGGGAAGAAAGAACTTCAATTTTATTGAGTTTATGTCATGTTTAGTTGAACCTGTTTAAATGTAATGATCCATCCTTTCACTTTAAGAAATACCCACAATAAAATTCTTGAATCTAAAATTGGGTCTATCTAGTCAAGTAAATCTGGGATCGACCCGCCTTGGCAGAAAAAAATATTTCACTTACATAGGATTATTCAGGAAAGGACTGTCTTAGACCACTATCGCAGTCCCTAGGCTGCTATAGCTCTAGTGGTCCCTTGTCCATCATAGCAGCACCCCATAATGGCCCCAATAATTTTTACTCTTTCTCTTCTTAGTCCATGTTTGAAAAGAGTTGTCTCTTCCTAAAAATGTCCTAGAGTTATACTACCTCTGTACCGTATTACTTGTACACTTTTGCTTTTTTAGTTGTTTCGAATTACTTGTCCATTTTGACAAATCAAGAAAGGACAAAAAAATATTCTTTATTATACCCTCAATTTATTACTTTGAAAAATGTAGAATTTCTTGAAAATCTTAAGTTTTTAATTCATTCACTTCGTAATTAATAGAGGTAAAATGATAAACTCACTATATCAATTATTGTCTTCTTAATAGGTGTGTCAATTCAAACGTCAACAAGTAATTAGGGAGAAAGGGAGTATTAAAGAAAAAGCCCTTGATAACAGAGAGACAAGGCTTTCAATACGCACATTTCCAATCCTTATATCTCCAAGAAGGGTTAAGATACGTGATTATATTCAATAACCAAAGATTCCATCACAACGTAGCAACAAATTCCTCTCTCGACAATAGCATCTTACGAACTCACAAAACAAATAAAACTGAATTAAGAACCACCTTAATAAGATCCTAAGAATAAGTATTGATAGTTTCTAGAATTACATAACAAAATTAAGAATAAATTAGTCTCACAACTCAAAAATGGAAGAGATTGCATCGTCTAACCCACTACGACAAGTCAGCCTCAAACCCAGAAGATGCTAACAAATGCAGAAAGGAAGACAGGATAAATAAAGGAGCAAAAAACTTAGTCATTCTAATATAACCCAACAGCTTGTTGTCACGTGTTCAATTCACTAATGTATTAAAATAGAATTGAAAGATAATTACATGTTTCAAAAGTCATTATTTCTCAAATAGAAGAAATCATAAACATAAAGGAAGAAGAGGGTCCACCAGGATGACAAGCAACTACCTCTAAGAATACTTGTTGAGCCACGGAGGAAGGAGAAGAAGAAGAGCAAACACACGGAACTAGGCTCGGAACCTACATAAGTTTAGAAGCAAGGAATGAGTACCGAACAACACTGTACACGGCAAGAAACTACTAAATAAAGAAAAATTATTCTAGAATACTAGTACTTCTTTAATCCAAACCAAAACTCCTCAAATTACAACATGCATAAATCAGTCCAACCTAACAATTTTCCAATATATAATTCCCAAGGCTTAACAATCATAGTCCAACAATCACAGTTCAACAACCAATAAGTTTCAAGTATGCCAATCACCCGTACCAAGTAATTCTCAAGTATCAAGTAGATCTATTACAAGTATCCAGCAGATCAAACTCTTGCCGAACACTTTTCTATTCGGCACAATTTCACTAGTCGGAACCATTATTTTTTTCGCCTTTATATTATATCACTAACTGGAACCATTTCACTTAACTTTTATGATATAACTTGCCGAAACCATCTCCCTTAAGTATAATATCAGTACCCGAAACCAGTTCCTTAGGGATTTATTTCATATTACTAGCTGGAACCATTTCCCTTTGGTTTTATATCATATCTCTTGCTGGAACCATTTCTCGTCGGCATGAACCACACATGTCTCATCACCATATAAAGAAATCAATGCAAATAAGAAATTTCACACCATAAGAAAGAGACAACAACTCAAACAATTCAAGTCTACAATAATGCTATCAAAGCATTTCATTAATTAACACATTTTGGGTCCACACAAGGCATGTCACAAAGAATTATGATCAACAAATTGCCTCTTTCATTAATCCCACTTTTATTCATTAAGATAAATCAAGTAAAATAATTGAACATATCACGTCATTTCCATTACTCCCCAACACACACCGTGAAGGGAAATAAACAATTCTACTAGTTTTAAAAGGTTTAGAAATCACTTGCTTCAATTCAATCAAAAGTTAATTCAAGACTTGATCTTTCCCTTTTTGAACAATGTGCAAAGACACGCAATTTTATTCAATCGAGTAATCAAAATAAGATTCCAGAACTAATAATAACACCCAAATCATTCACTTTGAGAAATGGGTCAAATCAACTGAACAACCCAATTCCGAAAGTGAGGTTTGAATCCAAAAATATTTACTTGAATATGTTTCTCAAGACATTTGGAACTCATTGGTGAAAACCATTTTGGAAAACGAGTGAAAATCAATGAACAATCACCATTTTAGCTTAGAACTCAAGTTCTTGAAAAACCTTGTCATTTGCCAATCAAAATCCCAACTGTCAACCAAACCTACACCTTGAGCGTGGCCGGCACTCGAGAACCATGATGATCCACAAGAGAAACTGTGGCCGCTGGCTACTTAGCTAAAGACTAACTCAAGTAGAATTGAGCTTTAAAACACAATTAAACTATTTAATCCAAAGTACTCAAATGTCTCAAAATATTCTGATTACAATAATAGCTAAAAAAATAGTTTAGAAAGGGATACTAAAACATACTCCAAACTAACTATCTATGAAGCCTCTATTGTTCAATATGGATGTCAGGACAAGACCCACAACACGTCAAGCAACTAACTAAAAGATAAAAATTGAGTCCTCTAGAATAAAAAGAGACTCACCAAAAGCTAACTGGTAGTGCAAATAAATCTCAACGAAGTGTCAGTTGATAATTTGAATACCTATATTTGCATCATAAATAGATGCAGGTCGAATGATATAACTGCATTAGATATAAATATATACTAATTTGAATGTAAAGAAATAAATTAGTGAAATCATTTGAACTTTACAAATACTTACTCATCATTGAACTCATTATATTAAGTGATATGATTAAATACACTTTTAAAGTGGAGGTATCACTTCTATAAACCAGGCTCTCCTTAAATGATCAGCGCTAAAGCAACCATTGACTCACATAAGCTAACCCCACTAAAGTTCATCCTTCGCTTTAGAGATCATGCTTTGGCTTAAGTGAAGGTCGCTTAAGCAATAGGCCTATCACAAACCAGAATGGTATATAACACATGGACCAGAAAAATCAGCCAACTCTCGAAACATCGAAAGGACTATCAGGATTCGTTTGGAATCTTGTAGCTACAAATCATATTGGAAAATTGGCTATACTTGACGTTTTGTACAAAATGGAATCATCGAAACACAAATGTGAGTTCGATTCGGGAACAATATCGGGAAGGGTAAAATAATGACTTTACAAAAGTTTCCAAGAAATGCTTACCCGGTCATTAAAATTAGGTCACACACACGCACTGCATCACTGCATTTGTTGTTTCGGTCATAAATGATTTCCCATATCAAGTAGTATGGTGAAATTGTCGCTTTTGACATAATTTGAAATGTAGGTGAGATGCATCCCCATATTAAGAATTGCATCGCAACTCTTTACCACACACCAACCTTTTTATAGCGACCATTCTTCCTCTAGTTGAAATTCAGTAAGTTAGCAATGCGGAGCCGCATGTGGACATCTGAAGACATCAGCATCACTTTATGGTAACAGACTATTTTATCACTTTCAGCTTTGAACCTTTTTACTTTGTTTCTACTCGATCGCATGTAAATTATGAAAACCTACTTTTCAAGGCTTAAACATCGTAAATGCCTCTCTTTTTTTCTCTGAAAACACAATAGTTTAAACTTAGAAAAACTTACAAGTACGTAAAATACAATCTTATCAAATCACAAAAAACTTAAACTACTTCTTATCCTCAAGGAGTACGAAATATCAACATCATACAGACTCATACTTCACTCTTCTACCTAGCAAGAATTCGACTTGACACGAACTTGAATCATAGAAGAGACAGTTTATCACATGACAATATTTAAGCTCCATTATCATTCATACAGCCTATCTATTATTTCATGAAAACTATTTGACAATGGTAATCACCTCTTCTATTTATATGGGCCAACTTAAGAAAAGAAGATCTCTGAAATATATAGTATAAATGAAACTAGAGAATTTAAGATTTAGAATCAAACACTCACTCTCAGGAAGATGTCAACATGCACACACATAGTATCAAGCTTGTCCATTATGTATTTCTCGGCTAATTCATACATACTCAATTTAAGGTCAATTAGGACTTCATGGGAACGACAAATGAAATGGTGAAGACAAACAATCACCACTCATGTTAAATGTCAACCAAACAGAAAACAACTATCATTACCAACTTGACGCATTAAACTCTATAGGACTGACAACAACTTAATGAAAACATTAACACTCAATATCATGGATCATAGTCCAACTATCACAGTTCAACAACTAATAAGTTTCAAGTATGCCAATCACACGTACCAAGTAAGTAATTCTCAAGTATCAAGTAGATCTATTTCAAGTATCCAGTAGATCAAACTCTTGCCGAAACCTTTTCTATTCGGCACAATTTCACTAGTCGAAACCATTATTTTCTTCGCCTTTATATTATATCAATAGCTGGAACCATTTCATTTAATTTTTATCATCTAACTTGCCGAAACCATCTCCCTTAAGTATAATATCAGTAGTCGAAACCAGTTCCCTAGGGATTTATGTCATATCACTAGCTGGAACTATTTCCTTTCGGTTTTATATCAAATTTCTTGCTGGAACCTTTTCTCGTCGGCATGATCATCACATGTCTCATCACCATATAAATAAATCAATGCAAATTAGAAATTTCATACCATCAGAAAGAGGCAATAACTTAAACAATTCAAGTCCACAATAATGCAATCAAAACATTTCTTTAATCAACACATTTTGGGTCCACAAAAAGGCAATTCACAAAGAATTATGATCAACACATTGCCTCTTTCAATAATCCCACTTTTATTCATTAATATAAACCAAGTAAAATAGTTGAACACATCACGTCATTTCCATTACTCCCCAACACATAGTGAAGGGAAATAAACGATTCTACTAGCTTTAAAAGGTTTAGAAATCGCTTGCTTCAATTCAATCAAAAGTTAATTCAAGACTTGATATTTCCCTTTCTGAACAATGTACAAAGACACGCAATCTAATTTAATCGAGTAATCAAAATAAGATTCCAGAACTAATAATAACACCCAAATTATTCACTTTGAGAAATGGATCAAATCAACTAAACAACCCAATTCTGAATATGAGGTTTGAATCCAAAAATATTTACTTAAATATGTTTCTCAAGACATTTGGAACTCATTGGTGAAAACCATTTTTAAAAAGGAGTGAAAATCAATGAACAATCACCATTTTAGCTTAGAACTCAAGTTCTTGAAAAACCTTGTCATTTGCCAATCAAAATCCCAACTGTCAACCAAACCTACACCTTGAACGTAGCCGGCCCTCGAGAAGCATGATGATCCACAAGCGAAACCTTGGCCGCTGGCTACTTAGTTAAAGACTAACTCAAGAAGAATTGAGCTTTAAAACACAATTAAACTATTTAATCTCAAAGTACTCAACTGTCTTAAAATATTCCGATTACAATAATAGCTAAAAAATAGTTTAGAAAGGAATACTAAAACATACTCAAGACTAACTATCTATGAAACCTCTATTGTTCAATATGGATGTCAGGATTAGACCCACAACACGTCAAGCAACTAACTAAAAGATAAAAGTTGAGTCCTCTAAAATGCAAAGAGACTCACCAAAAGCTAACTGGTAGTGCAAACAAATTTCAACAAAGTGTCAGTTGATGATTTGAACACCTATATTTGCATCATAAATAGACGCAGGACGAATGACGTCAACACATTGATTGTACGAGTATGTAATATAACCGAAGTGAAATGACTGAATGAAAGGACAGCAATACATATAAATATATACTAATTTGAATGTAAAGAAATAAATTAGTGAAATCATTTGAACTTTACAAATACTTACTCATTATTGAACTCCTTATATTAAGTGATATGATTAAATACACTTTTAAAGTGGGTGTATCGCATTTCTAAACCAGGCTCTGCTTAAGTGATCACCGCTAAAGCAACCCTTAGCTCACTTAAGCTAACCCCACTAAAGTTCATCCTTCGCTTTAGAGATCATGCCTTGGCTTAAGTGAAGGTGGCTTAAGCAAAAGGCCTATCACAAACGCGAAGGGTATATAACTCATGGACCAGAAAAATCAGCCAACTCTCAAAGCATCGAAAGGACCGTCAGATTCGTTTGGAATCCTGTATATACAAATCATATTGGAAATTTGACTATACTTGACGTTCTGAACAAAATGGAATCATCGAAACACAAATGTGAGTTCGATTCGGGGACAATATTGGGAAGGGTAAAATAATAACTTTACAAAAATTTCCAAAAAAAACAGACCAGGTCATTAAAATTAGGTCACACACACGCATTGCATCACTGCATTTTCTATTTCAATCACAAATAATTTCCCATATCAAGTAGTATGGTGAAATAGTTTCTTCTAACTTAATTTGAAATGTAGGTGGGATGCATCCCCATATTAAGAATTGCACCGCATCTCTTTACCACACACCAACCTTTTTATAGCGACCATTCTTCCTCTAGTTGAAATTCAGTAAGTTAGTGATGCAGAGCCGCATGTGGACAACCAAAGACATCAGCATCATTTTATGGTAACAGACTATTTTATCACTTTCAGCTTTGAACCTTTTTACTTTGTTTCTACTCGATCGCATGTAAATTATGAAAACCTACTTTTCAAGGATTAAACATCGTAAATGCCTTTTTTTTTCTCTGAAAACACAATAGTTTAAACTTACAAAAACTTACAAGTACGCAAAATACAAACTTATCAAATCACAAAAAACTTAAACTAATTATTATCCTCAAGGAGTACGAAACATCAACATCAAACAGACTCAGACTTTACTCTTCTACCTAGCAAAAATGTGACTAGACACGAACTTGAATCATAGATGCAATAGTTTATCACATGACAACATTTAAGCTCCATTATCATTCATACAGTCTATCTATTATTTCATGAAAACTATTTGACTATGGCAATCACCTCTTCTATTTATATGGGCCAACTCAGGAAAAGAAGATCTCTGAAATATATAGTATAAATGAAACTAGATAATTAAGATTTAGAATCAAACACTCACTCTCAGGAAGATGTCAGCAGGCACACACATAGTATCAAGCTTGTCAATTATGTATTTCTCAACTAATTCATACATACTCAATTTAAGGTCAATTAGGACTTCTGGGGAACGACAAATGAAAAGGTGAAGACAAATAGTCACCACTCATGGAAAATGTCAACCAAACAGAAAACAACTATCAATACCAACTTGACGCATTAAACTCTATAGGACTGACAACAACTTGATAAAAACATTATCACTCAATATCATGGATCATTTTAAAATTGACTTAATTTTTTTGGATCATATCAGTCACCTGTTATCAATCAAACTATCCATAGTATCTTACGTTGACTTTGTTTGTAGCAAATCATTAATTGCACAAGTCACCCGATTTTACAATAAAGACAACTATTGAGAAAGATCTAAGTATAAATAAAACCTAAAAGACATACTATAACGCATGAATATGCATAACCAAAAATAGCTATACAGACCAACCGTTGTTAAAAATTAACAGTACATGGCCAAACGAGAAAAATTATCAAAATATAAACATGCACATTCGAGTCAAATGAACATCATAAAAAAATATTTCAACAAGCTTAAAACATTCACCGACATGTTTCAGTAACCTTGGGATATTTTTAAATCTCAATTTTTATATTAAATTTTGTGCATTATTAACCGTCATGAATGGAAAAAAATGACAAAAATGTAGCCGAAATATAAATGTGATGAACCAATTCTCTGTGTTGGGAGTGCAAACATCAAATCTAAAAATTCAGTTAAAATAGAACTTTTGAAGTTTTTAACATACAAAAGCTACAAAATTAATGAATCTTTTACTATAACCATATTTAAAAAAATATATATGTATATTAAATAAGACAATTAATTTTATTGGTTTAATTCAATTGTAATATTAGAAGTGTTACTACTTTACACCAGAAAGTTTAAAAATAAAATTTTACCCTATATGTAAATTGGTTTGTTAGATTTTGAAGTGTAAGAGGTCATTTTAGAAAATTATACTAACAACAACATTTCAATATTAATAGTAATAAATGAAAAATAAATAAATCGGTATCTAATAAACATTAAAATAATTGACCATTGATTTAATAAGTGAATGAAACTACAAACTTTGACACAAATCAAGGAATACGACAGATGGACACTTCAAAGGAGGACGAAGGGAAACTTACTCGGATAGTCCAACGACACAATTTAGATATGAAAAATAGTAAACGACATAAATACTCCATTTGACCATATGTACATAGAAAATAGTACTAATTTAAAATACACACATTGGTCCTTAGAATTTTTTGTTGTGGTTTGGATCTTTCACATTATTATTATTTTTAAAAGGATCATCCAATAAACTCATCACAACATCATCCTTCCAGTTGAGAAACTCAGAAATTGTAGGACTATCTGGTAAGTCAACAGAGGAATTATGATTGTTATTCATTGATGTTGATATACCAATTCTAGGTATATCCATTGAAAGTTCCATTTGTTGGTTCATTGTAGTAGACACTTGAGAATACATTGGAGGAGCTATCATTAATGAAGGCATCGGAGAATCAATCATTGATGAAGGCATTTGAGAATCCAGCGTTGGTGAAGGAATCGGAGAATACATTATTGTTGACGGCATTAGATGGGTTAGTCCAGGAGTTTTTCCAACAGCCATGTGTTGAGACATTGGAGAAAAAAATTGTGGAACCATTGGAGGAAACATTTGTGAAAACAATAGAGGAGAAGGATTTGTTGGTCCTTCAGAGTTGTTCCTACTGGGTACCATTGGTTCAACAATGGGTTGAGGGGCATTCAATGTAGAACCCTCTCCATTAGCCTCTTTTATCATTAGTTCACGTACTTGTTTGAGATTATTCTTGATTACACAACATAGGTCATTGAAATAGGAAGGGTTCATGTCAACAGAAATAGTTTTTCTCTCGAACAGCTCATACATTTCATTTGTCATTTCCTTAACCCTATTTTCCTTTCTTACCTTTTGAAGTTGTTCCTCCAACTTCTTGATCCTTTGCATGCTGAACTCTTCTCTTGTCACCACGTTTTTAGATCTATCCAATGTTGGCAACTCCTTAAACTTTATGAAAGTGTTGCGTACATCATCATTATTTGGAAATGTATATGGTTTATTTCTATAAGGGTCGTATATGACTGTAGCCACTTCAACATCACAAAGTATTTTCAGTTCATCAGATTTTTTCAAGAGCCCTTTCAGTCTTTTATTATATGAGATTTTTCTTTTACTAACATCTTCAATGAAAGCATAGGTCACTTTGTTTCTAGTCATGGCTAAAGGGGAGGAGAAATGTGTTTGTTTGGATATGAGGGTTAAAATGGCTTTGTTGTACTAGCAGTAGTAGTTGTGATTTTCTTGCCTAGGATTGACTCCTATTTATAGAGAAAAATTTAATTCTATATAATTTTAAAAGTTTGAAATGGAATTTTTTTTATTGCTAGCAAGAACTATTTTGGAAAAACACTAAATTAGGGGATATTAGATAAAAGTTAGATAGAATCATCTTAAAATATATTTACTTATGGCTATGGTATTATGTTGACCAACTTATTAGGAAAAATATTAATTTGATTAAATTTAGGGAAAAGGGTCTGAAAATACTTCAACTTTGGTCGAAATTGCTGTTACGATACCAAACTTTGGAAAGGACCTTTTTCCCCCCTATACTATTTAATAGTGTATTTTAAAGGTATATATGTGTCTACGTGGACATCATAAATATTGCATCATTTTAAATAGTAATGTGTCCACGTTGGCACATATATACCTTTAAAATACACTATTAAATAGTGCAGGGGGGTAAATGGTGCTCCATAAAGTTTGGTATCATAACAACAATTTCGACCAAAGTTGGAGTATTTTTCAGACCATTTTTCCTTAAATTTAAGTAGTGTATATAGAGAATGGTCATAAATTTATCGCAAATGTATTTCTTTACTCATTTCCTTCATCGAGTATTTTTTTTAAATAAAAAGTATATTTTGATTCAAGGATGTACATAATTAAATATTGAAACATGGGAACATTTATATATTGGTTAGGAATATTGAAATATAAATTAATATGCTTAAAAATATTCAATTTTTATGGTTAATTTAAAAACCACAAGTATTTTTTAAACCTTAAATGGTGATGTATGTATGGCTGAAGAAGTTACATCGCTTGTCGAAGCACATTATTATTTTCTTTCATTTTGGATAAACCATATTTAGTTAAAAAATTATGTTGCTTTCAAATATATTTGAAAGTAAATCTTGCTTAAGTATGTTTTTCTTAATGTCCGACACTCACCAACTTGTCACTCGATGAAAATTATATATATTTCTATATTAGTTTTGAGACAAGTCAATCTGAAATAAATGCACAAAACACTTATCAAAATGATATGTTTACAATAGTGTTAAAATGAAAAGATATTTTTATTCATTTTAAGAAAAATGCTCAAGATGAAGAGAAATTATTTGAAGATCTCTTACTAAATTTTGATCAAATGAATATGTACATTTATTACTCTGATGAAAAAATCTCCTTTTATAGTCAATGTGACAAATATTAACCATATTGGGATCCCTATATATATATATATATATATATATATATATATATATATATATATCGATGATTCTTTCTAACTAATGTCTATCTCTTTATACGAGAAGGGAAGAAAGAACTTCAATTTTATTGAGTTTATATCATGTTTAGCTTAACCCGTTTAAATGTAATGATCCATCCTTTCATTTTAAGAAATACCTGCAGTAAAATTCCTCAATCTAAAATTGAGTCTATCTAGTCGAGTAAAGCTGGGATCGACCCGCCTTGGCGGAAAAAAATATTTCACTTGCGTAGGATTATCCAGAAAAAGACTGTCTTGGACCACTATTGCAGTCACTTGGTTGCTATAGCTCTAGTGGTCCCTTGGCCATCATAGCAGCACCCCACAGTAGCCCCAATAATTTTTACTCCTTCTTTTCTTAGTCCATGTTTGAAAAGAGTTGCCTCTTCCTAAAAATGTCCTAGAGTTATACTCCCTTTGTACCAAATTACCTGTCCACTTTTCCATTTTTAGTTGTCCCTAATTACTTGTCCATTTTGAGAAATCAAGGAAGGACAAAAAAAATTCTCTATTAGACCCTTAATTTATTACTTTATAAAATGTAGAATTTCTTGAAAATCTTTAGTTTTTAATTCATTCACTTCATAATAAATAGGGGTAAAATGATAAACTCACTATGTCAATTATTGTCTTCTTAATAGGTGTGTCAATTCAAAAGTCGACAAGTAATTAGGGACAAAGGGAAGATTAAAGAGAAAACCCTTGATAACAGAGAGACAAGGCTCTCAACACGCATATTTCCAAACCTTATACTTCCAAGAAGGTTTAAGAGACATGATTATATTCAACAACCAAAGATTCAATCACAAGGTAGCAACAAATTCCTCTCTCGACAATAGCATCTTAAGAACACACAAACCAGATAAAACTGAATGAAGAACCACCTTAATAAGATCCTAAGAATAGGTATTGATAGTTTCTAGAATTACATAACAAAATTAAGAATAAATTAGTCTCATGACTCAAAAATGGAAGAGATTGCATCGTCTATCCAACTATGACAAGTCAGCCTCAAACCCAAAAGATGCTAAGAAATGCGGAAAGGAAGACAAGATTACAAAAGGAGCAAAAAACATAGTCATTTGACTATAACCCAAAACCTTGTTGCCACGTGTTCAATCCAATAATGTATTAAAATAAAATTAAAAGATAATTACATGTTTCAAAAGTCATTATTTCTCAAATAGAGTAAAGCATAAACATAAAGGAAGAAGAGGGTCCACCAAGATGACAAACATCTACCTCTAAGAATCCTTGTTGAGCCACGGGGGAGGGAGAATAAGAAGAGCAATAACACGGAACTAGGCTCGGAACCTACATACGTTTAGAAGCAAGGAGTGAGTACCGAACAACACTATACACGGCAAGAAACTACTAAATAAAGCAAAATTATTTTAGAATACGAGTACTCTTTTCATCCAACCGAAACTCCTCAAACTACAACCTACATAAATCAGTCCAACCAAACAATTTTACAATACATAATTCCCAAGGCTTGTCCAACAATTGCAGTTCAACAACCAATAGGTTTCAAATATGCCGATCAGACGTATCAAGTATGTGATTCTCAAGTACCAAGTATACCTTTTACAAGTATCCAGTTCATCAAACTCTTGCCGAAACCTTTTCTCTTCAATACAATATCACTAGTCGGAACCATTTTTCCTTCACCGTTATATTATATCACTGGCTGGAAGCATTTTACTTAATTTTTATCATATAACTTGCCGAAACCATCTCCCTTAAGTATAATATCAGTAGCCGGAACTAGTTCTCTAGGGATTTATATCATATCACTAGCTGGAACCATCTCCCTTCAATTTTATATCATATCTCTGGTTGGAACCATTTATCGTCGGCATGATCATCACATGTCTCATCACGATATAAAGAAATTAATGCAAATAAGAAATTTCACACCATAACAAAGAGACAACAACTCAAACAATTCAACTCCACAATAATGCTATCAAAGCATTTCATTAATCAACACAATTTGGGTCCACAACAAGGCAATTCACAAAGAATTATGATCAACACATTGCCTCTTTCATTAATCCTACTTATATTCATTAAGATAAATCAAGTAAAATAATTGAACACATCACGTCGTTTCCATTATTCCCCAACACACACAGTGAAAGGAAATAAATGATTCTACTAGTTTTAAAAGGTTTAGAAATCACTTGCTTCAATTCAATCAAAAGTTAATCAAAGACTTGATCATTCCCTTTATGAACAATGTGCAAAGACAAAATTTTATTCAATCAAGTAATCAAAAATAAGATTCCAAAACTAATAATAACACCCAAATCATTCACTTGAAAAATGGGTCAAATCGATTGAACAACCCAATTTCGAAAATGAGGCTTGAATCTAAAAATATTTACTTGAATATGTTTCTCAAGACATTTGGAACTCATTGGTGAAAACTATTTTGATAAAGGAGTGAAAATCAGTGAACAATCACCATTTTAACTTAGAACTCATGTTCTTGAAAAGCCTTGTCATTTGCCAATCAAAATCCCAACTGTCAACCAAACCTACACCTTAAACGTGGCCGGCATTCGAGAACCATGATGATCCACAAGTGAAACCTTGGTCGTTGGCTACTTATCTAAAGACTAACTTAAGCAGAATTGAGCTTTAAAACATAATTAAACTATTTAATTTTAAAGTACTCAATTGTCCCAAAATATTCTGATTACAATAATCGGTAAAAAATAGTTTAGAAAGGAATACTAAAACATACTCAAAACTAACTATCTATGAAGCCTCTATTGTTCAATATAGATGTCAGGAAAAGACCCACAACACTTCAAGCAACTAACTAAAAGATAAAAGTTGAGTCCTCTAGAATGCAATGGGACTCACTAAAAGCTAACTTGGAGTGCAAACTGATCTCAACGAAGTGTCTGTTAATGATTTGGACACCTATATTTGCATCATAAATAGATGTAGGTCGAATGACATCAACGCATTGATTATACAAGTACATAGTATTGCCAAAGCGAAATGACTGAATGAAAGGCCTGCAATAGATATAAATATCTTCTAGTTTGAATGTAAAGAAATAAATGAGTGAAATCATTTGAACTTTACAAATACTTACTCATCATTGAACTCATTATATTAAGCGATATGACAAAATACACTTTTAAAGTGGGGGTATCACTTCTGTAAACCACGCTCTTCTTAAGTAATTCTAGCTAAAGCAACCCTTGGCTCACTTAAGCTAATCATGCCTTGGCTTAAGTGAACGTCGCTTAAGGAAAAGGCCTATCACAAACGTGAAGGGTATATAACTAATGGACCAGAAAAATCAGCCAACTATCAAATCATTGAAAGGACCATCAAGATTCGTTTGGAATCCTGTATATACAAATCATATTTGAAAATTGACTAAACGTGACGTTCTGTACGAAATGAAATCATTGAAACACAAATCTGAGTTCGATTCGGGGACAATATTGGGAGGGATAAAATAAATACTTTACAAAAAATTTCTAAAAAAAACTGGCCGGGTCATTAAAATTAGGTCTCACACACGCACTGCATCACTGAATTTGTTGTTTCAGTCACAAATGATTTCCCATACCAAGTAGTATGGTGAAATTGTCGCTTCTGACTTAATTTGAACTGTAGGTGAGATACATCCCCATATTAAGAATTGCACCACATCTCTTTACCACATACCAACCTTTTTATAGTGACCATTCTTCCTCTAGTTGAAATTCAGTAAGTTAGTAATGCGGAGTTGCATGTGGACATTCGAAGACATCAGCTTCACTTTATGGTAACAGACTATTTGATCATTTTCAGCTTTGAACCTTTTTACTTTGTTTCTACTCAATCGCCTGTAAATTATGAAAACCAACTTTTCAAGGCTTAAACATTGTAAATGCCTTTTTTTCTCTCTGAACCCACAATAGCTTAAGCTTAGAAACTTACAATTGCGTAAAACACAAACTTATCAAATCACAAAAAACTTAAACTACTTCTTATCCTCAAGGAGTACGAAACATCAACATCATACAGATTCAAACTTCACTCTTCTACCTAGCAATAATTCGACTTGACACGAACTAGAATCATAGAGGTGACAGTTTATCACATGACAACATTTAAGCTCCAATATCATTCATACAGTCTATCTATTATTTCATGAAAACTATTTGACGATGGTAATCACCTCTTCTATTTATATGGGCCAACTCAGGTAAAGAGGATCTCCGAAATATATAGTATAAATGAAACTAAAGAATTTAAGATTTAGAATCAAACACTCACTCTCAGGAAGATGTCAACATGCACACACATAGTATCATAAGCTTGTTCATTATTTATTTCTTAGCTAATTCATACATACTCATTTTAAGGTCAATTAGGACTTCTGGGGTACAACAAATAAAAAGGTGAAGACAAACAGTCACCACTCATGGAAAATGTCAACCAAATAGAAAACAACTATCAATACCAACTTGACGCATTAAACTCTATAGGACTGACAACAACTTAATGAAAACATTAACACTCAATATCATGGATCATTTTAAAATTGACTTCATTTATTTGGATCATATCAGTCACCTGTTATCAACCAAACTACCCATAGTATCTTACATTGACTTTGTCTCTAGCAAATCATTAATTGCATAAGTCACTCGATTTTACAATAAAGACAACTATTGAGAAAGATCTAAGTATAAATAAAACCTAAAAGACATACTATAACACATGAATATGCATAACCAAAAATAGATATACAGACCAACCGTTGTTACAAATTAACAGTACATGGCCAAACGAGAAAAATTATCACAACACAAACATGCCTATTCGAGTCGAATGAACATCATAAAAAAATATTTCAACAAGCTTCAAACATTCACCGACATGTTTTAGTAACCTTAGGATATTTTTAAATCTCAAATTTTATATTAAATTTTGTGTATTATTAATCGTCATAGTTCAGTTCTTACCTATTAATATATTATGATCTCTCTTGCCTTATTTTTTTATTTCTTATCTGAATATTTGTGTCTTCCAATTGATATATAAACACAAAAAATTATATTATTAATGTAGGAGATACATTTATTTTGTCCAATAGACTTCGAACATAGGAAGAATTTCTCTACTTCACGAAGGGAGAAAAAAATGAGAAAAATGGAGCCAAAATATAAATGTGATGATCCAATTCTCTGTTTTGGGAGTGCAAACATCAATTCTAAAAATTAAGTTAAAATAGAACTTTTGAAGTTTTTAACATACAAAAGCTACAAAATTAATTAATCTTTTACTATCACCATATTTAAAAAATATATATAGGTATATTAAATAATACAATTAATTATATTTTTTTAATTCAATTGTAATATTAGAAGTGTTAATACTTTACACCAAAAATTTTAAAAATAAAATTTTACCCTATATGTAAATTGGTTTGTTAGATTTGAAGTGTGAGAGGTCATTTTAGAAAATTATACTAACAACAACATTTCAATAATAATAGTAATAAATGAAAAATAAATAAATCAGTATCTAATAAAAATTAAAATAATTGACCACTGATTTAATAAGTGAATGAAACTACAAACTTTGAAACAAATCAAGGAATACGACAGAAGGACACTTCAAAGGAAGACGAAGGGAAACTTATTCAAAGAGTCCAATGACAAAATTTAGCTATGAAAAATAGTAAACGATATAAATACTCCATTTGACCATATGTACATAGAAAATAGTACTAATTAAAAATACACACATTGGTCCTTAGAATTTTTTGTTGTGGTTTGGATCTTGCACATTAATATTTTTAAAAAAGGGATCATCCAATAAAGTCATCACAACATCATCCTTCCAGTTGAGAAACCTAGAAATTGTATGACTATCTAGTAAGTCAATAGAGGAATTCTGATTGTTATTCATCGACGTTGATATACCAATTGAAGGGATATCCATTGAAAGTTTCATTTGTTGGTTCATTGTAGGAGACACTAGAGAATACATTGGAGGAGACATCATTAATGAAGGCATCGGAGAATCAATCATTGGTGAAGGCATTAGAGAATCCATAGCTGGTGAAGAGGGGTAAATGGTGCTCCATAAAGTTTGGTATCGTAACAACAATTTCGGCCAAAGTTGGAGTATTTTTCAAACCATTTTCCCTAAAATTTAAATAGTGTATATAGAGAATGGTCATAAAGTTATTGCAAATGTATTTGTTTACTCATTTCCTATATCGAGTTTTTTTTTTAAATAAAAAGTATATTTTGATTCAAGGATGTACATAATTAAATATTGAAACAAGGGAACATTTATATATTGGTTAGGAATATTGAAATATAAATTAATATGCTTAAAAATATTCAATTTTTATGGTTAATTTAAAAACCACAAGTATTTTTTAAATCTTAAATGGTGATGTAAGTATGATTGAAGAAGTTACATCGCTTGTCGAAGCACATTATTATTTTCTTTCATTTTGGATAAACCATATTTAGTTAAAAAATTATGTTGCTTTCAAATATATTTGAAAGTAAATCTTGCTTAAGTATGTTTTTCTTAATGTCCGATACTCGCCAACCTGTCACTCAATCAAAATTATATATATTTCTATGTTAGTTTTGAGACAAGTCAATCTGAAATAATTGCACAAAACACTTATCAAAATGATGTGTTTACAAAAGTGTTAAAATGAACAGATATTTTTTATTCATTTTAAGAAAAATACTCAAGATGAAGAGAAATTATTTGAAGATGTCTCACTAAATTTTAATCAAATGAATATGTACATTTATTACTCTGATGAAAAAAATCTCCTTTTATAGTCAGTATGATAAATATTAACCATATTGGGATCCATTTATATATATATATATTTCTTTGATTCTTTCTAACTGATGTCTATTTCTTTATATGATTGGGGAAGAAAGAACTTCAATTTTATTGAGTTTATGTCATGTTTAGTTAAACTCGTTTAAATGTAATGATCCATCCTTTCATTTTAAGAAATACCCACAGTAAAATTCTTGAGTCTAAAATTGGGTCTATCTAGTCGAGTAAAGCTAAGATCGACCCGCCTTGGCAGAAAAAAAAATTTCACTTACACAGGATTATCTAGGAAAGGACTGTCTTTGACCACTATCGCAGTCCCTTGACTGCTATAGCTCTAGTGGTCCCTAGTCCATCATAGCAGCATACCACAATGGCCCCAATAATTTTTACTCCTTCTCTTCTTAGACCATGTTTGAAAAGGGTTGCCTTTTCCTAAAAATGTCCTAGAGTTATACTCTGTCTGTATCAAATTAGCTGGCCACTTTTCCTTTTTTAGTTGTCCCTAATTACTTGTCCATTTTGACAAATCAAGAAAGGACAAAAAAAATTATCTATTATACCCTCAATTTATTACTTTGAAAAATGTAGAATTTCTTGAAAATCTTAAGTTTTTAATTCATTCACTTCATAATTAATAGGGGTAAAATGATAAACTCATTATATCAATTATTGTCTTCTTAATAGATGTACCAATTAAAAAGTGGACAAGTAATTAGGGACAAATGAAGTATTAAAGAGAAAACCCTTGATAACAGAGAGACAAGGCTCTCAATACGAACATTTCCAAACCTTAGATCCCTAAGAAGGGTTAAGAAATATGACTATATTCAATCACAAGGTAGCAACAAACTCCTCTCTCGACAATAGCATCTTAAGAACTAACAAACCAGATAAAACTAAATTAAGAACCACCTTAATAAGATCCTAAGAGTACGTATTGGTAGTTTCTAGAATTACATAACAAAATTAAGAATAAATTAGTCTCACGAATCAAAAATGGAAGAGATTGCATCGTCTATCCCACTACGACAAGTCAGTCTCAAACCCAAAAGATGCTAACAAATGCGGAAAGGAAGACAAGATAAATAAAGGAGCAAAAAACATAGTCATTCTAATATAACCCAAAACCTTGTTGTCACGTATTCAATTCACAAATGTATTAAAATAGAATTGAAAGATAATTACATGTTCCAAAAGTCTTTATTTCTCAAATAGAAAAAAGTATAAACGTAAAGGAAGAAGAGGGTCCTCCAGCATGACAAGCAACTACCTCTAAGAATCCTTGTTGTGCCACGTAGGAGGGAGAAGAAGAAGAGCAATCACACGGATCTAGGCTCGGAACCTACATAAGCTTAGAAGCAAGGAGTGAGTACCGAACAACACTGTACACGGCAAGAAACTACTAAATAA
This sequence comes from Solanum commersonii, assembly GCA_029007595.1. Lineage (NCBI taxonomy): Eukaryota > Viridiplantae > Streptophyta > Magnoliopsida > Solanales > Solanaceae > Solanum > Solanum commersonii. The sequence continues at coordinate 5,654,367 of JAJTWQ010000023.1, read as the reverse complement.
AGCAAAATTATTCTAGAATATGAGTACTCCTTTCATCCGAACCAAAACTTCTCAAATTACAACCTGCATAAATCAGTCCAACCTAACAATTTTACAATACATAATTCCCAAGGCTTAACAATCATAGTCCAACAATCACAGTTCAATAACCAATAAGTTGCAAGTATGCCAATCACACGTACCAAGTAAGTAATTCTCAAGTATTAAGTAGATCTATTACAAGTATCCAGTAGATCAAACTCTTGCCTAAACCTTTTCACTTCGGTACAATATCACTAGTCGAAACCATTTTTCCTTCGCCTTTATATTATATCACTAGTTGTAACCATGTCACTTAATTTTTATCATATAAATTGCTCAAACCATCTCCCTTAAGTATAATATCAGTACCTAAAACCGGTTCCCTAGGGTTTTATATCATATCGCTAGCTGGAACTGTTTCCCTTCAGTTTTATATCATATCTCTTGCTGGAATCATTTCTCATCGGCATGATCATCACATATCTTCTCAGGAAATAAGGAAATCAATGCAAATAATAAATTTCACACCATAATAAAGAGACAATAACTCAAACAATTAAATTCCACAATAATGCTATCAAAGCATTTCATTAATCAACACATTTAGGGTCCACAACAAGGCAATCCACAAATAATTATGATCAACACATTGCCTCGTTCATTAATCCCACTTTTATTCATTAAGATAAATCAAGTAAAATAATTGAACACATCACGTCATTCCCATTACTCCCCAACACACAGAGTGAAGGGAAATAAACGATTCTACTAGTTTTAAAAGGTTTAGAAATCACTTGCTTTAATTCAATCAAAAGTTAATTCAAGACTTAATCTTTCCCTTTCTGAACAATGTGCAAAGACACACAATCTTATTCAATCGAGTAATCAAAATAACATTCTAGAACTAATAATAACATCGCACGGTTATGGTTGCAACCTTAGTTATAGGGTTGGAGATGAACTTTGCCTGCATACTGATTGCGGAGATACACGAGAGGGCCTTCAAGTCCACCACCACCTTACCTTCACATGCCTCATTTTACAGTTGTGCAGGGATGTTGGAGTAACGGTTTGGCACTGTGATAACCTGCAGCAGGCAACCAAAACTTTAGACATCGGTCTGATTCAGGATGAGGCCAATTTTGTTGCACCTCGCAGAGACTTACAGGTTGAGGTGCCACCAATGGGAGCAGACTTGGTAGCAAATGTCGAGCAGATGTAAGGTGAGGAGCCTGTCCCTCCAACTACTATTGAGGATGCCCCGAGTTCCCATTCTTAGGCTGCTAGTCAGGCCCCTAGCTCCACAAGAGTCACCCCCTCCTCAGGGTCTGTTGTCAGGCCCGTAGATCGTGTACAGAAGTTAGAGGCTCAGATGGCCACACTTCTCCAACATGTGAAGCCATGGATGTAGAGATCGATAGTAGATTTTGAGGTGCGGATGGAGTAAATGATGGATCATAAGGTTCAAGTCGTTCACCAGCACCTTGATGCATTTAAGTTACGCATCTTAGAGTGACCAGCCCCCACCATTGATGTTTCTACTTTCCAAATGGAATTAGCCAGTCTCCAGGATAATCTTGATGCCCTCCTAGCTCCACCAAAGACTGAGCCTAAGTCATCCCCCACAGCACCGGTTGATAATACGGTGTTGGATGCATTATTCAGAGAGGAGATGTCGCCGCCTGTTTCTTTTCGCCATGCTGGAAATAGCCCCCGCTATATTCAGACATTTGATGACACTGAGGCTGGGAAAGCTCGCAAGAGGGAGTACTAGGAGATTGAGTCGGCCCAGAGAGCAACCATCATTAATGAGGAGTTGCGGCAGTAGAGGGCTAGGGATATTGGTGTTGGTGCCTCTAGCATCATAAGCACTACGGATGGTGCGGCAAGGGTTGATGTTAGCACTACTAAGGGTGTTGAGACGGTTGATGCGGGCACTACTGAAGGTGACTCGATTGTTGATCCAGCGGGTTTTGGGAAACCGAACTCACCCGCTTGTTGAGAGGTGTTCAGCGCCTATGCGCCATAAGTTTGCTTCACCCAATCCTTTCTATATTACTTTTTGTGCATTGGGGACAATCGCGCTCTATTTTGCTGGGGGTGGGGTAAATGGATTGTGACTGATAGGGTGAAGTTTGAGTAACCCAACTCATAATCCTCTCTTTGGGGTTTTCTTGCCTGTGTTCTTTCTCCCCAAGAGACTGTTTTAATTTATGTTGAACCGCCATGTTTAGGAATGTATGTGTAGAAGTAAGTGTAGAAAAATGAAAGCATGATGGCATGAAAAGCATGATAAAAAATTATCTCTGTCCAAAAATGTTGAATTGTGCTAGATCTATAGTCTTGATGAGTTGAATGTGTTGGATCTAAATGTGACACGATAGGAACAGATTTGACCTCATGACTTAAGCTAAAAACTTGAACTGGTAATTTGATAATCTGATAATGAAACAATGTGTCAAGAGTGTGTTACAATAGTTGAATGTTCAGACAGTTTGTGCCAATCTAGAACTTGCCCCATTGGTCCTGCTAAGATGATAGAGGCTAGAAGTTGGGAAATGACCATAGGCCCTTGTTCAATTTAGTCCACTTCAGCCTAAAATTATTTAACCAAATGAAGTCAATAATTCCCTTTGATCCAACTATTTGAGCCTTAAATAGACCATTTCTTTTGATTCACCTAACTCACCTTTCCTTAAAATATTGTCTTGGCCCCGATCCCTCCTTAGACATGTGCACCTTGACTTAGGCCAAATGCATAATTTGAGGGTGGTTAAGCCAAAAGCTACCTTTATCTTGGCCCTGGTCCAACATCGGACATTGTGCACCTCAACTAATGCAAAATGCATAAGTTGAGTGTGGCTATGAAAGAGGAAACCAAATGAAAAAAAAGGTATGAAAAGAGTTTAGTGTTGAAAAGAGAAAAAGAAAGAAAGAGGATGTGACTTTGTGCAAAAGAAGAAAAATAAAAATAAAGTGAAAGAAAAAGAATAAAGTGAGAAATAAGAGTCAAAAAGTCAAAAGTCGCATCCACGTTGCAAAGAGTTAAAGGAAAGAGAGTAAAATAGGCAGATGTCAAAAATAGGTCAAGGAAGAGGTAAGAAGCCAATGTAATGTCAAGAAGGGCAGAAAGTCACTAAAAAGTACCCACATATACCACACCTGACCCTAAGCCTACGTTACAAGCTAAGAAAGTCCTATAGTGATCCTAGCAACTAGTTTGGAGAGTCTAAGCAGTAAAAATAAAGGCAAGCCTATGGTATTGAGCACTATATGTACTTGAAATCACTTATGAGCATGAGTGTTGAATGAATCCTAAAACTCGAAATTCATATCTTCTGTGTGAAAAGGATTTCGTTTGAAGTAAGGGCACTAGTGACATTGTCGGAACATTGGTACCTTGGTGATTATGAAAAAAGTGTATGTTGTGGTATCTATCGGTAGATCTTTGTCATATCTTGATCCACATGAGTTAGCTCGTTGAGTCTAACAGAAAAGATTTGCACTGAGAAAGTAGAATGGATTGAAATAGCCATGTGATTGTTTGAGTTTGGATGTCTGCTTCTACACAAGTGTCGTTTCGAGTTTAGAGTGTCACTTAAGGACAAATAGCGAGTTTAAGTTGAGGGTGTTGATATACCGTAACTGTACGGTATTTTTAATACTATTCACTTAAGAGTTGTGTGTGTCTAGGGCCATTTTGTATTAGAATTAATGTTTATTGTGTTATATTTGCAGGAAATAGGCTTGGACGAGGTCGAGAGAGATGACAACTGAAATTCTGCAGAAGGAGCCACCCACAGAGGTGACCTACGAATTGTAGGTCCAGTAACGGTCCGTCGTGGGTAGGCGTGGAATGATAATCAGGGAAGTCTGACTAACTGTGGAACCACGGAGGCCAGTGACGGAGCGTAGGTGATATATCGTGATTTTAAGGTATTTCTAATACATTTCTCTTACAACTTGTGTGTGTTTAAGGCCTTTTTGTATTGGTTTTTATGTGTTTTTATCACATTTTGCAGGAAAGATGTTCAGGCGCGGAAGTATAGAGACATATGAAAGAAATATAGAAAAGGGATTCACGGAGGTGATCTACGGACCATAGGTCCAGTGACGGTCCGTAGGTTGTGACTGTAGATCAGCGGGCAAGGTATGGAAGACAAATTAGGGAAATCTGACCAAGTGTGGAACCACGGTGGCCATTGGCGGTCCGGATATTGATCTACGGACCATATTATTGATCCGTAGATTGTTACTGTGAGGGTTTCAGTACCTGATTTTTGAAGATTCGAAGTGTGGAGCTACGGAGGGGATTGACGGACCGTAGATTGATCTATGGTCTGTACTGCAAGTCCGTCATTTGCTTCAGAGAAGCTGATTTTGGAAGCTGAAATATTTTCTAAGTCCTGGCTGACGGAAGGGAATTACGGATCATAGATCCATCAACAGTACGTAAGTCAGTCTCGTGGAATGAAGACGCGTGCCTGAACAAACTTTTCTTAATTTGTTTCCTTTTTAATTTAGGATTTGTTTTCTATAAATAGGGCATGTAAACCTCGTTTTTGGGGGGTTAGACATTATTATTCTAGTTTTATTTTGTGACTTGGGAGATTAATTGAAAACCCTAACAATTCTTGATTTCCTAAGTTCGTTTTGAAGATTTTGGCTTTGCAATTCAAGTTAAATTTCTAGGTTTATTATTTTCTTTACGTAAGTTCATGATTTCTTCATCTAAAACTATGAATTGTGTTCTTGCTAACATGGGTAACTAAATCCACAACTAGGGTTGTGGGAACCATGAGCGATTAACAAAGTATGAATAGTAAATAAGCAATTCTTGAATAGTGTTTTGCATGCATTGATAATTCTTTCGTTTAGAAGTCTTTTTAACGGTGGCCAACGTTAGAACTTGCCTCGTTACTACTTGCCGGACCAAGGAGGTAATTAACGAGAACAGAATTATCAACATAGATTTAGTGTGATACTATCTAATAGGCTAGTGTCAATTGGTGCGCAGTAATAACTAAGCCAAACATCGATTATGATGTCTAATATGAGGTAAAGGTAAGGGTTAGTAAATTATACACACGTAGCCAGACCAAGGTGTGGGGTGAAATTCTCTAGTTGTCGGACCAAGGATTTAGAGATACCTAACTTGTCACTTTGCATGTAATACACTAGGAAAGAATTGCTATTACTAGAATTACTGCGTTATGAGCTTGTGGAAACACGTACACCCTAGTTATTTATCTCATCTTGATAACAACCAAACTTGAGTTTTGATTACTGATTACTTATTAAATTCACACTATTTGTTTCACACAAACAAAAACCCCTTTTAATTACCTGTTTTTGGAAATAATTTGACTAATTGAATATAATTATTGGTTAAAATAAAGTCTAAACCACTTTCCTCTTGGGATCAACCCCAACCTACGAGTTGGGTTCTTTACTTGATAACGATCGCTTATACTTCTGTAGGGAGGTGTAATTTGAGCGTATCAAATTTTGGCGCCGCTGTCGGGGAATTTGAATTTTAGGTTTATTTTAACTACATTATTGAATGTTAGTCAAATATTTCCTAATTTTACCTTTTCTCTTTGTTTTTGTCTCTCTCAGGTTCTGACTCTAGTGAATGCCAAGTACACGAAGCCAGGGCGAACCACTTACTCCTTACGATCCAGAGCTGAACCGCACTTTATGAAGAATGAACAATCCAAGAGATCCAATTGAGCCTATCGGAGGAAATCTAGATGATGCAGTTGAGTTACAACAACAGAGGGTAGTTGGTGGGGATAACCAGGTTCCAGCTAAAAATCGATTAGGAGATGCGTTAAGGGTGCAAGATCCACTAGGCCCATGACAACATGACAACTATCGGGGCAACATGAATATAACAGATTCTGATGGACCTATTGTCCTACCCCTTCTACCTCCAGGGCACACATTTGTGGTGACTAGTATCTTGATGCAAATGTTTACAGCAAGAGGCTTATTCTGATGATCGCCATCGGAGGATCCACATGCTCACTTAGCCAAGCTAAGGGTGGTTTGCAAAAGTTGTGTAGGTAGACCAGACTTGGATATGGATGTCATTGGATTATGAGTCTTCCCTCTGTCACTGACAAGTGATGCTGCAGTATGGTTCACTAAGCTTCCTTATAACTCAATATTTACATCAGACTAACTGGTGGATGTGTTTCGAGCGAAGTACTATCCAGTGTCCAAGAAGCTCAAACACAAAGATAGGGTCAATAATTTTGTAGCATTACCTGGAGAGTCTGTGAGTAGCTCTTGGGACAGATTCACTGCATTCGTAAAAGGTGTTCCAAATCACCGTATTGATGATGAGTCGCTGAAGGAATATTTCTATCGAGGACAGGATGATAACAATAAAGCAGTACTTGACACTATTACTGGAGGTTCATAGGGAGATTGTACATATGCTCAGATTTCTGAAAAATTGGAAAGGATTTCTCGCAACAATAAAGCATGGAGCACTAGGAGGTCAGATACCGGGAGAAACACATTTGTCGCTCATAATACAACTATCAATTCTGCAGATGATATTTGTGAGGAGATTGCCCAGATAAGGATCAAGTTGGGGTTGGTATTGAAGCATGTGAGAGGAGGAGCAGAAAAGGTAAATGTTGTGAACTACTTAACTAAAACTCCACCACCAGTTGAAGAGTGTTACTATAAAGTGGATGCTTATGTTGTGAATGATCAAACAGGGGGTTTCCGACCAAATGCCCAAGGATCTAACACGGAAAATTGGCGCCGAGGTCAAGGGAACCAAGGTCGGAACTATGGAAATTACAATCGAGAGGGTCACTATGTCCGGGATGGGAACTTCAATCGCGATAACAACTACAACAGGAACAACTATGGCAATAGAAATGATCGGGTTGGACCGTATGTTCCCCCTCAAAATCGGGAATCCGGTGCTAGGGAAGCTGGAGGCAATATGGCGCGTATTGAAGATATGATGCAGAAAATGATGAGAAGGTTTGATGCAACTGATGAGAATGTGAAGGAGATAAGAAATGACCTGTCTGGTATTGGTTAAAAGGTTGATGCCCATGCAATGTCAATAAAGTATCTAGACCACCAGATGACTCAGTTGTCTACTATAGTGAACCCACGTCAACCTGGCACTCTTCCTAACAACACCGTCCAGAATCCAAAGAATGATGGTCAATGTATGGCAATTACTACTCGAGGGGGTAAGCAAACCATAGATCCACCTATGTCGTCTGTGGTGGATGCTGAGATTAGAAAAGAAGATGATGTGGTGGAAGTTAGAGAAGAGTCTGAGACTGTGACAGAGCAAGAAGCGGATATATTCAAAAAGTGGTCCTCATACCTAGACCCCCACCACCTTTTCCATAGATGTTAGTGAAGAAGACTGAAGATGGTAAATATCGCAGGTTTATTTCTATGTTGAAGCACCTTTCTATCAATGTTTCTTTGATAGAATCCTTGGAGAAAATGCTTGGGTATGCAAAGTTTATGAAAGATATGGTTACAAAGAAAAGGTCTGTGAGTTTTGAAGAAGATGATAGATTGTAGCATTGTAGCGCTATTACTACAAGATCTCTGGTGCAAAAGAAGGAAGACCCTGGTTCTTTCACGATCCCATATACTATAGGGTTGTTACACTTTGCCAACGCATTGTGTGATCTCACTTGGTGCTAGCATCAACCTCATGCCCTTGTCTATTTACAAGAAGTTGGGTCTAGGGGACCCAAAGCCCACTGTAATATGGTTACTAATGGCCGATTGAACTGTGAAGAGGCCTATTGGTGTACTCCATGATGTACTAGTGAAAGTGGAATCTTTCATTTTTTTGGCAGATTTTGTGATTCTTGACTGTGAGGTTGATTTTTAGGTTCCCATCATCCTTGGGAGACCATTTCTTGCCACAGGGCATGCGTTGGTTGATATGGAAAAGGAACAGATAAAGTTCAGACTGAACAATGAAGAAGCAACTTTCAATATCTGTAGATCCATGAAGAAGAATGGTGAGCTCCAAACAGTATCTATTATAACTTACAGAGTGGAGAGTGGAAAAAAGTGCAAATTGAAGAGCGACTAGGTGTTGAGGCACTAGGAGCAGTTATGATGAATTTCGATAGTGATGGTATTGAATATTATGATAAGTTGGTAGCCGCACTCGATAAGTGTGAATATCGGTCCAAACCAAAGAAGTATGAGCTAGACATGAAGAATCTCGAGTCCCCACCCACAAGAACATCTATTGTGGAGGCACCAAAATTGGAGCTTAAGGCTCTACCACCGCACTTGAGGTATGTATACTTCGGCGAAGAGAATACTTTGTCGGTCATCATTGCAGAAGATTTGAATGCGAGACAAGTAGAGTGCTTGGTGACTGTGTTAAAGAGGTTCAAGCAAGCTATTGGGTGGACTATTGCAGATATTATTGGGATTCCCCCCGATGTTTGCTCTCACAAAATCCAACTCATGCCAAATCATAAGCCCAATATTGAGCACCAGAGAAGATTAAATCCACCTATGCAGGAGGTAGTTAAAAAGGATATCATCAAGTGGCTGGATGCAGGAGTTATTTATCCCATTGCAAATAGTAGTTAGGTATGTCCTATGCAGTGTGTGCCTAAAAAGGGAGGTATGACTGTGGTTCCAAACAAAAAAAATGAGCTTGTTCCAATGAGGCCCGTTACCGGATGGAGAGTTTGTATGGATTACCAAAAGTTGAATGCGTGGACAGAAAAGGACCACTTTCTCATGCAATTCATAGACCAAATGTTGGATAGACTTGCAGGAAAGGGTTGGTATTATTTTCTTGATGGGTATTCGGGCTACAATCAAATTTCTATAACTCTAGAAGACCAAGAGAAGACCACCTTCACTTGCCCATATGGGACTTTTGCTTTCAAACGGAAGCCATTTGGGTTATCCAATGCTCCAGCAACCTTCCAGCAGTGTATGATGTCGATATTCTCAGATATGATGGACACTATTGAAGTGTTCATGGATGATTTTTCAGTTGTAGGAGATTCTTTTGATCGTTGTCTAGATCATCTGGCCTAGGTGCTTAAAAGGTGTAAAGACTGCAACTTGGTGCTGAATTGGGAGAAGTGTCATTTCATGGTTAAAGAAGATATAGTGTTGGGTCATTGAATTTCAGAGAAAGGTATTGAGGTTGATAGAGCTAAAGTAGAGGTAATAGAAAAGCTTCCACCACCCATTTCTGTAAAAGGTGTTAGAAGTTTTCTTGGGCATGCAGGTTATTATAGGAAATTCATCAAAGATTTCTCCAAAATTGCACATCCGTTGTGCAAACTGCTCGAGAAGAAGTGTAAGTTCTATTTTTATGATGCTTGTCTTAGAGCATTTGGAGATTTGAAGGAGAAGTTGGTTACTACACCAATCATTATTTCACTGGATTGGAGTGGAGTGGCGCTTGGTGTAGTATTGGGACAAAGGCGAGAGAAAATTCTTCACCATATTTACTATGCTAGCAAAGCTCTAAATGTGGCCCAGAAGAATTATACTGTGATCGAACAAGAACTTCTTGCGGTGGTATTTGCATTCAAGAAATTTCGATCCTACTTGCTTGGTACTAAGGTCATAGTGCATACTGACCATTCTACATTGAGGTTTTTGATGGCGAAAAAGGATGCAAAACCAAGATTGATTAGATGGGTATTGTTGCTGCAAGAGTTTGATTTTGTAGTAAAAGATAGAAAGGGGACCGAAAATCAAGTGGCCGATCACTTGTCCAGATTAGAGGAAGAGGCTATGCTAAAACTTGGAGATTAGGTTGAAATTAATGATGTTTTTCCAGATGAACAGGTTTTGGTTGCGTCTCATGAGTTGATTCCTTGGTTCGTAGACTTTGCTAATTATTTGGCAAGCGATATTATGCCCCCCGATTTATCTTTTCACCAAAGAAAAAAGTTTATAATGATGTGAAGAAATTCTTTTGGGATGAGCCTTACTTGTATCGTAGTTGTGCTGATGGGATTATTCGTCGATGTGTGCCCGAGGTTGAGATGTTGAGTGTACTTGAAGCATGCCATTCATCACCCGTTATAGGGCATCATAGTGGTATTCGGACTGCACATAAGATTTTGCAATGTGGGTACTACTGGCCTACTATCCACCAAGATGCTCATCATTTCACCAAGTCTTGTGATCGTTGCCAAAGAGAAGGAGGGATTTCAAAGAGGCAAGAGCTCCCTATGAATCATATATTGGTGATAAAGTTGTTTGATGTATGGGGCATTGATTTTATGGGTCCATTTGTGAGTTCATATAGGATGAAGTATATTCTTGTTGCGGTTGATTATGTATCAAAGTGGGTGGAAGCAGTTGTGCTCTCTAACAATGAAGGTAAAAGTGTCACCGCATTCTTGAAAAAGAATATCTTCTCCAAATTTGGTACACCGAGGGCTATTATTAGCGATGAAGGTTCGCACTTTTGTAATAAGTTGTTCAAGGCACTACTCGAGAAATATGGTGTCCATCACAATGTAGCAACTCCTTACCATCCACAGACCAGCAGTCAAGTTAAAGTATCCAACAGAGAGATCAAGCAGATATTGGCAAAGACTATGAATGCTAATAGAACGGATTGATCAAGGAAGCTTGATGATGCTCTATGGGCATATCGCACTGCATACAAGACCCACATAGGTATGTCTCCTTACCAATGTGTATATGGGAAGTCTTGTCATTTACCAGTAGAGCTAAAGCATAAGGCGATGTGGGAAATCAAGAAGTTAAATTTGGATTAGAGCGCCGCATCTAATCAAAGAATAAATGACTTGAATATGCTTGATGAGTTTCGCCTAAAAGCTTATGAAAGTTCAGCCTTGTACAAAGAGAAGATGAAGAGGTATCATGATCAAAGAATTGAAAAGCGAGAATTTGGGGTTGGTGATCTTGTGTTTCTATTCAACTCTAGGTTGCGCTTGTTTCCAGGCAAACTCAAGTCCAAATGGACCGGGCCATTTTTGCTCACAAAAATGCTCCCCCATGGAGAGGTTGAGCTTGAAAATAGGGATGGAACAAGGTTTATGGTAAACGGACAAAGGATCAAGATCTATCTGGGAAATGCTGAAACTGTGCAAGAAGTGATTGAGGCCTACAATCTTGATGAAGTCTGAGTAATCAAGACAATTGCGTCGTGTCGCGACGTTAAATCAAGCGTTGCTTGGGAGGCAACCCAAGATGTACAATCTAGCCAACGACAGGGTTCTATTTTCCATTTAGTAGTTTTCTTTGTTTAATTGCGTCTTTGTATCAATTTAGGTAGGTGTGTTAGTGTTTTAGTTCTTAGTGTTAGCTAGAATTAGTATAGGGTCCGTGTCTAAAAAGTGTCCAGAAAATGTAAAAAAGAATAGTCTATTGGTTGCTACATGTGCAGGTACACCACAAAATATTTGTAGAAAATGGTCAAGTACAAAGGTCTACGGACCCCATCGACGGTCCGTCATTTAATCCACGGACCGTGGATGGTGTCCGTAGATCCCAGGTAAGCCTCTAAATTTTTCTAAGTGTAAGAGTGATCTACGGTACTAATCTATGGACCGTAGATAGACTTACGGACCATAGACGGGGTCTCGTGAGTCCAAACCCTCTTTCTATCTGACCCGACCCGAACCCCCTAATTAAAAACCCCCATGTTTTAAACCATTCCACTTCCCTCCATTACTCCCAAAACCGTTTCCACTATCCCATAACCTCCCTAAATCACTCCATAACTCCCTCATAATATCATCCCTTCCATAATTCCCAAATTCCCTTCCATTTCATATACAACTCATTCCATATTCCACAAGAAGGGTCCGGTGTTTGGTTAGTAACGAAGAGTTGATTCCTTGGTCTTGCTAAGCTTAGTGTCGTAACGCAATCACCTCACTCTTCGTTGCTTGTAAGGTAATAGACATTTCTCTCACTTTGAATTTCGATTCATAGATAGAATATAGAAAGTCGGGAGTTGGGTCTTGACCTTGGGTAATTGTTAGATGAAATTGCATGATAAACTTGAAACTTACAATGCCCTTGGAATGATAGATAGTGATTGTGTAGCTTTATTGTATGTGCTTATAAGTCTAAATGTATATTTCCACTTAAGGTTCCAATAGTTGTCTTAACTATTTGGTAAAATGATCAGTCGAAATCCTAAGAATGAAGAACTAGCATAATTGAATGTTCAAATACAAGATTAGACTTCGTTAAATGTTGAAAATAAGGCCAAAAATATATGATCAGGAGTAAAGACTGGCTGAAACCTGGCACAGATGGCATCCACGATACCCCGCCCGCGGAACATATATCCATCTACGGACCGTAGATGAGGTTCGTGACTGGATGCACATAAAACAATTCACCAAGTGTGAAACCACGGATGTGGACTACGATCCGTAGATCATTCAATCTACGGACCGTTCTGCACATCCGTGGTTTCCATCTGCGACCTATATTATTGGCCCCCTGATCCACGAAAGAGTTCCACGAACTGTAGATCAGTCTACGGACCGTAGATTCCCACCGTGGATGACCACTGTAGCCCCTGTCTGAAAAATTTTTGGGACTTTATTGTTGTTCGTTTATAGTTCTCAACTTTTTCTTAGTATATTTATGGTTAGTCTTGGGCACTAATATCGCTTCTGCAAGTACGATGGCACCCAAGAAGTTAGTCATCTACTCAAAACAGGGCAAGTCAAAATCTGTTGCCCCTAGCTTCAGGTTAATCGATGAGGACACGGACACAGACACGGATCTAGCATATGTTCCTCTCAACACTAGGACTTCTCCCACTGCACCTCGAGTCATCAGAGGCACCCCCCAGAAGGTGCGTCCTGACACAGTCACTACCTCCCAGTCTGATGAGGAGCAACCACTGATCGGAGGACCAACTTGGGCTACTTCCAGTTCAGAGAGGTCCATGTTCGGATCCGAGTTTGCCCATGCTTCGGGCTCCGAGTCTGCCCATTCTTCAAAATCTGAGTCTGGTCACGCTATATGGTCCAGTGCTAAATCAGCCACAAGGTCCGGTGAGAATGACCAAGAAGCCTCGTCTGATGAGGCCACTAGCTCGGAATCCATACCTGCACCATGGAATGATGACCCCACTCTAGTAGCCGGCGAGCTAAATAGGTGGTGTGTAGAAGGCCAATGGCAAATTTATCGGGATGCCACCATGGTAAATGACAAATAGAAGATGGCCCAACTAATTACTGAAGAGCGCAGAGTCCTCATAGGGAGCTTGCACGCTGTTTCAGACGTTCACCGACTATTCAACCTTCACAAGTGTGACTGGATGGCTCGAGACCCAGGGACGTATAGCGAGGAGATTGTGCGGGAATTTTATGCCTCTTATGCTGCCACTCTCAGAGGTTCAATTTCCAAGCAGTCAAAACCCCTAGCTCAAGATCCTCTCACTTTCACTTTGGTTCGAGGTTGTCCGGTGGACATATCACCTGCCATGATCAAACGTTTTCTCTTGGTCTCTCAACACAGTAGAGTTTGATGACAGATGGGACATCATGCGGAGTGGCGCTTTCCAGAGGAACACTGACCAGTGAGAGGCTGTTCTACTATGGTTGGCCAGGTACATTGCTGCAGATGGCGAGCGTGCGAAATGGGTCGCCGCTCCATGGTTGGGCATCCGAAAGGCCACACTAAATTTTGTGGCCAAGTTCTTCTAGCTGCTGGTGCGTAACAGAGTGTCGCCTACAAAAGCTGACAACCAAGTCACATGGGACAGAGCGGTCATGGTTGTGGCATTGGTAGCAGAAGTGGAGATTGATTTTGCCCGCATGCTGCTGGCAGAGATTCATGAAAGGGCATTCAAGACCTCCACTACTTACCCCTTCCCATGTCTAATTTTTCAATTGTGTAGGGACTCTGGAGTGCAGATCTGGCATTGTGACAAGTTAATCCACCCTACAAGGACATTGGACATAGGCCTCATTCGTGATGAGGCAAATGTGGCAACACCTCGCAGAGAGCCTCAGATTGAGGTACCTCCCTTGGGTGCCGATCTTGCAGGCACAGTGGGCAGGTACAGGGCGGTGACCCCAGCATCCCAAATCACACCGATATTGTCTCGAGCTCCTCATCTGAGGCAGCTAGTATGGCTCCTAGCTCATCTTAGTCCACACCACAGTTAGGAGCTACTGTTGTCTCATTGGCCAGAGTACAGAAGTTAGAGGCTTAGATGGCCACACTACTACATCACATCTAGCAGTGGATGCAAAAGTCGATAGCCAAGTTCGAGGCTAGAATGGAGCGCAGAATGGAGGAGATGATGGACCAAAAAGTCCAGGCTGTTAATAAGCGTCTTGATGCCTTTGAACTGCGAGTCCTCGAGCGATCAGCCCCGGCCACAGATCTATCTGCTTTGCAGACTGACTTAGCCAGTCTCCTAACCGACGTTGATGCCATTCTTGCCGCCCCTTCAGTTGAGCCTCAGGTTGCACCTACTGCACTGGCTAATGATACAGTGTTGGATGCTCTATTCAGTGGGATCGCCGAGGAGGGGCCTGCGCCTACACATGCCAAAGGAAAGCGGCACCGTTCTCATCGCACTGAGGAGGAGAAAGCTCAAAAGAGACAGCGTAGGCAAGAGAAGGAGGCAATGAGGGCTTCGATCTTAGACGAAGAGTTGCGCCAGCAAATGGTACGTGAGAGAGTTGCAAGGGCATCGAGCTCTGCCCCAGTTGTAGAGGTCCAACCTATTTTGGGTGACATTGTGAGCACCACTGATGGTGCGATGAGATTGATAAAGAGCACTACTGAGGGTGCTATAACTGCTGATGTGGGCACTACTGAGGGTGCCCCCACTATTGTTCCAGCGAGCTCCGAAAACCGGACCCCCTGCTTGTTGATGATTCACCGGCGCTTTGCGCCACAGGTTTGCTTCACCCAATCCATTTTCTTTTACTATTTTTGTATGCATTGGGGACAATTGCATCTATTTTTTTGGGGGGTGGGGTAAATGGATTATGAGTGATAGGGTGATACCCCAACTCATGAATCCTCTCTTGGGATTTTCTTGCCTGTGTTCTTTTCCCCCAAGAGACTATTTAATTTTTGTTGAACCGGCATTTCTTAGGATCGTATGTGTAGAAGCATGATAAAGAAAGAAGCATGATGGCTTATGAAAAATGATACCCGTCAGATTGTGGGCTGTATGCTAGAATTTGTAGGCTACGATTAGTTGAATATGTTGGCTCTAAGTATGACATAATAACGAATCAACTCGATGGCATGACTTAAGCTGAAACTTGAACTGAGTAATCTAATAATGGAATTATGTGCCAAGAGTATGTGAGAATCGTTGAGTGTTCAAACAGTTTTTGTGCGAAACTAGAACTTGTCCGGTTAGTCCTGCTAAGACAATTCAACCTAGAGGTTAGGAAGTGATCATAGGCCATTATTCTGAAAAGTCCACAAATTGCCTAAAAGAAGGATCCAACACAAATGAAATAAATGTTCCCTTTGGTCCAACTTTGAGCCTAAAAGTAAACCATTTCTTTCTAAACCCCGAAACTCGCCTTCCCATAATCTACTATGTTGGCCCCGGTCCCTCCTTGGACATGTGCACTTTGACTTAGGCCAAAAGCCTAAGTTGAGGGTGGCTAATGTAAAAAGTAACTTCAATCTTGGCCCTGACCCGACATCGGGTATTGTGCACCTCAACTAATGGAAAATCCATAAGTTGAGGGTGGCTATGAAAGAGGAAACTGAAAGAAAAAATGGGTATGAAAAGAGTGATGTGAAAAAAAAACAAAAAAAACAAAAAAAAAGGAAAAGATGTGACTTGTTGAAAGCTAAAAGAGAAATAAAATAAAAGTAAAAAGAGCTACAAGGCCTGAAGTCACATCCGTGGTTGAAGAAAATTAGGGGAAAGAAGTTAAAACGATAGGATGACAAAAATAGGGCAAAAAGAGGTTGAAAGCCTAGTGTAATGTCAAGGAGGGCAGAAAGTCACTAAGCAGTACCCAAATGTACCACACCTAACCCTGAGCCTACGTTACAAGCCAAGAAAGTCCTATAGTGATCCTAGAGTCTAGTTTGGAGAGTCTAAGCAGTGAAAATAAGGGCAAGCTTATGGCATTGAGCACTAACTGTTTTTGAAATTACTTCTGACCATGAGTGTTGAATAAATCCTTGTACCATGAATGGCATTCATTTTTGTGAAAAGGGTATTTCGTTTGAGGTAAGGGCACTAGTTACATTGTCGGAAAGTTGGTACCTTGGTGATAGTGAAAAGATGTATGTTGTGTGTCAATTGGTCGATCTGTGTCATGGTGTGATCCGCATAAATTAGTTTGTCGAGTCTAAGAAAACGAATATGCACCTGAAAAGTGAGGGGGGTAGAGATCCATGTGATTGCTTGGGCCTGAAATGCTTGCTTCTATACAAGTGTCGTTTAGAGTCGTAGTGCGTCGCTTGAGGACAAACAACGAGTTTAAGTTGAGGGTGTTGATATATCGTGATTTTACGATATTTCTAATATATTTCTCTTACAAATTGTGTGTCTAGGGCCTTTTTGTATTGGTTTTTATGTGTTTTTATCATATTTTGCAGGAAAGATGTTCAGACGCAGAAGTATAGAGATAGATGAAAGAAATGAAGAAAAGGGATTCACGAAGGCGATCTACGGACCATAGGTCCAGTGACGGTCCGTAGGTTGTGATCGTAGATCAGCAGGCAAGGTATGGAAGACAAATCAGGGAAATCTGACCAAGTGTGGAACCACGGTGGCCATTGACGGTCCGTATATTGATTTACAGACCGTACTGTTGATCCATAGATTGATACTGCGAGGGTTCCAGTACCTAATTTTTGAAGATTCTAAGTATGGAGCTACGAAAGGGATTGACGGACAGTAGATCGATCTACGGTCCGTACTGCAAGTCCGTCGTTTGCTTTAGAGAAGCTGATTTTTGGAAGCTGAAATATTTTCTAAGTCCTGGCTGACGGAAGGGACTTACGAACCATAGATCCATCGATGGTCCGTAAGTTAGTCTCGTGGAATGAAGACGTGTGCCTGAACAAACTTTCCTTAATTTGTTTCCTTTTTAATTTAGGATTTCTTTTCTATAAATAGGGCATATAAACCTCATTTTTTGGGGGTTAGACATTATTATTCTAGTTTTATTTTGTGACTTGGGAGATTAATTGAAAACCCTAACAATTCTTGATTTCCTAAGTTCGTTTTGAAGATTTTGGCTTTGCAATTCAAGTTAAATTTCTAGGTTTATTATTCTCTTTACGTAAGTTCATGATTTCTTCATCTAAAACTATGAATTGTGTTCTTGCTAACATGGGTAACTAAATCCACAACTAGGGTTGTGGGAACCATGAGCGATTAACAAAGTATGAATAGTAAATAAGCAATTCTTGAATAGTGTTTTGCATGCATTGATAATTTTTTCGTTTAGAAGTCTTTTTAATGGTGGCCAACATTAGAACTTGCCTCGTTACTACTTGCCGGACCAAGGAGGTAATTAACGAGAAAAGAATTATCAATATAGATTTAGTGTAATACTATATAATAGGCTAGTGTCGATTGGTGCGAAGTAATAACTAAGCCAAACATCGATTATGATGTCTAATATGAGGTAAAGGTAAGGGTTAGTAAATTATACACACGTAGCCAGACCAAGGTGTGGGGTGAAATTCTCTAGATGCCGGACCAAGGATTTAGAGATACCTAACTTATCACTTTGCATGTAATACACTAGGAAAGGATTGCTATTACTAGGATTACTGCATTATGAGCTTGTGGGAAACACGTACACCCTAGTTATTTATCTCATCTTGATAACAACCAAACTTGAGTTTTGATTACAGATTACTTATTAAATTCTTACTATTTGTTTCACACAAACAAAACCCTTCTTTAATTACCTGTTTCTGGAAGTAATTTGACTAATTGAATATAATTGTTGGTTAAAGTAAAGTCTAAACCATTTTCCTCGTGGGATCAACCCCAATCTACGAGTTGGGTTCTTTACTTGATAACGATCGCTTATACTTCTATAGGGAGGTGTAATTTGAGCGTATCAGTAGGTCGACCCACGGGCTATCCTGCACATTCGTCGATGAGATCAGAGATTTTGAGTTCTGGTACCTGATAAAAAGTTTTAAGTGTGGAGCCACGGAAGGGGACCCACAGACTGTAGGTCAACCTACGGTCCGTACTGCACACCCGTCGTTTGTATCTGAAAGTCAAAGGTTCCAGCTTCTAAGAAAAAGTCTAAGTGTCAAGCTACGGAAGGGACCTACGGACCGTAGGTTAGACCTACGGTCCGTAGGTCAGTTTCGTCGATCGAAGCCGCGTCTAGCAATTTTATTTTCTTATTTCATTTCCTTTTTGTTTAGGACAAGTTTTTCTATAAATAGGGTATGTAAACCTTGTTTTTGGGCGTTAGACATTATTGTTTACTTTTAGTTCTTGGTATTTTCTTCGGAATTAACTTGCAAACTTTAGCAATTTGATTTTCGGATTTCGGTTTATAAAGATTTTGGCTTTGAATTTCAATTGGAGATTTTGGGTTTCTTCTACTCATTACGTAAGTTCATGAATTCTTTTTCTAAAAATATGAATTGTGTTCTTCCAAGCATGAGTAACTAAATCCACAACTAGGGTTGTGGGAATCATGAGGGATTAACAAAGTATGAATAATAACTAAGTAATTCTTGAATAGTGTTGATGCATGCATTGATAATTCTTTCGCCTAGAAGTCTTTTTAACGAGTGCACGCGTTAGAACTCGCCTTGTTGCTACTTGTCGGACTAAGGAGGTAGTTAATAAGAAAAGAATTATCAACAGAGATTTAGTGTGATACTATCTAATAGTCTAATGTCAATTGGTGCAAGGGTAAAAACTAAGTCATACATTGATGTGATATCTAATTTGAGGTAAAGGTAAGGGTTAGTAAATTATACACATGTAGCCGGACCAAAGTGCGGAGTGAAATTTCCTATTTGGCGGATCAAGCACTTAGGGATACATATCTTACCACTTTGCATGTGATACACTAGGAGAAGATTACTATTATTAGGATTACCACGTAAGAGATTATGGGGAACACATACACCCTAGTTTCTCTCTCTCTCATTGATAACAACAAAATTCGAATCTTGCTCTCTTGTTACTTAACTACAATCAGTTATTTGTTACACAAACCCCCCCCCCCCCTCCCTTTACTTAATTGTCTCGGAAATAAGTACGAATATAATAGTGAGTTAAGTTTAAGTCTAAATCATATTCCTTGTAGGATCGATCTCAACCTACTAGTTGGGTTCTTTATTTGACAACGATCACTTATACTTCTTTATGGAGGTGTAATTTAAGCGTATCAGTGACATATATCATGTAAACTCTTGGGATATTCATAAAGAGATCAAGATATTACCTGACTCTTCTTTGCTATCAAATAGTTCAAAAAGATCCACAAAATCCTCCTTACATGAAAATCAAATAAATATTAAGAAGGTTCAAATCATTCTACATTTGAGAAATACGCTATCAATAACCATGAAAGCACAAGAAAATTTAGAGAAAAGAACCATAAGAGAAACAAAATTGTAGTCGCACAATTTATCAATAAAATATTCTTATTTATTCATACTTTATTTGTAATTGTTTTTTATCACTTTAAAATTTGTTGCAAATAACAATAATTAATATTTGGCCAAAAAAATAAAATGTCTATTTATCTCAAAACTGTTTTTTTTTTTTAAAAAAAAAAATTAACTTCTGAACAGCAAATTGTGTCAGTTCGTAAAAATACCTATTTCTCTAAAACCTCAACCAAATCCTTCAAAAAAAAATTAAAAATTAATTAATCTTTCGAAAGCCGGACCAAACATGCTATTTAATTGAGACAAGGGGAGTCAGGAACAGTGCAAGATAGAATTAAAGGAGTTTATCTAAAAAAAATTACATTCCAATGTACAAGGTCTCAGTTTCAAACCTGGCCAACATCCTTTTTTTCATTATCATTTTTAATGCCTTTACTTTATGTAGTTCTTATAAAATAATTTAATTCAATTATTGAATATTAATAATCTATGTTATTTCTTATTTATATTTTGGTCACTTCAATTCATTTCTTTTTTAGATTCAAATTATAAGAACTTCGGTTAACATTTTACGATGTATTTTTTTATTATATTGATATGCAAAAAATTACAATTTATAGTACTTTTCGTGTAGATTTTCAATATCTAAATTTTTTGTTTAAAATATTGAATTAATGTAATCTAATTTAACTTATAAAATTAGTTAAATTGACTTTTGAAAAACGCAACATGACTATTAAAAGTGGACGGAGGGAATAGTAATTAGTACAATTATTTGGGGCCCACTTCAATTAGTACCTCCAATCGTAAATTTTTCAAATATCATTCTTGTGAATGTCAATCTTTATTTGCTAATAAAAATTTAGTTAACTCTCAAAATTCTATTGTGCCTCATAAAATGGGATTGAAAAAATAACATATATTATTTGAAAATGACCTAAAAAATATTAAAAATCACAATAATTATCAACTTGAAATATTTAAAAGACATAAAAAAAATTGGTTTAATTCTCGAACATAAAAGTAACATATATTATTAAAAAAAATGAAATATAAAGTACTATAAATTACAATAATTAATAACATAAAATATCTACAAGACAACAAAAAAGGCTAATTTTTGTACTGGTTGTGTCACATAAATTAGGGTTGGGATGGTTTTAAAAAAATAATTTTGGTTATACATTATAAAATGGCCTAAAAATTGAAATGATATAATTTAAAAATAACCGACTGAACCATCTTATTGATAGCCCTAATGTTACTTCTATTCTACTCTCTTTGTCCCTAATTACTAGTCCACTTTTTCTTTTATAGTTGTCTCTAATTACTTGTCCATTTTGACAATCAAGAAAGGACAATTTTTTTTACCTATTATACCCTCAATTAAATGACTAATTACTTTGAAAAATG
Source organism: Solanum commersonii (assembly GCA_029007595.1). Classification (NCBI taxonomy): domain Eukaryota; kingdom Viridiplantae; phylum Streptophyta; class Magnoliopsida; order Solanales; family Solanaceae; genus Solanum; species Solanum commersonii. The sequence continues at coordinate 5,633,340 of JAJTWQ010000023.1, read as the reverse complement.
TAGAACTTTTCATCCACTTCATAATTAATAGGGGTAAAATGGTAAACTCATTATGTCATTAATTATTTTCTTAATAGGTGTGTCAATTCAATAGTGAACAAGTAAATAGGGACAGAATGAGTATTTATTTTTACTTAAATTTAGAAAGATATGTTTCATTTCTATCCTCAATCTCATCGCTACATTTATTTGCTCTTTGAAATTGAAATTAAAAAGACAAATAACAAATAAGTTTTTATATTAGTTCACTTATAGCAAAATATATTATAACAATTTTACTACTTTTTTAACCCTACATAATATATAACAATAACTTTATCCCTGTTGGGCCCGGGCAACGCCCAATCTTCCTTTACTAGTATCATATATATATATATATATATATATATATATATATATATATAAAAGAGAACCTTAGGCCCGTCTACATGGCGCCACCACAAATCAGAATTCTCTTTTAATTTATTTATTTACAAAATTAGCCTTCTCTTTCATGAAAAGTTACGACTTTAATGAATAGTTGTGGCTTTTATGAAAAGTTGCGATTTTTATGAAAAATTATAACTTTTATGAAAGGTTGTGACCTTTCCGGAGGGTTGAAACTTTTCCAAATAGTTGTAACCTTTCTTATAAGGCACAATAAACATTAGTTCACATTATCCTTTGTTGTCTAAAAATAGAGGGATTTCCTCTCATTTTAACACAACAAAAATTCTGAACCTCCACTTCTTCTTCTTCTTCTTCACAATTAAATATTTGTACACTTTGCTCATGTTGAGTTACTCACTGACACTATTGCTTATGTTACAGATCCTGGTATGTATTTTTATAATCATTAATTTATAATTTATGCTTATGTTATTAAGGATAAATGATAAGATGTAATAATTTTCATTTTTCTTTACATAATTAATGTTTGTTACTACATAATTTTGTATGTAAAATAATATAGTATTTTAGTTTTCATGTCTGATAGGTTTAAGTATTATTTTATAAATTTCGTGATATTAAATTCCTGTGCGAAGTCTGAGTAATTTTACTAGTATATATATATATATATATTGAACATATTTGAAAGTGTCATAGAGAGGGAGTATATGCCTTGAATTCGATAACTCCTAAATTGAGGGGACAATATCTACAAGACAAGTGTGTAGAAACAGTCATACAAAACTCAAAAAAGGTAAACTTCAAAAAATAAAAAAATTCAATTGCATACATAGAAACCGACAGACAATATCTGAGACTTCAATGCAGAATGAAATTGAAATAAAATTCCTCTGTAACATTTCTCTAATAAAAACTCAATCTTTTCTTCTGAGAATCATCATTTTGGCTGACACCCTCTTCTTGAAAATAAGGCAAAAACAGTGAAAGGTGAAAAAGTTTACAACTTTATTAAGGGGTTGAAGAAAAAAGTTTTTATTATTGACTCTTGAATTTTACTGTAAGTTTTCATGTTGGTTTTTGTTTTCTTCTGAATTCTTGTATTTGAAGGAAAAAGTTGGAATCTTTTTTGTTGGTTCTTGAATTTTACTGCAAGTCTCCATGTGGGGTTATGTTTTCATCTGAATTCTTGTGTTTGAAGTTTTTTTTTTTTTTTTGTTTTTTGGCTGGTTTGGTTAATTGTGATTAACATTGGGTTTTTGTGTAACTTTGGTTGTAGTGATACAAGAAATAAAATGGGGTTGATAACTGGGATTCTTATGGGGATGATCTTTGGGGTTGGTTTAATGGCTGCTTGGAAATACATGACGAGTTATCGAAGCACTAAACGAAGTTCAAAGGTATGATTTTGATGAATTATGATTTGTTTGAATGATCATTATCATTTTTCTTTGGTAATTTTGGTGTGTTTTACTATTATAATGTTTTTGGGATGAACATCATTAGGGGTGGAGTAGTTGATCATGCATTGTTGGTTCGGGAATGTTAGTACCACACTTCGCCACCTAAGGTGGCTCTACCTCTGGCTTGTAATCCCCTTCCCCTATCCTCGTTTATTTTATTTTTTTGCAGGAGGCGTTGTTGACTCTTGTTTATAATTTGTTTAATTATAGAATTGCAATGGCTAATTTAGGTTGCATTGAACGGAATTGTTATGAAAGGTTTCGTAAAGCCGGCTCCAACTCAAAATCCAACTTTGTTGTTGGAGGAGAAATGCTTTATAAATTTTCTCAATGTGAAATGGATAGCTGTCCGAGTGTTGCACACGAAGCTTTACTTTGTTTACTCCCTCAGTTTCTATTGTTTGTCTTACTTTCCTGCTTAGTCCGTTTCAAGGGAATGTCTCTTTTTTCTTGCAACTCTTTAGTTTTAACTTTTCACATGATATGTTTAAGACCACGCGATTCAAAGACATGTTGGTACATTTTTGCATATCTTTAATTTAAAACCACAAGATTCAAAAATCTTCATTATTTTCTTAAACTTCATGCCAAGTCAAAAACCGGACAAAGAAATTGAAAATTGGAGGGAGTATTTATTCTGATTGGTAAAATAAAACTACTATTTCTGAAGATGAAGCAGCTAGGAAGGATTGCGGATATAAAACTGTTTTCCTTCTGCTGCCTCTGTGATAGTTTTGCTTCTTTGTTCTCTGCCTTATGTAAGTTTCTCCTCAATTTGTTACGAGAGTAGGAACTAGTCACTGGTTAATTTCATATTGATTTACATGGTTCTCTTTATCATGCTTGTTATTACAATGCGTCATTTATATTTCAGAAGTGGTGCAGCTGCTTTTCCTTTCTGAAAGACTGATTTTCATCTCATCTTTCATTGTATTTACTCCTTTGACAGGCAGTGGAGGTTAATCTAATGAGCTCCCTCAGTAGGGACGATTTAAAGAAAATGTGTGGCGATAAATTTCCTGAATGGATATCATTCCCAGTTTATGAACAGGTTGTGGGATTCAATTGTTTGTTTTTACCCTCATGTAGTCTTTAAAACTCGCATTGTTGTTCTGCCTTTCAATAGAATACTTGATCCAACAAACTGACTTTGACTGAAACCATTCTATAGAAAATGTACTTACTTTTGAACGGAATATTTATGATGGGAAGTTTATGTTAGCATGAATAACTGGTTTCAATATCATGGGAAGAACTCTCAGAATTAATCGGCTAGCTTAATGTACATTTGGATCGTATTTATGACTGTTACTTGATGAGTTAGAACAAAAAATACATTGCTAAGTGGTGATCAATGCGAGGAGAGAAATTTTACTAGTTAGAGAGCTATATGCTGTTTTCCCTTTGTTTTCTGTTTAGCCGCGGGGTGGTGAGGGTTGTTACACTTAAACGGGTTGTCACAAATTGCGAAGGAAAGCAACACAACTGTAGTACCTGAACTTAGTGAGAGGACAGAAAAATATCTGATATATATGTGAGTCTTTGAAGCTACGAATTATCTGGTGTTTTTACATGTTTCCTTATGAAATCCAGGGAAATAAACTAGCATAGTGTACATTGCTAATGTTACATGTGTGTCGCTAACACTACTCTGAAGAGAAAGGAACATGAGAGCTTTTGAAAGGGGAGGAACATGAATCTGTACAGCCTAGGCTTGTCATTTATTCTTACTAGACTCTGTGGCATAGATGATTAGGTGTCTTATGTGGAGAACCATATCTTTGTGTAGGCTCTCTACTTTTTGGTATTGCTTTGTCAACAGGGTATTTTCCTCATGGCATCTATAAAACATTACTTTCTTAAAAGAATATTTGTCTCATGCTGTCTCGCACTGCAGGTCAAATGGTTGAACAAACAATTGAGCAAACTTTGGCCATTTGTTGCTGAGGTAAGCTTTTGGCTCTTGCCTTGTGTAATCATGTCATTTTTGGTAACTTTATCATCATCTGAATTTTGTACTATGAACTTCTCAGTAAGCCATGTTAAATTCCTTAATAAGGCTTCAATGCTTGCGAGTGACTCATAGTTAAAAATAAGCCTGGAAATTTGGTCAAGTGTACAGTGGAGATGGATGATTCTTTTTATAGATTTGAGAGAAGGGGGTTTTTGGTTACAGATTTCGTTCAATGTATTGCTCGACACAATTAAGTTGCATAGTTTCTTTCCGATATTGCATCAGATATGGCGGTTACTCAGCATGAATAATTTATACAATGAAGTTCACATTCTTCATGTGCAAACACTTGTATCAACGCCAATTATTCAGTTAGAGCAGTAGCATCTGTAGTTCCATTAGTGTGGTTGAACGAAGTTTCTCCTTTCCAAATGCCATGTAGTGAAGTCATTAATCTTATCTCTTAAATGTTGGCTTTGCAGGCAGCCGAGGCTATAATAAAAGAATCTGTTGAACCTCTTTTAGAAGACTATCGACCTCCTGGGATTACTTCATTGAAGTTCAGTAAATTGTCCTTGGGAACTGTGTCGCCTAAAATTGAAGGTAGCAACATAAATAGTCATTATTACCGATCACCCAAAAAATGAACTGTTTCATTATTCTGCTTTTTGCTTTATCATTATACTTTGTAATGGATTACCTATTACCACATTCTTAGTTCTTCTAAAAAATTTATGTCATCATTGCTAATCATTTTGTACTTTGGTACTACATATGAATTGTTTCATATTTGTAGAACAGTTTGGTGACTTGATCGGAGACAGAAATGCTAAGTTCATAAGTTTTTACAGCCTAGTTTCTGCGATCAATTCGCAATACATAAGTACATTAAATTAGCTAGTGTTCTGCATAACTCACTCTGGTCCAATTCTCAGTAGACCTGGTTGCATTGTTCCCAATATAGTTTCTCTGTTTACATTTTGGAAAAGAAAGTCAGTTCGCCTTTTTGAGTTTGCTGCTGCTACTGTCTAGTTTTCGAGCTTTGAGATTCATCTGAATCTTCTTCAGTTTATTTATACTGATGATTTGATTCCAAAAAAGTGTAGTTAGCCATCATCTTACGCCGGAAACCATTAAGATATACAAGATGATTGTTTTTTAATGACTTCATTTTTGTAGATAATGTTGAGTCCCACATCGGTAAGATGAGGATTAGTTGGTCACTTTATATGGTCTTAGACAACCCTCACCTCTTGAGTTCTTTTGTTAATGGTTTGACAAGTCACCTGAATGAACATGGACACTCAAGAAGCAAATCACAGATTTGCTAATACTAGTGTTTCGGGGTTGATGTTTTGGCAAATATTTAGTAATCATGGGGTTGTGATCCGGCTAAAATTGAGAGTGGGAGACAAAGAAAGAGTGAGCCAATTTCTATATCTATGATGCCTATCTTTGTAGCACACAGTTGACCAAGAGATAGAAAATAATTTTGATATGACATACTTCATGTCAGTGGAAACAAAGTAATCCACATAGAGCGTATCTCTCGTCATTATAGTGTTGCATCCCCGATAAGACATTTAATGATTTGGTTTCAGTTGCATGTGTTAGATTCCTTAATTAGTTTGTATTATTTCACTCAGCATTTTAGCCTTCTTTTTTGGGGGATAAATGCAGGTATTCGTGTTCAAAAATTTAAAAAAGATCAAATTACTATGGATATTGATCTTCGATGGGGTGGTGATCCCAATATCGTTTTAGGTGTGCAAGCTGCAATGGTTGCTTCTATACCCATTCAGGTAGTTGTCTAATCTCTTTCACCTGTCGTCAGATCCAAAGAGACGAAAAAAACAAATCTTTCACCTCTCCATGTTCCTCTGACTAGTGAGTAATATGGAGAAAGAGAGTTATACTAACCATCGTCCATCACAAATTGGTTGCAGTTAAAAGATCTTCAGGTCTACACAATTGTTCGTGTTATCTTCCAACTAGCTGAAGAAATTCCTTGCATCTCTGCCGTTGTTGTTGCTTTACTCTCTGAGGTATAGCCTAATTCTATTGCTGAATGTGCTTCTTCTAGTCTTAGATCCCTTTAAATTGTGGTCCTTTTAATACTTAACACCCTTTCCCTCTCCCTCCTTTCTCCCCCAAACGAAAGAGAGAGAGACCGGGAGAGGGTGTGGTTCGTCTTGATATTAGTTGTATCAGTTTTTGGTGTTTCGTTAGACTGTGTGTTGATAAAACAACATCTTGGTTGAGAGACTTGAGTACCTCCTTGGCTAAAGCATGTGGAATCATTTGTCGATAGGCTATAGTAAAAGTAAATGTTGTGTGAACACTTCATCTAACATTTGTCATAGGCTATAGCCTATAGTCACAATATACTTCTTGAATATTATATTATGCTGCAAAAATGTTTCTCCCTCTTTCTTATGCAATTCTATGGGAACTAATTTTTGTGTAGTGGTAGAATTGATCGCTTAAAATGAACGGAAAAAGGTAAAAAAAAAATGCCCTTAAATTATGTGGAAATTCACTATATTTGTCCTCCATTAATAGTTGGGTCTAATTATTCCCTTGTCGTTACTTTATTGGGTAAAAAAATGCCCCTATTTGACACAAAACTTAAGCGAGAACATATTTGGTCCAATTTAGTTCCTGGCTGAAATTATGCAACAACTTGTGAAGTTGCATTTACGAAGCAACTTGATTGAATTGTAATGAATTTTTTTCACCAATTTAAGGCATCACATATAGCATATTCTAGCCATTTTTCAGCAACTTACCATTTTTTACAATTTAAATTAGAAATTCTAGGTAAAAATACAACAACCATAATGTCATAAAACAGAAAACTCACTACATTGATTCAAATCGCAAAATATCTTTACATTCTCTTAAACCACTGAATGTCATAGATTCCATCAACCCGCAAAATTAAGAGAGATTCACGGAAGGACAGGTGGATGAGCAATGTTATGGTTGTCCCTACTTTTTCTGAAAAACAAGACTAAAGCACGAGAACTTAAAATTTAAATGACAATTCTCCCCCACAAATGGAAAGTTTATTAAAAGTCTGCACGGAAAATTGATGGAATCTAAAGACGATTTCTGGTTTGAAGCATATGGTGTATATATTTCTGATTTGATGAAATTTTATGGGATTTGGTCATTTGATCGAATGTAAAGATACTTTGTGGTTTGAAGTAATGTAGTGAATTTTTTAAATTTTATGACATCATGGTGGTTATATCTTTACCTAGATATTGTTATTTAAATTGCATAAAATGACATGTTAAGTTACTTAAAAATTGCTCAAAATGTGCTCTATGTGATGCCTTAAATGGGTGGGAAAATTCATTACAATTCAATTAGGTAACTTCACAAATGCATCTTTACAAGTGAGTTCATAATTGTAGTTAGGAACTAATTAATTGGACAAATTACGCCCTTATACTATGCGTATAGGTCCAAACATGCTCTCATTTACGTTTTGGGCTCAATAAAGAGAATTATTGAGTTCTCTTGCTTTCATAACATAACATGTGCTACCAATTAAGTTCTCATATTCTTATGTATGTTTATGTAACTGACTCCTTGTTTGTTTTTTCAGCCAAAGCCAAGAATTGATTATACTTTGAAGGCTGTTGGTGGTAGTTTAACAGCTCTTCCTGGAATTTCGGATTTGATTGATGTAAGTGTTAAAAACTTATTCTCTTGCTGGACATTTCTTACTCGAATATTTCTCCGTAGACTGACTCTGATCTCTTTCTCATTGAAAGGACACAGTAAACTTGATTGTTACAGATATGCTAGAATGGCCCCATAGAATTGTCGTTCCAATTGGCGTAGGTGTGGATACTAGGTATATTCAGTTTTAAAAGTATTTTAGTTGTTGATAATGTTAATGATTTTTTAGTGGTGGATAAGTGACAGCTGCATTTCGTACCCTCTCTTGGTACAGTCTGTTATTACCTTCAAAGTTATATTGTTATTAGAATTGTCAGCATTCAACACTCGGTTAAGTGTTTAACCGAGTTTAAACACTTAAATATAATAGAAATCTTTGGTGTCATTATCCCTTCCTTTGGTCCTGTGTCACTTCAATTTGAAACCAATACTATCATTTGTCTCTGTTCCATCAGTGTTGTCTTTTCGATGGGAACAATAACTCTGTCTTGTAACATGTCTTTATTATATTTTTCATTTTTATGTGACGTTATTTGTGTGTTTCATGCAGTGATTTGGAGCTTAAGCCTCAGGGAAAGCTTATAGTGACCGTAGTCAGGGCTAATAGCTTAAAGAATCATGAAATGATTGGAAAATCTGATCCGTATGCAGTTGTATATATTCGCCCACTATTTAAGCTGAAGACGAAAACCATCAACAACAACCTAAATCCGGTTTGGGACCAGACATTTGAGTTGATTGCAGAAGACAAGGAGACTCAATCTCTTATCCTAGAGGTCTAATTTCTGTACATTTCAGCCTCTTATCTGTACGGGTTTCCATAATCGTATCCATGATCATTTTGAACAGGTATTTGATAAAGACGTTGGACAAGATCAGCGAATGGGGGTTACAAAGTTGCCTCTGAATGAGCTGGTAGCGGAGACTCCGAAGGAAATTGAATTAAGGTTACTGCCAAAACTGGACATGCTTAGAGTCAAAGATAAGAAAGATAGAGGAACTATCACAGTAATGGTACATGACAAAGTCTAAGTGTTGCATTATTGAAGTTTCACCGTAGTATTGTGCTCTTACGTATTGATTGCTGTCCGGAAATTGGCAGGTATTGTATCATGAGTTCAACAAAGAAGAGCAGTTAGCTGCTCTGGAGACAGAGAAGCAGATCCTAGAAGAAAGAAAGAGGTTGAAGGCAGAAGGTGTCATCGGGAGCACTATGGATGCCCTTGACGGAGCAGCATCACTCGTGGGTTCAGGTGTTGGCATGGTGGGCACAGGCCTTGGTGCAGGAATAGGTCTTGTCGGAACAGGGCTAGGTGCGGGTGCAGGGATGGTAGGTAGTGGCCTTGGAGCTGTTGGAAGTGGCCTAAGCAAAGCCGGCAAGTTTATGGGGAAGACTCTCACGGGGCAATCGAGCCATTCAAGGAGGAAGAGTGGTTCCCATACTCGAGTAAACTCTGTTCAAGAAAATGGAGGTGCAAAGCCACTCTAGACTCTGCCTTTGTGATGTTGGCTAGTTTTTGTGAAGTCGAAACTATCTAGTGTTTGTAAACTTGTAGGGTTTAGATCAGATTTAAGCATGGCGTTTATCGATGCAAAGAGTGTACTGTTTTGGGAAATGGAATTAAGGTGTTCATAAGTAGGTGAAAGCTATGCAAATGTGCACATTTTATAGGCCTAATGTCTTTTGCGCTCCGTGTACCGCTCTACTTCGTGAAACTAAGAGGAGGTTTAATGGACTTTGAGCTTCTAAATGAAACCCTTACAGGTCGTTTTGTAGCTGGTTAGAGTTATGCAGAATTATAAGCTTGTAATCGACCATCATACTTTGTTATGCTGATTTTAATACATGTATTATGTATATCAAATGACCCTTTGGTGAATAAAGGCAAAAGTAAACATTTTGCAAACCTTAGGGGTAACTATGGATTTTCTTTCATATTTTTTTTCTTAAAAAAATATTTAATGTTCCCGTTAGTAAAAAGGGGTGAAAGTAAATTATTTCGTAAATGTGTGCTAAAAGATTAGCCGTAGGGGGATTAATGAATCAAACTTCTAACCGGGAATAAATATAAACCTTTTCGCGAAGTACAGATAAATATAATGCAAGCTACCTGTTATGTGGCGCATTTCGAAAGTCAATTTGACTGATTTTCAAAGTTATATTAGATTAAATTAATTTGATATTTTAACCAAAAAAATTAGATATTCAAAAACTATATGGAAAGTACTATAAATTGCAATTTTCTGCATATCCATGTGATGAAAAATACTTGTAAAATGTTAGTCAAAGCTTTAGAATTTGACTCTAAAAAAAGAAATTATGACAATTAAAATTGGACGGATGTAGTATATATTTGTTTATTGAGAGAAAATTGGGAAACACTACAAATCCTGCTTTCACTATTTGACAGTTATTCATTTCAAATTTTTCCCCATTTTTTTTATTTTTATAAGAACAATTCCATTTATTTCTTGTTTAGCTAGAATTCAAAATGTTAACAAGCCAAAACTCATTTGTTTTAGTTAACATAATTCATACAATTTGTATATGAGTTGCATGTAATTTGTAGCTTTTTGACTAGATTCTATACAAAAAAATTGTACAAACTGTACGTAACACAAGTATATATATTAGTTTCTCGATATATGCATTACATCATGTGTATATTAAATTATGTATATGTGAACTTTGAACAACTCAACGGCTGCAGATTTCACTTGAGTTTGTTAAGAAGGGGAAGAGTAGAAAATTTGTAGCCTAAAAATGAGAGGAACTCCCTTTATTTATAGTGCAATAAAGGGAAATATGAGTAAGTGTTTGTTGTGTCTTGTCAGAAAAGTCACAACTAATCGAAAAGTTATAACTGTTCCAAAAAGTCTCAATCCTTCAATGTGAAAAAGATGTTTGCTTTTAATATAACCCTTTATATATAAAAATGTGTTCGGTATGAAGCAAAAAATTAAAAATGATGTCAAAAGAATTTATATGTAATCTAGTAGTATAGTATGAATTTCCACAAATATAATGTTGTACCATATTATACATTAGAAATACTTAGGATAAGTAACGTAATATTTTATGTTAGATTATATATCTTAGAAAATTTAAAAGTTTGTTCATAAATCGCATTCAAGAAATACGTTTTATTCCTTCCCATAGCATATCTTCGTTTTCGCTGCTTCTATTTTTTTTTTAGTGAATTTTTTTCATTTGTAGAGAATTAATACATATTTTTTTGACATAATTGTTCACCGATTGTCATGAATACAGTGAGAAACCAATAAGTTTTTATTCTTGTTCTTCTGCAAAGGGATTTTTCTTTATTATCAAATCTAAAAATTATATTCACTCTATTTCATATTAACTGAATTTTTAAGATTATGCACATGAATTAAGAAAATCAATCTAGGACAAAAATTGAATCATATTTTCCTCTATTACCCTTTTGTTTATTCCTAAGTCGTTACTCAAAAAGGTTTGGATTTTGACTATAATACTCCTTCTGTCCCTTTTTATTTGTTCAATTCTAACTTTTTACTTATTCTCTTTTACTTGTCATTTTTGATAAATCAAGAAAAAATAATATTTTTACTTATTATACCCTCAATTTATTCAGAAAGATAATGTTTTTGAAAAGGTGGAACCTCTTTAATGAGTAAATTGATTTTGAAATTTTATCAATTAATAAAGGTAAAATGGTAAACTCACTATGTAAATTATTATTTTCTTAATAGATGTAAGTCAAAAAGGGACAGTAAATAGGGACAGAGGGAGTAGTTACTACTAACAGAAATTAAGGAGTCCATTTGGTTCTCAATGTCACATTTTCAAGCTTAAATGTGAAATCATAAATACAAGTAATTCTATATTGGAGTATAACTATGTAAATAATATAGTTTAACTCCCAGAAAATTACAAAACTTCATTAAAGAAAGGGGTAAATCAGAAAAAAAATTCAAATATTTCTCTTGAACTTTGAACAATTCAACTATTTTGAATAATGATAACAACTCTAAAAATTTAGTTAATATGGAATAGAGGGAATGATACATTTTATATACTCCCTCTGTCCACTTTTAATTGTCATATTGTGTTTTTCGAAAGCAATTTGACTAGTTTTCAGTTAAATTAGCTTACATTAATTTGATATTTTGAACAAAAAAATTAAATATTCAAACACTATACAGAATGTACTATAAATTGCAATTTTTTGCATATCAATATGATTAAAAAATACATCGTAAAATATTAGTCGAAGTTCTAATCTTTTGATTCTAAAAAATGAAAATTATGAATTAAAAGTGCACGGAGAAAATAACTGTCTAATAGCGTTTGTTGAAGGGAAAAACTGTCATCTCATCTTTTGAGTGTAAATTGTAATGTAACTTTTGATTTACAATGCTCTCGCTTTCAATATAGTATGATGATGATATGATATGATATACTCCCTCCGTCTCATTTTATATGTCATTTTTTTACTTTGCACTTGCATTAAGAAAAAATGTAACTTTATGATCCTTCTATCATTATTTAAAGTTTTCTTAAGTCAACTATATAATAAATGATGAATACATTTTCAAGATTAATTAACTACTCTATCAAGGGTGTAATAGGCAAAATATGGTAATTTATGCATAAATTTTATAAAATGACAAGTATTATAGTCCAACTATTTATAGAAAGGGATGACATATAAAATGAGACGGAGGGAGTATTATATACGAAAAATGGTCATATTTGCCCTTCTATTTTTAGAAAAGGGTTATATTTATCCCTTGTTGTACTTTCTTTTTGATATATCTTTCCTTCTCATTCAACTTGGGGATCATATTTATCCTTAAACAGTTAAGTCTCATTTTCCTATTCTTATTATCCTATGTCGCGCCTATGTGGATATATTTTTATCATAATTAATTAAATTTACTCCCAATTTAATTATTATAGTGACTCAATATTATAACCACTCATCTTAACCATTAAAACAAGCTACTAATACTATATTTTCCTCGCCAATCATCACTTTCTTATGAATTTTTTTAAAGAAAATATAATCTTCATTAATCATATTCTAGGACACACAATGTGATAAAAGTGTGATTAAACATGATTTGTTATAACAAGGGCACTCAAAATAGCAATAGCAATTGCAAATGGAAATTGGTGATTCAAGATCTTTTAGATAAACATCACTACGTTTTATATTTAGTTATAAATCTCGTTGCTAGGAAAAATATTGAGTCGATATAATAACTAAATTGAGAGCAAATTTAATTAATTGTGATAAAAATATATCTACGTAGGCGCCACATAGAATAATAAAAACTAGAAAATGAGACTTAACTGTTTAAAAGCAAATATAATTTCAAAGTTGGATGACAAGGACAAATATATATATATAAAAAGAAGTATAACGAAAGATAAATATAGCTCTTTTCTAAAAGTACAGGAACCGAATAAATATAACCCTTTTCCATATTATATATGAAACACAAATTATTTTTATCTATTAATCTGATGTAATTTGAGTGCAACTAGGCAATTTTCAATTTTAAAGAACAAGTTAGGTTGTAAAAAAAAAAGTTTTTACAAATAGTCAACAATGATGTAGGGTTTAACAAGATATTTTTCCATTTAAAACAAAACTTAAGAAGTCAATTAGATAGTATAATGTTCGACCATCAATCAATGTTCCCTTGGTAAATGCTAAAGAAAGAAAAATTATATATAACCATATGATTGAAAATCTTGACTATTTCTTTCTCTCTTTTTCCAATTAGAAACTTCATTTCAAATTCACTTGCTCCAGAATTAGCTATATTTTAATTTATTCATATTAAATTAATTATTTGATTACTTTGGTTCCAAGAAACATAGATAAAGGTCTTTATTTTTGTTTATAATTTGGTACTCTCTTTTGTCGTTATTTACTTGTTCATTTTTCACTTGATACATCTATTAAGAAAATAATAATTAGCATAGTCAGTTAATTTTTTTAACCTTTATTAATTGATAGAATTTCAAAATCAATTTACTCATTAAAGAAGTTCTACCTATTTCAAAAATATTAACTCTCTAAATAAATTGAGATATAATAGGTTAGGGGTGACAATTTCAGCCCATATAAGTGAAACGAAACCATTTTGCCCATATTAAATTAAATGGATCACTCATATTTTCTCTTTTTTTCTTAAATGGGTTAATAGGGTCTTCAACCTATTTAAGCTCATACAAATATGGACAAAATGAATTAACATGAGAATCCATATCCAGCCCATATAAGTGAAATGAAATAGAATTTTTTTTTGTTTTTGGAAAACAAAAAAAAATAGGGGTCGGTTGGTGTGTGTGTGTGTGTGGGGGGGGGGGGTTCCCGGGGGAGGGGTTAAAATATATTTTTTTGAAAAAACAGATTTTTTTTGTTTTTGGAAAACAAAAAAATTTAGGGGTCAATTGGTGGAAGGTGGGGGTGGGGGGGTGTTCCGGGGAGAGGGGGTAAATTTTTTTTTTTTTTTAAAAACAGAAAAAAAAATTGTTTTTGGAAACAAAACAAATTTAGGGGTAGGTTCGTGGATGGTGTGGGGGGGCGGAAGGGGGTAATTTTATTTTTTTTGGAAAAACAGATTTTTTTTTGTTTTTGGAAAACAAAAAAATTTAGGGGTTAGTTGGTGGAAGGTGGGGGGGGGGGTTGCCCGGGGGAGGGGGTAATTTATTTTTTTTGAAAAACAGATTTTTTTTTTAAATGGGTTAGAACCATTTTACCCAAACCATATTTGACCAAATCCATATTTGCTCATATTCTATTTGGGTGGATTGTAATCCATACCATTTTTGCCCAATCCATCCAAATCTGATCCAATCCAACCATTTGCCACCCCTAATAGGTAAAAAAAAAATTGTCTTTTCTTGATTGTCAAAAGGGACAAGTAAAAAGTCAAAATTGAACAAGTAAAAAGAGACAGAATGAGAATTCAATACTTGATTTAAGGTTTGATTAATATAAAATTCACACCAAGAATCTCACTTTTGTAATCTATAAAAAACAACTTTATTCTTAAAGACTCGAACCTCAAATCTATGATTAATGAACGGAAGGATTGACCATCGAAACCTTACCGGTAATAAAATCTTTTTTTTAATTTTATTTTACATCAAACTTTTAGTATCCCCTTTGGAGCAAGCTTCATAGGAAAATTCTTAGGATTTTAAACTTACGGTTTCAGAAGTAATATTTTATTGACTGGTTTCCTTTTTAGTTGATTTTGTTACTCTCTTTGTTCACTTCTATGTGTCAATAATTTTTAAAATATTTTTTTTATCTGTCAATTTTAATATATCAAGAAAAGACTATTATTTGTTTTCATGTGTTAAATCTTGGCCTTAATTATTTTTTCCTAAATCATTTTTCAAGATTTAATATTAAACATCAATTAATAGAGTGTAGCGTGGTAAAATAGTCATATCAGTGATTATTATTTTAATGAGTGTGTCAAGTTCAAATAGACGAAAGCACTTCAGGGGCCTCTTCCTTGCTATGAAACTAGTTAGGGGTGTCAAATGAGAGGATTGGGTTGAAATCGGGGATATTAAAATGGATTGAAATTGTGTTGGGTCATACCCGCCCCAAGATTACTTTGGGCTCAAATGAGCTAGAAATCGGGTTGAGTCATGACTCGCCCAACTTGACCCTTTATCTCAATAATTTTAATATATTGTTATTTAACTTTTATAGCCACAATTTAAATTTCAACTCTAGAAATTAAAAAATAAAAAGTTACAAATTGATATATAAATTCTAAAAGATATAAAATTGATAGTAATTCATACCTTCAATAAAGGAACATACATTACATCAATGCAATAAAGAGTCTTAAAACAGATTAAAATCGAAGATTAAATTGTGCTCAATTGAAGATTATTTTAAAGGAAAAATTTCCTAAATACACATCTTATTTTCCAAAATCTCTAAAATTTCCTATCATTTAAAAAAATTACAAAAATCTCTTCTCGGATACATTCGTGAGTTATGTATCTACAGGGTTTCTCAATAGCCATGTATCGCGACTTATGTATCCGCATGTCTACTGATGTATCCAAAATCCTTTAATTTTAAGGAATTTTTGTAATTTGAAAAAGAGTAGGCATAGAATGTAACTCACTCTTAGCACTAGGGGATTTATGTAGTTTTTACTTCTTTTAAAATGGGCTAAGGTTTGAATGGGTTGAGATTGAACCTAATTCAAATTATTTTGAGCCCAACCAATGAAATTCTTGATGAATTGAGCGAGTTACCTATATTTGAGCTCATTTTAACACTCCTAGAACTAGGGGTGTACAAAATCGAACTAAAAACTGAATCAAACCGCAAATTGAGTCAAGTTGAAAAAGATCCAACTAATGATTAGGTTTGACTTGGTTTTGTATCGGAAAAAAAAACCCGACTATACTTTTTTGGTTTGCTTATAATTAAAATAAGTCGACCCGAAACCAAACCAACCCGGCATTATATATATAATTTTTGAAATTTATTTTATACATAAAAGTATTTTCTTTGATGTAATTTCTAAATATTATTTATACATTTTCATAATTTTTATCTTTGGGAAAAGGGTTTGAAAAATACTTCAACTTTGGTCGAAATTGCTGTTATGATACCAAACTTTGGAAAGGACCTTTTACCCCCCCCCCCCCCCCCATACTATTTAATAGTGTATTTTAAAGGTATATATGTGTCTACATGGACATTATAAATATTGCATCATTTTAAATAGTAATGTGTCCACGTGGGCACATATATTATACCTTTAAAATACACTATTAAATAGTGTAGGGGGGTAAAACGTCCTCTATAAAGTTTGGTATCGTAGCAACAATTTCGGCCAAAGTTAGAGTATTTTTTAGACCCTTTTCCCTTTATCTTTTAACATATTTTTTCAAGTTTTTTGAGACTTAGATTTTTGAATGGTCCAATAAAGGTTAGTCCATAGATATTAGTAACTCTAATAAAGCTCAATTCAAAATCAAATCAATACTACTACTAACAAAATAAATTAATTCAACATTAAGAATGACAATAATATTGAATAATTGTTCTGTAGTTCTACATTGGTTTAGACAGTTAAAATACATAACCTAATTTTAATTTTTCATTAATGTTTAATCATGTAATTAATACTTATTAGACTTATTTTAGCAATGATTTAATACTTTTAAATTATGATAATTTTCATTATGACTTATCAAATTTGCAATATTTATTTTACATGATTTCATTATTATTTTTTATTGATATTTTAGTGTCATCATTCATCTCATATATTATGTTATTTTCTTCAGAAATACCTTAGATAGTTGTATATTTGTTGGACTAAAGAAATATTTGGAACACAAGTTAATTATATGTTTGTATGAATACTTTACCGAAAAAATCCAAAAACCTGAAAAAATCCGACACAAATAGTTTGATTTGGTATTTAAAAAATCCGAACCAATCAAAAAAGGCCTGAGGTTGGAAAACCCAAAAAAACCCTTAGTTTTATTAGTTTGGTTTGATTTATATATTTAAAATTTTGACACAAATAATTTGGTTTAATATTTGAAAAATCCAAACCAACTCGGTCATGTACACTCCTACCTAGAACCAAGCATGAGCCATCTATTTAGTAATAGATTCTCTTAAGAAGATACTTATATAGTTCTTAATATAATTTTGAACATAATTACAAGATTTATTATAACTAGTGTCGGTTCTTAAGAACCTTCCCTACGATAGATTTGCTCCTATCTCTATTTATTTGAATTAGCATAAAAAAATCTCATTTTAAAATAGTAAAATATCCTCTATCAAAAATATTTTTATTTTCAAGACTTAGAACTTGAGATTATCTTTTACTGATTTTAAAAGCTTATTTTTAATTTAAATTAATAATAAGCAAAGCTTGAATCAGTCATTTGTGTCTGACTCGGTAGACAATCATTTGAATTTTAAAAGCGATAAAGTAAATGACTTAAAAAAAGTATTCACAAATCATTACTTTTGTTTTTCCTGCATATTTATCTATTTGTTTTTTAAATATATTGAAGACTTTTCGTAGCAAACCAAAGCGACACCTTTTGTAATCTCAATTAACAGCACAATATTATTTTATTAATTGTAAAGTGATTAATTTGATCTTTCATTGATAATTTTGGTTGCAATAGTGGAAACATAATTAAGCACGCATCAAGTACATATTATATATAATGATAATTTTATTATATCACCCTTTGAATATAATAAATACAATGTCTTGAAAGATATAATAGGAAATGACTATAATTAATTATAAGGTTAATTTAGAAATTAAGTGAAATTATAATTGATTTCATAAAGTGAACAAATATTGTTGGACATATCAAAATAGTATAGTGGACAACTATTGTTAGACGGAGGAAGTACTATTACATAGATCAAGAATTGTTAATCTCTCAATACAAGCCGTGTATGTTAATTGGTAGAAATATAGCGGCGGAATTAAAATTATCATTACGAGATTCAAAATATTAAAAAAAATGATATATACTATTGCTTCATTTATGAAATTACACTGAGTAAATTTTTCATTTAATACTATATTTATATATATAGCTCCACCCTATAAAAGAGTTCCTCAAAATAAATAAGAAAAAGTATAAGCAATAATTTATAACTTATTTCATTAATCTTTTAAAAAGTCAAAAGTGATTTTCTCAACAAACAAAAGAAGTGCTTAGTTTGGACTTTAGAGAGTTCAGATGTTTGATAAAAGCTTATTACAAAAAATATAAAGGATCATTTGATAGCTAGTTTAGATGTGAGTTATGCAGGTATCAGATTCTACTTAAGTAATATTATGTTTGGTAGTTGATTAGGAGATAAATTATTCATATATAAAATTAATATGATGGTAAGTTTGCAATTTAAAACCTGCATAAGTATACGTATAAGTTATGAAGGAATCTATGTATATTTTATACATAATAGAATAGAAGATGAAATAATTAATACATAATTAACTAATCTTTAGATAACTAATAGATTCACCCATAATTAATCTCTACATTACTCTTTGCATAACTCTAATCAGCTACCGAACGAGCCCTAAGTGCTTTTTGAGTTGTAGCAAAAGCTACTTTCAAAATCTTGACCAAACACAATTGTTGTTTAAATATTGACAAAAAAAAATTAAATAAATTAGTCAACCACAAATTACTATTCTCCAACAAAAAAAAATATATTAAAGATTTAGCCAAAGTACTCCCCTCCCCTACCCACCCACCATTTGCTACTCGTAATGCAGCAATACAAATTACGTATGATAAAGAACGTCACATTAGTCTGAAAGTTTCAGTGAAATTGCATAATTAACTTACCCAATACGTTACTTTATATAATCATTACATCAAATGATAGAATTAGTCAAATAACTATACCGTGTCCTATGTCTATAAAATATTTCAAAATTAAGCAACTTGAACAAAATAAAATCACAATCATAGCCAAATTAAACTTAGCAATTTCAAAAAATGTCATATTCATTGGTTTCTCCCAACGCCTTTGCTCTAAAACTAAAAATACACTGCAAAATTTGTGAGAAGAAATTGAGAAACATGTTGTTGAAAATACAAGGTGTCCAATCAGTACAAATTGATGAAAAACTTGGAAATTTGGTCATTTCAGGAACAGTTGATCCTACAACAATTCTAACGATGTTAGAAAAACTTGGTAGAAAAGCTGAACTTATATGGGAACAAGGACAACCGATAAACGTTCAGACTATCACACAATCAAAAGTGATTAATTCGTTGAACGATTCAGACATTATAACTCGTCAACTAGAGCAATTGTCTCGAATTCCAGGATTGCAAACTATGGAGGTGATAACAACTATCAGGTTAACTATCCAAGGTGAATCAAGAAATGACCCTAGTGATAAAGTCTTGGAAATTAGGACTACCAACAATTTGAACAAGCCTAGTCATCCATTTGATCATTCACAAGGTGATGGTGATGGTGGATTTTGCGCGGCTTCTTCATCCTGTTGTGGTTGTCATCATGATGCTATAAGTCATAGTCATAATATTCATGGATGTTGTTGCCATGGTGGTAATACTAGTAAAAATAATTGTTGGGGTAAGGCACACCCCTCAGACTCTCAACCTCCACTTGCACCCTCAGGCTCTCAACCTCCACTAGCGCTAACACCACCATCGTGGTCAAGTGGTAGTACTATTGCATCGGCCCCTCCTTTGCCATACGATTTTTATCATTATCAAGCACCACCACCACCATCATCATCGCCAATACACCACACCTATTACAATGCGTTAAGCGATGAGAATGCAAATGGCTGTGCAATCCTATGATTTGCTGCCATATATGTGTGTGTGTTTGTGTCATCCTTCATGTCAATATGGTTTAAGGTACAAATGTTACACAAAAAATAAGGGAGCAATTCCTAGTAGTTCATACAACTGGTTAACTGCTCTTCTAACTGTACTTTTTAAAGTTCGCTCTTTGTTGGGAAAATATTATTGTTTCATAAAAATTTTAAGGTGTGGAAGGTACTTTTGTAAACGAACGTCTTGTTTAGAAGCTATGCAATGCATTATTTTTAATACAATGCATAAGAAATAATCTTTAACATAACTAATACAAACATTAGTTATACACTCTACCAAACGTTGATCATGATAAGGAAACACTATTCTATTGTTCAGAAACTAACTGGTTAGTCCATGGGTATTACAAATATCAACATAAGAATTTGCCAACGGAAGACCCAAAATCACAGTTCCACAAACTTTTGGGACATAGAATTCACTAAAGGAAATCACAAAGTATCATAAAAGTGTTGACAATTCATAACGATGGATTTAGCGAAGAATGCAGTTAAATCCCATGACATACTAACGTAATATAACAGATCTAGTCATAGATAACTCTAGACATAATCTCAGATTTACAGCAAAAATGAACATTAGGTCAGCTTATCAAGAAAAATACAGATATGTAGAATTAAGAAGAAACACAAAGTAGTACAAGTCTGCGTAATTCTAATTCCAATACAGGTGCATAACGCTCACTGGAACATGATAGCAACATCCAAGTAATCTCCTATCTGAAGTGGCAAGAAACAAGTCAATACCAAATTCCGAGAAAAAACGATGAGGTCAATGATCTCATATGAACAGAGTGTTACCTGAAATTTAAGTTCACTCAATGTTTTGCTGCCATTATCTGGTCGCCTCATATTGGGGTAAGAAAATGTAGTCCCCACCTTCATGTCAGAGAATAAACACTATAAGATCACTGTTTGCTTGAGAACATCACGAACATATACCATTGCATTACAAATGGAAATGCAATCCTGGATTTCTCACACAAAAACATCTGAACAGTAAAAATTGATGAAACATTGCCAGCCTAGGAATAAGGATGTAAATACTACAATTAACTGTCACTTTTTCCAAGATCTCAGAACTTCCTAATTTCCTTTTATTTTGCTACTATTGGGAATTGAAATTTAACCATAAAACTACGACACATGCATTGATAGACTGTAGGAGCATGAATTCCCTGGACATAGTTTAAGAATAACTTTTGATCAATCCCTACTTGAGCATTTTGGTTCATCACCAAGGCAGAACAATGAAGACAAAAGCGAATTATCTCATGTTTGCTGGTCAGCAGTTAGACCAGAGTCAGAGCTCAGTTTCAACTTTGTAGTTTCATCATCTTTCTGGAACTACATTTTGGGTGTCTTCCAAAATAGAACTATTAATCTACAAGAAGTTCGGTTTAGATGGTGTGTTATATTTTCCTTTACCCTCAATCCTCTAGTCACATGGGTAGCAATTTCAATGCACCAAAGACATTTTTGGTTTCCTTGAATATCATCCATACAGATATGTGTGCACATTAGATGAAAGTTGACAAATTAATAATTTTGCGTCTGATGGTAGTTCAACAATCACAAAAGACTAATCTAGCCAATAAACATAATATCCTAGAAAAGAGGATGGAAGGCAAACAGATAAGAAGATAAAGGGCATTGATGGATACAAGGACACTATCAAATGCAAACACCAAGTTCATGTACAAACAAGCATATAGAGAAGTGAAGTGAGATAGACCTCTCTAACGACAAAGCGCCCCCTTTTATCCGGATAGACAAAAGCAAAGGACAAAATTGCATCTCTTCGTCTTGCTTCTGGAGCTACCTCTTTAACCTGATACAGTCACAGGAAATAGATAAACCAGATGGAATGTAAATGTTTGCCATGGAAATATACAGCCACAGTACAGCTGTACCGGCATGGTCCCAGAACCAATTGTGCCACAGAATTGCAGATGGATATGATTACTTACACTGCAACTTTTTGCTTGGCATCCAGGCAGACCAAATAACGTTTTTTCAAAAGAAAGATAACAATATTACAAATCTTCGGTAGAAAGGTTGTGCTGGAAGCCATATTTACATGACCATTTTTAAAAAAAAGAAGAAGCCATATTTACATGTTTAAAGCAAGCAGAAGTATACAGCCTTATTCTTCTTTCAAGGATTCAATAATTTCTAACAGGGAATCCAAATCTTCTAGATGTTTTCTTAACACCAAAAATGAAAAGTAAGAATTCAGTTCAAATTGATTTTCTGAATAGAACTACTTCCTTCAAAACATCTGAAGTTAATTTCCTTCCAAATACGGAGTTTTCATTTCTGATAAGTAGTTGGCTCACATAAAACCATAAGAGAGACAGTTTTGACATAACCTGCAACTGTCTAAGCAATAGCTGATAACATCAATTGGTTCAGGACACCTTACACTCTTACTTTCATGCCGAACATTATCAATATACCAGCTCACAGAGGTCAGAAATTCATAGTATGCTGCACCTAGTTTCAATGAGGTACTATATATGAACTGAACAACTCAAATACAAGCTATGTATATGGAAGAAGACTCAGCACTCAAAAGATAAAAACAGCTCACTCCCAGACAATTAGTCATCAAGGCAAGGATAGAAGGCACATTGCAAGAAAATTGCAACAATATCCTAACATCCTGAATTGCTTTATGCATGCTGGCAGATAGTGAGCATGAGAATATACAAAGAGGAGGGAGACAACAACTAAATTGAAGAGATCAGTTAAAAGATGTACTGTGTTACTTTCTTCATACCAGATCAGTTAGTTCGCGCAGAGTAGCATCCATCCATGTATAGATTTGGACCTCATCTTTGGGTTCCTTGCCTCTCACAGCAAATTCATTGACATTGTGATGGCCTCCAACCTGTGTAAGTTCCAAGGTGAAGCACCCACTGAGTATATCATCAATTACCCAGAAAGTGATTCAGCACCCACTGAGTATATCAATAATTAACCAGAAAGTGATTCATCACCCACTGAGTATATCATTAATTAACCAGAAAGTGATTCAGCTTTTTGTTTCATACTTGTCTTAGAAGTGGTGAAACAAAAAATATGCTTGCATGGCCACTTTTTGGGGAAAATCAACTAGTGAAGCATACGCAAATCATATACATTTAGAAGGCGAACACGATATGAAAAGCAAAATCTTACAGATAACTTCATTTACTTTCACAAACTCCAAAGCTGGTAAAACTTAAGGGGTCATTTAGTAGCTAGATAAGAAAAAAGTTATCCATGTACTAATTTTCATATAACTTATACAACGTTTGGTAGGTAGATAGGAAATAAGATAATTCATGTAAAAATTAATACAATGTTTGATTAACAATTTAGAAACCCGCATAACAAATACATGTTTAAGTTATGACGGAATCGTATTATTTTATGCAGGATAGAAGGTGGAATAACTAATACATGTATAACTTATCCCTGCATAACTAATACATGCATAAAATAATACATAGATTCACTCATAACTAATCCCTACACTACTAATACATGCATAACTCTAACCAGCTACTAAACAACCCCTAAGGGTTATGTCCACTAGAACACCTTCGAAAGGTCTTTGTCTTGCTCATGGTTATTCCATTATAAAAATTTACCTTCTATCAAAACAGAAAAACCAAAAAAAGGAGCTCGATTGGAGAACATACCTTAGTGAAAACACGAAGCAACAGAGGACAAGTCTGGTTTTCGATGGAATCCCCAAAAAATAACAAAAAAAAGGTTTTGTAAGTAATTTCCCGTATACAAAGAATACTCGATTTATGTTCTATGAACATACATTAGCATAGCAAGTACAAACAAAAAATGCAAAATATTTGTACATGTTAATAGAAAAATACATGCCGACTTGCTGATAAAGAGAACACACACCAAAATAAAACAAGCATTAGATTACTCAGCATGTATGGTCCCAAGATAATACAAAGTGATGCCAGGTCTCAGTTCATATATTTCTAGTATCAGTTACAACTCCATTTTCTTCAACTTGGTAAGCAGCTTGTACAACAAACAGCACAAGTGCCTGCATGCCTTTTACCTTTTTAGTCTGCCCAGGCTGAGAAGGAGGAAGGGCAACCAAGCTTCCATTCTTTTGAAAATAAATGTAAAAGCAAACCAGACAAAATTCTATTTATCAAGGTACATGACATGAATTAACCATAACAGCCCATTCGGTGATCAGTACTGTACCAAATGATGGACACTGTCTCCTCACAATTTACAGCTTCTTTTATGGCAGGCTAAAGGTCTTCTTTTGGGTACATTGGCAAAAAGTTTATGCATGTACATATCCTTGATATAGTCCTATGGTAAAATCAGAATATACATGGAAGAAAGTAGTATATCACCATTGCATTTTATTTTTCTTCAATATACATAGTGATGCATTCTCCTTTAACTTCTAAATTCTCAAACTTACATTTGTTTTTGGGGGCTAGTGTTAAACTTCCATTTACCAAATCAAATTTCATTCCGTGAATACTAATACACCAACCAGAGTAAGACTAGTCAAATTAGTATTGAAACAAAAAGTGTCCAAATAGAGCAAAATGATATGGTCAGCCCAACAGTGGCAGAGGTCAGATTTTCACTAGAGGCTCATAAACACACAAAGAAGTCAAAAGGAAATTCAACATCTATTATATATACATGCACATAATTTTAATACTTAAAGGTGTGGCCTAGTGGCTAATGAAGTGGTTGAGAGTTATGAAGTCTCATGTTCAAATCTGAGCGGAGATTAAAAAACACTAGGTGATTCCTCTCATTGTTCTAGCCTTGGTGGAACATGTTGCTGTTGTGAGGTAACAGGTACGTGGAATTAGTCGAGGTGCACAAAAGCCGACTAACACATAATTTTAACTATGTTTAAGCAATATAATTTTCCTTTCAGAGTTGTTGTTGTTGAATAGCAATACACCATAACATAAGATCTTTTCTAACCAAAACCCTAGCGAGAGTCCGCAACATAAGAATAGCTTCGAAACTCAAAAAGCACCAGCACAAGCTACTTCACTCCAAAAACAACCTAAATCCCTAACCAAACCAGTGTAACCTAAGTCAGAAACAGAGGATTCAAGCAAGAAAGAAAGAAAAAAAAAGTAGGACCTTTTCGCGATCAACTGGTACGGGCCGTGGAGCAATCCTTTGAGGAGGCGGACCAAGTGGACCTCTGGGTGGAGGAGGAGGTAATGGTCTTCCTCTTCTCTGAACATCCGCCATTGTTGTTTCACTCCGGTCTCCGTCGGTCTGTCACTCTTTCATACAACAGGGGTTTACGCAATTTTTTCTAGCTTTGGATCTTTATCTTGGGCCTTGTAGTATTAGAACCCTGTTGGGCTTTAATAAAATTGAAAATATGAAAAATTTACTAAAATACACGTTTTATATTTTTCTTATTTCCAATATTCCCTTCTATTTCCAAAATCCTCTAAAATTCCTTATTTCTCTCCTAATTCTAAATTATTTTATAATGTATCTGAGCTAGTTTTTAATGTATCCAAGCTACATATTATGTATCCGGTTTATTTTATAATGTATCTGAGCTAGTTTTTAATGTATTCGAGCTACATATTATGTATCCGATTTATTTTATAATGTATCTGAGCTAGTTTTAAATGTATCTGAACTACATATTATGTATTCGGTTTGTTTTACTTTTTCAGGGATTAATGTAATTACAAACTAAATAGAGATAGATTATAATTTCATATTAAAACTAAGTGATTCCTAAAATTTATACTGAAAATTTGGCTTAGAATAACCATGTTTTGATTATCTTGCCTAAAATGGCCATTTTGTATTTTTTGGGTCAAAGAAAAACACCTTATTCTATCTTTTCTACCTATGAAACGAGTCTCTCTTTCATTCACCAAAAAGAATTAGCACCACAAGACCCATAATCCTTAAGTAAATATAGGTGTTTTTTACTAGTAATTTTTTCGTTGTGTACTTATTAGTACCACAAGACCCATAATCCTTAAGTAAATATAGGTGTTTTTTTTAAGTAATTTTTTCGTTGTGTTCTTCTTTAAAAAATCATTTTCTCTATTCGAAGTTTTAGTCTCTTCATTTGAGGCACTCTACCGGGTAGGACGTGTAGGTTTGTTATTGATTGGTTTAAACTTAGTGAAGTGGCTTGATAAGGTTTGATTTAGTTCATGAGGTTATGGAGAATGTTCGACTTATTAGGGATAGATTGAGAACGGCATAGAGTAGATAGAAATTTTATGTCGAAATAGGGAGGAGAGTGCTTAAATTTGTTGTAGTGATTGGGTTTATCTGGAAACTTCACCCATGAAAGGGGTGATGAAGTTTGGTAAGAAAGGGAAGCTTAATCCCTACTATGTAGGTTCTTATAAGATTTTGAGGCGTTTTGACAATGTGGCTTATGAGTTGGATTTGCCTTTAGACTTAGCATTAGTGCATCCAGTGTTTCATATGTCCTTGTTAACTTTAGTTGTGCCTTTAGAGAGTGTCGGTGTGAAGGAAAGTCTCTCTTACGAAGAGGTCCCATTTGAAATTCTTGACCGTCAAGTTCGTAAGTTAAGGATTAAGAAAGTCACTTCAGTAAACGTCCTTTGGAGGAATCAGTTAGTTAAGGGTGCTTATTGGGAAGCCGAAGTTGATATGATGTCTAAGTATTCCCCCCTCCCCCCATCTCTTTTCTTCCAATTCAGTTTTAGCGTGAGGTAATAATTCCTCCTCAATACACTTTCATATTCATGTTATTCTGTATTTTCACATCTCAGTATGCATACATGTTCAGGAAATCAGTTTAAACTTCATATTTTTGTTCAAAGTCGGTCTCTCCTTCAATTTCAGTGTTTAGGTTTCAGTATTGGGTTGGAGATCTTTTTTTACTTTTTTCAGCCTAGTTAGACCATATTCGAGGACGAATGTTCTCAAGGAGGAAACATTGTAACACCTTAGAAGTCTCTCAGTGTATATCAAGTTTGGAAAATGCAGAAAAATCTGAAATCTACAGATATTTGGATTTTACGGACAAATTTTAAGAGTTTTAAAAGTAAGTATGACTCGTAGGGACCATTCGTAGATGATACTTCAGAAATAGGATAATTGGTTCGGTGATTACGATTGGGTTTCACAAGTCGTGTTTGGTTTCACAAGTCGTAGACATACTTCGTAGGATAACTTCAAAAACATGAATTTTTTACTTGAACAATATATAAGGGAAACATGGGATGTAATTGGATCTACAGTTCGTAGAAAAGGTCACATAGATCAAACTTTAGGGAATATGTATTTCAATATATTGTTTCCTACAGATGGACAATATGTATCATACAATGGACTACATGTCATGGTTTTAATTCGTGGTTCGAACATCTAAAAACTCATAAATTTCCTTTGCGTTCTACGAGCAAGGACCTACTATCACACCTCGAGTCTACACCCTGGGCGGGACTGGCACTCGGAGACCATTGCTGGCCCCAAACGGACCCTTGGCCTGGCTTACTTCCTCAACGGAAGACTTAAACACAAAAGATATAGCTCATGTAATAACTTAAAAGATAATAACTTAGCCAAAAATAGCATCTCAAGTCTTAAACGTATACAACTGAAATGAATAAGACTAAAGAACTAATACTATCTGTCTATGAAGCCTCTAAAACAAGATAGATGTCGGGACAGGACCCCCGATCATCCTAACAACTGAAAACTAGAAAGCAAACGATAAAAAAGTCCTCCAAAATGCAAGGAGGCTCACCAACTGAATTGGAGTGCTGAACCTGATCAACGAGGCACTGGATGTTGATCCTGGTTACCTATGTCTACATCATAATACGATGCAGGCCAACTGGCATCAGTACATTGAATGCACGAGTATGCGAGTTGGAATGCTAAACATAACATAGTCTTGAAAAGATTTTGAAAGAAACACTTACTTTGGCTCTTCTCAATTCATGAATAAACTTAACTGAACTCATTTCATTATAAAGCAGTTTAAAACAAGTGCAATATAAAGAAAACGAAAAACTGTTTAAAACATGGTGTCAACTTAAAATCATAAATATCATAAAAGGCATATCATGCTCTCTCTCAAAGTCTACTTGTGCAATGCATGAATGAAGTCTCATACCCCCATTCATACTAAGCAAAACCCCTTGAGGAACCATGCAATTACTACTATGGGAGTGTCTCTAACCGACAACCACCACTATGTGCCTCAGTGGTGATCAACGTTTTTACCATCACGTTGCCAGACTGTCCTATACTTTGCCGTCATATAGAACTACTTAACTTAGTGGATCCACTAGCTTAACTTATGTGATTATCTAAAAAGTATGATCCATTAATACCCATGATGGCTACATGGTTTATGGAGACTTGAGTTAATATGAACTCGCATCCCCATATCGGTGCTCAATACTACTCCCAAAAAATATACTTAGCTCATATGTTTTAAAACAACTTCTTTCTTTATTTGAGATAATTACTCAAACTTAGCTTAAAATCTCTCTTGGAATCGATGTTCCCTTTTCTTGCTCAAATATAAAAACATTTATAAACTTTTTTGGGAATACTTAGTTCCCTAATAGATTTTTGGGAAATGAACTCAACTCTTTACTCTTTGCTTAACTTGAAAACTTGAGTCTTAAAATGGATTTAAAACATTGTTAAAGACTCTTGAAAACTTTAAGAAACTTTGTTTTGACTTGCTTCTTCACTTCTAGACTTGACTCTTAACTTCTTTGACTTTGATCTTAACTTTCCTTGAATTGGATTATGGATTCAAGGTTCATGATCTCATGTTTATGGATGATTTCATGATGTTTAGATGTACCTTAGAGTGTTAGAATCAACTAGGAAACATAGGTACATCACTTAGAAACTAGTACGAAAAGACGGGGGAAGAATGGGGTGAACTGGCGTCCATGGCGCTCTGAGAGGCGTGGGGCGCCAGAGCACAAACTTTAGAGCTGAAGTTGTGGCGCTTTGGCTGGTGCATCGCCCCAGAGCCCAAACTTCAGACTCTGGAGTGGGGTGCTCTGAGAGGCGCGGCGCCCCAACCCCTTGCTCAGAAAACTCCAACTTTTCTCCTTCATTTTTCATCTCTAAACCCTTCCAACTTCCATGGTTCTTTCCCCAAACACTTAGGATCATTAGTACCCTCAATAACCAATAGATTTAACTCGGAAAACAACTCGGAAACACGAAACAAATCCACACTAGGCATTCAACAATCAACCAACAAGAATTCAACAATGTTCTTTAAGAACTTCACTTTCTTAAAATTCAAACAACTCCAAATCGTTGAATTGAAACAAGTCGGTGTGTGGGTGAACTACCCCAACATGAAAAGATCTCACATACCTTGTAGGGATCACCCCCGACGAATTCCACTCGAAAAGCTTGAACTTTCTTGGCGATTTTCTTGATTTCTCTTCTTTCTTCTCCTCTCCAAGCCCTAGCGTAAATTCTAATTTTTATAAACTGAATAAAGTCTTTATTTACCCCCAAATAAAGTCCTAAAAAAAAATAGGCAAATTAGGTAAGGAAAAGACTAGTTTACCCTTCACAAATCCGGATTTGGAATTTCCTTAATCCAACAGTCCAACTTCCGAAGGTGATAACTTCCTCATACGAACTCGAAATCACGCAAAATCGGTGGCGTTGGAAAGATCCTTCCAAGAGATTTCCAACTATATCTGGAAATACACCTAACTCATCCTGAGCTAGGAGTTATGGTCGTTTGAAGTTGACCAAAACTCACTTTTTCCTAACTTAACAATTTTTCCAGATTTATCACTCTTTCCAAAAACGATTATTTCAAGTTCTTAGCTTCTTCCTAGCTATTTCAAATTGCGAGATGTTACACTATCATTAGTAAAATGAACTGTGGTCCGTAGATACCCTCGTAAAGTCCTTCCGACAATTTTTAATGAGAGTCATTTTGGTCTTTTCTCATTCTTTTAATCCTCATACTACGTCGTTTTGACCTATTCTAAGTGGGATTAAAGGATTCCCATCAGTCCAAATCCTTCATTCTCTCATAACTCACCCAAAATTTAGTTTCTTCTCTCTCAAATCTTCACCCTCAAATAAGCTAGGATTCCAAGCTTCAAGCCTCCATTAAAGAAGTAAAGTTTGGGTTTTCATTTCAGGTATGTAGAAATTTCATCAATAGGTCTCTCTTCCACCATTTAGTCCCAAAGAAACCTCAATTTATTCAAGTTAGGATTTCCCCAAAACTAAGGTTAAGATTATGTTCACGAGTTCTTATTAAAATTCAATTTCTCCTTCATGATTAGTCTTCAATTGCATGATTTTGATTATAATTCAATGTTTTCAATGATATTTTCATAAACCCATAGCAAGCAAGTATTTTCATGATCAGAAATTATGTTATTTTCATATGTATGCCTTAAGATTATCATATTTTTATGAATTATGATGCTTTTGAATAAAGTATCTCTAAGTATATATACATATATATCATGATTTAGATGCTTTCCGATTATGTTCAGTTATCATGATTTATGAGCTACTCAATATTTTATTAGTTATCCCGTATGATTCAGTAGTACAAATAATAATTATTGTTTTCAGATTTATGCATGTTTTCTTGGGAGTATACTTAGCACCAAGTGGACTTTTAAAATGAACGTTTTCGTTTAGCGTCTGTGGACCTTTAGTAGCAATTTCTAAGTTTCAGAACTACGTGTCACCATAGGATTAGTCTTTATAAACTTTAGTTAGTGAATTCACCTTAACTTAGCAATCGGGTTCTTACCTTGGCAAGTATGTACACTCTCTTTTCAGTGTGGGGGCAGTACACTAAACTCCATGTATTAGCTCACATGAGTTTATGTCGGTTTTAGTATCCCACACACTCAGATTTTCAGATATTACATGACTTTGTATATATGTAATTTCAGATCAGTATATCTGAGTTTCATGTTATTTTTCTTGATCATTGCATCAGTGTGTTTCACAGATTTAATATGTTCAAATATCATGTTTATCATGCATTTCCTCATAATCAGTATATTTAAAGTCCTAACCACATACTTTATGCATTTATTGTTTGATAATATAGATGATGACGCTTATCATCAGGTGAGTGGTTAGTGTTATCTCTGCTCATCTAGCAGCAACATCAGTGAGTCCTCATCTCATCGAGGACAATTCGTATCTTTGTTTATTGGTTTTCGGTTTTTAAATATGCTAAACCGATAACGAAACCAATAAGATATTTGATATTGATTTTCGGTTTATCGATTTTGGTCTTTAATGATTCGGTTTTCAGTTTAACCAATAAGAAAATGCTTTCAAAATAAATATATGACTTGTCCAACAATTTAATGCAAAATAAAAAAGAGAGAAATATAATTACTCATTGAGTGCAAATATTCTTCTTAGTGTAGTAAAAGTATAGCAAATACCCATAATTCACAACCCTAGTCATTGCATGACCCTTGTTGTCGTCTTTGCAAACCCTAGACGTCATCGTTCTTAGTTCTTTAAGTTTTTGACATTGTGAACCTAAAGACTAAAGTAATACTAAAATCTAAAGGGTAAATGCAGAGAGCAGGTTAACTAAGTATTGTTAATTGTGTAGGGTCCTTATAGTTATAGTCTAATATAGTGATTATACTAATATTGTTTGTTTGATATTTATGTATGACTAACAACTAAATTAGTAAATTAGTATATTCTCAATTGGTTATCGATTAACCCAATATTAAAAAATCAATATCAAACCGATAACCCAATAATTTTTTTTATAAAATCATTAAATAACTGTTAACCCAATAACAATATAATAAACCAATAACACTTTTTCGTTCGGT
This sequence comes from Solanum commersonii, assembly GCA_029007595.1. NCBI lineage: Eukaryota > Viridiplantae > Streptophyta > Magnoliopsida > Solanales > Solanaceae > Solanum > Solanum commersonii. The sequence goes on along the minus strand of JAJTWQ010000023.1, from coordinate 5,601,568 downwards.
TTATCGGTCGATTCGGTTTTTACCCCTAGCCAGGGTTTTGTCTTAGCAACTCATGTTAGTAGAGTCTTTCAGACAGTCAGTTAGATTTTGTCATGTTATGTTGTTTTCCTGACATTTTCTATTTCAATATTATGAATTCTATCCAGTTATTTCAATTTTAGCTTCCGCAAATGTATTTCAGTTTACTGTTGTTTTGCTAATCTTAGGGGTCGTTTGGTGTGAGGGATAAAAATAAATAGTGATAGGATAAGAAAATAGTGATGAGATAAATTTTTTGTATCTTGTCTGGTTGTCATGTTTGGGGTAACTTATCCCATCATTTATATCATAGTGATGGGATAAGTTATCATAAATACATGGTGGCATAAGTTATCCCAGGATAGTTAATCCTGGGATAACTTGTTCCCAACCAAACGACCCCTTAGTGTCATGTTATGCCATTAGGTTAGCTTGGGATCACTCGTGGTTCTAAGCACCATGTCGCGTCTAGGAGATAGTGTAGGAGTGTGACAGTACATATACTATACATACATATACATATAATACATATATAATTTACATATCTATACATAGTTGTACATATAACATCCATATACATATACTATATATACACACCCATACACAATCGAGTGTATATGTAGTGTATACTTTAGTCATTTTTGATGATTTAGATGACCGAATGGTATATATTGGTAACTATCTCAAAATTCTAAAAACTATAAGGCCCACCCGACCATGAAAATTGACATATTTGAAGCAAAAAAAAAAAAATCTCTTTCAAAATACAAAAAAATGATATTTAAAAATTGGAGTTGTGTTTAACCATGAATAGAAATTTGAGTTGTCTTTAAATTTTCATGAGTGATTTGGAGTGAAAGTGGAAATAAACTTTTGATGATTTTCAAATTTCAAAATTAAACTTGAAATTGAGTTTCAATTTTTTGAAATTTTAATGACCAAACATAATTTCCTCAATTTTACTCCGAAAAATGAATGAACACAAATGAACATAAGAAAATTAACTTTAAATCCTAATTAAGCTTCCAATCAAAGACTTCTACATATATTGAAATAATTGAAATAGGGAGAATGTCTTAGCTATAACTTGAATTGGTTTAATCATCACTGTACATACACATAAGACATAGGCAGAATAAGAAAGAAAAATAACATATCCACTCCATGACACTAAATTAATTGTTAATATAAATTTTGTTACATAATAGTGTATTTAGTAAAACATTACAGTAAATATAAAGAACTAACAATTAGACCATACTTCTTATTTAAGTAACAGTACAATGCAGTAAAGACACATAGTAACGTAAACAACTAATATAATGGACGTTTAATTAGTTAAATTTCTTGGTTGCACCTTCACCATCAGTGGGGTTTTCATTTCGCATGAAAGCCTTAGTGCTTCAGACAAATCAACCGTTTTGGATCCATCAGTAGTCCCGAATTCGAACTCTTGCAAGAGTGATGCTACCCAAAAAGTGACTGTGGTCAAACCAAGTGTCTTTCCGGGACAACTTCGCCTTCCAGAACCAAATGGTGCCAGCCTTAGGTCAGACCCCAATACCGAAAAAATAACAGGTTCGGTCTGGTTCATGAACCTTTCGGGCTTAAACTCAAGTGGTTCATTCCAAACCTCTTCACTCCTTGTGATGGCCCACATGTTGACCATAGCAGTGGTCCCCGCAGGAACATGATACCCATCCACTGTGGTGTCCTCTATCGCGAGACGGGCCCACGCCAGTAGTGGGCCCGGAGGGTGCAACCTAAGTACTTCGTTCACTACTGATTGTAGATAAACCATGTTGGTTACATCAGACTCCATCACTGGTCGTGACCTTTCAGTAATCCTGTCTACCTCTTCTTGTACCTTTGATTGAACGTCAGGGTGAAGTACCATCCGTGCTAATATCCACTCTATTAAAATTGCCACCGTGTCACTCCCCCTAAATATCATTTCCTACATATATGACAAAAATAAAATTAATTCCAAAATCAATCAAATTAAAGAAACAAAAGGTATATATTAACTCTAAATCATATACTATATAGTTGCTTACCCAGAGAACGGCAATCATATCAGAGTCTGATAATGCTTCTACCCCTTGAAGAGAGAGCAAAACATCCACAAAATCACGATGAACGTTACTAGGTTGAGCTCGATGTTCATCGATGATCCTACCCACGAGTCGATTCACTTTAGGCACTAGATGTTCACACCTATACTTATTTTTTTGTGGATCAAATTCAGCTAACCAAGGTAGGTGATCAGACCAATTAAGTATTCCCAAAATATCATAACCTTCATCGACTAACTCGCTCACCTCCTCCGTCTCATCGTTAAAATAATCAACGAGACTATACTTTCGTCCAAAAACAGAACACATCATATTATTCAAAGAAGCCTTTTTCACCACTTCTCGAACACGTAAACCTTCTTCACTCCCATTAAAAATCGCCACCATCTGTTTCGCGATTTCAAATCGTTGAGATTCAGACGCTTTAATCTGTTTTGGACAAAACATATGTGTAGATGCAATTTTCCTTAGCGTTCTCCAATAAACCCCATAAGGGGCAAACCCGATCGCTCTATCGAACATTAATCCATACGCAGATTCATTAACAGGACGTGCAACAAAAGCTGTACTGTTCAATACTTCTTTTGCTACGACATGATTACATGTTACGATAAATCTGGTTTCACCTAAGCTGAACGACATGAGACGCTTAGCTTTGAAAAATTCAGCCATTTTCGCGATTTTTTGATGAGCTAAACCGGTCATCATGTACATACTACCTATAAAAGGAAAGCCCTTTGGACCTGGGATAGGATTTTTAACGAGTAAATATTTTGTTAATTTGTTATATTTACCCCAAGCTGGACCACCGGGGTGAGTCCAGTAAATCATATTGATGATAAACCAGACGAGAGATAAAATAAGTGCAAATAACATGGAGTTGATGGGGTTGAAAAAATTGCATTTTGTGGCTAAGGCAAAAACCCAAAGGTTTTCTGTGTTTGTTGTCATTTTTTATTTTTTTTGTATTTAATTTGGTTTTGGTGTATAAGATATGAGGTGTTGAATGGGTTTATATAGGCAAAAATTTGAATTATATTTTTGGGAATAATAATATTAGTCATGAGTAGAATAATTGTCACGTGATGTGGGAATATTGTTAATGGATAATACAACTAGTGGAGTAATATTTTTTTGATGTAGAAATAACACAATTGAGTCAACTATTAGGTAATATTGAGGAGGGATGCACGAATGCATGACAATTGATTAATTAAGGTGGAGGCAACTAAGAACATATACGTTGGAGGCGGATTCTGAATTTATATGTTCCACGTTAAAAATGTTGAGTCTGAATATTATATTTGCTTGGACGGAGTCAAGGTTTTCTCTTAGGAAGTTTCAAAAAATGAAGAAATTAACACACGAATAAGTTGAAAAGGATTCAATAACTACTATATATATATATATATATAAAAAAAAAGTTAATCATATATATAAACAATGTAATTTACTATCAAAGGGAATTCGAATGAACCTCTGAGTCTTTACTAGCTCCGCCCCTGAACTCACCAGCCACCTCATTTTGACACGTCCAATTCAGCATGGGAAGTACTATTGGATGATGTAACGTAAGATGCGAAATATTTTAAAGAGGTTTTAGCTAGGTTATCGATTTGAGAATTATTACACCATTAAGTTACTTAAAAGATAATCATATATACAAAATATTATTTAACAAACAGATGTTGATGGATAAATTTAGATATATAGCAAGTAATCTGCTCTAATTGACTAAATTATATAATTGACATAGAATTCCTTATACCTCTAAATTTACATCATGGCTTTGTGGATTAAAATATGCAACATTTTAGTTCATAGTCATTATTAGAACTTATTAAATTCATAGCCACCATTGCACTATAGATAAAATTATGGAATATATTCCAAACGATAAAACAAAGCCAAAGCTTCTCACATTAGAAAAATGTGCTTGATTGGCATCATCAAAGCCATGACATAAGATTTTATCCTACGATATTATGTTGGAATATTATAAACGTATGTTATGATTTATTTATTTTTTTATAATGTTATACCCAATGGGAGAGTAAATTTTCGACTATTTGTTAGAGCTTAGCTCATTAGGCATATGCTATGTTAAGGGAGTGATTAGTAGCATCAAATTGGATTTATTCGATTCAAGAAAGCTTGAAATATTAAAAAGTAAAAGGGGAACCAATAATATTTCATTTGGTTCATTTTATATGTCTTAGTTTGATTAAGAGGAAGGGACAAAACCTATCCGAAGTATCTTGTGTTTTTGAGTTTTATAACTGAATTATAAGGTGTGTGAGTTTCATATCTGAATTATCATCAAATGTTTATCAAAAGACACTTCAACTATATATCAGTTGTTCACTTTTTCCTACCTAATATATCACCATTATTTAGGTAGGAAAAGTGAACAACTGATAGTTAAGGTGTGTTTAGATAAACATTCAGTGATAGTTCAGGTAGAACACTTACAAACCTAATAATTCAAGTATAAAACTAAAAAAAAAAAAGATACTTTAGGTGTGTTTTTGACCGTTCACTCTTTTTTATTTAATATAAAATTTAAGCATAATGTATAATACAAACTTTTATATAAATAATTTATTCTGAACTCAACCTTTTTTTTTAGAATTAAAAATTTATAATTTCACTCTAATTAAGAGCTTGTTTGAATTGACTTAAAAGTTGGTCAAACTTACTTTAAAGTTATTTTTAGCTTTTAGGAGTGTTTGACAAAATTAAAAATAACTTGAAATACGTTTAAAATAACTTAAGAAAAATTAAAAATTAAAAGCAGATATTTCCCTACTTTTTATTTTTAACTCAAAAGTTATTGAAATTTAACTTTTTTAAAATTATTTTTTTTAAGTTAAGCCAATCGAACTCTAAACCTCAGTCTCATAAAGTCATAAATAATGGCATTAGTATCATCACCAACATTTCATAAGACTAAATATATAATGTATAATGATGTGGCAAAGCAAACAGCTAGCTTTTATCGCAGTCTGTTAGATATGATATGATTCTCCAATAATTTGTTAGTACACATAATATAATTATTAGTATTGTATAAAATGGTTTACTATATAGTATAATCCACGTCAATTTCATCTATGTATATTTAAACATTATATTTGAGGATGTAAATTTCGTGGTGATTACTTATTAGTGGTAGCTACTTTATTTATTAATATAATAATTAGTGGTCCTTCCCATAGTTGATTACGTGTATCATAGTATATTCTTAATTTTAATCATCATTTAAGATGGAAATTAATGCGGTTAATCTGTTTATCTACACTATCATTAATATATTAGGACTAGAAATCATCGTGGAAGAATATAATGTTAACAGCTAGAATATTTCTTTTAGGAAATAACATTGAAATTTTCTTCCAATAATCAAATCTTATAAGACTTAATAATCTTCTCTACAATTAATATTACATTACAAGTTCTTCGAAATTATGTAGAGTATCTACCACCACATACACTAGCTTCTAGAGAATATGAAATTAGCTACGAAAATTCGTTGATAATTTTTTATTAACATTGTAATAAAAATATTTTTAACGGTAATAAATATACACATTAATAAAGAGTTCTAAGATCTTTACCACAATTAGCTAATTGTTATTGGATCCAATGTCGATATAGGCTTTAGGAACATTTACAAATAGTGTTGATTGCCACTAAAATACATATTCAGCAGCAATTAAGCTATTACCGTTAATTAATTGCCGCTAAAGATCTATAGCTCTTAACTAATTGAATTTTCTTATAATTCCATCACAAATATGTCACTAAATGGGATTAGAATGAGATTTTTGTCCTTTAGCTACAAAAGTTTATCCGTCGCTAGCAGAAGTCGACATATTTTGGCAAAAGGATCGTACGAAAAGGGAAATGGGAGATAGAAGAGGCCCTTAGCAATCAATGGCTCTCTGATACCATGTGTAAAGTAATGTTTTTGCACTTTACGCTTTCTCATGAGCCTTGAATATATAATAAACAATCATACAAGGTTTAAGTCGTTAAAGACAACAAGTACTATAAGGACTCTTGTTGACTACCAAGTATAATTGTACAATGACTCTATTTATATTCTAACAGTAGTGGCGGGATAGCTAGGGGACACTCTAAATACCACTTTCTTTTTAAATTAGAATATTTAGTTTGAGAATAAATTGAATCTCTCTTTAGTAAGTATAGATGAAAGTATGATACCATAAGCGGATTTATTGGAACTCTCTATCGGAAAATTACGTTACATAAATAGAAGGTTGTTTAAAATTACCTTTGACTTCTTAAATTGACTGATAATAAGTAGTTCTACCAAACACCAAATGATTTTAAAAAAATTAAAGTAAGCGAGTGTTAAACTAATCGATTAGGAATTGTATTTTTTATATATATTTTGACAGGATCTTCTTGGTTGGAAAATTCAATGAAATAGACATAAATAGTACATTATATATATATTTATGTGTGTGTGTGTGTGTGTGTGTGGAATATGAGATATCCAAGGAAGGATTTCACTAATACCTCAAACTTCCGTACTTAAATGTTCAAACAAACCAAAAAAATAGTGAGTTAATTTTTTATGGAATGAAAATGAAAGCAGGGTCCATTAAGCAAATTATTCATTTAAAAAAATTGAGTGTGGACTGTGGACTTTGTTAAAGTTGGAACGACTTATTTGATACGAAAGATAAAAGATAATTAATTTTGAAATTAATTTTAAGAAAAGTTTATTCCATATTTGATTGGATAAATTATGGAGTAACTTATTTCAGGATTGTATTTTTTTTTTCAACTCATATTGAAAGTGGGTTAACAATCATGAAATAACTAATTCTGAGATAATTTATTTCCTCAAAGTTTCCAAAATGTTCTTTTTGTTATAAGACGTAAATGAATGGGTTTTTTTTAATAGAAAATATAATTAAAAATATAAGAAAACTAGAGTTTAATTTTCAGAAATTGAATTAAAATACTTTTAAAACAAATAATCATGAAAGCTTGTTTCATGCTTGAAAATAAAGATAAATAATAAACTTTAATGTTATCGTTCTGACCATAGACATTTTTTCTCTACAATTTTACTTAATTTAATTGTGCTAGTGTTTTCCCACAATTCCTTTTTTTCGTTTGCAATTACAATTTTGGGTTGATACTATTTCAAAGAAAGTATTAGTTACACAATACTAATTGCCATAATTTCTTTAATCTAGAAACATAGACAGTTCTCATGAATTCCAAATATGACATTTGTCTCTCTTTCAATGGATGACTTTATTTTATGTTTTAGGATATAGTTGATATGTTCTAGATGATACTATTTCAAAGAAGGTATTAGTTACACAATACTAATTGCCATAATTTCTTTAATCTAGAAACATAGACAGTTCTCATGAATTACTTAGTCCAAATATGACATTTGTCTCTCTTTCAATGGATGACTTTATTTTATGTTTTAGGATATAGTTGATATGTTCGAGATTCAATTTGACATATGACAATTTCAACATATTGTTGTTGCTCCCAATTGCAGACGCAAGTGTATGCGGTCGCGCCTCTTAAAAGAATCAGATTATCGAGCTCCAAGAACTTGTCAATTAACTATTTTTACTAAATTATACTGATCTAATTATTTATTTAGGAGAGCCAAAAGAGAAGAATGCAAGAACAAAATAATAAAATTACTTACAATAGTTGAAAAATCTTAGGGCTGCAACATGTATTGGATTTCATGCATCATATTTTTGGCTTAGAACTAGTTTTAGTTGTCAAATTACTGGTTTATAGGGTTGATGATATGATCTGGGTTATACGCCTCTCGTCGCCTATCCTAGTTAGCTATCTAACTACATCGTTGAGCGGGGATAAATAGACTAACTGACGAGCATTTATATTTCATCCTATTTCGTAACCAAGCAAGGTGTTCGTCTAGGCGTCACTCCTGAACACTAATCACCTCAATTTAATGGGTGGACCGAGCTCTCTATATTCTTTGGTCTATCTAACCTCTCCTCTCCCGATTTTAAGATTAGACAATATATTTATCTCATGGTAATCAAATACAAAATACTAAAACAAGAATATAGAAATAACTTATAATGACAACCGAGATTTAATTCAACAAGCCTTTAATAATCAACAATTCATTCGTAGCTACAGCCCCAGAACTAGGGCTTTAGCTATTAATGTCTAAGAAAATAAGAAGAAGAAAAGAACCCTAAAAAGTATTGATGACTTTCTCATTCGTAGCTACAGCCCCAGAACTAGGGCTTTAGCTATTAATGTCTAAGAAAATAAGAAGAAGAAAAGAACCCTAAAAAGTATTGACGACTTTCTCTTCAAAAGTGCCTCCTTCTTACTCTATATTCGTTGTCCAATAATTATTTCTATGAACTATTTATAGATGTAGAAAATCTTAAATAAAATAACTGGGACCAAAACAAACGAGAAAACCAAAACCAAAACTGAGTTGGAATTATTGTACATCTGTCCGCCGCCTTCAAGATTGTGCGCAGCTCCTCAATTGGCCACTGCCTTCAGAATCTGCCACGTGGCTGACAACAATATTTTCCTTTCAAGTTTCCAATTGAATGTGCACTTTGCAGTATATAATTTTATATATTATTATGTTCAATTTAATTTATTAAGCTGTCTGCTTGATTTCCTTCTATGGTCTTTCATCTTTAATTCGTTTTAGCTTCAAACTTCTTCAACTTTACGTCAATTTATTCCTACGAATAAAATACACTATTCATCACAATTCATAAAATTAATACTCAAAAAGGACATATATAAATAATAAATATGAGGTAAATAATGATTAAAAATATATATTTTTGGCCTCACATCAACACCCCACACTTAAACTTTTGTTCGTCCTTGAGCAAACATTAAAGTTCATCTCAATGTGAGGCAAATAATGATTTTTGAGATGAACTTTAATGTTTGCTGGAGGATGAACAAAAGTTTAAGTGTGGGGTGTTGATGTGAGGCCAAAAATATATATTTTTAATCATTATTTGCCTCACATTTATTATTTGTATCTGTCCTTTTTGAGCATTAATTTTATGGATTGTGCTGAATAGTGTATTTTATTTGTAGGAGTAAATTGACGTAAAGTTAAAAAAGTTTGGAGCTAAAACGAATTAAAGATGAAAGATTATAAAAGAAAATCAAGCAGACAACTTAATAGATTAAATTGAATATAATAATATATAAAATTATATGCTGCAAAGTGAATATTCAATTGGAAACTTGAAATGAGAATATTGTTGTCAGCCACGTGGCAGATTCTGAAGGCAGTGGCAAATTGAGGAGCTGCGCACAATCTTGAAGGCGGCGGACAGAATGCGTACAACAATTTCAACTCAGTTTTGGTTTTGGTTTTCTCGTTTGTTTTGGTCCCAATTATTTTATTTAGAATTTTCTATATCTATAAATAGTCCATAGAAATAATTATTGGACAATGAATATAGAGTAAGGAGGAGACACTTTTGAAGAGAAAGTCGTCAATACTTTTTAGGGTTCTTTTCTTCTTCTTATTTTCTTAGACATTAGTAGCTAAAGCCCTAGTTCTGGAGCTGTAGCTACGAATGAATTGTTGATTATTAAAGGCTTGTTGAATTAAATCTTGGTTGTCATTACAAGTTACTTCTATATTCTTGTTTTAATATTTTGTGCTTGATCACCGTGAGATAAATATATTGTCTAATCTTAAAACCAGGAGATGAGAGGTTAGATAGACTAAAGAATATAGAGAGCTCGGTCCACCCATTAAATTGAGGTGATTAGGGTTCAAGAGTGACGCCCAGACGAACACCTTGCTTGGCTACGAAATATGATGAATTATAAATACTCACCAGTTAGTCTACGTATCCCCGCTCAACGATGTAGTTAGATAGTTAACTGGGGTAGGCGACGAGAGGTGTATTACCCGAATCATATCATCAACCTTATAAACTAGTAACTTGACAACTAAAATTAGTTCTAAGACAAAAATATGATACATGAAATCCAATATATGCTGCAGCCCTGGGATTTTCCAACTATTGTAAGTAATTTTATTATTTTGTTCTTGCATTCTTCTCTTTTGGCTCTCTTAAATAAATAATTAGATCAGTATAATTTAGTAAAAATAGTTAATTGACAAGTCCTTTGGGTTCGATAATCTGGTTCGTGCGACCGCATATACTTGTGTGTGCAATTGGGAGCAACAAGTTTTTGATATAAATATTTGTTAATTAACATTATTTGATATAAATATATGTCATATGGTATTCTTTTATTAGTTATTATCAATTGGTTGATTTATATGATAAGCTCCTTGATTGAATTTAGGGACTTGTTATCACGGTAGGAATCATAATAATAAGAGTCACATCTCTTATAATTTAATTCAAATTTTGTTCATGATCATATGTTAATTAATTAAAATTGATGTTAGTGATCCTAGATTAATATGTACATGATGATTTTTATGCGATGAATATTAGTAGATTTCATTAATTAAATCACATACATATATAAATGATGCATATATAGAGATATGATTAATGTTCTTAATGATTACAATTATCATAAATTGTCAATGATATATTAGCTTGAAGATCTGCATAGTAATTCATTGTACTTTGATATCGAATCATTATGGACCTATGGAAATGATTGAAAGGATATTATGTATGAGTTTTTTTTAGAATTAATGATTGATCGAGATTAATTAAACCTGACAATTTTTGATAAAGAGTTTAAGCTCTATGTTATTTTTTTTTATAAATATAAACGACTAAATTAGAAAATGAATCAAAATATTTTATAAAAAATAAATAAACATAAACATAATTTCATGCTTGAAACGAAGATTTTAATTTTTTTTTTTTTAATGTACTCATTCTGACCCTAAACATTTTCTTCTATACATTTCTACTCCTCTTGTTTTAGTTATGTTACTGCCCCCCCCCCCCCCCCACCCCGCACACACACACACAATTTCTTTCTTTTCGTGCTAATACCACTTTGAATTTGAGGAGATGTCTAATTGTGGTCAACTAGGTGTCACTCTAATTTATGTAACAATGAACAATGAATGATCGTGATCTCTTTAGTCTTTTACGTATTTGTATCTATGTTGTTTAGATTATTTTTTTAAAATATTGAAGAGTGTCTGTTGAATTCTTTAAAAGTAGTGAATTTTTTTAAGGATTCGAGATGAATGTGGCAAGTATTGTTGAGAGTTACTTTTGAAGGATTTGAGATGAATGTGGCAAGTATTGTTGAGAGTAACTTTTGAAGAATTCGACACGAATGCAACCATAGTTAAAAAAAGTCGAACAACATAATTTGATATTGCCATATTGGATTTAAAAAAAATAATTGTTTTAGTCAATGATCTATAAGAAGAGTGCTATAATCGAGGTGAAATTGAGAAAAGTGAAGCTAGAAGTCAAAGAAAGTCATGACAACATAGGTGGAACAATAATTTAGCGCTTATGAATTCTGAATTGTACGTGATATTTTTAAGTTGAAAAGTTCTAAATTTATAATTTATACATATTTTAATAAATTTTTAGATACATATCATAATAACTAAAGTTACCGAATTCGATTGAACTCGTAACTCTAGCTCCACCACCCCTGATGACACATATGATCTTTTGGTGATATTATTACAAAAAGTTAGATATGATAAGGTTTAATGTGTTGAAATAAATAGTATAAGGTCAAAAGTGTATATGTGTTATTCTGTAGTTGCTTTGAGGAACAATAGCAGCTAAGCAAGTGTATACATATTGTTGGACCTCCATGTCCAATTGATTATTCTTCAGCTAAAAAGCAGCTTTTTGGAATAATTCCATATGGTGTCAAAAGGGACATTAAACATGGGCAAAGATTACCTTAATCTTGCAAGTATGGGTGATTGATAGCACTTCCTCCGTTCAGATTTACTAGTTTATTTTGAGCTTTGCATGTTGGTCTCTTAAAAAAACAAACGATCGATCTGGTATTTTATCATAATATTTATAATATTTTTTCTTGATATGTTAAACGTGACATAAGTGGAGATCTCCGCATTTATCCAAGTTGACACCACTTTACTAAAAAATTAGTGTATATATATATATATATATATATATATACATTATATTATATGTTGAATCCTTTTAACTTTGTCATGTATTTAATAGCTTTTTAAAAATATATTTTAACTCTTTTAATAAAAATTCTAACCGTGCTACTTATTTTGAGTTAATTAATAAATTATGAATTCGCAACTCGATATCCATAACAGTTTAAAAAATTTAACATACATCTATGATATATGCAAAAAAATAAAAATTATCGAGTTAGTTAAATCAATGTCAAAACTATAAATTTGCGGCCCAATCCCTCTACAACAACCACCACATATCTAGTGTAATCACACAAGTGAGGTCCGAAGAGGGACTTCTGTGTACAGTAGATCTTACTCCTATTTTATGAAGGCAAAGAGGTTGAATTTGTAGGACTCGACTCATGTAAAACAATTTAAAGCGGGTTTGAAAAGAAAATACATTAGTGAAAAAGTCATGTTGAAAATAATAGAGAAAAGAACAACATCATACTCAGTGTAGTCCCACAAAGTGATGTTTGAGGAGGGTAAAACAATGACAACAACAAATAATATGATAATCAAAGTAAACTAGTAAATGCTCGACTGTCTACTAACCTTTCTATCCTAATTTCTGATCTTCATATCTTCTTATCTATGCCCTATGGTCATCTCCTCGGTAAGCTACATGCGTATCATGTCATATTTTATCATCTATCACAATACCCCTACCTTTCCTTAGACCCTCCATAGCCAGCCTCTCACAGGTTCTCACTAAAACATCTTCTATTCATAGGCTCTGACTAGGGGTGTCAAATGGACAGGTTGGATTGAAATTGGAGATATTAAAATGGGTTGAAATTGAAATCGGGTTGGGTTCAAATGGGCTAAATAATGGGTTGGGTCTTGACCGCCCAATTTGACCCCATAATCTCAATAATTTTAACATAGTAATATTTAACTTTTATAATCACAATTCGAATTTTCGCTCAAGATTTATTTTTTTAAAAAAGTAACAAATGGATAGATAAATCGTAAAAGATGTTAAATAGATAATAATTCATACGTTTAATATATATCTTAGTAAAAAGTTTTTAAACGGGTTGAAATTGGAGATTGAATTGGGCTCAATTGAAGATTCTCTTAAAATGGGTTAGGGTTGAATGGGTTGAGATTGAACTCAATTCAAATTATCTTGAGCCCAACCCTTAAAATTCTGGACAGGTTGGACGGGTTACCTATATTTGGGTTCATTTTTGACACCCCTAGCTTTGACCATCTGATCAGTCTCACAGTTTCCTCATCTTGCCCACCACGTAGGCTAGTACTCTCACCTTATCATGAATATTTTTGTTCATAATCATTTCTCTCCTAGTATTATCGCACATCCATCTAAGCATCCTCATTTCGATTAGCTACTCGCATCTTTTGAATGTACGAGTTATTGATCGGCTAACACTTCACCACAGACAACATAATTAGTCTAACCATCACTTTATAATACTTACCTTTAAACCTTAGCATCATAATCTTATCACACAAGATATATACGATGCGAACTTCCATTTCATCCATTGCGAATGCTCTTTAATTTTTATAAAATTAAAGGGTCTTTGGATATGATTGCATCTAAGAATTCCTTTGTTTGACCATTTTGGATGTAAGTGTATGACGTTAGAATATTTTGACTGGAATATATGTTTTCTTTTTTGTCAAGATTTGAATCTTTGGCTAGCTTTGCACAATTCTTATTGGACACACTTTATTTGCATTTTTTTTTTTGACTAAAATACTTCAATTGGGATTTGTCACAAAGCATCATCACTTGGTTCCTACTCCCACCATCCCCTTACTTTATTGATGAATTTCTAAACCAAAATCTTTCCTCTTTAAGAACTTAGATTTCATTACATTATATTTTCCACATTTAACTATTATTGTATAAAAAAAGAATGTTCACAATTTACATTACATGCCCTATTGTAGCTAGGCATTTTAGCACAAATTGAGAAGCCACTTAAAATGTAATCTCCAAATAAAATAAATTATTAAATTAAGTTGGTTCATTGTATTGTTTCTTTCAAAATGTTAGCTTAGAATTGAAACAATTCTAAAGGAAAAGATTTTTTGTTCTTTTCCTGTTGGAGATCAAAAACTTTTTATCCAATAGTAAGTGGCATCATCCATTATTTGACTTCTCCATTATTTATTTTTTCATTTAATTTAGAGGATTCTCAATAAAATAAAATAAAATAAAAGGCATGCAATCATAGTAGTGATATCAATGAGCTTGGGGTTTCATATTCTCTATGTAAGATTTGATTCGAGATTGATTGTAAATGCAACGTCCACATGTTGCTAGAAATCTTATACGAGTCATTTGAATTTTTGTCCATATTTTATGTTGATCTTTAATTTTTATTGTTCAGAATAAAACTTTGTATCATGGATTTTATATTTTCGTATCATCATAATATACCACAAGTTATTGTTCCCTTAAAGAATTATGCTTGACAGGTATAAATTTGATGACAAAGAACAAAACTTAAAGATCAACTCATTTGAAGAACAAATCGTACAATTAAATGTTCATCTTTTTCTTTACTCGTTTTGATGGTACTGTAAATCAAAACGACTCTTCTTCTTTTTCTTGCTTTATCCCTCTTTCTCTTTTTCCCTTCCGCCCTAATATGCCACAAGTTATTGTTCCCTTAAAGAATTATGCTTGACGGGTATAAATTTGATGACAAAAAACAAAAATTAAAGATCAACTCATTTGAAGAACAAATCGTACAATTAAATGTTCATCTTTTTCTTTACTTGTTTTGATGGTACTGTAAATCAAAACGACTCTTCTTCTTTTTCTCGCTTTATCCCTCTTTCTCTTTCTCTTTATCCCCCCCCCCCCCCCCCCCCGCGGTCTCGCTCTTTCCTTTTTCTGTTCGATGAGGTTGTGTATCGGTGCATATTTTAATATTTCATATACATGTAACAATATATGATACATTCATGAATATATTGGTGCATATTTTGATACCAGATATATGTATTTTTGATATCAGATTATATCTATGTAAGAATATACTAAATATTTGGAGTATCAAACACACTAATGAAATCGATATTGAATACACGAGATGATATTGATATCAGATACACTAGATGAAATTGGTATGGGATACATAAATACATGAAATTGATATCGAAAACACAGATACTTAAAAATTGTGAAACTCATATACATTTTGAAATACATATACAAAGGAGAGGTGAGAGAGTGAGGGGAAGAGTCAATCACGCTTTAGTATAATGTATTCGGAACAAATTACACCTAATTTGATGTGTGTGTATCTGAAATACATAATTTTTTTTGTTTTATATATGTATTCGAAATAATATTTTTCTAGCAGTAAATATAATTAAAGAAATTGTTATTTCAGTATGTAATTAGTACCAATAATAATGTATTTGGTCCAAATAGGCCCAAATTTAAAGAAGAAACTAAAAGGCTAGAAAAATATATAATTGTGTGTGAACCTGAAGAACCAAACCTGACTAATTTGCATTTAAAAGCTCTATGAACACCCATAACCACTGAGCTACTACTCTCCATTATGTTTAAGGGGTTCAAAAATTTATATATACACATATAAAGCAATACTAAACTTATTTATACAGTGTTATCTTTTCGATGGAGAGTCTTTAGATAAATATCCTGACATCACCAACCACTACAATTACTACTTTTATGAGGCTATGTAATACTAAGAATAGTATTGGAAAAAAATAATCTAAATGACAAGCTGTGGGATTTGAACCCACGCCCTTTCGGACCAGAGCCTGAATCTGGCGCCTTAGACCACTCGGCCAAACTGTCACATATATTGTATATCAGTCGAGTTATTTTACATATCACAAATACTTACATGTTGAAGATAGTTTCAACAGTGCATTCTCCTAATCTTTGTGATGTACGTCATGTTGTATGTATATTTTTTGCAGTTATCTTTTAGTTGTTCAATTCTTCTCGTTAAACAATCTAGGCAAAAGGGTTATATTTGTCCCTCTACTAATAAAATAAATTTAATGTTAGCGATCAATATATGTCCACATCAATCATTCTTGTTATGCCATTACTCAACATATACCATTTCCCAATCGTTCGTTATCGTTGGATATGGCAATTTTCCTATAATGAGAAAACTAGCTATGAAATATAAGTAGTAAAAAATCAATAGTCAACCCTCATTCTAGTAAAAATAAATTACTACCTATAAACAAAGAATTGTTATATAATGAGAGCAAACACAATATATAAACAAAGCAAATAAAGAGAGACAAAAGAAGAGAGTGTATAAACTTTCTCATTTCTTCCAAGTGTTTCTCAAGTCTAGTATACAATATGCACTTTTATGCTTTTATTAATAGTTTACGTAGAAACACACAAAAGGTTGTCATAAACATGAAATTAATCATGAAGGTTAAGGGGGAAGATCATGCAGAAAAGTTACGGAGGTGTGGGAGTTTATGACATCGTAAAAACGAGAAGTAGTAGGGAATTTATGTCTAACGTAGTGAATATCCAGACTAGCTAATTGTTTCATAACTCTCCATTGGATTTCCATACCTTGATAGGTAATATGACTCATAAAATCTAACTAGTAAAAATCATGTGGGAAAAAATTCTAGCGAAAGATATATATATATATATATATTTTTTTTTATTTTTTTTATATTTTTTTTAATATATATATATTTTAATACATATATATTGTTGGTTGCCTTCTTAAAAATCTTTGTCAGGAAATAAACCCAATGAGAAAAAGAGCTTATTTCCCCGATGAAAGCATAACTTTATTTTCTTTGAGATGATGCACCTCAATCTTATATATATACATTTAAAGATCATGTCTAAAAAAGAATTTTGGCAAAATATTCTTTATTTGGCTGCCTTTGATATACTCTTATTTAATTGAAGGCAATATCTATCTCCATACAATATTTACAGAGGCGGACCTACATTGATTCGTAAGAGTGCACGTGCACCCTATACCTTTTTGAAACAAATTATATATATGTGTATAGGATACCTTAAGTAATGATTATGTATATAATTGTGCACTTTAATAACCAAAAATTCATCCAGGTGAGTTGGTTAAAGCCGCATCTATTACCCACCATGTTGTGGGTTTGAGTCCGGGCATCTTTTTTTTTTCCTCTATTTTTTGCCTTCAATAACCAAAATACTAAAAGATAGTGGTGCACCCCCAATCTTCAAATCTTGGATTTGCCTCTGATATATTGAAATCTTTTTTTTTTTCAAGAAAAATCATACATTATGTATTAAATAAGTTGCTAGCATCTTGACATGACTTGAATAAATATCAACAATTAGTTGTCTTGTAAATTATTATGCTAGAATCTTCACATGCAAATAAATTATTTGAAGAAGGAACTTCAGATAATGCATTGTATTTGCATAACCAATAAAATCTTCAGAATATTTGTTAAAATCAATAGAACTTACATCAATATTTGATTCACTTTAGTGTCAGTTATATTTGCCCTGCAAATTAATAAAAAAACATGTTATCGTATGGATAGTAATTATAACGACTTGCATAGTCATTTTGTTCTTTTGAATCTATAGCTCCAATTTGAACCTTTTATAGCTTCATTATATTGTTTATAATTTGCAGGAATTGAGTGATATGATTCTCGAGGTGATTGTAAGAGGATTGGGCAAGATTTTCAATTTTGAAAATTTGACCTAAGTCAATATTCTAGGATAATAAACTCAAATTCAAATTCTCACAGATCTGTTAGATTTGAAAGGTGATTTTTGGCTTTGTTGGATGGTTGGTACGAGTCTCAAGATTTTCGAGTGTGATTTGTAGAGGCGTATCCAAGATTTTGAGATGATGGGTGCACTACTACGAAAACGTGGATCTAAGATATAAATTTGATCGGTTTGACATGTAGATTCTTATCACTAAAAATCGTTAAAATTATAGGTCCAAAATTAATTCTTATCTATATAAATGGTGTGTGTGTGTATATATATATATTTCGTACCGAAACTATTGAGATTTGAACCCATGGATCGTATGTTATATCATTCAGCACTAGTAATTTTAGTGTACATATTTAGTTTAATTTTATGCTAACAAAGAACCAGGAATTTCCAGTGTGACAAACTTGGAAATTTTGAAAGATTAAAGCTATATATCTAAAGTGCTATCAATAATCACTTACACTCTATTTGGATCATTGTTACGCATTGTTTCATAATGTATTGTATTGTACTCTATTGTACTGTACTATATGGTAGATACAATGTTTGGCTAGACTGTATTGTTTGTTGTTGTTTAATAACATTTTTATTGTTTGGTTTGATTGTATTGTAATTTATAAATTTACTAAAGTATCCTTAATTATTCTAGGGTAGGAGGTTTGACTAGAATTAAATAATATAAGGTAAAGGGTAAAATAGTATTTTGAAATATTATGTAAAGATATAATTGGCAAAAGAAATTAAGTAACAATGGGAACACACCAAATCGGTTGTTTCATAAAATAGGGGTTTTCATTGTTACGTAACAACGAAATTTAACAATACAATACATTTTATGTAACAATCAAAACAAACATTGTATGTATAGTAACGATACAATACAATACAATGGGTAACAATGATCCAAACAGAGTGTTAGAGATGTGTTACCCAATTTTAGAAAAACAATATAGATATAAGATTCAAATTTCTAACCTTACTTAGCGAGGTGCACCCAATTATCATTGTATATTTATATGATACTTCAAGTGTGGATTCACACATCTATTTTTAAATATTTTAAAAATATGACACTACTATATATGATTTCACGTGGGGAAGATGGATTCACGTAATCCGTTGACCCCCTCCTACATACGCCCCTGGTGATTTGAGTCTTTGATTGAATTTTTGTGTTTTAAGAAAGTTAAGTTTGACCACAGTCAACTTTTGATCAAAACGATCTCATATGGGTGACTTGACGATTCCAACGGGTGCAAAGATGCACTACAACAAATAAGAACTTTAGCGATAAATATTTAGCGGCAATAATATAATTGCCACTATACTGTATTTAGTGACAATAATATAATATAGGTATTTGTAATCAATATCTTAATAAATGTCGTTAACGACTTTAGCGACTCTGGATGCAACTCATTAACTCACAATGATAGTGGATAGAGTGATGATTAAATTAACCTAATCCATACAAATGATAGACTGTTCAAAATCTTAATAATTAAGACCTATTCAAACCAAACAAGTACTTAAATTTTATTGTAAACAAATGCACTTAATGTCTTACTGTCTGAACCATTCATCTATGGAGTGGATACAAACTAGATCTTAAATCTTAATGTAAATAAATGCACTTAATAACGTGGATTCTAAATTCAGACCTCCATTAAGAGAATGTGATTGTGTTTAATTATAATCAAGTTATTCTTATTCTTCTCTATTTGTAAAACTACATATTTATTATTGTTAATGTAAGGGTCCTTGATTAACAAATTTAATTATACCTTGTATTACTTGAAAAAGATTGTAAAATTAGATTTTAATTGAACAATGACAGTTCAAAGTTGCTAAGAAATTAACAACTTAAATTGAAAGGGCGAATTTAGAGATAGTGAAACTTTGGTGATTTCGTGAATAGCGTAAAGTGTTAACTAGAGCTAGTTCGAGATAATAACTATAGAAAATTACTATACTTGATTGAGAGATATTTGTGGTAAGAAAAGATTCACGATTGATAGAGTATAGTCCAGCGATATTATAATTTTTTTTATAACTATGTTAATTTCATTATCAAAGTAAACGCGTGTATCAGTACAAATAGAGATTATTGTTGGACATCATGCCCCAACAACCTCCTAGCAACGAGACATTAAAGCATAAACTAAACCAATCTAACAACTATTAATAGTATGAAGATTTCAAACCGGATAGAAGTTGTGGTTTTCCAACCAACTAGTGAGTTTGACAATTGTAACACCCCGTAACTAGAAAGAGCTAGAGTTAGAAAGAGTCATTTTTGAAAAGAATGAAAATCTGGAAATTTGACAAAATAAAGTTAAGTATGAGTTTTGGGTCAATTTCAAACGACCATAACTCCTAGCTCAAGATCATACCAACTGAAGATATTGGAATCAAGGATAGCTTATCTTATGAGGAGATTCCTATTCATATTCCAGATCGCCAAGTTCGCAAGTTGAGAACAAAAGAGGTAGCATCAGTCTAAGTTCTTTGGAGGAACCAGTTTGTTGAGGAAGCTACTTGGGAATCTAAGGAAGATATGAAGAAGAGATATCCACATCTTTTCGAATCCGAAGAAGTCCTAAATTAAGGTACTAATTCTCTTCTTAGTACTTTTTAATTTATATGCTTGATGTGTTAGATTTGCTTGTTGGGTGTTTGAGCTGAATGTTAGATGTTACACCCTTAGCCTACTAAGAGTAATCTCATTCGAGGACGAATGTTCCCAAGGGGGAGATATTGTAACACCCCGCAACTAGAAAGAACTAGAGTTAGAAAGAGTCATTTTTGGAAAGAATGAACATCTAGAAATTTGACAAAATAAAGTTAAGTATGAGTTTTGGTTCAACTTCAAACGACCATAACTCCTAGCTCAGGATGCGTTAGGTGTGATATAAGATACTGTAGAAAATATCTTTGAATTATCTTTCCAACGCCGCCAGTTTGCTTAGATTCGAGTAAGTATGAGTGAAATATGCCTATTTAAAGTTGGGCTGTCTAGATAAGGAAAGTCAAAACAGGATTTTGAAGGGCATTATAATCTTTTCACCACCCATTTAATTAATTTCATTTTTGGTAATTAAGTTGGGGTCTAAACTGATTGGATTCAGTTTATGTTTTTGAAAAATAAGTTAGGATTTTGAGAGAAGAAAAAAGAAGAGGAGAAAAAGCTTGGAATCGTCGAGTTCTTGAAGAATTTCTTGTGGTTTTCGCCAAGGGTTGATCCCTACGAGGTATGTGAGATCACATAGCATTGGGTTAGTTCACTCACGCGCCAATCATGATTTATTTAAGTGAATTTAGATTCTTGAAGGTTTAGAAATTGAGTTCTTGATGGATTTGTTTGAAGTTCTATTGAGTTCTTGATTGTTGGAGTTGTTGAGGAGTTCTTGAGTTTGATTCATGAAATTAGGTGTTGTTTTGAGTAGATTCTTGTATATTTTGATTATATAGTCGAATCTAAGTGTTTGGGGAAAGACTCAATTGAGTTTAGAGGGTTTAGAGTTGAAAAACGAGTAAGAAAAATCGTCAAACACTTGGGTAGAGGGTTGGGGCGCCGCGCCAATCAGAGCGCCCCACAAAGTTCTCTGAAGTTTTGACCCTGGGGCGCCGCGCCAGCCAGTGCGCCCCAACTTCAGTTCTGAAGTTTTGGGTCTGGCGCCCCGCGCCACTCAGAGCGCCTAGGACGCCAGGTCTTCTACTTTTTCCCACTTCTTTCCGTACTAGTTCTCTTGTAACATACCTATGTTTTGTAGTTGATTTCTACACTCTAAGGTATGCCTAAGCATCATGAAATCATCCATAAACATGAGATCATGAACCTTGAATCCATAATTCAATTCAAGGAAAGTTAAGAGTCAAGTCAAGAGAAGTTCATAGAGTTTTCCAAAAGTCTTTTTCAAATATTTTAATTTTGTTTTAAGACTTGAGTTTTGAGTTGAGTAAAGAGTAAGAGTTGAAGTTTATTTCTTCAAAAGAGTATATGGGGACTATGTATTCTCAAAAGGATAAAATATTTTCACATTTAAACAAGGAAGGAAACTTTGATTTCCAAAAGAGCCTTTGAGCTAGTTTTCAGTAATGAGTAAATTCTTTCACAATTAAGCAAGAGAGGAAACTTTATTTTCTAAGATAGCCTTTGAGCTAAGTTTTGAGCAATTATCTCAAACCACAGAAAGAAATATGTTTTTAAACATAAGAGCTAGTATTATATTTTGGGAGTAGTATTGAGCACTGATATGGGGGAGAATTCAGACAACTCCCAGCCCCCATAAACCATGTAGCCAGCACGGGTAGAAAAATGTCATACTTTTTAGATGATTCCTTAGTGCTTTTTAGCATAGACTAGTGGATCCACTTAGTAGTCAGGTTCTATACCCTCGACAAGGTATAAGATAGCCCTGGCAGCATGAGGCAAAACACTGTATCATTACAATAGCTCTTAAGTGATGGTTGTCGGTTAGAGAAACTCCCACATAAGTATTTTGTATTATTATATACACAGAGTTACTTGTATTTTTATATACATCTAGAGGTTATGTTGTAGCTTTGCATATATACAAAGTTACTATTGTATTTCTAAATACAAAGAGTTGTTATCCATGTTTTAAAAAGCTTTTCTTTCTATTGCACTTGTTTATACTGCTTTATATTGAAATTAGTTCAATTCAGTTCAGTTCAGTTCAGTTCAGTCAAGACCAGGTTTGTTCTTTCAATTCCTTTCAAGCTTATGTCTTGTTTAGATTTCCCCTCGCATGCTTGTACATCCAATGTACTGATGCCATTTGGCCTGCATCTTTTAATGATGCAGATACAAGTAACCAAAATCAGCATCCAGCACATCATTGATTCTAGTTGAGCTTCGGAGTTTGTTGGTGAGCCTCCTTGCTTCCGAAGGATCCCTTTTTATTGCTTTTCAGTATTTTAGTTCATTAGGATGCCGTGGGTCTTGTCCCGACGTCCATCTCAATTGTTTAGAGGCTTCATAGACAGTAGTAGATGTTAGTTCTTGAGTCTTTCTATTTCAGTTATGTTTGAGACTTGAGTTGCCACTTTGGCCAGTGAATGTTATTTTAATACATTCTAAGTAATCATTTGAGCAGTTCAGTTTACTTTCTTTAAAGTATTTCTATCATGAGTTAAGTCTTCCGCTAAGAGCTAAGCCAGGCCAAGGATTCGCTTGAGGCCAACAATGATTCTCGAGTGCCAGTTCCGCCTAGGGTGCAGGCTCGAGGCGTGACATTTTCCTTACTTTAATGTGGACTTCTTGGACTATTTGCTTGATCAGCCAGGTTATGGTATGCTTTTTGCTTTGAAAAATTCTAAGATTTCTTTCTCTCCACAAATAGTAGATAGCTGTTGCTAACGCCTAACATCATTCTGTAAATCACTTTCCTTGAGCCTTTACCTTTAGCATGTTGCACAATCCATTAAAGTTCATCATTCCATGACACATGTGTTCTCCTGATATAAACCCATAGTAACAGATTCAGCCATAACTGGGCAGAGACTTTGCAGGTAAAGAAAATATGAGAATACTTTCATTTTCTACTTCACGCAAAGAACAAATCTAAGTTGTTTGTATCTCCCATCTAAAAAACTTATCCCAGGTACTTAGTCTACCTAGAGCAACCAATCTTAGAATGAAATCCATCTAGGTAGACCAATGTTGTTACACATCAATTTCCTCCAATTGACCTTCTCGAATTGCCCCCTCAATTTCAAGTACAACTGCTTGGTTGAAATTTTGATATATGTGGGAGATCACATAATTCATATGTAGTAGCCACAAAATATTTTCCCGCTTTCAATATTTTTTGAATGACTCATGATACATTTGGGATATCCATATAAATGTTCCTATTATTATCTTAGGCGTTTTAATATTGAAAGGAAGTTGTTTGATGTACCTTTGTTAGTCTAATATAAAAATTCAAAATATTGCACTTTGAGAAGTTGATTAAATTGATATTCTTGATGAAATGAAAAATAATTGAAATAGTTTTTTGAGTGATCAATTTCATATTTAAGAATTGGATGATATAATATGACGGTCACTTATCTTTTAGATCGAATATTGAATTAATAAAATTTTCAATTTGATTTTTGATATTTTATGTCTAAGTTCCAAGTCTAACCATACCTACATTGAGAATCTTACGCGTCACTCACAGTATCTTTTGTCCTTGTTCCTTGGTTTTCTTTCTGTTTCTCGCATTACTTTCAGTCAAAATTTTCTGTTTCACTGTTGTTAAGCAAAGACCGACATATTGAACATTTTGCAAGTCTCTCGTGTTCCGGGGACCGGCCGGCGTTCTCATCTGCCAAAAAAATAATAATAATTCCGACGGGTTATAGAGCTGGCTTCCCATAGCTGGAGACGCTTCTTCCCTTCTCGATCCCGACGGACGCCCGGTCTACTTCTGCCTCGAATTACTCCCACTCCTGCAATGGATCTCAATTCATTCAGGCTGTGTTCTGGACTCAAAGTTATTGGCTATTTCATGATCCTCATCGTTCTTGCTATTGTTGTACTTTCGTATTATGCCGTCGTCGTTCTTATCTGGGCTCCTCGTCTCCTTGATGGTGGCTTCACTTCCTTCTTATCTTTCACAATTATTATCATCTTTCATATCCTTGTAAGTTCTCATCTTTTGCCTTTTAATTTCTCGTTTCTTATTCATCTCTATTTACTCAAAATGGAATCTGTTATGAACATATATTGTATAGGGCCAGTTCATAAGCAACTTATTTTGCATTATTATGTATTACTTACTAATAAAGAAGAAATTCGCAATGAATCGGAAGAAAAGAGCACGTAAATACAGTAGTAGATGAAGAAAGAACCAAAGAGTTGAGGAAAAAAAGGGAAGTAAAGGGGAAAAGGAAAAAGAGGGGTTCAACAACATACCGGTGAAATTCCACTATGAGGAGGGTAGAGTGTATGCAGACCTTACCACTATTTTGCGGAGATAGAGGGGCTATTTCTGGAAGACCCTTGGTTCGAGTGCACCAAATCCAAGTACTATGGAAGAAGAAAACAGTGTAGAAAATGTAGCAATTAACATGTTGAACCAACAAAATAGTGCGATAATGGAAACAGTGTAAACAACTGACGATGCGAGATATCAAAAATAAGAACTACAATTATACTAGGTGATCTCTGGTTCAAAACGCCAAAGACTATGGACATGCTAATACGATGAGAGGTAAATAAATGAGAATTGAGATAGCGAAGGTGCTTTTAGTTGTTCTTGCTCGTATCTCTAGCCCAAATTTGACAGGTTCTTAGACAACATTGAGATGAGAGTTAGAATGTTTATTTGATTGGTGTCAATTAGGAAACTTGTACCACAGTATGTACTGCAGTACTGTGTCACTAAGGGAAAAGAGATCTTATAGCTTTTCATATTGTACTACTTCCTTCTTTCTATCTCCATCTCAAATTAAACTAACATGACTCTGCTACTTGGACTATTAGTTGCCAATGTTTACTCTTTGCTGTTAACAAGAACATGTTGGGGTGACAAAATAAGTTCTTTTCTATTTGGAAATAGTAGGAATAAAAAATTCTTAAAGTGGAGCAGCGAGACCATGTAACTTTTTGTGTTATCCTTTACTTCAAATTGGATAACTCCCTTTGATTAGTAGATTTAGAAAGAAAGGTCAAATGGGTTATTACATTAAAGTTTGCTAATATATATTTCCTTTGGTGTTGTATAATATGAGGCAGAAGTTTCTTTAAAAAGAATGTGAACATTATTTTTCCTTAATACACGGAAAAAGTGTATGTTAGATTATGAATAGAAAGAATTGAAGAAGATGGAGTTAAACACAACTTCATGTCCTGGTAAAGTAGAGGAAGGTCATACCTAATTGTTGACAAATGGAGATAAAATTACAGGCCAGAAGGCAAACGGTTCAAAGATCTTAGACGGAGAAATGGAAGGAGAGATTCATTGGGCAAAGTTTACCATGAAGATGGGAGTATATTTCTCTACCGATCACTAATAGAAGTGGAGGAATCATAATTCTATGAGATAAATATTCGGTGTGGTGATAGCTAGCTTGAGTTTTGAGAAACCTTCCTTAGTATGATGGCAAAGACTCAAATCAATTACCTACTTCTTAGGAAGGCTGATAGAGGTTCATGTAAGGACAACAACAAAAATAACATACCTAGTGTAATCCCACAAGTGAATATGGGAAGGGTGGTTTGTACGTAGCTTTACCCCTACTTTTGCGAAGGTAGAAAGGTTGTTTTTGATAAGCCCTCAACTCATAGAAGTTTATGTAAGGACTATAAAGTTATTCCGAGTGAGAACCTCATAAGCATAAACTCTTGGTAATAGATCTAGGGATTAGAAGAAAGAGGAAAAGAGACTTTGTATGACCAACCAAGGATTAGGTGAGGGGCCTAAGGATAAAATTTAGGAGTTGGGAGAGAAGTTGATGACTATGGGGGCTTGGGACATTGCGGGGGATGCAAATAGTTTGTGGACTATGACAATTAATTGTATTAGGGAAACAACTTGAGGGGCGTTAGCGGTCTCGAAGGGTAATTTTGGTGGTCATAGAGGAGATTGGTGGTGGAATGGATAGGCCCAAGGGAAAGTGGAAGCCAAGAAGATTGCTTACATTAAATTAGTGGAAACCATTCGTCTTTTAAGGAGATTGTTGGAGCAATACATGAATGGGAAAAAAGACTTATATATGGTGTTCATTGAGTTAAAAATAGACCTACAACAAAGTCTTAAGGGAGGTATTTTGCGGAGATGCATGAAGTCTAGAGGTGTACTCATGACATACATTAGAGTGATCAAGAACATAAATGACGGAGCCAAAACCTGAGTGAGAATAGTGGGAGGAGACCCGAAACACTTCCCATCGAGGTGATCAACTATTAGCGTGTTTTTACTTTCCATGGTGATGGATAAGTTGCCACAACATATTCGATGAGGGGTACCATGGTGTATGCTATTGCAAATGACATAGTATTAATTGACGAGACACGCAACGGAGTTAACAATAACTTGGAGGTTTGGAGACAGTTAGGTTGAGTAGGACTAAAACAAGTACTTGGAGTGTATGTTCAGTGACACAACAATGAGAAGGGTGTGTATGTGAGGATTGGTACACAAGTTATCCCCAAGAGAGGGAGTTTCAAGTATCATGGGTCAAAAATCCTAGGTGGGTCAATAATCTTAGTGAATAAGAAGATTGACAATGATGTCACATATCATGTTGGATTGTGGTGGATGAAAAAGAGACTTGATATTCTATGTGATAAGAATGTGTCACCAAAACTCAAAAGTAAGTTTTATAGAGTGCTTGTTACATCGACTATGTTGTATGGGATAGATTATTGACCATGAAAGAACTTACACATCCAAAAAATGAAAGAGACGGAAATAAAGGATGCTTAGATGAATGTGTGCATATTAGGAGAGACAATATTAGGAACGAGGATATACTGGGCAAGGTTCGCCTCTGGTGAGGACAAGATGGTTTGAGATGCAAAGAGAAGTGCAGATACCTAGTGAGGAGGTGCAGAGATGTCAGTGATAGTCCTAAGGGAGGTAGAGATAGATCGAGGAATAGTTGATGAGAGGTGATTAGATATGACATGACACACTTTCAGCTAATTGATGACATAATCCTAAATAGAGTGCATGGATGTTGAGGATTAGGGTGGAAGGTTTGTAGGTAATCAGATGATTTTTTTTCTTTTTCTTTGGCAGAGCATAGAGCACCTTATTCTTTCAATTTTATTGTTCTACATTACCTTATTCTTTCATTTTTTTAGTACAATAGTTGTTTCTTTTACTTTGGTTATCTTTTCTTTTTTGCATTTGATATTTTTCTTTTCCTCAATAGTCTCTTCATAGTTTTCTTTTCTCTTGTATTTTCCAAACCTGTTTTGCAAAACACTTTTCTTATTGCCGAGGGTCTATCAGAGTCTCTTTGCCCCACAAAGGTAGGGTTAAGATCTGAGTACACCCCACCTTCCCAAGACTACACTTGTGGGACCACATTGGATTATATTTGATGTAATGATGGTGGTTGTATAAGGATATTGTATTTGATTTTCACTCTATCTGTGTTGTTCTCTCAAATATTGTTTATTATTTTTCAGTAATTCTTGGGTGCATCAAAATGCAAGAAATGAATAAACAGACTTGTTTTGAGCCCTTTCTAATAAAGGACTATCATTATACCTTGGGTGGTGACTTAAATGCCTATAGATTCTTATGAGAAAGAATGGGGGATATAGTCCAGCTATATAAAAGATATCTGATAGTTTTCCCAGCATATGGAGTCAATTGACCCTCCTTTATTTGCAGTTATATTTCAATAAATGAGATGCGTGCCTCTTGGCTGGATAATACCCCTCCAGACGAGCAGTTTCAGGAGCCTTCTGGTACAGTTACAACCGTTGAAGCACCTAAGCATCTAGCTCAGTGTAAAGCCAAAATGATTGGAAAATCTGTTCTAGGAGAGCCTGCAATGACTGGGAAATTGAATGTTTGTCCTCACTGCTGAAGGAATAGATGAGGTAAGGAAACCATAGAAGATAGATGCTACAGACTCAGAAAAGTGATGGCAATTTTATAGTTAAATCATGCTGTAATTCCCTAACTGCCTCAAGTAGTATCAATGAAAAGAATCGTGGAAGTTGATTGGAGAACCAAAGCTGCTAGTAAGGTTGGTCGCTTTAGTGGGATAGGTGCTGATAATGCTTCTCTGATAGAGAATAATCTATGGAAAAGAGGCTTTTAACTATGCAATGGGTGTTATCAAGGTCAGTAGTAATTTGAGCATACTAACATCTTTTTTCCCACTTCCCCTATGCCTTTCAGTTATGAAGACTCTCTCTAAGCATATATGGGATGAAATAGGTCATGTCTAGAAGAATATGTTGAGAGAATTAATTTGAAATAGGTTGGGAAGTTCTATCTTCTGAGAGCACAATAATTCTTTTGGTGTTGTGTGGGAAGGAAGACTAACAGGAGATAAAGAAGATATGAATCACAGTTCTAGACTGTCTTTTGGGAAAATAATCAAAGGTGTCCTGAAGGTTAAATGGGTTCTGTATATAGCTTGAAGTACAAGAGTTTGTATGTAATTGCTATGTGGTAGAACCTCAAGATATGTCTGCAGCGGCTATATTCATCTTTTTTCTTCGAGAAGGTTAAGATTTTTATATACAGAGCACAAATATATGCCAAAAAATTTACATAACTCAGTTCCTTTATATAGATCTTTTGTACCTATCTAGTTGTAACATAGTGCTGGTTGGCTATTACCAAAACTTTTGCTGGTTATGTGAAAAGGTAGTAATAATCTATGACATCTGAGTTTGCGGAGAAGAAATACTTTTATCTGTTTGTCATATATTGAAGACGTCAATCAAGCCAAGTTTTTAAAATTTATCAACCTAGACAAATTTGAAAGGTAATTCCATCAAAGGAAAATGGATTGAAGGATATACTTGGGAACACTTACCATTGAGTGGATTTGGGCTTTTCTCCCTACAAGCTGTAAAGGAAGGGTATAGATCAAGTTGAGATTGGAAGAGAAGTTATGTTATGCAATATGCAATTTTAGCAGTCAAGGGTTGGAGATATTTGGGCAAACGATTAAATTTGGTCCTTAGATTTTTCTCTCATGCCAGTTGTGATTAGCTTAGATATTACTAACTAGACAAAATCTTGCATATCATTTGCAAAAATAGTGACTACTTGAATGACTCAAGCATGAGGTAGACTTCCTTAACGTACCTGCTCAAGTGTCAGAATATGTGGAGAGAAGTTTGAAACTATATTCCGTACTGCTCAAAGAGAGAATGATACAGCAATGTCTAAATGCTTAGCATACTTACTAAATCCTGAAGCATTCAACAGCTTTAATGAGCTATCTATAGTGTGCTTGTGTTCATGCCTTTGAGCCTTCCCATCCAATTCACAGATCTCTGAACCTGCAGTCTGTAGTATGCAAGTACTTGACAAAGCTTTGCTGAGCTGTTCTGGCTCCTTAATAACATCCTTGATGTTATATTAACCAGATTCAAGATCATCAAAGATCAAACTCTACTTTGCCTGTTGTGCTCGAATGACTCATTAATAAACACGACTCCTGGAAAATCCTTATTTGTTCAGAGACTGCCCTTTTGCTGTTCTCATAAAATTCATGAATAATAATACATGACTCAGACATTTCCCTATTGTGTAGAAACTGCACTTTTGCTATCTCTGATATGACTGGAGTTGCAGGTCATTCATGCATCTCAAACATGAAATGCAATTGTTAAAATTGCAAATTCACAAGAAGAATGCCCTAGAGGAGGCATCATTTAATTTGGAGGATTGTTTCCTTCAGTTCAGTAATTGGGTTTAACAAGCCTAATGTAAAATTGTAATTCATCTTGCAGCTTGTAATGCTAATGTGGAGCTATATTAAGGTAGTAATTCAGGATCCTGGTTCTGTCCCTGAAAACTGGAAACTAGTATCGGAGCAGAACATAGAGGAGGGCAACTCAGTTGCTTTATCTGATTCTGCATCAATCGAGAACCCTACTCCAACATTATCAACTGAACAGATAGAAAGAAGACAGTCTCAGTCTAGAGGCTATTGCAGTAAATGCCAAAACGGCAAGCCACCGCGTTGTCGTCACTGTTCTGTTTGTACGTGCTAGTCTGATTAACTATTTGCTTATTCCCAAACTTCGATTGTACAGATAAAGTTTTCCTTTTTTCCTTCAGCAGAAGTATAGGTCATAAAATGGGTAAATGGATTGTAATATGAGTTGTATGATTCTTCACCCATGCTCATTTGTACCCTGCATATTTTAACTGTTTTGTCCATTTTCCACCTCTAGCCCAAAGGAATAGCATGTCTTGGAGCACTACACCCTAGGATCTTTATCTTAATCCTTATCTGGCATAATTGGTGTGAGATGAGAGGTTTACTTTCGTATTCATTTCTCTTCTCTATTGTCTTTAGACATTTCTCCTGTCAAAGTCTGGTCGATTTGGGTATGCATATTTTCCCATGAAGTCGCATGCACGGTGATTTCGATTTCTCTGTACCATGTCTTAGAAGTGTCGCAAGATTATTTACATCCTTTTATCCCCAAGACCTTTTGTTCTATGGCTATCGTGGCATGTCTCAATTTGCAGTAGTTAGGAACTTATATGACCAAAAACTAATATATGCTGAACTGAAAATTCTATTTTGTCTTGTAGGTCAAAGATGTGTTCTTAAGATGGATCACCACTGCATATGGGTTGTCAATTGTGTCGGGGCTCGCAACTACAAGTTTTTTCTCCTTTTTGTGGTATGGAGTTGGCTTTTAAATATTTTTTCTTAGTTTTGTAATACTATTTGCAGAAAAATCTAGAAGAAACACACCTGCAGTATTTTCTTGCCTGTGATGAGGTCCTGAACATGTTCATATCCTAAATATGGTGAATCTATAACGGTCTTCTTCTTGCTGCTATTATTTTGTCGTCGTTATAGTTATGCCATTCATTAAAAGGTCTTTAAAGTACTTTGATAGAAAGTTGATGCAAGTTTGAATCACCTTCTTATATCCATTTTGGGATTTTCTGTTTCCTCTACATGTTTTTGCCTACTGAAATCTTGGTGACCGAAATTGACTTTAAGACCTTTTTCATGAATTTGATGTGAAAAAGTTATGCTGTTTTCTTTAACATCTCTCTTGATTTTTGATGAATGCATGAGGATTGAAGTTTTTTTTTTTTGATGAAAGCATGAGGATTGAAGTTTTACGATAAGGCAACTGTCTTAAATTATCTGTTCTGACAAACCGAATCAGTAAGTAGTAAGTATAAACAAGCCAACTTATGCCACTCAATCAACTGTGATTACCCATTTTGGAGTTGTCATATGACTCCCTATATCTAATCTTCTCATTAGGGTCTAGTTCTTTTCAATACTAGTAAATAATTTGTCTTTTAAGGCAGATTAAGTCTTCTCTAAATGTCTGGGTTCATTAAATTTCACACATTCCAATAAAAAGCAGAGTTTCACTAAATTTCACACCTTCCCAATAAAAAGTAAAGGTTCACTAAATCTCAAGCATTTGCAATTACTGAAATGCAATTTTCTTGCTAGACCAAAAAGCTTTGGTGAACAAATGGTCTTACTCTTAGTGTAGGAGCAACAATAATTTATCGTTAATCTCAAGTTGATTTCACATATATAGCTCCTTTTTTCCTTTAGAGTGCTGTTCTTAGGGGCATTCATTTCTAGAGATTATAGATGTGTTAAGTTAATTTCCTTCCATTAAATTTTTGATTCACTTTGTCCACTTTTTAGTAGCTTAAACATTATCAACTATATTGGTGCATTTGTATGTCTAAGAAGAAGCCAAATCATCTGAAGTGACTTCTAGTTTTATCTTTATTTGTGCTATCTGCATCCTCTATCTGATTTAAGCATCCAATCATGTATGATCACACATCTAACACGTTGGTAATTTACAACTCTTAACTGGAGGATACTTTGGGCCTTACTGACCCAATATTCACACTCATATAATATTGTCTGCATAGGACTTTTCAATTTCAACCATTTTTGCTTTTAATTTAAGAGTAACCATTACATTCTCCGAGAAGATATGGTGCAGATGCTTGAATTATCTGCATTTAGATACCATAATCACATTAGCTCACTTCTTTTATTCTTATATGGGGACTAAACTTGGAGGTTGCAGCACACATATTATGTCATACTTTAGTTATCTTAAATCCTAGTTTTCTAGGGATGCTTCTCCACAGTTACAACATTTTATTGACTTTTCAAATAGCATGCACTAAGAAATTTTTTCCTGTGTGCTATTAGTTAGGTCATCCATAAATAAAGTATGCAAGTAGGGAATTAAGGAAATCTCTGATTTATAACCACAGTTATAAGAAACTCCTCTTGTATTTGTTTCCACTATTCTCACACTAGTGACCACTTTTATATACATACTCTTTATTGTATTTATATATTTGATATGCTTTTCTTTTTACTGAAGCACCAACCAGATGATTAGACTTTGATGCTTTACCATCTACTATTTCCGAGTCTATGTATATCACGTGAATATCCTTCTATTTAAATTTTCATCAATATTTTTGATAAAAAATATGGTATCTGAGTAGGTATAAACCAAATTTGCTCTTTATCCTTGTATTGTGTCTAAGCTTATGGCTTATGCTCTATCATCCTTCCAAAATTTTCTAGGACACCTAAAGTTAGTAACGCGAGAGTTTGCACACCTTTGAATATCTCTTTTATTCTTTCTATTTGGGACAAAGATGGACTTTTTCCGCCCATTGAAATCTTTTCATTCTTTAATATAATACTTTGGTTATTTTTTTAGCTATGCTTCCACAACCATCTCCGATGAATTTCTAGACCTCTATAAGGATCATATTCGAGCCATAGGTTTTTTTTTGCTCTCATATTCTTTATGATGATTTTGCTTCAACATACTTAAGTTTGGTCATACTAGCTCATACTACTTTATACATTTTTCCCTTATTGCCCTAGCTTCTGATACAACTCGTGTAAGACTTGTCTTCTTTTGTTTTTTAGCTTCTTAGCCCTCTTGTACTCTTTAAAGAACTCTCCATCTTCAAGGCTGGGAACTTCACTTTTTTTTTTTTTGTTGCTCTAACTGCTACTCGGATTCGTTGTTCTTCCACCAAGTTCTTGTGGTAATGTACATATGTCTCAAGACATTGCTAGAACTTCACTTGCTATATTCTTATGTCGAGTTGTCATTTTCTCCCACCGAGTATTTGAATTATCTTCTTTGTCTCTTGCTTCCTGTTTCAATAGCTTGCCTTTAAATGCTATTTCATTTGTACCTCTTATTCTCCACCACCAATTTCTCAATGGTGTGTAGCTTCTTTCCTTTTTCCTTATGCTTGTTTACATAACATCTAGAAGTATTAGTCTCTGTGGGGGTGGTTTGTGCTTTTCTTGATGTAAATATGTAGTCTTACATGTAATACTATCACTTTTTCTGACAAGGATGAATTTAGTTTCTCTTTGGGTACCTCCAATTGTTAATCGTTATCAAGTGTGATTCCCTCTATATAGAGTTGTTGTAGTTCAAACGAACGCACAAGGAAACCTCTAAAATATTATTCCTTCAATCCTATTTTATGTGATACACTAAGCAATTTGACTTTAAACTCTATTTTACCTTGGTGAGTGGTGACATGATTTTATGGTCTCATAAATGTCATGACATGTTCTAAAGACTACTCATTGCTTTTCTTTCTTTCTCAAACGCCTATGCGTAGTCAAACAGCTTCATTTAAAATGGGACGGAGGGAGTATGTTTTTCTTCATTTCTAGTGTCATAGGCAGATCTGCCATGTGTTTGATAAAAATCATCAGTATATTCAGCCACATGTCTATTTAGATCATGATACTGATCTGGGATTCTTTGAAACAAAGTATTTCATGTCTTCTTAGAATTGTTTTAGTTTTTCATTATATATGCACACGTGATGTTGATTGTCTCATTTTCTTGCACTAACCTTGACGGGATAGTCCTGTCATCCCTTTTCTTTACTTATTTCTCAACTATCACAATTTATAGATATATTGATTAATATCTATTAGTATCGTGGTAAGCATTAAAAAATGCATCCAAGGTCATAACAAATACTTTGTTCCAATTTATGTGTCACGATCCGATTTCTCGAGCCGTGATGGCACCTACTATATCCCACCAGTAGATAAGTCAACCCGAAACCCAGAACAACTAGTAGTGGGTAAAAGGGCAGAAACTAAACAAGAGCAGGCAAAATTTAAGATAACAATATAAACAGGCAGAAGCAATCCAAAACAGGGAAACGGGCATAAAACCCAAACAAACGACCAGGCGACTGAACAGTCAGTGCCAGCAAGTGATAAATGACTTGGGGTCGCTATAGGAATGCTCTAAACGACGAAAAGGAGGCATTAAGACAAAAATGACCTGGAGGGTCATTACATTATGTGACATAGTTTGAATTGCCACAAAGTTTAAGAAGCAAAGGAAGTCTTTTAAAACTTATGATCTTAGAAATGCCATAACATTTTTGTGGCTATCAAAACTTTTGGACTTCTGGTCTTCAGTATACCATAACATTCATGTGGTTATGAGGCTTCTCATTAAGGGAATAATGAACGTGTGCAGTAAATTGTTTCAAATTTTGACTTGTCATTCTTTTTGGAACGGTCTAAAAAGGAAAACGTGTCATATAAATTAGTATGGAGGGAATTGTATAAAATGAAAACCATAAGAACATTATGACCTCTCAATATTAGAGGGATGGGGTCGAGCAATGGAAGCGAAACAATACCTCTTGGTTTTCCTTTCTTCTTCTTATCGATGCTATGGCTTTGAGTACTTGGTATGGTTAAGGAATTGCTAGGAATTGTTTGTAAGTTTCAATTATCACACAAGAACCCACTAGTTTCTTCCAAAATTCAGATTTTGCCCTTGGTATTGTGTATTGTCCTCCTGGTATTTCCTTTCTGGACATGTCTCAAAACTCAGAGACATGTGTCAAAATAGAGTGACACGTGTGTCTGAAATTTAATAAATTAAAATGACACGGCACTCATATTCTCATTTGTTTGTGTTGGATTTGGATATGAGTCAGGTCGTGTCTGTCACTCATTTGTGTTGGACCTGAATTAGTCTCAGATGATCCTCCTAATTAAAATTTCTTTTCCTACCTCTTCCCAGAATGAATCTTATATGATATAATGTTTGGTTTCTGTGCTTCTAAGGACATTCCCATACATATAATATGTAATGTTTCCTTTCTGTTCCTGTCTCACAAGTATCTTTGCAGGTGTACACATTTTTGATAACTACCTTGGACACTCTGGTACTGCTGCCCAGTTTTATAAAATTCTTTCGGCAAACCAAGGATCAGTCATTATTACCAGGCAATATTGCAGTCATTTTTCTAGTCTTCGGTAAACAGCGCCTACTATCTTAGTGACCTAGTCTTGATTGTTATGATTCCCTTGTTTCTTACCGATTTGTCCTTGATGCAGTTTTGAATCTAGCCTTTTCACTCAGTCTTCTCTGCTTTGTAATTATGCATGCATCTCTGCTCTCAAGCAACACCACTTCGGTGGAGGTATGTCAAACCTTGATATTATAGTTCATTATATGTCAATTTTGGTGCTTCTCCTTCAACTCGCAGAATGATAAGGAAAACAAACAAATACGTTCCCTTGAATAGTTATCACATTGTTTTCTGTCGTCTTTTAGGTTTATGAGAAGAAAAAATCCGTGCAGTGGAAGTATGACATGGGCTGGAAAAGGAATTTTGAACAGGTTTTTGGCGCAAATAAGGCATTATGGTTCTTTCCGTTGTTCTCGAAGAGAGATATGGAGAACATACCGGCACTACATGGAATGGAATTCCCAACACGTTCAGATGCTGTAGAATGAGTTGTTATATAGGGACGTATATATAACTTTGTATCATTACCTCAGACAAATGCAACAGCAGATGCTAGAGTAGGCAGTTTACCGTCAATTGATTGATTGATATTTCAAATTTACATTAGGAGCATGTTGATTGTGTACTTATTTATCTTATGTGTAAATGTTCTGTAACATAATTCTGAAACATGTCCTGTATGAAAGCTCAATTTATTGTTGGTAACATCTGAAATGGTGTAGCGACTGCCCAGCTGTCTTTGACATGGATCTGGTGAAATTGAATTCTCCGGGAACCCCTATATGATGTCAAATCAGGAACGTTATGAACAACTATACAGAGTATCAAGAAATGTTTGAATCAAGTTTCTATTACTATAAATTGAATTCTATTCTCATGATCTATATTCATGAAAGGATGAAACTAGCCAAGTTGTTGTAATATCCCAAAAAAACTGTTTTAAGTTCACGATACATTCATAATTGAAACTGATAACTTCAACCGAAAAAAGTTGCAATGTCTGGGCGATAATTAGTCAGGTAGAAAAGAGTCCCAACAAGTCTCCTTGCAAGTAGATGGGTCATCTAATAGCTCTCCTGCATCTGAGGCTAATTTTATATCTTATTCCAGTTTGCATGCAGAAAGACCAGCAATGGTTTATTAGTAATGGATTATTGGTTTAGCGGTTCAGACAACTTTGATTTATTTTTTTTGTTATCGGGTTATCAATTCTTAACGGTATGAGATTTTTTCTTAATAGGTTAACCGATAATCGAATAGTAAATTAAATAATTATATTTATACGATTTTGTATATAAAGTCCTAGAGTTTAGTTTCCTACTTTTATTCCTGGCTATCTTAAAATCTTGGTTATTCTACAATGTAAAAGTGTTTGTTTTTGAGTAAGATGCAACTTGTGAACTCGTGTACATGATTCATTCGATTTGTCACCTTGTTTCTAAGTGATTTTCATTAATTTATTTTTGTATCAAATCTTAACGATTAAACCAATAACCGAACTGTTAACGATCAATAACTGATAAGGCAATATCTTAATGGTTCTATAACGGTGTAGCATCTCTACAAACCGATAACCAATAAGTCAAACCGATATACTTTAAAATCGAACCAAACCGACCGACACCCAACCCTACATCCACCCCCCAACCCATCTTCTCCAGCGCTTTTTGCAGAAAACAATCCCAACCCCACGATTTTTCTTATCAAAATTGATTTGTTTTATCCCCATCAATCAAAGTCTTGTGCTAAATATGAGTTCTCCAGTACTAAATATTAGTTTCTTGAATTTTTTTTAAACCTTTCAACAATCAGACAACATGATTGAATGTAGAACCGTAGATCAACTACTAAAAGAAAGGGCAAATGTGATGTGATGTGCATTCCTCCATTAACACCTATCTCTTTTTAAATGCTTCAAATTCTATATAAAAAAAAAGGTAAGATATCAATTATTTTTAGTCAAACTAAATTGAGGAGGAAGAAGGGAAACAAAATAAGAAAATGTGTTCAAACTTGAGGAAATCTCTGCTGCTGGAATTCACTGCTTCCTTTGTCACCATTAGATATATTTTTCCATGGAAGGAGTTTAAGTTTGGGAAAATGGGGAAGAAGATAAAGAAATAAAATAAAAAATAGTTAAAAAAGCCTCTCACGCGCATATAGTGAGTGTATCACACTCATTGTGCCATGTTAGCAAAAAGTGTCAAAATGACACAACGGAACCCTATATAAGATGTTTAAATTGAACATTGTTCAGTTAAAGTGTTTAATTAAAACTTCGTGCCAACTTTATGGGGCCATTGATGGATTTGTAGAAAGCCCCAATAGAGGATTTAGTACATACACTATCTTAATACTCAATAAGTATCATTGACTCTCTTTACTCAAAGTTGTTGGGACGACTTTATAGAAATCAATGAACCAATGTTTTAGATATGATACATCAAGCTTGATGTTCCATTAAATTGAGTTGATATATGTTTAAGAGTGACACCCGGACGAACACCTAGCTTAGTTACGAAACAAGATGAAATATAAATGCTCACCAATTAGGACTGTCTATCCCCGCTCAACGATGTAGTTAAATAGCTAATTGGAGTAGACGATTAGAGGTCGGGAGACCATGATCATAATATCAACCCAGTAAATCAGTAATTTGATAACCGTAGTTAATTCATGCATGAGATATGATACATGAAACCCTACACGTGTTGTAGTCTTGGAATTTTCCAAGTGTTGTAAGAAATCTTATTATTTAATTCCAGCATTCTTTTCTTATAAACAAAAATCAAACAATTTTTGCACTCTTAAATAAATAATTAGACTAGTATAATTTAGTAAATAGTTAATTGACAAGTCATTGGGTTCGATAATCCGATTCTTTTAAAAGCCACTATATTACTTGCACGACCACATACACATGCGTGTGCAATTGGGAGCAACAAGTTTTGGTGCCGATTTCACGTATCAGAACACTTCTTCCAATTCTAAGTGCCAATACTCGTTAGTCAGTAATATAACCCAACTAAGTGAGTTGGGGTCGGATCCCACAGGGAGTGTTACGTGCTTAACATTCAAAACCCAAGTACAAATATGTTCAAGTCAATCATAGGTAAAGATATTTACGAATAAAAGCATAGT
Source organism: Solanum commersonii (assembly GCA_029007595.1). Taxonomy (NCBI): domain Eukaryota; kingdom Viridiplantae; phylum Streptophyta; class Magnoliopsida; order Solanales; family Solanaceae; genus Solanum; species Solanum commersonii. The sequence goes on along the minus strand of JAJTWQ010000023.1, from coordinate 5,562,421 downwards.
TCAAATTAAAGGGTGACACAAGTATAAAATAACAGGGGTTTTTGATTGTAGTTCTCAACTACCACAACAACAAATAACACTAATTAGCAAGTAAAGAGATGGATTCTTGGGATGTGATTGGATTATAGGCTAAGGTAGACAAATGGGTAATTGCAACTGATAGTAAATAGCTGCAAATCAGTGAATAAGCTAGACTTTAGTGGGGATAAACTTTCTTTCGAACAATTTACCCCGAATCAAGTTGGTTTCTCTTGAACACCAACAAACAACAATTAAGAACAGCCTACACTTTAGTCCATTCACTCTCTCGAGCTGAGTGTGTGGAAAAGGGTTTAAGATTCAATCTCTCGAGCTGAACCCATGACAACCCAATACCCACAGACCAGAAATCAATAATCTTGGTTTAAAACCCCTCTCTCAGGCAAGCCAAAAACACTAAGGTGGAATTGCATTTGTAACTACAACCCTTTAAATTAAACCACAATTACTGATTGAAATCACTTTTAAACAACATTTAAACTATCAATTAACAATACCCATAAGCTAAATCAATCCATAATCACATAATCACACCCCAAGAATTGGGGTTTTAGCTAGACATCATAAAAAGATAGAAATTGTTACCAACTTGTGTTTTCATCAACCGGGTAAGATTAATTTCGTCTTTACAAAGGTCCAAATTGAAGAATCTCAAAGACTTACTTCCAATTTCTCAAAAATGGAAAACTTCAGTTCTTCAAAGCTAAGGAAAATATTGTCTCCAAACTCAGAGTTCTATCTAAAACTGATAAGAAATTCTATATTCTGAAAACTGATACTAAACTAAGAATTCAAAAATGTATTTCTAGACGCCAAAAATATGTTGCAAAGGACCATTCGGCGCAGAAAGTCAGGATTGCCGATCAACTCGACAATTCGCCCTTTGGTCAGTTCCATCGCCTTTTTGCTTTGGTCTTCAACATCCGCAAGTTCTGTACCTTTGGGCGATCCAACGCTGCATCGCAAAACCGTTCGACAACACACCGACTGCTTCTTTCTCTCACCGACATGATTTTCTCGTTCAGGGCTTGGTACACTGGAACTTTAGGCGAGATACTGGCCACTCGGCGACTCGCCCAATGGATTAGGCGATCATCAAGCCTTCTTTTCTTCGTTCTTTCCGGTGCCTTGTTCCTCTTTGCTCCTTAGTGTCCATGCTTTGTTCCTAAATCCAAATACTCGGAAAACAAGGATTTTACATCAGTTATTGGCACAAAATAAGCATTTGAGGACACTAAATCTATCCAAATAAAGCCTTAAATGAGTCCAAATCGTGGACTACTCAGGTACCGCTGCTGGAGACTTAGATATTAACTGTTGTTCTAGGTTATACATTTTATTTTTATTTATTTATTTACTTTTTGTTTTTTATTAGTATTTTAGAAAAAATAATTTTTTATCTTGGTTTGAATAATTTGGTACTCTTATTGATATGAATGATTGGGATAAATCGTGTTTGGGTAATGAGTATTCTCATAAATATCCTTATAATTATTGTAACAGACACCAATTGGATATCGAGTGCCCTATATGTCATATATATGATCGTCAATATATTCATTGAAATGGTTGTCCTAAATCATATTCCCTTCCCCTGAAACCCATTATGATTCTTCTGTTATTTGTGATGTTGGCTGGGGCGATGAAGTGGAGAATGCAAAACAAGAGGCACGCAATGTGAATTCACTTATGGAATGTACAAACATGCTCGACAAAGTTAATTCAAAAATCATAGAACAAATATTTGAATGCGGGGAAGAGCAATCAAAAATCATAGAAACTGTTGGATAACCTTGACGCTATTCGATCAGAAATTACAGTCCAATCTAAATTAGAAGATAGTGAAGCCCAACAAGGAGAAAGTTATGGAGAAACAAAGATAGTGAGCCAATCATGGCTACAAGAACAAGCTTGATTTTGGTCTTGAACTTGAACTTGATCTTGATTTTGAACCTGAACTTAACCTTGAAATATATCTTGATCTTGAACTTGAACTTGAACTTAATCTTGATCTTGACTTCTAGTTGAATTCCAGGGCTTTGAGCTTTATCTTCAATTCGGTGGTCTTGATCTTGATCGTTCTTGAAACTTGATCGTTCCTGATCTTGATCGTTCTTGAAACATGAAAGCTTAAATTCTTGAATTCTTAAACTTATAGCTTGTAGAGAAATCTGTGGCTTTTGATCCACGAGCTTTCTCTAGCTTTTCATTAGAATTCTTGGTTCTTATTCTAAATTATGAGGACACCTATTTATAGTTTTAGAATAGAGTAGTTGTGACAGGAATATTATTCCATTCAGCCAATCAGATTTAACTGACATGACATATGAGCTTTTTGGAGCAGGCTTTAATTAAAGCATAAATTATAGAAACCACATATTATAAGTACTAAATAACATCCTATCCCTTCTAGTTTTCTATTTACCAAAAATCCCTTAAAAATGATGTTTGCGGGATATATAGCGTTGTGCAGGGGATACATTAGATTTGATACATTCCACATAGCGGGATACATAGCGTTGTGCACGGGATACATTAGGTTTGATACATTCCACTTAGCGGGATACATAACGTTGTGCACGGGATACATGCGGGATAGCGTTGTGCATGGGATACATAACGTTTGATACATTTCACATAGCGGGATATATAGCGTTGTATGGGATATATGCAGGATACATAGGTAAATAAGGGATTTTTGAAAATTTTGAAATAAGTAGGGATAAATGGATATTAAGGTAAGGAGTGTAGTTAAGTAATTTGTCCTTAATTAAATCATATTTATTGGATTTAAATAATTAAATCAATTATATTAATCCATAATATTTATTTGAACTAATATATTCATGAATTTAATATAATCCAAATCATTTAATAAATTTATATTTAAATAAATTTTAAATGATTACATGTTTGCAAAAAAATTAAAGTGACAGAATAAATTAATATGAAGAAATATGATTTTATTGATAAATATTACGGGTACAATTATGTTCCTCCTTTGATTCTACTCTGCTAAGATTTATCCATAATTCGACGGCCGTTAGTGACTTATTTCTTGAACTAGGATGATTTAGATTTGATCTCATTATGAATATTCCATCAATTTGTGGAATATTCGAGATCTTGATGATCTTTAAAGATATCCAAGAGTTCATAAGATATTTTGAGATGCCTTTTAAGGGAATTTCGTACCCTTCATATGGGTGTGAACTAGGGTTTAAGGTTAAGTAACCTCCAAAAAACTTTATTTGAATTGAACACACTTTCTAAAGTCCCAATTCAAATTGAACACGTCTTGTAGAGTTACACAAAAGTTCAATGTCTAAAGCAAGTGATGAGGGGAGGAAGATTTGTGTATCCCAGATACATTGAATAACACTATATACACACTAGATATGTATCTATATCTGTCAAGTGTGATTCGTATGTATCTGGAATACAAATACATAGGAGGGTTGAGATCGAGATGTGAGGGAGGCAAATGATAAGAGTTTGTCTTTGTTTCCTAGATACATGTGAATCCACTTAGTTATAGTGTATCGAGAACAAATTACACCTAATTTTGACCCTTTATATCTCGGGATATATGTATCTAAACGTACCAAAATCTATCAATATTGCAAACTAGAGTTGATCGGCTTTGTCCATTTATGAAGGTTTTGAATTTGTTAAATTCTATCCTTTTTTTAAATTATATAGATTACTTACAAGTTATCATATAATAAAATGACACTTTTCTGAATGCATTATCTACTTGCAAATTACTTAGTAAGAAAAAGTAAAAAGAGTGCCATCATCAAATGCTTTAACTACTAAACTTCATAATTGTAGTTCGTACTTGTTCGTTCTTAATTATAGACTGCGGGTTTGAATATAAAAAATAGCTAGTTAACGATATTATGATATTATATGATACACTTTCATTGACGTGTATGATAAGCAATGTTTACTCATGAGGATGTATCTGAACTTCATCTATAAAAAATTACACTGTAAATCAAGATAATTTTTTTTTATTTTTATGTATATATAGCGATCGGTTCTAAATTATGTGAACACATGAATTGGCTCAGTTGTTTAGGTGTTAAAATGCACCTTGAAGTTTCAAATTTCAAGCAATATATTTTATTTTTATGTTTTTTTTATGTTTCAACTTCAATTAAAATCATGAATCCACCACTGACTATATATAGGCAATGTGTAGAACTATATCTTCCTTCTCGCTTCAGAGTTTTAGACCACAAATATTGTGGTGAAGTGGTCGGTAAGTACTCCTTTCTTACCTCGAAGATTTAAGTTTGTGCCCTAAAATTATAATCGTTTTTTATAAGATAGGTTTACCCCTTAATATTTAATCAATTAAAGCAAGTATCGAATATCGAAAGAGAAATATAATATCAAATGTTTACCCTTTTACTATTTATTCCATTTTTTTTACAGACTTGCAAGAAAATTATGAAGTTAGGTTAGAAAATTTTTGTTCCATGTGCGGCGCATCAAATATATATTTATATAGTTATGGTTGCTCAACTGATTTTCATCACCTTTTTATCATATGTTTTGCTTTAATTAATTCATCATTAAATAAAAAAATAAAAAAATAAAAAAATAAAAAAATAAAAATAAAAATAAATATATATATATATATATATATATATTATTTTAAGTTATTGTCTTATCTTCTATGGAGAAGGAAGATCATCAATGGAGAATTGAAAGTCGTTAATAAAGGATGAGGAAGATGAGAGAAGTTGTTGTCTATTTTAGTCTCTTAATCTGTATCAATCTCCTTTTTTTGGGCAAAAATCTTGTCTTGCTTTCTACGAAGAAGGAGGATCATCAATGGAGAATTGGAAGTCGTTAATGGATGATGAAGAAGAGAGAGATATTTTGTGCCTATTTTAGTCTCCTAAGATGTAAAGTAAGTAATAATATATTTCCAGCACTATTTACTTAATTTGAAAGATTCTCTCCCCTGATATTCTCTAATTTGTTATTTGCTTAGTTGTATTTTATTAAGTTAAATTAAAGAAAAAAATTACATAAATCAACAATATAACAAATTAAAATATTGACATTTTTAATAAATATTGAAGTTGTAGCTAAAGGATCTTATTAAATGCTAAAATATTGAGATTTTGAAAATTTCCTTTTTTTTTAAATATATATTTATTGTAAAGTAACTATCCCAAATTGAGTGGGCTCCGTTTCCATTTTGGTCGAATTAGCCCAATCTCCAAACTTGGCCCAACTCCATTTTCAGTCACGACATTAATCTTTGGGTCTGTGAGCTCCTATTTCTCACTTCCACTCTCACCCTCACTCTCTGAAAACCCGCCGCCGCCGCCGTTTTCGCCTTTAGCCTTTCCTGTAGGTCTTTCTTTCTGTTCGTCTCACCAGTCAAGACTCTAGCATTTCCAGATCCAAAAAGAGGGATCTTTTCATTTCCATAGAGAAACCCCAGTATTCCAAGATGACACAAAAGAAGATGAAGTCGGTGAGGGGGACATTAGCGAATCCAGAAGCTACACCAAAGGCAGCGATGATGAAGATATCCAATTCAAATACCAAAAAGGGGAATCAGATTAGCGATAGCAAAAAGTTCAATCTTTCCAGATGCCAACAAAAGAAAAAGAAGAAATCCATTGCAAATACCACTCGGATTAGCGATAGCAAAAAGTTCGATGTTTCCAGATGCCAACAACAGAAGAAGAAGAATAAGAAATCAGTTCATACTTGCCAAGGTATCCCTCCCTCTGATGTATTATACTCTGTACTAGTTGGTTGAATGGATGGATGGGGCTAGCTAATTTTATTTTAAAAAAATTAAACTGCAGAGATGGATATTGTTGCTCATTCTCAGGTGACTCGATTGAGTTTAATTGTTGTCTTTCTATATATATATATATATATATATATATATATATATGTTTATTATTATTATTATTTTGTCTAGGGTTCAATTTTTTCTCAACAAGACTTGATGTGGGAGATCCTCAGTCGGTTACCTGTGCGATCTCTTTTGCGATTCAAATGTGTTGCAAAATCTTGGGATATAACATCGGATCCTTACTTTCAGATGAAGCATCAACGCCATCATGCCAATTCCACAAAATTTCTTGTTGTCCATTGCAACCTCAATAGGGATAATAACTTCTATTCTACTTCTTCTTTATCCTCCCCTGATGATGTACAAAAACTTGATGATCTCCCTCCAAAGAGTCACATACTTTTTGGTTCTTGTCATGGCTTGTATCTTATCGGGGTTGGTAGTTCTAATAATCAGGTTCTATTGTGGAACCCCTCTACAAGAGAATCAATACTACTTCCCCCTCCCGAATTTGGAATATTAAATTCTTATTTTGCATTGGGATACGATCAAATTACTAATGACTACGTGGTACTTACAATTCACGATGACATGAAACTAACCCCTGTAGACCCACACTGTGGAATTCTTGCCCTAAAAAGTGCTTCTTGGAGAAAAGTCTGTATCAAGACACCTGAGTTGTTTTGCCCCTGTAGGGATAGCTTTGGTACATGTATGGTATTTGTACATGGAGCATTTCATTGGCTTCCTTGCGATTTTCTTGTGGTTTCATTAAGTATTTCAAATCAGACACTTACAGAGATACCATATCCAGATCAAATGTGCAATCGGCGGCCTCCCAACCTTGGCATCAAACAATGTAGCCTTTCAGTATTGGAAGGAATGCTTTGTATTTCTTCCTCTTGGGAAAGGATTGGTGGGGTGGATACTACTTTTATGTTGTGGGCAATGAAAGACTATAGCGTCAAGGAATCTTGGATTCAATTATTTAAAATTAACTTTACCGGACTTGATTTAGCCAAATCGATTTATAGGGTTCTGGATGGTGATGTACTATTTGACGTCTACACTTCAGGCGAAGGAGGGTTTTGTAGGTCACTCAGGACATCCAAAGGACCAATTCAATTATGGTTTGATTGGTTTCATTCATTTTATGAATATAGTACCATCTTTCATGTAACTACTTTCACGGAGAGTTTAATCTCTCCAAAATCACTTCTTTAATATTTAGTTGTGTATTGATTGAAACATTTTTATGTAACAAACTCTTGGTCTTATATTAAATTTTATTTTGTCATTTCTGAATTGATCTAATTTGTTGGATGTACGTGAATCCTGTGAGGTTAAAATTATATGTGAAGGTAAGTAAATGGTTGAGCTGCAGATGTTTGAATACCCTTATGTTGCGTGTCATGCCACCTAACCTTTACTTGAAAGTTCAAGTACAAAATTTATGCTCAATAATTCGGGTGTGAAACTCAAAAAAAATATGCGTTTTTAACCCTTTACTCTTAAATTAGTATATTATAATATGTTACTAAATTATAATGTGAGTTCTGAGTTTAATTGTTGTTGGTTGGACTTAGAGATTTTATGTGTTTTTAGTCTCTCTACCTATTTTTTGTATCACGATAATGGTGTAGCCGCGTGTGCTGAAGGGTCGTCAATTAAACACCTATTTAAAAAAAATATGTGAAGTATATAGGTCAAATTCTTGGGTTAATAGCGACACCTATTTAAAAAATTATATGAAGTATATAGGTCAAATTCTTGGGTTATTGGCTATTATGAGCCTTATCTGGTTTCATTAAGATGAGGTATATGAAAAGATACCTTTACTAGATCCAATGTGGCATCATCATATTCGTTGTGTGGGTACTTTTATGTTGTTGACAATGAAACGTTATGGTGTCAAGAAATCTTGGACTCAATTGTTTAACATAAAATTGTCCCATCTTTATTTAGCCAAGTCCATTTATAGGTTTGCAGATGGTGATCTGCAATAAAGGACTTCAGTCAGTAAGGACATCCAAAGGACCATTTTGATTATGGTCTAGTTCATTGGTTAAACGTGGTAACATATAGTTGAAATAATCACTTTCAATAAGAGTTTGATCGATTCAAAATTACTTATTTAATATTTGGTTATGTATGATTGAGACATGTTTGTGTTGATCATGTAACAAACTCTTGGTCTTATGAAGTTTATTTATTGATCTCTCCAATATTACTTGTAGTTGAGAAATTTGTAGGCATTAAGTGTTGCTGCAAAGAAGGTGAACTTTACAATGCAACTTACAGATTCCAACTTTCTTACATGAGTTTCTTCTCAAAATCTTCCTTCACTATATCAAAATGATTTTTAGCGGTAATTAATTAACAAAAATAGCTTAATTACCACTAAATATGTATATTTAGAGGCAATTAGCACTCTCTCTAAAGCCCATTACGACATTGGATCCACTGACAATTAACTAATGTTAGTAAAGACTTATATTCTTTGTTAATATGCATATTTATTATCGCTAAAAACTGTTTTTGTTATAGTGTCCGTTAAGTGAATAAAGACATTGGATCCACTGACAATTAACTAATGTTAGTAAAGACTTATATTCTTTGTTAATATACATATTTATTATTGCTAAAAACTATTTTTATTATAGTGTCCGTTAAGTGAGTAAATTCCATTGTTCTAACAAATGATCACAATACATCGATGTCTTCTTTGGCTTTATTGTGGAAATTGTCATTCAGATAAAGACTTAAAGAGTAGCTACATAGAGAGATTAGTCTAGGCAACATAGTATCTATTAGGTGGTACATGATAAAGTATTAAGGATTGTGACACATGAGACTTTTTTATTAAGAGAAAAGGAAAGGTTTTTTTTTTTAATTGAAGACGACATCTAAAAGAAATTATTTTATTTATTAAGGTTCTTCTTTGAAATTGAGTTAATATGACATTCAGAATTTACCTTTTTTGAATTCCTAATTAAAAGAGTCTAATTGAAACACTTAATTATTAATTAATGTGTTTAACTGAAATACAACTTAGAGCTTGTTTGACATTGTTGTTAGAAGGTCAGAAACACTTATTTTGAGGAAAAAAAAAACTCTTTTGTTGAAAAATTAAGTGTTTGTCAAATCAGTAAAAGTGAAGCAGTTTTTCTATGATTGAAAAAAAACTGAAAATTTCTGTTGTTTTAAAAAAGTAGCATAATTTTTTTTTATTTTTTTCAATACTAAAATATCCTTTTCATATATACAATTTATCAATATATTTATTATTAATTAATTAGCATATTTCATAAGTTTGTTCATTTAAGAATTTTATTTTTTATTTTTATAATAAATTTTAGAATTTATTTTACATTTATATATTATTATTTTATATATTTTGTGTACTATTTTGTAGAATTAGAAAAAAGGTAACACCAATTTTTTTTTCAAGATTAGGAAAAAGAAAAAAAAAAAAAAAAACAATTAAAGATTTTAGCCTCCCAAAAAAGATATAATATTGATTGAAAATTTAAACATGTAATTACAATTTTAAAAAAATATAAATTTAATCAATTTTTTTACAATAGATATGTAAAGTAGTTTCTCTCTATAAAATAATTTTAATATTAGAAGTACATTAATAGTTATCCTTTTTTGTAATTTGACTCTTGAAAGCACTTTTTATAAAAGATTAGCCAAACACAATTTGTTTATGAAATGCACTTTTCAAATGAATTAGCCAATCAGGAATTGTATCTTTTTTCATAAGCATTTTTCTAAAAAGTCATTTTTTTAAAAAAGTGTTTCTAAAAATAAGTTGTTTTTAGCACATTAAACTGTTTGACATTGCTTTTGGGAGGCTAAAAGTGTTTTTTCTTAAGAAAACAAATATTTTTTTTAAAAAAACAATTAAGTGTTTGACAAATTCTTAAAACTGCTTTTAAATGGAAGCAGAAGTAGTTTTTCTGTTGTTGGGATGGTGCTAAAAATTTTTGCTTCTTAAAAACAACAGAAGCAAATTTTTTTTAAGGACTAAAATATCCCTTCCATATATACATATTTACCTATATATCCCTTATTAATTAACATATCTCATAAGTTTGGTTAAGTTTCATTCAAAAATTTTATTTTTAATTTTTAATTTTATATAATAAATTTTCTATTTTATTCTATATTTATATATTATTTTACGTTTTATTTTACAGAATTAGAAATAAAGGTAATGACAATATTTTTGTGGGATTGAAAATAAGAAGGACTTTATTATTTTTTTTTTTGGGGGGGAGGGGGGATTTCTTTTATATAGTGGTTTAATTTGTGGAACAGTTTTAAATTTTATTTTGCTTGATATTTTTAATTATATTCAAATCATCATGTTAATATTATATTAATATTTAATATATTTACTTATGTATAATATTGATTAAAAATTTGAACATGTACATTAATTTTAATTAATTTTTTAATAGATATTTAAAACAATTTGTCTCTATAAATTAATCTTAATATTAAAAGCACCTTGATAGTTATCCTTTTTTCGTAATTTGACTCTCAAAATCACTTTGTAAAAAGGATTAGTCAAACATAATTTGCTTATCAAAAGCATTTTCAAATGAATTAGCCAAACACAAATTATTATTTTTTCAAAAGCGTTTCTTTAAAAAGTCATTTTAAAAAAGTACTTCTACAAATAAACAGGTTTTAGTAGCAATGCTAAACATGCTCTTAGTTTGAGTATCTAACTAGATTATCCTGCGACAATATAAAGATTGCATGTAAAATTAATAAATAATGGATTATAATAAATGCAATAATATATTTATGTAAATAAAAAAATTACAATATATGCAATAATATATTTATTCAAATAAACAAAATGCGTTTTTTCTAAATTGCTATGAATATCTTAAATTTAACTCTTTCACCCAATTTGATTTTCGTATATAAATATGTATCTTGTTCCAATAACAATTCTAGTCCACCAAGTATTTCTCAAGGAAAAGCCAATTTTAATATATTTATAATTAACTTACTGGTTATAAAACTTAAATCATTAAAATGTTTCTATATCAAAATTGATTCTTAATCCTAAAAATAAAAAAAGAAATATAATACATGATAAATAATACTATAGTAGTAATTAGTATTATAATAATAAATTATTACTAATAAGTTAAAATTTTCTTCTCCTATAAGGTAATTCGGACTCTAAATTTATTTTACCAAATTAGTTTAAGTATTTTGTTTTCTGAGTTACCAAATAAAAAATTATTTACCATTCTTGTTTCATCATGTTAGCAATAAGAATTAAGAACCACGTACGACGCTATAAGACTAGGCCTGCTACTGCCAAAGTTAGAATAGAACGTTGATTAATGAAGAGAAAATAATTGTTTTCGTTCATGTGTTATTGTCTTATTTTGGTTTTGGTCCCTATGATATCTCACTAATTATACTTAACCTTTAATTAATTAAAGTAAGTGATTTCAATCCTTCTACTAACAGTGAGTATCAATTTAAACAGATCATTTACTGTTGTCAGGGGTAATTTTGGTATCACAACAAGAAACACTTCTATGCAGAGAACAAAACCTAAAGCTAGAACAAGTTTATAACTTTTAGTGGTTACATATTTTTGTGTTGGATTTGTATCATTTACATTTTCTATTGGAGATGTTTATTGTTATAACACTAATAGATTCTACTTTTTCTTTTACACGACAGATGAAGGTGAAGATTCATATATGTACACCATTAAATTACACTATAAGGGTTGGTGGGTGTTTGAGCCAGTGATGAACTATGTTAATGGACATATAGCTTATTATGACTATTGCAATGGAAATGAAAATTCCATTATTCAGATGAGGCAGTGTATGAAAAAGTTTAAAGTCAATGATAAAAAGGTGAAATTTTGGTTCAAGTTTGGGCCTTATTTAGAGACGAGTATAAGACTTTTGACAACAGACTTAGATATATATATAACATTGTCTACAAAATACCTAATAGTAGAGAAGTTGAAATATTTGTTGAGCACACGGAAGAGGACCAATGGAACTATGATGTAGCTGATTCTGAGGGCAACCCACTACAAGGCGGCGAAGATTTGATAGATGTGAATGTAACAGAGAAAAGTGATGAGAGTGATGCCACATGTGAAGAATGTGAGTCATTTAATGACCCTGATTATTCCTTGGAAGAATATGATATGATTTTTGATAAAATCGTTGACTCTATTGTAGAATGGGTTGGCCTTAATGGGAGAAACAAAGAAAATCAAGTGAAAGAAAAAACGATGGAGGTTGGAGTTGCCTCAAACATGTTGGCTATGTTTCCCAATGACACTCAAGAAAATGATTGTGCTACATCAGATGAGGAATTAATGAGTTTACATGTAGATTCTGATAATGAAAATCTTAAAAGATCCACTGTTTTTAACCCAACTAGGGATTTGGAGGATCCAAAATTTAAGTTTACACTTAATATGATTTTCAGCAATAGCAAAGAATTCAAGTGGGCAGTTGAGGTACATGATGTGTTCCAAAAAAAAAGACATCAAGTTTAAGAAGAAAGAAAGTGCAAGGTCGAGGGCCATTTGTAAGGTGTCAAGTTGCAAATGGTTCATATGTGCATCAAAGTCTAATCAAGATGAACCTTTCAAGATCAAGACAATAGACCCTGACCATTCTTGTGGCAAACAAAGAGATAACAAGACTATTGACTCTGGATTTTTGGCTAAGAAGTACATAGAAGAATTTAGAACAAATCCAAGTTGGGGAGTAAAATAATTTCAAACTCATGTGATGATGACTCAAAATTATACTATTACTCGAACCCAAGCTTATATGGCAAAGAGGAAGGCATTAGATCTAATTATAGGTACTAAAGAAGAGCAATTTGATATGTTATGGGATTACTGTGCTGAGCTAAAGAGGAGTAATCCAGAGACTACATGTATTTTGAAGCTGGTTGAGAATCCAAAAACAATGGTTAATGATAGAAAAATATTTTTGAGACTTTAAATATGTTTTGCAGCTTGCAAACAGGGCATTTTAGCCGGATGTCAACCGATAATAGAGGTTTATGGATGTCATTTGAAAGGGCACCAAAAGGGGAGTCAACTATTTACAGCAGTAGGCATTGATGGAAGCGACAACATATATCCTATTGCATTCGCAATTGTAGAAAGTGAACTAAAGGAAACGTGGAGGTGGTTTCTAACGCTTCTTGATGAGGACTTAGGAATATCACAAAACCCTTTTGCATGGACTTTCATTTCTGATCAACAAAAGGGTTTAATTCCAGCATTTGATGAGATAATGCCAGATGTTGTACAAAGATTTTGTGTGAGACATCTACCCAATAATTTCAAAACTGAAGGTTTTGGAGGACAAGCACTGAAGGATATCCTATAGAAAGCTGCTAGGGCAACTACAGAACCTGAATTCTCCACGCATATGAAAGATATGGAAAAAATAGATCCAAAAGCTCTAGAATGGTTTATTAATAAGCCACCAAGTCACTGGTCAAGATCTTTTTTCTCTTCTTTTCCAAAATGTGATATGTTGTTAAACAATTTGCGCGAGTCATTCAATAGTGTACTTCTACTATAAGAGACAAGTATATTTGGATAATGATTGAATCAATTAGGATCTATATGATGTCCAAACTACAAAAGAATAGAGATAAAATGATGAAGTATTGCCAGAGAATCTGTCCTAAAATCATGTTGAAGCTAGAAAAATATAAGGCTAAAGCGGCTGAATGTATTGCCATTAAATCTGATCAATTCCACTACCGATTGAGGACATCTATCTTAGACTATTCTCCGTTGATCTTAAAGATAAGACATGTTCGTGTAGGAGATGGGACTTAACATGATTACCTTGTAATCATGCTATTGCAGCTATATGGGTTAAGAAGGATGAGCTTGAAATAAATGTTGATGAATGTTATAGAGTTGATCTATACATGAAGAGTTACAGTCCATCCATCCTGCCAATTGTGATCTTTGAGCAATGGCCTAAGACAGGTATTGAACCACCATTGCCACCAATATACAAAGCACAACCAGGGAGACCAAGAAAACTAAGGAAGAGAGGGATTGACGATACAACTAAAACAGAATCAAATTCTGGAAAGCTTACCTTGTTAAAAACATCAAGAAAAGGCAGAAAAAAGAAGTGTGGATCATGTGGAATATTAGGGCACAATAGTAGAAAGTGCCCTATTCTTATGGGGAGAATCCACTCTAAAGTTCAACAGCAACAAATTCATCAACAAGTCAGAAAAGAAGGCTGTCACGCCCCGAGCTACCTCCGAGATGCAGACACGGGACCTAGGACCACAAGTGATCCCAAGCTAACCCTGCTGGCATGATCATGAGCATACTAAAGAAAATAAACTGATGCGGAAGCTAAATCATAAATAAAATGAAGAGATGGGGAATACCCATATACTATAACTAAGATATATCAAATCTGAGAGTTTAATACAAAAGAAATATCAAACTCAAAATACTGAGCTGAATCTAACTATGTCTGAAATAAGCTTCTAAACTGACTAGAAATGTTGGGACATGCCCCAACTAGATCTAGCAAAACTGAAACTAAAGACTAAAAATACTGAAAAGAAACTCATGACTATTGTCCTCGGAGAATGAGGACTCATCACCGATTCTCGCTGAACTGGAGATCGGGAACCGATCTAAACGTGATCTGGATGCTGAGAACCTGAACCTACATCACGAGAAGATGTAGCGCACGTATGCGTCAGTACTTGAAAGGTACTGAGCATGCAGGATAGAGTAAAGCTGAAATATCACATAACTGAACAAAACATATTGAGCAATAATATAATCTGAACATGATATAAATGCTGAAAATACTGAATACTGAGCTAACTGAATGCAATGACCAAATTTATAACATGCTGAAATTGATTACTGACTGTACTGAAATATGGTCAATGCAATAGAGTCTAACTGAACTGTGGGAGCTACTAATAACCGACATAAAACCACATGAGCTAAATGTGGAGTCCGATGTATACACCCCATCGAGAGGACCCAATATACCCTGCCAGAGGTATAGAGGCATACTGGCGTGATCACTAAACTGATGTTGCCCACGGAGGGGACTTACACCTACCTGGCTCGTAGTTCTAGGACTATATGGGTACGCCGAACCCTAGTCCAACTCGTATTATGCTACTCCCAATAGATTAAGTGATTAACGCATTATGACTGAATTTCTGTAAATACTTGGATAGCTCGAAACGAACATGCAACCGAGAATGCAACAATTAATCGATAATGATGCATTCATAAACTGAGGCATGTAAAACTGAATACTGAAATATCTGACCTAGCATGTGTAATTCAAGAACTAAAGAAATACATAGCTAGGGTTATAAAATTCATGCGATAAACTGAGCAATAACATGATAATCTGATTTGGAACACTTAAATAACTAATTTATAACGATCTGCTATAATTCTAGAAACCCTAGGTCTGTTCATAATCATGGAATCAAGAATTTGACTGAATTCTAGGGACCTAATGGGCGAAAGGAACCCACTAGTGAAATCCCACATACCTGGTGACGAATTCTACGGAGAAATCTTTCGATTTCGGGGCTGGAACTGAAGGAACCTTGTTGCGTTCTTGAACTAGGGTTCTTGACCTCTTTTCTCCTCTCTTGCTTCTAATTTTCTAAGTTTGATTAATGATTTTGACTAAGGTAAGTTCTAGTTATGTTTCTAGGATTAAACTGATTAAAATCTCATGATTTAGGGTCTAAACGACGTACCTTAGGGGTTAAATGAAATAGGAAAAGACCAAAAAACCCCTAAATTAGCTGCTGTCGGACAGATCGACGGAATAGACTGACGGGCCGTCATTCAATCGACGGTCCGTCGATCGAGTCTGCCCGACAGGGCTTTACTAAAACGGGCATAACTTTTTACTCGGAGGTCAGAATTTAGCAAACTCGGTGGCGTTGGAAAGATAATTAAATTATCTATCATATCATAGGTAATGGGACACACAATTCATTTTGTGCTAAAAGGTATGACTATCTGAAGTTGACCCATCAGAATTTTCAGCTAACTGGCTGCTGACCCCTTATCTACGGTCAGACCTACGGACCGTGGATCGAATGACGGTCCGTGCTGGTCGACCGTAGTTCATGTCAGAGGCTGGGTAAGGAGGTCTTGATCCACGGACACAGACCACGGACCGTGGTCTGATCTACGGACCGTGGGTCTGTCCGTGAGTCGAGACTTAGACAAATTTTCTGAGCTTGGCTGGGGAGGGGTTGCAGTGGTGAACCACGGACCACCAGCACGGGCCGTGGTCTGACCTACGATCCGTGGATGGCAACCGTAGGTTGCATTTGCAACTTTTCAAAAATCTGCATTTTGGTCTGTTTTCGGATACGGGCTGTTACAAAGGCCCTTCTACACCTAATAATGCAATAGAAGTAAGTAGTCAAATAACTTGGATCTTTTCAGTTATTGTTGTCTACTTAATGATGCAACAGAAGTAGTCAAACAAGTCCAGGATAATGATACAATTTTTTTTATTGTAGGGTTCAAGCATCATTATTGAGAGTGTGACATCAATGCAGTCCAATTCTTTTATAGTTGAACAAACTGTAATTACCTTTCTTGTTATCTACTAATGTTGCTTGTATCCGACTTACTATCTTCTAATGTTGCTTGTATCCGACTTACTATCTGACTTGTTTTCTTATATATATTGTAGGTCAATCAACTTAACCAACCAAGGGTACCAAACGAGAAATTGAGAAGTTCTGCTTTCATTTTAGAAGAAATTGGTGAGCATTCCAGAGAAGTTACAAGACCACTCTTCATCAAGAGAATGGGAACATAATACGTACCAATATCAAAATTACAAGAAGTACTTTTTCAAAGTAGCAAGAGGGTGGGAAGTGATCCACGGGCCAAGAAAAAAAATGTTCCTTAAATAAAGAAGTACATACACAAGTTTAGATCTAGTTCTTTCATTATGACTTTGAAGTTATTCATGTCCATGGATGATTTTGTTTTCTTTTTTGAAACTTTATGCAACTTAAATAGTTACTTCTCCATGGTCAGTCTTCATAACTGTTCTTCAATATGACGCGAGAAAGAATTTTTATTGAGTTCCACAAGGATAAAATCTATGAAAGACAAGAGAATCAATTATTGAATTCTCATGAGAATTTGAAGTTACTAATTTAAAATTTATGCATCAACTTTATGTTCACAAATGATTAGTTTACATAGTTGCTTTAGTCTATCAATTTTAACATGTATATTGTATTTAAGGATAATGTATCTTGTAAAATAGTGAAAGGTGCAGCAAGACTAAAAATGTTATTTCTAATTAGCTAATTCCGTTATTCCTTGTTTTCTACTTTGAGTTATTTGTTGCTGAGGCAATCGCCTCAAATTCAATTAGCGGAAGCTCAATTAGATCTTCTTTCTTTAATTGACAACCCTATAAATTCTATTATCAAATATATGGCAATAACGAACAAGCTTCTTAGCTTAAATATGGCCAGTAACACAATTTTCAAATACTAAATTCATTCTACAAGGATTATTTCTGTTAGAGAATAAAAAGTTTAAGCTCTTATAAAATGACATACCTTTAAGGAGATTGAGGTTCAAATGTAAAGTTTTCTATCATTCACTATGGTTGTGATCAACTAGTGCTTCTAACTATCATTTACATCTGCAGTTTCAGGACAAAGCAACAAAATGTAGACCATTTCAGGGCATAGCAGCATAGACAATAAGGACCCATATAGCCGACTCCAACTTTCTTGTGACTGACACATGATTTTGTACATCAGTCATTCCATGTGTTATATGGTTCATTTGATTTATATGAAAAAGCTAACAGCTATAGTTGGCAAACTGAAGTGCATTTTACTATTTGCAAAGTTGTACGATCAAAAACCATGACTTCTTATATTTCTAAGAGCCCGAGCAACTAAGGTTGCCACTTGTTTTCTCCTTGTTCGAAAAGTGAAGCAGAAATGATTAAGAGTGTATTTATCGTTATACAAACATTCCGGTTTCAGATCTTAGTTTCCAAAGAAAGTTATCCAAATGCTCGAAGTTGTCCTAAGGAGATACCTTTGGATTGGGAAGGCAAAAATGTCACGGAAAGCACTGCTACCATGGGAAAAAAATTTCTAATCCAAAGACGGCAAGTGAATTTGATGTCACTGAACTGACATTGTAACATGACATTGAGCTTCCATATGCAAACTATTGTGGAACTTCTATATAAAGGAGAATAGACTCTAGACACACTGTTACTACGATAAGCAAGGATCTATCAAGGAGGCCAGACCCTATGTAAGTTGGACATCAAGGAAGCTTTTGATAATGTTCATTGGGATTTCCTTGTAAGCATACTCAAGTTAAAGGGCCACCAAACAATCATATTATCATATGATATGATTCCTCTCTGCAAACTGGAAATGAAATGAAGATATTTTCATGGAGGGGTCTTTGGCATGGACATTTAACTTTAATGGAGCAGCACCCCATTCTCTTCAGCATTGCCCAAAACTAGAATGCTATTATTTCTAAGTTTTAGAATGGACATGGCTGAAATTTAATTTTAGGCGTGTTATCATTGACTTGAACTGAGTAGTGTGTTTTCTCAAGGACTTAACGTTTATCCTTAGATTTGGGCATGTAGCTTTCTCCGTTCTCCCTTTGTCGGGCGGTGCTTGTGTGGAGGGTGTGCCACCTGAAATTGGGCTTGAAGCTCTCACCTTACTAACAAGCCGAGAGTTGATTGTTGTTGGTCTTGACGTAAGCATAAAAAAAAATCACACTACCAAAAATTTACCTACCTTAAACTTAAGCTACCATGTACAAATTTTTCGTAAGCAAAAGCTTCATATATCAAATCAGATAAAACATTAATCATAAATCTTAATTGTAAATTCAGATAAAAATAACGAAATTCAAGAAACAAAAAGACTGGACCGAAGCTTGCAAGAAAAAAGATCGAAGAGGGATGGGAAAAAAATACCTCTAGCTTAAACCGAAAAATGGAGAAGAAAACTCAAAATTTGATAAAATATGCGCAAAATTCCTTTCGATTTGAGCTCTGTCTTGAATTTTCTCCTAAAATTTCATCAATTCAGCCATTCTAAATCTAAGAAAGAAACGGGAAAGAAAAAGAGATATCATTTTGAGAAATGGGTTTTACTTTACAGCTTCACTTTCCCAAATGAATGACACTACTTTGGGAAGTGCAATTTACTGTGAAATGGGTTAATTCAAGTGAAAGCTAACAAAAAATATTATTATTTTTATATATGATTATTGTAATACCAAAATGACCCCTGATGATATGTTGAAATTGACATTCACTATTAGTAGAAGGACTGAAATCACTTACTTCAATTAATTAAAAGTTAAGTATGATTAGTGAGATATCATAGGGACCAAAACCAAAATAAGACAATAACACAAGGACGAAAAACAATTATTTTCTCATTAATGAAATTCTGGTTGAAATTAGAAATAATGAAGGCAAAGTGATGATCATTAATCAAAAGGTTGAATACGAAACCATCCCTGCGTTCTGTTTTCATTGCAAAATACAAGGTCATAGGGATGAAAAATGCAGAAAATTACACCCAAGCTGAGAAGTGAACATGTGAATGAGGGTGAAAAAAATGGACAGAATATCCATCAAGATAACAGGCAATTGGAACATCAACAGAGGCAAGGAACTAGAAAGGAGAAAATTGTGATCACCAAGCCAACTGAGCAAAATTGCTGCCATGGTGTTCAAACAGATGAATGGCAAACTATTGGAGGAAGAAGAGGCAAACCTGTTAATAATACTACCATCGAAGAAAGCTCCAAGATTCCTAAGAACAATGTTACCACTAGAGAATCAGATAGGGGAACTGAGGGCACCTAAATGCTGCAGACAAAAAATGGTCAAACCACTGTGGTTATTACGCATGCTAGCAACATTGACGAGGATAAAATAGAGACTACAAATATCAACTCCAGTTCTGAACAACAAAAGGGTACCGAATTCCAACATTCCTCTATAAAGAATCACTTCAGTCAATCCAAAGGAAAGAAAGGAAGAAAGCAACAGAAATCCAAACTCCAAAAACTTCAGGGTAATGTAAGAAGAGTCAGACAATAGAAGGAAATTATCTATACTGACATGGAGGTGAAGGACAGTCCTCTAGTCAATATGAAATGAGAGGATCTCAGCAAAAAAAAGAAGAAGTTCTCCTCAAGAATCACCATCCCTTTGGAGGTGATCCTAACTACCGAAGAAAAATTTTCTGCAGGATAGCAATCTCAAACCTTTTTTTGGTCTTGATCTCATAACTACTGGAATGCGAGACGGGGACATCAATAAAGAAAAGGAGCAGGAAGAACTCAAAAGAAAGAACATATTTTTTGAAATGAAAAATACTAGCATCAACAATCTTTCTGAAATCTTTGAAGTAGATAAGGATATTGTTTACGAAGATTGTGAAAATGACATCACGATGGAAAATGACACATGGGATCTGGAATCTTCCAAATCAGATGATGGTATTGTAAGAGGAAATAAACATAACAACCATGATGAATCAGTGGCTAATACCTCTTCGTAAGACTAATTGAAGGTGACAAACTACAACAATTTATCCCCTAAGGGTAATGGTATTTCTCAATTTATGGACTGCAAAACTTCAAATAGCGGAGTTTCAAACTCCTACGACAATGATCAAAATGACCTCTACCCCAATGGTATCCATGATTAAAACACTCTCATGATTAGGGGTATAGGCTCTCAAGGAGTTATTGAAAGGCTCAATCTCTTTAAAAATCAATATCATCTCCCCTATTTTTTCATCCAGGAACCTAAGGTGAACAAGAGGAGAATTGACAAGTTCAAAAGACTGCTTAGTTTTTAACACTGTGCTCACAACATCTCCAACAAAATACGGATATTTTGGGGAGATGACATCAATTGAACATTCTGGAAGATAAAGAACAACATATGCTTATTCATATTTCTCAAGCTCGCCGACTTATCTCTTTCCACCATACTATTGTGTATGCTAAGTGTTGTTGGGTTTTAAAAGATGTGAATGAAAAATGAAGAGTTGCGACTTTTATGAAGAGTTGTTTAAAAGTTGGATAGTTAAAATGTCTGTTTGTACACTATGAAAATTGGAGGTCAAAGTTAAAATTTGAAGACAAATTTAGGTTCCAATATATGTATTAGGCCTTTATGAAAAGTTGCGACTTTTATGAAAAGTTGTGACTTTTGTGAAAGGTTGTGACCTTTCTGAAAGATTGTAACTTTTCCAAAGGTTTGTGAACTTTCCGGTAAGGCACAATAAGAACCTTTTCACACTACCCTTTGTTTTCTATAAATTGAGGAATTTCCTCTAATTTTAGTAAAACTAATTTCTCTGGGCTTCTTTTACTACTACTGTTAAATCTAGTATTCTAAGTGTACTTTACTGTCGTTGAGAGGTTCGATGACACCGTGATTTTTGGTACCGATACACCGGTGTGTAAGATCATTCTATCCTAGGAGGATATATTCCATTAACCTCAGGTACTTGAGGGGAATAATTTCCTTAAGGGGACACTATGCATTCAGTGGACTTGATTTTCTTCTTTAAGAAAAATATTTTGTATATTGTTTCTAATCTGTTTCTGGTTCTATTTTCTCTACTGGTTTTAATTTTCTAGTTTTGAAAATGCTCTTTAAACTTTCTTGTTGCTTACTAAGTTCTTCAAAGTTTTGTTCTAGTATCATAGGTATACAAGATGAACAACAATCTTAAGGAAATTATTATTATACAATAGGTATTTCTTGTATTCTACTAATTGAGAGAAATAGATCATAGACGTAGAAGATTAATGCATTACTTATCTAAAATTCGGTGCTTTGTTTAGCAAGGTCGAAGTGAGAATGTACAGAAAAAATGGTGGTATTCTGGTTAAAGATTACACCAGGTAACCTTCTTATTATTTAATTTAAGAAGGAAAACTTCACGCCCCGAGCCTACACTTTGGGCGGGACTAGCACTTGAAGACCATTGTTGGCCCAAGAAAACCCTTGGTCTAACTTACTTAACTCAGTGGAAAATAATATTTATATCTATAATAATCAAATAACTTAACTGAACTGAAAAATAAAATAACTGAGAATGTTTTAAAGATTAAACATTCAACTTGGCCAAAAGTCGCAACCCAAGTCTTAACAATAAGAAATGATAATGAAATGACTCAAAGGACTAACATCTGACTGTCTATGAAGCCTCTAATAACAATTGAGATGAATGTTGGGACAGACCCCACAATATCCTAATAAACTAAACTAGAAAGCAATAAAATAGATCCTCCGAAAAGCAAGGAGGCTCACCAATGGAGTCTAAACTACTCACTGGATCAACGATGCGTCAGAATGCCGATCCTAGTTACTTGTGTCTGCATCATAAGACGATGCAGGTCAATCGGCATCAGTACATTAAATATACGAGTATGAGAGTTGGAATGCTAAAACAACATAGGCTTGAAAGGGAATCTGAAAGAAACACTTACCTTGGCTCTTCTCAACTCATAAATACTTAACTGAACTCATTTCAATTAAAGTAATTTAAAACAAGTGCAATATAAAGAAAAGTTGTTTAAAAACATGATGTCAACTCTGTGTGTATACAAGGATACACCATAACTTTGAAATGTATGTAAAAGTACAATAAACTGATGTATATAAAAATACAATAACTTCTATGGAAGTTTCTCTAACCGACAACCATCACATAAGAGTTATAGTGATGATATAATGATCTACCTCACGCTGCCAGCGCATCCTAAACCTGGCCAAAGGTATAAGACCTGAACTACTAAGTGGATCCACTAATCTATAGTGAAAATGGGTTCATCTAAGAAGTATGACCCTTTTCTACCCATGGTGGCTACATGGTTTATGAGGGCTGTGAGTTGTCTGAAGCTCAATACTACTCCCAAAATATATTAGCTCTTTATGTTTTAAAAACATAATTCTTCTGTGATTTGAGATTAGTGCTCAAAAACTTAACTCAAAGGCTATCTTGGAAATCCTAGTTTCCCTGCTTGCTTCATTTAGAAAGTTATTACTCTTTTCTGTAAACTAGCCCGAAGGCTCTTTGGTAATCTCAATTTGCGCTCTTATTTAAAATGTGAAAAATACACTTTTAAATCTCTTTGTGAATACATAGTCCCCATATACTTCTTTAAAGAAAAGAACTTCAACTTTACTTTCTACTGAACTCAAAACTTAAGTCTTAAAACAAAGTTAAAACATTTGTGAAAGACTTTTGTAAACTTTAAGAATTTATCTTAACTTGACTCTTGACTTCTCTTGACTTTGACCTTAACTGCTCTTGACTCTACTCTGAACTGATCCTTGAATTGAATTATGGATTCAAGTATTAAGATTTGTGACTGGAAAGATCTCATGATGTTTAGGAATGATTCTAGATAGTTAAACATGAGAAACGATCGAAAATCAATGTTTGAAGGTGGGTCCGCGATGCGGAGGCATAATTTAATTTTGGTTCAAAAAATGTCTTTTGAGGCAGAACACCTCGTGTCAGCTCCGCGACGCGAAGCTGTGATGTTCAAATCTAAGCACTAGGAATCACGCAAACTTGGTGGACATTTTCTTAATCCAGTAGCCCAACTTCCAAAGGAAATAACTTGCTCATATGAACTCAGAATCACACAAACTTGGTGGCGTTGGAAAGATTATCCCAAGAGCTTCACAACCATATATGGAACTACACCTAACTCCTCCTGAGCTAGTAGTTATGACCGTCTGAAGTTGAACAAAAACTCAACTTTAACTTACTTATAATTTTCTAGATTTCCTTGTACTTTCCAAAAATAACTATTTCCAGATTCTTAAACTTCTCTCTAGTTCTTTCTAGTTGCGAGATGTTACAATATCTCCCCCTTGGGAACATTCGTACTCGAATGAGATTTACTCTTACTAAGCTAAGGGTAGTGACATCAAGTTCAAACACCCAACAAGCAATTGCAACAAATAACATGCTTACTCATAATTTAGATAGTACTAAGGAGAAAATTAGTACCTTGGTCTGCATTTTCTCCGAATTCAAAGAGATGTGGATATCTCTTCTTCATATCCTCCTCAGCTTCCCAAGTAGCTTCCTCGACAAATTAGTTCCTCCAAAGGACTTTGATTGATGCTACCTCTTTAGTTCTTAACTTGAGAACTTGGCGATCTAGAACCTGAACCGGAATCTTCTCATAAGATAAGCCGTCCTTGATCTCAATATTTTCAGTTGGTATGATCAATGAAGGATCACTCATGCATTTCTTCAACATAGAGATATGAAACACCGAATGAACTGCGACTAACTCTTGTAGTAGCTCCAACTCATAAGCCACATTGTCAATCCTCTTGGCTATGCGATAAGGTCCAATATACCAGGGACTAAGCTTCCCCTTCTTACCAAACCTCATAACACCCTTCATGGGTGAAACCTTCAAATATACCCAATCATCTACTTTGAACTCTAACGCTTTTCTCATAACATTAGTGTAGGAATTTTGACGACTCTGAGCAATCTCTCTTGAATTACTTTCACCTTTTCCATAGCTTGGTGAGCTAAATATGGTCCTATCAACCCTACTTCACCAACTTCAAACCATCCAATAAGAAATTTGCATCTTCTCCCATAAAGAGCTTCATAAGGAGCCATTTGGATACTAGAATGGTAATTGTTATTGTAAGCAAACTCAATGAGAGGTAGGTAATCATCCCAATTCCCTTTGAAATCAATCATACAAGCTCTCAGTATATCTTCTAAAGTCTGAATAGTGCGCTCTTCTTGCCCATTAGTTTGAGGATGAAAGGCGGTACTTAAGTTCACTTTTGAACCCAAGCGTTTCTGAAAGTACAGTAAATTGTGCACCTCTATCTAAAATAATGGAGACTGACTCCATGAAGTCTTACCACCTCCTGAATATATAACCTTGCATAATCTTCTGCTGAATGGGTAGTCTTTACCGGCATAAAATGGGTTGATTTTGTCATTTTGTCGACAATCACCCAAATAGAATCGTGCCATCTGCGAGACCTTGGTAAAGCTATGATGAAGTCCATATTAATCATCTCCCACTTCTATTTCGAAAGTTCTATATTTTGAGCCAAACCACCGGGCCTTTGATGCTCAACTTTTACTTGTTGGCAATTTGGACACTTAGCAACAAACTCTACAATGCCCTTCTTCATGCCATTCCACCAATACACTTCTCTCAAATCACGATACATCTTTGTGGAACCCGGATGAATGGAATATCTGGAGCTATGGGCCTCCTCCATGATCCTCTCTTGGAGTCCATCCACCATAGGTACACACAATCTACCTTGATATCTTAATACACTATCTCCCCCTTGTTCAAAAGTTAATACTCTTTGCTTATGAACATTTGCCTTTAAGTCTAGAAAAATGGGATCTTGGTCTTGCTTTTCTTTCACTTCTGACACTAGGGATAATACTCTTTGCTTATGAACATTTGCCTTTAAGTCTAGAAAAATGGGATCTTGGTCTTGCTTTTCTTTCACTTCTGACACTAGGGATGATTCAGCCCCATTCGTCACCACCATTCCTCCTTCTGTGGAATCCATAAGTCGGACTTCTAAGCGTGCAAGCCTATGCACATCTTTTGCTAACTCTCTCTTTTCTTCCTCAATATGGGCGGTACAACCCATAGACAACCTGCTCAAGGCATCAACAACAACATTAGCCTTACCTAGGTGATAAAGAATACTCATGTCATAATCCTTGAGTAACTCTAACCACCTCCTTTGTCTGAGATTAAGCTCTTTATAAGTAAACATATATTGAAGGCTCTTATGATCAGTGAATATATCAACATGAAAACCATACAAATAATGACGATATATCTTCAAAGTGAATACTACAGCAGTCAACTCTAAGTCATGGGTTGGGTAGTTCTTTTCATGCACTTTCAACTGTCTGGAGGCATAAGCTATTAACTTTGCCATTCTGCATGAAGACACAACCCAAACCAACTTTAGATGCATCACAATACATCACAAAACCTTGAGTACCTTCTGGTAAAGTCAAAACTGGGGCAGTAGTCAACCTCTTCTTCAATTCCTGAAAGCTTTTCTCACAAGCTTCAGACCATTGAAATTTTACTGTTTTCTGAGTCAACTTCATCAATGGAAACGAAATGGATGAGAAACCCTATACAAACCTTCTATAATAGCCGGCCAAACCTAAGAAACTCCTAATATCAGTTAGAGATGTGGGTCTAGGCCAATTCTTCACTGCCTCAATTTTCTGAGTAGCAACTTTAATTCCCTTTCTAGACACAATATGGCGTAAGAATGCTATAAACTCAAACCAAAATTCACACTTAGAGAATTTAACATATAACTCCTTATCCTTCAAAGTCTGAAGAACTATTTTGAGATGACTAGCATGATCTTCTTCATTCCTTGAATAGATTAGTATGTCATCAATGAAGATGATAACAAACATATCTAAATAAGGTTTGAATACTCTATTCATAAGATCCATGAACGCTGCTGGTGCATTAGTCAAAACAAAGGACATGACCAAAAACTCAAAATGACTATATCTGGTTCTGAAAGCTATCTTTGGAATATCACATTTCCTTACTCTTAATTGATGATAGCCTGATTTGAGGTCAATTTTCAAGAAACAGGAAGCACCCTGAAGCTGATAAAAAAGATCATCGATTCTCGGAAGAGGATTCTTATTCTTGATGGTAACCTTGTTCAACTGACGGTAGTCTATACACATCCGAAGGGAACCATCTTTCTTTCTCATAAACAAGACCAAAGCGCCCCAAGGTGAGACACTTGGTCGAATGAAGCCCTTATCTAAAAGATCCTTTAACTGCTCTTTCAACTCTGCTGGTGCCATTTTGTATGGCGGAATATGTATATGAAGAGTATCTGGAAGAAAATCTATACCGAAGCCTATCTCTCTCTCAGGAAGGACTCCGGGAAGATCATGTGGAAAGACTTCTGGAAACTCTTTTACTACTGGAATTGACTGAATAGGAGGTACCTCAACACTTGAGTCATTAACTAGGACTAAGTGATAGATACAACCCTTAGAAACTAACTTCCTTGCCTTAAGGTACGAAATGAAATGACCCTTAGGCACTACTGAACTGTTTTTCCACTCTAAGATTGGCTCATTTGGAAATTGAAACTTGACTACTAGATTTCTACAATCAACTTAGGCATAACAGGCATGATGCCAGTCCATACCAAGAATGACATCAAAATCTACCATGTATAACTCAATTAAATCAGCCATGGTACTCTTGTGATTGATAGAAATGGGACAATCACGATAGACTCTCTCTGCTAGAATAGACTCACTAACAGGTGTAAAAACACTGAATGGTTCACTAAGTTGCTCAGGAATAACATCAAAACTCATGACAACATATGGAGTTACAAAAAATAAACTCGCTCCTGGATCTAGCAAGGCATAAACAGTAAAGTCAAAGACTTGAATCATTCGAGTGATAACATCTGACGAATCCTCTTGCTCTTGGCGACTAGTGATAGCATATAAGCGGTTTGTTCCTCCGCCAGTACCGAAAGTAGCCCCTCTAGGTGCAGCTCTATCTCGTGGAGCAACTGAAGAAGACTGAGCTCTATTGCCCCCATTACCATTTCCCTCCTTGTTCTTTGGACACTCTCGCATGAAATGCCCAGTCTGGCCACACTTGAAACAACCAGTGGAGCCCTCACGACACACACCTGAATGGTTCCTACCACACTTGGCGCAGGCAGGAGGATTACTACTCCATTGCGCCACACTGCCCTGAGAATAGACATGCTTAGCTCTAGAATTCTGACCATAGTAGTCACCCTTGTTCTTAGGTACAGGTGCACTAGCAGATAATGGAGTAGGTCCCTTCTATTTCTGTTGGAAGGATGACCGGTTGGCATTACTCTTCTGCTGCCCGGACTCATTCCCTGTGTTAGCCCTCTTGTTCTTGAATTCCTCTCTGTCCCTCAGCTTCTCTTCCTCTACTTGCTGCACATAGACCATCAACCTTGTAATGTCCATGTCTCCAATAATCATTGTTGCTCGGCCCTCTTTGCTTGATAGACGGTCCAACCCATCAACAAACAAGCTCATTCTACTTCTCATGTCCTTAACCATATCCGGAGCATATCAGGATAGTTGGGTGAACTTCAACCCATATTCATGAACGCTGAGAGAATCCTGCTTAAGTGTGAGGAACTCACTTACGTTAGCCTCCTTCAGTTCTCGGGGAAAGAAATGCCCCAAGAAAGCCTCTTCAAAACATGCCCCACTCGCAGGTGGTGCATTCTTAGCTCTGCCTCCTTTTCACTGATCAGGCCAAGTCCTAGCAATATTCTTCAATTGATATGCAGCTAGCTTAACTCGTTCAGTGTCAGCAACATGCATCACATCGAATACCTTTTTCAGTTCCTCAGTGAAGTTCTCTAGATCCTCAGTAGTGCTCGAACCAGTGAAACTTGGAGAATTTATTCTCAAGAACTCACGAATCCTCGAAGTGTCAGTCTCTTCTTGTTGATGTCCTCTTTGCTGACCAACCTGGTTAGTCACAACTTGACTCAGCATCCTAATTGCGCCTCTAAACTCAGCATCAATAACTTCCCCCTGAGGTTACACTTCAGGTGCATTAGGTAACTCTTGCTCTTCAACATTACGCTTAGCAGGACGTCCTATGCCATCTTTTCGTAAAGGCATGATTATCTGAAAAGCACGTGCAGGCACGAATTAGAGGGAAACTTTTTAGAGATTAAACTCTAACGCACGAAATAAAAGTGAAAGAAGTGAAGAAATTCCTATATGTTGCAGCCTCCTAATTATAGATGTGGCGAGCTTCACACCGATAACTAGGACTCTACAGACACGACTTCATAGACTCCCTAGGACTCTTGAACTATGTGCTTTGATACCAAGTTTGTCATTCTCCGAGCCTACACCTTGGGCGGGACTGGCATTCAAAGACCATTGCTGGCCTCAAGCAAACCCTTGGCCTGACTTACTTAACTCAGCGGAAGACAATATTCATATCTATAATGATCAAAGAACTTAATTGAATTGAAAAATAAAATAACTGAGAATGTTTTAAAGATTAAACATTCAACTTGGCCAAAAGTCGCAACCCAAGTCTTAACAATAAGAAATGATAATGAAAAGACTCAAAGGACTAACATCTGATTGTCTATGAATCCTTTAATAACAACTGAGATGAATGTTTAGACAGACCCCACAACATCCTAATAAACTAAAGTAGAAAGCAATGAAATGGATCCTCTGGAAAGCAAGGAGGCTCACCAATGGACTCTGAACTACTCACTAGATCAACGATGCGTCGGAATGTCGATCCTAGTTACCTGTGTCTGCATCATAAGACGATGTAGGCCAACTGGCATCAGTACATTGAATGTACGAGTATGCAAGTTGGAATGCTAAAACAACATAGGCTTGAAAGGGAATCTGAAAGAAACACTTACCTTGGCTCTTCTCAACTCATGAATAAGTAACTGAACTCATTTCAATATAAAGCAATTTAAAACAAGTGCAATATCAAGAAAAGTTGTTTAAAAGCATGATGTCAACTCTGTGTGTATACAAGGATACACCATAACTCTTAAATGTATGTAAAAATACAATAAACCGATGTATATAAAAATACAATAACTTCTGTGGGAGTTTCTCTAACCAACAACCATCACATAAGAGCTATAGTGATGATACATTGATCTACCTCACAATGCCAGCGCATCCTATACTCGACCAAAGGTATAAGACCTAAACTACTAAGTGGATCCACTAGTCTATTGTGAAAAGGGTTCATCTAAAAAGTATGACCCTTTTCTACCCATGGTGGCTACATGGTTTATGGGGGTTGTGAGTTGTCTGAACTCTCCCCCATATCGGTGCTCAATACTACTCCCAAAATATATTAGCTCTTTATGTTTTAAAAACATACTTTTTCTGTGATTTGAGATTAGTGCTAAAAAAACTTAGCTCAAAGGCTATCTTGGAAATCTTAGTTTCCCTGTTTACTTCATTTAGAAAGCTATTAGTTTTTTTGAAAACTAGCCCAAAGGCTCTTTAGAAATCTCAGTTTCCGCTCTTATTTAGAATGTGAAAAAAACACTTTTAAATATCTTTGGGAATACATAGTCACCATATACTTCTTTGAAGAAAAGAACTTCAGCTTTACTCTTTACTGAACTTAAAACTTAAGTCTTAAAACGAAGTTAAAACATTTGTGAAAGACTTTTGTAAACTTTAAGAACTTATCTTAACTTGACTCTTGACTTCTCTTGACTTTGACCTTAACTGCTCTTGACTGTACTCTTAATTGATCCTTGAATTGAATTATCGATTCAAGGATTAAGATTTGTGACTGGAAAGATCTCATGATGTTTAGGAATGATTCTAGATAGTTAAACATGAGAAAAAACCAAAAATCAATATTTGAAGGTGGGTCCGCAATGCGGAGGCATAATTTAATTTTGGTTCCAACAACATCTTTTGAGGCAGAACACCTCGTGTCAGCTCCGCGACGTGAGGCTGAGATGTTTAAATCTGGGCACTGGGCGCGCGAAGCGCAACCACTCTCTAATTTCGTCTGACGAAATTTTTTCTTCGTTTTCCAATCCCAATTCATCCAAACTCGGTTCTTCCTCTTTAAATCACTTTTAGATACAGATACCCAGCAATGTACCTAAAAAAATCTAACTTGAAACGACCCTATAAAGCGACGTAACAAACTTAGAAACTTCCCAACCTAGTCAAATTCAAGAACAATATATGAATTCAAGAAGAGGTATCAAGATCATCAATATTCAAATGCTTTTCGGATGAATCCAAACTAAAATAAATATTCTTGGCACATGGGAGAACGATCCCGATGTTATGAGAGCCTCACATACCTGATAGAAGTAATTCCTTGGCGAAACACCAAGTTCCTTGATGGATCTTGATGAATTTTCCCTCTTCTCCTTCTTTTTTTCTCTTCTCCTTTCTCCTTAGCCCTAGCGTGAAATCCTAAGTTCTGAATTGACCCATATTAAACTCCTAAAATCGGATTAAAATAATAGGGCAGTGAAAAGACTGAAATACCCCTTATATTTTCATATTGGACATTTCCTTAATCTAACAGCCCAACTTCTAAAGGAAATAACTTGCTCATACGAACTCGGAATCGTGCAAACTTGGTGGTGTTGGAAAGATCATTCCAAGAGCTTCCCAACCATATATGGAACTACACCTAACTCCTACTGAGTTAGTAGTTATGGCCATCTAAAGTTGACCAAAGACTCAACTTTAATTTACTTACAATTTTCCAGATTTCCTTGTACCTTCCAAAAATAACTATTTCCAAATTCTTAAACTTCTCTCTAGTTCTTTCTAGTTGCTAGATGTTACAGAAGATAGTTTCTAAGAGTTAACATTTTTGATTTTTTATCATGTGTATCTTTGGAAAAAAGATCTGCAAACCATATGTTGTGGAATGAATTTTGCTTGGAAAATAATGTTGTCTTTAAAATTCTTTAGTTTGCAAAATGAGAGATGCACATTTCTATTTGATAAAATAGTATGTCAAAATGTTATAGTTGGAAGGCTATTTGAAAAGAAAAACACTTCTATGTGATAAAGAATATGTTTAATTATGTTTGGAGACTAAAAAAACTTTTGTAGTTTTGTACTCCATGTGAAATTTGATGTGTCTGATTTTGGTAGACTAAAAACTTTTATAGTATTCTACTCTGGATAAATCAGACTATGCAATTGGTTTGAAAAAAATGAAAACTTCACATAATAAGTCAATGTTGTACTTTTGACTTTCTATAAACTTCACTGTTATATAGAAACAAATTGTACAATTTTTTTTGTCTTTATTGTTAGTATTCTAAATACTAAGTGGTATGTCTATTTGTGATAGAGGAAAAAATACTGTGACTTAGAGTTTGTGATTTTGTGCCTTTATGGAATGAATTTTGGCACTATGTAAAGATTGTCAAAGAGAATTGAAACAATATAATTCTTTTGTAGAATAATATTCTAAAAGAGGTTTCATACTGCCAATGACATTTGGATAGTCTGGGAAAATATGTGGAAAAACTATTTTCAAATACTTGAAAAACATTTTTGAGATCACATTTAAAATGTGGGAGGTTCTTTGCTTATGATAAAGATAAAATTAGACTTGGTGTCTAATTTAATTTTGGAACAAAAGATATGAAATTCAATGATACTTTTGTCTTATGTTAGACCCACAAAATTCTTGGAGTATATTTGGTATTGTGGTTGTTGAGTTTCGCTATTACTAGTATATGGTGTGACTAGTATGAAACTACCAAATTATATATATACTTGTTCAAAATAATTGTGTTCTTTTATAAAAAAGTGTCACTTAAAATGTTGTGATTTTTCATGAAAACATATGTCTATTATAATAAAAGTATTTGCATAGACATGAATATTGGTGAATAGTCATTTGTTATGTTTTGTAAAAGAAACATTTGGACTATATTGCCTTTATTGGACCCGATAAAACTTTGTTCATGGGTAGTTCTATAACAATCAAATTGAAAGTTATGGAAATGTCCTTCTGAAAAGGACATTTGACAAGGTGATGACTCTAAATAATATTTGTATCACACAAGATTGTAATAAATAGGAACAAAGTATTAGTGATAAAAAAGCTACCTTGCGAAGAACTTTTCAAACTCAATATTTTTATTTGTTCTTACTTGCTTGAGTCAAAGTTTGTGACATGAACTCTTGGGGCATGTCAATTACAAAACCTTGTAAGGAAAATTGATCAACTTAGAAGTTTTGTCTAACTTTGAGTGCGATAAATAAAAATGTCATGTTTGTGTGGAATCTAAGTATGTTGAGCATTCTTATAAATCTATAGAAAGGAATTTTAATCCCTTAGAGTTGGTTTACACTGACATTTGCGATATGAAGTCAACACCATCTCGTGGTGGAAAAAAATATCCCATAACTTTCATTGACAATTGCATTAGAAATGACTATGTCTATTTGCTTAATGATAAGGATGAAGCAATAGAAATGTCTAGAAAATATAATATCGAAGTTGAAAATCAGTTGGGAAAAAGATAAGAAGTGATAAGAATGGAGAATTATAAATCTCCTTGTGCAGAAATATGTTTGGAAAGTGGAATTATCCATCAAACTGATGCCCTATTCACCTCAATCTAATGAAAAACCGAATGTTGAAAGAAATGATTGATGCATTATTTATAAGTTTGAGTTCACCACAAAACTTGTGTGGAGGAACTATCCTTACTGCAAAAGGGAACAACAAAAAGTTTTGTCTTTTCAGAAAGAGAGCAATTTTGTTTGTTCAGGACACAATCTATTCCATATGAGAAATGAAAAGGAAGGAAATCCAACTTGAAATATTTTAAAGTGTGGGGGTATCTAGCCAAAGTCCAAGTTCCTCTTCCTAAAAGGATTAACATAGGACCTATGACTATAGAATGTAAAATTAGACTTGAGTAGTCTAGTGAAGGGTCTAAAAGACCCTGGAAAGGAAAAATGAAAATGTACTTAATAAAGAGATTCAGAGGCGTAGTAAATGTCAAAGGAAATTTACTTCCTTCCAATATGATTTTGTAACATTTCTTGTGTCTTATATAGACCCATCCATTTGGAAAGATGGTGTCAATAGTGAGTTGATGCAATCTTGAGCAACCATATTGGAAGTTCATTGATTTTCTTCCAGAAAATAAACCTTTGGGTTCAAAGTGAATCTTCAGAAGGAAAATGAAAGTTGATGGAATTGTTGACAAATATAGAGCAAGACTTTGTGTTAAAGGCTTTAGACAAAAACAAGGTATTGTCTTGTCGATATATACTCGTCAGTAACTAGAATTACATCCATTCGGATGCTAATATTATTAGCTATGGTATATGACCTCCAAATTCATCAAATGAATGTGAAAACAACTTTCTTAAATGGAGAATTGGAGAAAGAAAGGTGCATGGAACAGCCCGAGGGTTTTGTGGTTCCTGGTAAAGAAAAGAAAGCGTGCAAACTTTTTAAGTCACTTTATGGACTAAAACAAGCACCCAAACAATGACATAAGAAATTTGACCAAACATTGTTGACAAATGGATTTAAGAATGATGGAAGTGATAAATGTGTTAACATTAAAATCACACGGTCATTGTTTGTTTGTATATTGATGACATGTTGATCATTAGTAGAGACACTAATGACATAAATGCTACTAATGTATGTTAGAAAGCAAGTTTGATATGAATGATCTTGGAGTTGCTGATGCGATCTTAGGTATAAGAATCCTTAGAACTCCATAATGTTTAGCATTGTCATAGTCTCATTGCATCAAAAAGGTACTTGACTAGTTCAAGTTGTATTTAGATTTCAACATTGTCAAGACTCCAATAAATGTGAGCTTTGCATTTCAAATAAGTGAAGGCGAAAGTGACTCACAATTGCATTGCGGTAGAGTATTGGAAAGTATGATGTATATCAAAAAGTGTACGTCATCAGATATAGTAAGTGCTATCAGTAAACTGAGTCGATTCAAGAGTAATCCCAATCAAACTCATTGGATGGCAATGAAAAGAGTTTTGGGGTATTTAAAACATACTTAAAACTATGTCTTGCATTATAACAATATCTAACAGTATTGAAAGGATAAAGTGATGCAAATTGGATCACCGGGATCAAATGAAGTAAAATCCATGAGTGGATATGCATTTACTATTGGTGGAGGAACGATCTCTTGGAAATCTTCCAAAATAACATGTATCGTTATCTCTACAATGATCTCTGAGCTAGGTGCTCTAGATAAAGCCGGTGAATAAGTTGAATGACTCCGAAATTTCTTGATAGATATTCTTTTTTTGGCCCAAACCATTGGCATCAGTATGCATACACTTTGATAGTCAAGATGCAATAGGTAGGGCATGGAGCATGATGTGTAACGTAAAGTCTCGTCATATAAGACATAGACATAATACCGTTAGAAAACAACTACTCTCTAGTGGGATTATCACAATTGACTATGTAAAGTCAAAGGATAATGTGGCGGATCTACTTACAAAAAAGGCCTAACTAGAGAGAAAGTTGAAAGATCATCCAAGGGAATGGGTTTACAGCTTAGGAAAAGTCATCATGGCGGTAACTTTATCTAGCAGACTGGAGATCCCAAGAGCTAGATTCCAGGAGAAAAACAAAGTTGTGACTGACGGTTTAACATTGTCAACCAACTTAATCCACTCACATGATGAAAACAATTCTCAAGAACAAGGATACAACATTAAGGCTTGTTAATGAGTTAATAAAGCTTAAAGTTTTTAATGATTTGCTAAGTTTGGCAGATTTGACCAAATAGTGTATCTATGCGATAATACGTTTAGAAATCACATATGTGAGTATGTAGTGTAAGCGCTTCAAAGAGGATAATTGTCAAAAGCCCATCTCTCTATACACTCATCACCAGGATGTGTTCATGGCTGAAACGAACACAATTGTAAGAACCATAAATGGTAAAGGGTTAATTGTGTGACATATGGTTGTCCAGGTATACACCAAAGCTTAACGGTTCAAAGATATCGCATCTACCGATTGATCGAGTATATCCGACATATGTTCACTACGAAAAGTCCAAGGGGAAACCTACTTATCCAGATGCAATTAATTTACACATACTTGTACGTTTCTTTGTCTTGGAGTCATTCCCCACTTACACGGGGGATTGTTGGGTTTTAAAAGGTGTGAATGGAAAATGAAGAGTTGCGACTTTTATGAAGAGTTCTGACTTTTATGAAAAGTTGCAACTTTTATGAAAAGTTGTGACTTTTATGAAAGGTTGTGACCTTTTCGAAAGATTGTGACTTTTCCAAAGGTTTGTGAACTTTACTGTAAGACACAATAAGAACCTTTTCACACTATCCGTTGTTTTCTATAGATTGAGGGATTTCCTCTCATTTTAGTAGAACTAATTTTTCTGGACTTCTTTTACTACTACTATTAAATTTAGACTTTACTGCCGTTGAGTTGTTCGCTGACACTGTGGTTTTAGGTACCGATACACCGGTGAGTAAGATCGTTCTATCCTGGGAGGATATATTCCATTAACCTCGGGTACTTGAGGGGAATAATTTCCTTAAGGGAACACTATGCATTCA
The DNA here is from genome assembly GCA_029007595.1 of Solanum commersonii. Lineage (NCBI taxonomy): Eukaryota > Viridiplantae > Streptophyta > Magnoliopsida > Solanales > Solanaceae > Solanum > Solanum commersonii. The sequence continues at coordinate 5,526,246 of JAJTWQ010000023.1, read as the reverse complement.
GTGGGCTTGATTTTCTTCTTTAAGAAAAATATTTTGTATATTGTTTCTAATCTATTTCTGGTTCTATTTTCTCTACTGGTTTTAATTTTCTAGTTTTGAAAATGCTCTTTAAACTTTGTTGTTACTTATTAAGTTTTTCAAAGTTTTGTTCTAGTATCTTAGGTATACAAGATGAACAACAAGTGTGAAGAGACCTTGAGAAAAGAACTATGGGACAACTTAAGGGCCACTGCCAACAACATAAATGGTCCATGGGGCGTGGTCGGTGACTTCAATGTCATCACTAAACCAGAAGAAAAATCAGGAGGAAGACCATTTAGATTTGAAGAAAGTTTGGATTTTTTGTCGTGTTTGACTGACTGTAATCTTCAAGATGGGGATTTCCTGGGGTCTATATTCACTTGGAGTGATAATAGAGATCGGTCTACAATGCTAAATGGTTTGACGAGTATGGGGGACACCTCTGTCACTCACCTTTCAAGGACTTGTTCTGACCATCCTCCTAGGCCTGCAACAACAACAATACCAACCACGCCAAATATTTCAAATTTCTTAACATATGGACTAATCACGATGACTACCTAACTATTGTCTAACAAGCTTGGAAGGATGAACAATCAGGCAATCCTTTGCATGTCCTTCATCAGAAGATTAAGAAAGTCTGCAATAATCTTAGTTCTTGATCTAGATTAGCTTTCAGAGATTTTTATGATGAACCAAAAAAGCTTAAAACTCTCATAAGAACTCTAGAAGAAGATTTTGATAGTATTAACAACCAGGAGACTAGAGAAAAACTTTTTAAAGCTAGAGCTGATTTCACCAATTAATTATGCTCCAAGATAAGGTGTTAAGACAAAAAGCTAGAGTCAAATGGTTACATGAAGGTGATGCCAACACTGCTTTTTTCCATTGAATTATCAAACACAAGAGGAAAAAACTCACCATCCACAAAATTAAAGATACTGAAGGTAATTGGGTGGAGGGTAACTTTGAAGTGGCCAATGCTGATGTAAAGTACTTTGAAAATCTTTTCAGTGCTAAGGAGGTACTGAAAGATGACAATGTATTAAATGTTGTTAGAAGGGTCGTGAGTGAAGATGACAACAAGGCTATTACTGCTATTCCTACTATGCAAGAGGTGAAAGATAGTGTATTTTCTATAGACCCTGATAGTACCCCGGGACCGGATGGTCTCAGTGGCAAATTCTTTCAAAGTGCTTGGAATATTATTGCTAATGACATGCATAAAGCCATTACCTATTTCTTTTGAGGTGCTATTTTGCCTAAATTTTTCACCCATACTTGTGTTGTCATGCTCCCTAAAACTGAGTGTCCTCAAACCTTTTCTAACATCAAGCCCATTAGCCCTTGCAATGTGTCAAACAAGATCATTGCCAAGCTTCTCAATGCCAGGATTGGTAGTATAATCCCCAAAATTATCAGTCAGAACCAAAGTGGCTTTGTAAAAGGGAGAGCTATTTCTGACAACATTATGCTCACTCAAGAAATTGTTAATGATATTAGAAAATCAATGCAGAGATTGTTGTGATTAAATTAGACATGACTAAAGCATATGAAATAGTTTCTTGGCCATTTTTGTACTTCATGCTAAGGAAATTGGGTTTTGCTGAATCATGGATAGACCTTATCTATAGGTTTATTTCCAATAACTGGTACACTATACTAGTTAATAGGAGTAGACAAGGTGTTTTCAAATCAGGAAGAGGTCTCAGACAGGGAGATCATTTGTCTCCTTCCTTCTTCATCCTTTGTGCTGAACTATTGTCCCTTATGCTTAATGCTCTTCATCACAATAATAGGTTCAAAGGTTTTCACATGAACAATCAGGGGCCAAAGGTTAACCATTTGACCTTTGCTGAAGATAATATTGTTTTTAGTAATGACTCTCAATCTTCTTTAAATTTGATTCTTAACACTTTAACTATGTATGAAAAGGTATCTAGGAAATCTATTAATAGAAACACGTGTAGTTTCTCTTTGGCTCGTTTGAAAGTTCTCCTATAAAATATTTGGGGTGCCCTATTTATGTTGGAAACAAAAAAAGTTGAATTCTTCTCTGACACAGTTGCTAAAGTCGTGAATAAGATTAGAGGATGACATCTCAAGTTCCTAAGCTCTGTAGTCAAGGCCATTCTTATTAGGCATGCCCTTCAGGCCCTCAATGTTTATACTTTAGCTGCCACTCACCCTTCTAAGGGCTCAATAGATTTGACTGAAACTTTCATTGCTAGATTATTTTGGTTCGAAAATGAGAATAGTGGAAAACATCATTGGCTCTCTTGGGAAAACCTTTGTTTTCCCTATGAGGAAAGGGGTTCTAACTTCAGAAATTTATCGGATACTTGCAAAGCTTTCACCGCATAGTGAAAGTTGAGGACTTATAACTCTATATGGGCTCAGTTTATGAAATCTAAATACTACAATAATGAGCAGCCCATCAATGTTACTTGGAAACCTGGTCAATCACATAGCTTAAAAGCAATGTGTGAGATTAAGGATACCATAGTGGAATTCATCAAATGGAGAATAAAAGGGGGAAACTACAATTTTTGGTTTGATAACTGATCAATTCATGGACCATTATATCGTACAATTGATGAAAAGTTCATTTACCATAATATTATGATTAATGAGATCTATAAAGATGGACAATGGGATTGGAGCTGTCTAATGAACCAACCCCCAATGTCTATCAAGAGCACCATCGATAACCTTTCTCTTGAGCTTATTCACAATGGGGAAAATACCCCTATCTGGACACTTTTTGAGACGGGAAAGTTTTGTGTTTCCTCTGCGTGGAAGCTCTTGAGACAGAAGAGAATTAAATCTCATTTTGAATCTAATATTTGGCAAAAAGAAGTGTCGTATAAGATGCCATTCTTCACATGGAGAGCTATTCACAATAGACTTTCCATAGATGATAAGGTTTCTAAATTTGGCATTAACATTGATACTAATTGTAGTTGTTGTACAATTGCAGGTATGACACCAACTAGGGAGAATGTTGAACATCTTTCAACATTTGTCAACTTATCAAAGCTAGATTCAAAAGCATCCTAAGTGAAAGTTGGGAAGACATTTGTTTGATTTTTGATTTAAAAAAAATATGGCTGATAAGATCGTCAGAGTGGTCAAGTGGATTAAACCCTCCACCCTGTTACCGATGTATCTTGCATTAATGGAACTTGTGGTGGGGGAGGTGTACTTAGGGATTATCAAGGAAGAGTCATCATGGCCTTCAGCTTGCCCCTAGGCCATGGAACCAACAACCAAGTTGAAGCCGTCACCCTCCTTTTTGGTTTGAAATGGTGCATAGTTAATGGTTTCAGTTCTATCATTGCTAAAGTAGACTCTTTATTGCCACTGAATTGCACCATCGATGTCTAGGCAATACCTTGGAGAATCGAAGACACGATCAAAGAGATAAAGAATCTGGTAGGCATACATGATATTCCTATTCAACATTGCTTCAGGGAAGCTAATAAAGTTGCTTACAAATTAGCTTCCCTGAGTCACTCACTTACTCATGTACAAGTCTACTCTCACTTCAACACCATCCCTAGAATAGTGAAAGGGATTCTCAACTTAGATAGGTGGGAATACCCTTCCTTTAGAGTCATAAAGCGTAAAGCAAATACTTTGAGTTTTGATTCCCCTTGAACCCCTCTAATTGTGCTAGTGCTTGTTTAGCTTAGATCTTTTGTCCACTCTTGTGTTTGGTTTGACTATGTAACCAAACTCTCAAGAAGGTATGGATTAGCCCTGCTTTTTTAAATGTAATTTCTTTCTCAATGACATATATATGGTTTATAAAAAAAAAACTACGACGCTATAATTTTAATTAAATTGGAGTTGACTCTATGAATCCTTACTGAATATGTAGCTCTATCAAAAAATGTGTAGATGAAATGTAGCAATTTTCAAAACAATAGATTAACAGGAAAACAAATTGTTGTCGCTCATGCCAATGCCAACACAAGAAGAAGAAGAAGAAGAAGAAGAAGAAATCTGAGAAGAGTGTTGTCGAGATGGATATTGTATTGTTGCTCATTCTAGGTTAGTAGTTGTAATTTTAATACGAGGGCTAAGGGTCGGGATTCCAGTATTATTTTTATCTCACATTGAGGGGAAATAACAATTCCATGTTAACTCACTAAGCCAAATATGATTTTTAGTGACAATAGCTTAATTGTCACTAAATGTGTTCTTTTAGCTGCAATATAGCGACATTGGATTTAATAGCAATTAACTGATGCCGGTAAAAACTATAACACTCTTTGTTAATGCGTATATTTATTGCCATTAAAACTTGTTTTTGTTGTAGTGACTTGTTTCCTAACAAAACAAGCCCGAGATGCTAGGTGTTTTGAATCTCATCTAATTTTTTCTTCGGGCATATGCAAGAGGGGGTAACCGGATTCACATGAACCCATGCTCCTTCCCGAAATCATATATAGCAGTGCTATATTTTTTATTTTTTTTTGTTAAATATAGATGTGTGAACCCACACCCTGAAGTATCATGTAATGCGATGATGATTTGGTGCACCTCTCTCAGTGAGGTTAGAAATTTGAATTTTATATCTACCTTGTTTAAGTTTTCTTGTTTTTTCTTTTGTTTTTTTAGAAAATTTCATAAATAGCTATAATAAGAAACACAATAGGCCTCCTTAACTATAGTTTACCTATTTACGCATCATAGTTATAATTTAAATAGCTACAACGATTTTGATTTGTATATTTCGGCCTTTTTATAATTAATTACACAAAAGGTGGTTTAAGTATATGTAACTAATTGTGTGGTAAATAAGGAAAACAATACCTTAATTAAAGGTCATTTAGTTTAATTAGAATATGTTATCAAATATGTCTTCTTCTTCTTGAGGAAACACAGAGTATTCATTGTTTTCATTCTATCAAAGCGTCTTTAGAAATATAATGGAAATAATTGATTTTCTTGTGGCTTAAATAACGAAAGGTGAACACAACAATCTATCCATTACAAGTTGTATTTTCTTCTAACTACATTCAATTTATATGTATTTGATATATTACTTGGTTAATTCGTGTGTAATTAATTCCGGATCTCTAAATACAAAATCATTACTATATATTTGTCGTAGGAGCAGCTTCTGATGGCCAATTGCTTTGAAACGATCACGATACTTCTTTTTAAAATTTCTATCACATATCATATCTTTCGATGACTTAAAACCCGATTGAAAGCGCAACAAACTTTTAATTGGAAGACAAATAAAGATGGAAAACATAATATCATCACATGGAAGAATATCATGTGTTTGTAAGTTTTCCTTTGGTATTATGTCTGTTTTTTTATTTGGAGAAAATTAAATTTAGTAGATGAAGGTATTTATAGAAGGGAACTATCGGTTGTTCTGATAAAAAAAAACGATTCGTGCTTGTATTAGGATTAAATATATTATTAGTAATAAATATTTTCCTTTAGCAGCTTGCATTATGATTAAATTAAGGTATATATATATATATATATATGTGCGCGCGCGCGCTAGAATTTATTGCTCATAACTAATTAAGGACACATAGGTAAGCATTTTATGAGCGTACATGTAATTTCTTCTTTTCTTTTCTAAAATAATTATGTACTAAAAGTGATAAACTGCACTAATCTATTTTTATACGTTAATCAAGTGGTATAGAATATTAAAAAATGACGGATTTGGTCTATCAACTAAATTAATTATTTAAAAGAATATCCGTCACTTAAATAACCGTAGTTAAACTAATAGTTTAAAATGCTCATTTAAAATATTTTAAATTATCAATTATCATGATTTGTAGTATTTTTAAACAATTTTAAATATATAAAAGACTAAAAATAAAACAAATAAATTAAAACAGAAAACTATCGAAAAATTATGGGAATGCACTTGAAGTGCCAAAACAGACATGTTGACCTGCCTACTTTGACACTTAAAATTTCCTCTTATAAAATATTCCTCTAATCCATATTAACTGAATTTCTAAGGTAATGCACATATTAAGAAAAATCAATTAAGGGCAAAATTTGAACCATGTTTTTATGTATTATCCTTTTGTTTCTCCCTAAGTCATCACTAAAAAAAGGTTTGACTTACGACTTTAATAATTACTACTCTCTCTATCCAACAATAGTTGTCCACTATTGACTTGACACACCCCTTAAGAAACTATAAATAGAAAAATAATTTTACTATATCACCCTTTAAATATAATATCTTGAGAAATGTAATATGGAAATGACTATAATTAATTATAAAGATAAATTAGGACCTAAGTGTAAAATTATCCATGAATTTCATAAAGTGGACAATTATTGTTCGACATCTATTTTTAGTAAAATATTGTTGGATGGAGGGAGTACTAATTACAACATAAGTTAAGGAGTCCATTTGATTCTCAATATTAGATTTTCAAGCTTAAAAGTGAAATCATAAACCTATATATTTGGAGTATGACTTTGTAAATAGTATATAGTTTAACTTCTACAAAATATCAAACTTCATAAAGGAAAAGGGTAAGTATGAAGAAAAAAATCAAATATTTCTCTTGAACTTTGAACAATTTAACTGTTTTGAACAAAAAAAAGCTCTTGAAATTCAGTTAATATGGAATGAAGGGAGTAGTAAGTATTACTATCTAAGAAGAGGGAATAAGCACACAGTTGACCGTCAACATGTCAGCTTTTGGTTTGAGCTTGACATATTATATACGGAAAAGGGTCAAAATGACCCTCGAACTATTCAAAATAGCTCATGTATATATACCCTTTAATTGTGTTTGAGATCAAAACTACCCTTGCCGTATATGTTTTGAACCACAAATACCCTTAAAATGTTATCTTTGCCACTAACATGACAGTCCTTCCAGGTAGTCCACCATGGTTAAAATATCTTCTTGTCAATAATGTTGTTCTTCCTTGTTCATTCCTATCACAAAAAAGAAGATCAAAATATAATTATTCCATTGTTCTTGTTTGAGTTGTTGTTCGGACTTGGGAACTCCAATTTCAAAGTGTGATGAAGTTTGTTGAGATTGTAATTGTGTGTTGAAGGATTAAGTTCGTTGTTTTGGATTTTGGGGTCATAGATTCACAAAATCGATTTTTAGAATTTCAAGCTTTTAAGAACTCTTTCATATACTTTTTTGGAATTTCAACTCAAATCTCAAAACTAAAAAATCAGTTGTTAAATGTTAATTTACAGCCTCCACCGTAATATTTAAACACTTTTTAGTAACATTCAGTTAAATCTCTTCAAATTTATGCACTTCAAAAATCCAACAAAGACTAGAAATTTCTTCACCAACAAGCTTTCAAATGAGTGACTATTTTCGAGTTTCAACACAAAAAAAATTAAAGATCCATAGGGCTTACGCCCCACGTCTCGAGGCTTACGCCTCACCCTATACTAAGTAAAACGCCACGACTCATGTCCCCACCTTTTAAAACACTGATTAGACCACAACTTTTTTAATACTCTGGGTCAAGTCAAACAACATTATATAAATTAAGATGGAGGACGGTTATATTTACATTGCAACAAATTTATTCTAATAATTAAATAAACTTAATTGTTCCAAACAACAGGGTAGGATATATGTGATGCTGCTGTAAGAGAAGTACATGAAGAAACTGGAGTAAGTTCAATAAAATTAATTAAATAAGTTTCTACCAATTACTTATAATTTCATCTTTTATTTAATTATTAATAATTTTTGGTTTTATTATGAATTTCATCAGATCAAAACAGAATTTGTAGAGCTACTTGCATTCAGGTTAATCTCACGTGCCTTTTAATTCTTTAATATATGAACATTTTTTAATTAAGGATATTGTGATTTCATAATTATTTCATTTTCCTTATCTAAATAATTATTTACATGACTAAAATTTATTATTTGTATTATTACAGGCAAAGTCATAAATCATTCTTTGTTTGCATGCTTAAACCACTCTCTTATAACATCCAGAGGCAAGATTCTGAAATCGAGGGAGCCCAGGTTGGTATGTAGACCTTATTTGTTTTTATTAAGATTGATACGTTTAAATTTGACTGTACATTTAAATATTAAGATGTCCATTGCGATTTAGAAGTCTGAATATGAATATATTAAATTGTATGTTGCATTAAGAACTAAATACCAAATAGTTAACGCTATTTGTTTTCTCAATATTTGAGTGTAAAAAATTAGTCTTTAGTTAAAAAATAATATATATAAAATTCAAATAAAATATAAAATTGATCAAATATTTTATCAATAAAATATTTTTAAAAAATTTATATGGAAATGACTAACGATGGTGATTATATGTGTCGATTTAGAGTGATATTGACTAATAATGATGATTGTAGATAATATCTTATAATATAGTGATTAAAAGCTGTGGCTCTACTACGTACACCACACATAAAATTTAGTGACTTTATTGAGGCAAATATTAGTTATAGTACTTTATAAGTAAAATTTAGTGATAGCAAATTTTCATTAGTTCAATATTTTTAGTATGGACATTTCGTAGGTAAAATTAAGTATGATTGGATTTTAATTAGTTTAATTATTAATAAACTATAATTTAAGTTTTATTAATGCCAAAAAAGATTTCTTAATTATTGAATAATTTTATTCTTTTGTAATATAAGCTGAGGGTCTTTCGGAAACAGCCTCTCTATCTCTACGAGGTAGTGGTAAGGTCTGCGTACACTTTACCCTCCCCAGACCCTACCTAGTGGAATTTCACTGGGTATGTTGTTGTTGTTGTAATATTTGCAGTGGATGGCTATTGAGGAATATGCAGCACAACCTTTTATAATGAAGCATGAAATGTTCAATAAAATAGCAGAGATTTGCTTACCAAAAAAAGAGAACAAATACAATGGCTTCTCCAAAGTGCTTAAGACTTCTGCATTTTCTACTAAGAGGACTTATTTGTACTACAATCAAAACTAATAGAGACGGAGATAGTATTTGAAGTTTATACAACAACAACAACAACATACCCAGTGCAATCCCACTAGGTGGGGTCTGGGGAGAGTAGGGTGTACGCAGACCTTACCACTACCTCATGGAGGTAGAGAAGCTGTTTCTGAGAGACCCTCAGCTCAAGTACATCACATCCAAGTAAAATGGGGGGGGGGGGGGGGGACAGTGTATAAAACATAACATCCAATAAGAAAGATAATGAATAATCAGCCAAGGAGACAATACCATCAATGCAATACTGTGGGAAGTGAGGCTCGGTAAACAACAAAAGGCTATAGGTATCATAGACAAGAACTACACGTGCAAGACTAGGACTACTACACGCTAACCCTACTAACCTACAACCTTAATACACGACCTCCACTCTTTCCTATCTAGAGTCATGTCCTCGGTAAGGTGAAGCTGAGCCAAGTCCTGTCTAATCACCTCTCCCCAATACTTCTTAGGCCTACCTCTACCCCTCCGCATACCCTCTACAACCAATCCTCGCACCTCCTCACTGGGGCGTCTGCGCCCCGTCTCTTCACATGTCCAAACCATCTCAGTCTCGCTTCCCTCAGCTTGTCCACCACAGAGGCCACTCCCACCTTTTCCCGGATAACCTCGTTCCTAATCTTATCGCTCCTAGTGTGCCCACACATCCATCTCAACATCCTCATCTCCGCAACATGCAATTTTTGGACATGTGCGTTCTTGACTGGCCAACACTCCGCTCCATACAACAAGGCCGGTCCAACTACCACTCTGTAAAACTTACCTTTAAGTCTAGGTCGGATTTTCTTATCACATAAGACTCCAGAAGCAAGCCTCCATTTCATCCAAGCAACCCCAATGCGATGTGTGACATCATCATCGATGTCACCACTTCCTTGGATTACAGACCCAAGATACTTAAAACTTTCTCTCTTAGGAATGATCTGTGCGGCAAGTCTCACTCCCACATCTGCCTCCTCCACCGCATCACTGAAATTGCACCTCAAATATTATGTTTTGGTCCTACTCAACCTGAACCCTTTGGACTCCAACGCTTGTCTCCACACCTCCAACCTCGCATTAACTCTGTCCCGCGTTTCATCAATCAGTACTATGTCATCCGCAAATAACATACACCATGGGACCTCCTCCTGAATCGACCGCGTCAACTCATCCATCACTAAAGCAAATAGAAAAGGGCTAAGAACAGATCCCTGATGCAGCCCCATCTCAACTGGGAAATGTTTCGAGTCTTCTCTGACCGTCCTAACCCGAGTCTTGGCTTCACCGTACATGTCTCTTATCACCCTAATATAAATCATCGGTACACCTCTAGCCTCCAAACACCTCCAGAGTACATTCCTCGGTACTCTGTCATAGGCCTTTTCAAAGTCAATGAACACCATATGAAGGTCTCTCTTCCTTTCTCTATATTTTTCTACCAGTCTTCGCATAAGATGAATGGCTTCGGTAGTCGATCGTCCCGGCATGAATCCAAACTGATTCTCCGAGACAGACACCCCTCTTCTCACCCTCATCTCCACCACTCTCTCCCAGATCTTCATAGTATGACTTAGCAATTTGATACCCCTATAATTGTTACAGTTCTGGATATCGCCCTTGTTTTTATACAACGGAACCATTGTACTCCACCTCCATTCATCAGGCATCTTCGTTGTCTTAAAAATAACATTAAATAGCCTGGTCAACCACTCTATACCTGCCTTGTCCACGCTCTTCCAAAAATCTACCGGAATCTCATCGGGTCCGGTCGCTCTTCCCCTGCCCATCCTACTAATAGCACATATAACCTCCTCGATCCTAAAACACCTACAGTACCCAAAGTCCCAAAGTCTTTCAGAGTGCGCCAAATCATTCAACACAATGTCTCCGCCCCCTTCTTCATTTAGAAGTTTGTGAAAGTATCTTCGTCACCTCTGCTTGATGGAGATTTCATCCACCAATACTTTGCCTTCCTCATCCTTGATACATTTCACTTGGTCCAAATCGCAAGCCTTCCTCTCTCTTGCTTTTGCGAGCCTATACAGTTTCTTATCCCCCACCTTTGTCCCCCAGCTCGTCATACAAGCCCTCGAAAGCTACCATCTTAGCCTTCGTAACTGTTAACTTAGCTTCTGTCTTTGTCATCTTATAAACTTTTCTAAGCGCCCGCTTCACTTCCTTGTCTACACATTCCACCCACTTAGTGTAAGCAGCCTTCTTCGCTTCCACTTTGCCTTGGACTTCCCCATTCCACCACCAATCTCCCTTATGGCCTCCAAAGTTACCCCTTGATACCCCCAAGACCTTAGAAGCAACTTCCCTAATGTAATTAGCTGCTTTATTCCACATGGCGTCCGCGTCCCCGTTACCACTCCAAGCCCCCATCCCAATCAACTTCTCACCCATCTCCCGAGAAAGGGCAGGGGTCAAATCACCCCATTTAATCCTCGGTCGATCATATGCAATCTTCTTCCTCCTAGCCCTCTTGATTTCCAAGTCCATCACCAAAAGCTTGTGTTGGGTAGTAAGATTTTCACTTGGGATAACTTTGCAGTCCTTAAAGAGGCCTCTATCACCATTCCTAAGGAGAAAGTAATCTATTTGAGTCTTAGCTACCGAGCTACGAAAGGTAACTAAGTGGTTCTCCTTCTTCGAAAAGCATGAGTTAGCAATCACCAACTCAAAAGCTTTAGCAAAATCTAGAAGCAAAGTTCCACCCCTATTCCTCTCCCCAAAACCAAAGCCTCCATGGACATCATCAAAGCCATTAGAAGTTGCCCCGATATGACCATTAAAATCTCTACTAATGACAATTTTCTCGGTGTTCGGTATCCCTCTAACTACCTCATCTAAATCCTCATAAAATATCTTTTTGGCCTCCTCGTCCAAGCCCACTTGGGGTGCATAAGCACTAATAACACTCAAAGTACATCCTTCAATGACTAGCTTAACCATCATCAACCTATCATTAATCCTCCTAACCCCCACCACTTGCTCCCTCAAATCCTCGTCCACTAAAATACCCACTCCATTTCTATCCCTTGAGCCCCCTGAGTACCACAACTTAAACCCGTCTACAACCCGAGCCTTGGCACCTACCCACCTAGTCTCTTAGACATAAGCTATATTTATCTTTCTCTTCTTGAGAATTTTCACTAGCTCTATGGACTTCCCCGTCAACGAACCTATGTTCCATGATCCTACCCTCAAATTATGGGAACCCGCAACCCACTTACCCCTACTCTCCCTCTTCCTCGACCTCAACCAAAGACATGACTCAATACTACCATCAGGAACCAAATCCACTAGAAGGATACTGGATCTAATATACAATCTATACAGGGATACACTTAAAATGTCAATCAAAAATAGCCAAAAAATAAAAATTCAGCACAATCAATTAACCTTAAAATATATTCCTAAGTTCTACAAATTATTGCAAGATGGGAGTAATTACCTACCAAGCAATACTAAATTAGCTAACATACATGGAATTCAAAGTAGACAACAAGCACACCAATCTGCAATAAAGGGCCCAAAAATAGGCTCATCGCAAGATGGAGATGGAGAAAGGATAGATAGAACCTGGTTGTGCGATATTCCGGCCAGATCTGGTTGGTCTCCGGCGACAAACAATTCGCCGGAGCTTACCTTGCCTTCGCCGGAGTTGTTTGCTCGCCGGAGCTCCTGATTGTTGTTCACGTCCACGCTGGAGCGAAGGGTACCAGAGAGAGAGGCTCACTGTTCGCAGGTCGGAGCTGGTCCTCGCGAAGTTTCTGGCCGGCGCAGCCTTCGCTTGCCGGATCGGAAGCGGCGCCCGATTACCGGCTGGTTTTCATGGTTGCTCGCTGATCGGCGCTGGTCGAAGCTTCGCCTGAGCAACTAGAAAGAGGATCGAATAGAGAGAGAGAGAGAGAGATTTTCTTTTAATCAAACATCCTATTATCAAAAGCGAATTCAAAATTTGATAATTGAAGTCATGGTTACCATTCTACAATTTCAAACTTATAGCTTGTCACTAAAATTATAGCTTGTCTTAACTAATATTTGGTTTTGTAATTAATATGTATACTTTTTTTTTGAATTCTATATAATAAAAGTTACTGAATTCGTCTAATTTTGTGACATATGAGCTTAATGGGAGTTTTCTTAATCTTTTGTATAATTGATCAAATATTCTTTGTTCAAGAGAATTAGATTGAGATATCATAGTCAAACTCAGTTCAAAATCACGAGATTAAATGATAATATGAGTATGTGACCACCAAGTTTAATTACCATTTCTTTGTCTTGTTTAATTTTCTCTATTTGTTATTCTTGTTACAAATGTTGAAGTTCTCAATAAGTCAAATTTGGCTTTGCAAGAGAGTCCATTTTTAAAAATAAAAATAAATCAATCGTTACGTATGGCAATAACAAGAATATTCGCGTGATAGCATAACCTGCCCTCTGAGTTTGGCCATGGCCAGAGGGAGGGGAAGGGGGCGAGAACGAGGCCGAAAACTGCAACTACGATCAATAGGAGCTGGAGTAACACCACCATCTATTTCTCAGACAAAGGGGAAACAGGCAATAGCAATGACCCCTCCAATGGAACAGTGCTCTTCGAATAATGTGAATCTACTAGTGAGTACAACGACACCACCTCTAGAAGTCGCTAGGACTCTCAATCTGATGAATACACCTCAATCCTCCATCCATGCTGAGATGGGTAGGGTTTTACCACATGACCTTCCTGATCCACACGAGGGAGCTGAAGAACAGACGAAGGGAGTAAAGGCATGGACCAACCTCTTCGCTGGGAACCGAAATGTCGAGAATGGAATGACTCTTTCCTACATCCTATCGAATCTAGTGAATGGACGACAGTGGTCACTTTGGAGCAATCTGAGGTTGATAAGGAAATAGATAGATCGAGCAGTGCTCTAATTATCTATGTTGTAGGAGATACACTTAGGTATAACTATTTGTGAAGATCCATTAGTTCAATGTGGGTGGATGTGAACAAACCTGAACTGTTCTACCATGAGGAAGGGTACTATATCACTAGATTCCAGTCAAAAGAGGACATGAATAAGATCTTCCATGTTGGTCCGTACTCCATAAATAATAGACCTTTGATCCTCAAACCATGGACACATGAGTTTGATCTAAATGCACTCTAAGATACCTTTATGGGTCACATTTCCAAAGCTACCCATAACTTACTGGAGTTGCAACTCCCTCGGTAGAATTGCTAGTGCGATAAGTGTTCCATTATATGCTGATGAATGCACACTAAACAGACGAGAATATCCTGTGCAAGGATGTTGATACAAGCAAATGTCACTAAACCTCTTCCTACTAAGGTTATGATCTGTGATGGAAAGGGGAGAAATTTCAACAAGCTGTAGAATATGATTGGAAACCTGAATTTTGAAGTATGTCAACAAATTGAACATATATAAACAACAAGTGGAACCTGGCCAGTTTGAACAACCTAGGAGTAGGAGGAGAGCTAGAAGATCCCCACTTGCAAATGAACCACGACAACAAGGAGTTGCACATAACAGATTTGCCCCAATATGGAAAGCTAAAGAGGATAATCTGATAATGACTAATGAAGAGAATGTGATACCTCAACAACAACAGAGTAGTGATGCAAGAGCTACAAATTCTACCACTCAATCCCAGCAGATACATAAAAGCCTAGACTCAGCTGGATGTAGCTCACAAGGCGAGGGGAAATTAAAGCAGACAGAGCAAACAAAAGATGGAGATCAGTTGAGCCATATGGCTCCTGTAGTGAACCTGGTGGTTCAAACTCCTATGTTGCATTGCCCTAGAGAATTTCCAATATTGTCAGCTTCAAGGGGGAAGAATAAGAATTGGAGTAGTGTGGATGAAGAGAAAAGGTCCATAACTCCTACCAAGGGTCTCCGCATCAATTTTAATCATGACCTGGTTAATATGGAATGTTCGGGGGATTAATAAGAGATATAAACAAAAGGAACTGGTGAACTATATGAAAAGGAAACATATCAAGCTAGCATGTTTCCTAGAAACCAGAGTAAAAGAAAATAAAGTGAAATAGGTTAGTAGCAACATCTGTAGGGGTGGGGTTTGCAATGCAACTACCAACATGCTTATAATGGTAGAATATGGTTATCCTGGGACGACACTCTGTATGTTATAAGGCTCATTAAAGTAGATGCTCAACTAATCCATGTCGTAATAAAAGAGAGAACCTCTGATTTTGAATGTGTCCTGACTGTGGTGTATGGGTTCAATACCCTGGAGGCCTGGAGCAAAGGAAAACTCTGTGGAGTACCCTTAATGATCTGACCTGTAATAGTCACTTGCCCTGGATAATCAGTGGTGACTTTAATGCAATGTTGCATCCTCAAGACAGATTGTTTGGAGCTCCTGTAACCCCGGCAGAGATCAAGGACTTTGCTAAATATGTACGTAACTTGTTACTTAATGAACTTCCATGAGAGGGACCTTACTACTCTTGGTCTAATCGCCAACAGGGATCTGATAAGGTTTGTTGTAGACTGGATAGAGCCCTTGGAAATGATGTATGAATGATGAAATAGGGTCATATTTATATTGAATATGACTGCCCCTTGTTTTCTGATCACTCTCCTTTGCTCATTACTATTAAAACACCTATTTGGAAGCCTAAAATTCCCTTTAGGTTCTTTAATGTATGGGCTGAACATGCAGAGTTTGTTGACCTCGTTATTGAGAGTTGGGCTGAGAATACCAGTGTTGACAACATGAAGAACATATGGATGAAACTTAGAAAACTTAGAGTGGGATTTAAAAACCTTAACAAAAAAGAGTTTATGGGAATAAGGCAAACTATTGAAAAGACTAGGTCTGATCTATAGGTTCTCCAGGAAATTAATGTAGTTCAGTACTCAAACCAACAGATGGATCAAGAAAGGGAGATGCCAGTACAACTAGAAAAGTGGAGCCTAATTGAGGAAAGTGGCATCGACAGAAATCTAGAATTCACTGGATGAAGCTGGGAGATCATAATACTCAATATTTCTCGTCAGTGGTTAAGTAGAGACGGCACAAGAAACAAATCTATAAATTACAATCTCTATGTAGGCAAAAGATAACTCATCCTACAGAGATCAAAACAGAAATTATCAACTTCGACAAGGGATTAATGGGATCCTCTGCTCACAAACTACCAGCTATTGATCGAACTATCATGAGATGTGGGCCACAGTTAACACATGAACAACAACTTGCTCTATGTGATGAGGTTACAGAACTGGAAATCAAATCAAGTCTTTGGTCCATTGGAGATGATAAAGCACCTGGTGTGGATGGATATAATGCCTTTTTTTTCAAGAAGTCATGGCCTATAATCAAACATGGCATAGTACAAGCTGTTCAAGATTTCTTCTCCACTGGAAAGTTATACAGAGCCATAAATTGTACTGTTGTGACATTGGTGCCTAAGCTCGAGTGCCCTCTACTGTGAAAGACTTCAAGCCAATAGCATGTTGTACAGTGATGTACAAGATTATCGCTAAGATACTGGCAGCTAGGTTGCAAAAAGTGATTGGTTCCATCATTTGCAATGCTCAAGCTGGATTTATCCCTGGGAGGCAATTGGCTGATAATGTGATACTAGCACATGAGCTTGTCAAAGGATATGCTAGGAAACACATAACCCCAAGATGCATGATTAAAATTGACCTCAAAAAAGCCGATGACTCAGTTGAATGGATCTATTTGGAGTAAGTAATGGAGAACATGGGATTTTCAAATAGATTTATGAGATAGATTATGGAATGTGTGACAACCGTTAACTACTCAATAATTGTTAATTGTAAACCAACTCCTCCTTTTGATGCTGTTAAAGGGATTAGACAAGGGGATCCTAGTCTCCTTTTCTATTTGCTATTTCTATGGAATACTTGAGTAGAAAGTTGAATACCCTAAACAAATCCCCAAATTTTGCACATCATCCCAGATGTGCTAAGCTTGGAATAACTCATCTTAGCTTTGCTGACGACCTATTTCTTTCTGCTAAGGGTGACTTGCCTTCTGTTACGGCTATTCAACAGGTTTTCAATAGATTTTCTGCATCCTCTGGACTACAAGCAAACTTGGATAAAAGCTCGGTATATTTTGGAGGGGTATCATTGGCTGTTAAAGATCAAAGCTTGTTCAACTTGAGTTTACTCAAGATGAAATGCCTTTTAGATATCTAGGTGTACCTCTGTCAACCAAAAAGATGTCCCTCCTACAATGGCACCCACTCGTTGATAAGATAGTTGCAAGAATCTCATCTTGGACTGCGAAACATCTATCTTACGCTGGAAGAATACAGCTGGTACAAACAGTCTTATTTGGTATACAGGGCTTCTGGTCACAACTATTTCAAATTCCAACGAAGGTACTAACAGCTATAGAGGCACACTGTAGAAGCTACATTTGGTCTGGTTCTAATGTTATTACTAAAAGGGCTCTAATATCATGGGAGAGGATGTGCTCACCTAAATATGTTGGAGGTATGAACCTGATCAACCTCCAACTATGGAACAAGGCTGCACTTGCTAAAATGTGCTGGGATTTAGAACATAAGCAAGACAAAATGTGGATAAAATGGGTGCATACTTATTATATAAAAGTCCAATCAATCCAATACCTTGTTTTGTCATAACAAGCAAGCTGGATGATCAGAAAGATTGTGGCAGCTCAAACAAATTGGAGAACTATTCAGCAACCTCTTAAGGATAGTCAGAGTATTATACGACAAGTTTACTTGCATCTATTAGAGGTTACGGAAAGAGTTCCATGGAAGAATATGATGTACAAAAATGAAGCAAGACCTAAAGCTATTTCTCCCTATGGCTATATTTACAAGATAGGTTACTCACAAAGGATAGACTCTTGAAATGGGGCGTGAGTATAGAACCTCATTGTGTTTTTTGCAATGCTTGCCTAGAAATTAGAACTCACTTGTTTGTCCAGTGCTCCTTTGCTACTTCTTTGTGGACTAGAATCTGTTCTTGGCTGAAAAGAACAACACTAATCGCAAGTGATTGGGAGAACCACCTAGCTAGAGCCATGAGGGATGCCAAAGGTAAAACACTGAAGGCTTAACTTTTCAAAATGGTGTACACTGAAACAATTCACACCATATGGATGGAAATGAACCAAAGACAATTTGAGAAGAAAAACAAAGCGATGGAGATGATTGCAAAAGACATAGCATTTACCTGCCATGTCAGAGCCCGACCTATGATCAGCAATCTATTGCAGCAGTATAAATTTTATATGACTCTCTAGACCTCCCAAGTAGAATATGTTGATCCTCTTGTTGGGATGTGGACTGCTATAGTTGATATGACTAAATCCTCCATAACCCCCTAGTGTAGTGTTGGCCTTAAAATCGTTAGACAATATATTGTGTTTAAATCTGATTGTGGTTTGTAATGCTTCCTTTGGTGATTAATAAAGTTCAACTAATTACCAAAAAAATAACAAGAATTTGTATTAGAGGTGTTATAACGTGATATTCTCCAAAAGCAAGAACCAAAGAATTATTATTTATATCGCTCTTAGATGACCAAGAGATCGATGCATTTCCAAGAAAGATTATGTAACCACTCTTGGACTTTCTGTCATCCAAAGATCCTACCCAATCCAAATCAGTGAAAGCCTGTAGCACTAAGTTGGATGAACGAGGAATGACAAATCGTTGATGCATTGTGAGCTTGAGGTATCGAAGGATACGCTTTACAACAGCCCATTGATTTTAACTTGGAGAGTCCATAAATTGACAAACCTTGTTAACAACAAATGCAAGATCCGACCGAGTCAAGGTGACATATTGCATAGCTCCAACAATAGTTTGATACAAAGTTGGGTCATCAAATAAAGGACTATCACCGACATGGAGCTTAGTATTCAGTGTTGATAGAATGCGTGCGTCCACTATTAGTCCACGGACCAGGTCCCTTGACTCAACAAGAATAATAACGAAGAGTAAATAATAACAAGATCACAACACAAGTAGTTTACGTGGAAACCTCCTTGCTCAAGGGAGTAAAACCATGACCTATCACACAGGATTTTCAACTGTTTTCACTAACCTTCCTTAAACAAAAGCGAACTATAGTTACAATCAACATGAGAAAAAGTTATTAATCTCACAACCAAGTAATAACTCTATTACTTGAAAAGCCTAAGAAGATACTACTTTGCCCACTAAGTTATCACCATTAGACAACTTAGGATTTGACTAAGCAACATGCAGGTTGCCCACTAAACCACCACGCTCCGATGACTTAGACTTTTACTAAGCAACACACAAGGCTACCCACTAAATCAGTTGGACTCAACAAATTTAGACTTTTCACCAAATGAACTATCTGAATCCTTTATGGATGTAGGAACAGATTTATAGTTTAAGTACAGAAGAAATAATCCTAAGAGCACTAAACTTGCAGCTCTATCAGGTTCGAATTTGTCTTGAGGATGATTCTTGTTTTGAGTAATAGCCTTTGCAAGAGTTCTTGAGAGTTTTCAAGTTGCAAAAACTAAAATTATGACTATTAGACATAATCTTTATGAAGAGTAGTCACAACCTTCGAGGCAAAGCCAATGGCTGGGATTTCTGCCACTTTTGCCACAGTTGGAGACTGTGCACCAACCAATTGTACTTTTTCCAGCCTGGCAGTTGTGTGTATATTTTTGTCGTATCAGGTCCCTTTACAAGGTCCCTGGATTTGTCAAATCATCAAAACTACAACCCACATTTTCCTCTTTTTGATGATGACAAACTGTACACATGATGCCTGCACGTTCTCCCCCCTATCAACAACACCTTATTCCCTGCAAGTTCTTCCCCCTATCAACCAGACCACTACTAGCCTAAGCACCCAATCAGACTGCAAGTTCTTCCCCCTGTCAACCAGACCTTCTACCAGCCTAAGCACCCAATGAATTGCCCCTTTTGGCATCATAAAAAAAAGTGCAGCAAACCAACCGCACAAGTAAGATCATTTAAGTAAGATCACAGCCAAGGGCAACACTAACAAGGTTATAAAAACAGGAACGATAGAAATTAGTCACAACAAAATAGGAATCAATTTCATTGCACACAAGTCAGCATTAAATACATTTAGTTTAAACTGAAATTGAGAACCCCCGACACTGTCCACACAAAAAGAAATGACACAATAAGGAACGAAGAGGACTATGAAGAGGGAGGCTGATGGGAAAGGGAGTTGATAACAAGAGTGAGCCTGGAATTTACTGCATCATTATCCTTTATCATTTTCTCTTGGAGAGCAGCAATTTAGCAAGGAGCTCTTCATTCTACTTCTTCAGTTCCTTAACCTCTGCAGTACCAGGTCCCTCAATTTGCGCTTTAAGCAACTCAACCTTTAGTAAGGAAATTTTAGCATCTTTGTTGCTCACTCGCACGATCATCTCTTCCAGTTCATGCTTCAACTAGTCTTGGTCCATAACCAACTAAGATACCTTGCTCAAAGGATTTTCCTTTCCTTTTATACACTCACATTCCACCAGCATACTGAAAGTGAATGATTGTTTAGCAGTTCCAATTTTACCTGCTCCTACTGGTATGTTCAGATGATGAAACACCTTGGTCAAAATGTAGCCATATCCCATCCCATGTTTGCCTTTTTAGTCAACCACAGTTTTGTAGATGTGCTCTAGCATGAGTGCTGGAAGATCTATGGGATCAAACATGCAAAGTAGTGACTCTATGATGAACAGATCAGACGCAAAAGCAACAATGAATTTTTCTGTTCGGGGAAGAAGTACCTTGTTGACAAATTCAAAGAGCAGCTGGTACTCATCTTTCATAAGTTTCTTTTGAATCCCAGCATGTCATGTGTTAGGGATTTTAGAGAATTCTTTGACAAACTCCAGAGTGTAAGTTTTTCCAATGACGGACCTGGTCCCTTCTCTAGGTACCCCTAATATTTGCCCCAGCAGTTCCTCAGTCAGATGCAAACTTTTGTCCCCCACCCTGGTGTTTATGCTACCATCCTCCTCAAACTCAATGTTATAGTAAAACTCGCATACCTCTTCCTCATGTAAAGCGGGTGATTTGGTCTGGAACAAGTGAGTCCATGACTGGATTTTCATAAGATCATGTAGAGAATCCATCAGATGCTTGGTAATGATGTCCGGGTCAAAAACTCGACCTCCTGGAACCTTTTGGAGATGCAGGTTGTTGACAATTGATTGTTTGCTTTCTCTGTGGTCATCCTCACTTCCCTTGGGACCAGGTCCCGTTCCAGATGTTGGTTTAATGACTGGAGAGGTTTCTCTCTTCCTCTTGTTCTTCCCCTTTTTGGGCACAACCCTTTTTGCCACAGATGCTTTAGACTTTCCCTTTCCCAATTTCTTTACTTATTTTTCCCTTTCTTCTTCAGAACCTTTTCTCACACCTTCATGTTCAGAATCTTCAATCGAGATATCCACCACATCAGTATCAGGTATCTCAAAGAGTACATTTCCCAATTTCCTTTTCTTGCACCTTTCTGCGGTCGTTGTTATACTAAATTTCATAGCATCACCCATTCAGATCTAATAAAAGGCCTTATTTTAGGTGTCTCCTCTATGACCTTTTCCTTTTCTTTTGTGGATATAGGGACTATTTTCATTTAAACAACCCATTGAAGGGGGAGATAATCCTCATCCGTGTTAGTAGAATCGGACGAAGGGTACACATCAAACTCAGGAGTTTAGTCAAACACTGGTTGATAGCCCCCAAGCACGTCATCCATAAATTGTTCTCCTTATTCGCTTAGTAGGCCTCCTCTCATCTGGGTTAGATTCTTGACGACTAGACTCCCACTGGCTGCAAGAATATTTGACTCAGACAATTTATTCTCAAGAAGGTCTCCCTCAAGTAAGTGGTCTGACAGCATAGCAGAACAAGGACCAGGTTCAGGTGCTGGGTTATTGAGGTCTAAGGGAGAATGGGGATTAGGAGGACTGATTTCACCAATGTTGACCAGAGATATGGTCAACATTTTAAAAGGAGACGGAGCATCAGAAGATGTGTAGAATGCCATTGGGTCTATTTCATTTAATGAGTCTAGAATTTTCTTTGAAGAAGATGGGGATGGAGACATTTTGTTTGAGAGAGAGAGATTAAGTGTGACAGAGTAGAAGTGAAAGAGAAGGAGAAATAAGGGTTTTGGCGAAAGGCTTTTAGAGAGAAAGGGATTTGAAATGAAAAGAGATGGAGTGAAGAAAAGTCTTATAAAAGAAACTTGAAATGATGTGTCAGGTCCCTGAGTAGACACGTCACTTGGACTTAAAGCGATGGGACAACGGTCAGAGGAATCGATGGCTGACACGTGGAGATCTCAACGGTTCTCATTCAATCAGTTTAAGCTAAATGTACAGGATGCTAACCTTGAGAGGGGACCAGGTCCTCTACTGCATATGAGATTTTGATTCCTGAATGGTTCTAACCATTCCTTTCTCCTGTGATTTCCATAAGTGTATACCTGAAATAGGTACATAGTTGATCTCGCTTAAACAATACATTACAACTAATGAGGATACCTGCCCTCCAGATCATAGCCAAAATAGAATTGGCTGCCTTTGGATGGGATTAAGTCAGTGCAAATTCATCACTTCCAACTTCAACCTGTTACTCTCAAATTGATCCTTGCTGAGAGCCTTAGTAAAAATATCTGCAATTTGATCTTCTGTCCTGCAATACTGCATGCTGATATTTCCTTTCTCAACATTGTCTCTTAAGAAGTGATGTCTGACATCAATGTGTTTTGATCTTTTGTGCTGAACTGGATTCTTCCCCATGTTGATTACACTGGTATTGTCACACATAAGAGGAATAGTATGGATATGAACTCCAAAATCTTCAAGTTATTGCTTGATCCATAGTAGTTGAGCACAACAAGATGCAGCAACTACATATTTTGCCTCAGCTGTTAAGAGGGCTACTGAATTCTGTTTCTTGGTACCCCATGAAATGAGTGAGGATCCAAGAAAATGTGCCATTCCAGAGGTACTCTTCCTATCAACCTGATATCCTGCAAAGTCAGCATTTGCATACCATACTAGTTCAAACGAGTCACCTGCCGGATAGAATAGGACTAGGTCCCTTGTCTTCTTTAAATACCTCAGAATCTTCTTTGCCGCCTTCAGATATGATATCCTAGGACATGCTTGGAATCATGCACACATTACTACACTGAAGACAATGTCAGGCCTACTAGTTGTTAGATATAATAGAGAACCAATAATCCCTCTGTACATGGTTTGATTCACTAGTGGATCAGCCTCATCTGTTCCTATTTCAGAGTTTATACCCATTGGGGAATCAATAGGCTTCGAGTTCATCATGTGAAACTTCTTCAACAACTCATTTGTGTACTTCTCTTAACAAAGTGAAGACCCACTTGAGGTTTTCTTGATCTGTAGGCCTAAGAAGAAATTCAGCTCCCCCATCATACTCATCTCGAATTCATTTCCCATTAGAGTCGCAAATTCTTCACATAGACATTCAGAGATGGCTCCAAAAATTATGTCATCCACATACACTTGGATGATTAGTAATTTTTGTTCCCTCTTTATAAGAAACAAGATGTTGTCTATCCTCCCCCTTGTAAAACCATTCTTCAGTAGGAATTTGGACAGTATTTCATACCAAGCTCTAGGGGCTTGTTTCAATCCATATAAGGCTTTGTTCAGCTTAAACACATGATTTGGTAAGTCAGCATTCTCAAATCCAGGTGGCTGTTTCACATACACGTCTTCCTTCAGGTCTCCATTCAAAAAGGCACTTTTGACATCCATTTGGAAGAGCTTGAATCCCATAAAGGCTGCAAAGGCTATAAGAATTCTGGTGGCCTCCATCCGAGCAACAGGGGCAAATGTTTCATCATAGTCGATCCCCTCATCTTGATTGTACCATTGAACAACCAGTCTAGATTTTTTTCTTGTTATGATGCCTTTTCATCAAGCTTGTTTTTGAAAACCCACCTGGTCCCTATGATAGTTCTGTCAGCAGGTCTGGGGACTAGGTACCACACATTGTTCTGCTCAAACTGATGTAGCTCCTCTTGCATTGAATTGACCCAGTCGGCATCTTTCAGGGATTCTTTCACATTCTCATGCTCAATAGAAGAGATGAACGCTGAGAATGCAACCAGATTTCTTAATTTGGACCTGGTTTGCATTCCAGAGTTTCATGGGGACATGAGATTCTCAAGGGAGTGAGATGAACTGTCCTTCCATCCTGGTTTAGATACCAAGGATTGGGGCTGATTCACATGTTCTTCTTCTTCTTCAAAGTCATCATTATCAATATAATGAGTTTCTTCTTAACTTGCATCATGGGACAGACCATGTCCCTCATCAGGCTAGATATCTTCATTCATCTTCTCAGATGAACCAGGATCAGCGCTATTGGAATCTTTATTTTCTTCAGCTTTCGACAAATCAGCTTCATTATTCTGGATTTTGAATAGCTCGTTCAGATCATCATTGTCCTTCATCTCCAAGCTCTTTTTTGAAAACATTTTATTAAAGATTTTATCTATATGTTTAAAATATTTTTGCATAAAATGTTTTGCCTTGTCTATCGAGAAGCAAGAGATCAGAGCGATCAACTGAAAATAGCAAGACAAGGAGCGAGCGATTGAAGAAGGCAACACAGATCAGTTTGTTTTAAAAACTAATAATTTTTCTGTGGATACAGGTCTATAACATTTCCTCAAGTTCATCATATTTCTTCATTCAACAAATATGGAGAAGTTAAAAGGCCAAGGAACTCTCCAAAATTGACAATTTTTCTGCGGATGCAGGAAAGTCATTAAAGTTTTTCAAAGGGAAAAAGAAAGAGTTCAGAATACGAGAAATAACACCTCGTTTAAATTCTCAATGAAGCATGAGTCACATAAAAATAAAGTGTTCAAAATGGGAACAAGTGAAAGCATCACTCTCAACATATACAAGCATCTTCGATGACATGAGCTTACATTTTTCAGCATTGAGAATGTTTGAAGAATATTCACGAATTCTGTCGATATAAGACGCGGTAATGTGAACTACCCAGTGGGACATCGTCTTTGCCACCCAGGTGGACATTCCTAGAGTATTATCAAATAAGATAATACCATCACATAGAGGGACATCATCGTTATTTTATCAATGGAATATCATCATTCTATCAACGGATCTTCATTATCATTATCCTACCAAAGGATCAGCATTAGCCTACCAATGGATCATCAACATTATCCTACCAACGGATCAACATTACCCTACCGATGAATCTTCATATTCATCAACATTATCCTACCGACGGATCTTCATTATCATTATCCTACCAATGGATGAGCATTATCCTACCAATGGATCATCAATATTATCCTACCAATGAATCAACATTATCCTACCGACGGTCCTTTATTATCATCATCCTATCAATGGATATTCATCAGCATTTATCCTATCAATGGATCATTGTCAATCATCATATCAATGGAGTAGCATCGTCCTATCGATGGAATAGCAGTATCATCCTATCATTATTGTCATCCTATCAATGGAAATTCATCATCTTATTAATGGAACACCAACATCATCATCCTATCGATGGAGCATCAACATTATCATCTTATCTATGGATCATCATCATCATCTTATCGATGCAACAACATCATCCTATTATCGGCATTATCCTACCAATGGTTAACGTCATCTTACCAATGAAGAATAATCATCATTATTTTTATTTGCAAGAATGTCATCAAAAGAGTCATCAACATATTACATCAGTTTATATTTTATTATTTCAATATCAAAGGAAGAGTACATTTGAAGAATTATATTGCAAATATGACATACAACTATTGCCCTAATGTCAAGATGAAAGAATTGGCATTAAGTGTTCAAGGAGAGCGACTAAGTGTCACATGGTAAAATACGTTATCTCTCTATTTGAATTACATTTTTATGGTAATGAATTTTATCTCAATCTTTGTCGAGAGCATCCGAGATGATGAATTCTCAAACATACCACAGGTGCGGACGACATCAAAAAGGATGCAGCACAATGTGAAACTTTTCTTAACAGCGAACTGGGACATAGTTCGAAGAGGAGTATCAAACTCTTAGGACGCGAGTTGAGAAATGACTTCTACCACAATTAAACCACAACCCTATCAGAAGGCACGTGGGTTTTTATTAGCTTTATTGGTTTCTGTTTTGCATCCAGAAATTGTTTGTCTTTCATTGGAGGCAAATTTCCAATCTGAGTGACAATGCACCAATAGCTTTAGAAATTATGTCTGTGTAAGTTCTTAATTATGGTTGTGAAGTGCACCACATTCATGGCTAAGAGGCTACAAGCCCCTTTTTCATACTCAACTTATTTTGTCACTCTTCCCAATCGAAGGTTATCTTAGCATAAGAGATGTCATTTTCAATCGATCGAGTCGAACTACAAGCAGCATGATTCCCTAAGCTGAGGGATATATAGGTGGGCTCAATGTTGAAAACTCAACTGTATTCTAACATTCGCTCCTAAATATTTTTCCCAAGTGCTTCAGTCTCTTCATAATTCGATATCGAAATAACTTTTGAGTTCTTCAAAATCATGCGCTAAATCAAGCATATCAAACTATAAGTAGCCTGAATTCTCATATAGCCTGAGATAGGTAGGAAGCCCACTTCCGGGGTTCGACCATAACTCCTAAAGTCCGCACCAAAAAACCTTTTTGAAAAGATGAAGATGTGCTTGGTCAAAATTAGATTAGTCAATATCATTTTCCTCGAATTTCTTTCATCAATCCAAGTCAAAAGAGGGACAGTTGTTGACACCCAATTTTTGTCCTCCACAATATAAAATCAATCATCTAACTTCTTAAATTTCAAACGATTTGAATATTTGACTTTATAAAATTTAAAATATTTTCCAAGTCATTTGAAGTAGTTTTGTAATTTTTATAATTTTTAAAAATAATAAATATATTTTTATATAATTTTAGTATATTTTATAAATATTTGAAAATCATCTCAAAATATTTACATTTTTAAACTAAATACTTTATTAATTTAGTTTAGTTTGAATTATAGTTAAATTTTGAGTTAATTAGTTTAATTATTTCATTTTTAGCCAATTATTTTATTTTGCTAAAATTAAGAAGCTCGTTAATTAGTTTTTAATAATTCATCTTATTTAGATTTTAGCCGAAGTTGCAAATTAAATTCAATGTGGCTATACTTTATTTACGATTTTAACCATTTTCTTTTTCCTCTTTTTAAACCTTTAAAGTACCAAATTTTGGGCATTTTCCTTTCAATCTTCAGCCCACTTCTCACCAACCTACCCAGCCCAATTCCTATCTCATTGCACACAACAACCAGTAGCCCACCATACTCATACAATTCCAATACATACACCAACAACAATACAAACAACAGCAGCGATCGAATACCCAACATTTTTTTTATTTTCAGCAATACAACATCATATGTACAGCAATACCAAAACAGACCCACCGGTACATCGTCTTCATCTAGTGAAGAATGAGACCACCAGCACAAACCCAGTAAGAAATCTGTGAACCAGCCCAGTCCAAAAGCAAAATCAAAGCCCAAAATCACCCGTCCAGCAACCCGAACCCGGCTTTCCGTGTCTTGTTTCTCTCCGTACGAAAAATCATACTCAAATTAATAGGTGGAACAATCTCCTCATTGCTTTGTCCTTTGCTTCAAAATCGAGCGATTCTCCTCATTGTTTCGTTGGATTAGTACGAATTCCAGCTGGTTCAACCTTATATCCTGAAGAAATATTCAAATTTCGAATAGGGAATTCCCAAAATCCCTCCTGTTTCCCCTCAAAATCGTTCCCTATTTTCATCTTTAAATATCCCATTCTTCCTCATTGTTTAGGGTTGGAGTTTTTCTTAAACAATCAATTTTTACGATTAAGAAATTTGAATACAATTTTCTAGTTCTAAGTTCTAAAAGGTTTGTTAGAAGTCGGTTCGAACATTCTGGTTTACTGGTCGAGTTTTGAAATCGTGTGAGAAGTCGAAGCTCATTATAGCTCGTTGTTGTCTCTAGTTCATTGCCTAAAGAATGGTAACGTCGTCTTCTTCATAGTGTTCTTTTCGCCTTTTCTTCTGTTTCAAGGCGACATTCAAATGTTTGAAACTTTTTTTTTGTGTTTGTTTGCTATTAGTTGCTATTGAGTTGATGATGCTTCTATATGGTATATATGTTGTTAGTCATTTCCTTTAGTCGGAATAATATTTAGTTTAAAACTTTGAAGATTTGTATTCTATGTTGGCGTTTTCTGTTACTCGTTTCTTTCTGAAGCTTCTTTTCTTTTGTTGTTCCTCTTGCTTCTTGATGTCATTGAGTTTATACTATTTTGTTTATATTGTATTTAAGTATCAGGTGTGTCGCATTTAGGATTGCTACTATTAGTGTTGCTATCCATATAAGTTAAGTTTTTGAGGTCAACTGATATAGCCGTGTGTGGTATAATTACATTTTGTTCCATTAGCTTAATTTTCTTTATTTTTGGAATCTCTTGTTGTCTTACTGCCTAAAATGATCTGCTTGCCATTTCTCAAGTCTTCATTTTGCCTAAAAGTTTTGGTCAAAAATTGCATGTCATTTGCCATTGAATTTTATTTTTTTAAAATATGACATTGTTGCTTTATAAACTTTTGTGAGATGCACCTAGAAAGCAAATCCATTTTGGTGTTGTCCATAAGTCAAAAATTTGGAATTTTGATAAAGGCAATATTTATCCATTGTTTTGCACCCTTTTTCATTCTAGTATTTCTTCATAATCCATGGTTTGTTGTATTATTGTATGAATACAATTTTATTATGGTTTAATCTAAAGCAATGTGTGTGCGCTCCTTTTGATTTAGTCGTTGTGTACCTTTGTCCAAAGCCTTGAATACCATGTAATGATGTAAGGTCATAAAATTTAATAATTAGTTGGGATAAGGTGATTTGTTTGGCCACTAATTTGTGCTTATGATTTGTTAAGCCCGCCCTTAGTGAATGACTTTATTTGGATAAGTTTTACCCTCTTTATCTCTTATTGACTATTATGCATATGTCTGCTCAAAAATTATTTAGTTTAGTTTCTTGCTATGTCATATAAGTCCATTAAAATCAATGTCGATGCGTCAATACTTATATATATATATATATATATATATCCTTTTGTTGCATGTGAAATTCCATCCGAGTCCATTTTGGACTTCTCCTTGCATATTCGTGAGTTGTCTCGAGTTAGCCTCACCCGTGTTCGAGCAAGGGAAGTAGAAATACGAACTTAGAAGCAAAATTACAAGTCTTGAGAGCTGAAAACATGTTGATATACAGTGTGATACAATAGTTGTATACGCTGTAAAAAGCTGGAAAAATGGCCCTAAAGGTCTAAAATTTCAATTTTTGCGTTGTATTGTAATTGGGTCAAAAGCCCATTTATTTTTTGTATTATTTGTTAGCTATTAGGACAGGTACAAAAGGGGCAAGAATTGGGCCAAAAGCCCAGAGAAAGCATTTCAACTTATTTTGCTAGTCATTAGGACAGGTACAAATGGGCCAAAGGCTCAAAAGCTAAAATTAGCCCCAACTACTGGCCCAGACGAACAAAAAATTAGACTTGGGCCCATTCTTTATTATTTATATATTATATTTGCTTGCTTATCATTATTTGCATACTTGTCTGTTTAATTAGTTTTAAGGTTGTCACAATTCAATTTCCTTAAGGATAGCCATGTCCAATTGATCTTTTAAAATTCACTCATTTTCTATTTGACGTTAAAAATAAATATGCAAAATATTTTACTTAGGTAATATCCCAATTCTCCCCATTTTCCCCTTTTAAAATGACCTCAATTATAAAAATGGTTCAAACTTTCAAATTCGAGAAAAGTTTAAAATTATTTTAGCCAAATAATTAATTGCCGGATAACCGCTATTAGTGGCATTTCGGGTGCTTTAAATCCCTTCCCAAAATGCTAATAAGAACCCCAAACCCCTTTTAAGTTTTCATTAGATTTCTGTTTTATTCTTTTGAAAACAATAGTTTTCCTAATTTTATTTTAAAATTAAGTGGCAACTCTAAAATCAGTCTAATTATATTTTTTAAATAAAACAGAAATTGCGACTCAGTTGTGGACTTAATTAAGTTTAAACCATAAAATTTGACTTATTTTATTAATTGTTATTGACTATTGAATTGTTTATTTGTGCTTAAACTGTTATAGTTGTCATTGCATTTCATGGCATATTCTATCATATGTATAGTATATTAAGGATGATTTTTGCATAATCGCAATCGAACTTCTTATACTCAACCCTTTTTCGGAAGGATCGGCGATTTATTAGTACGTCATGCGTCCAACAGTTGTCGTGAATTCCAACCTAAGTTGTCCACTTGGGTTCCCGATCTTTCAAAAACCACTATTAGTCAGCTAGCGTAAAGCGAAACCAAATCCCTGATTTAGCGCATTTTGAACTAAGTTGACCCAACACCTAAGGCGTGTTGGGCCCATTAGAAGCCCACCTTGTGTCTCTTTGACCCATTTTGGTCAATAAAAGACAATCATACTTATGTGTTTTAATTGAAGGATGTATATGTCATTTTTAAACAAATCAATTATCAAGTGGGGTAGGGGTTAACGAGTTGGTTTATTTTGTGAATGCTTTCATGGGGCATTTCTTTCCCCGATATCTAAGAGAAGTAAAGAGATGGTTGACGACATGAGGAGCAGGATGATTTTATTCGTTGTTGGGTTGACTCGTCTGTCAAGTAAGGAAAGTAAGACATCCATGCTAATATGTTACATGCGCATAACAAGGCTGATGATCCATGTGCAACAAGATGAGAAGAACCAGCTGAAAGATAGAGAAGAGTTTGAGAATAAGAGGGCTAAGACATCAAGGAATGAATTCGGACAGCAAAAGAGTAGTGTGAAGAGGTCTTCTTTCCAACATAAGCAGAAAGGACCTGCTCCATCATCTGCTAGTGCACCTGCTCCCAAAAGTAAATACAATAGTTAGAATTCTCAGAACTTCAGAGCTGGACCTACGCATTCGCAAGGTAGTAAGGCACAAGGGGGTACTAAGACTCCTATATGTGCTAAGTGTGGTAGGATCCACTCTGGGATGTATCGTGATGACTCCTCTAGTTGTTTCAAGTGTGGCCTGAACGGTCATTTTATGAGAGAGTGTCTTAAGACCAAATAGAGTATTGGTAATAGGGGCATTAGAGCCCAGTCTTCTTCAGTTGCTCCACTAAATAGAGTTGCATCTAGATGAACTACTTCAAGGGCAGGTGGAAAAGGAAGTCATCTCTATGAAATCACTAATTGCCAAAAGCAAGAGAACTCTCCAGATGTTGTCACTGGTATGATCAAAGTCTTTGCTTTTGATGTTTATGCTTTGTTAGACCTAGGAGCAAGTTTATCTTTTGTAACCCCTTATGTTGCAAATAAGTTTGATGTTATTCCTGAAAAACTTTGTGAACCCTTTTGTGTTTTTACACCTGTTGGGGAGTCTATTCTAGCTGAGCGAGTATATCGTGATTGTGTCATTTCTATCAATCACAAAGACACCATGGATGATTTAATTGAGTTAGATATGGTATATTTTGATGTCATTCTAGGTATAGACTGGATTCATGCCTGTTATGCGTCAATAGATTGTAGAACTCGCGTTGTCAAGTTTTAGTTTTCAAATGAGCCAGTCTTAGAGTGGAAAAGTAGTTCAGCAGTGCCTAAGGGGCATTTTGTTTCATACCTCAAGGCAAGAAAGTTAGTTTCTAAGAAGTGTGTCTATCACTTAGTCCGAGTTAATGACTCAAGTGTTGAGATACCTCATTTTCAGTCAGTTTTAGTTTCAGTAGTGAGAGAGTTTCCAGAAGTTTTTCCAAATGATCTTCCTGGAGTCCCTTTTGAGAGAGAGATAAATTTCGGCATAGATATTCTTCTAGATACATGTCCTATATCTATTCCTCCATATAGGATGGAACCAAAAGAGTTTAAAGAGCTTAAAGAGCAATTAAAAGATCTTCCAGGTAAGGGCTCTATTTGACCAAGTGTCTGGGGCGCTCCAGTCTTATTTGTGAGAAAGAAGGATGGTTCCCTTATGATATGTATAGATTACCATCAGTTGAACAAGGTTACCATCAAGAATAAGTATCCTCTTCGAAGGATTGTGATTTATTCGATCAAATTCAGGGTGCCATCTATTTTTCAAAAATAGACCTCAGATCTGGCTACCATCAATTAAAAGTGAGGGAATGTGATATTCTGAAAAAAGCTTTCAGAACCCGATATGATCGTTATGAGTTTTTGGTCATGTCCTTTGGGTTGACCAATGTGCCTGCAGTATTCATGGACCTTATGAATAGAGTATTCAAACCTTATTTGGATATGTTTGTTATCGTCTTCATTGATTCCATACTAATCTATTCAATGAATGAAGAAGATCATACTAGCCATCTCAGATTAGTTCTACAGACTTTGAAAGATAAGGAGTTATAAGTCAAGTTCTCTAAGTGTGAGTTTTGGCTTGAGTATGTGGCCTTCTTAGGCCATATTGTGTCTGGAGAGGGAATTAAAGTTGATACACAGAAAATTGAGGCAGTACAGAATTGGCCTAGACCCACATCTCCAACTGATATTAAGGGTTTCTTGGGTTTGGATGGCTATTATAGAAGGTTTGTAGAGGGGTTATCGTCCATTTCATCTCCTTTGACCAAATTGACTCAGAAGACAATTAAATTTAAATGGTTTGAAGCTTGTGAGAAGAGCTTTCAGCAATTGAAAAAGAGATTGACTACTGCCTCAGTTTTGACTTTACGGAAAGGTACTCAAGGTTTTGTGGTGTATTGTGTTGCATCTAGAGTTGGTTTGGGTTGTTTCTTAATGCAGGATGGCAAAGTTATAGATTATGCCTCCAGGCAGTTGAAAGTTCATGAGAAGAATTACCCAACCCATGACTAAGAGTAGGTTGCTGTAGTTTTCGCTTTGAAGATATGGTGTTACTATTTGTATGGTGTTCATGTTGATGTATTCACTGATCACAAGAGCCTTCAATAGGTGTTCACTCAGAAAGATCTTAATCTCAAACAAATGAGGTGGCTAGAATTACTCAAGGATTATAACATGAGTATTCTTTATCACCCAGGTAAGGCTAATGTCATTGTTGATTCCTTGACCAGGTTGTCTATGGGTAGTACCACCCATGTTGAGGAAGAAAGAGAGAGCTAGCGAAAGATGTGCATAGACTTGCACGATTAGGAGTCTGACTAATGGATTCAACAGAAGTAGGAATAGTGGTGATAAATGGGGCTGAGTCTTCATTAGTATCAGAAGTAAAAGGCAAGCAAGACCAAGATCCCATTTTGCTTGAATTGAAGTCAAAAGTTCATAAGCAAAAAGTATTAGCTTTTGAACAAGGGGGAGATGGTGGTGGATGGACTCTAAGAGAGGATAATGAGGGAAGCTCATAGCTCCAAATATTCCATTCATCAGGGTTCCACAAAAATGTATTGTGATTTAAGAGAAGTATATTGGTGGAATGGTATAAACAAAGGCATTGCTGAATTATAAGTGATCAAGTTGTTTGTTGCATTTGCTTATTCGGTGTTTGAACTAGATGTTACCACCCTTAGCCTAGTAAGAGTAATCCCATTCGAGGACGAATGTCCCCAAGGGAGAGATATTGTAACATCTCGCAATTTGAAATAGCTAAGAAGAAGCTATGAACTGAAAATAGTCATTTTTGGAAAGAATGAAAATTCTGGAAAATTGTTTAAGTTAGGAAGAGTGAGTTGTGGTCAACTTCAAACGGCCATAACTCCTAGCTCAAGATGATTTAGGTGTTCTTCTAGATATGGTTGGAAATCCCTTGGAATGATCTTTCCAACGCCACCAAGTTTGCGCAATTCCGAGTTTGTATGAGTGAGTTATGCCCATTGGAAGTTAGGTTGTTGGAATAAGGAAAGTCAAAAATCGGATTTTAGAAGGGTAGTTTGGTCGTTTCCTTACCCTTTTATTTTAATTCGTTTTTGGTACTTACTTAAGGGTCTAAACTTAACTTATTCAGTTTACACTTTTACCAAAAGAGTTAGGGTTTTGAGAGAAGAGAAAAGAAGAGGAGAAAAGAGTAGAAAGGAGAAGAACGTTTAAGATTCGTCGAGATTAGCTTGTGGATTTCGTCAGGGGGGATCCCTACAAGGTATGTGAGATCACATAGAGTTGGGTTATTTCACCCACGGGCCAATCATGATTCAATTCAGCGAAATAATGTTAGATTTTGAAAGTAAATCCTTTGAGCTCTTGATGAAATTCGTTTGAATTCTTGTGGGTTGTTTTGCTGAAGTTCCTTGAGGTTTGATTCATGTTTCTGGGTGTAATTTCAGGTTGAATCTATCATATATTAAGGCTATAAGTGATTCTAAGTGTTTAGGGGAAGAACCATTGAAGTTAAGAGGGTTTAGACATGAAAAACGAAGGAGAAAAATCGGGGATTTTCTGAACAAGGCTTGGGGTGCCGCGCCTACCAGAGAGCCACCAAAGTTCCTCTGAACTTTGGCCTCTGGCATGTCGCACCAGCCAGAGCACCACAAAAATCCCTCTGAACTTTGAGGGTTGGCACCCCGCTCCCCATTCGTTCCCCACCTTTTCGTATTTGTTCCTTAGTGATGTACCTATGTTTTCAAGTTGATTCCAACACTCTAAGATACATCTAAACATCATGAAATCATCCATAAACATGAGATCATGAACCTTGAATCCATAATCCAATTCAAGGAAAGTTAAGATCAAAATCAAAAGAAGTTAAGAGTCAAGCCTAGAAGTTAAGAAGCAAGTCAAAGTAAAGTTCTTAAAGTTTTCAAGAGTCTTTAACAATGTTTTAACTTTGTTTTTAAGACTCGAGTTTCAAGTTAAGCAAAGAGTAAAGAGTTAAGTTCATTTCTCAAAAAGTTATAAGGGAACTAAGTATTCCCTAAAAGTTTATAAATGTTTTCACTTTTGAGCAAGAAAAGGGAACATCGATTCCAAGAGAGCTTTTAAGCTAAGTTTTGAGTAATTATCTCAAACCAAAGAAAGAAGCTCTTTTAAAAATATATGAGCTAAGTATATTTTTGGAAATAGTATTGAGCACCGATATAGGGATGCAAGTTCATATTAACTCAAGTCTCCATAAAACCATGTAGCCATCATGGGTAGAAAAGGATCATACTTTTTAGATGAATCTTTTTCGCATAAGCTAGTGGATCTACTAAGTTAAGTGTTCTATATGATGGCAAAGTATATGACAGTTCTGACAGCGTGGGAAAGACGTTGTATCACCACTTAGGCTCATAGTGATGGTTGTCGGTTAGAGAAACTCCCACCTAAACTATATTACTTTGTATATGAGTAAAGTTGATTTGTTATTGCATTTTCTTTAACGAACTAAGCTATTTTTACTGTTTTATAAATCTATTCATATATTGCATGTGTTTCATTGCTTTATCCTGAGTTAAGTTTATTCATGAGTTGAAAAGAGTCAAGGTAAGTGTTTCTTTCATAATCTTTTCAAGTTTATGTTATGTTTAGCATTCCAACTCACATACTCGTACATTCAATGTACTGATGCTCGTTGGCCTGCATCGTATTATGATCTAGACACAGGTAACCAAGATCAGCTTCCAGTGCACTGCTGATCCAGTGAGCAGTTTAGAGTCTATTGGTGAGCCTCTTTGCATTCTGAAGGACTCCTTTTATTGCTTTCAGTTTTATTTTCAGTTCATTAGGATGTTGTGGGGTTTGTCCCAACATCCATCTCAGCTATTTTAGAGGCTTCATAGACAGTCAGTCAGTTAGTAGTTTAGTTGTTTTACATTACCATTTTCATATGTTAAGACTTGAGTTGCCATTTTTGCCAAGTTGAATGTTCACTTTTAAACATTCTAAGTTATTTCATTAGTTAAGTTGGGTATTGTGCTATTGATCTTTATAAATATGCATATATTCTTCCACTTAGTTAAGTAAACCAGGCCAAAGGTTTTCTTGGGGCCAGCAATGATCTTCGAGTGTCGGCCACGTCCAGGGTGTAGGCTCAGGGCGTGACAAATAGACATTTAATAAAGTCAATAACCGAAAGGGGGGAAGATGAAAGTCTTGAAATTGAGGGGCAGTTTGATCTACAAAGTAAAGTTGGGGGTATATATGATTTTCGTGCTATTTAATTGGCCAATGGTTTTGATAGCCCATGGTTTTAGCCCATTGATTTGTACAAAAGGTTGTTTTTAGTTATCTATATAAGTAGAGAGGACAATGAACAATTTTCAGATCAAGAGAAAATTTTTAGTAAAATTCTAAAAACTCATTTCTCCCTTTTCTAAAACAACCATAGTTATCCTATTCTTCATATTTTCCGGTGAGCTCCACCACCCAAACACCACCTTCCCTCCCCCCCCCCCCCCCCCGCCCTCTCCTTGTTTGCTTCTACCAATAACCAAACCAACAACAGCCCAAAACCACAACCTAACCATATATAATTTTGGCTTTGTTTAATTAATTGTTGATTTGTTCTCTTAATGTTTTGGGTTAAATTTTAATGATTGTTGTTAATTTTTAATCAATGTGTTTATATTTTTGGCAATTTTTAGATCTTTTATATGTTTGGCTACTATTTGTTCATTACTTCATCATTGTTGTTCTTTTGTTTTAGTTTTAATTCTTGAATTTTTTTAATGTTATTATCAACTGTTGTTGTCGATTTGAGCATATGACCAATGAAAAGATCTATCCGTCAATTTTTGAGGTCTTCTCATTTTTAAAGACATTAAGTTTAGTTTAAGTCTATATAAAACATCATACATTACAAGTTAAAATTGACTAATGAAAGAATTTTCATCGATTTCTAAGGCCTTCCATCTTAATAAAACTTAAAGGGGTTATTTATTCTACTTTGGAATAATCCCCTGTAAAGTATAAGTGTGTTGTTGGGTACCTGATGATAGATTGAAAAACCAAATAGTACATATTGAATTCCTTTAATTTTGATTACTATTATTTTGATGCATTTTTTATTTGATTCATGAAAAATAAATTGTACACGGCTACAAGCATGACATATTCATGTATTATGATGGTTGAAATTGTTCCTTTTTCGTACCCAAATATAGGACAATTAAAAATTAATAGTGTAGATAGTTTGTAAGTTTTTTTCTTAAAAATTTTATTACATAAATAGAGTTTAAATAAACAGTTGTAAAAGGAAAGTGATGGCAACATATCCTAAATTTGGTTTTCACCAATAAATCATCTCTCTATCTTGGTCAAAAAAATATTCATGATTTGTCGCCATCACTACCTTTTCCAACTTTTATTTAAAATCTGCTGTTTTGGTAATAAAAAAAATAATCAAAAAACTAACTACCGAAAAGTCAACACCGTTGATTTTTATTTATCCTACATCTAAGGACATTTTGAATTTATCATAATTACATGAATAAGTGTTTTACTTATAGCCTTGTAAAATTAATTTTTCATGTATAGAAAAGTAGTTAACTGCAAGCAAACTCATAAAAGAAAACAGTAAGAAAATATCCCTACTAGAAAAATATTAAAAATCTTCCTTCGGAGGTCGGGTTTTGAAAAAATATTTTCTTTACAAAATTGACCTTCGGAGTTTAAAAAAAGACCTATAAAGATCGATTTTTTAATAGCAATATCCACAATATAATTATTAAGAGAGTTTTTGTTATGAAGAGCATTGTCGTTTGGTTTGCAACAAGTTATCCCAAGATTAGTTATCTTGGGATTAGCTATCTTAGGATGACTCATCCCATCACTACGGTATAAATGATGGAACAAGTTATCCCAAACAATGCAACCAAACATGACACAAAAATTATATTCCATTACTATTTTCTTCTCCCATAACTATATACTTTTATCCCTCACACCAAACGACTTTTTTATATTAGTTTCACATATATAGTTCAATTTTTAGCAAACCCTACTATGTTTTACGCATCTTTAAGTATATCTTTTATTATATGGTTTATTGTATTTCACAGTTTACAACTATTGATCTCTACAAGACATCTTTTTATTTCGATTCCAACAAACAAGTTTTACGAGAAATATTTTATATTAATAGTGTCCTCCTCACTCTCCAACCACACAAAATCTTCACTCCCACTGAGTTTACTTTATATTTATGGTGGATCGCTTTGTATATCTTTGTTGCTCATGTGTTTGTGTACGTATTACCTAAAAGGCAATTAGGGTCAAATATTTCTATAATTGCAGCATTTGTGTAAAAGTTTTATAATTATATTATAGTGATATATTTTTATATATGTATATTAGTATTTAGCGTTTAGATCTTATTTACATATTATAAACAGAAATTTGTGAAATTAGAAAGGCTGTGAATGTAAAGAATGGCAAACACTAATAGTCTTTCCTCGTGAAGTTATGTTCACGCACCATTAGAAAATATATATTTTTTATCAATGTTTGTAGTTGAGTTTTACTATGTTTATGACATCAATGATAATTTCCATGAATTGACACAATAGTTAAGTTTGGATTTTATAGAAAAGTAATTTTGCAAATAGAGTATCGCTCCAATGAAGAATGTTATTGTTGTTATAGAGAAGTAAAATATAATATGAAATTTGATTTTAAAGAAAAACAATTCCTTAAAGTTAAATGCCAGCGTAACAAATACTGCTATGACTTATAACGATGTTTGACTTGTATTTGACGACTATCTAAAATAGCTTTCATTTTAAACTCAACCATAGCCTTTTGCGATGAGGATTTTTTTTTTTTCACATGAAAACAATTAAATTTTAATTAGTTTTAGAATTGTGACTTAAAATAATATATATATATATATATATATATTATTTTATTTTATTTTTATTTTTTATTTAATGATGAATTAATTAAAGCAAAAAATATGATAAAAAGGTGATGAAAATGAGTTGAGCAACCATAACTATATAAATATATATTTGATGCGCCGCACATGGAACAAAAATTTTCTAACCTAACTTCATAATTTTCTTGCAAGTCTGTAAAAAAATGGAATAAATAGTAAAAGGGTAAACATTTGATATTATATTTCTCTGTCAATATTCGATACTTGCTTTAATTGATTAAATATTAAGGGGTAAACCTATCTTATAAAAAACGATTATAATTTTAGGGCACAAACTTAAATCTTCTAGGTAAGAAAGGAGTACTTACCGACCACTTCACCACAATATTTGTGGTCTAAAACTCTAAAGCGAGAAGAAAGATATAGTTCTACGCATTGCCTATATATAGTCAGTGGTGGATTCATGATATTAATTGAAGTTGAAACATAAAAAAAAAATATAGTGCTTGAAATTTGAAACTTCAGGGTGCATTTTAACACCTAAACAACTGAGCCAATTCATGTGTTCACATAATTCAGAACCGATCGCTATATATACATAAAAATAAAAATAAATTATCTTGATTTACAGTGTAATTTTTTATAGATGAAGTTCAGACACATCCTCATGAGTAAACATTGCTTATCATACACGTCAATGTAAATGTATCATATAATATCATAATATCGTTAACTAGCTATTTTTTATATTCAAACTCGCAGTCTATAATTAAGAACGAACAAGTACGAACTACAATTATGAAGTTTAGTAGTTAAAACATTTGATGATGGCACTCTTTTTACTTTTTCTTACCAACTAATTTGCAAGTAGATAATGCATTCAGAAAAGTGTCATTTTATTATATGATAACTTGTAAGTAATCTATATAATTTAAATAAAAGGATAGAATTTAACAAATTCAAAACCTTCATAAATGGACAAAGCCGATCAACTCTAGTTTGCAATATTGATAGATTTTGGTACGTTTAGATACATGTATCTCGGGATATAAAGGGTCAAAATTAGGTGTAATTTGTTCTCGATACACTATAACTAAGTGGATTCACATGTATCTAGGAAACAAAGACAAACTCTTATCATTTGCCTCCCTCACATCTCGATCTCAACCCTCCTATGTATTTGTATTCCAGATACATACGAATCACACTTGACAGATATAGATACATATCTAGTGTGTATATAGTGTTATTCAATGTATCTGGGATACACAAATCTTCCTCCCCACATCACTTGCTTTAGACATTGAACTTTTGTGTAACTCTACAAGACGTGTTCAATTTGAATTGAGACTTTAGAAACTGTGTTCAATTCAAATAAAGTTTTTTGGAGGTTACTTAACCTTAAACCCTAGTTCACACCCATATGAAGGGTACGAAATTCCCTTAAAAGGCATCTCAAAATATCTTATGAACTCTTGGGTATCTTTAAAGATCATCAAGATCTCAAATATTCCACAAATTGATGGAATATTCATAATGAGATCAAATCTAAATCATCCTAGTTCAAGAAATAAGTCACTAACGGCCGTCAAATCATGGATAAATCTTAGCAGAGTAGAATCAAAGGAGGAACATAATTGTACTCGTAATATTTATCAATAAAATCATATTTCTTCATATTAATTTATTTTCTGTCACTTTAAATTTTTTGCAAACATGTAATCATTTAAAATTTATTTAAATATAAATTTATTAAATGATTTGGATTATATTAAATTCATGAATATATTATTATTATTATTATTATTATTATTATTATTATTATTATTATTATTATTATTATTATTATTATTATTATTATTATTACTATTACTATTACTATTATTATTGTTATTGTTATTGTTATTGTTATTGTTATTGTTATTGTTATTGTTATTGTTATTGTTATTGTTATTGTTATTATTATTATTATTATTATTATTATTATTATTATTATTACTATTACTATTACTATTATTATTACTATTACTATTACTATTATTATTATTATTATTATTATTATTATTATTATTATTAGTATTATTAGTATTATTATTATTATTATTATTATTATTATTATTATTATTATTATTATTATTATTATTATTATTATTATTATTATTATTATTATTATTATTATTATTACTATTACTATTAGTATTACTATTATTATTATTATTATTATTATTATTATTATTATTATTATTATTATTATTATTATTATTATTATTATTATTATTATTATTATTATTATTATTATTATTATTATTAGTATTAGTATTATTACTATTACTATTATTATTATTACTATTATTATTATTATTATTACTATTATTATTATTATTATTATTACTATTACTATTAGTATTACTATTACTATTATTATTATTATTATTATTATTAGTATTTTCTTAACACCGGATCGTACAGTTAAGACTAAGGAACCTTTAAACACACAGTCCTGGCCTGGCAACAGTGTATAAAAGTCCCTACTATCCGGGTCCGCCCTCCACATGGGTAATCCAACGGGTAATCCAACGAATTTCTTCGACGACCTTTCATAAACTGGCCTGGTTATACTATGTATGACCTCGGTTTTTACTGATTAATCTGTTGTCATAATAGACACAACGCCATTTTCTCTAGCAACCTAGTATGTTATAGATCAACACCAATAATTTAGCCCATCATTGGGCTTATGAACAT
Source organism: Solanum commersonii (assembly GCA_029007595.1). Taxonomy (NCBI): domain Eukaryota; kingdom Viridiplantae; phylum Streptophyta; class Magnoliopsida; order Solanales; family Solanaceae; genus Solanum; species Solanum commersonii. The sequence continues at coordinate 5,484,598 of JAJTWQ010000023.1, read as the reverse complement.
AAAGAAATGAAAATAAAAGGGGACGAATAGTACCTTAGAACAGAGATCTTCAAACCAAATTGCAAATTCTTATTTCAACAAAAATACTTCAAATATTACAAAGAGAGAAAATTTATAGAGAGAGAGGGGCTCTGATACCATTTCTTAACACCGGATCGTACAGTTAAGACTAAGGAACCTTTAAACACACAGTCCTGGCCTAGCAACAGTGTATGAAAGTCCCTACTATCCAGGTCCGCTAAGCTACTATGAGTAACTCTTTCTTTACCTTTTACCTTAGTAGGTAAGAGAGTAAGAAGTCTATCTACTTTCTCATGTAAGGACATAATATGTTCACCCAAAATGCTCATATAAATATTTGCATAATTATTTTGTTTAATTATGGCATTCACATGCTGGACAGTTACTAAAGCAGTGTCATTTTCTAATAATTTAGAAAAGGCATTAAAATTAACAATCTTATCATTTTTATTAATTTGAAAAGACTGCTGTGAAGGAAAAACAGATTTAGTAATTTCTCCATTGCTTAAAGTAAAATCTCTTTCAAGCATAGAAATATAGTTATGAATATGTTTACACATAAACCAGGGAATAAATGGAATTAAACGATTTATTCCGGAGTCTATCAAGTCTTTATAAAATTCTTCTTGAAATTCATATTGTTCATCTTTAGTAAAGTGTTTAAAAAACCATTTTCTAAAAAGTTTCCATTTTTTTCGCTCAAAATCTTTAGCGATACGAGCTCTTGCCGGAGATCCCGGGCTAAAATCGATAATTTTGTCAGTCATAGAAAAACAATATTAACCTGTTATTCCACCTGGAAAATTCATTTCAGATTCAGTTATATCTAAATCAGAACTAGCTCTACAAATAGGTTTAACTATATTATCTCTATCAATCTTTATATTGTCACATCTGTAGGTTTCTCTAATTTGAGAAGTAGATGCTCGAGAAGGAACCGGAACAATATAATCAACAGGAGATATATAAGAAGAGTTAGATCTACTGATTCTAGAAGACATGCTACGATTATCATTAAGCATGCTAATAGGTTCATGAAATCTGATTTTAACAATCCCATCATTCAACTGTTCAATTTCAGAAACCTCAATATTAATATTATTTTGTGGTTGGGTAGCATTCTCAATGACCTATTCTTGTGGAAAATCAATCTCTTTCCACTTGATAGGTCTTCTAGTAACTACCTTAGATTTATCAAAATTAGTTTCTATTAAAATAGTTTCATTTTTGAAGTCAATTACTTTGCACATAGGATTTAAAGTATGTAATAACTTATAATAGATCCTATAGCATATGCAAACAACTTCAGTGCCAGGCATATAATCATAGCCATGAAGTTTAACATTTAACATAAGGGAACTTAATGAGTTCTCATCCTGCAAAGAAATTTGTAGATTAGGATACGCATTAAAATAAACTGGTCCATAAGGAGACTAGTTTGAATTGTCCCTATAAGGGACTTTTTCCAGTTATGGCTTCTACCATCACGTAAAGCTGCAATAAAACTTTCGGGTAGACCACGCAAAGTAAGGGGTTTAAAGGCCACCTGAACCAGGCCAATATGCATAAATCTATAAATATCTTTATAAGGTGCTAAATCATTATCAGATAATAACCTAAAAGTTTGATTATCACTATCAATGGTGATAGTTTCTTCTGTGGTTTTAACCACTTGCTTGAGACCAAGTTTCTCAAAAGTACCCATCTGATATATGATTCGAGGTGATATTTTTGGAATAGTCCACTTATTAAGTAGATCTAGATGTTGAGGTATATCATATTCTTCCTTTCTACTGTTTTTAACGGTAGACCTTCTCTTTATGATATTCATAAAAGAAAATTGTGTTGAACTATAACAACTATAGTTATTAAAAGTCCATGGCTCTGATATCATTTCTTAACACCGGATCGTACAGTTAAGACTAAGAAACCTTTAAACACACAGTCCTGGCCTGGCAACAGTGTATAAAAGTCCCTACTATCCGGGTCCGCCCTCCACATGGGTAATCCAACGGGTAATCCAACGGATTTCTTCGACGACCTTTCATAAACTGGCCTGGTTATACTATGTATGACCTCGGTCTTTACTGATTAATCTGTTGTCATAATAGACAACGCCATTTTCTCTAGCAATCTAGTATGTTATAGATCAATACCAATAATTTAGCCCATCATTGGGCTTATGAACATAAAGAAATGAAAATAAAAGGGGACAAATAGTACCTTAGAACAGAGATCTTCAAACCAAATTGCAAATTCTTATTTCAACAAAAATACTTCAAATATTACAAAGAGAGAAAATTTATAGAGAGAGAGGGGTCTGAAACCTGCCTCTTAATTAATACACACTTCCTCTTATATAGAGGTTACAAATCACACACGAATAATAAAAGTGGCCCACAACTTTATATTGGCCAATAAGCAGGTGATAAAACCGACAAGCCCTAATGGCCTTCACATGGTCTTTCTTTATTTAAAATATGGCCGACAATGCTTTCGGCTATCTTTATAAAAGCTGTTTTGGCCTCTTATGATATTGGCCTTACATCAAGACAGAATATCATCTCTTTTCTTTTCCCTTTTCAACTGTACTCGCACTAGAGGATTCCTCTAACTGTTGTTGATAACGCTTGAGGATAGTCTCAAGGTCTTCTTCCTCATCATCAACCTCTTGTCCTGCTCCAGCAATACATGCATCTTCTTCTTCATTGGTATGGCTGGCGGATACCATAGAAATATCATCTTTGATGTCAAAGTCAAGATTTTTCATTAAATCTTTCTTGACTTCTTCCATATAGATGGCAATAGCTTCTGACTTAGAGATAAGTCTTTTCTTCATCTGAAGTTTTCTAGTAATCCTTTTGAACGGACTTGAATCCTCTGTAACTTGTGGTTCCGTATGGGCAGTATCATAATACTTGCTTATTGTAACATTTATTAAATCAATGATCTCCTGTCCATGCAATTTGCCTTCAGGATATTTTTGAAGTAGTTTACTCCAGAACTTAGTATAAACCGTTCTCTGTAAACAGGGAAATCCTTCTGAAGTATTATGAACTTCGACTGACCATTTCATAATCCATGGAATTGAGAATTCCATAAAGAAATACATGACTGACATTCCTTCGAAGAAAATATTTTCTTCCTGCATTTTGATTATCTTGGGAGATATATCGACCCATTCCAAGTATAGTTTTTTGTATGATTCTGGGAGGATTTTTATTGAAGGACCGTATAAAGTCCACCATTTACAGAACCAGTTAGGAACATGTCTGTCAAATATGTTAGAACATATTTTGATAAACCAGGAATGCTTCCTATTAGCATTTTCATATAATAGGACTTTATTAAATCCTTCCATATAATCCCAATAATTATATTTAATTGCCACTTTCTGATCTGGATGGATATAATCCAATTCCTTCAAGGTACTCATACCCCATTCTTCCGGAGCTATAATTCTTTTTATAATTAACTTGGAGAAGTTATAAACTTTCTTTGTATTAGCAGGGAAAAAATGCTGAAATTCACACCCTGTGGAAGAGAGTATCATCTCATAGTGCATTCTGTATTTATAAACAGTAGCAGTGTAGGATACTGTGTCCAAATACCTAGCCATTATTTGCCATGGTTCATTCCTCCATTTGAGGTCACTTTCTTCTAAAAGAAGTATAACTTCCTTTTTGTCATTTAAGTCAAACACTTCTATGTTCTCATCATCTATTAATATTGATGAGTATGATGGCGGATTATTATCCGGCTTTTCCTTAGATTTCATAAAATCCATAAACTCCTTATACATAGGATGATTTATATCCATCCCGCTACTGCTTGATGAAGCAATTGACTGACTAACATTAAATGATGTTAGTGTTCGGCTCCCTTGTTGGGCGAGGATATGACCTCCTCTTCCTGAATTGGTTCTTCCCCCTCTTCCTTTCCTGGAAGGGGGCCATGCTGGTCTCATCCTGAAAAGAATAAATAAATATTAATTTAAGTATTCTCTAGTAAGAAAATCAGGCAGATTATTATCTTCTCCTTTCTTATATTGTATTTCAAAGTCGAAAGGTGCTAAAAGAGCTTGCCATCTAGCAAATATTTGTTTAGAAACATCATGCTTACAATCTTTGTTAAACATAAACTTGGCTTCTTGGCAATCAGTTTTTATCAAAAACTTTTGGTTATAAAGGTCACCCTGGAATTTAAGAACACATTTTACTATGGCTAAGATTTCTTTAGCTATAATTGCATAGTTTTTCTGAGCTGGATTCCATTTCCCAAAATAGAACTGAACTATATAATGTCGTTTAGTATCAGGGCAATACTGTGTGAGGACTCCTTCATAACCCATATCTGACGCATCAGTTTCTACTGATTTTTCCCAATTTGGATTTGCCAAAGTGAGACAAGGAAGGTTTTTAACCTTTTCTTTAATCCTCTTAATGGCTTCTGTATGGTCATTTGACCAAGCCTTAGGATTTTTCTTCAATCTATCATAAATAATAGCTGTATCCTTGGCCAAATCCTTTATAAAAGGAGCTACATAGTTAAGACTTCCAAGAAATCTCTGCAATTGAGTTTTATTAGTAATAATATCAGGAAATTTAGTAGCAAATTCTATACTCCTGTTAATAGGACTGATACTTCCTTTTTCAATATTATGGCCTAAGAATCTAACATTAGTTTGAAATAAAGCCATCTTAGGTTGAGAAATTACCAAACCATTTTGCATAATAATTTTCTTAAACAACTCTAAATGTTTAAAATGAGTTTCTAAGTTTTTAGAAAATACTAGGATATCATCTATATAAACAATGATGAAATTAGTATAAGGAAGGAATATATCATTCATGATTTTTTGGAACTCAGAAGGGGCGTTCTTTAAGCCAAAAGGCATAACATTCCATTCATATTGACCCATAGGGACGTTGAAAGCAATTTTGAACCTATCAGATTCTGCTATCTGGATCTGCCAATATCCTGATTTTAAATCAAATTTGGAAAATATGATAGCATCATAAACTCTGTCAAGTAAATCTTTTTTATTTGGAATAGGATACCTGATCCACTTAAGAGCTTTATTAAGCGGTTTATAATTGATGACTAATCTGGGTGCTCCTCTTTCTTGCTCTGCATGTTTATTAACATAAAATGGTGTACAAGACCAAAGAGACTTAGAATGCCTTATAAGACCTTTTTGCAACAAAGAATCAATTTCTTTTTTGCAAAGCTCTAAATAATCTGCATTCATTTAACAAGGTCTGGCTTTAGTAGGAATATTATCCTCAACAAAGCTTTCCTCATAAGGGAGGCTCACAACATGCTTTTTCCTGTTCCAGAAGGCATTAGGATGATCTCCACAAATATCAATAGAGAACTGATTTTTTAAAATCGTAATTTTTTCCTGTAATCTAGGATTTTGTAAAGTAAGATTAACTTCAATACTATTAATCTCTTGTTTTATAAAACTAACTTGATTGGTTTTTGAAACTAATAATTTTGCCGTTAAATCATTTATCATTCTAGTGAATGGTTTGGTGACAAATTCAAGTATAAAAGGTTTATCATTCCATGTTCCAATAATTTTATTATTATCCCAATGGGTAAGTGGGAAGATTTCAATTATAAAAGGAACACCCAAAATGATTTGATTAGTGATATTTTTTACTAAAACAAAGCTTTGAGGGACACAACTTTTCCCCTTACAAATAAAAGCTTTTGGAAGTTTAAATTCAATATTCATCTTACTACCATTAGCCGATCTAAGACTATGAGTAGTTTTATGAAAGTATCTTGAAGGTATAAGACCTTCTTGAATACAATTTAAATCAGCTGCACTATCAATAAGGGCAATAAATTCTTTTTTATAATTATAATCAATTAACAAAGTAATTTTAGTATAAAACTTTTGGAAAGTAAAAGCTTTAAGACTATATTAAAAATCTGTTTTATCATTTCTTAAATAAATATTTTTTATAAAATCAAGATTATCATTTTCTCCTTCCATCGAAGAAGATGATTCAGAAGCTTTATCTTCCAAGTTTTGCAGTGTTTGTAAAGCATCAAGCCTTACCTCTATGGCGACATTCTTTTCTTTAACGCGAGTAATGTCTTCTTTGAGATTATTAATCTCTTCTTTTAGATCACTGATCGTTGTAGGGGAGCTAGTCTTTTTCCTTCTTTCTAGTAAGAGGTTTTTAACCTCTGCCATGGTATATGAACCTTCTTTAGTTGGAATTTCTTTAGGAATATAATCCTTTTCCATAATATGATCCTTCTCCCTGGAATCACTGATTTTATCAATGATTTGAGCTTTGATTTCAGGATCTTTGATAGTTTGTAGAAGCTTTATAACTCTGTCATTATCAATGACATTAAGACTCAATTCTTTGAATTGCTCATAGATCTTATAAAGATCGTCTTCATCATCTTTTTCATCTTTTTCGCATGCCATTCCTCGTTGACATGGCGAACATTCGTCTTCAGAAGTTAAGAATTCTACTTGTTGAAGAGATTTGAGATCTTCACTCCTGGAGGACTCTTCACTGCTATATTCTGTACTAGATTTTGTATCAGAATTAAGCATAATCTTATAAAGAGAATCTTTCAGATTATCATCTTTGTCAATACTCTTAATCTTTTCTTTGACTCTGCAGTCCTTGGCAAAGTGGCCATACCTTCCACATTTGTGACAAGTATCAGATTTATTAAAATTCTGGCGATACCTCTTCTTCCTTTTAGAAGAGTCTCCTTTACCCTCTTCTGCTCTCCTAAGCTTCTTCTCTATTTTCTTCTTTTTCCATTTTTCATAATCTTTCTTAAAAGACTTTTTATTTTTATGAGAAGAATCTAAGTCCTTTGACTTTTGCTTAGGGATATCAAATGCGAATTGTTCGCAGAATTCTCCTAATTGCTTTCGTTCTGTTAAGCGATGTCGCTTGATTTGCTGATTCAATTTGATCTCATTACACAAGGATAATCCTTCTTGTACACAAGCACTTATTAATTTGCCATAAGTATAATTATCATAATTAATACTATGATTATCTCCTCAAAGAGACCTTCTGACACGTTCAGCAAACAGAGTTGGTAATCCATCAATAAATTTGGATTTCCAATGAGTGCTATTACACTCTGGTAATTCCATGACCCTGCACAGGAAAACATCTTTGTAGTACCTGAATGAGGTCAATGATTTGCATCTTAGGTTTTGAAGAAGGGTTCTGATGGTTTCACTATTATCTGACCACCTTCTTGAGAAATGTTCAATGATATTCAGAACTAGTGTATAAACTGCGTTCTGAGTAACTTGATCCCCTTCTTGCTTTACGGTCATAAGGACTGTATCTCTTTGAGTCTGGTTGAGATAATTGTCCCACCAACCCTTTAATTGACCCGTAAAACCGGCTGTTATCATATCAGCAATAGTTTTGTCACTATTTTTGTTGGTCTTACAGATAGTACTGTACATCAACATTCTATGGACAGTTGTAAAAATCTGTCTATCAGTATAACCATCTATGTTCCATTCATAGATTTCTTTTCCATTATAACTATTAGTTATAATATGCTCATGTTCATCAAGTAGAACATCTTGAGGAGTAGGCCTAGGATAGTAGAACATCCTCTGGACAGGTTTCCTAGCGTATTTTTCTGATATCTTATTAAGACTATCATAAAAATCTTTCTTATTGCTAGGTTCTCCTTCAATAAAGTTGTCCGTATCTATAGGTTGTACTCCACCACCTTTGAATTTCTTTTCCAAAAAACTCTCAAGGTCGGAGTAATCCTTAATCAGAGCCATGGACTTTTAGTAACTATAGTTGTTATAGTTTAACACAATTTTCTTTTATGAATATCATAAAGAGAAGGTCTACTGTTAAAAACAGTAGAAAGAAAGAATATGATATACCTCAACATCTAGATCTACTTAATAAGTGGACTATTCCAAAAATATCACCTCGAATCATATATCAGATGGGTACTTTTGAGAAACTTGGTCTCAAACAGGTGGTTAAAACCACTGAAGAAACTATCACCATTGATAGTGATAATCAAACTTTTAGGTTATTATCTGATAATGATTTAGCACCTTATAATGATATTTATAGATTTATGCATATTGGCCTGGTTCAGGTGGCCTTTAAGCCCTTTACTTTGCGTGGTCTACCCGAAAGTTTTATTGCAGCTTTACGTGATGGTAGAAACCATAACTGGAAAAAGTCCCTTATAGGGACAATTCAAACTAGTCTCGCTTATGGACCAGTTTATTTTAATGCGTATCTTAATCTACAAATTTCTCTGCAGGATGAGAACTCATTAAGTTCCCTTATGTTAAATGTTAAACTTCATGGTTATGATTATATGCCTGGCACTGAAATTGTTTGCATATGCTATAGGATCTATTATAAGTTATTGCATACTTTAAATCCTATGTGCAAAGTAATTGACTTCAAAAATGAAACTATTTTAATAGAAACTAATTTTGATAAATCTAAGGTAGTTACTAGAAGACCTATTAAGTGGGAAGAGATTGATTTTCCACAAGAATGGGTCATTGAGAATGCTACCCAACCACAAAATAATATTAATACCGAGGTTTCTGAAATTAAGCAGTTGAATGATGGGACTGTTAAAATCAGATTTCATGAACCTATTAGCATGCTTAATGATAATCGTAGCATGTTTTCTAGAATCAGTAGATCTAACTCTTCTTATATATCTCCTGTTGATTATATTGTTCAGGTTCCTTCTCGAGCATCTACTTCTCAAATTAGAGAAACCTACAGATGTGACAATATAAAGATTGATAGAGATAATATAGTTAAACCTATTCGTAGAGCTAGTTCTGATTTAGATATAACTGAATCTGAAATGAATTTTCCAGGTGGAATAACAGGTTAATTTTGTTTTTCTATGACTGACAAAATTATCGATTTTAGCCCGGGATCTCCGGCAAGAGCTCGTATCGCTAAAGATTTTGAGCGAAAAAAATGGAAACTTTTTAGAAAATGGTTTTTTAAACACTTTACTAAAGAGGAACAATATGAATTTCAAGAAGAATTTTATAAAGACTTGATAGACTCCGGAATAAATCGTTTAATTCCATTTATTCCCTGGTTTATGTGTAAACATGTTCATAACTATATTTCTATGCTTGAAAGAGATTTTACTTTAAGCAATGGAGAAATTACTAAATCTGTTTTTCCTCCACAGCAGTCTTTTCAAATTAATAAAAATGATAAGATTGTTAATTTTAATGCCTTTTCTAAATTATTAGAAAATGACACTGCTTTAGTAACTGTCCAGCATGTGAATGCCATAATTAAACAAAATAATTATGCAAATATTTATATGAGCATTTTTGCAGAACGAAGCAATTAGGAGAATTCTGCGAACAATTCGCATTTGATATCCCTAAGCAAAAGTCAAAGGACTTAGATTCTTCTCATAAAAAGATAAAGTCTTCTAAGAAAGATTATGAAAAATGGAAGAAGAAGAAAATAGAGAAGAAGCTTAGGAGAGCAGAAGAGGGTAAAGGAGACTCTTCTAAAAGGAAGAAGAGGTATCGCCAGAATTTTAATAAATCTGATATTTGCCACAAATGTGGACGGTACGGCCACTATGCCAAGGACTGCAGAGTCAAAGAAAAGATTAAGAGTCTTGACAAAGATAAAAATCAGAAAAACTATGCAACTATAGCTAAAGAAATCTTAGCCATAGTAAAATGTGTTCTTAAATTCCAGGGTGACCTTTATAACCAAAAGTTTTTGATAAAAACTGATTGCCAAGCAGCCAAGTTTATGTTTAACAAAGATTATAAGCATGATGTTTCTAAACAAATGTTTGCTAGATGGCAAGCTCTTTTAGCACCTTTCGACTTTGAAATACAATATAAGAAAGGAGAAGATAATAGTCTGCCTGATTTTCTTACTAGAGAATACTTAAATTAATATTTATTTATTCTTTTTAGGATGAGACCAGCATGGCCCCCTTCCAGGAGAGGAAGAGGGGGAAGAACCAATTCAGGAAGAGGAGGTCATATCCTCGCCCAACAAGGGAGCCGAACACTAACATCATTTAATGTTAGTCAGTCAATTGCTTCATCAAGCAGTAGCGGGATGGATATAAATCATCCTATGTATAAGGAATTTATGGATTTTATGAAATCCAAGGAAAAGCTGGATAATAATCCGCCATCATACTCATCAATATTAATAGATGATGAGAACATAGAAGTGTTTGACTTAAATGACAAAAAGGAAGTTATACTTCTTTTAGAAGAAAGTGACCTCAAATGGAGGAATGAACCATGGCAAATAATGGCTAGGTATTTGGACACAGTATCCTACACTGCTACTGTTTATAAATACAGAATGCACTATGAGATGATACTCTCTTCCACAGGGTGTGAATTTCAGCATTTTTACCCTGCTAATACAAAGAACGTTTATAACTTCTCCAAGTTAATTATAAAAAGAATTATAGCTCCGGAAGAATGGGGTATGAGTACCTTGAAGGAATTGGATTATATCCATCCAGATCAGAAAGTGACAGTTAAATATAATAATTAGGATTATATGGAAGGATTTAATAAAGTCCTATTATATGAAAATGCTAATAGGAAGCATTCCTGGTTTATCAAAATATATTCTAACATATTTGACAGACATGTTCCTAACTGGTTCTGTAAATGGTGGACTTTATACGGTCCTTCAATAAAAATCCTCCCAGAATCATACAAAAAACTATACTTGAAATGGGTCGATATATCTCCCAAGATAATCAAAATGCAGGAAGAAAATATTTTCTTCGAAGGAATGTCAATCATGTATTTCTTTATGGAATTCTCAATTCCATGGATTATGAAATGGTCAGTCGAAGTTCATAATACTTCAGAAGGATTTCCCTGTTTACAGAGAACGGTTTATACTAAGTTCTGGAGTAAACTACTTCAGAAAAATCCTGAAGGCAAATTGCATGGACAGGAGATCATTGATTTAATAAATGTTACAATAAGCAAGTATTATGATACTGCCCATACGGAACCACAAGTTACGGAGGATTCAAGTCCGTTCAAAAGGATTACTAGAAAACTTCAGATGAAGAAAAGACTTATCTCTAAGTCAGAAGCTATTGCCATCTATATGGAAGAAGTCAAGAAAGATTTAATGAAAAATCTTGACTTTGACATCAAAGATGATATTTCTATGGTATCCGCCAGCCATACCAATGAAAAAGAAGATGCATGTATTGCTGGAGCAGAACAAGAGGTTGATGATAAGGAAGAAGACCTTGAGACTATCCTCAAGCGTTATCAACAACAGTTAGAGGAATCCTCTAGTGCGAGTACAGCTGGAAAGGGAAAAGAAAAGATATGATATTATGTCTTGATGTAAGGCCAATATCATAAGAGGCCAAAACAGCTTTTATAAAGATAGCCGAAAGCATTGTCGGCCATATTTTAAATAAAGAAAGACCATGTGAAGGCCATTAGGGCTTGTCGGTCTTATCACCTGCTTATTGGCCAATATAAAGTTGTGGGCCACTTTTATTATTCTTGTGTGATTTGTAACCTCTATATAAGAGGAAGTGTGTATTAGTTAAGAGGCAGGTTTTAGAACCCCTCTCTCTCTATAAATTTTCTCTCTTTGTAATATTTGAAGTATTTTTGTTGAAATAAGAATTTGCAATTTGGTTTGAAGATCTCTGTTCTAAGGTACTATTCGTCCCTTTTTATTTTCATTTCTTTATGTTCATAAGCCCAATGATGGGCTAAATTATTGGTGTTGATCTATAGCATACTAGGTTGCTAGAGAAAATGGCGTTGTGTCTATTATGACAACAGATTAATCAGTAAAAACCGAGGTCATACATAGTATAACCAGGCCAGTTTATGAAAGGTCGTCGAAGAAATCCGTTGGATTACCCGTTGGATTACCCATGTGGAGGGCGGACCCGGATAGTAGGGACTTTCATACACTGTTGTCAGGCCAGGACTGTATGTTTAAAGGTTCCTTAGTCTTAACTGTACGATCCGGTGTTAAGAAATGGTATAAGAGCCTTTCTTCTTCTTATTATTATTATTATTATTATTATTATTATTCTTCTTATTATTATTATTATTCTTCTTCTTATTATTATTATTATTCTTCTTATTATTATTATTATTATTATTATTATTATTCTTATTATTATTATTATTATTCTTCTTATTCTTCTTCTTCTTCTTCTTCTTCTTATTATTATTATTATTATTATTATTATTATTATTATTATTATTAGTAGTAGTAGTAGTAGTAGTAGTAGTAGTAGTAGTAGTAGTAGTAGTAGTAGTAGTAGTAGTAGTAGTAGTAGTAGTAGTAGTAGTAGTAGTAGTAGTAGTAGTAGTAGTAGTATTATGTAGTAGTAGTAGTAGTAGTAGTAGTAGTAGTAGTAGTATTAGTAGTAGTAGTGAGCAGTGGTGGTGGTAGTGGTGGTGGTGGTAGCAGTAGTAGTAGTGGTGGCAGTGGCAGTAGTAGTAGCAGTAGAAGTAGTAGTAGCAGTAGCAGTAGCAGCAGTAGCAGCAGTAGCAGTAGTAGCAGTAGCAGCAGTAGAAGTAGCAGTAGAAGCAGCAGTAGCAGCAGCATCAGTAGCAGTAGAAGTAGCAGTAGTAGCAGTAGAAGTAGTAGTAGCAGTAGCAGTAGCAGCAGTAGCAGCAGTAGCAGTAGTAGTAGTAGTAGTAGTAGTAGTAGTAGTAGTAGTAGTAGCAGCAGCAGTAGTAGTACTATTGTCACGACCCGGGAGCACCCCCTAGTCGTAACCGGCGTACTCGACCTCGACGAGGTCTAATACAAGCCTCTTAACATTCATTCATCGCATAGACACTAAAATCATAAGGAATTAAAAACTTTCTTTACCAAGAAAACATTTCATAAAAAAAAAAAAATATATAGCAAGTGGAAGAGTTTCTAGACTTTATACATGATGTCTCAAAACCATCTAATACTTTAGAGTACAAAATTCGGGACTAATCCCATACATAACTTAAACAATACTAAAAAGACATAAAAGAACATATTAGGTATTGTCCTCGAATATATGAGGACTCACCAAGTCTTCTTCTTCAACACTTAGAAACCTATCAAATAGCCATGACATGTCATCATCTCCAAATCCCTACACTTTAGTCCAAACAGGGAAAGAAAGGGGTTAGCACAATTAAGTACTAAGTATGGAGACCATGCAAAAACATGCCAAAAAGGACATTTTCAAGGAAGTAAAATGCTTTCATATCATTTGATAAAACCTTTCCTTTACAAGTATAAGAGACATAATACAAGTCAACATTAACATATAAGACCATAGCCAACCATACACATACTCAACATATGTCCATATACAACCCATCCTTAACTTTAAAAGAACACATGTCATTTCATTACCATAGGACCTCTACCTAATATAACCTTAAGACACACTTGAGTGAGACAAGAAGTGACCGCCCATACAACCTCTTCAAGCACACTTAAGTGTTCCCCAAGATTACCTTAGATAAGGACATTTCCTTTACAACATAACATCAATAGACCAACATTCTTTAAGAAACCATTTTGGAGACATTCAAGCACATAAGGGGACTTTCACATAATAGTCGTTAGACTTAGGGAACTCACTTTAGTATCTTCAAAGCCTATTCGTGCCATGTGTAGATAGCATCCCATACTACTACCTACACGTTGTAGAACCTATTCAATAACTAGAGTGCACATCCCACATGATGGGAAAAGGCATAACCGACATAGACCATACTAGCTAGGTATGGAATCCGGAGTCTATCCTACTCCGTGAAGGTTGTTCTACTTGCCAAAGGTAGAACTAGTAAGCAACCCATGTAGGCACATGGTTTAGGGGATGTCCAAGGAAGTTCATTGTGCCTAATCTCATACTCAACTAGGCCACCTTCCTAACCACATTCACTCGGTGCTAGCCTTGTTTCCCATAGAGTATTCAATCACATATGTACTAGAGAGGGTTCCTTTTCTAGTTCAACCAACTCATAGTACCTCTTCCCAAGAAAGGCCCCATTTCTTAGTCATAGCCAATCAAGGTTCATAAGGATAGCTCATTTAACTTTCTTAGATAAGGATTTTCATGCCGTTCCGGCTCCATCCATCTCTAAGTCTATCATTTCACTCAAGAAGGGAACATCGCCCTAAGGCCCATCCTTCAAGGTTATACATTTACTTAGGAAAGCTAGACTAATGAAAAGGCACCATTTCTTAGTTCTGCCGATTCAAGTCTTGGCCTAGAATTCCTTTTTTTTAGCATTTATAGAAAGGGCACCATTTATTAGTTCTGCCCACTTCACACATTCATGCATTCAAGACTTTAAGTAACAAGGAGAGACACCTTAGTCTATCAACCAAGTCACATCATTATCATCTAAGGATACTTCATAATCCAACATCATTTCATATATTCATCATGAGAAATCATACTTTAACTCACAATGCTATCCACTTTACATAGGATCATCACAAGATCACATAAAACTCATTCACATCATACCTTCACATATAGCTTCACAAAACTCATTTACATCATACCTTCACATATAGCTTCACATAAAACTTTACATATAGCCTAATATGTGTATAATAATACAACAATATAATAACATTTATATAAGGCCCTTCATGGCCTCAATTCACAATAATACAACAAATAACCACCTCCACCAAAGGTGGATCAAACCAATCAATAACAATTATATCAAATACTAAGAGATTAAGTCATCTTACCATTCTCCAAAGCCATAACCAACATTACTCAATTTCCCACTAATTCAACATTATTCATAAAGTAGGTCAACTTACCATCCTTTCCAAGCCACCTTCACCATTCTCATAATCAAACAATTCACAATAGAAAGCATAGGTAATCATGGTATTCAACTATACCATTTAAGCTAAGCATAAGCCCATAATCAACATGAAGATAAATTCACAATTTTTTTGCCCTTCAAGGCCAACATCCCACATCCTTCAATTCAATAAAAATTCTTAACAATTCACATATATAATACCATTTATGAACAGCCCATACCATACTAAACACAATTTTTATAATCATCTACTCAAAATCAATACACCCACTTTATGGTGAAATTTAGAGAATTTGAGAAAATATGGGTTCATGGGGATTTCTTTCTAAAAACCATTAATAATCATTAATAACAATATAAATCATCATTTAAAACCCTTTTTATGCAAGAACCCGTGCTAGAATCGAAATTAGGACTTTAGGGTTTTTGAAGAACTTTGAAAATACTTTGAATTGGCTCTTTGATTGAAAAAGGAATCAAAGATAGAGAGTCCCCATACCTTAATATTGAGAAAGCCCACGAAAATCGAGGAAAGAAGCCTCCAATTTGAAACCCTAGTTCTTCACCCTTCTTCTTCCTTGAACTTGAAAGAAATATATGAAAGGAGATGGGTTTCTTTTTAATTCTAAGAGGAGTGACTTAAATGAAAGGACTTAAGTCATAAAAAGGTCTTAGAGTTGCTAGGAAAGGAATAAAATAGCATAGGGTCAATTTTGGAAAAGGACTAAGGACCCATAAAGTCTTAACTTAAAAATTCTGCCCCTTCCCGTCTTAGTTCGCCCTTTTCTTCAGCCTGACAGTGCTTCAATATTTCAGGCATAACTGTTTACTCCAAGGTCGGAATTGGGCAAACTCGGTGGCGTTGGAAAGAGGACTCAGAGACCTTTAATTGGATAGGTAAAGGTCCACCTAATTCATTTTGAGCTAAAAGATATGACCATTTAAAGTTGACCCTTACAACTCACTAGTTCAAATGACTAGTTTCCGGACGTCACGGTCATTTCTCATCGTTTCATCAAGTTCTCAACCCCAAACTCACGTGTGAGGCTCTAGTTTCACTAGTTCATTTTTAGGGTCGTTACAATTATTATTATTATTATTATTATTATTATTATTATTATTATTATTATTATTATTATATTGTTTTTATTTTATATGAATTTAAAGTGATATATGCATTAGAATGTCAAGTTAAAAATAGATTAAAACAGTCAATATCAGAAAATATATTTAATCTATTTATATAGAATTGGAGAAGCAAAACAATATTGTGATGGCAAGTGTCAATTACCATACAATTCAAGTTTGAAAATAATTTTAAGATGAAATTTTCGAATGAAAATAAGAAATTTAATACAATTTTTTTATATTAACCGTGTGAATTCAAATTCAAGTTAAATTGT
The DNA here is from genome assembly GCA_029007595.1 of Solanum commersonii. Lineage (NCBI taxonomy): Eukaryota > Viridiplantae > Streptophyta > Magnoliopsida > Solanales > Solanaceae > Solanum > Solanum commersonii. The sequence goes on along the minus strand of JAJTWQ010000023.1, from coordinate 5,468,308 downwards.
TTAACCATAATGAAACTATACTTCCACATTGTTTGGTTATTTCAATTTGAATTTTTTAAATAGAGATGTGAATTTTGAATTGCAGTTTTATAGTTTTAATTAGAAATACAAAAATTATATGGATTGGGAAGTTAAGATTAAACTAAGAGATTCAAAAATAATTTATTTTTTTGTCAATTATAGAAAATTAAAAAAGAATTGAATGTTAATATCACTTCTTTGTGTATTAATTATATTCAATAAACAATTGATTTATCTATATTCCAAAATAATTCATATTGCATATTTGAATAAAATATGACAGTGTTTAATGATTTATTAACCGACTATACATATTTTTTTATATAAAAAAGTACAAATACATCCAATTAATTAGACATAACTTCTATTTATTTATTTATTATTTTTGTATAACTTCTATTTATTTACATTATTCTTAAAACTTAAAAATTAAGAACTTGTATAATTGAAATGATAGAAAGATTAACATCTCTAATTAATCTAGCTCGATAAATATATATTTCAATAAAAGAGGTTTGAGTCATATAACATGAATTCTCAACACAAGATGAAACACATCAATGCTTACGTTTCATCTCGTATTAGATAACACGTATCACCTCAATTGTACTCACACGGTTGTATCATTTTGTCATGACAAATAATTGTAACCTTTAAGTTAATTATTGCAACAATTTTTTGCTACTCAAAACATAATATTTATTAGGTTATAATATTTTATTTTAAATTACTTCTTATGGATAAAATGTTACTATTGCTTCAACAAATTTCAAAAACAAGATCGTGAAAAAAACTCAATAACTAACTATAAAATTGTATTATAGCAAAAAAATTATGAATATATTTTTAATATTCCGCAACTTTTATAACTTGAAAAAAAGCATTTAGTTACAATTATTTCTTCAAATAACTTATTAAGATTGAAAGGTTATTGTTACTATGGTAAATTCAAACTCGTGGCAAAAAGTAATTATCAACAATGAAATTATATTATAGAAGAAAATCTATGGCTATTTCATTTAATTATTGCCATAATATTTATTTAGCTACAAATATTTCTTCAAATAAGTTATTTTGGCTAAAACATTATTATTACTACGGTAAATTTAAATTTGTGGAAAAAAATAGTAATTAATTACGAAATTTTACTATAGAAAAAACTCTATGGCTATTTCATTCAACTATTGCCACATCTTTTTATAACTTGAAGCAAAATTATTTATTTAGCTACAATGTTTTGTTTCAAATAACTTATTATGGCTAAAGAATTACTACTGCTACAATTATTTTTATTGCGTAGCAAAAAAGTTATAATTAGCTATAGAATTTTAATGTAGCAATATAATTGTAGCTATTTAGATAATTATTGCCACGATTGTTAGCAATTATAGCAAATACAAGGATTTAGCTTTATCAACTTAATATTTGTGGCTAAGAAATATGACAAATTTTTAGGTAGCCACAAAATTTGATTTTTTATGGCTATTACTAGGTAATTGCTACAATTTTCAAATTCATAGCTTAGATTTCGTATCAAAAAGTATATTTTCTTGTAGTGATTCATCGATTGAGTAAGGATTTCCTCACATTTTTTACTCATTGATTATTTCATGATTTTATCGTTGATTATTTCACGATTTTATCATCTACTCAATCTTGTGTGTTTTTCAAAAACTTGAGTTTTAAGAAAAATTATGATTTAAGCTTGATTTCAACTCGATTTTCAATGTGTATTCACTAATGAATTTCTAAAAACTTGGGTATCATGATTTTATATAAAAAAAAGTCTAGAATTACCTTTAGTCATTGAACCTTGTGTTTGGAAAGTAATGAGGATTGATAAAGCTCCTCGTATATTACACTTGTTATCAAATGTTGTCCGAATATTAATAAACATCATGAAGGAGCCCGAGTGTTGGATGATGATATTGACTCACATTATATGTCATGTTTCTGTGTGATTGGTCATATGTAAATTATCATCCCTTTCAACAATTTCAAACTATTTGTACGATTTATTTTATTTTCAGTTAATTTTATTTCTTAGTATTTAATTTACATAGCATTTTGGGGTCATTAATGATAGTATATTATCATCCAACACCAACAAATTACTATTCATTATCTTATCAACAACTCGATCTCATTTGCAAAACCCTAAACTACTATTCATTATCCTACCAACAACTCAATCTTATTTGCAAACCCAGTTTAGGGATCAATACTTCAATTAAATCATAACTTATACTTCAAAATCCTTTTCTGCTGATTAAATTATATATATTCAATATATGAAGATTGATCGTAGTGAGATATACATTCAATATATAAAGACTGAGTTGTGAGATTACCTTTTAAAGACAAATCTTTACAATCTTATCGTTCTTGAATAATCTTAAAAATTTAGATATTTTTCAATCTTGTAAAGAAAATAGTTGTTGTCCACAACTTTTTATACAAATGAGACTGTTTTGGCAACTTATAATCAGACTATCTGAATTGCAAATTTTTGTTGGACAATTTTTAGTAAAACTATTATAACTAGTTGTAGGAATGTCCAAATGACAAGCAATTTTGTGAAATGCATCTAGGCCATGGATTTAGGGCTGAGCTGGCATGAACAACTAAAATGGAGAAGAAAGGAAAAAATAGAGAGAATCTTATTCCATAGAATCATATAGAAACTAATACAAGACTGTCTATATATACACTGCTAACTCTAACAGAAAGTAACATATTCATTTCCTGCACATTACTGTTACGCAACTAACTATCTAACTAACTCTACATAAGTTAGTTACACTTCAACTAACTGCCACGTCACTAGGCTCAATAAATTTGAATAATTGAAAACTAGATTTGTAGTGCTTTAAGTAAATATAGAATATATATCATCATTCCTAATAAATTAAAGTTATCCTCGTTTAAAATTAAGTCTTTTGTGCATTTATTTAAGACTTTAGTCATGTGGTTTCCAATTTAGTTTGGTCCAGTACGGTTCTAGGCTCTCCTAGGTCCTAAATAATTACTTTCAGTATAAATTTTTTTTGACAGAAAATTTGGTCAGAATCTGGTCAGAAAGGTTTTTTACCTATGTTATTTTACTTTTTTGAATATTTTTACCCTTTTTACTTTAATACCTTTTAATTAAAATATGGAAAAAAGATCAATTTATTTTAAAATAAAAAAGATATTATACACTTTTAAAATTTGTTGGCCAAATTCTAGCCAAATTTTCTGGCCATTTAGCATTACCCTTTCTTTCAATACACCTTGTATAATCATTGATATTCTTAAATGATTTTGTATTTCTAGTTGTACTTAATACTTCATTTGTTCATATAAATATGTCGTCTTTACTAAAATTAAATGATCCTTAATATTTATCATTTCATAAAATCAACACATAAATAACATCAGTGTTTTAAAAGGCGGGGGCTTGAGGCGAGGTGTTTTATACACTGGGCAAGGCATGAACCCCGAGACACAGGGCGTAAGTCCCATGGATCTACGAGGCGTAGTCTCATGTATATTCAATTTTATAGTTTGATTACTAATAAAATAAGCAAAAGTAAACCTTTCAATGATTTTACAAATAAGTTTTTATAAATAACCTATAATATATAGAAATTATATTATGATTTTTACTTGAGATAAGTATTAATAATCAATAATGAAGAAAAAAAGTATTATAATTTCTATTTGAGAAATATCATTACACCAATAATAAAAAAATATGATTTAAAACAAAAAAGGTTAGAAAATTAAATTAAAAACGCATGGGCCTACGTTTTTTACGCCTGGGACTTACACTTTTATGCTCGAGGCTTACGCCTCAACTTTTAGAACTTACGCCTTATAGATCTATGTCTTTAATTTACGCCCCGGAGAGTTTTTGATACGCCCCGCCCCGAGACTCGCCCCAAAAACGGTTTTGAAAACACTGAATAACACTATTCTTCCTATTTTACCCTTGAAAGTATGAATTTGACCAATATAGGAAAACTAAATAATTAATTTATGTTCATTGATCAATTTAATTCATCAAAATAAATTAATTTATGTTCATTTATTGAAACTTGATTTCAAGGGAATACTAAATAAGGGTACAATGGTAAACTTACATAGTTTCTTAAGGAACGTGAAATAAAATTATGACATATAAATAGAAATGGAAGAAGTATAATCCTCTCACCTGGTACGAATAATTTCTCATATTAAGCATGGGCCTTTTTAATTAAAAAAATTAAAATTATGAGTCATTTTTTGCAAAATATAAATTTATGTTTTTTTTAAAATTGAAATCTTATCTTTTTATGGGATTTGAAATCAAAATTTTAAATTGAACTTTGAAATTTTATTCAAATATCATACACAAATACTAATTTCATATCAAAAATTTTAATTTGAGCTTCAAACTGAAGTGACATGATTACTTAAATAATTCGGCAATTTAGGTGATCAAAAATCAAGACAACGTAACCTCTCGGGTTTTGAGATGCTATTAATGATAAAATTTTAAAGAGGAAATTTCATAAATAGCAAATAGATTAAATTTAATAAGCTTTCTTAATTACAATTTGTCTAATTATACTATATAGCTATAGTTTTGTTTGCTATGAATATTTTCATTTGTATAATTCGTTTGACAATATACAAACAAAGTAAGTATATGCAAATTCTATTTTAGTAAGTATATACATTTAGGAATCTTTGAACTTATACTTCCTCTGTTCACTTTTATTTGTCACTTACTTTTTCCTAAAATAGATTTTCATTTTTACTTGTCGCTTTTGACATATCAAGAAAAAATAATTATATTTTTCCATATTTAGCCTCAACATGAAATACTCTTTCTTCAAATCATTTTCCAAGACTTAATACTCCCTCCGTTCCTTTTTATATGTCACTTTTTTAGATTGCACTTGCATTAAGAAATTAAGTAACTTTACCCTTCTACCCTTATTTAATGTTTTCTTAAGTCAACTTTCCAATAAATGATGAATATGCTAGATTTCAAAAATTAAAATGCATTTGGATGACTATTTAAATTTTTGAGTTTATTTTTAAAATCATGTTTTATAGAATAGTGAATGGAGAGAGTAATTAATCAATATATGAAGTACTTCAATGAATATTAATTATTTATTAGTTTTTCTAGGTTGGTCAAAATATCTATTTTCAAGACTAATTAACTATTCTATCAAGGGTATAATAGGAAAAATATGATAATTTATGTATTGATTTTATGAAATGACAAGTATTGTGGTACAACTATTTATAGAAAGGAATGACATATAAAAAGGAACGGATGGAATACTAAACATCACTTAATAGGGATAGTTTGATAAAATACCTATATCAATAATTATTTTCTTAATGGATGTGCCAAGTAAAAGTGAACTGGAGGGTGTACAAATCAAATGTATCAACAGGATAATAATATATACGAGCTAGGATAAACATATACAAAATTTGGATGTATACCATTAAGAACCGAATTATACAAATTCTGGACTTATACAATTAGGAGCCGAATTATACAAATTCTGGACGTGGCTCATGTAAATATGGTTATATGTTAGTGGCGAAAATTAATTTCTTCAAACTATAGCTATGTTAAATAATTAACTAGTATATGTTTGCTTAGTCGCATATCCAATTTAAAATTATATTCCCTCCGTCCATATTAGATGGACATCTTACTAAAAATATTTGCCTCATATTACTTGATCACTTACTAAATTATGATAGAATTAATTAATTTTTTTCTCATTTTACCCCTACAATTAATATGACATTTGGAAGTTTAAACAAACGTTGAAGACACAATAAAAAAAATAATTATCAAGAGGCTAATTAATATGAACAAAGAGCAAAATAGTAAGGTTAATCAATCTATTAATGATTTCTTAATTATTGTGTATAATAAAAAGTGCACATCTAATTTGGGACAGATGAAGTAATTTTTTCGTCTCAAAATAAGTGTCACTTTAGCACACTCATTAAGAAAATTAACAAATATGATGTACAATTTACTAAATTACCCTTATTTAATAAAGAGTAATTAAATTTTTCCTCTTGATTATTATGAATCTTATTAATTATTTTGACATTACCAACATGGATTATGGAGCAGTGGTTAACCTACTCTACCTTAACCAGAGGTCTCAAGTTTGAGCTCGGGTATGGAGAAAATCTTGTTGGGAGCATCATCCCCAAATGGGCCTTGTAGTATGAGATTCAAATTTAATCGGGACTCCAATACGAACACCGAACACCATTTGGAAAACAAAAGAATGCAATATAAATGAATTATTGGTGTGCATGACACATTCATTAAGAAAGATATTTAAAGACATCAATTAAAGAATAATTTGTCAAGCTATCCTTTTAGTTTTTCCCAAACTCTTCTTAAATTAGAAATGGTGATTATTTGAAAAGTAAAAAAAAAGTCTACTAAAAATAAGGATAATTTTTAAAAAATAAAATCATAAAAAAGTAGGGATAAGGTTAAGAAAAAGTTTATCTACACCATTTCATTTGAGAAAAGGGACATTCATGTCATTATTTTTTTAACTAAAAAAAGTTTCGTTTTTGCAAAATCATTTTTTACATGTGGTCAATTATGATTCATCCACATCATTAAGGGCCTGTTTGGAAGGACACCCTGGTAATTGGATTTGGTGTAATTGGTGTAATTACACTGTCTTGTCCTGTTTGGAAGGACATGTAATTACTTGGTCAGCAGGTAATTGGTGTAATTGGCAGGGGGTAATTACACTCTACAATTCACAGGCAGAGGCTGTGAATTGCTGGTAATTACATGGTGTAATTACCACCTGATTACTTTTTAATTTCTTTTTTTATTTCTATTTTAATTTTTTTTACTTCTATTATTTTAAGTTCTTTTTTTAATTTTATTATTCTAAAAATTTGTAAAAGTTTATTTTTTATTTTATATTATTATATCTCATTTTCTTCTTATTCTCAACCTTACTTTACGTGATTCTATGTAATTTTTTCGTATTATCTATTTCTTTATGCCATGCTTATTTTCTCATTAGCATAATTTTATTATATTATAATTTTTAAATTAAAATAGAATTTATTGTTAAGTAAGTTATAGACTTACGTTTTCTTTATTAAGAAATACTAAAACTAAATCATATTTATTGCTATGTTCAAATTTGTTATAAGAGTATTATGTTAAAAATTTTGTTTTGAATTTATAACTTATGTTATATTTTCAGTTTCATTTGTTTTAGTAATATTGAATCTACATTGCACGTCATTTTTTAATTAGAGTTGATAAATTATATTTTTGTCAAACATTTAATAATCTATGACAGTTTATTTACATATTATTCTTTTTATCAAACATGCATTTCACGACGTTCGTAGAAACTTCATATTTTTAGTTGTTACGATCAATTCAATTGATATATATTAATTTGAAAAAATATAAATCAATTAGTTTTTCATAATATTAGTTACAGAAAATATGTTTATTAATTAATATATTTTCAAAAAAGAATATATATCTTAAATATTTAATTTAATGTCATTTATAAAGTTTCTTATTTGTCTAGTATAAATTTTAAATAATTAATTTTTATTTTAAAAATTTATTATAATTTTATGATTACAATTGTGCATCCAAACAGAACATGTGTAATTACACTGTGACATCCAAACAGGACATGTGTAATTACAGTGTAATTACGTTGTGGCAACCAAACAGGTCAGTGTAATTACTAGACAGTGTAATTACTAGGCTGGTAATTACTACCCTAGTAATTACACCAATTCCAATTACCAGGTGCCTTTCCAAACAGATCCTAAGTAAATCATTTTTTAAAAAGGAAAATGATCAAATATGTCATTGAACTTTCTCAAAAGGCTCATAAACATTTAAAGTTTGGCTCATATATGACATGGATGAACCTTTTCTAAAAAAAATGACATAAATGAGCCAAACTTCTAATAAATGATATAAATCCGTTTACATTAAGTTTTTTGAGAATCATACATAATTAAGAGAAAAAAAAGTTATTTCATAATAAAGATATAGTCGAAAAAAATTATTTTATTGTTTTTACTAAAACTACAATTATTTTGGGACAATAATACAATTTCATTCCTCTTTAAGAGTGTTTTTTTCTATTTTGTAGATTTGCCGCTCATTTTTGAAAGCTTAGCCATGAAATTGTGGAGAAAGACTCGCATATTATTCTCTTCTTTTCATCCAATTGTCATTATTATTAAAAATACGAGCAATCTAACCCGTAAGGATTTTTCGTTTCCTCTTCACATTTGGTTTCCAGGTAATAGGGATATCTGCAAGAACTCTTACGAGAATGAGTAGTTCAACATCAACGTCAACATCATCGCCATTTAGTCGTAGCAGGACACGATTAGGGAAATACGAATTAGGTAAGACATTAGGTGAGGGAAGTTTTGCTAAGGTAAAGTTTGCCAAAAATGTACAAACAGGTGAAAATGTAGCCATCAAAATCATCAATCGTGATCGCGTCCTACGACAGAACATTATGGAACAGGTACCTCCCCTGCCCTGCCCTGTCTTGTATACGTACCTGTGCAATGTGTGGACATTATTAAGGAATTCTATATAAGGTCCACACATTTTGCATCCAGGGGTGGATGTAGGCTGTTGTATAGCTTTGGCTCAATCGTTGTATATATGTTATGAAATTCAATAAAAATGTACAAAAATTAAATTTAGAATTCAGTTACTAGCACTTAAGATCATTGTTATAGAATGTACAAGTCAAAGTATTATGATGTGTAATTGAACTAGTTAACATAAGTAACTGTAAAAATGTACATGTCATGTTGCTTTTGTTCTGAATAAAGGAAAATGAAAGATGTTAGATGATGAATGCCTGTAACAAATATCTTTTGATTTAGAAAGGAAAAGCGATTATGTGATCTACGATGTACTTTGGTTGACAGATTAAAAGAGAAATATCAACGATGAAGTTGATCAGACATCCAAATGTCGTAAGGATCTTTGAGGTATGTCGTAATCCTTCTGCCCTGGCTTCTTCCTCGTCACTCGTAAACATACAATTTTCTTGAGTGCTTCATATCTTTGTAATAACAACAACAACATACCCAATGTAATCCCATAAATGGGGTTTGGGGAGGGTAGATTGTACGCAAACCTTATCCTTACCTCATAGAGGGTAGAATATTGCTTCATCTATTTGTAATTCTCTTTATTCTATCTCTGGTTACATATTAGGTTATGGCTAGCAAGACGAAGATCTATATTGTCCTCGAGTATGTACATGGAGGAGAGCTCTTTGATGAAATTGTAAGTTTTTTTCTCTTTCCCCTATTTAATGGAGGAAATGGTAAAATAGTTTTTTTCTTGGAACTATTTGCTAAATGTAGATTACATGTTCATGTTTATAGTTTTCGCTTGTATTGCAATGAGAATGTCCTTATAAATAAGATATATTACAGGCTAGACATGGCAGACTCAAAGAAGACGAAGCTAGAAGATACTTTCAACAGCTTATTAATGCCGTTGATTACTGTCATAGTAGAGGTGTTTTCCATAGAGACTTGAAGGTTTCTGACCCTTGATTGCATTCTTTTTTATACCATCCTTCCCGATTTGACTAGTATTAATATTGAGTTATGCGATTTGTAGCCTGAGAATCTATTGCTGGATTCATTTGGTGCTCTGAAAGTTTCAGACTTCGGATTGAGTGCACTTTCCAAGCAAGTTCGAGTAAGTATTCTGTACGATTGAAAGGTTAAAGAGTATATAAAGAGCTATTCACTCTGTCCCTCACTTCAATCGCATTCACTCTCTAGTATTATTATGGAATACTCTCAATGTTATTCAGGATGATGGACTTCTTCATACTGCTTGTGGCACACCAAACTATGTCGCTCCTGAGGTAACAACAACCTTAAGAGTAGTTACTCGACAGCTACACACTAGTAACTCCCTCCGTTTCAATTTGTTTGTCTTCCTTCCTTTTTAGTCTGTTTAAGAAAGAACGTCTCTTACCCTTTTTGGCAACTCTTTACTCCTGACATCTCACATGACATGTTTAAGACCTCAATATTAAAGGACATTTTGGAGTTTAAGATCACACAATTCGTAAGGCTTATTTATTTTCTTAACTGTGTGTCAAGTCAAAACCAGATAAACAAATTGAAACGGAGGGAGCAGTTATTTCTTACTGTTTCATGCCTTTAACAAGAAGTGTTGTATCAGGTGCTAACTGACAAAGGCTATGATGGTACAACAACTGATGTCTGGTCCTGTGGAGTCATTCTCTTTGTTCTAATGGCTGGATACTTACCTTTTGATGAACCAAACCTAAATGCTCTATACCGAAAAGTAATTTCTGAAAGTTTCTTATTATCAGAGATGTTTCTGGAATTCTTTGTTCGTTTATTTTCAGAATGTTATTTGAATAAATTTGCTTGTAAATTGCTCTCAGATCCTTAAGGCTACTTTTTCACTTCCACCATGGTTGTCCTTCAGCTCAAAGAATCTGATCAAGCGTATTCTTGACCCGAATCCACTCACAGTAAGTCCCTTTTATCTTTGCTTTATTTACTATCTAGAATGAGCAGTCCTGGAATGAGCTATTTCTATCGACAAACGCTCAAACTTGGCTTCAGCTGGCAAGTTAACACTCTAGCTTTGAGATGCACATCTAAACACACCTCAACTCGTCTCCATTGTGTTAGTTGAACACTCCAACTTACAAAATGATCATCTAGACACCTCTAAAATTTATGTGTCACTTCAACAATGGGTGTGCACGAGACATAGTGGGGACGAGTTGGAGTGTTTAGTTGTCAGTTGAGACTAAGTTGAAGTGTCTAGATGTGCAATAATCCTCTCCAGTTGAGGCCAAGTTTGAGTGTCTATTTATGTATTATGATGAGTGATTTCTAATCTTTTGTTTCAGAGGATCACTATTCCAGAGATCCTCGAAGATGAATGGTTCAAGAAAGATTACAAGCCGCCTCCTTTTGAGCAAGATGAAGATGTCAATCTTGATGACATTGATGCCATATTCAATGGCTCGGACGTAAGTCACATTTTTTTTTCACACATAATAAACTGTTCAAGAGCTCAAACCAAGTTCTTTCCAGTTACCTCCACAGCCTACACATCGCGCCTCAAAGATTTGTCAATAAGTTGAGACATGAAATCCTACATTAGTGAGAGACATTTAAACAGTTCCTTGAGTAATTATACAGGATATAATAAGTGGAGCTTAATAAGATAAACTATGTTTATAAGCTGTATCGACAACCAAACATCCTGTGTGAAATGATACGCCTATTTTATGTTTTGCAGGATCATCTCATTACAGAAAGAAAGGAAAAACCTGCTTCTGTCAATGCGTTCGAGCTCATTTCAAGGTCAAAAAGTTTCAACCTAGAAAATTTGTTCGAAAAACAGGTGAGTACTTTCATATTACTAGCTAGACACTTGTTAACACTCTGACAGACATGTCTACGGTATATGATCTTTCAAATTCCATTATATCTAAGAATAGTTAGACTGAGAAAGTTGCACAATACAGTAAGGATGTCATGTTGTTTGATCTTCGAGTACGATACTTGGACATAATCTGACTTTACTACCATATATAGAATGTGTCTAAAAAGTGTTTATTCCTCTGCTAATGCATTTTCTAATAGTATGAATTGGCCAAGTATAGGCCCTTGTCAAGAGAGAAACACAATTTACTTCCCGGTCGCCTGCTAATGAGATTATCTCGAAAATTGAGGAAACTGCAAGACCATTGGGATTCAGTGTCCAGAAGAAAAATTACAAGGTAACTAACATCTTGCACCTTTTAGCATTGGATGGATGTTTGATTTGACTGATACCAATTGACTCTAGTGTAAATTTGACTGTTTTACGAAGGATTTGACCGTCTTAAAACAATTTCGTATCTTTGATTATTCCAGATGAAGTTACAAGGCGACAGAACCGGAAGGAAAGGCCACCTTGCTGTAGCAACAGAGGTGACTACTTCATTCTTTCAAATAGAAAGTCTTTTACTTATTTGCTTCCAAATATTAAATGGTTTATGTTGATTCGGTTGGTGATGGTGCACTTGGACTTCTTATATGGTCTTGAGCTCGATATTCTCTTATCAGGACTTCATGTTCCATGTTAATACATTGTTGTGTACTTGTTACTTCAGGTGTTTGAAGTAGCACCCTCATTGCATTTGGTTGAGCTCCGAAAAACTGGTGGTGATACATTAGAGTTTCACAAGGCACGTTACGTTCTAGTTTATATTCCTCGTGACATATGAATTCTCCTCTAATAATTGAACCTTAAAAGTTGCAGTTCTACAAGAACTTCTCTTCAGGATTAAAAGATATCGTCTGGACAACCGAACAACCCTCTGAAGAAAAAGGGTATCTATTGTGCATTGCTTCATTCATAAATGTTACATGCTTGGTAATGTATTCATAATCAATGGTGCTTCTACAGGTCTTAACAAGTGGTGGTTATTGCAACGAGAGTTTACACGAATAGAGATACTTTGTAGATTTATCGATAATCCATTGTTTCTCTATCTGAATTTTGATCCATATACCGCAGTATAATAGAGAGATATGTTGACACAAAGGAGGGCAAATGTGTGAACAGTTTCAATGCTCAAGAACCCCTAAGATCATACTAACAAGATCTCAAACATCTGGAGTTGCTTTTTGTGTATTATATGAATGATCTGATCCCCAAAGATCATCCTTTTCCCAAAATTTTGTGTACATGAAACTTTTGTTTTTTAGTTTTTTCATATGTCCCAAGATGTTCCTAAGTTTGTGTAAACAAATGAGGATTGACATCTTTTTTTAGGTTGGTTTGTTTTTATACAAGTTCTCTTTTCCCATTGTAATCCCTTTTCACAATCTTCATACTCCCTCTGTTTCATGAAAGATGTTACTATTTGAGGAGTCAAATAGTTTCTTTTTTCTACTATCACTTTCTCAATTATTTTAAATATTTGTTATATTTGTGACACTTTTCGTATAGTTTTTAAATACAAAAAATAAAATTAAAGAATCTATATAAACATGTGATCTTTTTTTGTCTTCTTTAGCTCCTTAACATTGTTGAATCTAAAGTCATTCAACGATGAACTTTTTTTACTCAAACTTTAATTTTTAACTCAAAAGTCATTCAATTATGGACTCTTTTCACAAAAAAACTCAACTTTGATTTTTAATTCAAAAGTCATGCAATTATGAACTTTTTTCACAGAAAGTCATTCAATTATAGATGTTCTACTTACAAAGTCACTCAACAAAATCAAAGTTCAGTGACTTTCTGTAAAAAAAAATTAATAATAACCTCATAGTTGAGTGATTTTTAAATTAAAAATTAAAGTTAGAGTAAAAAAAAATCATAATTGAGTGATCATATGAGATGTTATCTTTACCCCTTCTTGAGGGACATTGCTTTTTCCCCACTCCCCAGTATGGCTTGTCAGAGCTTTTCATGGATAATTGTGCATCTTACACTCGTATGGATAATACCACCAATAGTGCACCTGGTTTATATGAATTTGCCACTTTTTTAGAGCACCGTCTTTCATATATATTTTATTTTTGATGGTGTAGTGCATTTTCTATAGATTAATTTTCATGTTCTCTCTCTATTTGTTGATATACTAAGCCGATTAGAGGCTTGTTCGGATGATAAGCATCTTTTACTTTCAATCTTAAAATTATAAATTCGAGTCATCAAAAAAGTAAAAAGATGAAAGCTCCTGGGGGGAGCCGGGAGGGGTAAAAAAAAGACATAAGCCATGTAAAAGAATATGTCAGTTTTGCATCAGTTTCTCATTATCACGAGCAGTTAAAAATCAAATTAATTAGTCTCTCAAGTGTTCATAAGAAATGTATAATTTTTCATCACCAACTAAAATAATGTGACTGGCGTTTAAAATTTTTCATCAAAAATCTACTAAATCATACGATATCGAAGAAAAATAGAGATGATTGAGCCAATTTTGAAAAATCTAAATTTGGTTAGGCCCAAAAGATCAGTAACCAAAAAATCAGTGTATGATATAATTTTTGGAAAAAAATAACCGGTCAAACCGTATCACTAACCCGCTAAAATTCACAGGCATCATTAATTCAAACTAATTGCTAAATTAAATAGGAACTTGACGGATTAGCACATGGTCTATTTGCATATTTCTAAATTCTAAAAAAATACAAGAGCATCGTGCTGATCCAAGTTTTGAAGTTTATAAATTTTTTATAATAATCTCAAATAAACATAAAATAATTATTAATTCACAATCAACTATATATAAATATTTTATAATTTTTTTAAACACAAATACATAATAAAAGTTACTAAATTTTTGTGGACCAATGAAACAGATTTAATTTATGCATTTGTTGGTACATGTATTTATACTTTATAGAGTAGTTCATTTTAGTTCACGTGAAAGTGTGTTGGCTGCATATGTATTAATTTCCACTAATTAATTAGTTTACATGTGCATTTTAATTTGTTCTTTTTCCTCGATTGTCAGTGAGATGCATTGAACTTTGTGGATTTTCAATTTCGGAGGAAATTATCGCACTTATTTTTCTATTTTTTCTAATTCAATTTGAGTTATTTAACAATTCTCTTTAGTTCTTTATTACTACTATATACAATGTTTAATCTAAAAGAAATTTAAACTTTATACTTTCGAGAGCTGTTAAATATATTCTATATTCTTTAAACACCTAAATATTTAGAGATGAATTGTCAAAAAATTTGACAAAACTCTTATTTTGTGTAATTTAAAGTCTTATTTATATCTCAGAGCTGATTAGGTGTACGTTGCGTACTACTTCACTTTAAACTATTAATTTTGTATATTCAAATTAAGAAGTGATACTGAAATAAGTGCCAATACTTATTACTCACTTCGTCGATTCTCTTTGATTCAATTTATTTATCTTACTTTTTTTTTAAATTCGTTTATGTGGAGTAATTTTCTAGTAGGCAATCAAATCGCAAGTAGGTTTGGCAACTTGCCAAGTTGGAATGGAGTCCCATAAAGTTATATAGAATATTATTCCTATATTGAAATTGAGACAAAAGATTCACGTGAAAGTGTTTTTTCAATTAAGCTACAAATTAGCTTAACTGTTATTGGTGCGTTTATTTAAAATTCTCAAAAGATCTCCGTGATATTGACATTCCACTCGCCCTATAAAAAATAAAATAAAAAATAAGAGCCCATTGTAGGTAATTTTATCTTGTATTTTTGTCAATGACTATTTTTAAGGTATGAATCCGTGTTTTTTTGATCACATAATAACAATTTTACCAGTTATTCTGAAGCTCTCCTTCCGTTCTACTCGTACTATATCCTTCGTTATTGTATGTGTATATATCAACTTTACTGACATATTTTATTTATTAAATTTTTTTCACATTATGAATTCAAATATATTATTTATTACGATTATATACATATAAATTTATGTTTTGAATCAAAAGTACTTGAACACTCCATCCGACAATGAGAATAGGGTTGCACAGACTTGACTATCAAGCCACTAAAATAATGGTTTGGGGCTCCAACCTTTTTGAGTTAAAAAATGAGTAAAAATATAATAACGTTTTACTTTATTTAATGTGAAGATTGTTGTAATAGTTGAGAAATTAAACAATTTTTAAATAATTATAGTATGTTTGTTACGTAATTATCTATTTTGTTGTCTTATTTATATCTTGACAAATAACATGAACCCGCATTATTATTTTTATATTTACATTTGTCATTCCCCTCTAATTATTGTTATTCCCTTATATTTTATTTAATAATTTGAAGTCTCTCACACGGACCTCTTCATTTCATAAAATTTATTGTTATCTATTTTCTAAAAAGAGTCAAATTTACTTCAAGTTAAGGTGATAACTGAACTGATCAACTATGATTGCCTCAAACCTAAATTTAAAATCAACATCGACCGGGCTCATAGATTAAAAATAATAATCTATAGTGACAAAAATATCTTTTTTTGAGCGAGTTGCAAAGTTATTTTTTTCTTTTATTTCATTTGTCTCATATTATACTTAGTTTTTTAATATATAATTTAATTACATAAACCTCAACAAATTAACAAATAATTATTTACAAATTAAAAATTACATGATTCGATATACACGCATAATGTTTACATGATAAGGAATGGTATCTTAAAACCTAAAATGTCTGCTTTTCAGTGTGTGGCTTCCATGTGTTGGTTGTGAGGCTGTCATAGTATACAGTTGACATGTCTAAAATCAACCACAAATTCTTGATGCTAAAAATTAAAATAAAACAGCAGCACTGGCAGTATTTAGCAGGCGTTGGTTCAAATATTTTTCATATTATGAAAAAGAAGTTATATTTTTTGTCAGTAAAATAATAGAGCATTTTATTTAAAATTTACTAAGACGAAAATTTAAAAAAATTAACAATTTAGAGCACTTTTTAAACTTTGAAATTCAACTCTAAGTTTGGATTTAAATTTTTATCACTAAACACTAATTTTAAAATAAAAAAAAGTTATTTCAGATAAAAATAAATAATTCTTAGGGCTAAACGGCTCGTTAGTTATAATTTGATATGAATTCATTAATTCAATTCTTTTTGGTCATTTTCATTCTGAAATCCCTTAAGACCTATTTGGTACATGGAACGGAATAAGTAAAAATATTTCATCGGTTTAAATATTTTATGAGATTTAGCTTTAGTATATATATATATAACTAGACATCGGAGCCCGTGCTAGCACGGGTCCAATAAGTATCATTTTTTGTTTCAATTTATGTGACAAAGACAAAATTAAAGAGTTAATTAAACTTTAATATTAATTTAAAATAGTTTAAATTTTTAATTATTGTTAACTATGGTAAAAAAAAATTTATGTCTTTTAACATTCTAAATTGCTAATTATTGTTGTATGATTTGTAATATCTTTTACGCAATTTTGAAATAATAAAGGTTATTTCTTCTTTCTCAATTTATGTGGTACTAATAAAATTTGGAGATTCAATCAATTTTTTTTGTCTTTAAAATATTCTATTGTTAATTACCGTAAATTATTGTACTTTATAAGTAATTTTCAAATAATATATATTATTTCATTTGTCCAATTTATGTGTCACAGATAAAATTTGAAGAGTTAATCAGATCTTTTACATATTTTTATATCTTTTGAATATTTAAGTAAATAATTATTGAGATTTATAATATTTTATACAATTATTTAAAAAAAATTAAACAACAAACAAAAGGAATTCATCATAGGAAAATTACCAAAACATCCTTGAATACATCAATAATGGGTCCAACTTTTTGTTTAAAAAAATATGCATATTGGGAGGATATTTTTGTCAAAAGTGGAAATAGAATAAGTATAAAGCATTAAAGTCTTTTAAAATTTTAAATTGTTAATTCTTATTGTATGATTTGTAATACTTTTACGCCATTTTCAAATAATATAGGTCATTTCTTCTTTCTTAATTTATGTAGTACTAAAAAAAAATTGAGATTCAATCAATGTTTTTTGTCTTTGAAATATTTCTAGCTGTTAATTACTGTAATTTATAGTACTTTCTAAGATATTTTCAAATAATATGTATTATTTCATTTGTCCCAATTTATGTGTCACCAGTAAAATTTGAAGAGTCAATCAGATCTTTTATATATTTTTATATCTTTTAAATATTTAAGTAATTAATTATCGTGATTCATAATATTTTATCGAATTATTTAGTATAGTAAAATAAATTTAAAAGAAACAAACAAAACGAATTCATCATAGGAAATTAACAAAGCATCCTTCAATACATCAATAATGGGTCCGACTTTTTGTTTTTAAGAAATTGCACATTCGAAGGATATTTCTGTCCAAAGTGAAAATATTGTGTAAAAAATGTGTATTTATTGTGATTTTGAATGTTTTGTGGGGTAATAGGACACACGCAAAGTTAAGGTGTTTTTTTGAAAATCTGGGACAACTTCAAGTATCACTTAATGTTTTTTCTCAATATCTAATTTACTTTCGTAAACTATGTGTCAGATCAAAATTTAACAAATTCAAAAGGAATGAGTAATAAATAGCTCATACAATGACATATTTATTAATTAACTAAAAATCTTGTTAGCTTTTGATTGAAAGCTAACAAGACATATTTATTATTTAACTAAATAATAAATATGTAACTAAAAATCTTGTTAGCTTTTGATTGAAAGCTAACAAGATAGTTACAATGAGAATTGCATTGTGGCTTATTATATATAGATAACTCAATTATTTTAATATAAATGATTACATAAAAATGATTTCGAAACAAACTAGTACCTCAATTCATATATAAAAATAAAATTATTATTCTTATCTCAAATACAAAACGACTCACCATCATCGTATATAATAGTATCAAATTGGAAAAAAGAAAATAAAATGACAGTAGCATTCTCCATTCTTTTTAATTTCACCCACGGACACAATTTTCAACTTTCTGGCGTATGTGGCTTGAAATCACATGTGAAAGACAGTATTTGTTTATTTTTAAATTTTTTGAGAAAAAAGACAGTAATTCTGGAATAAACTTTTTTAAAAAAATTAAACCATTATCTGCACCTTTACTACTGTCTAAATGTCACAAAAAGATAAAAATAGTTCTTCCTGACATAAAAGATTCTAATTAGCATAAGAAAAAGATCATTACAAACAAAAAAAATTCACTTTTTCATATGTGTCGGTTGAAAAGTCTTACGTCGGATAAAAAAAAAGAAATGACTAATATATGAATTCAAGGTCTTCTCGATCATAAGGTCATTAAAATAAGTATAAATTATAAGAACCACATAGTATAAGTACTAAATAAAATCATATCCCTTCTAATTTTCTATTTACCAAAAATCCCTTAAAAATGATGTTTGCGGGATACATAGCGTTGTACACGGGATACATTAGGTTTGATACATTTCACATAGCAGGATACATAGCATTGTGCACGGAATACATTAGGTTTGATACATTCCACATAGCGGGATACATAGCGTTGTGCACGGGATACATGCGGGATACATAGCGTTGTGCACGGAATACATGCGGGATACCTAGCGTTGTGCACGGGATACATAGCGTTTGATACATTCCACATAGTGGGATACATAGCGTTGTGCACGGGATACATGCGGGATACATAGGTAAATAAGGAATTTTTGAAATTTTTGAAATAAGTAGGGATAAATGGATATTAAGGTAAGTAAAGGAGTGTAGTTAAGTCACTTGGGCTTCAAATATTTTAGGGTCCCTAATTTTTCTCATATATATATGGTAACTATTTACTTTCTTTAATGTAAGGTCGTTAGAATAATTGAAAAAATAGATCTTTTTTTACGAGTCAAACTTATTGTATTATGTAAAATATGATAATTGTATATTTATAAAAGATCAAATTTCTTTCTTTTGGTGTGGTTTCTAAATTTCAAGAATTGTAAAATATCAATATTATTTTAATATCATTGTATTAACTTATCAAATTCAACGCACCTATTTTCAATATCATTATATAAACTATTTGAAATTTTGGGGACGGGTTCTATTATTCTTATTTAATAGTATTATATTATATTATTTCATCAAAAAAATTCATTGTTTACATTCTTACTTGATAAGATTTACATACATTCTACTTACCTTTTTAACTCTTCACTTGTAGAATTACATTGAGTATATATAGTTATTCAATCAACATATGATAACCAAAAAAACAAATTAAAGCCTCTCTATCAAGTTTGACTTTAGACCCCTAAACTTATTGAGATGGCCATGATGAATTTTATTTTATTTTAAATAAAAAAATTAAGCTATTTTTGAGGTCAAGTAAGTCTATACTCCTGATTCATAAATATGCACGCATTAAACAATAACATCATAAATAAAGAATATTTTAATCCTAATATAAAGGTGGGGGCAAAGCCAGCTTATGGCCAGGGATCTATTTTGGTGAAAAATTATGTTATTTATAAATGGTTAAAATTATTTTTTATGCTTATATGTAGATGTTGAACCCTTTCGCCTAGTTTATGTGTTTTACTTCTTTCGATTTCAAAATTTTAATGAAAAATTTGTCTCTATACTATTATAAAGGAATGATAAATAAAATATCTCACATCTATAAATGAACAAAATCCTAGACTCATCGTAAAAGTTGGGCTAGCTTTTGTGTCACATCCAAGCACCATCAGCTCCCAAATTATGCACACCATATATAGTGATTTTCATCAATTTTTCCAACAATATGATAATAATATTAACCTTTGAAAGAATATACATACTTTATAACTTTATATAAGAAGTGAAAATCTTGGAGCATTTCACTTCATTCCCAACTTAGTCATTATGGGCTCCTCCTTTATTACTACCAAATTTCTCTTACTCATATTAATTTATTCTACTTCTTTCATAACAAGAAGTTCTTCTCTTAATTCTTCATCAACATTGAACACTACTCATATTTCTTCCTTAAAATCATTATGCAGTTCCACTCCATATCCAAAATCATGTTTCAACACAAACAAGTTGTCTATCTCCATTAACATTAGTCCAAACATCTTAAACATTCTCCTACAATCTCTTCAAACAGCCATATCAGAGACAGGACACCTCACAACTCTGTTCTCCTCTGCTGAACGCTCAAATCTTGTTGAAAAACAAAAGGGTATTGTGCAAGATTGCAAAGACCTCCATCAAATTACAATATCTTCTTTGAAAAAATCTGTCTCCAGGATCAATACTGCATCAGCTAACTCCAAACATTTAGCTGATGCAAAGACGTTTCTCAGTGCTGCGCTGACAAACAAAGCTACTTGCTTAGAAGGACTCGATTCGAGTAGTGGATCGTTGAAGTCTACATTGATTAATACTCTGAGTAGTACTTACGAGCATGTTAGTAATTCTCTGTCTATGCTCTCGAAGTACTCTGTTAAAAAACAGAGCACTCTGTTTTCAAAACAGGGGAGAAAACAGGGGACTCTGTTTAAAAAACAGGGGAAAAAACTGTTTAAGAAACAGGGGAATGGAAATAGGCATCGCCGGCTGTTGTCAGCCAGCGAGCCGATGTGGCTATCTCGGAAAGACAGGCGCATATTGCAGAGTGGTGACGATTATGATCAGAATGACGATTTGACGTATACAGTTGCAGCTGATGGAAGTGGAAATTTCAAGACCATAAGTGAAGCTATTGATTTCGCCCCAAATAACAGTTATGATAGGATATTTGTGTATATAAAAGAAGGTATTTATCAAGAAAATGTAGAGATTCCAAGTTGGAAACCTAACATTGTTTTTCTTGGAGATGGAAGTGATGTTACTGTAATTACTGGTAATAGAAGTGTTGGTGGTTGGACTACTTTCAGATCTGCCACTGTTGGTAAATTCATCACTTAGCCTTTCTCTCTCCATCTCCCTCTTTTTTTTTTTTTTTTTTTTTTTTTTTTTTTTTACATATTCTCGTATTAAGATCTGACTAAATGTTATTCCGTGCTTGAAAGTCTCATTTTATGAAGTAAAATGTTTCATAAACCCCTAACAAAGACGACCCCCTATCTAGTAGGGCTCAAACCCGAGATTATAATGAAGGATGAAGTAATAGTACTAACTTTTCCATCCTAACCTTTCCTTTTTGTGTGGGCTCCTTATCGCCTTCCGCTAAATCTGAATAAGTCGAAAGAAATAAATCCATAACGTGATTTTTATAATTGAAACTATTTTTTCTCTTTTTTCGATCCGATCCTTCTTGTGGCCCATTCCCAATGATTCGAAAATGAACTTATTATCTCTTCGACTCTCATCTTTGAATTAGATATTTTGAGTGAAACACATGAATTCTCATTATTGAAGATTGTTTTTCATATTTAAAGTTACTAATAAATCTTTATATATATATAATTACAATCAATAGTCTTTTTAATAATTTGATGGTGGAACTCATATATATATAGATTTATTTGATTTTTTTTTTTTTTATCTTTGATTGATTTTCAGCGGTATCCGGTGAAGGGTTTTTAGCCCGTGACATAACTTTTGAGAACACAGCTGGACCCGAGAAGCACCAAGCAGTTGCTCTTCGTATCAATGCAGACTTAGCTGCCGTCTACCGGTGCACCATAACCGGTTACCAAGATACTCTTTACGCCCACTCATTCCGACAATTTTACCGCGAATGTGACATCTATGGGACAGTAGATTACATTTTCGGTAACGCAGCTGTTGTTTTTCAAGGGTGTAACATAGTGTCAAGGTTACCAATGCCTGGTCAATTTACAGTAATTACAGCTCAATCACGCGATTCACCCTATGAATATACTGGCATTTCGATACAAAATTGTTCAATCTTAGCCACAGAGGATTTGTACTATAATTCTAGTACTATTAATAGTTACCTAGGTAGACCGTGGAGAGATTATTCTCGTACAGTTTACCTAGAATCGTATATAGACGGTTTTATTAATCCGGAGGGATGGAAAGAATGGTCCGGAAATCAAAGTTTGGATACGTTATACTATGGAGAATACGAAAACAGTGGGCCCGCCTCGGGGGTCGATAATCGGGTTACCTGGTTGGGTTATCATATAATGGACTATTACGATGCTGCTAATTTTACGGTATCGGAGTTTATTACTGGGGAAGAATGGTTAGATTCTACTTCTTTTCCTTATGATAATGGGGTGTAATTAACTACTAATTAAGATTAGTGTATTTAATTTCTTCCCACTAATCTGTATAGTGGGTAATATATAGTTCTTAATTTTAATTTTACTGATATAGTTGCAAAAGCAGCATTGTAACATGCTAAGGGATACTAATAAAATGAAAACTAATTATATATGTGGAGACGGGTAGTTTACCTAAACGGATTCAAGATTTAAATTTGATAAGTTCAACTACTATATATCCATGTTGTTTATGAATTATGAAATTATATACTCAAAACTTAATGTTTATTTTTAAAAAAATAGTGCTTTTTACATATTTGTGTGTATAAATTCATGTCGAAATGTTGGACTAGAGCATAACCACAATTTAGCATATGATTTAAGTAAATTTGATAGTTTTTGTCCAAATGTATAAATGTTGAAGAAATTTATAAATATTTAATTATATATAGTAATAACATATTTTGTGAAATTTCACTAAGTGGGGGTTTGGGAAGGGTAGAGTATACGTAGACTTTATCACTACTTTGTGGAGGTAGAAAGATTGTTTCTGAAAGACTTTCGACTAAAGTGCATCAAACTCAAGTAAAAGAAAAAATAATAATGAAGAAAGCATAGTGTAGTTAATAAGAAAAACATTGTAAAGTCACAAGAAAGAAACAATAGCAACAAGAATTACAAGGGTACGACTATAATACTATAACAAACACTAATTCTGTGAAAGTGTCTGACTGGACACAAAATATAAAAGATGCTTCTAGAACAATGATTTTTTCCACCATGAATTATTGAAAAAAAAAATTGAGCTATACAACATGATTAATTCACTCATTCCCCATCAAATGTTGAGAAAAATAGATTCTCACTAAAATAATAGGTAACTTCCTACTATTTTTAGTATGAAAACATTACTAATTTTTCTTTTCTCACCGATACAATCAAAATATCTGGGAAAATCACTTACATTTTTCAATTGAAAAATAATAAGTTTTTAGCAGTGAGAAAAAAGAAAACCTATGAAACTTGTGATCTAAAATAAATTACAGAAATTCATATAGCTATGAATCATCGTTTCATTAAGAGTAAAATGAGAAGTCCGAAATTAAACTGTTACATTAATTATGAAAAAACATCATTTTTTTTAGATCAAACAAAATAAAATATCACGTAAATCAAAATTAAAAATAAATAAATTTAAAGACAATTATTGAAATCATAAATTTTGAATTGTGTATATGACTTTCATGTTGGATATTTTAGTAAGAGTGGTCATTAATTAGGCCTGATGTGTAGTTACGTACCATCACAGTCCCTTTTTTTTTTATAAAATTGGTTGAGAGCTTTCATATGACATTATTATTATTATTATTATTATTATTATTATTATTATTAGTAAAATAATTGGCCATGCAAAAAGATTTCATGAAGGCCGCAAAATAATAGAAGATATTTGCGTCGGTAGGACAAAGGTCCACTATCTTATGTGATCACCAACACTTTGACTGACTTATATTTTGAGGCAGAGTTAGAAGTCTGAGTACGAATATGATCAAATTTAGTAATTATTATTTAAATAATATATCTTTTATATTAGAAAATTATTAATATATTTATATATAAATATTAAATTTAAAACTTAGTTATTAATACTTGAAATGATAACTATAAAACTCAAAATTTATAAAGTTAAAACTATGACTTCACCTCCCTTCAGAAAAAAGTTATATCAAGTTTCAAAAGTCTATGGTTTGGAAAGATATGTTTTGTCTTGTTTCTTTTGTTCGACTCAATCGTAAATTAAGGAAAATGATTTCACATTCTTTCATACTATAGGACAATAGAGATTTTTCTTTTTCTTTTTTTAACAAAGAAAACTCGCAGCTACTATTTTTTGGATGCGCATAGGGTAGGGACGTAGCTATACTAGTTTGAGGGTGTTCAAGTGGACACTCTTTATTAAAAATTATAATAAAATTATCCTTTAAATGATTAAATAAGACTTGTTGGACACTCCTAAAACAATAAAGTTTCTTGGCCCATCCGTTGTAGCCTCTGAGTTTAAGCTAAGGGTTTAGTGACCGCATTTCACTACATTTTTTTTTAAACATTTTTAAAAGAGCTGTTAATTAATTTCTAAATCATTGTTAATAAATCTGTTCTTTTTGATATTTCAAAATTGTATTACATATTAAAATAACTTTAAATTAAAGATCAACTTAAAAATTTAAGTAAAAATAAATAAAAAATTGTATCCAAATGAATTTTTACTCGATTTGACTTTTGATTTTTTGTTTCTTTTCATTAAAATTATAAATAAAATTTAAAATTTATTATTTAATTTAAATTTAATATGCAAATCCAATTTATTTTTATAAAGCTACTTCCACTAGAATTTTCATTAAAAAAATTGTTTGATTTACTCTTTATTTTTCATATCTCGTTGTCAGTCATCAGAGATTCGTGAAATCTTGAAGCGTAAAAATGATTTTCTCTTTCTTTTCTTTTCTTTGCTCTTTCAGTTCATATTAAATAAACATGAACATTAAAGGTAAATATTACTCTATAGTTTGATTTTAAACTTTAGACATAATTTTTAATTAAAAAAAATTTAATTATTAATGTTACGTAGTTTGATTTACAAAATTTTAGTGCACTCATTTGTTAAATTATTTTTATTTACCTATGCGATTCTTGAACACTCTTCGTGAATTTCTAGCTCCGCCATTAATACAAGTAAACCCTCATTCTTATGCAATAGTTCGCAAGCCACACCGAAAATAAACACTTCTCTTCCTCTCTGTTTTCTTTTTTAAAATTGGGGGTAACTATTTATAAACTGTGGAATTGATTCCTTATATCAATCAATTAATTTTTTCCCTAAAGACCTTACATATACCAAGATACAGAGGCCGTGTATTGATATTAATCAATTTGTGGATCTATATTACTACTAGAAAATAAAGAATTAGTAACGAATCAAATTATGTAGCTAACAACAAGCTAGTGGTGCAAATGACACATAATAAATAATAGGTAAAAATTATACCAGAGAATAAGACATATTTGAGCCTCAATTGTCAATTTAAAAAGAAAAACAACAAAAAATAAATAATAAAAAATTATCAATAAATAGAAGGAGGTTAGTTATAAGGCTAAACGTGGGCAAAAAAAAAGAGAGGAGCAAATAGGTAGCAAGATAGGTGGATGATGGATATATTTAATTTAAACCATCTGAGATAATTTAGAGATATTATTAAATCTTTTTTCTTAATTTGTAAAATTGTATTGTAGAATAATGTAAAGGAGTGTATGAACACTGTGAGTAACAAGTGTTGGGTTGTATATTTTTTTAAAATTCCCCTAAAGGATTAGTTAACTAGTATTTTGAAAGAGTTAATCCTAGTATAAGATCCAATTGTCACAATCCATCTATAAGGCAAACTCTCTAACCTATAACATGTGATTAAGAAGGATAAGGGAAAATTATGTGTATAAGCGAATATATACTAGTTAATTAATTCACATAGTTATAGTTTGCCTTAAATATAATTTGCGACCTACTTTTAGCTATAATTTTGCAGCTTAGCTTTTTTGTTCGCACGTTTGTATAATTCAAAATTTGTATAATATAATTTGTATAAATGTTTACACTTCTGTTGTTTGTAATTGTATAAATTCGTTACTTCGAGTTTATACAAAAATAACTGAATCATACAAATGTACCCGAAAATTATACAAACCTGTAAATTATCCAAATCCGCGAATTATACAAATGAGACAGCTTAAACTGTAAGTATAGCCCGTAAATATGCAAACTATAACTATGGAGCATAATTCAGTTTATTATAGTGACTATTTGCGAAAGTTACCTGAATCAAATTAGTCTAAGCCCATTTGACCCATCCAGGATTTAATGGATTGTTGTGATAACCCTTTACCTTATTTAATGTGAAGATTGTTGTGATAATTGAAAAATTAAACAATTTTTAGCTAATTGTAGTATCTTTGTTATGTGATTATCTATATTTTATTGTCTCATTTATATCTTGACAAATAATATGAACCCACATTATTATTGCTAATTTACATTTGTCATTCCCCTCTAATTATTGTTACTAGTATACATACCCGTGCATTGCACGGATATTTTAAAATATAATAATTTTTAAACTTAAAAAGAATTAATATGAAATATTATTATTATTGAGTAACAAAAGTGCATGTATATAATAGTAGGATATAGTTTTAAAATTTTAAATTAATTTTATATAAGTAATTAATATATTTTTTATAATATTAATTAGAAAAAGTTTAGACATTATAAACGCCACCAACATGATATTATGAATGTAACATGAAAACATACATGGTAATTCATTTCAAATCAATTTTAATTTGAAATTTGAAAGCAATGATATCAATTATTATCTTTAAATTGAAATACATGTGGAGAGATTTTATATGATAGAATGAAAATTTTGAAATGATAAAATAAAGTTGATCAAGATGAAAATCTAAAAATAACACTTTGCAAGTTATCATTCATATATTAAAATCTTCTAAGCTTGTTAAATTGCTAAAGAAATAAGAATTACAACACAAATTAAGCTTGACTATATAAGTTCTCACTAATCTAAATCCTAACTTTTATCAACGTGAATCTCATCCATTTTATTCCATTTTCAAATGTAATTTCTAGTATAGTAAGATAAGCCATATATTTATAAAATTGTCCATATATCTTTTATTTTGTATGTGCAATTCAACGTTAGCTTTAATTATTATTTTTTATTTATAAAGGATAAAAAGCTATAATAATTTTACATTATGACAATTTAGTTTACACGATTATTAAAAGATATAATAGGGAATACTTCTTATCCTAAGTTAGCCTATATATTAAAATAAATTTATTATTTTAAAATCATTTAATTTATTATTTTGGCTAAAGAGGAATTATTATTTTTTAAATTCAATTTATTATTATAATTTATAATAAATAATAAATTTGAGTTATTAAATTTTTTAAAAAAAGAAGAAATTTCTTGTCACAGGCTATGCAACCCTTCAATCCTCAACATGCTATGCAATCCTTCAATCTGGAAAAAAAAATCACACTATTTTAAGTCATTTCGTCATAGTGCATAATAAATATAATCATTAATAAATATGAAATAATTAAGAAATAGAACTTACTGAACATTTTCGACAAAATTATGTGAATCATCTTCTTCAGTTATAAAATCTCAGATGATTGCATATATGTTAGCATATACATGTCTTCATTGCAATATTTTTTAATAGTTCGTCAATTTATTTTTGTATTCAACATATATTTTTCCAAATAATAGCATAAAACATCATTCTCTATAATGCAAATAACATCTCCAAACTAAACTGTAAAAGATAAGGCAAAAACTAATAGAAATTGATAGAAATTAGGAAAGCAAAATAAGTTTCCTACATGAAAAATATGATAGCACAATCTCTTAAAATGTAAATTTGGAAGTAATATGAAGTGAACATCAGATCTACCTACTCTTAGCAAGAATGTTAATGACTTCTTCCTTCAGTTTTATCATTGAAAATACAACACATTGTAACTCGTGACAATTTTATTGATATATTTATATTAATATTTTAAATGGTAATATGTTGCTTAAAATTGTTTTGATTCTTTTTAATTTTATTTTATGTACCGTGAATTCAATTGTACAATCTTATCATTAGAATGACTTTTTCCCCATAAATTGTAAAACTTTTTCTTCCTTAATTAAAATAAGTCTAAAAAATTAGTACTTGTAAATTTAACAAATGACATAGTAGATTTCCTCACAAAAGCAATATACACACACACGCCACCACTTTCAACTTGAAATTTTCATGTTGCGGGGATCACATCAACTCAAATCTGCAAGATATAAATCAATATTAGTGCATGTTAATTTTTTATATTAGAAACTCACATGATAAATAAAGAATTATATTTATTATAATATAAATAATCAACGACCACCCATACTCCTTTATACAACAATTTTTCCTTTTAAACTATTATTTTATTAGAAGAAGAACAATAGATTGTAAGTAATTAATCAACTGTAACAACTATCAATCATATTGATAGTCGATAGAAGTCCACATTTTTGATATGTAATTTAAAAAAAATCTTGGATAGTTTTTCATACCTGATTTTAAATTAATGCATATGATAATTCACTGCTTGAAGCAATACATCTGCCATCTGTGCATTGAAGATGAATTTCTCAGTCTGAAAAGTGATTGTTCTAAAGGATAATACTAACAAAATAAATAATTTTTTTCTGAAAAAAGAAGACATTTATGTATAGAATGAAAGAAGCAAATGGATAAAGTAGGTGGTTGCCTTTATTATAGGAATTCAAAAAAAAAGGTGGTTACATATTTGAAAAAAACCATTTTCAGATATGTTTTTTTTTTCAGATTTAAATTAAACCGTATTTGATTATCCTTTAAACAAATTTTCAGATTTAAATGGGAAGTTAGATAAACATGGAATTTATTAGATTTTATCTTTTTTCTTTTTTTTGGGGGGTCTTTTTTTAATATACATTTTCTTTTTTAAAAATAAAAATAAATTCGTGAGTTGGTTATTTTTTTGAAACATTCACATTTAATTAGTAGCCATTTTACTTTTCATTATTATTATTATTATTATTATTAATAATAATAATAATAATAATAAGAGTTAAGTTATTTAATTTTTATTTATTGGAAATGGTTGATTCACAACCCTTTTGATTTTCTTTTTCATTTATACTTTTTCAATTTATAAATTTATTATTTAAATAATTTTTCCATATTAATTAGTGGCCATTTTTGCTTTTTATCTATTATTAATAAGAGTTAAAAACTTTAATTTTTATTTTTTGAAAATG
The DNA here is from genome assembly GCA_029007595.1 of Solanum commersonii. NCBI lineage: Eukaryota > Viridiplantae > Streptophyta > Magnoliopsida > Solanales > Solanaceae > Solanum > Solanum commersonii. The sequence continues at coordinate 5,438,610 of JAJTWQ010000023.1, read as the reverse complement.
GTTGATTCACAGCCGTTTTTTATTTTATTTTATTTTTATTTATTATTTTTCTAAAATTTTGTTATTTAAATATTTTACACATATTTTTGAAATTCAATTATTATTATTATCATTATTATTGTAATTAAAAAAATCAAAATTTTATGGTGGTTTCTATAAGTTTACACATATTTTTGAAATTCAATTATTATTACTATAATTATTATTAGTAATAACAATGTCTGATTAAAAGGATTTTAAAATTTAGTGAATTATTAGCCACTTTTCCATCGGCAATACAATAAAAAATAAGACAATAAATTCTTTAAAAAAATCTGTTTTTTAAAAAACTGTTTTAAATTGTTATTTTGTTTTAAAATGGAATTTATTATTTAAATTAACTAAAGACAATTAAGTTATTGAATTTGAATTTATTATTTAAAATAACTAAAAATAATAAAATTCAAGAATAATTGTGGTGTTGACACATGCCATTTTTTCCTCTCCTATTATATATAGATAGATTCTCTTATATTTTATTTAATATTTTGAAGTCTCTCACACAGACCTCTTCATTTCAAAAAATTTATTGTTGTCTATTTACAAAAAAAAAAAAATCAAATTTACTTCAAGTTAAGGTGATAACTGAACTGATCAACTATGATTGCCTTAAACCTAAATTTAAAATCAACATCGACCTAGTTCATAGATTAAAAAAAAAATCTATAGTGACAAAAAAATATTTTTCTGAGCGAGTTGCAAAGTTATTTTTTTCTTTTATTTCATTTGTCTCATATTAACATCTACAAACAAGTATAATCATTCATAAAATTTATACTTAGTTTTTTAATATATAATTACTTACACAAACTTCAACAAATTAACAAATCATTATTTACTAACTATATATTACATAACTCGATATACACGCATAATATGTACATGAGAAGGAATTGTACCTTAAAACCTAAAATGTCTGCTTTTCAGCGTTTGGCTTCTATGTGTTGGTTGTGAAGCTGTCATAGTATACAGTTGACATGTTTAAATCAACCACAAAATCTTAATGCTAAAAATTAAAATAAAACAGCAGCACCGGCAGAATTTAGCAGGCGTTGGTCCTAGATTTCAAATATTTTTCACATTATGAAAATGAAGTTATATTTTTGTCCTTAAAATAGTAGAGCATTTTATTTAAAATTTACTAAGACGAAAATTAAAAATTTAGAGCACTTTTTAAACTTTGAAATTCAATTCTAAGTTCAGATTTAAATCTTTATCACCAAACACTAATTTTAAAATTAAAAAAAAAAAAACGTTATTTCAGATAAAAATGAATAATTCTTGTGGCTAAACGGCTCCTTGGTTATAATCTGATATGAATTCAATTCTTTTTTGTCATTAAAATATTTCCTTAGTTATATATATAAATAATAATTTAATTATTTTAATATATATGATTACCTTAAAATAATTTTGAAACAAATGAATACCTTAAATTATAAATAAGAATAAAATTATTTTAAATTTTATTTTAAAATTATTATTCTTATCTCAGGTACAAAACAACTCATTATCGTATATAATAGTAATCAAATTGAAAACAAAAGAAAAATGACAGTAGCATCGTCCATCCTTTTTAATTTCACCCACGGACACAATTTTCAACTTAAACCATTATCTGTAGCTTTACTACTGTCTAAATGTCACAAAAAGATAAAAATAGTTCTTCCGGACATGAAAGATTCTAATCAGCCTAAGAAAAAGATCAGTACCAACAAAAAAATTTCTTTCTTTATTATGTGTCAGTTGAAGAGACGTGGACAAAAAAAAAGAATGATATATTGATTTGGTTAATTTTTTTTAGCTAGTTTTCGGATCGAGTTAAGTTCATATTTCTGATTCATAAATGTGCATGCATTAAATTGAACAATGAAAAATCATGAATAAAGAATATTTGAATCCTAATATAAAGGTAGGGCGAAGCCAACTTTATGGCCAAGGGTCTCATTTGATAAAAAATTATACTATTTATATATGATTGAATTTTTTTATATATTTATATATAGATGTTGAACCCCTTCAACTAGTTTGTGTGTTTATTCTTTCGATTTTAAATTTCTTTAGTGAAAACTCTGTCTGTCATATATCACTCTCTCTCTCTCTCACACACACACACATATATATATATAAAGAGAACACTAGGCCGCCTAAGTAGCGCCATCACAAACCAAGATCCCCTTTCAATTTATTTATGTCTAAAATTAGTCTTTTCCTCCGCTTAGAAACCTTCACAAGCGTCACCACCATCTTACAAATTAAGCATCCACCAAATCTCCATATATAAATATCAGCCCCCCTTTGAACTTACTTAAGTAATTGATCGTCGGATAGTAATACTGGTCAAACTTAATGCTATGTATACTAGCATTGTTGCATGCATTAGTCTACAGTTTCTTGATAATCTTACTTTACCTTTGGTGATTTGAGTTAATCATTTTTTTTGTCTAGGGATGGTACAATATAAATTGAATGTCAGTGCCATTTATTAGAGCTTTGAATTGATATTTGAAATACATGTTGTTGGATTTTAAAAGGTATGACTGAAATATGAAGAATTGCGACTTTCATAAAAAAAGTTGTGACTTTTATGAAGAATTGCGACTTTTATAAAGAGTTGTGACTTTTATAAAAGGTTGTGACCTTTTTGAAGGGTTGTAACTTTTCCAAAGAGTTGTGATCTTTTTGATAAAGCACAATAAATAATGGTCCGGAAATCAAAGTTTGGATACGTTATACTATGGAGAATACGAAAACAGTGGGCCCGCCTCAGGGGTCGATAATCGGGTTACGTGGTCGGGTTATCATATAATGGACTATTACGATGCTGCTAATTTTACGGTATCGGAGTTTATTACTGGGGAAGAATGATTAGATTCTACTTCTTTTCCTTATGATAATGGGGTGTAATTAACTACTAATTAAGATTAGTGTATTTAATTTCTTCCCACTAATCTGTATAGTGGGTAATATATAGTTCTTAATTTTAATTTTACTGATATAGTTGCAAAAGCAGCATTGTAACATGCTAAGGGTTACTAATAACTGAAAACTAATTATATATGTGGAGACGGGTAGTTTACCTGAACGGATTCAAGATTTAAATTTGATAAGTTCAACTACTAAATATCCATGTTGTTTATGAATTATGAAATTATATACTCAAAACTTAATGTTTATTTTTTAAAAAAATAGTGCTTTTTACATATTTGTGTGTATAAATTCATGTCGAAATGTTGGACCAGAGCATAACCACAATTTAGCATATGATTTAAGTAAATTTGATAGTTTTTGTCCAAATGTATAAATGTTGAAGAAATTTATAAATATTTAATTATATATAGTAATAACATATTTTGTGAAATTTCACTAAATGGGGGTTTGGGAAGGGTAGAGTATACGTAGATTTTATCACTACTTTGTGGAGGTAGAAAGATCGTTTCTGAAAGACTTTCGACTAAAGTGCATCAAACTCAAGTAAAAGAAAAAATAATAATGAAGAAAGCATAGTGTAGTTAATAAGAAAAACATTGTAAAGTCACAAGAAAAAAACAATAGCAACAAGAATTACAATAGTACGACTATAGTACTATAACAAACACTAATTATGTGAAAGTGTCTGACTGGACATAAAATATAAAAGATGCTTCTAGAACAATGATTTTTTCCACTGTGAATTTTTGAAAAAAAAAATCGAGCTATACAACATGATTAATTCACTCATTCCCCATCAAATCTTGAGAAAAATACCTGATGAGAAATAGATTCTCACTAAAATAATAGACAACTTCCTAATATTTTTAGTATGAAAACATTACTAATTTTTCTTTTCTCACCAATACAATCAAAATATCTAGGAAAACCACTTACATTTTTCAATTGAAAAATAATAAGTTTTTAGCAGTGAGAAAAAAGAAAACCTATGAAACTTGTGATCTAAAATAAATTACTGAAATTCATATAGCTATGAATCATCGTTTCATTAAGAGTAAAATAACAAGTCCGAAATTAAATTGTTACATTAATTATGAAAAAACATCATTCTTTTTTTAGATCAAACAAAAAAATATATCACGTAAATCAAAATTAAAAAAATGATAATTTAAAGACAATTATTGAAATCATAAATTTTAAATTCGGTATATGACGTTCATGTTGGATATTTTAGTAAGAGTGGTCATTAATTAGGCCTGATGTGTCGTTACGTACCATCACAGTCCTTTTTTTTTTTATAAAATTGGTTGAGAGCTTTCATATGACATTATTATTATTATTAGTAGTAGTAGTAGTAAAATAATTGGCCATGCAAAAAGATTTCATGAAGGCCGCAAAATAATAGAAGATATTTGCGTCGGTAGGACAAAGGTCCACGATCTTATGTGATCACCAACACTTTGACTGACTTATATTTCGAGGCAGAGTTAGAAGTCTGAGTACGAATTTGATCAAATTTAGTAATTATTATTTAAGTAAGATATCTTTTATATTAGAAAATTATTTATATATATATATATATATATATATATATATTAAATGTAAAACTCAGTTATTAATACTTGAAATGATAACTATAAAACTCAAAATTCATAAAGTTAAAATTATGACTTCACCTCCCTTTAGAAAAAAGTTATATCAAGTTTCAAAAGTCTATGGTTTGGAAAGATATGTTTTGTCTTGTTTCTTTTGTTCGACTCAATCGTAAATTAAGGCAAATGATTTCACATTCTTTCATATTATAGGACAATAGACATTTTTCTTTTCTTTTTATAACAAAGGAAACTCACAGCTACTATCTTTTGGATGCGCATAGGGTAGGAACGTAGCTATACTAATTTGAGGGTGTTCAAGTGGACACTCTTTATTAAAAAATTATAATAAAATTATCCTTTAAATGATTAAATAAAATTTTTTGGACACTCTTAAAACAATAGAGTTTCTTGGCCCATCTGTTGTAGCCTCTGAGTTTAAGCTAAGGGTTTAGTGACCGCATTTCACTACATTTTTTCTAACATTTTTAAAAGAGTTGTTAATTAATTTCTAAATCATTGTTAATAAATCTGTTCTTTTTGATATTTCAAAATTGTATTATATATTAAAATAATTTTAAATTAAAGATCAACTTAAAAATTTAAGTAAAAATAAATAAAAAATTGTATCCAAATGAATTTTTATTCGATTTGACTTTTGATTTTTTGTTTCTTTTCATTAAAATTATAAATAAAATTTAAAAGTTATTATTTAATTTAAATTTAATATGCAAATCCAATTTATTTATTTTTTATAAAGCTACTTCCACTAGAATTTTCATTAAAAAAATTGTTTGATTTACTCTTTATTTTTCATATCTCGTTGTCAGTCATCAGAGATTCTTGAAATCTTGAAGCGTAAAAATGATTTTCTCTTTCTTTTCTTTTCTTTGTTCGTTCAGTTCATATTAAATAAACATGAACATTAAAGGTAAATATTACTCTATAGTTTGATTTTAAACTTTTGACATATTTTTTAATTAAAAAAATTTAATTATTAATGTTACGTAGTTTGATTTATAAAATTTTAGTTCACTCATTTGTTAAATTATTTTTATTTACCTATGCGATTCTTGGACACTCTTCGTGAATTTCTAGCTCCGCCATTGATACAAGTAAACCCTCATTCTTATGCAATAGTTCGCAAGCCACACAGAACATAAACACTTCTCTTCCTCTCTTTTTTCTTTTTTAAAATTGGGGGTAACGATTTATAAAGTGTGGAATTGATTCCTTATATCAATCAATTAATTTTTTTCCTAAAGACCTTACATATACCAAGATACAGAGGCTGTGTATTGATATTAATCAATTTATGGATCTATATTACTACTAGAAAATTTTGGAAAAGCGCGGACAAGGCAGGTATAGAATGGTTAACCAGGCTGTTTAATGTTATTTTTAAGACAGCAAAGATGCCTGATGAATGGAGGTGGAGTACAATGGTTCCGTTGTATAAAAACAAAGGCGATATCCGAGAATCAGAACAACTACAGGGGTATCAAATTGCTAAGCCATACTATGAAGATCTGGGAGAGAGTGGTGGAGATGAGGGTGAGAAGAGGGGTGCACATCTTGGAGAATCAGTTTGGATTCATGCCGGGACGATCGACTACCGAAGCCATTCATCTTATGCGAAGACTGGTACAAAAATATAGAGAAAGGAGGAGAGACCTTCACATGGTGTTCATTGACCTTGAAAAAGCCTATGAAAAAGTACCGAGGAATGTCCTCTGGAGGTGCTTGGAGGCTAGAGGTGTACCGATGATTTATATTAGGGCGATAAAAGACATGTACGGTGGAGCCAAGACTCGGGTTAGAACGGTTGGAGGAGACTCGGAACATTTCCCAGTTGAGATGGGGTTGCATCAGGGATCTGTCCTTAGCCCTTTTCTATTTGCTTTGGTGATGGATGAGTTGACGCGGTCTATTCAGGAAGAGGTCCCATGGTATATGTTATTTGCGGATGACATAGTACTGATTGATGAAACGCGGGACAGAGTTAATGCGAGGTTGGAGGTGTAGAGACAAGCGTTGGAGGCCAAATGGTTCAGGTTGAGTAGGACCAAAACAGAATATTTGAGGTGCAAATTCAGTGATGTGGTGGAGGAGGCAGATGTGGAAGTGAGACTTGCCACACAGATCATTCCTAAGAGAGAAAGTTTTAAGTATCTTGGGTCTGTAATCCAAGGAAGTGGTGACATCGATGAGGATGTCACACATCGCATTGGGGTTGCTTGGATGAAATGGAGGCTTGCCTCTGGAGTCTTGTGTGACAAGAAAATCCCATCTAGACTTAAAGGTAAGTTTTACAGAGTGGTAGTTAGACCAGCCTTGTTGTATGGAGTGGAGTGTTGGCCAGTCAAGAACGCACATGTCCAAAAAATGCATGTCGCGAAGATGAGGATGTTGAGATGGATGTGTGGGCACACGAGGAGCGATAAGATTAGGAACGAGGTTATCGGGGAGAAGGTGGGAGTGGCCTCTGTGGTGGACAAGCTGAGGGAAGCGAGACTGAGATGGTTTGGGCATGTGAAGAGACGGGGCGCAGACGCCTCAGTGAGGAAGTGCGAGGGGTTGGTTGTAGAGGGTACGCGGAGGGGTAGAGGTAGGCCTAAGAAGTATTGGGGAGAGGTGATTAGACAGGACTTGGCTCAGCTTCATCTTACCGAGGACATGACTCTAGATAGGAAGGAGTGGAGGTCGCGTATTAAGGTTGAAGGTTAGTTGGGTTAGCGTGTTGTTTTTCCTTGCGAGGGTTTAGGCTGATAGCGTGTGTAGTAGTCCTAGTCTTGCACGTGTTGTTCTTGTGTCTGTGATACCTATAGCCTTTTGTTGTTTACCGAGCCTCACTTTCCACAATATTCCATTGATGTTATTATCTCCTTGGTTGTTTTTTTCACTATCTTTCCTATTGGATGTTATGTTTTATACACTGTTCCCCTCCCCTTCTACTTGGATGTGATTGTACTCGAGCTGAGGGTCTCTCGGAAACAGCCTCTCTACCTCCACGAGGTAGTGGTAAGGTCTGCGTACACTATACCCTCCCCAGACCCCACCTAGTGGGATTTCACTGGGTATGTTGTTGTTGTTGTATATTCCTACTAGAAAATAAAGAATTAGTAACGAATCAAATTATGTAGCTAACAACAAGCTAGTGGTGCAAATGACACATAATAAATAATAGGTAAAAATTATACCAGAGAATAAGACATATTTGAGCCTCAATTGTCAATTTAAAAAGAAAAACAACAAAAAATAAATAATAAATAATTATCAATAAATAGAAGGAGGTTAGTTATAAGGCTAAACGTGGGCAAAAAAAAGGAGCAAATAGGTAGCAAGATAGGTGGATGATGGATATATTTAATTTAAACCATCTGAGATAATTTAGGGATATTATTAAATCTTTTTTCTTAATTTGTAAAATTGTATTGTAGAATAATGTATAGGAGTGTATGAACATTGTGAGTAACAAGTGTTGGGTTGTATATTTTTTTAAAATTCCCTTAAAGGATTAGTTGGCTAGTATTTTAAAAAAGTTAATCCTAGTATAAGATGCAATTGTCACAATCCATCTATAAGGCAAACTCTCTAACCTATAACATGTGATTAAGAAGGATAAGGGAAAATTATGTGTATAAGCGAACATATACTAGTTAATTAGTTCACATAGTTATAGTTTGCCTTAAATACAATTTGCGACCTATTTTTAGCTATAATTACACGGCTCAGCTTTTTTGTTTTGTATAATTCGCACGTTTGTATAATTCAAAATTTGTATAATATAATTTGTATAAATGTTTACACTTCTGATGTTTGTAATTGTATAAATTCGTTACTTCGAGTTTATACAAAAATAACTGAATTATACAAATGTACCCGAAAATTATACAAACCTGTGAATTATCCAAATCCGCGAATTATACAAATGAGACAGCTTAAACTGTAGGTATAGCCCGTAAATATGCAAACTATAACTATGGAGCATAATTCAGTTTATTATAGTGGCTATTTGCGAAAGTTACCCGAATCAAATTAGTCTAAGCCCATTTGATCCATCCAGGATTTAATGGATTGAGCAAATTTTTTATTTATTTTTAATAAATGGGCTAATTTGGGCATAAACCCAAACTAACCCGTCAGAAATAGCAACCCATATTACCTTGTGAGACAACTCAAACTTATGAGAAGTGATTTCAAAGTCTAGATATACATTTTTTTTATGTGCTTATCCGCGACATTAGAAATTTCGTTAAAGTTATCCAAGATTTAATATATATGTATGAAAAATAATTTTTGACCTATATACTTCAATTTTCTGTATACATAATATAATTTTTCGATGAAGAGTGTTTGACTGGCCAACCGGAGCTATATATGGCTACATCACTGGTGCATAATGAGATACATAGACTGATGTAATATAATATATTGCATTTATACTCATGTATGTAGGAATTTTGGTGATACAGGTTGTATATATACATTGAGAAGTATGATAAGTATCACTATAATGCTCTAATATTCATGTGATACATTAAAAATTATTGCATATACATTTTTGATATACATATATCAAGGACTGAAGTCTCTTTCTACATTTTTGATTAAGAAAGAATTTTATTTTTTTAAATTAATTTTGAGCTCGGGGATCATTTTATTTTATCAGCAATAGTACAACTAGTTTAAGAAAGAATTTCTATCTTTCTATATTATTAAAAAAATAAACGATAATATCTATAGTTTGTTATAGATATTAGTGCACTAGCAAAGAGGCATTTTGGTAAAAGTATCACATGAAAATCTAGTAATATTTTCAATTTTATCGGGACATTAGTCACCTTTTATATTGAATATAATTGTCGGAATTCGAATTTGAGCTTATTAACCTAGAATATTAACTTTGGTCAAACTTTTCAACTTTCAAAACAAAAAATCTTCCCCTAAACCCCGTAATTCGTAAATCATAAACTACAAAATAAAACTACTGGATGGTTCAAACTGGAAAATGAATTCAGACGAAAAATTGACCATAAGGATCATTACGCTTAATTATAAATTCGTATATAACTAATTTCTGCTTAATTAATTAATCCCTATTCAATTTGTCTCGAATCAAAGAATTTAAAGAAGATTTTAAACAAAGTTTTAAAAATTTGCATCCTTTTGCTAGGCATGCACAAGCTGGCGTAGGTCTCCTTCGAACGAGACCTTCCAAAAATTACATCAAGTCATTGTTTGAAAAGTAATCGGAAAATAGTCATACTTTAATGCGAAAATAAATTTTGGATAGAAATATTCCTACTTAAATTACGGAAGAACTTAGATAGGTTGCATGAAACATGAATGTTTCTTTAGTTTTGAACTGCATGAATCGTTCCTTTTAAACTTATGAAGGTTTGAACCCATGAATAAGATTTAAAATTCTAGCTTTGAACTTTATGAATCGTTCGTCAATTTTATACTAATAAAGTTTCGATAATACTTTTAGTTATAGTACATTAAATTTTAATTTTGTTTCAATTCTTTTATAATGTATTTTGTACAAACTGGTGTAGTTCTCTGCTGCCAATAATTTTCTGTAATCTTTTTGGTACATATGTTTTTCTAAATTCTTTGTCTCAACATAAAAAGCATCCTTTTTTATCTATCGATTCTTGACATATTTGATACCTTGTCATTTTTAATTTGATTCAGCAAAGGGTCGTACAAATTCTGATATGAGCAAGTTATATATTTGATTGATTGGTCAGAATAATTATATTTGCTAATCAAGTTACTCATATTTATATTTACATTTACATCATTTAGTACTTTTGGATTATGATCATTTTTTATTATGATTTATTAATAACAATATTTGTTTTATCCATTTTCGTTATTTTTTATTGAATATTATAGTACAATGTCATCACTTATCTCATATTTTGTGTTATTTTTAAAAAATAAAAACACATTGGTAATTATATTTTATTATGATTAAAGAAATATTTTAAGTACAAGTTATATGTGTTGTATGAAGAAATTATCAATTTTTTAAAAATCCGAACCCCACCCCTACCTCCCCCCCCCCCCCCGAAAAAAAAAATCAAAGTTGAAAGTTTAGTACAATTTTTATTAATTTGATTTGAATTATAAATTTAAAAATTAGACACATTTAATTTAATTTATTATTTTAAAAAATTCAAACCAACTCGACCTACCTACACAATTACGGTGCAATATACTTAAATGTGAAGGTCCACAAGCGTATCACAGGATTGTGAAGAACTCCCATTTTGGACTATTTATCAATTTTAATGATATAAATTAGAGCAATTGAGATTTTTACTATGTACTATTAATTATTATTATTATTTTTTCTGTTTTGGCGTGTGCTTCTTAATCAAAATTAAAAACTAAATATAAAGCCAACCTCCACCTCGATACGGCATATATTTCACTAATTATTAACTCAAATAATTGCAAAAATAATTAATGGTCCCCAAAAACAATCATTATTTCGAGAGATTTTAAATGAATTTATCTTAACACTAGATAATGTTGCCCGTGCTATGCACGGGCCCAATAATATAAATGGCATATTTTGGGGCTAATACCCAAGTTTTTGAAGCGATTGTTTGCGTGGATAAAGGAATAGGTTTTTTTATCACAAACTTGTACTTTCTTTGACGCTATTTAAGGCATAATAAGACTACCCGCATACAACATTTTGTAAATATTTTATGTTGTCAATTATCATGATTTATAGTATTTTTACGATAGATTCACTTCAAGAATCTGTGGAATTTTTTGTATTTTTTTCAAAACATATTTTATGTTGTCAATTATCATGATTTATAGTATTTTTACGCAATTTTTAAATATTAAAAAAAAAAAAGACAAATAAATTAAAATGGACCCAATATATGTTATTTTTGTTGTCTCAATTTATGTGACACAAATGAAATTTGGAGAGTCATCCAAATTTTCATTTTTTTTTTTTAAAAATGTTTTAAGTTATTAATTATTGTGATTTATAATATTTTTATGTAACTTTGAAATAACGTACATTACTGGTCACTTTGTCCTAATTTATGTGATATGGATAAAATTACAAAATTAACCCTTTTAAAATGTCTTTCGGATATTTTAAGTTGTTAATTATTATTATTTATAATACTTTTTTGGTAGTTTTAAAATGATATGTGTTATTTTTTCTGTCCCAATATATGTGAGCCTGATAGAATTTTGAGAGTCAACCTATTTTATTATATAACTTTTAAATATTTTAAATTAGTAATTATTGTAATTTTTAATTCTTTTTAAGTCATTTGTAAATGATATATTGGGACTTTTCCATTTGTGATATATATATATATATTCTACTATATTATAAAAGCTTTTAAAAGTCCCACAAGGCCCAATAATATAAATGGTATGTTTTGGGGCTAATAACCGAGTTTTTGAAGCGATTGTTTGCATGGATAAAGGAATAAGTTTTTTTTATCACAAACCTGTACTTTCTTTGACGCTATTTAAGGCATAATAAGACTACCCGCATACAATATTTTGTAAATATTTTATGTTGTCAATTATCATGATTTATAGTATTTTTACGATAGATTCACTTCAAGAATCTATGGAATTTTTTGTATTTTTTTCAAAACATATTTTATGTTGTCAATTATCATGATTTACAGTATTTTTATGCAATTTTTAAATATATATAAAAAAACAAGACAAATAAATTAAAATGGACCCAATATATGTTATGTTTATTGTCTCAATTTATGTGACACAAATGAAATTTGGAGAGTCATCCAAATTTTCATATTTTTTTTAAAAATGTTTTAAGTTATTAATTATTGTGATTTATAATATTTTTATGTAACTTTGAAATAGCGTACATTGCCGGTCACTTTGTCCTAATTTATGTAATATGGATAAAATTTCAAAATTAACTCTTTTAAAATGTCTTTTAGATATTTTAAGTTGCTAATTATTATTATTTATAATACTTTTTTGGTAGTTTTAAAATGATATGTGTTATTTTTTCTGTCCCAATATATGTGAGCCTGATAGAATTCTGAGAGTCAACTTATTTTATTAAATAGCTTTTAAATATTTTAAATTGGTAATTATTGTAATTTTTAATGTTTTTTAAGTCATTTGTAAATGATATATTGGGACTTTTCCATTTCCTTGATTGGGACTTTTCCATTTGTGACATATATATATATATATATATATATATATATATTCTACTATATTATAAAAGCTTTTAAAAGTCCCACAAGTATAATATATAATATTAAAGATTGGGAAAAGTCCCAATCTTGAATATTATATATTATACTTGGGCCTAAACTCCCTTTTATAATATAGTAGAAAATTACAAAATAAATGTCATTTTACCAAAAATAACATTTATCTTAAAATATATATACAATACATAGTTTACTAAATTATTTTTATTTGATAAAAAATTTCTTAAAAAGAACATTATTAATAAAATTACCGTACAAGAATATAATTGAAAAATATACAAATTTTATCTTGTATTTATCAAATGACACTTTCTTGGAATAATTTTTATTACTAAAGACTAAAGTGATAATTATTTTGAAACGAGAATACGTATTTAAGTACTTAATGTAATTTTTTTCATGATTTAAGTAATTTCTTTTTACCTAATTAAGTTGGATATCGTATGTAGAGAGTCTGATATTATGTAAAATATTAATAAGCTAAAATAACACTATCAAAAAAAAAAAAAAGAGAGAGAGAAAGAAATAAAACTATCAATTGTCAGATGTAACAAATTTAATGAAGATATTGAATTGAAACAATAAGGAGTATGACCTTAAGGTGGAATGATAAAAATAAATATATCAAAAAATATAATTAAAGAAAAACATAATTTATTTATAATAGTACAAAGATAAATTTAATTTAATTTTTTCATATCCTAAATATAGGTCCACAAGCGTGAAGAATCGCCAATTTTGACTATTCATCAATTTTATTGATATAAAATTAGAGCAATTGAGATTTTTATTTTTCTTTCTTTCTGTTTTTCGGGTGCTTCTTAATTATAAACTAAAGAAAAATAGGTTAAAAATATATTCAAACTTACTAATCAAGTTACTCATATTTATATTTACATTTACATCATTTAGTACCTTTGGATTATGATCATTTTTTATTATGATTTATTAATAACAATATTTGTTTTATCCGTTTTCGTTATTTTTTATTGAATATTATAGTACAATGTCATCACTTATCTCATATTTTGTGTTATTTTTAAAAAATTTAAAAACACATTAGTAATTATATTTTATTATGATTAAAGAAATATTTTAAGTACAAGTTATATGTGTTTTATGAAGACGTTATCAATTTTAAAAAAATCCGAACCCCACCCCTACCTCCCCCCCAAAAAAATAATAATTAAAGTTGAAAGTTTAGTACAATTTTTATTAATTTGATTTGAAATATAAATTTAAAAACTCGACACATTTAATTTAATTTATTATTTTTAAAAATTCAAACCAACTCGACCTATGTACACAATTACGATGCAATATACTTAAATGTGAAGGTCCACAAGCGTATCACAGGATTGTGAAGAATCTCCCATTTTGGACTATTTATCAATTTTAATGATATAAATTAGAGCAATTGAGATTTTTACTATGTACTATTAATTATTATTATTATTTTTTCTGTTTTGGCGTGTGCTTCTTAATCAAAATTAAAAACTAAATATAAAGCCAACCTCCACCTCGATACGGCATATATTTCACTAATTATTAACTCAAATAATTGCAAAAATAATTAATGGTCCCCAAAAACAATCATTATTTCGAGAGATTTTAAATGAATTTATCTTAACATTACAAAATAAATGTCATTTTACCAAAAATAACATTTATCTTAAAATATATATACAATACATAGTTTACTAAATTATTTTTATTTGATAAAAAATTTCTTAAAAAGAACATTATTAATAAAATTACCGTACAAGAATAGAATTGAAAAATATACAAATTTTATCTTGTATTTATCAATTGACGCTTTCTTGGAATAATTTTTATTACTAAAGACTAAAGTGATAATTATTTTGAAACGAGAATACGTATTTAAGTACTTAATGTAATTTTTTTCATGATTTAAGTAATTTCTTTTTACCTAATTAAGTTGGATATCGTATGTAGAGGTTTGATATTATGTAAAATATTAATAAGCTAAAATAACACTATCAAAAAAAGAAAGAAAGAGAGAAAGAAATAAAACTATCAATTGTCAGATGTAACAAATTTAATGAAGATATTGAATTGAAACAATAAGGAGTATGACCTTAAGGTGGAATGATAAAAATAAATATATCAAAAAATATAATTAAAGAAAAACATAATTTATTTATAATAGTACAAAGATAAATTTTTTTTTTTTTTTCATATCCTAAATATAGGTCCACAAGCGTGAAGAATCGCCAATTTTGACTATTCATCAATTTTATTGATATAAAAATTAGAGCAATTGAGATTTTTATTTTTCTTTCTTTTTGTTTTTCGTGTGCTTCTTAATTATAAACTAAAGAAAATTAGGTTAAAAATATAGTCAAACTTATTCAAAATAAGTTAACTTAATTCTTCTTTATAATAGTAAGAAAGAAAACGTCAATTTTACTTTTACATTATTTAAACTGAAACAATTTTGTCTTTGCTCTGATACATATTTTTTTTGGAGTGGGGCCAGCCGGCGGGGAGGCAACTGAAACTTTAAGAGTCAAGTTTACGTTCTTTCCTCCTCTTTCGAGGTGATAAATTTAATAAGATAGGAATATAAGTTTCATTTAAAAATATAAAAAAGATAGCATATAAGTTCTTTTTCAGATTCTATGCATGTTAGCTATGAATTATTATTTATGAACATGATATTCAATATTATGTACTTTTGTTTTTTACTAATTCTAAGAATGATAATATAAAATAAAACAATTTCAATTATATCTTGGTACACATTATTACTTATTGTAAGTTTACGTTATCCTAAATTATGTTGAAAGACAATATAATAGTTTCGAAAAGAATTAATAAAATGAATGTTTAGCAGATTATTAATATTGAAACTAAACTTTATATTTCATAAAATTGGCATTTTGTAAAAAATTATCATTTAAAATAATTAATTTCTTAATCTACAAAGTAATTTCTTTCTTAAAATCTTCAAAGAGCACTTATCCTCAATTTTAAATAGATGACTGTAACGACCTGATTTCCATCGTTAGGGAAAAGTCAATGAAGAAAAAATTGGGGCCAGAAAACTTTTTCGTAGTAACTTGGAATTTCTCAACGTAATCCAAATTTGGACGAAATCGGAGTCATTAAGGTGTAGGGAAATTTGATAATTAATGAGTGATCTAATTATGATTTGGACCACATGAGTAGATAGCTAAGACGTTAAGGAATTCGTACGACTTTACGGAACCGGATTTCGGAGAGTAGAACTCCCGAAAATGATCTTAGCGTGAACATGTAACATTCTGTCTCCGTGTAGGCGGCCATAGTGGGATTGGAGCCACCAGAGTGGGACCACTGTAGCGGAATGGGTCCGCTATGGCGGGCCAGACGCGACTTAAAGTCGTTAATAAACCCCTAAACGACCTTATTTGACACTTTTTGATTTTTAGAGCTAAGGAGGTGACTCTAGGCGACTTCTTGACCCTTTTTCACCATTCTTGAGGCTAAAGGTAAGGTTTTAACTCCCCATATCCGTTTTTTTATCGTAGAACGTAATCTAGTGGGTCATTATCGATGGGGAGGGTTTTGATCTAGAATTTATGGTGGAAAAAGCCCTAAATTGGGTATTAGGATCTTGGGTTTGGTCTAGGGTTATTGAGTTTGTTATAATCCGAATAATTAGACCTTTGAATGTTGATGCTTGCATCTAAATTGTTGTTTGTAGACTTAGAACAAGCGGAAAGAATCCGAAAAGAGAAGATTCAAGTGCCTTAGGGGATTCAAGCTTGGATTCGAGATAGGTGATGATTGTGGTTCTATGATTGTGTGATGTATATTTGTTCTTGCTTCATTATGATACATATATGTATACGAATGTTACATTATTGATCACACTTGCTGTAAATGAGGATAATTGAATAATTGTATGCCAAGAATCACCTCTTGTTGTATGATTGTGAGAATATACATTATGATTTTGATGGTGGTTTGTTGAATGGGCGGGTGTCACTCCGACACACTGACATAAATATGGGATCGGCTGCCACGTTCTGGCATAATTAACTTGGATCGGATTACCACATTTTGGCATAAATAAGAGATCAAATTGCCACGTTCCAGCATGCTAATTGTTTTGGTTTGGGTTCCATGAGAGGACCATTGAATTGGATTCCGTGAGAGGACCATTGAATTGTGTTGTATATCTATTTGTGATGAGTTCGTTCATATCTAATGATGATTGATATTGGAAGACGGTATGTTGCTCTAAATTGATATAACTATGATATGTGAGAATCGTGAAATTGTTCATTGTTCGTATATGTTAATGATATTGTATATGTTTGATATGTGTATGTGATTATATTGTTGTATTGACTAATGTATGTTACACTTAGTGGGATAGCCATGTGATCCTACTAGTACACGGTGGTTGTGTACTGATACTACACTTGCTCTTATTTTTGTTGAGTACATGTCATCTTCTGACGGCTATTGACAGACCTCGTTTAGAAGATCAATGATCGCCGATTCGAATTCAAGGGTGAGCCAGTTTTTTCGGGCTACCTTGAGTTCTCTTTTTGTTTAGTCCATCCTATACTGACTTAGACTAGTTCTTTAGATGATTTTCTTGTTTAGACTTATGAATCTTGTTAGAGTTTTGGTACATTGACTTTTGGGTTCTAGGGGTTGAATTTCCGCATTAGTTTGGCTAGTTATTTGTTTAAACCTGATTCTGTATCTATAAATGCCTTAGTTTTCATAAAATTTGTTAGTTTGGATTGTAGTAATGATTTTTTCACTGGAGGGTTTGTGTGGGTGCCAATCACGACGGTCTGGGTCGTGACAAAGTTGGTATTAGAGCCCTAGGTTCGTTGATCTCATTATACCAAAACGAGTCTAGTAGAGTCTTGCAGAGCGGTACGATGACATCCGTACTTTTCTTCGAGAGGCTATAGGACTTTAGGAAAAACTCACTTCTTTCTACTTCTTCATGCTATGACTTGAATTCAACTGGTATCTAGGTGATTCAAATTGGTATCTTTCCTTTTTTACTCTATGGTCCGAACTAGAGCAACAAAAGTGGTAACACCATCACTAGTAAGAAAGGATGTGTATAGACTACTGACAGTCGAATAGAGTCGCCATTTGGAACAAGTATCCACTGCCTCAGATAGAGTATCTTTTTGATTAGTTGCAATGCGCATCAGTTTTCTCTAAGATTGATTTAAGGTCTGGTTACAATCAGTTAAAGATTAAGGCGATTACTAGGTTTGACCAAGTTCTATGATTGAAATTAGCAGTTTTATGAGGCTCGTTAGCTACTATTGTTGTAGCGAACCTAAAAATTGATAGGTGAAACTAGAGCCTAACGTATGAATCTTAAAAAATTTAGCATAAATTGGAGTTATGAAATTTTCCAAAAAATTGACCAAGTATAAGTTCAAGAGAGGGTTTAAGGAAGGCGAAAGGCAAAACTGCCCTTCGAAGCTCCCTTGGACTTTGCCTCAGTTTTATTTGGTAAGTCCATGTGGGCAAGGGCATTTTCGTAAATATTATTTTTTTTAGTTAAATTAAGAAATGGGTATATTTTATATTATTTCTAAATAGCAATATAAGGTATTAAAACATTTAAAAAGGTATTTTTTTTGTAATTCATTCTTCAAAAATCAAAACCCCTCTTTCAAAAAGGTTCTTTCTAGAACCCCATGAAAGCTCAAGGTGAAACATGGAGCTAGGGTTGATGGTAGTTACTGATTTCTTCTTCAATTTCATTTGGTTCTTGATGATTTAAGGCATGGGGATCCTTTATCCTTGATTCCTCTTCCATTCAAGGAGCCAAATCAAAGTGTTTTGAAAGTTCTTCAAAAACTCAATAAAGTCTTAATTTCGGTTCTAGAATGAGTTCTTGCATTAAATGATTTTTAATGAAAATTTATGTTATTATTGATGTTTATTGATGATTTTAAGAAAGAAAAGTCCATGAACCCATGTCTTTCCAAGTTTCCTAAATTTGGCTTATGAAGTGGGTTGAATATTTATGATTGAATGATGATGGAAATATGCTTAGGTTGAGTTGAATAGTTGATTTCTATTATTATCTATGTTTATCTATTGAGAATTGTTGAAGAAGTGAGGAATGGTGATTATGGCTTTGGAAGAGGGTAAGTTGACCTAAATTCATTGTTAATGTAGAATTGATATAGAATTGTGATAGATGTGTGATTCACTTATGGTGGAGGTGTCTACTTATTGAATGTATTATGATTATGGCCTTGAAGGCATTATATGAGGAATTGAAATGTTGACATGATATCATATATGTGAATGTGATGCAAAGGATTTGGATGAGAATCTAATGAAGTAAAAGTAATCATGTTGTAAGTATAAATGTGTACATGTGATCCCAAGGTGATTTTGAATAAAGTATTATTGTATTGTGATTAAAAGTATGTTCTCTCTTAACACTTATGAATGAACTCCAAGCCCGATTCTGATTCTCAATTTGGTTTTCTGTTCTGGAATGAATCTGTTCTAAAGAAAGACCTGCCACTTCTACCGGTATCAGATGACCACTGGGCTAGGCATGTCGCAATAAAAGCTTGATTCGAGGCGTCAGCAAAACACTGTCGTCTGTTCCAAAAACAAAGATGATGGAATGTGAAGTGCCTTATATTATTGAATGTTATCTCTTGACTTGGTAGACTTAGGTGTTCTTCTTGATAAATGAAAAATGATGTTGAATATAAATCGATATGCTATGACATTCCTTTCATATGTAAGTGATGAACTCTATTTTTGAGCTGGGTAGTGTCTGGTAATTTATGCATATCTTGTTCTCTAGAACTTCGTTTACAATGAATAAATATAATTTGGAAAGCTAACTCATATACCTATAACTCTTATGTTTATGTAAAACGTTAATTTAACTATTATGAATACGAAATGTGGGACGTAACATAGGGCAAGTTCTGCCTAGATTTCGGAAGTTGAAATCCTGGATGATCAGCTGTTAGTGTTTTGAATATATCTTTTTGTACAAAATATATTTTGCGGTGATTCTTATTTGTTTGCAACCTTAAGAGATGTAGTTACATCTTTCATGAAATTTATAAAGTCTAGTTTTACTGTTTTCCTGTTCAAATCTAACTTGCGACTTGGGGTACCAGGTTGGAAAGATTCACTGTTTTGGGAGCATAGTTGTATTTGTACATGCTAGACTTACTTGCGATGATGATCCTGTTTTATGTCAACATTGCTGAGCTAATAAAAGTTAAATTAGTTATGTAATTGTATTTTTAAGGTTATATATACTCGTGTACAAGCTGAGAACCTTGATATGTTGGTCGGGCTACGATTTGAATTCTTGATGTTTTGTCGGACTGTTTTTATGCTTAAGCCCGAGGTTTGTGTATAAACTTATACTTGTACTCTTGTTATTTTCTTGTATATTTGAAGGGTTATCTTGATACCTTGGTTACTTTTGTCACTTGGCATTGTCATGTTGGTATCCTTTAAGGCATTAAAGACGTTTGTGTAACTCGCCCACTTGTATGGATTGCTTGATCACCTGGCACTCTTGTTGGGACCTTGTCCTTCTTGTGGCTGTGACTTTGTCACTCTTAGCATGCCTCTTGATTTAGATCATTTTTCATCTTGACTCTAAATTTTTAGTTCATCTTATGAATGGAAGTTGTCCATTTTAAGTACGAATTAGAAAGCCATTTTTAATATGATTCTTGGTTTTCTTGATTATTGGGCTTTGACCCTTCTTGATACAGGGTGTTAGCCTTTCTTGATACTTGCTTGTGCTTGGTGTGATGACATGATGTATATATTGGGCGAGCCTTGTTATTGAATCTCTTGGAATTTGGTGCTATGAGCATTCTTGACACTTGGATCTTTAAGTGTAGAACTTGATGCCCTTAATGTGAACTCTAGTTACTTGACAGGTTCTACACCGTGTAGGTAGTAGTATGGGATGCTATCTACACATGACACGAGTAGCCTTTGAAAGTGCTAAAGTGAGTTTTCTAAGTCTATATGACTAAAGTGTGAAGTCCCTTAAATGTATGAATGTGTCCTAAATGACTTTAAAGAAGAATGTTGACTTATTGTCTAAATGATTTGTTGAATGAATATCTTATGTTAATGAAATGAGTTACTTGGTATGTTACCTTGAAGCATGAAGGTTGTTTTATTTTAAAAATATATTTTAGCTGGTTTTAGAGTCGCCACTTAATTTTTTAAGAAAAATCAAGAAAACTGTCGTTTTCAAGAGACTAAAACAGAAAATCTTATGAAAACTTAAGGGGATTCGAAGTTCATATTAATATTCTAGGAAGGTTTTTAAAGCACCTAGAATATCCGCTAATGCGGTTATCTGACGATTACTTATTTGGCTAAAAATAGATTAACTTGGGTTGAATTGAGCGATTGAACTATTTTATAATTGAAACGATTATAAAAGGGGAAAAGGGAAATATTGACCTACGGCCTAAGTGAGATACTTCTCAGAATTTAATCTTTTAAGTCTTTTGAAAAACAATCAATTTAGTTGAATTGTCAAAACGAAATGAGCGTCTTTCGGGGATTTGAACTTTTTGACCCTAAGATTAACGACAAATACTAACAAGCAACACAAACACAGTAAAGTAAAGAGGAAAAGAGGGTTGGACCCAAATCTGGTTTCTGTCCGCCTGAACCAGTATTTGGGCCCATTTTTGTTTTGGGCCTTTGGCCCAAATTTTCACCTGTCCTAAACTAACACAAAACAAAATGTTATTTGGGCCTTTAGGCCCAATTTTCACCTGTCCTAAATTTCTAACAGAAATAATAATAATAATAATAATAATAATAATAATAATAATAATAATAACTAAATGGGCTTAGGCCCAACAAATAACAAAATACAATCTTGGACTTAAGAATGGGCATTTAGCCCAATCTTCTCAGTTCTCCGATCTGTTTCAATATTATTATTTCTTTTTCAACTCTGACACTTGTACGTCAATTTTTATAGTCGGCTGACTCAAAAGAGTGGAACTTGAGCCTTTACGGCTCTCCCAAAATGCAAAGGGAATGATGGGAGTTCATGGCGAACTCGGACAAATTTCACATATAAAGACAAATAAAATCATATTAGCACGGGATCAGAAAAAATAAATAAATAAAATAAGAAAAAATCTAACACATTTCTATAAAATAAAGTGAATAACATTAAGGTGATTAATAACTCAGCATGGCGAGATCATAATAAAGTATTAGAGACTAATCAAATGACTTTGACCGATTACTCGTCACTAGCTACAGCGAGAAAAATGGATAAAAGTTATTTTGATACACATTCACAAACACTACTAACTTTTTAAAAGACCAAACTACACCACATGTGTTATTCAGGCAAAGGAATCAAAATTAGAATATAAACCAGAATCGTAAGCACATATGACATGCAAATTGTGAACAAATTATAGTTTGACCTTGGCCCATTCTCTATTCTCATGCATATACCCTCAAATTGACATTGATTAAATGGACTGTTGAGAATGCGGGAAGCAAAACAAATATTAAGTACTTAAGACCGAATCCTTGAGCACACATAGAAAGTGTTATCAAATAAGATTAATAATCTATTTTAGACCAATAAGACTAAGCAAAAAATGACTTAGCAAGTTTAACGCACAGTGATCAAAACAAACATAACTTAATTACCAAAAATTGTAGCGATTCTATAAGGAAAATCAAATAATGGTGAGTCAACAAAGAATTCCTATAATTATCACTAATATGTATAAACTAGATAGAATAATGTGGCAAGTTAAAAAACAATTAATGCATAACAAATAACTCCTAAATATTTTAAAAAAAGGACGTGCCATATGAAACCAAGAATAATAAAATAAAATAATATAAAATGAGCAGATGAGATGCTACCAACTTAAAACATTTAACATACCACTTGAGAATTCCATACATATATATTTTTTATTATTTTTTATTTTTAAGCAAGAATGGCTAAACCATAATTAACAGATGGCCCCCCTGATTTTGAACGAAACACTTAGACCAATTTTAAGTAAAATAATAATAATAATAATAATAAAATAAAATAAAAAATACCAAACACACGAACATATTCATTTTTTATTTAGTTGGAAATGGTATCATCGGATTCAATGCAACACAGATAGTCATGAAAATCTGAATCATTAGCAGAAATCTTACATTTTGAAACTCAACTGCAAATTTTGCATCAAAACAATAAGTAAAACGAAAGCATGGAAGCGGATTTAACATGTCACTCAAGCAATAAGGCGACAAAGGGATCCAATAAACAGAGGAAACCAAGCCATCGAAATAAAGACGTGACTATGCTAACAATGACACACTAGAGAGGGAACATCTCATGCTTGAAGACATATTAGGCATACTAATTACAACAAGATGATCATATGATTCGAAACAATGCGAAAACTAGGCTTAAAAGCTATAAATCGGATTTATACATTTAACTAAGACAATGAAATCAATAACACGATGATCGGTTAGAAATTCAAGCCAAACGAACTTTCAGACAAAAGTACGAAAGTCGAAATAAAGGAAAAAAAAATGAGAACCGCAAACCAACAAAGAATCAACCTCTTATCATTTACACACAAACAATCGAATCACACCATTGCATAATACAACTCAGATCTCAGATATCTATTGGAATCTAAACAAATGTGAGAGTTGAGAGTTGTATACCTTTTGATGAGCAGCAACTGGGATACGAACGAGCAGCAGAGCAATCCTTCACCACAAAAGTTCGAACACAATCAGTGAGCAAGGAATCCAGGCAGAATCTCGGACTCACAAACGTTGGAAAATAATAACAAACGGGAGAGAAGAATGACACTCAGACCGACACTAACTATCTTCTCCCTTTTCTCAAACGTATTATGTATATATTCTGTATCTGTTTTCTCTAGCAATTATCTCTAACACAAATTTTCAAACTCAAAAATCTCCTGTTTTCACTTTTTGTCCGCCCATCCAACTAAATGTCAAGATCAACTTTTATACCAGAAAATTAGGGTAGAAAAAGGGGGGAAATCCGGATGGAATTTTGTCATTCCAAATTTGAAATCAAAATCCTTTCACACTTTTGGACAAACAACTTTTTCTGGCAATTTCGACTCATTCCGAAAGAGGGAATGGACAGACGCGTGCTGCTCAAAGCGTACGACAGAGAGGGACGTTGCTGGAATTTCTTTCCGTTCGAATCGATGTTGTTGTATATCTTTTTTGAACGTTGGGGCTGCTACTGCTTGGATGTTGGAGTCTTCTGGACATTTTGGACATAATTGGGCCGGGTCGGGGCCATTTTGCTGGAGTATTGTTAAAGTATGGTGGGCTACTGGTTGCTGGTGGGTTGGGAATTGGACTGGGCTGTTGAAAATTGGGAAAAGAATGGCCCAACTTGGTCTTTAAAAGAGGTTGAAGAAATTGAAGGATTTTGGCTAAAATTGTGATCAAACAATAGCCCAAATAAATTTCAAAGGTAACCAAATTGAATTTAATCGATTAATTTGGTCAAAACTTAAACAAGACAAATTAATATAAATTAATTAATGAGCTTCTTATTTTTAACAAAAATAAAATAATTAACTTAAGCATAAACTAATTAACTCAAATATATAAGTAGTATTAGCTAAACCAATTAACCAATTATCTAAATAAAACTAACACATTTTTTTTTAGATGATTTCAAATATTTATAAAATATATACTAATTATATACGAAATTTTATAAAACATATATATTACCTAAAAATTATAAAAAGCGACTAAAATTACTTTAAAATAACTTGAAAAATATTTTGAATTTTATAGAGTCAATTATTTCAACTCGTTTAGAATTTAAGAAGCTCTATTATTAATTTACATTGTGGATGTCCAAAATTGGGTGTCAACAACTGTCCCTCATTTGACTTGGATTGATGAAAGAAATCCGAGGCAAATAAAATTGACAAATCTAATTTTGGCCGACCACATCTTCATCTTTTGGATAAGGGATTTGGTACAGACTTTAGGAATTATAGTCGAACCCCGAAAATGGGTTTCCTACATATCTCAGGCTATATGAGAATTCAGGCCCCTTGTAGTTCAATAAGCTTGATTTAACGCACGATTTGGAAAGAAACTCAAAAGTCATCCTGATATCGAACTATGGAGGGACTGGAATGCTCGAGAATAAGATTTAAGAGCAAATGATTGAAATACAGCCGATTTTCCAACATGAACCCTTGCCTACATGTCCCTCAACTTAGGGAATCAGACTGCTTGTAGTTCGACTCAATCAGTTGAAAAGAAAATCTATTATGCAAGATATTCTTTGGTTCTGGAAAAGTGACAAAGTAAGTCGAGTATGGAAATGAGGCTTGCAACTTCTTAGTCATGAATGTGGCATACTTCACACCCATAATTAAGAACTTACACGGACATAATTCTCAAAGCTCTTGGCACATTTGTCACTCGGATTGGAAAGCCGCTTTCGGTAGAGACAAAAAATTTTCGGAAGCAAAACTGAAACCGACAAACCTAAGAAAAGCCTACATGCCTTCTGATAGAGGTGTGATTTGATTGTGGTGGAAGTCGCTCCTCTGCTCGCGTCCTAAGAGTTTGACACTTCTCTTTGGACTATGTCCCAGTTCGCTGCTAAGAAAAGTTCCACGTTGTGCTGCATCCTTTTTTATGTCGTCCGTACCTGTGGTTTGTTTTGGAGAATTCATCCTTTCGGATGCTCTCGACAAAGACTGAGATAAAACTCATTAGCATAAAAATGTAATTCAAATGGAGAGATAGTGTCTTTTACCATGTTGACACTTAATTGCTCTCCTTGAACATTTGGCGTCAATCTCCATCGGGTTTGACGCAAAGCAAATAAAGCTAGTGTTTCATATTTGCAATATAATCTTCAATGTACTCTTCCTTCGATAAATAAAATAGGCTGATGTTGACAGTTCTCTTGACGTCATTGTTGATAATTCTCTTGATATCATTTTATAAAGAAAAAATGATGCAGTCAATGTTGATCTTCTTGTAATGGGTAAATCTTTCTCTTGCAATGCCTAACTTCTTTTCCGCGATGCATGGATCCTTCTCTTGCTATGCATGAATCTCTTTCCACGATGCATGAACCTTTCTCGCAATGCATGACTTCTTTCTCTTGCTATGTATGAATCTTTTTCCCGCGATGCATTAATTCCTTCTCCCGCGATACATGAATCTTCTTCTCGCAATGCATGAATCTTCTTCCCGCGATGCATGAATCTCTTTTCGCGATGCATGAATCTATTTTTTTTTCTTTCTCGCGATGCATGAATCTTTTCCCGCGATGCATGAATCTCTTTTCTCGCGATGCATGAATCTCTTTTCCGCGATGCATGAATCTTCTCTTGCAATGCATAAATCTTTTTTCTCGCGATGCATGACTTCTTTCTCTTGCAATGCATGAATCTTTTTCCCGCGATGCATTAATTCCTTCTCCCGCGATGCATGAATCTTCTTCTCGTAATGCATGAATCTTCTTCCCGCGATGCATGAATCTCTTTTCGCGATGCATGACTTCTTTCTCTTGCTATGCATGAATCTTTTCCTGCGATGCATGAATCTTTTTTCTCGCGATGCATAAATTTCTTTTCTCGCGATGCATGAATCATCTCTTGCAATGCATGACTTCTTTCTCGCAATGCATGAATTTTCTCTTAAAATGCATGACTTATTTTTGTTATGCATGGATCTTTAATGATGCCTCTTTGTTACCGAACGAAGATGATGTTTCACCCTGCAACATAGGTGATCTTCTGGGTATTTCTTGGACGGCGGTATCGCCTTAATCGACAATATATATAAAAATGACCCTTGGAGTAATAGTATCATCTCATTTGATAATACGATATAAATGGATCTTCGGGTAGTGGTATCATCTCATTCGACAATATAAATAAAAATGACCCTCGGAGTAATGGTATCATCTCATTTGACGATACGATATAAATGACTCTCCAGGTAGTGGTATTGTCTCATTCGACAATATAATATAAAAATGACTCTCGGAGTAATGGTATCATCTTATTTGACGATACGATATAAATGACTCTCCGGGTAGTGGTATTGTCTCGTTTGAGTCCCTCTCAAAAATTCTGTCCAGTTTCTATTGTAAAGAGAAATAAAAATCTTTACGGGAAGTATGACCGAGCCCTTGTGGCGCCTACGTATCCCGTTGAGGCAGGAATCAGGTCAAACGTAGTTTCCCTCGAGGGTTGACAAAAATAAGAAAAATTACAAAGAAACCGATCGAGGCCGACATAGGCCACCTACGTATCTCATTCTTGAGAATTCAAGTCAAACGTAGTTCAAATACAAAAAAATATTTCAAGGGGATAAAGGAGTGACCGAGGCCGACATAGGCCGCCTACGTATCTCATTTTTGAGAATTCAGGTCAGACGTAGTTTATTACAAAAAGGGATAAAATTTTAAACAAAGTGTTTACAAGCAAGTAGAACGATTACCAAGAAATGCCAGAAAATACAAATTGAAACTTCACACGTAGTATCTCTTGACAACATCTGAGTTGATCGGTTTTGGCCATTCGGTGCCATCCATCTCCGACAGGACTAAGGCACCTCCAGATAATACTTTGCGAACCATGTAGGGTCCTTGCCAATTTGGTGCAAATTTCCCTTTATATTCATCTTGGTGAGAGAAAATACGTTTGAGAATCAATTGACCAACTTCAAACATTCTGGCTCTTACTTTCTTGCGAAAAGCACGAATTATTCTCTGTTGATATTATTGGCCATGACAAACAACAACCATTTTCTTCTCATCAATCATTGTTAACTGATCAATCCGCTTGCGAACTCATTCAGCGTCACTCAATTCGGCTTCTTGGATTATTCTCAATGAAGGTATTTCAACTTTTGCAGGTATAACTGTTTCTGTTCCATATACAAGCAAATATGGAGTAGCTCCAACTGATGTTCTGACTGTCGTTCAGTAACCCAACAACGCATACGGCAACCTATCGTGCCAACCTCTGCGATTATTAATCATCTTCCTTAAGATCTTCTTGATGTTCTTGTTGGCGGCTTCTACAGCTCCATTCATTTGAGGACGATAGGTGGTTGAGTTCCGGTGAGTAATCTTGAATTGTTTACATATATTTCTCATCAAGTGACTGTTAAGATTCGCTCCATTATTAGTAATGATGGATTCTGGTACTTTGAACCTACATATCAAATTGTTGCGAACGAAATCAGCTACCACTTTCTTGGTTACCGACTTGTACGAAGCTGCTTCCACCCACTTGGTGAAGTAGTCAATGGTAACCAAAATGAATCTGTGTCCGTTGGAGGCGGTTGGCTCTATTGGACCAATGACATCCATGCCCCAGGCTACGAATGGCCAGGGTGAACTCATAGCATTGAGTTCATGAGGCGGGACTCGAATCAAATCTCCATGCACCTGACATTTATGACACTTCTGTACAAACTTGCAACAATCATGTTCCATAGTCATCCAAAAATAACCGGCTCGAAGGATCTTCCTTGCCAAAGTGAACCCATTCATGTGAGTGCCACAAACTTCAGCATGTATTTGTTCCAAAAGCTTTGCAGCTTCACTGGCATCAACACATCTGAGAAGACCTAAATCTGGAGTCCTCCTATAAAGGATTTCCCCATTTGCAAAGAAATTGAGGGCCATACGGCGTATCGACTTCTTTTGGTTAAATGTTGCATTCTCAGGATAAGTCCCGTCCTCTAAATACTTCTTGATGTCAAAATACCAAGGTAAACCATCTGGTTCCGCTTCAACATGCGAACAATAGACGGGCTGCTCTTTTACCTCTATATCCACTGGATCAATATAACTTGCATCTGAATGTTTAATCATTGAGGCAATGGTGGCAAGAGCATCAGCCACTCATTCTGCGTCCTGGGAGTGTGTCTGAACTCAATGTTACAAAATTTTTTGCACAACTTCTGTATATACTGCACGTACGACGTGATCTTTGGGTTCTTTACGGCCCATTCTCCTTGAACTTGATGAATCAGCAAATCTGAATCTCCAATAACCAGTAATTCGTGAGCATTCATATCAATTGCCATCTTCAGACCGAGGATGCAAGCTTCATACTCAGCCATGTTGTTCGTGCATTCAAATCGGAGTTTAGCTGCTATAGGATAGTGTTGACCGGTCTCTGACACTAAGACTGCTCCGATTCCTTTCCCTTGATAATTCGCTGCTCCATCGAAGAATACTCTCCAACCAGGGTACGCTTCAGAAATATCCTCACCCACAAATGCTATTTCTTCATCGGAAAAATAAGTCTTGAGTGGTTCGTACTCTTTATCAACTAGATTTTCTGCAAGATGATCAGCTAAGGCTTGTGCCTTTATCGTCTTTTGAGTCACATGCACAATGTCGAACTCACTTAGAAGCATTTGCCATTTAGCCAACTTCCCGGTCGGCATTGCTTTCTGGAAAATATACTTCAACGGATCCATCCTGGAAATAAGGTATATGGTATAAGAAGACAAATAATGTCTCAACTTTTGAGCGATCCAAGTCAAAGCACAACACGTTCTCTCCGAAAAAGTGTAACGAGCCTCACATGGGGTGAACTTTTTGCTCAAGTAATAAATAGCTCGCTCTTTCTTCCCAATTTCGTCATGTTGACCAAGCACGCATCCCAGTGCGTAATTTGAGACAGACAAATATAGCAATAACGGACTTCCTTCTCGCGGAGGGACCAACACCGGCGGATTGGACAGATAGCTCTTAATAGCATCAAAAGCAGTTTGACATTCTCCGGTCCACTTGGTCGAGACATCTTTTTTCAATAGCTTAAAAATGGGCTCACATACCACGGTGGATTGAGCTATGAACCGGCTGATGTAATTCAACCTTCCTAAAAAACTCATCACCTCTTTCTTGGTTTTCGAATGAGGTAATTCCTGGTTTGCCTTGATCTTGGAAGGGTAAAGCTCAATGCCCCTCCTACTGACTATAAATCCCAACAACCTGCCAGCTGGCACTCCAAAAGCACACTTGGCGAGATTTAACTTTAAATCGTATCGGCGCAAGCGATCAAAGAACTTTCTCAAGTGTGACAAGTGATCCGAACTCTCGCGGGACTTGATTATGACATCATCTACATATACCTCGATCTCTTTATGAATCATATCATGAAAGATGGTTGTCATGACCCTCATATAAGTAGCACCGGCATTCTTGAGACCAAAAGGCATCACCCGATAATGATATACACCCCAAGGCGTGATGAAAACTGTCTTTTCTGCATCTTCTTCATCCATCAGAATCTGGTGATAGCCCGCATAACAATCCACAAACGACTGCATCTCATGCTTCGCACAGTTATCAATGGGGATGTGAATATTTGGCAATGGAAAATTATCTTTCGGGCTACCTTTATTGAGATCTCTATAATCGACACAAATTCTTATCTTCCCGTCTTTCTTGGCAACCGGAACAACATTGGCTAACCAAGTCGGATATTGCGTCACTTCCACCACTTGAGACTCAATCTGTTTTGTAATCTCCTCTTTGATCTTCAAACTCAACTCAGGCTTAAACTTTCGAGTCTTTTGTTTTACTAGACTAAAACCTGGATTTATTGGCAACTTGTGAGACACCATATTCGTACTCAGCCCTGGCATATCTTCATAAGACCAGGCAAATATATCAATGCATTCTCTCAGCAAATGAACCAAGTCTCTTCTTTGAGCTTCATTCAGATGGACGCTGATTCTTACTTCTTTAACACATTCCTCATCTCCGAGATTCACAGTTTCAGTTTCTTCAAGATTTGGCTTGTGTTGATTCTCGAATTGACGAAACTCTTCAGCAACATTTTTGGGTACCTCATTTTCATCTTCATACACATCGCATTCATCATCACCTGCCTCATTTTGTTTGTTCAACTCATGACATGACATGACATTGACAGGTTTTAAATTAATATTACTGAAATCATAAACGAGCAAAATTAGTAAAAATAATGAATAAGTAAATAACTAATTTTGATAAAAAGAGGCTCTTATTCAAATTGGAAAAACGAGTGCAAACTTTGGCCATGGCTGAAAGCCATTTTGCCCTTTTAAACATCACAGGGGAATTTAAAACTTCAAACGAATAAAAATTGCATAAATGGTGGGTCTCGGGCCTCTTTAGGACTACCACCAATTTCAAAATAAACAAAACACATGTCTTTTCTACCCAAATGAGCGGGAGATCAGGAGTGGTGTGGAGGTCCAGTTCTGCAATCGCTCATCAGGTTCTGCATCACGGATGCCTGACGTCCCAGCCTCTTCCTCGATGACTGCATCAATCTTCTCAAAAAGGCCCCAAATTCCTTCCCCGAGACCACCATCGCTGACATTTTCTCGTATCGGAAATGACTGGTACAGATGAGGAATTGGCCTGGCCAATGCTTGATCAACACTCTTGCTCTTTATCTCTGCTTCGTCATCTGTTGGGACATATCCCAAACCAAACTTTGCTCCCTTGGCGGAAATTTGGATAGGCTCAACGATTCCTTGGAAATGCTTCCCCAACCCAAAACCTGGTTCGAAACCATTCTGGAGCATGACAGTAGCAATCATTTTGTACACAGAAGACATAGGAGATTGCGGAGCCAAATCATCACCGGTGGCGTTTACCAGCTCCACCGTGTAGAAATCACAACCTCGAGAGACATCATCAATGATCGGCGCATACCCGTTGGAATGGCTTCCTTCACCGTAAATGACCAATTCCTGGTCTTTTCAAACAAATTTCATTAGTTGGTGAAGGGTAGAAGACACAGCCCCAGCCATATGAATAAACGGTCTCCCCAGAAGCAAGTTATAACTGGTGTTGATATCCAACACCTGGAACTCCAGATTAAAATCCGCAGGACCCACCTGAATATCCAAGTTTACCGCACCCAATGTGTCTCTTTGCACTCCATCAAAGACCCTTACATTGACTTGGTTCTGGTGAAGCTTTCCCAAGTCAAATTTCAACTGCCTCAAATTCGAAAGTGGACAAATACTAAGACCGGATCCGTCATCGACCAAGACGCAATTAATTATCTTGTCTCGACACATAGTGGTGACATGCAGAGCTTTGTTGTGCATCCTGCCTTCAAAGGGCAGCTTTTCGTCACATAAACTAATTCGGTGTCCTCGGATGACCTGGTTTATCATGGCTGCTAGATTGTCACTGTTAGTACCCACAGGCACGTAAGTATCATCCAAAGCCCTCATCAGAGCCTGCCTGTGTAACTGCGAACTTATCAATAAGGCCCACACAGAGATCTGAGCCGGCGTCTTCTCCAAATGCTTCACAATTGAATAATCTTTTGGCTGCATTTTCCTCCAGAACTCTTCGGCTTCATCTTCACTAATCGGCCTTTTAGTCCGATCTTTTTTCTGCCCCCCTTGGGCCAATTCTTCCGGTGTGTAGCATTTGCCATATCTGGTCATGCCTTGAGTAACAGCCGTTTCAATCACAAATTTTGGTCGGGTAAGAGTTTCTCTCGGCACCAAGGCAACAGCCTTCTCGGGTGTCAGAATCACAAACTCTTTCTTCTCCCTAATGCTTAACGAGGCCACAACCTTTTCCAACTCATCAGAAACAATTGGAACTATTGTCTTTGTCACACACCAGTCATCATCTGTCTCTATCACATTGATAGTAGCGCCTCCATGATTTGGCAAAGGATTACTATTGACATTGGGCGCGATCGTCTGAAGAGAGACCACATTCTAGTCAATTAAGTCTTGGATCTTATGTTTCAGGTTGATACAGTCCTCAATATCATGTCCAACACTGTTGGAGTGATACGCGCACCTCTGATCAGGTTTGTAAAACTTTGAGCTAGTGTCAACCGGCTTGGGACCCACTGGGTGAATACATGCTGTCGCAGTCAATCGCTCAAACAACTTTGTTCGACTTTCAATAAGCAGAGTGAAGATTCTGGCGGGCTTCTTCTCAAATCTAGGACGGGGGGGATCGTAATTGCCTTGTTGAGAAGGAGGTATTTGACGATAATTTGGAGTATTCGGACGGGGGGCTTGATATCTGGGATATGAGTTGGTTTGGTAGTTTGGTTGTGGAGCTTGGTAGTTCGGGGGGGTATTTTGATAAAGTGGAGTTGGGGTTTGGTACATTGGGGGAGGAGTTTGGTAATTCGTCTGACGTTAGCACAGTTGGAGACGACATTTCGATAGTGATGAGCTAGGGTCTAGTAAACTGGAGGGGGAGCTTGGTAGATAGTAGGGGGAGTTTGGTAATCAGGAAGGGGAGTATTTTGATAACTGGGAGGATGAGTATTTTGGTGATTGGAAGGAGGAGTATTTTGGTAATCAGCATGTGAATAACAAGCCGGGTATGAACTCTATGAAGGTCGAGAACGATCTTGGTATGATAAGGATTTCCTTGGGGTCTTCTTCCCCTCGTAAGAGATAGAGGACGCATCCTCTCTTTTCTTCTTCAACAAGCCCGAAGATCCGGACGAGGCAGTAACACGGGCAATCTTCCCGGTTCTGAATCCATCTTCGATAGTCTCACCTACCTTGACTATCTCAGCAAATTTCGCTCCAACGAGCAACATGATTCTATCATAATATTCGGGCTCCTGCACCCGCACAAACACTTCGACAATTTCCTTTTCTGACATAGGAGGTCTAACTCTAGCTGCCTCCTTTCGCCATCTATATGCGAATTCTCTGTAACTTTTGATCGACTTTTGCTTCATCTTCTCCAATGAGTAACGATCAGGAACGATCTCCACATTATAGGCGAATCGTTCGATGAAGTCCTTAGCCAAAGCATTCCAGCTAGACCACTGTCTCATTTCGTGAGATGTAAACCATTCTAAAGCATCTCCGCTCAGACTTCGACTAAAAAACCGCGTTAACAAAGCTTTGTCTCTTCCAACTCCCACGAGTTGGTCACAGTAGGCCCTCAAGTGTGCTAACGAATTCCCCGTTCCTCCGAAGATGTCGAATTTAGGCACCTTGAACCCTTTCGGGAGGTCCAAACTCGGATGAATGCATAGGTCTTCGTAACTCAACCCGGCGACCTCAGGAACGCAGTTCAACTCCTTCATGGCCTTTCTAATTTCTTCCTCATATCCAGCTTGGCGGCCTCTTCCTTTGACCTCCACTCTCTCTCTTGCTCTTCATAATGGTCGAGCTCAGAACCATTGACATCATGCTCGTTGGGAATCGAGATTTGGAAAGTGGTTTTCTGAGGTACGGGTGGAGCAATGGAGGGACTCTGACCATTTAAAGGGGCGTGATAGTTTTGGGGGAAAGTCTGGGGGTTGGTGTACTGGTTTTGGTGAAGGAGGGAAGTGCGTGGGTTATTAGTGATTTGGCTGTGGGGGGGTAGGCCAGTTTGGTGGTTTTCATTAGGGGGAGGCAATGGTGCTTGGAGGTTGGTATTTGGAGGAGGGGGAGGTGTTTGATAAGAGGCTGATGCGTAATGAGGGTTTTGGGTGGTAAGGTCAATAATAGAGGGATTATGAGCAGGAGCTGAAGGCAGGTTCTGAGCTTGTTCCACATTAGGAGAGGGAATTTGAGCTGGAGGTCTTCCGTCTGGTTGAGCGTTGACAGCAAAAATTGGAGGAGGCAAATCTTGTTTTCTCTGCATCTCGACCCTCATCTCAGCAATTTGTTGCATCAACCGGCAGATCGGTTCATTACGATCGGCAAGGGCGGCGAGCCACCCCGACATCGATAAGACTGGTTTCTTCGTTGTTATCACCCATTGCTGCTTTTCCCTTTTGTGAACTTTGGCTAGGGAAGGAATCTGTAGGACCTTTGGATCTAGTGAAATAAGTATGATCGGCCAGTGTATCAACACAGATCAGTTTTAACTACCTGTAGAGAAAAACAACTCAAAGGCAAATCTGTCAGTATTAGTTCTGGATGAATAATGCAAGATATTACATAGAAAGCAGATAAACACATAAAAGTTGCTTTGTTTGAGGACACGTTAACCCACGAGTAATAGGGGTTGATTTTTGTAACAAGCAGGAATTTGCTTGTTTTATTTTGGGGCTAGTGACCCAGAAAGGCTAAATTGCGTTGAGTTAAGGTCTTCTTGCTGCATCTTATGACATCTGTTGATCTTGAACTCAATATTTCCTTGCGGAATGAAAGAGGAGGAAATTTTTTTTTGAAAAAGATAGGGGCCAGGCCTTGAAAGGCTGCCTACGTATCTCCCAAGAAGAATTCAGGCCCTACATAGTTCGAATCCAAAGAAATTTCATTTTCATTCATTTATTTCATGTGATTACAAGAAAAGTGAAAGACAAACAATAAAGCTCCTAAAAGATAAAGCGTGCTTCCATCCACGCCATTTTTCTTCTGATTGTCGCATTAATCAATGTCGGGGTAAACTTGTATGCTTCGAGGGAAATTTCTCATTCCCTTCTTTCCACTGCCCCTGTAGATGAGGTCTATAGACAATTTCCTCCCCAGTATCTTCTTCGGCAGCTCCAATGTGAGTGTCTTCGAGACCATTGCTGGTGGTCTCTTGGTTAAAGAAATAGTGCTTTCCATGTGGCTTTCGAAGCATCAGGGTCATATTTTTTAGGGCATCGCGTTTTTTTTGCACAACAGTTATCTCTTCATCTATAACAACACATTTTGTCATTTTTGCTGCCAATTCTGCGTCTAGTGACGCATTTGCCACTCGTGCGACCGCGGTGGCAAACTCTACTTCCATTTTCCTTTCTCTGGTTTCTTGGATCTCCTGTCTAAGCTGCCGCAATTCCATCCTCAAATCTTCCTCGGTTAGCTTTATGTCGATACCCTTGCCTTTTTCCATCTGAGCAGCAATTTCACCTTTTCTGAGGTGATAGCGTAATATTTTAGAACTTGGTAGTAGAATTTTATTTCTGGTTGAGAAACTTAAGACTCATGGATTTTGGTCGGACATTTGGTAGTGACTTTTATTTGGTATTGGAAAAATTTTCAGAAAATTTTGAAAAGGAGTGGGCTAAAAATGCCCTCATTCAAAGCAACGTATCACATAAACAGTTAAAACATACAAGAAATCCAACAACTATCGCGTGTCCTAAGCAAGTAAGGGGGCCCTTTTGTGCCAAGAGTAGGCCTAGCGTATTTGAAAGATGTATGTGTAGAATTGAACCATTTTGTCACCCCGAAGCAAATTTCGCAATAAAAATAATGTTCAAGAAGCGAAAATAAGCAGGGGAAGTAGGGAATAAACGAAAAAACACAAAGAAAAGGCCCACGCAGGGGTCATTTGAAAAGAGTACCAAAATACAAGAGAGGCAAGCCCACGCAGGGGCAACTAATAGTAAGTACATATAGCAAAACCCACGCAGGGGCGAAATTCGCTAAAACGCTCCCGATGGACCCGCCTCTGATCTGCTCCTCTTGTTCTGTGCCATGAGATGTTGAAGCCTATATTGAATCATTAGCAAGTATCCTTCCCTCCGACGACCTTTCTCTTCCCAGTCTTCGAGACACATTTCGCTTTTCTTATCTCCAATCCACAAGTTAAGCTCTCCCAAATCGCTTCTCAATCTTTCCAATTCTTGAGTCACGCTCTCGAGGGCGTATTTGTCCTCCTCTTGCTTTCGGAGAAATTCATCATGCATTTCCTGGGCTTCTCTTCTTACCTCTTTTAGCTCTATTAAAGCTTTGGACTCTTTGTCCTCTACACTGCGGTAAATGTTTGGAACTGAGAAGGAGATACTCTGTATATTGCGCTTCAACCAAGCTTTGTAAGTTTCATCGTACCCCGCATTAAATCGGTCAGCGGTAATGGTGTCATCTTTCATTCGCATCGTTCTTTTCCATTCTCTCAGCATCTCTGAAGCTTCAGGCACTCTATCATCCCCGATGTCGAACACATAGATGCGGTAGTATGCTTCTGGAGGTGTAGTTTGTCTTTTTCCGAACTGCCTCAAGACCCGAATGGGCACATACGGGCGGATACCTCGAATACCTGGTAGAGGAAGCACAAGTTGTCTGTCGCCCCGTACTACGGCATCTTTTGAGATGAAACGATCGAACATCCATTGGATATTTTCTTCTCTCAACTCAGAAAAAATTTGAGCCCATCTTTCTCTGGTTCTTCTTTTTTCTAAGTCTGCCCAGAACAACATGTCGTTCAAACTCTTAAGAGGGTAATGGTCATCGAGGGTATGGAGTTCTTGAGTTCCATTTCTCTTCACTAAGTGACTCATTATCCACCATTGGAGTAGAAGGTTGCAACCCTGAAAATAACGATGTCCTTCCTTGCATTTTCCCAAAGCACGGTACATGTCGGAAATGATGACAGGTGCGATAGGATAATACTTTACTTGCCCTTGGTTCAGATGCCCGTGGAATAGAGTATGCGCGAGCATTATCACTCGGGTGTTGATACTGAGGCTCGGGCCGTGTGGAAAAACCATGGTGCCTAATAGTGCGACGGTGAATGCCAAAGGTCTGATCCCATCCCATTCTCTGAAAGTGACCTTGAACTCTTGGTTGTATTTCACATAAAAACTCGCATGCTCGAATCTAGCATAGAGATCCATAAAAGAAATGTTAGAACCTTCTGCCTAGTAGGCACAATCTTTTCTTAATCTGAGCCAATTTACAATATCCTCGAGAGTAAGCTTGTTAGGGATTAAGATATTTTCCTGCTTTCTCACTCTTCTTTTAAGTCCTGTACCGACTGTGTCTATTCCATCTCAAATTTTCTCAATTGTCGGGGTGATTTTCATGGTTCCAAATCGAAACACCATTTTCTCGTTGTCCCAATAACCTGTGAGGACTTCAATCAGCTCGGGCCACCCAACCATGTTGATCAGTTATGTTAGGGCTTTTACGTATTTGTTGAGAGACCTTTTGTGAACCACAGTGAGGTCGTTGTACCACATCTTAAGTAAAACTGGGGCTTCCACTACCATGTCAAATTTAGGAAATCGATTCATACCTACAAAACAAAGCACGGTTAAGATTCCCTCCCCCAAATAGGCAACAATCTGGTTTCTGCACATATATCTTTCAAATGTCAAATAATATGATATGTCGTTAGGTCGTGGACCTTGAACATGATATTTGACGATTTTACTAATGGACTTAATACACCTTGGGTATAAAGCCGTCTTAGGCTGATGCTTAGATTTGGATTTGGTTTCGCTCTACTCTAGATTGACTAGAATTGGTTGAGAAATGACAGTTACCCGAGTCGGACAAACAACGGGGTGAAGTCTAATAAACAACGTTGAATGACCACAAGCCAACTATTCGTCTATCACTTCTAAAGAATTTAACTTGTGTTTTCTGAAGGACAGCCGTGGTAAGCCACGTAATCGCCTTTTTTCCTAATGCAGTCTATTTGCCGTTTGGCAGAATTAAATGCCATGAATGTCACAATTTAATATATACAATAAATAAAACAAGTAGACAATAAAACACGTAGCCAAATAATTTAATCTTAAGGTTAGAACAACCTGACTTCCCAGCAGAGTCGTCATTCTGTTTTATTTTAAAAATATATTTTAGCTGATTTTAGAGTCGTCACTTAATTTTTTAAGAAAAATCAAGAAAACTGTCGTTTTCAAGAGACTAAAACAGAAAATCTTATGAAAACTTAAGTGGATTCGAGGTTCATATTAATGTTCTAGGAAGGTTTTTAAAGCACCTGCAATATCCGCTAATGCGGTTATTCGACGATTACTTATTTGGCTAAAAATAGATTAACTTGGGTTGAATCGAGCGATTGAACTATTTTATAATTGAGACGATTATAAAAGGGGAAAATGGAAATATTGACCTACGACCTAAGTGAGATATTTCTCAGAATTTATTCTTTTAAGTCTTTTGAAAAACGATCAATTTAGTTGAATTGTCAAAACGAAATTAGCGTCTTTCGGGGATTTGAACTCTTCGACCCTAAGATTAACGACAAATACTAACAAGCAACACAAACACAGTAAAGTAAAGAGGAAAAGAGGGTTGGACCCAAATCTGGTTTGTGTCCGCCTGGACCAGTATTTGGGCCCATTTTTGTTTTGGGCCTTTGGCCCAAATTTTCACCTGTACTAAACTAACACAAAACAAAATGTTATTTGGGCCTTTAGGCCCAATTTTCACCTGTCCTAAATTTCTAACAGAAATAATAATAATAATAATAACTAAATGGGCTTAGGCCCAACAAATAACAAAATACAATCTTGGACTTAAGAATGGGCATTTAGCCCAATCTTCTCAGTTCTCCGATCTGTTTTAATATTATTATTTCTTTTACAACTCTGACACCTGTACGTCAATTTTTATAGTCGACTGACTCAAAAGAGTGGAACTTGAGCCTTTACGGCTCTCTCAAAATGCAAAGGGAATGATGGGAGTTCATGGCGAACTCGAACAAATTTCACATATAAAGACAAATAAAATCATATTAGCGCGGGATAAGAAAAAATAAATAAATAAAATAAAATAAAAATAAGAAAAAATCTAACACATTTCTATAAAATAAAGTGAATAACATTAAGGTGATTAATAACTCAGCATGGCGAGATCATAATAAAGTATTAGAGACTAATCAAATGACTTTGACCGATTACTCGTCACTAGCTACAGCGAGAAAAATGGATAAAAGTTATTTTGATACACATTCACAAACACTACTAACTTTTTAAAAGACCAAACTACACCACATGTGTTATTCAGGCAAAGGAATCAAAATTAGAATATAAACCAGACACTGTAAGCACATATGACATGCAAATTGTGAACAAATTATAGTTTGACCTTGGCCCATTCTCTATTCTCATGCATATACCCTCAAATTGACATTGATTAAATGGACTGTTGAGAATGCGGGAAGCAAAACAAATATTAAGTACTTAAGACCGAATCCTTGAGCACACATAGAAAGTGTTATCAAATAAGATTAATAATCTATTTTAGACCAATAAGACTAAGCAAAAAATGACTTAGCAAGTTTAACGCACAGTGATCAAAACAAACATAACTTAATTACCAAAAATTGTAGCGATTCTATAAGGAAAATCAAATAATGGTGAGTCAACAAAGAATTCCTATAATTATCACTAATATGTATAAACTAGATAGAATAATGTGGCAAGTTAAAAAATAATTAATGCATAACAAATAACTCCTAAATATTTTAAAAAAAGGATGTGCTATATGAAACCAAGAATAATAAAATAAAATAATATAAAATGAGCAGATGAGATGCTACCAACTTAAAACATTTAACATACCACTTGAGAATTCCATACATATATATTTTTTATTATTTTTTATTTTTAAGCAAGAATGGCTAAACCATAATTAACAGATGGCCCCCCTGATTTTGAACGAAACACTTAGACCAATTTTAAGTAAAATAATAATAATAATAAAATAAAATAAAAAATACCAAACACACGAACATATTCATTTTTTATTTAGTTGGAAATGGTATCATCGGATTCAATGCAACACAGATAGTCATGAAAATCTGAATCATTAGCAGAAATCTTACATTTTGAAACTAAACTGCAAATTTTGCATCAAAACAATAAGTAAAACAAAAGCATGGAAGCGGATTTAACATGTCACTCAAGCAATAAGGCGACAAAGGGATCCAATAAACAAAGGAAACCAAGCCATTGAAATAAAGACGTGACTACGCTAACAATGACACACTAGAGAGGGAACATCTCATGCTTGAAGACATATTAGGCATACTAATTACAACAAGATGATCATATGATTCGAAACAATGCGAAAACTAGGCTTAAAAGCTATAAATCGGATTTATACATTTAACTAAGACAATGAAATCAATAACACGATGATCGGTTAGAAATTCAAGCCAAACGAACTTTCAGACAAAAGTACGAAAGTCGAAATAAAGGAAAAAAAAATGAGAACCACAGCCAACAAAGAATCAACCTCTTATCATTTACACACAAACAATCGAATCACACCATTGCATAATACAACTCAGATCTCAGATATCTATTGGAATCTAAACAAATGTGAGAGTTGAGAGTTGTATACCTTTTGATGAGCAGCCATTTAACTAAATGTCAAGATCAACTTTTATACCAAAAAATTAGGGTAGAAAAAGGGGGGAAATCCGAATGGAATTTTGCCATTCCAAATTTGAAATCAAAATCCTTTCACACTTTTGGACAAACAACTTTTTCTGGCCATTTCGACTCATTCCGAAAGAGGGAAGGGACAGACGCGTGCTGCTCAAAGCGTACGACAGAGAGGGACGTTGCTGGAATTTCTTTCCGTTCGAATCGCTGTTGTTGTATATCTTTTTTGAACGTTGGGGCTGCTACTGCTTGGATGTTGGAGTCTTCTGGACATTTTGGACATAATTGGGCCGGGTCGGGGCCATTTTGCTGGAGTATTGTTAAAGTCTGGTGGGCTACTGGTTCTTTGGTGGGTTGGGAATTGGACTGGGCTGCTGAAAATTGCGAAAAGAATGGCCCAACTTGGTCTTTAAAAGAGGTTGAAGAAATTGAAGGATTTTGGCTAAAATTGTGATCAAACAATAGCCCAAATAAATTTCAAAGGTAACCAAATC
The DNA here is from genome assembly GCA_029007595.1 of Solanum commersonii. Lineage (NCBI taxonomy): Eukaryota > Viridiplantae > Streptophyta > Magnoliopsida > Solanales > Solanaceae > Solanum > Solanum commersonii. Next base: position 5,397,175 of record JAJTWQ010000023.1, on the reverse strand, counting down.
GAATTTAATCGATTAATTTGGTCAAAACTTAAAGAAAACAAATTAATATAAATTAATTAATGAGCTTCTTATTTTTAACAAAAATAAAATAATTAACTTAAGCATAAACTAATTACCTCAAATATATAAGTAGTATTAGCTAAACCAAATAACCAATTATCTAAATAAAACTAACACGTTTTTTTTAGATGATTTCAAATATTTATAAAATATATACTAATTATATAAAACATATATATTACTTAAAAATTATAAAAAGCGACTAAAATTACTTTAAAATAACTTGAAAAATATTTTGAAATTTATAGAGTAAATTATTTCAACTCGTTTAGAATTTAAGAAGCTCTATTATTAATTTACATTGTGGATGTCCAAAATTGGGTGTCAAAAAATGTTCTTTTCTATAGTAGCCTTGAGGAATACTTAGGTGTGTATGAAGAGGTTGTATGGGCGGCCATTTCTTGTCTCACTCAAGTGTGTCTTAGGGTAACTTTAGATAAGGATCCTTGGATGATGAAATGAGTTACGTGTTGAAAATGTTAAGTATGTCTATAATGTGGTTAATGTCTTATATGTTGGTTATGTTCTCTAATATGTCAATATTCATGAATTTTCACTAAAATGGCATACGGCATGACTTTCAACCAAATGTATTTTTTAGCATGTTTTTGCATGGTTTCCATACTTAGTACTTAATTGTACTAACCCCTTTCATTTCCTTTTGAATAAAGTGTAGGGATTTTTGGAGATGTTGGTAATCCATGGTTGATGGATAGGTTTCTAAGGTGTTTGAAGATGAAGACTTGGTGAGTCCTCATAGATTCAAGGACAATAGTCAACATGTTCCTTTTTGTCTTGTAGTTTTGTTATAGTTTTGAGTGGGCTTAGTCCCAATGTTGTATTCAAGTATTAGATGATTTTGAGACATCTTGGATAAGGTCTAGAAAGTCTTCCGCTTGCTATTTAATGAAGGTATCTTCGTGTGTGAAGAAAGTTTTAAATTCTCCTTTTTTAAGTAACGTATGCAATGAATGATTCATGAGGCTTGTATTTGACCTCTTCGAGGTCGAATACGCCGGTTACGACTAGGGGGTGCTCTCAAGTCGTGACAATTGTCACTTGTGGTATGAGTTGAGTCCAATTAGTATCTCCCGATTCCAATTGATATCTCAACGAAGTGAATTAGACGGCATGGTCACGACTAAGGGGCCATAAGCAAAGCAAATTGAAAACAGAGAAGGTTCCAATTGATATCTAGTCTTAGGGGTAGTACAAGGCGTAAATGATCATTAATGGTCACCTATGGAGTGAATAAACTAAAGAATTTGAACTTGTCTTGCACTTGTGTGATGACTGTATGAATGTGTGGGTTGTGGTGCTAAATTAATGAGAACGAGTTGATTCGTGTATCGTGGGATTTACTTGGGATAAATATGATTTCTCTTAGCTTAGAGAATTATCCTAAATATGTTTGGTAGAGTTGGGAACCTTTGGGAAAATTAGAAAAGAGGAAGAACCCTAGAAAAATTATTGGCAGAGGTTCTGTTTTTGTTTTGACCGCTGGGGCAGGACTTTTCCCGCCAAGGCAAGGCCGCCAGTGCGGGATTCCTCCTACCAGAGCGGGATAGGGCGAGACAGAATCTCAGCCATGTCTCCCTTATTTTCCCCAAGTCACAATTATGGACCCCGAATAGTACCCAAACTAACCCCCGCGATCTAATTCATTGTTCAGCAATCGAATATAAGTTGTAAAGTGTGTTAAATTGTGGAGAACCTGGGCATATGAGGAGGAAATCAGTGAGGCCGTGGAGGCTGGGGAAATGGTAATATAGGTAGATGAGTAGTGCAGCCAGGCGAGGAAGTTGCCTGTCAAAATGATAGGGCTCAGTTATATGCTTTTCTAGGCAAAATCGAGTTTGAGGTGTGATGTAGTGGTCACTAGTGCTACTCTTGTTTGTGCCCATATGACTATTGTTTTATGTGATATGGGTTATTCTTATTCGTATGTGTCATTTCAATTGCCTCGAGATTTGATATGGTTTGTGATATACTTGATGCCCTCATCCATGTTTCTACCCCAGTTGAAAAGTCAGTTATAGTCATCCTTGTATATCGTGTTTGTCCTGTTGTTTTTATGGATTTTCGGTTTTGGGTTGATTTGGTTATGTTGAATATGACTGACTTGATATAATCTTAGACATGACTTGATTGTCCCCCTATTATATCGGGCTTAATTGTAATACAAAGTTGGTAACTCTAGAGATCCCTGTTAGGGAAAGGTTAGAGTGGGAAGGGGATACAAGCCTAAGTCAGCTAAGGTCGTATCTTTCGTGCGGGGTAGGAAACTGGTGAGGTAGGATTGATTGACGTAATTGGCTTATATTCGGGATGTTGATGTCGAATTTCTCTCTATTGAGTCTATTACTGGGGTGTCAGAGTTGAGAGAGCTTAAGGCTCAAATCCAAGAGCGTATTGATAAAGGATTTATCCGTCGTTTCCAAGTTGGGTGCTCCTATCTTGTTTGATAAGAAGAAAGAGGGTAGTATGAGGACTGAAGATTTTATCTTAATCCATAAGGGAGTAGATTAATACCGGAATGACAAGTTTATGGATAAAGAAAGTCTCAATGTGTATACTTGGGTGAAGGAAATTGAAGATTTTAGTAAGAAAGTGCGTACCAAAATTGGGTTAGTCCTTTAAATTTGATGAGTATACCTGAGTTTTAGGTGTCATGTTGATGAAAATGTTGACTTCATAGTAATAGTCAGGACTGACTGAGCGTAATTGTAATAAGAGTTCGCGATGGATTGTGATGGATGCAACTATATAATAAAATTATTGGTTAAGCAAATTTTTGTATAGTAATTACGACTTGCGAGTATCTAAAGGTTGTGGTTTTCTAAAATTTGGTGAGTAACATGGTTGTATGGAAAGTTTTAAGAGATGGTGGAACACCATTCAAATAAAAATTAAAGAAACTAGAGTCATAATGAAGAAAAATAGTGGGAGATAGTACAACCTTTAGTGAGAGGCGAGAACAAGAATATTTTATTTAATTGCAAAGGCTGAAGAGATATCTTAAGAGGGGTAGATAATTGGGTTCAGAGACACATGATTTATTTCGTGATGATGTGGCTATGATAATAGGGTCACAAATCTGTCAGATTAGTTAAAAACTATTAAAAAAGGACTTGAAAAAGGAGTGTACAAAAATTAGCCCGAGTGTGATGATAAGTGCTTTGTTTTTGTTTTGAGTTTAGGAATGAGTATGATTGAATTTTAGCAAAGGATATTGTGAAATTAATGGAGATGCGATCCACGATAAGCGAAGATCCATGAATTCATAAAAATCTTCGAGGTATAAACTAATGTTCATAGATAAGGGGATTGTGTTATACAGTTGAATTTACAATCCAGATTTTTCATTATAAGTTTACATTCGTGGTGATATATTTTGTCAAGGTATGAATTTTAAGGTGAAAAATGATCAATTGTATCAGGTATTAAGAATTTGAATAGAATTACACCTAGGTTGAGTCGTAAAGTTGATTATTGTTGATTGTTAAAGTACCTTAGAAAGGTTTTCATTTAAAAAATGTTGGTTTAAAGTAAGGTCAATGGTCGGAATGGTTATGATGGTTGTTAGTATTAAGAGTGTTGGCTTCAGTCAAAGCATGTGAAGAGTATGTTGAGTCAAGTGAATGAAAATGGTTGATATTGACTCTTCAAAGGAAAACCTTCATGTTATTCGATAAGTTCTTATGTGTCCATCTATTTCGTTTTGTACATTGTTGTGAGTGTGATGAACTAGCTATGGTTACGCATGTTTTTCATTTTGTGAGTGAATCTCTAGTGGTGGATCAGGTTTACCAATCCTGCAACGCTCTCTTGGTTGAGTGAAAAGATTGGGAAGATTTAGTTATTTCGAATGACATAATTGGTGTTGTCTTAGAGTTATTTAAGTATTTTAGTGGTTCTACATGTACCATCTTGCTTATGAGAATTTATAAAAGAGCTACCCTGTGTATTTATGGTTGTCCGACAATCTAGTATTTCATTTTATCGTCGAGGTCATGTATCGATTATGTGTGGTTGAATGTTGGAATCATTGGATCCAATTCTATTGTTCTTAAGAGATAATCTACAATTACTAAATCTAGCATTTTGATAGTGTTGTTGGAGGGGTTGCATACTTGGACATATCCCTCGATGAGTATCTGATTTCTAAAGATCAAAATTGTCATAACTTAAGTTCATGGAAATTTATGTTATGGGATGGAGATGTTGTTAAGACTGTGATTGTTTGGGTATTATGATTATGTGTTGGTTGGTTCAGGTTCACCTCTTATTGTGGCGAGTTTTGATTGAGGATTTTATCATGGTTTGTGAGAAATCCTAATGTTTGTGTAAAGTCCTTGATAACATGGTGTAGACATGTGTACGATCAAACTTTGGTGGGTATTGGGAATAGCCTTGTTGTTAGTTAAGTGTACATACAACAATAATTATCACTTGAGTATTGTGATGACTTCATTGAGGCATTGTAAGTGAGGATGTGTAGGTATTCAATTTGGTTGGTTTGGGGACAGAGATTATATCATAAAGTGAGACTCAGTATTGTTAAACAAGACCTTCGATATGAAGAAGAACCGGTTGGAAGTTTTATCACAATGTCCGAGAGCTAAGGACATGCGAGACAAGTCTCCCCAGTAATTCGACGTCTCAGATATTGCTCTACCTTTATTTTAGCCAGTCTTTCCTACTTGATCTGATTTCTGGGGACGAGTGATAGGTAAATTAGTATCTATTGTAACGACCTAATTTTCGTCGTTACAGAAAAGTCAATGAAGAAAGAATTGGGGCCAGAATTTTTTTTCGTAAGAACTTGAAATTTCGCAACCTAGTCCAAATTTGGATAAAATTGGAGTCATTAAGGTGTAGGAAAATCTGGTAATTAATGAGAGATCTAATTATGATTTGGGCCACATGAGTAGACAACTAAGACGTTAAGGAACCCGTACAACTTTATGGAATTAAATTTGGGCGAGTAGAACTCCCGAAAATGATCTTAGCGTGAACAGGTAACATTCTGTCTCTGTGTAGGCAGCCAGAACAGGATTGGAGCCGCTAGAGTAGGGTCGCTGTAGCGGGATGGGTCCGCTGTGGCGGGCCAGACGCAACTTAAAGTCGTTAATAAACCCCTAAACGACCTTATTTGACATTTTTCAATTTTTAGAGCTAAGGAGGTAACCCTAGGTGACTTCTTGACCGTTTTTCACCATTCTTGAGGATAAAGATAAGGTTTTAACTCCCGAATCCATTTTTCGATCCGTAGAACGTAATCTAGTGGGTCATTATCGATGGGGGAGGGTTTTGATCTAGAATATATAGTGGAAAAAGCCCTAAATTGGGTATTAAGATCTTTGGTTTGGTCTAGGGTTATTGAGTTTGTTATAATCCGGATAATTAGACATTTGATTATTGATCCTTGCATATAAATTATTGTTTGTAGACCTAGAACAAGTGGAAAGAATCGGAAAAGAAAAGATTCAAGTGCCTTAAGGGATTCAAGCTTGGATTCGATGTAGGTCATGGTTGTGACTAAGGCTGGGCATCGGACCGGAATGGGACCATCGGACCGGAACGGGACGGTTTGATCGGGTTGTTGACTGGTATCGGGATTAACCGGACCGGAACTACCGGGATGGAGGCTCAGTTCCGTCCCGTCCCACTATATACCAAGATAGAACCGGGATGGACCCGAATGGATCGAAACGGAATGGGATGGGATAAACGGGACGACACATATAGCTATTTCAAAAAAAAAATTATTTTTTTGAGTTATTTTGAATTACGAAAATACCTTTTTTTTTTCTAAGTTATATTAGTTTATAGTATTTAAGTTTTAAAATTTATAATAATTTTACTTAAGTTTATTTTAAAGATTTTTTTTTAAACTTTTACGTATATAAGTTTGTAAGTTAAGTTTAATAAAGCTTTTTTTTTTAGTTTTTGAGCTTATGTAGTTATGTTATAAGTTTTAAAGATTTGAATCTTTTGAAGTTTATAAGTTATACTTATAACTTGTAAGTTAAATAACTTAAGTTTGTAATTTTAAAAAATTAAATAAACAAAAAAGAAATGCTAATAAAAGTAAATAATGACAAAAATATTATTTTTATTTTAATTAAAAATAATTTACCGGGATCGAACCGGTACCAAATCATGATATCGTTCTGTTTCGTGTACCGGTTCAATGTATCCCATCCTGTCCCGAATACTATCGGACAGGAACGGATCGGAATGGTACCGATACAATCCATTGCAGTGCCCAACCTTAGTTGTGATTCTATGATTGCGTGATGTATGCTTGTTCTTGCTTCATTATGATACATGTATGTATGCGAATGTTGCATTACTGATCACACTTGTTGTAAATGAGGATAATTGAATAATTGTATGTCATAAATTACCTCTTGTTGTATGATTGTGAGAATGTACATTGTGATTGTGATGGTGGTTTGTTGAATGGGCGGGTGTCACGATTTGACACACTAACTGGGATCGGTTGCCACGTTCCAGCATAAATATGGGATCGACTGCCACGTTTCGGCATAACTAACTTGGATCGGATTGCCACGTTTCGGCATAAATATGGGATCAGATTGCCACATTCCAGCATGCTAACTGTTTGGATTTGGGTTCCATGAGAGGACTATTGAATTTGGTTCCGTGAGAGGACCATTGAATTGTGTTGTGTATCTACTTGTGATGAGTTCGTTCGTATCTAATGATGATTGATATTGGAAAATAGTATGTTGCTCTAAATTGATATAACTGTGATATGTGAGAATCGTGAAGTTGTTCATTGTTCGTATATGTTGATGATATTGTATATGTTCGATATGTGCATGTGATTATATTGTTGTATTGACTAATGTATGTTACACTTAGTGGGATAGCCACGTGATCCTACCAGTACACGATGGTTGTGTACTGATACTGCATTTGCTCTTATTTTTGTTGAGTACCGGGCATCTTCCGGCTGCTATTGACAGACCTCATTTAGAAGATCGGTGATCGCCAATTCAAATTCAAGGGTGAGCCAGTTCTTCCGGGTTGCCTTGAGTTCTCTTCTTGTTTAGTCCATCCTATTCGGACTTAGACTAGTTCTTTAGATGATTTTCTTGTTTAGACTTATGAATCTTGTTAGAGTTTTGGTACATTGACATTCAGGTTCTAGGGGTTGAATTTCCGCATTAGTTTGGTTAGTTATTTATTTAAACCTACTTCTGTATCTGTAAATGCCTTAGTTTTCATAAAATTTATTAGTTTGGATTGTAGTAATGGTTCTCCCACCGGAGGATTTGTGTGGGTTCTAATCATAACGGTCTGGGTCGTGACAATGACAAAATTCTTTCATCTCAAATAGTTTAAGGGAAAATTGACCTTTTTTTTTAAACAACCACTTGAAGGAAGAATATTTTTCAGTCATATGGATAGTTAAAAAAGAAAATTTGAGCCAAAAATATAATGGTGACGATATTTTTGACCCATAAATATAATAAAATAAATTTAATCTATTTTGAATAGTTTCAGATTATTATTTTTAAAAGAAATATTTGAAGACAGCCAACAAATCCCTTGGCTCCACCTTATCTCATACTTCTCTGTTCCTAATTACTTGTCCATTTTGACAAATTAAGAAAGGACAATTTTTTGTTACCTATTATACCTTCAATTAATTACTTTGAAAAAGATAGAATTTTTTGAAAAACTTAAATTTTTAATTCACTCACTTCATAATTAATAGGGGTAAAATGATAAAGTCACTATTTTAATTATTATTTTCTTAATATGTGTCAATTCAAAAGTTAACAAATAATTAGGGACAGAGGGAGTATCATATATTTCTCTAATTAACTCAAATAATTGCAAAAATGATGGTCCCCAAAAACAATCATTATTTTCGAGAGATTTTAAATGAATTTTAGTCATTATTAGCTCTTTCATTCTCATGATAATATTTTAAAATGTGGATTCTTAGACTTAGTCATTAATCTCAAGTTGAATGAGTTTATAATTCTTCTCTCGTAAACTAATATTTAACTTTAAAAAATATTTAGAAGAAAATGACCCGACAAAAATACACATCAGAGACCAGTAAAGCCAACAAGAAAAAAATGTTTAGTAGTCAATTTTTTATTGAAATTTTGAGGGAAAAAATAAAGAATTTATATGCAAGGCTTAAATAAGAGCTTTGATGTCATGTAAATTATTTGAAAAGTTAAATAACATTATAAAAAAAATGATATCGAGAAATTAATGAAACTGTCAAACATAACAAATTTATACAAATCATCTTTATAAGTTGAAATAATAACAATTTTCTTCTAGAAGTATTTTTCAACATCTTTTAAGTATAAAATACTGCTTTAATATTAATAAAAAATACTTTCAAAATTAATTACTTAAACGCTACTAGGGAATACTTTAAATCGATTATTTAAACACTTTATAAATACTCTTGAGAAGTACTTTTCAAAATAAATATTTTAGCCAAATAGACTACAGTAAAACCTTATTAAAGTAATATATGTGGATTATAAAATATTATTATTTTATAAATGTATTATTTAATCGATAAACTAATATTTATTAATTTAAAAAGTGTTTTGAGATTCAATGAATTAATAAAAATTATTGTATCTTACTAATTTATGTATCGTATTTATTGAATTCATATAAAAAAAAATTATTATACATAAAGTACAATTAATACATCAAAATCATTGTATCTTACTAAACTATGTATTATATTTATTGAATTCATATAAAAAATAAGTTCATTATACATAAAGTACAATGAATGTGTATGATTCGTTGTGATATATTTTTTGTTAACTGATTCATCGTAAAATAAATTCAATAATTCAATGATTCATTGTAAAAATAAATTCATTATACATAATATTCATGATTTCTTAATAATCAAATATTATTTATTGTATCTTTACAAAAAAAAAAACATTCAATATATGATGGTGAGAGAATAAACCATATAAGCAACATAGAAAATTTCTTGAAACTATATCACAAAAAGGCTTCTCATTCAAAAAAGTGTCATAAAATCAACAATGATAAATCAAATACATAAAGAATTATGTGAGTACAAAGGTGATCATTCCACATGCACTAAAAAGGACTTACAATTGTCGCAACACTAGAACTTTTAGATGCAATAAGAAAAGTTAGAGATTAGCTTCAACTGAATTTAAATTTTAACAAAAAAACAAAGCACAATACAATCATATTTCACTAAATTATCTTAGATATATTTATAATTTTAAGAATTATTAATCTATAATATTTATGAGACCATATATTTATATATGAATCTTTTTAAAATATATTATGTTACTATAAATATGCAAATTTTTTCATTGGCCCAAGTTGGGACCGGAGGCCGTAAAATACCGTTCAAATCTTGAACAAAATAATTTTTTTTATTCATTTATTTCTCAAAGGAGACGTGTAAATCAACATATAGCTATTACTAAGTTACAATGCATGGAAAGAAACAATAGCTACTATTTAGCAAATGATCAAAAACTTAATATAAGATTCCTATTTTACAAATATCATTAGAATCAAGTAATTTTTCTATTTATAAAAATTACATAATCAAACCTAAAATATCTCCACATTTTCCCTCGAGTTGGTACATAAATGTGGAACATGCTCAACTTGCTCCCAAACTTGGAGAACATTTTACTCGAATTTGCTTTAGTAAAAAGAACAGTCAATTGGTCTTCCGATCGAGTCTTGAGTAACTCCAATAAATTTCCATTCAACTTATTTATCCGTTATAATAAAAGAAAAAAAACACAGTTTTATCTTAAAGGAAGATCAAAATAACTTAGGAACAATTAAAAAAAATGAATTAATTAAGAGGATCAGATTTTTTTTAGAATATCATCTAGTGTTGTCATATAGTAGGGGACCAATTTTCTTTAGAAAAATAAAATATATTAGTTAAGATATAAATCCTAATAATATTACAAGTTTTATAAAGGGATAGAACACAGGAACTCAACATATAATAATTTCTTTTCCTCGTTTTCCCTTTAATAAACAAGTTAAAGTACCAGGTTATGTTAGATGAACGTTTAATGTTTTGTCAAAAAAAAAGAAAAAGAGATGAACGTTTAATTTGCAATACCACCATGTACATAGTACTACTTGAGATGAACGTCTAAAAGATACTTCACACTTTATTAATTATGTTATGAAATATAATAAAATATTATTAAAGAACTTGGGGAGGGGGCATATTTTATTTTTCTTTAAATTTGATATACAATAATTTTTTATTTATAGAAGAATAAAAGCTAAATTATATACTTGATTATAAGCTTATTCAATTACAGATTTATCTATTTAAAAGTTTATCTAATTACAAATTTATTTTTAAAACTAGCGTGAAAAATATAATATATCTATAACAAAAATTAAATAATAGAAGTGAAATTTTGAGAGTTCGACCTAATTAAAGGCACTCTAACCTGCATTGTATTGGGACTGTTGACATTTTAAGTTGGACAAGTTGCATATATATGAGTTATGACTAATTAACTAAAAATAACTATATAAAAAGATATATAGTTATTTTGTAATTAAATATATATATTATTGGTTATTGCTTTATTAGTTTATATTTTTACTTATTTATTTTTGGCTTTATATTTTTTTTTGTAGAAATAATAAATAAATGACAATTTTACTAGTACCTAATTATTATAAGTTATTTAATTATTAATAAATAAAATAAGCTATTTTTTATAAATATTTATTTTTGACATAGTGAGGATGCAGATGAAGCTTTGCGGATAAAAGAATACTTTAATAAAATGTATCTACACTCAGACAATCTTTGAGATCTGGGTGCAACAGTCAAATTAAAGCCTAGAGTTGGAAGGAAATAAACCAAATAAATTAAAATGAAAGAGTATATATTTGGTGTCATCAAATTCCAAATTACCTCAGCGCAATAGATATATATATATATATATATATATATATATATTTATTTTTATTTTTAATTTTCTAAAATAATGACATATAAATAAGAACTAAAGGAATACCGTAAAGTGTCTAGAATTACTTTTGGTTCTATTTTTCAACTGATTTTGCAGATTCATGTATTTATCTGTTGTTGTTTCTAATATACTTCCTACTTTATATACTTTCTCTATTTCTTTTTTTAGAAGAATATCTCTTTATTTTGGATAATTTTTAAATTCTAATTTCCCACGTAAATAATTAAAACTACTTTTCACATGTCATTTTAAAATAATAAGATTTTACAAAGTATTTTTGATACATTCTACTAAATTCAAAAAAAAAATCTACTCTTTAAATTTTTATATAAAATTAAAATTAAACAAACAAATTGAAACATAAAAAAATAAATATAAAGCGGACGCGCGTGAAACATCAATAGTACTTTTGAATCAATTAATTAATTAAAGGGACAATATATATATATATATATATATATATATATATATCTCTTTTGGCGTTGTTATAAATCATTAATTAAAAAAATAGAATATGTCGTGTATAAATTGAGACCAGACCATTCTTTCTTTAAACTAGCTCTTCACTTCTTGCTATACTCTTGTTAGTCTCTCTCTCCCTCTTTCATCATTTTCTTATATTATATAATTTATTTAAATTCATAAATTATTAAAAGTTTTGTCTTTTTATTTAAAAAAAAATTAAACTTCCGTACAGCCAACCAGGTTTGCATTTAAGTCTTTAAGTCTTTTTGGTCCAAATATTTAACGGTTGTGCATTTTAATTTTTGTCTAGTCATTAAACATATATTTTACAAACTTAGGGTTGTTTCCTTTTATCCGTACAATTTCAGTGAAAATAATTACAAACTTAAAATTATGTTGACATATAGTATATTTTTATTTTATTATGAATGTCTGAAAACTTCATGCATCTAATTTTATTTTAGAATCTTTCAATCATACAAAAAAAAAAGGAGAAAACAATATCCATTTCTCTTAATTTTAGTAGTTAATTCCCTTGTTTGATTTTGCAGATATTTTTCTGATAATTCATCGCTAAATAGGATTATCAACAGCCTTTTCTATTTAGCTACAAATTTTATCTGTTTTGCAATAATATTCTTGTGATTTTAACAAGTGTAGAAATAAATCAATCGAAAAGGAACAAAAAAAATGATGTGGAAGCTTAAGTTGTCAGAGGGAAACGATCCATGGATTAGAAGTTTGAACAATAACGTTGGTAGGCAATATTGGGAATTTGATCAGAATAGAGGAACGGATGAAGAACGATCTCATGTTGAAGATATTCGTGAACATTTTCATAAGAATCGGTTTCATGTTAAACATAGTTCTGATCTCCTATTAAGACTTCAGGTAATTAATATATTCAAAATAATATTAATTAGTCCATGGATTTTTTATATATGAGAATTAATTTTATTTAATAATAATTAGTTTGCAAAGGGGAAACAAATTGAAATGTTGGAAAAAGTGAAAATAGAAAGTGAAGAAGAATTAGTGAAGACAACATTGAAAAGAGGCTTGAGATTTTACTCAACAATTCAAGCTGATGATGGTCATTGGCCTGCTGATTATGGTGGCCCTCTCTTTCTTTTGCCTGGTTTGGTATGACCCTATTCTCAATTCAATTCTCCCTCTATTCCAATTTACGTGACACAATTTAGATATCAAGATTTAAACAATTCTATCTTTGATCATAAATTTTTCATATATATTTTTAAATATTTTGAATTGTCAATTATTTTGACTTATGGCATTTTTACGTAGTTTACAAATATATAAATTTTATTTCAATAAAATTGAAGATTTCATGTACAAATTTCCAATCAAACTTAAACTGTTTGACTCTTGAAAAATGAAATTTGTTACATAAATTGGAACAAAGGGAGTAAATATCATTTCCCCCTTCCAATAATAAGTAAGAAATATTTGTGTGAGTATAAATTATCTAATAAGAGGTGAAATCAATATTTTAAAGTTAAATTGTTATTAAATATAGAAATATATCATTCTTTTTGGGACAGACTGAGAATGAATTCTGTCACATAAATTGTGGCATCTTTTGACTTAATATAAAATTTAAGAAATTTATAGTATATAACAAATTTTAGATATGTATGCAACTAGGGCTGTTCAAAATCGTATCGAAATCGATAACTCAAATCGAAAAAAGTTATTGGTTTATCAATATTGGGTTATTGATTAAGCGGTTTTGATTTTTTTTTTGTTATCGGGTTATTGGTTCTTAACGGTTTGAGGTTTTTTCTTAACGAGTTGACCAATAACCCGATAGTAAATTAAATAATTATATTTGTACCATTTTGTATATTGAATTAACTAAACTATGTTAACAGTTGTGTGTCAGTGTTTAAATTGCCAACTGTGTATGTACACACCAAAACTATACATGGATTTTATTTTATTTTTTTAAAATTTTCCACTCGATATCTCATATCTACATTGAAGCACGATTATTTTTTTTCCATGATTCTATGACTCTTCTTAACTTAATCATTTTTCATATCGTCCTCCTTCTATTGGTGTTACGATCTTCATCTCATGATCTAACTTTTGCAGGTTATAAGTCTATTCATAATGGGAGCAGTGAATATAGTTTTATCAGAAGAGCATCAAAAGGAAATACTTCGTTATTTATATAATCATCAGGTGCCTTACCCTCTTAATTATTTTTTCGGTTTATGTATACTCTATTCTTTCCAGTTTAATTTCATCGGATGAGATTACACTAAGTATATTATTATCTAATAGTGTACAACAAAAGAGTGTAGCTTGTCATGATTTTTCTAATGAAATGTGTAAATTGAAGTTTTTATTACTACTATATATTAAAAAAAATAGTTGAATGCAGAATAAAGATGGAGGATGGGGGTTGCATATAGAAGGACATAGCACCATGTTTTGCACAGCTCTCAACTATGTGGCAATAAGACTTATTGATGGAGAAAATAATGTTAACAATGAAGCAATGGAGAAAGCTAGAAAATGGATTCTTGAACATGGTGGTGTCACTTATATTCCGTCTTGGGGAAAATTCTGGCTCTCTGTAAGTAAGAATAGAATTATAACGCACTGATTAATTATGTATAAATTATTTATACATAAATTAGTAATACCAAAATTATTTTCTATTAAATGTTTGATTTATTACATTAAAATTGATTATACAAGATATCATTTAAAATATTTACCTTATCTATTATACTAAACAATAATTATGAATGCTTGATTTTTATTGTTTTCTAGGAAAAATATAAAAGATAATATTGTCCTTTTATATTACATGAATTAGTTATTTTATATTAGTGGTGATATAAAATAATACACTATAATTGATATATTAAGTTATATATTCAAATACAATCAAAATGAATAAAATTGTACTAAATTATATATTATGATTCTTTTTTTTATACACCATATCGTACCAAACTATCACTACATGTATTAATTAACAATTTAAACAGAGTAGCATTTATTTATTTAATTTTTGTTTTGGGACTCTTTTGTGTTAGGTACTTGGCGTATACGAATGGAGCGGCAATAATCCACTACCGCCAGAATTATGGCTTCTCCCCTACTTTCTTCCTCTACATCCAGGTTCTTGTGATTTGAGTCGAGGGTCTATTTAAAATAATTAATTTGTTCCTGTTTTTTTAATTATTTGTTTACAAAAATCTATGGATAAAGTCGGGTTTTGAAGTACAAAACTGCAGTTGAAGAGTAATAATAAAAATGATGGAAATATTTCATTAAAGAGCATGTATGATCGTATGGTAGAATTGTTTAAGTCATAGAAGATACTTGGATTTGATTCCCAGTAACAACAGTTTTTATATATATTTCTGAAAAACCAACTCCGTCCGTTCGTTTTTTTTTTAAAAAAACTGACTGAAAGGATCAGTTTTCCCTCGATTTTAACCGACCTTGTCCACCGGTTTCATGAAAGCAACAAAAATCGACGGACAGGGTCGGTGATGTGAGTTGGATCACTTAGCCACAATTCATAATTAGAAAAAACGAGCACCGTGAAAATACATGTCACTCAGCCAAAGAAAGATTATGGAGAGTTGACCGAAATGTGCACTAAATACTTTTCGAGAGATCTCCTCCAAATCATTGGTATGGCTATAGAAATTGTGAGTATCAACATGTAGGTTTCAAATCTGGTTTTAACTGATCCTGTCTGTCGGTTTCATGAAAGCGACAAAGACAAAACTGATGATATACAGTCCATCAATTTGACATTATTTTTTTAAAAGACGACTTAGTCCATCTATATTGACTTGATATTTTAATAGTGTGAAATTAAACTTGATATGTTATAATATCATTTTAATTTACTTCTTACATAATTCAACATATATAATCATATTATTATTTTGATGATATGGTAGGTCGAATGTGGTGTCATTGTCGAATGGTGTATTTAGCAATGTCTTATTTGTATGGAAGGAGATATGTAGGTCCAATTAATTCCATCATTTTATCACTTAGAAGAGAGCTCTATACAATTCCCTATCACCATATTGATTGGGACTTGGCTAGAAACCAATGTGCTAAGGTATATTTTTCTAATTTCTTCCATTTTAATTTTTTTTAAATAATCTAAAATGAAAAATAACATGTGAAACTAGTAAATTAATAATCTGTTTGATCAAACTTCTAAAATTTAAGTATTTTAAAAATATTTTGAGTCAAGTCTACTTTTCTAACATATATTTTTAAGAGTAGCAACTTATTTTTGACTAATCATTTTTAATATAACATTTTCGCTAATATAAAACAACAATTTGAGTGGCAATTGGTAAACAAAAAGTGCTTTTGAGAAGAATTAAGTTACTCTTTTCAATTTATTGTACTACTTAAAAGTTTGACCAAAACACTTTGACTTTTTAAAATAAGTACTTATGACTTTCAAAAGTTTAATCAGACAAGCTATAAGTTATTGCGCAAATTAATAACATAATGTATGGTGTTTAATTAATTTCAGGAAGATTTGTACTACCCTCATCCTTTAGTACAAGACATACTTTGGGAAGGTCTTCACAAAATTGGAGAACCTCTTCTCATGCAATGGCCACTCTCCAAACTAAGAAAAAAGGCACTCAACACTGTGATGGAACATATTCATTATGAAGATGAAAATACTAACTATATTTGTATTGGACCTGTCAATAAGGTATTATAATATTTGTTTAACTATAGTGACACTTGGTTTTTTAATTTGGTCTTAACTGATATTTATGTTCTTCAATTTTGAGTGTGTATAAGTAGATACTTAAACTTGTATAAAGTTGAACATATAGATACATGTGTCCTACATGGCATAATACGCGTTGGATATAAATTGCTACGTAAAACGTCAAGTAGGATGACGTGTGTGTCTACTTGTTCAACTCTATTACAAATTTAAGTGCCTGTTGTGCACTCCTAAAGTTGGAAGTCATAGATGCTAGACAGAGACGAACCCATGATTTGAAAACTTCAAGTGCACCTATATACTTGAAATAAAAATGAAGAAATAGGGATCTAGCTAGATTTGAACCCTAAGTCTCACAAATAATTCCTCTGGCTTGTACCAACAGGACAAGGGCACTTCTATACTCCTCTATAGGTGCACTATTAATTATATCCTAACTTTTGTCAGTTTCTCAAGATATATATATGATTTTTTTCGAAGTTAACGGATGCACATGCATCCCACAAATAAATGTGGGTCTACCTCTAATGCTAGATGAGGCCAAGTTAAATGGTATGTTCATGTATTATAACAAAAGTAAATGAATACAACATTAGCAACTGACATTTTAATCTGTTGGACACCAAAAATAAAATACAGGTATTGAACATGCTATGCTGTTGGGTAGAGGATCCAGATTCCCAGGCAATCAGGCTTCATCTCTCAAGAATCAAAGATTACCTATGGCTAGCTGAAGATGGCATGAAAATGAAGGTATAATTTCTCATTAAAAAAAAATTAAAATATTGACGGTAAGGTTATTTTTAAGCCACACTATAAACGGATGACATTTTTGTTCATTGCACATTGTTTAAGGACATTTTTAACTCTTTTTCCAAAAAAAGAAAGAAGGGAACTTGTGAAACAAAATACTCCTTCTATCTCAATTTATATAGCACATTTTAAATTTTGAGAGTTAATAAGTTTTTCTTTAGCTCTAAATTTTTTGAATTACCACTTATTATGACTTATAGTACTTTTTATATAGTTTTCAAATATATAAATTTTATTTCAAAAATTTTAACAAACGTCAAATGTGCTTGTCTTTGATGGTACTGCTCATCGTCTGCAAATCCTGAATTCGCCTCTGATTATAGGGATATAATGGAAGTCAACTATGGGATGTTAGTTTTGGTGTACAAGCCATACTAGCTACAAATCTTCCTCAAGAATATGGTGTGATGCTTAAAAATGCACACCACTTCATTAAAGCCTCACAGGTTCCCACTAATTTTTTTATTTAATTTTTTCCTCTTCTATTGAGCTTTAATAATTTTGTGTATATTTATAATCCTGCATTAATTAATTATAATTAAGGTTAGAGAAAATAGTAATGGAGATGCCAAGAAGTGGTATAGGCAGCATTCTAGAGGTGGATGGCCTTTCTCTACTGTAGATAATGGTTGGATTGTATCTGATTGCACTGCAGAAGCTTTAAAGGTCCATTACTTACTGTTTCCGATCATTTTTACTTGTTCATTATACTAATTTGTTTATGTTATACTCATCCGTCCACCGTAAAATCATATGATCAAAAGAAAGATAATTCTTTTTTTAAAATGCTCCTCCCTAGGAGCTCCCACCTTTCTGATCTCTTGGTGACTCGAACTCACAATCTTTTGGGTTGAAACCATCCAAGCAAGTTATAAATAGACAAAATTTTAGAAATAACAAACATAATAGACATAATAAGGCTCTGTAACTATAGTTTTGATAGTTGCGCTCCATATGTAGCTATAGTTACATTTGCTATGGAGACTGCGAATTGTATATTTCGTTTGTGAATATATAGATAGGGTAAGTAAATACAAATTCTGTATTTATACATTTAAGAATTTTTCAGAACTCCGTTTGTATATTTCACTTGCCAATATACAAACAAGATAATTTATTATGAATTTCCATAAATCGTATACAAATAGCTAGGATAAGCATATACAAAATTTTGAATTTATACAATCAGGAACCAAATTATACAAATTATGAATTTAAACAAATCAGGCAAAGAGCAAGAATTGAGAAAACTGTAGCTGCAAATAACAATTTTCTTAAACTGTAGTTATAGTACATAATATAGGCTAAATGTTTGCTATTCTGCATAATTTTCCCTATATTCAAAGATAAGCTTTTTCTAAGATATGTTATCTGCTACACAAGATAAAAACAATCTGACAAAAATTAATTACAATAATGGTATATATTATTTCTCGATATAGTTTCGATTCAAATATATTCATGTTATATTTTTTTATTCAAATATACCTCTTCTATCATAGCATAACTATTTATTTATTTGGCTAAACTTAATTACAGGCATCTATCTTGCTATCTCTGATGCCATTAGACATTGTTGGAGAAGTCATAGCACCTCATAGGCTATGTGATGCTGTTGATTTGATTCTTTCTCTTCAGGTTAATTTACTTTAATTTACTTAATATAATCTTTTGAATTTGACTATTTGATATCTCTTAAATGTGATAATAATTTCAAATTTTATAACAATGGAAAAATCAATTATTATGATTATTGATGATCATCACTTAGGATACACATCTCTCACTAAAATTTTAGATATTTATATGATTATAAATATTTTTTTTTATTTTTTTGAAATATACATTTCAGAATAGCAACGGTGGATTTGCTTCCTACGAGCTAACAAGATCTTATGCATGGCTTGAGGTAACATAATGACTTGCGTGATATTGTTTAACATGACACAAAACTTTTTGAAATATTTTTTTTTGAAATTGTGATTTAATAAATAAATCTTAGATATTTGTGTGACTATAAATAAGTTCTTTAAAGATAAAAATAAAATTTCTATAATTAAATTATTTATATATAAGTATAGAAATGTAACATTACTTTCTGACTGACTAAAAAGAAAAAATATGTCATATAAATTAATACGAGGGTATTTAACTTATGCAAATATTTTTTCTTTAATTCATCAAATGATTTTATTATTTTTGTCATCTCTTTTTTTGTTTTTGGCAATTTGACAGATGATTAATCCATCGGAAACATTTGGGGACATCACTATTGATTACCAGTAAGACTTTCCACACGTTTATATGTTGCATATATAGAAATAGTAACAACTATAACAATATATATCTCGTGTGATTTTATAAGTGGAGTTTATGAAAGAAGATTTGTATGCAATTTTACCTTTACTTTGAAAAGGAAGAGAAGTTGTCTCTGATATATCTAATCAAGTATAAAAGAAAAATACAAATATGAAGAAATTATGTTTTTTTTTTAAAAGAAAAAAAGAAAAGAAAAGAAAACAGTAGAAATAAAGGAATTCCCAAATAAAAAGACCCTGATATCAAACTAGAAAAATTAGAGATGTAAGTTAAAACTTGAGAAGTTTTTGTAATACTAAAGAACCTTTTTGGATTGACTTAAAAAAATAGTTTTTGAGTCAAAAATAAAAGGTCAAATTTAAATGACTTTTAAGTCAAAAAATAAAAAATAGGAGGAGACTTACTTTTGGTTTTAAACTTATTTTAACTTATTTTTATATTTGTCAAACACTTTTAGAAGTCAAAACTGCCTTAAAAGTAGATATGACCAACTTTTAAGTCAATCCAAACACCCTCTAAAAACTATAGTATCAAAAAGGATGTGGTGCAGCAGATGAGATTGCTCCTTTTCTTAATTAGAGGTCTTGGTTTCGATTCTAAACATGAAAAAGTCCTTAGGTAGAAAGCGTAAATGGACACTATGTGACGTAAATCTAAATTAATTGAGTTTCAATATAAATATTGAACACCGAATGTTTTTTTTTTTTTTATGACAAACCTATATATATGGGAGTTTCTATACAGTGAATGTATATATAATTCTTTATTAGAAAATTTGTAAAATTGGTGCAGGTATGTGGAATGTACATCTGCAGTAATTCAAGCTCTTCAATCCTTCAAGAAAAATTACCCCAAACATAGAGAGAAGGAAATAGAAGCATGTATTAACAAAGCTCTCCAATTTATTCAAACTATTCAACTTCCTGATGGCTCATGGTAACTAATTTCATTTTTTTTATATATATATTAATCGTGGTGTTCGGGGTCAATTTGCAAATCTCGACTGATCTTCAGAAGTATCTGCTATTTTCGATTAGTACAAATATCAAATAACTTTATTCATCGAAACTTGGATAGAAAGGACGAAATCACTCCGTAAATTAGCCTGTACCAAATGTTAAACACGAGACCTCATAATTGTTCACGCACTATATTATTGACCACTAGGACAGACTCATAAGTACCTTCAATTATAATTTCATACATGTTAGAACTTAGTTAGACCTATGAATGAAAGTTAATTGCTTTTGCTATGATGAGGTTACTATTTGAAGCTTATTATAGCAACCTATAATTATTTTTAAATTAACTTGATTATGTAAATATTTTTTCATACGATTAATGCATAAAACTTAAACTCGTGATATTTATATTTGTGTACAAAGGTATGGTTCATGGGGAGTTTGCTACACATATGGAACATGGTTTGGGATAAGTGGGCTGGTTGCTGGTGGCTACACTTATGAAAATTGCAAAAGCATCAGAAGGGCTTGTCATTTCCTATTGTCCAAACAACTTCAACCTTCTGGTGGTTGGGGAGAAAGCTATCTCTCATCTCAACACAAGGTAACACATCAATTTTTTTTCGAAGAAACATAATTTTATTCGAGATTGTGAGAATAAATCTGTTGATCCATCGATTCTTTTCTCATAAGATTTATCCTTCTTCTCTCGTAAGATTTATCCATTAGTGGCGCATTTCTCGAACTAGGATGATTTGAATTTGATCTCTTTGTGAATATTCCATGAATTTGCGGAATATTTGAGATGCCTCTTAAGAGGATATCTTACCGCATGAACTAGGGTTTAGGGTTGAGTAGCTTCCAAGAATCCTAATTAGAATTGAACACACCTTGTAGAGTCTCAGCTCAACACGTCTTGTAGAGTCCCACAAAACTTCAGTATCTACAAAAGTCCCTGCTTCAAGACTTGTCACTTGATGAAACTCAAAGACAAATACATCAATTAATATGGTTTGTCTAGATATTTTTGATTGCTATCGCAAAATATTATTATATATAAATAACATATAATGTAATGTAACAAAAAAGTTAGTTCCAAAACGAACATGATCACCATTATAGTGAAATATTGTTATAACAGATAATTGTTAATTGATGTCACGACAGGTTTATACGAACCTTGAAGGGAATAGGCCACACAATGTGAATACAGCTTGGGCCATGTTGGCTCTTATTGAAGCTGGCCAGGTACTTAATTTAAATAGCATTAATTATTTTAATTTAGTATATTAATTAAATAATCAGAATTTCTAGAGAATCAATACAATTTTTTAATTTTAAAAAATGCCATACTATTGTATAAATTTGAATAATATCTTTACCTAATTTTTGTGATTTTGAAAAATGAAAATGTATTTTACTTGATGTGAATTTGACTATTCCTTATCGAAATTTGTTAGGGCAAAAGAGATCCTACTCCACTCAAACGAGCTGCTAAAATTCTGGTAAATTCTCAAATGGAAAATGGAGATTTTCCACAACAGGTATTTTCTGCATTTAATTTTTATTCGCAATTTTCACTCTTTATTATCTCAGTGTGACACATAAAATTATATTTATTATTCAACAATATAATATTTTACAATTTTGCAGGAAATAATAGGAGTATTCAACAGGAATTGTATGATAAGCTACTCATCCTACAGAAATATTTTCTCCATATGGGCACTTGGAGTTTATCTTAATCAAGTATTATTACCTTCAAAAGAGTATCATGAATAATTTGTTACACTTGTAATTATTCTTCAAATAAAAAATTTATGTATAGTTTTGTACATCACAAATGTAATGCACACTTTCTTTAGTTTTATGTCAAATAAAGTAATTATAATAATTGTTTGAATGATGAATTATAATGTATCTATTCAAAAAAAATTGAATCAATTTTCCAGTAGTTTTGGGTATTTTCATTAATCTATATCTATATTATATTAAAAGTATGAAGGTTTTTAGAAATATTGATCGGACTTTTTTTCCTTTATTAAAAGATTCTACAATAAACAGAAGTGTCAGTTTTCTTTTCTATCGTTTCCAGTTATTTGTACTTTCTTTTAAGTATATATTTCTATGTGTAATATTTTCTTTGTTCTTTTCAATTTTAGTATATTAATATGTTCTCAGTTCTTAGGTGTTTAACCTGTTAAGAATTCCTAATGATCAATAATGTCATTACTTTTGTCTGTTAGCATTCCTTTGTATGCCTTTTGTAAAGGAATTTTTTGTTACTTGGTATTTTTAATCATTCTCTTGAGACATTTTGACTAGTTCCATATTTTTTTTCTTTCTTAATTACAAATCTAACCAATTTAAACCTTCTTGGGCCCAAGTTTAACGCACACCCAAATTTGAGCCCAATTTCCTCTCAATTCCTGCCCAATATTAACCCATCACACTAACTGACCCAACCCAATTCTCAATTCATAAGAGACCCAACAACTATATTTCGGTAATGTCTCATTTCTTGTGATTTTGCTTTAATTGTGAAACGATCATTTTGTACTTTTCCGTAGTGTTTTCATGCTTAGTTTGTGTTTCAAGAATGGTTGGTGTGATCCCCGATTCGGTCAGGTGTAATTTTAGTGATTTGACCCCTCTTGAGTTGAGAATTCTAGATGGGTTGACATTGGTCTATACTTTGATTTTCGAGCGTCGGATGGGAATTTTGTCCGTTCATCGCATCCGGAACGTTAAGTTTGAGCTAGTAGAGAGGTTGTAAGGTTTTTGAGGCCTTAGGTTGAAAGTTGGGTGTTTAGGCGAGAAGTTGAGCTTTAGGCCTAAAGAGAGGTTCGAAAGGTATTTCTATCAAAATAATATTTTTTCAGAAATCTGACAATTCAATTGAGTCTGAAATGTCAAATTTAGTGGGGTAGCATATTTAGTTTATCTTTATCTGGTCCTGAATGAATCCTGAGAGTCCATTCAGAGACATTTATAAGTTAGGGAATTGATTTTGTTGATGTTGACCGCAGTCAGTGCACGGTCAACTCTTGGTTAAACATTCATTTAATGCCTAGTTCTTGTAAAATGGATCCTAATTACCCAAAATATCTGCAAAAAATGGTGAGGTTTCACGTACTTCTCTCCCAAATCCCTACGGAGGGTTCCGTAAATTTTATGCAATAAATTGATCGAAAGCCATAACACCAAAATATTCATGGGCTAACACACACGAAAATTGAGAAATCTGCCTAATTCCTATAAAATGGCTCCTAAACGCCCAAAATATGTGTAAAAATGGTGAGATTTCACGTACCTTCCGTAATGTTTTTGCAAAAAGATCGACAAGAAGCCATATCACTTAAATATTCATGGGCTAACACACACGAAAAACTAAGAATATAGTCCGACTATTTTCTGTTAGCCATTTTTCGTATTTACTTTTTGTCCTATACTTTTTAGTAGTCTTTTAACCTAGGTAGAGATTTTTAATTTCGTGAAAATATAGAGAAATTCTTTCTACATACTTTTGTATTTTCATTTGAGTAATATTGACTTGAGATACATTTAATTGCACAAGCATGATATGTAAGGTCGTATAGCTGATGAAACTTGCTTAGGACTAAATGAAACGTGAATCTTAACTTACATCCTGAAAAAAATAAAGTGATATGAGAGGAGATCACGTGGAGAACAATAATATGTCCAATATAACTGTATAAGTCATGAAGTTAAGAGTGAGAGGAGATCACGTGGAGAATAATAATATGTCCAATATAATTGTATAAGTCATGAAGTTAAGAAGGTGGTGTGTATTTAGAAGACTTTGTACTCGTAACGCATAAATACTGAGAAAATAGGTGTACATTCTTGAGTTTATCCAACATTTCATTCAGGTGTAGAGTTTTCATTATATAATTAACAAGTGATATAAAGATACATGCTGAAAATAATCAAGAAATGTAGTTCTCTGTGTATAGTTAAGTAGTTCTAAAAAAAAAGACAATGACTTCTCCTTTAGGAGTTAATTGGTCAATAATATTACTAAATAAGACGAGTAAATTTATAATCACATGAAAGAATTAAATTTCTCTTAAAATCCATATAAATTTGGAGAATTCAGAGCACACTGAAAGAAAAAGAATTTTCTAGGCGATACCTTAATTAAAAATATATTATAGCCATTTTTCGCATTTATCGTATGTCTTATACTTTTTAGTAGTCTTTTTGCTGGGTAGAAATCTTTAGTTTCGTGAAACAAATAGAGAACTTATGCTACTTTTTTGTTTCTGTTTGTGTAATATTGACTAAGATACATTTAATAGTAGAAGCATGATATGTGAAGATTAATCATATAGCCGGTGAAAATTGTTTGAAATTAAATAAAGCATGAATCCTAACTTACATCCTCAAGATTAATCACAATTGGATTTTTTGATTTTTCAAGATTAATTTAGTTTTTAGTATTATATTTTCTACTTTTTCATATTTTGATACTTTTGTCTTAATGGGCAAATATATGATAATGTCTAGTCAAAAAGAGATACGTACTAGAAGTACCAATAACTAAAACCAGCATTATGTTGGTTTGTTTCTCATGTTTTATTCTTTTATTCCTCAAAGAATAAAATATAATCTTATTCATAAATTTATATTTGATTTAATTAAATATAAATTTAATTTCAATATTCCATTTAAATTGATATTATTTTATTCAAGTTTCATGTGAAAGGAATTCAAAAATTATAACTCTAAAATTATAATTGGTGAATAATATAACTTGCTCCTAGGATTGTAATATAGAAAATTAGAAAACTTCTTTATTATTAATTAAAGATTCCATATATTGAAAATAAAAGAAACTTAATAAGATTTGTTTTACCTTTAATAATCTAAAGCAATGCATATAAACTTATTGCAAGTCTTAATTTGAATATATTTTTTAATAACAAAAATAAGAACCAAAGAACTAAATAAATAAATAAAATATACATTAGACACATCTATGAACTCTTGAGGGTCTTCCTCCATCTTTAACCATAGAATTCTAGAATTTCTATCCCGACTTGAGTCAATAATTAAAAACCATACCTAATCTTCTCATTATACACATCCTCCCCTATAGGGACAATTGGAGCTTGGGGAGGAGCTTGGAGGGGAACCACTTGCTCCACATTGTCTTCCTCCTTTTCAACGTAAGCCCTTGAAATAGTCATATCCTAAAAATCATAGGGCACACATTAGGAGAAAGACCTAATAAAGCTAACCTCTATGGCATGACTTAGAGAATAAAGAAGTGAAGTTTTCCTAACATCCGATAGCCTCATATTCATAAATGTGGCGCACTTCACATTTATGAACAAGACACTACTAGACGTGGTTTGAGACATCCTAAAAACCATCCCAAAATTGTGTGCGCTGATACCATGTTTGTCACGACCCAAGGCTACCTCCTAGATGTGACACGGCAAACAAGCCTCATAGCATATCATAACATAAGAACATAGGAAAAAATGCGAAAATTTAAAACTTCTCTTTACAATCGAAGTCTTTTATAAAAACCAAGTGGGAGTCTACAACACTATGTCTCAAACCATCTATAACATTTGAATACAATCTTAGGGACATAGCCCTAACAAAAGTCTAAAACATAAAGAAAGACTTAAAGGACATAATGGTCAAGCCCTCAAATACTATGAGGAGTCACCAATCTTCTTCTTCTTGATCTACTATGACCCTAGCCAAGAGGGTGGAAGCCGATATCACCAAACCCTACACTTATAGAAAATGTATAAAATATGGATTAGCACAAAAATGTACTAAGTATGGAAGCCATTAATAAAAATCCTGAAAACATGCAAAAAGAGACATTTTAGTTGAAACCATGCTATATGTCAATTTTTGAATATCATCTTTGAAATAATTGGGGAAAGTAGCTCATAAGACAACTCATGTACAATTCATCATAGCATAAAGGATATCAGCATACTCACAAGCATAGTCTCCAACATAAACATAATGCATACCTCAATCATCACAAGACATAGTTCACACACATAGTTAAATACCAAGCTCATCTCACCATAATAGAATCATCGCATAAGTAACCCTAGGTTATACTTGTGAAATGAATAGATAGGATCCCATAATCCTATCTACACTAAGTACCACTTTTAGGCCACCATGCACATACTTATCATGCTTTGATCTCATCAATAGTCAATACTCATAGTCAAGGAAAACATTTATGTTCATAGCTTATAACAAGGAAAGACACTCTTAGCAACAATCCATGTAATATATGTATAAATTCATATATCTTCATAGCATAAGGAAACCACACCATAACCCCTTTCATGGTCTACTTGTGCAATGCATAAGTGAAGTCTCATACCCCCACTCACACTAAGTAGAGCTCATTGAGAAGTCATAAGTATAGTTCATGTTCATGTACATAATTCATATAAAGCATGCATTAACTCATAATCATTATTTCATAATAGAAAGATATCATCAACACTCTCAAAGCCTACTTGTGCAATGCATGAATAAAGTCTCATACCCCCACTCATACTAAGTAGAACCTCTTGAGAAACCATAATACATAACTCATATTCTTGTTCTTATTATTGTTCATGGAGGAAAAATAGCCTTAACCGACTTAGACCATGTGAGCTACGTGAAATCCAGTTTCATGTCCCACACTGAAAAGAGATGTCCTACTTACCTAAGGTAAAACTAAATGTATTAGCTTTTAGGTGGATCCACTAGTTAAAGACCTATGTGGGCACATAGTTATGGGATAGGGATATTGCTTCTAGAAACCCCAAACCTATTGTATTGACGGGGGAGCTTCCATCTCATGAGATTATCTTTAGAGAATCCGGCCTTTTGAATTGACGGGAGGACCTCTACCTCACTTTTCATATCCACTCGGTGCTAAGCATTATTTCCCAAAATTACATGTTTAGTCTTGAATTGAATTTACATGCATGAAAGAGTGTCTAAACCCTCCACCCAACACAATTCATAAAATAACTCATAGATTCAATAGGTGAAAATGAACTTTCAACCTTAGAATCATCATTAATTATGTGAGGAAAACTTTCACATTATAATCATGTATTTTCATGAGAACAGTCTTTCAATCAAAAGAAGATTATCATGGTCATGTACATTTCATGCATAGTCATGTGTAAGGGTGCATATGAAAAATAACATTTCAGTAACACCTTAGTCACATCATAGTCATGTTCATGTATGGGGTGTGTGTGGGATTATCCTTTCAATGACACAACAACAACATTATCATCATAGACACTTCACTCTTAAAGTATTCATAAAACACGTACATAATATCATAATCATAGTATATTCCCTTTCTAAGTGAGTCACAAGCTCATGCACAATTCTTATCAACATGTACAGCCCTCATAATTTGCCTTTCAAGGGCTATGAATCAAACTCAACCCAAACATCTAGAATTACTACATTAGATAAGGGGAATATCATGATTCAACTAAATCATTCATTTCATGAATAAACTCATGTACTCATATTATAGGTCATGTAGGGAAAGCCCTTTCACAATAATGTCATATACAATTCAACATACATAATAGTCTCCTTCTTAAAGCCTTAACATCCTTAGTTTATTCAAATTACCCTTTACCCTTAAAGCCCTGGAAGTCATATTCATGCTACAAGCCTTACTCTCAAGCAATGCCTCACATGATCATCATATATACCTAATTCTCTAGGTAATCCAACCATATGCTTCATTCTTAATCAATTGTAATCATATGACATCATATAAACTCAATCAATATAGACATAATCAATTCATATACTTCTTTAATCAATCAACCCACATAATGAAGTCATAATTTAGCAATATGGGGGATTTATGGGTTCATGGGGGAATTTCATCATAAATCAACAATAAATCATCAATTCAATCATTGAATACATTTTGAAAGAGAATCCATAACTTAAATTGAAACCCTAGCTTTTGGGGGAGATTGGAAGCTTTGAAATCAAGTTTTGAAGGGACTTTATGGGTGAAGGTTACCCATAGATGAAAAGCCACCATACCTTATGAAGATTCCTCATGAAATTGAGTGGAAAAGTTGAGTTCTTGAGCCCTAGATCTTGACCTCTTCTTCTTCTTCAATGGAGGTTTTTGAGAGAGAAATATTGGAGAGGGGGTTGGTTATGATTTTGGGTTTGAGAATTATGAACTGTAAAGGGGTGGTTAATGGTTTAAAATACTTATATAAGTCTAAATAAATATTATAAACCGTCCCCACACTAAAATAATTAAAATAGAAATTACCTAATGTAACCTTACCATGGTCGAACCCTTGGCAGCTTGTGTAGACATCATCTACGACCCAGGACTCACGAACCGTGAGTGGGGCCACGCCCCATCCTGCAGGTCCGTGGGTAGTGGTCTGCAACTCTACATTTGGCCCTTGACCCACGACTTGGTTCCACAGGGCGTGGATGGACCTACGCACAGTAGGTCTCATCCGTAAGTCATGTAAATGGGCAGTTTTGGGGTCTGCTTTGGGCTCCTTTTCAAGACACCTTTGGTTGGTTCTTGGGGAACCGTACCTTGACGTTAGACCCCTAAACCCCTCAACCTAAGTTTGGGAAACCATTTTACACTTCTAAACCTCACACCAAACTCAAGCACTCTCACGAAAGGCTCTATTTTCACCTACTAGTTTTTCGGAATGTTACATTATCTCCCCCTTGAAAACATTCGTCTTTGAATGATTTTTCTAAACACCTCTCAGAATAAAAGACTCAAGACCAGCAGCTCATCATGCATGAATCATCTAAATGCACATAAAAAAAAGAGGGAAACTTCAACTCCAACTAAACATGCTCCATACAACACAAGGAAGTAGGAACTGCATCTAACAACCCATTATGCATGAGATTCTCATAACTAGTCATGTTCAAGGAGGAACTACCATCTCCTTAGTCATAACATGCTCAACATATTCTCATGGAGCTCATATGCAATTTAATCTCAAAAAGCATTTCATTCAAGGAGGAATCTCTCAACTCCAAACTAAAGCATGCTCATATATTATTCTTATGAAGTACAATAGACAACTCATATGCAAAGCACTACAACATGAGGAAAATAATTCACATAAACTCATTTTCTTTCAAAACACAAGTTTTCATGAACATACATTATATAAGGAAATCATGGTAACACATAATAACCTTGCTAGCTAGGCACATCATCTACCCCTTGGGAGTAAGCCTATACAAACTCTTCTAAACATCATTTATCACATAACCATATGAGGAACTACCTCCTCCAACTAAAAGCAAGCTCAACACAACATTATGGAGCCAATATGCCCTTTTATCAAAAACATAGTAAAGCATGTTCATCAAATCATTTCATGAAGTCAAATATGTCATCATCATATTAAAGTGCACAACATCATGAGGAACATATAAATCATGAAAACTCATTTTTTTTAATACAAAACATGAATTCTCTCAAGAACATGCATAACATAAGGAAATCATGGAAATTTCTAAAACACCCATGACTCCAAAACATAAAACAAGCCCAAAAAGGAATTCTTGGTCTCAAGCTAGATAGGAATAGAAGTAAGGAATGAGGATATTGGGACTCTCAATTAATGTTGAAATACTACTCCTTTCAAACTAGAGGAGGAATAGAAGGAAATATAAGTATATCGGGACATCTCATTGGCCCTTGGCCTCCTAAGTAAAGTAGCACCCTCAACTAAAACCCTTACTAAAATACCACTCATCAACATTCTCTTGGAACCACTTCCTTACTCTTCTTTTTCTTAACTTGCCGGTCTAAGATCCTAATCGGTACTTTTAAATTAGAGAGATTCTCATTAAGCAACTCTAGCTCACAAGCAACTTTACCAACATCACTCAAGGTTCCATATGAGCCTATCACCGGAACTAAACTTCTCAAGCTCACTACACCTATTAAGGTAAGAATTTCAAGCCAATCCAAATCATGAACATCTAGAACACTCAACAACCTTGCTATCTAAGCACATTATCTCCCCTTTGGGAGTAAACCTACACGGACCTTTCTAAGCACCATTTCTCTCAACTTCTAAGGTCGGAGCAAGTTATCACTCAACTTTCACATCTATCACATGAGGTGATTCTAAACCATGGAGAATTACACTTTTATCCTCTTTTAAAAAAGTCTACTCACTCAATATCTCTAGGCATCACTTAAACACCATTATTCATCAAATCCTCCATTACATCCTAAAATTCATTATGGCTAAGTTGGGTTCTACCAACAAATACACATAACCATAATTAAACCCATTTATACTAAGGACAACATAAAAGCTCATCATGTCCAATTTATCAAGTCACAAAAGACAAGCACTGCTGGAATAGAAATAAGCATGAAACACATACCGGGAACAACATTAGGAGGACACTCTTGTTCACCTCTAGCTTGAAGAGCATCAGACCTAATTTTCCTCCTCTCCCTTCCCATAGCGGTAAGTACCAGGCAATCTCTCATTTTGTGGTCACTTCCACCACAACCATAACAACCCTTCGTGCCGGAACACTTACCATCATGACTTTTTCCACACCTAGCACAAGTAGGCCTAATCACATATGGTCCACTACCACTCACTCTTTGAGATTTAGGGTTAGACACCCTCTCTTGGTTAATCTTTGGGGAAACTTTAGAAGAGCTTTGTCCATAAAACCTTTCTTGAGAGGAATTATCATCATCCAATCTATACCTATTTGTTCCTCTAGACCTCTCTTCAAGTTTCTCCTCTTCAAACCATTGAGCATAAATCACAAGCAACTAAATCTGCATATCATTATCCAACATAGCCATACGACATTCTTTTTCTATCAAGTCAGACACATCCGACACAAACTTACTCATCTTCATTCTAGGGTCGGCCACTATGGATAGAGCATATCTTGACCTAAGTTACTCGGACTCAGGTGCGGGTATCCGAGATGGATGCGAATCAGAGAGTCGCATTCCGCAAAATCCAAATTTTAAGATTCGTGTGTGCAATCTGAGTATGGACACAGGTGCAGGATACAGTAAAAATTTTCAATATTATAAAAATATAGTTATGAAGATATTCTAAATTTGACAGATATGTTGTGATAAACTCGTCCTATTTATATGGATCTTTCAAAATATTGTTCCCTTCTCTCCTTTTCACGTCTCTTTTCCTATTTTCTTTATACATGTAAATTTTAATATTTCTTCATTTCATTTTCTTTATATATATATATATATATATATATATATTATGGTATTTCCAACTGAAAATAAAAACTTTTTTCTAACGTCTCTTTTCCTATTTTCTTTATATATGTAAGTTGGTGAGAATGAAAAGATTTTTGGACTAGTTAATGGCTGATGGGATGTCATTTTCTGACGCTACTCTACTTGGAAGACTTTTTGAGCTTTCTTTTTTTCAAGAGGGGGGGTATGTATTGTGTACATATATTTTCAAGAAAGATAAAAAAAAAAATAGACTGTATTTCCTTTACATTTTCAAGAAAAAACTTTTCTTTCTTCTATTCTCTGTACTTTTTCAACTTTGTCCTTTTTACGTCGCCAGAAACTGATTTTCTCTTCTTTCTTCTCTTCTCTGTACTTTTTCAAGCTTTTTCATCTTTACATCACCAAAAACTAACTTTCTCTTCTTCCTTCTCTTCTCTGTAATTTTCAAGCTTTGACTTCTTTACATCACCAAAAATTGATTTTTTATTTCCTAAATCTTTTCTCGGCTTCGGTCAAAGTGTCCGGATCGGACTGATCGAATCCGACATGCACCAGTGTCGCGTCGAGACAGGTTCACCTGCAAATATGAAGAGTCCGCACAACATAGATCTTGACAACCTAGTGAACACCCGAGCATACTCCTCAACACTCATCCTACCTTGGAGAAGGTTAATAAACTCAAGTATCTTAGCCTCTCTCATCTCTAAAGGGCAAAACCTATCAAAAAACCCATTCTTAAATCTTTCTCATTTCATGGGACCCGCTTCTAACGGACTTGCTTCTTTTCATTGGTTAAACCAAAGTTGAGCAACATCCTTCAATTGATAAGCAGCCAATTCCATCTTTTCTACCAGAGTCACTCCCACAAAATTCAACACCTTAGAGATCTCATCTATGAACTCTTTAGGGTCTTCCTCCATATTTGACCCATAAAATTCTAGAATTTCTATCCCGACTTGAGTCAACAATTGAAAATCGTACCTAATTATTCTCATTAGACACATTCTCCACTATAGGGACAATTGGAGCTTGGGGAGGAGCTTGGAGGGGAACCTCTTGCTCCACATTGCTCCTTCCTTTCAACGTAAGCCTTTGAAATAGTCATATCCTGAAAACCATAAGGCACACATTAGGAGAAAGACCTAATAAAACAAAACTCTATGACACGACTTAGAGAATGAAGAAGTGAAGTTTTCCTAACATCTGATAGCCTCCTATTCATAAATGTGGTGTGCTTCACATTTATGAACAAGACTCTACTAGACGTGGTTTGAGACATCCTAAAAACCATCCCAAAATCTTGTGCTCTGATATCATATTTGTCACGATCCAAGGCTGCCCCTTAAATGTGACATGGCATACGAGACTCTGAAAAGCCTCATACAAACCTCATAGCAAATCATAACATAAGAACATAGGAAAAAGTGCATAGATTTAAAAATTTTCTTTACAATCGAAGTCTTTTATAAAAAACAAGTGGAAGTCTATAACACTATGTCTCAAACCATCTATAACATTTGAGTACAATCATAGGGACACAACCCTTACAAAAGTCTAAGACATAAAGAAAGACTTATATGACATAATGATCAAGCTCTCAAATACTATGAGGACTCACCAATCTTCTTCTTTTTTATCTACTATGATCCTAGCCAGGAGGGTGGAAGCTGATATCACCAAACCCTACATTTATAGAAAATGTATAAAATATGGGTTAGCACAAAAATGTACTAAGTATGGAAGCCATGAATAAAAATCCTGAAAACATGCAAAAAGAAACATTTTAGTTGAAACCATGCTCTATGCCAATTTTTGAATATCATCTTTGAAATAATTGGGGAAAGTAGCTCATAAGACAACTCATGTACAATTCATCATAGCATAAAGGATATCATCATACTCACAAGCATAGTCTCCAACATAAACATAATGCATACCTCAATCATCACAAGACATAGTCACACACATAGTTAAATACCCAGCTCATCTCATCATAATAGAACCATCACATAAGTAACCCTAGGTTATACGTGTGCATTTCATAGATAGGATCTCATAATCTTATCTACTCTAAGTACCACTTTTAGGACATCATGCTCATACTTATCATGTTTTGATCTCATCCATAGTCAAGGAAAACATTCATGTTCATAGCTTATAACAAGGAAAGACACTCTTAGCAACAATCCATGTCATACATAAATAAATTCATATATCTTCATAGCATAAGGAAATCACACCATAACCCCTTTCATGGTCTACTTGTGCAATGCATAAGAGAAGTTTCATACCCCATTCACACTAAGTAGAGCTCATTGAGAAGTCATAAGTATAGTTCATGTTCATGTACATAATTCATATAAAGCATGCATTAACTCATAATTCATCATGGCATAAGAGAAACATACCATGAACGTTTTCAAACCCTACATGTGCAATGTATGAATGAAGTCTCATACCCCCACTCATACTAAGTAGAACATCTTGAGGAACCATAGTACATAACTCATGTTCTTGTTCTTGTTCTTATTCTTGTTCATAGAGGGAAAATAGCCTTAACCGATATAGACCATGTGAGCTACATGGAATTCGGTGGCATGTCACACACCGAAAAGAGATGTCCTACTTGCCTAAAGTAGAACTAAATGTATTAGCTTTTAGGTGGATCCACTAGCTAAAGACTTATGTGGGCACATAGTTATGGGATACGGAGATTGCTTCTAGAATTATTGACGGGAGAGCTTCCATCTCATAAGATTATCTTTAGAGAACTAGGACTTTTGAATTGACGGGAGTGCCTCTACCTCACTTTCCATATCCACTCGGTGCTAAGCATTATTTCCTAAAATTACATGTTTTGTCTTGAATTGAATTTACATGCGTGAAGGAGTGTCTAAACCCTTTACCCAACACAATTCATAAAATAGCTCATAGATTCAATAGGTGAGAATGGACTTTCAACCTTAGAGTCATCATTAATTATATGAGGAAAACTTTCATATTATAATCATGTGTTTTCATGAGAATAGTCTTTCAATCAATACAAAAAGATTATCATGGTCATGTACATTTCATGCATAGTCATGTGTAAGGGTGCATATGAGAAATAGCCTTTCAACAACAACTTAGTCACATTATAGTCATGTTTATGCATGGGGTGTGTGTGTAATTGTCTAAAGGCGTATCCAGGATTTTGAGATGATGGGTGCACTATTACAAAAATGTGGATCTAAGATATAAATTTGATCGATTTAACATTTAGGCTCTTATCACTAAAAATAATTAACATTTTAAAATTATAGGTCCAAAGTTATTTTAGCCTATCCAAACCACTTAAAGAGACATTACCCAATTTTAAAAAGGAAAATAAAACAAGATAACTAAAAGATTCAAATTCCTAACCTCACTTAGAGAGGTGCACCAAACATAATTGCACGATATAATACTTCAAGTGTGGGTTCACATATCTATATTTAAATATTTTTAAAAAAATATAACACTACTATATATGATTTCAGGAGGGGAGCATGGGTTCACGTGAACCCGGTGACCCCCTCCTGGAAACGCCTCTGTGATTGTCCTTTCAATGACACAACAACAACATTATCATCATAGACACTTCACTCTCAAAGTGCTCATAAAACATGCACATAATATCATAATCATAGAATCTTCCCTTTCTAAGTGAGTCACAAGCTCATGCACAATTCTTATCAACATGTACAACCCTCATAATTTGCCATTTAAGGTCTATGAATCAAACTCAACCCAAACATCTAGAATTACTACATTAGATAAGGGGAATATCATGATTCAACTAAATCATTCATTTCATGAATAAACTCATGTACTCATATTATAGGTCTTGTGGGAGAAACCCTTTCACAATAATGCCATTTACAATTCAACATACATAATAGCCTCCTTCTTAAAGCCTTAACATCCTTAGTTTATTCAAATTAGCTTTTACCCTTAAATCCCTAGAAGTCATCTTCATGCTACAAGCATTACTCTCAAGCAATGCCTCACATGATCATCATGTATACATAATTCTCAAGGTAATCCAACTACATGCATCATTCTTAATCAATTGTAATCATATGGCATCATATAAACTCAATCAATATAGACATAATCAATTCACATACTTCGTTAATCAATCAACCCATGTAATGAAGTCATAATTTAGCAATATGGGGGATTCATGGGTTCATGGGGGGATTTCATCATAAATCAACAATAAATTATCAATTCAATCATAATCCATCATAAATCAACCATTGGAAACGTTTTAAAAGAGAATCCATAACTTAGAGTGAAACCCTAGCTTTTGGGGGAAATTAGAAGCTTCGAAATCAAGTTTTGAAGAGACTCTGTAGGTGAAGGCTACCCATAGATGAAAAGACACCATACTTTATGAAGATTCCTCATGAAATTGAGTTCTTGAGCCCTAGACCTTGACCTCTTCTTCATCTTCTTCTTCAATGGAGGTTTTTGAGAGAGAAATATTGGAGGGGGAGTTGGTTTTGATTTTGGGTTTGGGAATTATGAAGTATAAAGGGGTGGTTAATGGTTTAAAATACTTATGTAAGTCTAAATAAACATTATAAACCGTCCCCACATTAAAATAATTAATATAGAAATTACCTAATTCAACCTTACCATGGCCGAACCCTTGGCAGCTTGTGCAAGCATCATCCACGACCCAGGACTCACGGACCGTGAGTGGGGTCACACCCCATCCTGCAGGTCCGTGGGTGGTGGTTTGCAACTCTACATTTTGGCCCTTGACCCACGACTTGGTTCCACGGGGCGTGGATGGACCTACGTAGAGTAGGTCCCATCCGCAGGTCATGTAAATGGGCAATTTTGGGGGCTGCTTTGGGGTCCTCCTCAAGGACCCCTTTGGTTGATCCTTGGGGAGTCGTACCTTGACGTTAGACCCCTAAACCCCTCAACCTAAGTTCGGGAAACCATTTTACACTTCTAAACATCACACCAAACTCAAACACTCTCACGTAAGGCTCTAGTTTCACCTACTAGTTTTTCGGGCTGTTACAGAATTAAGAGGACAAGAGTGGGTGTGGTGGATAAAATTCCAAGAAGAAGAAGAGCGAAGGGGGGCTGGGGACAGAGTAGAGAGGGGTGGGGTGGGGTGGGGTGGGAGAGGGATGGTTGAGGAAGAAGGGTTTTTAATTTTTTTAAAATTGATAATTATTATTATTATTATTATTTAAATATTTTTAATGTAAAATACCTTGTTTATTCGTTGTCAAATGCGTGTAATCACGTAAATTTCTAACTCAGCATTATCAATGCCACATAAGTTCGGTCAATGGTCAAAGGGGTTTAAAATATTGTGTTCTGATGAGTTTAGAGGTTCAGTTGGCACATTAATAAGTAGGAGAGTCCAACTTACAAATGGAGCTAAGTACAAGGGTCTCCTAGGTCATTCCGTCGTATCCTTTCTTACTTAACAATGTTGATAATTTTCACCATCAAAGTCGAGAAACTATTTGAGAAAAGCTGATTTCAGTCACCTTGCAGATCTCTTCTTAAGATAGCTTTGATATTAATAGTTGTTTGTTAACAAAAAGTTTAAGGAAATAACAGAGAAATGTTATAGTTAAAAAATTTGATTTATCCGTCCCTTAAAAAAATCTAAGAATTAATCATTGATAATTCGTCAGATCAATTGATACAAAAATATTTACATACCAAATTCAACTTCTATATACTCCCCCACAAACTAGACAAAGCTTGTGGAAAGGTCAATACAATTCTAACTAAGAAATTGAAAAATATGCCAATGACTTATATGAAAAATCAAATCACGAAATGTAACACTTCTAAATTCAAGTCACATAGAACTCTAATGAAAATAATTTGAATCCGTCCAAGTTAAAATCTGATTTACTACAAGAGAAATCTTTGATGTGTAATATCTCTAAGCTATATTATAGACATACATTTTTACTTACAATAAAGTTCACTTACTCTGCTTTTATTCTTGGCAGAAGAGAATGTTCAATTTTGGGTCATGAATTTAGTGGCGGCAATTCATACCCATTTTTCACTAACCCACCCATTAAATATGAGTTGAATGAGTAATTTCTAAATAGGAAAAATTACTTAAATACACAACACTTTTTTACCTATTCTCAATATTTCCCTACTCTTTTATTGAAATACAAAAATCCCTTATTTTCCCCCAATTCAACTTAACCGGATACTTTATTAGTTTAAGTATCCGTCTGTTATTAATTAAAGTATCCACGCTGCTATATTATGCATCCGCCCGTTAATTAAGTATCCGTGTTGCTAACAACTTAATAATTTAAGTATCCGCCCGTTATTAATTAAAGTATCCGCGCTGCTATATTATGCATCCGCCCGTTAATTAAGTATCCGTGTTGCTAACAACTTAATAATTTAAGTATC
This sequence comes from Solanum commersonii, assembly GCA_029007595.1. NCBI lineage: Eukaryota > Viridiplantae > Streptophyta > Magnoliopsida > Solanales > Solanaceae > Solanum > Solanum commersonii. The sequence continues at coordinate 5,359,018 of JAJTWQ010000023.1, read as the reverse complement.
CGCCCGTTATTAATTAAAGTATCTGCGCTGTTATATTAAGTATCCACACTGCTATATTATGTATCCGAAAAACACTAAAAAAAGGAATTTTTGGTAATTAATGAAAGAGTAGGGAAAGGAAGTAATTTCTTTCTTATACTATGTCCTTTGCCTAATTTTTACTTTTAAATATGGATAATACTTGGGCTTATATTCATATTTGACCCATTAAATTATGAGTATTTATGAAAAAACTATGGGTAAAATATGAATATTTATAGGAGTTGCAGATTTTTCTCCCAACTCTCAAAATATGGGATTTAGCTTCCCTCCATTTCTTCAAGTGCATCTCTAGATAAGAGACATGTGTCTTATTAAATGTTTAAAGGTCAAGATTATATTATATTAACAAATATCATAATCATAGTTAAGTCAACTAATTTTAGAAAACTACTCTCTAAATTTGGTAAAATTTACAATAGACTTCATACATAATTTGATATTTACTAATATCATTAATTTCATCTTATATTTTTATATTTTTAAATAATAAATTTGTAGAACATGAAACGTTTATATTTAATCTTTTAAATAATAATCTTCAAAAACATTTGCATTTAAAACAATGTTTTCTTTTATTTCACAAAAAAAAAAAATTAAAAACGTATATTTTTTCCCTTCAAACGTACAATTAGGGGTGTTCACGCGTTGGTTTGGATTTGTTATTGATCAAAATCAAAACCAAACCAACTTAATCGGTTTTAAAATTGTCAAAACAAACCAAACCAAATATAATATACATTTATCGGTTTGGTGATTATCGGTTTCGGTTTGGTTTGGTTCGGTTATTCGGTTATTAACCATACACAAAAATAAAAGAAACAATTCATTTAAAATGTGAAAAAAGTGACAACAATCCATTCAAAACGAAAAATAGTTAGAATGACTTAAATTACTGAACTTTCGATCACTAAATTTACTATCAATAAAGCTTTAAAATTCACTATATTAGCCTAGAAGGAAGAGATAATAACATTTTCAGTCCCACAAAGAATTGTCATAGACACTCATAGACATGAAATCAGTAAGATAAATGTTTTATCTTGGACATTTTTGCTTTCAATAAGTAAATTATAAAGAAATTTTAATGAAAATATGTATAAGATCTTTAAAATTGTTTATAAAAACAATATATTAAGTATGTATATTAATAAAATATATGTATATAATTCATCGGTTCGGTTCGGTTCGATTTTTTTCGAATAAAACCATAACCAAACAAAATACTATCGGTTTTCAAAAATCTAAAACCAAACCAAACCAAACCCAAATAAAATTGGTTTTATTTTATCGGTTTAGTTTGGTTTTTTGGTTTAAATCGGTTTTTATCCAAACCGTGAACACCCCTACGTACAATAGCCACATTTCTCCTTGGAATAATTTTGGTATCGTTTAATTCTAAAACTGTTTTGTCTTTTTATTTTTTATTTTTGTTTTGTGTTCTTTTATTTTATGGTTTTTTTTCAACATTGATAATTCTTCACTTTCTTTTTGTTTCTCAGGTATAATATTTCAAGAATAAAGTTTTTACTGGTATAGAAAATTGTTTAGTTGATTCTCACCTTAAATATCATACAATTTAATATTTAAGTATAAGATGAAATTAATGATATTAATAAATATCAAATTTTGTATGGAATATATTGTAATTCTTATCAAATTTAGAGAGTAGTTTTTCTAAAATTAGTTGACTTAACTATGGTTATGATATTTGTTAATATAATATAATCTTGACATTTAATTTCAAAATAAAACACATACCTTTCATCTAGAGGTGCACTTGACAAAATGGAGGTAAAGGGTAATAGAGGAGAGCTAAATCCTAAAATATGGGACTTCTTTGAAACTTTTAGATGCAGACTTGGAGCTATCAAAGTTTTCATCTTTCATATATTTATTGACAGTTTTTTTTTCTTAAAATTTGTTGCAGGAGAAAAAAAAAATCCTCTTTACAGTTGTTTGATTTTATTCTGTCTTTATAGTTTATCCTATTTGTTGCGTCATATTTATGACCCGTTTGACCATAGATTTCTCAAGTAATATTTGGGGGAGAATTTGGCAAATAGTGTTTGTCCATACAATTTGTCATTATTTGACAACTATTTTTGACAAATATTCCAAATTCCCAAATACTAATTTTTTCTAGTATTTGAGCCAAATTTCATTATTTGGGATCTTTTAAAAATTGAAATTTTTAACTAAACTTTTGTCTTTTACAAAAACACTATCTATAGTAGTTGTTTGCTTTGTATTACATAATTTTTACGTGAATACCAAAGTAGTGATGAAATATTCAGTGAATATGAAAGTGATGATATGATTGTTGATGAAAATGATGAACAATCGGCTCAGGATAACAAAGTCATGTGTTTTGTCTACTTCACGATGTATGAAATGATGTTTGTTGCACTCACTCCAAACTACCAAATTGCTTCAGTGTCATGGACACTACTTGTTATTTGTTGCAACGGAGATTCAATTGACTTGTAATACAAACTTATGGTTAGTTTTGATAGTTTTTAAAACTTATGGGTATAAATCATATTTTTTCTAAAAAAATGAAATATATTTCCCAAATACTATGGTCAAACACATGGTAAAATTTCACCCAAATAATATTTGCCAAAAATATTTGAAAATCTATGATCAAACGCTAGCTTATACAAATCATAATGTGTTACCGATTAAAAACACTAGTGACATATTTACAAGAAAAAAAATGATGGTGTGATTTGTATAAATATGTGCATATACTTAAAAATAGCTTCAAATATTGTGCTATTCAGTGATATGGTAATGATTAATTCAAGGTTGCTCTACAAGAGCAAATGCTTTAATAACCAAAAAAGGATCAAACTTGTATTCATTACAACTCATTTTTAACCTATTCATTTGCCATCACTATCCAGGACTATTGAAATCAATCAGGCAACAATAGGAGAATACTTATTCTCTCCATCAAGGCTAGAACATATGAAAAAATCACCTATTATTTTGTGTCTCCAATTTTGAACCTGGAACCTCAGGATTCTTAACCACTTCATTGACCAATAGGTCACACCCTTGGGTGCAGGATACTTTAATTGTCAAACTTTTGGGTAACATGAATGATTTTTTTAATAATATAAATAAATAAATTGTGTGGCAAAAAGATATTTTGTCATTAAGGATAAAATAAAAAGTTTAAGTTAAATTATTTTCAAATTTTATAAAGATGTTCTTTTTGAAATAAACTAAAAAGAAAATGCATTCACACAACTTGAAGGTAATAGTATATCTATATAGTTTTTGAATATATAAGACTAAACTTGAAGAACTTATGCTCGAATTCATACTGAAAATTCAATATTTTAACCCTTCACTCCAAACCCATTCACATAAATTGTGATTGAAAAAATATCATGATTTCATTCTATCTACTCAAAGCAAAATATTCGACAATAATAATAGGAAAAGAAATAAATTACACTAGTTTTTGTGTTTCTTTACTATTCCTTTTGTTTCAACAATGTGTACTACTTTCTTTTTTAGTACTTAAAAAAATGATGTTATTATTTATATTTTAAAATTTTTTTAAAAATTTTAGATTTAACGTAATATATTTAAAATTATAAATTCAAATAACAATTTAATAGATTACACATATTTATTGAAATTCAGGCATGACATATCCTTGATCTTTAGTTAAAATATTTGAAGGCGATGAATATATATTATTTGAATTATAATTGAATTCAATGGCAAAGCATATTTTTCTCAAGTAACACCAAAGACCATAGATGACATTGTCAACTTTGAACTCCCTACTTTCCATTTGTCCATTTCTCCAAGCTTACTCTTAGCACCTCTCAAACTCTAAGCTTCTCTCTCCCTCACCTCCCTCCCATCTCTCTCCTCTTTGTGCTTCCCCATGCATGCCCACACAATCCCATTTCCCTAGAGATGTTGAAATTCTTTTTGCATGCCCTCTAAATCATAGTATTTTCTCATTTGTAATTGCCCTTTGTAAAGGGCGCGCACCCACAAGTGTGCGCACCCCTACAACTAGTCTATGCAATGTCGGTGGCTTATCGTTATAGCAACCACAATCGCCAATATCATCACCACCACCACCATCTCTTAATCCTCGTCGTGTTATTATTACTAGTCGTTGTCCCAGTCAAATCGGATAGTTCTGAGGCAGAAATCCTCTTTCGATTTAGCAAGTCCTTGCAGAAAAATGGTGCAACCGCTAATTGGAATACGAAAGTATCGCCTTGCGATAAAAATACAGATAAACCTAATTGGGATAATGTTATTTGCGAAAACGGATTCGTTTTCGGGTTGCAATTGGAGAGTAAAGGCTTAAGTGGGACAATAGATGTGGATGCTCTTAAAGATTTGCCTAATTTCAGGACCATAAGTGTTATGAACAATAATTTTGAAGGACCTTTACCGAATTTAAGTAAACTTGCGGGGTTAAAAACGGCTTATTTCACACATAACAAGTTTTCTGGCCAAATTGACAATACTTTTTTTGAAGGGATGCATTGGTTAAAAAAACTTCATCTTGCTAATAATCAATTAAGTGGTAAAATCCCATCTGTTTTGGGTCAATTGCCTAAGCTTACAGAATTGAGACTTGAAAACAACAAATTTGAAGGCCAAATACCTGATTTTGTTCAAGAGAGACTTATGGATATGAATTTTGCTAACAACTCTCTTGAGGGTCCAATTCCTCATGGCCTTACTAGTCTCAAACCTTCAGCATTTGAAGGTAACTTTTTTTTTCATGTGTAGGATAAATTCCATTTTCTGAAATTATTGTAACACTTATCTAGCTACGACGTACACAAATGTCTACATTTTAAAATGTAGTCGTAAAGATATGTCATGTATGCCTAACTCCACCTTAGAAGCTAGCAAGGATTGATCAAGTTCATATCATCAGCAGATCATCAATCCATTTCCCAATCAATGTGAGACTCTTTAACACTTCTTTCACGCCCATCTCCCAAAACGGAGATGAACCTGACTCTGACACCATATAAAGATATGACGTTTGCGTCTAACTAAATCTCAAAAGTTAACTCACGAGGAAAAGATTGTCAAAGTCCATATTAGCAGACAATCAGCACATTCCCCATATGGCCACATTCTAACAATAGTTCTTCGTCATATTGACATTAGAAGAATTGTAGTTCATAACAATTTTTATATAGTTTTTAAATATCTAAACTTTAACTTTAGAATATTGAGTTAATTTAAACATGCTCTCATTTTTGTTCATTTGGTAAAATAATACAGGTAATGATCTTTGTGATGGTCCATTATCGAAATGCACAAGTGAACCAAAAGTAGCTCTCTGGACAATTATATTGGTGGTTATCGCAGTTGCAGCAGCAGTAGCAGCAATTGTTGTTGTTATCATCATTCTTCGTCGGGGCAAGCAGACACCCGAAACTGAAACAAGACCAACACCTACACCCTCTGGAGCTGCAGGGGGCGCTACTAACCAAACAGGAGCGCCCTCAGCAGCAGATCTAAACAAAATGGAACAGGGCAGCAATCAAGCAATGGCTGCACCTGCTCCTGACCAGTCTCCAGAGGGGACCGGTGGACTAAATAATAATAAGAGGCCTGAAGTACAAGCAATACAAAAACTTGTATTCTTAAAAGATGATATTGAAAAATTTGATTTGCCAGATCTATTAAAGGCTTCAGCTGAAATATTGGGTAGCGGTGTATTTGGTTCGACTTATAAAGCTGCACTTAGCATGGGACGTGTTATGGTTGTCAAAAGGTTTAGGCAAATGAATAATGTAGGCAAGGAAGATTTTCATGAGCATATGAGAAGGCTAGGTAGGTTGAGTCATAAGAACTTACTTCCTGTTGTAGCTTTTTACTATAGGAAAGAGGAAAAGCTTTTGGTCTCAGAGTATGTCAACAATGTCAGCCTTGCAGTTCATCTTCATGGTACGTATTTCATACTTTGAAGTTTCTGCGCTAAAATTAGATCATAAAATCATGATTTGCGCTACCAGTTTATTATATTAACTCAATCTATTTTTACCTTTTTTTTATTCAATTCATAGAGTTGAGATATGCAACTCAAATCTTTTGAAGAGGGCTCATTTGTTGTTCTCTTTACCTACTCTGCTAGCTAGAGTGATCATCTCATCTAAGATATTAAGTTTTTAGTATATGATGAACTCTGTGATCATCTCATTAAACATATTGTTTTTTTTTTTTAGGTAATAAATCACGGGGGCAACCAAGTCTTGATTGGCCAACTCGATTGAAAATTGTAAAGGGAGTAACCAAAGGACTATTGTACCTCTACAACGAGCTACCAAGCTTGACAGCACCCCACGGTCACCTCAAGTCCTCGAACGTTCTTCTGAACGAATCCTACGAGCCCCTCCTCACGGACTATGCATTACTACCCGTAGTAAACCTAGAACACGCTCAAGAACACATGATTGCTTACAAATCTCCTGAATTCAAACATAGTGGTCGTATCACACGTAAAAACGATGTGTGGACGCTTGGAATATTAATCCTCGAGATCATAACGGGTAAATTCCCGTCTAATTTCTTGCAACAAGGCAAGGGGAGTGACACGGATTTGGCTACGTGGGTAAGGTCCGTGGTAAATGAGGACATGACGGAGGTAGATGTATTCGAGAAGGAAATGAGAGGTACGACGAATTCAGAGGGGGAAATGATGAAGTTATTGAAGATAGCTTTGGGTTGTTGTGATCTTGATATGGAAAAGAGGTTTGATATGAAGGAAGCAATGGAAAGGATTGAAGAAGTAAAAGAGAGAGATGTGGATGATGATTTTTACTCTACAAGAGGATTATCTGATGATTATACTCAAGTTTCTATGAACATTTGAAGAGTGTTGGTTATACATACTCATAGTTCGTGTGTAACACTTTTTTATTTGTTCAAAAATCATCATGGTAAATATGGAATGGGACTTTTATTTTGTTTGATGCATGGTTGGGGGTCGTATATATTGGTCAATGAAACCACAAAATAAATAAATATGAAAACAAAAAAAAGGAGATAGAAAAAATGAAGTTTAAGTGTTTTTTTGTTGTGATTCAATTGAAGCAAAGAACATGTAAATTGTCCTTGATGAATCTAGTTTAGCTAGTTGCCTTCACTTTTTTTCTTTTTTGAAACTTTATCTAGTTTATTATATTTTGGGTTGTAAAAATTAATCCAAAAGCATGCAAGAACAATGAATTATGGATCTTTCAATTGCAGCTAAAATCGTTGAACTCACCATTAAAATTGGGTCGGATCAGGTTTTTCTACTTGGACGATCCATGATCCAAACCTAATATCTAACATAACCGCTTTTATTTTCATAGCTATCATTAAATCTCGTTGTTTTTTCTTTATAAAAGAAAAAAAAAACAAAAATTATTCCCTCTCGCAAAATTGTTTTCATACCACATCTTCTCAAGTCAATGTTTTAAGTTGGGGCAGAGCTAAAAATTTGGGTACGGATTCAATCGAATTTAGTATTGTTGAAATTGTGTATTTTTTTAAAAAAAAGTTAATTAAATATATACAAATATTAAGTTTAAACTCAGTTATTAACAAATGATGATTATAAAATTTTGAATTCAAAAAAACTAAAAGTTTAAATTCACCTCTAATTTTAAGATAACCTCACAAACTCATAAGTCAGAACCATAAAAGAAAATAAATACAAAATACATACCAAATAAATTCCTAACGAGCTTGATAAATGGGCAAAGAAGATTTAGATTTCAGACAGCAAATCTTAAATTTTTAATTTGTTTATCTTACTGGGTCATTTTTAAAATATTATTTAATTTATTAACAACTCTTTAATTAACTTTCCATGTTTAAGATCATAACATTAAAAAATATTTTAATCTATTTTACATGTCTTTAATTTAATATCACAAAGTTCAAAAATTTCTATATATTTTTAAATTCCAAATCAAATAAAAAACATTAAAACGGAGGAAGCTTTGACTATGAGGGAGAAGAAAGAAAGAAACTAAACAAAGATAAATTCATTAAAAAAAACTACCTATTTAGGGTCCCTAGACATCTTATATTATTAAATTTCGAAAAGTCTCAAGAAACAAGAATAATAGACAAAATATGAAAACTAATTAAAAGGTTCACTACGGATTACGAGATATATGTCTATTATATCTTGGGCGGATTCCTTCTTTTGCTCCTCAGCCTACGGATACAAAAGAAGACAAGGAGCTCCTTATTTGACTTTTTAATACGCTTTCAATTCTTAATTACTTATCAACTTTTAAATTGACATATTTATTAAAAAATAATTATTTGAAAGAATTATGATAAATAATTTAAGACAAAAAAGAGTAGTAAAAAACCACACGATACTTAAATTTATGGAGAAACTAGTAAACTTGGCCGCGCTCGCGCGGTTAAAAAATATTTCATTAGATTTACAAACTAACTTTTACTATTTTCAAAGTTTGAGATTATTTTAAAATAATTTTTTCTTCTTCAAACCCAAATAAATTAGATTTTAATTTTATTTGATTTTGTTTAATCTTTCGTCACATAAGCCTTGATTATTAGGAAATAAAGTTCATCAAAGAAAAAAAAAGAGATTCCCTTAAATTTTGAGCATCATTATTTGTGTTTTGGTGTAGTGACATTCTTTTGTTGTTTAATTAAAAAAATTATATCTTAAATTTCTACTGTAGTACATTTTATAATTTTGAGAGAGTTGTATAAATATTTATATTCGTTACAAATACTTAGAGGCTTTGCCTATTTCAAATTCTTATATAATTCAAATTAATTCTTATATTTAACTTAAAAAAATTGTTTCCCCAAGAAAGTGACAATATTTACAATATAAATATAAACTTTAATATACAGTTTAACGGAAAATACGCATAAATTTTTTTTAATTTGCAAGTAAACTAAAGTGCACATATTTATTAGCGTGCTTCGCGCGATTATAAAAGACTATAAAATATTAATAATTATATGTACAATGCAACGTTCTTTTTACGATCTTAATCATTAATTGATAGCATAAAATATAAAGTCAATATACAATCTTTTGAGCTCTTATTGACATCCACTTCCACACTGATCACTATTTAATAGCCTTAATCTTTTATTCCGAGTCAAACTAAAGGATGTATATAATAAGCACCGGAAACACAATAATTTAAAAGGTTAATGTGATCATTTCAATAAAGTTTTACAATGTGTCTATTTATAGGAATACAATACGAAATACACAATAATGTCATGAATATGACCATTAATTATTTTAGAAGTTACGTTAATAATTGTTGGGGTAATGAAAATAAAGACCAGTAAGTTTTACATTAAAGAAATAACCTTTTGAGTTTCTTATCACTGTATATTTAATATAATTAATAGAGTTAAAAGAAGTGGGTGTTTTTAGTTTTTATAATATACTAACACATAAATGAGAAAATAAAAAGAGAAAAATCAAATAAAAATGAAAGGAGAAAAAATAATTATATTTCTTGGTGAAAGAGAAATGTCAAAATCACTTTTTTTTACTCTTAATTTTATTATTATATATAGATTTAAATATTAAATTAAGTTTTTGTTCTTCAAATGAATTATATTTAACTTGGTTGTGCTTTTCTTTAATTTTGATTCTTGCATTACACGTTGTCTCTTCCTTTTAGCAATTAAAAATGTGGAGAAAGTAATGACATCAAATATAATGGTTTGTAGCCACAAGACTAATAAACATTACCATTAATGATAAATTTAAACACATCCTAAACCTAATGATAATCAACACTAAGTATATAAACCAATGATATATATATTTTTGACCGATCTAAAGTAAAAGGTCTTTGTAATGGTTTGATAAGTTATATAAGAAGTTCACCTCTAATTTATTTTTTCTTTTGTTCCTAATTAGAAGAAAATTTCAAATGACCTTTCCAGGATATGATCTACTAAAAATAAGAAAAAAGAAAAACACACTATGCATAAGTAACCATGAAAAATCCTCTATACAATAATTATGATATTTATTCCTACAGCAATTAACACATTTACATTATAAGAACATGTCACACCACTTCTTTTTGGCGTAACTTTAGAATTATTATTATTATTAAACAAATTGAATAATAAAAAGAATGAAGAAAAGAAAATAATTTCTCAATCAGAGGTGTAACATCATATTTTATGTGTAACATTATATTACAACGAATAAGAGAAAATTTGTTGTATGCTTTCGTTCCTATTTCTAAGGCATGTTTGTAATAGTATGTTATGATTGACAATTTTTCTATACTCTGAAATAAAATTTAAGTAAAACTAAAAAGGTGAATAAACAAAAGGAGGAAAAAAATCAATTAAATACCTATATTGAACATATCATCATACACCTCTTCGCCCTTTCTAAAACTTTACAACATTGAGCTTCTATTTATTTATCTAATTTTCTTTATCGTCACTTCAACTCATATAGAGTTGAGTACTGCGACCATCATCTGATACAAAATCAAATGCAAATTTTTTCGTAACATTATAAGAAGAAAATCACAAAAAGCAAAAATGAGGAGGAAAAATAAAATAAAATAAAAAGACCCAATATTAATTCCAACAGGTTGGGTGAGAGATATAGAAATATTACCTTTTTGATCCACAAAGATTAATTGCTTGAATGCATTTGCCTTTCCTGTTTTTATAATATCCAATAATGCATACTAAATTACTACGATACAACATTAATTAATTTAATACTTATTAATAAAGGTTAATTATGGGAAATGAGAAGAGACGATTTTTCTACAACATTAATACATATTTGAAAAGTTAATGGTGAATTGTTCTTTCAAATTCCGTAAGTAACGGCAATTTATTTTTATTATTATGCATTAATGTGGTTGTATTAACAAAAGTTAATGGCGATTTGTTTTTTCAAATTCTGTAACCAATGGCAGTTTTTGTTATTATGTATTAATGAGGAGAGAATTAAATATTATACTTTAATATTTTGTAAAAGATTTAATATTTTCTGTCTTTTAAAATGAAGAAAAATTAAAAAAAAATCCATAAAAAAGATAAATAAAAATCCAGGCTTTAGAAAGCGTCACCTCACCGCTTTCATGTTTCTGTTTTATATAAATATATAGATGTGCGCAGATTAAATATAAATCATTATGGTCAACATAAAGCTCCGTGCTAGATCTGCAACAGAAATAGACACTATTTTAATTAAAGAATAAAGAGTTAATTACACTTAACACTTTTGTACTGGATTATTACTCAGTTACCAATAAAAATTTTATATTTTAAAATTAAATACTTATACCCTCAATACTATATTTTATTTTATAAACTATTAAGAATATTCTACCACTGACATCCTTATTTTCTAAGAATATTTAAACCGTTTATATAATGAAAAAACTCTACATAAGTAAAAATTTATCTAATTATGTATATATAAGATAAATTTTGAAGTAGAAGAATAACATAAAAAACAGTTAAATATATGTAATAAAATACGTAAATTAAATTACAATAATTTACATATTTTTAAAGTGCGAGAAAGTTAATACTAATGTCTAATGGTTGATATATGTTACAAAAGATTAACATTTTTAAAATATGTAGTTATTCTTATTTCCTATATTTATAAGTTTCAAAAGACAAACATTTTTAAGAAAATTATTCTTTTTTTATTGAAGGCACGAATAAATTCGTTTATCTTCGTAGAAACATTTTATTTTAGTTTTAATTGTTGTTTAATAGTTACATTTAAATATACTTGGTTACACATAATCTCATGGAGGTTTGTAACTGTAAGATTTCCACTACTAAAAAATTACTATTTTCCTGATGAAAAATGTCAAGTAACTATTTCTACATATATTTTAATTGAATTAGTGTGAAAAGAAAAAAATAGTCATGTTTCCATATAAAAAGAATTAGGACACTTCCTAATATATTTTAATTGAATTACTGTGAAAAGAAAAAATAGTCATGTTTCCATATTAAAAAAAAATAGGACACTTCCTACTATTCCGTAAGAATCTATTTTCCATATATTATGCATTTTCTCAGTGAACTAATTAGGCAAAAAATAAGTAGGAAAATCATATATGACACAATACATAAATGTGCCTTTTAATTTGATTTCATTTTACAATTATATCATTCAACTTTGGGTGTGCACGTAGGACATGTATGTCTATTTGTTCAACTTTATACAAATTTAAGTGTCTACTTGTGAACACCCAGAATTGAAGGGCATAAATAGGAGTTGAGACCAAGTTAAAGAGTATATTTATGTATTATGTCAAATCATATTTGATAGCACAAATTTTTTTTAGTGATTCGCAATGGGAAAAAACCTTTATTTCTGATAGTGATATAATGGGTGTAAGTGTTTGATTTTAAAATATAAGGAAAGTATCAGAAACTGACTCATATCACAAAGATAAATTACATTTAATCTAAGCAAAAAGCTTGATATAGTGATGGTACACTTTAATATCTTCTTGCTTCCTACTCCATCCTCTTGTCATGGCAAAACATCAAACCACTTCTTTCAATTTCAGATCTTCTTGCTCTATTCTTGTTTTTTTGTCAATCTTCTCATCCATTCCTCTTCTCTATTGGTCTTATTCAATTGGTTATGGCTATTGTCATAATCAAGTAGAAAATAACAAAGAAGTGTTATCAATGGAACCAATTAATCTCCTTAAATTTCCAAAAGCTTGGAACCAACTTGTCTTTTCATCAAAACAACAACGTCGTACACCTCAGACAAGACTCCTTAAAATTGGTCTCTTTGTTAGGAAATGGCCAGAAAAAAATCAAGCTGGAGGTATGGAACGACACGCCTTAACACTCTATCTTGCCTTAGCTAAACGCGGACATGACCTTCACATCTTCACAACATCTTCATCCACGAATATTCCAAGTATCATGAGTAATCTCCATTTTCACATCTCGAGGCCTATAGGTTCAGGATATCTAAATCAAGTTGTTGCTTGGAAGCAATTTTTAGAAGAAAATGCGACAAAGGCCTTTGATGTTATACATTCAGAGAGTGTAGGTCTCAGACTAACAAAATCAAGTAGTTACCTGAATAATGTCGCGGTTAGCTGGCATGGAATTGCTTATGAGACTATACATTCTGATATCATACAAGAACTCGTAAGAAATCCTCTAGATTCATCGTCACAACAAGTGATTAGTGATGGCAAAATGATGAAAGTTGTTGAAGAGGTAAAGTTCTTTCAATACTATGCTCACCATGTTGCCACGAGTGATCACGTTGGAGATGTACTTAAAAGGATCTATATGATCCCAGAAGAACGCGTTCATATCATCTTAAATGGAGTAGATGAGGAAATTTTCAAACCAGATGTTTCAAAAGGCAATGATTTTCTATTGAAATTAGGTATCAACCAAGATAGATCAAGGTCATCGATAATCCTAGGATTATCGGGTAGATTGGTTAAAGATAAAGGACATCCATTAATGTTTGAAGCCTTACAACAAATCTTCCTAGAGAACTCGACATTTAAGGACAGTGTGATCGTCCTAATAGCTGGAAATGGTCCATGGGGTGATCGATACAAAGAGCTAGGACCAAATGTGATGGTTTTAGGACCATTAGAACGTGCTCAATTGGCGGAGTTTTATAATGCAATAGATATATTTGTACACCCAACTTTACGAGCTCAAGGTTTAGATCAAGTACCATTGGAAGCATTTTTAACAGGTAAGCCAGTGATGGCGACAAAACTAGCAAGTTTTACTGGTTCTATTATTGTCAACGAAGATATGGGCTATACATTTTCGCCTACAGTAAGCGAATTGAAGAAAGTTTTGTATGAAGTTTGGGAAGGGGGAAAGAAAAATCTGGAGAAAAAGGGCGGGTTTGCTAGGGAGAGAGGGTTGAAGATGTTTACTGCAACAAAAATGGTTGCGGCGTATGAGAGGTTATTTCTTTGTATTTCAGGTAACAATGAGCTGGAAAAACAACAGAAAAGCGAAGATTATTGTGTCTATCAACCTCATCAAGAGATGGATTGATGGGAATATGTATCTTTGAGAGTGAAAACCAAGAGCTCAGTTAGTATTAGGTTCAAGTTTGATTTTCTTAATTCATTGTTTATTCGATATGGATTTTCATTTTATATCGTCCATGCTCTAGAGTCCAGATTTTCTATCTTGGACATGTATGGAGCGTCCTTAACTCTTGAGCTAAATTCTAGGTTAAGTTAGACCTAAAGTATGTTTTTCTTAATATCTTTCAAAAGCTCAACTCATTTTGCTTAACTAAGCTTGAAATAAAAGGAAACTTAGCTGCTTGTATTGGAACTGGATTCCAACTCAGGTTTCTATAGAAAATACTTTCTCCGTTCATTTTGCACGCCTTTAAAAATAATGAATATATTATGATCATAATACTAATATTAATTGATGTATAGTATGACAGACATGTTGAGAAAAGATTTGAGAAATAAATAATTATGTTGAGGATAAAATAAAAAATAATTATATTTTTTTAATATATTAAAATATGGACAAATTAAATACAACCATTAATTAAGAATCATGCTAAATGCACCACCATCGCCTTCGCTGACCTCCTAACCTCTCTTTGGTTTTATCAAATTAGTAAATTTATTACTCTTCTTTCTTTCTTCACACTACACTCTTTTCCAAGTAATGGCACATGTTAACAATGAAAATGGTATTGAAGACTATTGAGCTAAGATGATATATATATTTATACAACATTTGATATTAAAATAAATATTTTAACTGCTTAAAGACCAAAAAGATGAAGATTGAGTTGAAAAAATAATACTCCCTCCCTCCGTTCAACAATAATTGTCCACTATACTATTTTGAGATGTCCAACAATACTTGTCCACTTTATGGATAATTTTACACTTAATTTCTAATTCAACCTTTATCATTAATTATAGTTATTTCCCTATAATATTTTTCAAACACTGTATTTATTATATTCAAAAATCCTTGAAAGCTTTAGTTATTCTCTAATTCTAATATTATAGAGTTGGACTTCAAATAATATGAGCTCATTTTTCAGCCCAAGATATCAGTTTATCCTAGAGACCTAGATTGATGTTATACGTCAAATAATGTAGCACGTTATCTAAATGAAAGTGCCACTAGAAATTAAAAGGCATAATATATAAACATGACTCTTAACTTGGCATTAGTTGGCAACTATGACATTTAACTTTGGGTGTGCACAAGTAGGCACTTAAACTTGTATAAAATTGAACAAATAAACACATTCGTCCTATATGGCACCCTACATGGCAATTTTGTGTCCTACGGGGCGTCCTATATGGCACCTTACATGGCAATTTTGTATCCTACGTGGCGTCCTACATGTATTATGGCATGTAGGACATGTGTGTCTACTTATTTAATTTTATACAAGTTAAAGTGTCTACTTGTGCACACTCAAAGTTGAAGGGCATAATTATCCGCTGAAGCCAAGTTAAGGGTCACGTTTATGTATTATGCCAAATTAAAATCATGTCATATACTAGATGACATGGCAAGCCTAGTCATCAAATTAAAGACCAATAAAAATATGCAACAAAAATAACATGTTCTGACCAATCAAATGTCGACTTATTATTATTAAGTCCATCTAGTGATAACTCCTCTCTTTAACAATTATAAATATGAGTTCTCATCATCAGAATTCATCGCAAGAAGCCAGTCTGAATTCGTAAATCAAAAGCTACAAGTTTCATATATAATAAAGGTCAAGTATAACTTATTACACCATTTTCCAAAATAATAATGAATCTTAATCAAAAGTATTTAAAATCACGTCACATGAATTTGGTAAATGGACATACTTATATTTTCATATTGTTAGTAGCATACTATGACATGTTATAATTATTAGTATCTCAGGATCTTACGAATTGCCACCTATTATTATTTTATGCTACATTGAACCGTTTAACTTGGAAAAATAATAAAATCACAGCTATAAACATTATTATTAAAATAAAAATAAAAACCATTGGTTTCCATGCCACGTCTCCTCTAGTCAAATATATATTTTTTCTGGTCCAAGAATTAGTCAATGTTTTAAGACAACCCTAAAACTTAGAACCCTAAAAGAAAATAAATATTAAATAAATGAAAAAAAAAAATTCCTGGACGAGCTTGATAAATGGGCAAAACTCCTAGAGCCTCCAAAATGAATTAACATATATACATATAGAGATAAAAGAATTTCAACAACAATTTTTTTTTAAAAAACATATTGAGAAGAAAAAAACTAAGCAAAGGGGAAAAAAACATAAAGAAACTTGGGACCTATTTGAGGTCCCTAAACATATTGAAAGAAACAATTTAAGAATTGATCTTAAATTGAATATTTTCAATAATTATTATTGTATTTGTGATTTTGTGGATAAATTTGTTGAAAAAGATCATATATTATAATGAGCCAAAGGAGTTTTACTGGAGATCAAAACAAGGCAACAGTAGTTGCAATAGATAAAGATAAAGGAAGCCAATATGCATTAAAATGGGCTGTTGATACTTTAATTGGAAAAGGCAAAAATGTTACTCTTCTTCATGTTAAAGTTAGACCTTCTGTTTCCCTTCCTAATGCAGGTTTTTTTTTTTTCTACCTTTATATAATCTTTTATTTTGAATTTTTTTTAAAAAAAATCGACAAAAATCAATAGGAAATATTGATGTTTTTTTCTGGTTCTTTGATGTCATTCATATTGATGTACATTGCTAGTTTTGTGTTTTTGTTCTTCTTTTTGTGTTTAATCTTTTATTGTGTCATTTTCAATTGTTTCAAGAATTCTCTCTTTTGGTAAATGATTTGGCTCAAAGGTTTATCCTATCATTCTCTCTTTTGGTAAAATGGAGGAACATTTTTTTTCTTTATAGAAAAGGGTGAAAACTTATCTGCACGCGGTGTTTATCCCAACCGTAAAAAATGGCATGGATGTTTTTTTTTATTTGTTGATAAGAGAGGTATATGTTTTGGCTTCAAAAGATAGACACATGCAAGATTTAAACGTGATGCTTTCAATCTTAAAGCTTTGTAGTTCTCAAATTATGAATTTAGAATTTAATATTTATTCAAACTAAAGTGATTTCTTTCTACATATATATCTATGTTTCATGTCGAGAATATTAAGTTCAGTTGAACCTATTATTCAAAGCCTATAGCCACCTCTGGCTTTAAACCTATTATTCGTACAACCTTCCTTTCTCAGATGTGAGTGATGGAACTCCCAGAGTATATAGAAGTGATCCTGATAGTCAAGCAAAGGAGTTGTTCTTACCTTTCCGATGCTTCTGCAACCGTAAGAATGTAAGTGCACGTTGCTGCTTACACGTTCAATCTTCCTCGTGTTCTTGCAGATGTCGTTTCATTTTCTGAATCATCTTATCTCTCTTTGTCGTAGATTCAAGTCAATGAAGTTGTAATTGAAGGCATAGACATAGCGACCTCCATAAGTGACTATGTTACAGCCAATGTCATAGAGAATCTGGTGGTGGGCGCTGCATCAAGGAACGGTTTTGTTAGCAGGTACTATTTTCTATTGTTTCCAACAAGTTGTAGTATTCAACAACATTGCACTATTTCATATCTAGCTACTTACGACATTTTTGACTTAAAAGATTCAAGACGATGGATGTCCCAACTGCGGTGTCCAAAGTCATACCTGGCTTTTGCACAGTTTATGTGATTGCCAAAGGCAAAGTTCAATCGACAAAGAATGCATCTTCTCCAGTTCCCAGTTCACCAACTCCCGTGCAGCAGAATCATTCCACCTCATCTCTAGGTGCTAAGCTTGGCTTCGCTGATACACGTTATGCACAAATCAGCAGCGACACAAAAGGTCTGTTTTTCCACCTGCAGCATATTGCGTTAATTTCTGTCATAAAGCAATTGAACACTGTTAGAACAGGTTTAACCTCTCCTATTTCAACAGGAAGTGTGACTGATATTAGGTCACCATACGCATCACGAAGCTCAGCTGACGATTTAGATAGCATCAAGTAAGTTTTTCAGAGAATCAGGAAGCAGACAGTACTTTATGCAATATATAAGAGGAAGTGCAAAATGTACTACTCCAAATGGTTGATTAACATAACACGACTCAATTTATATTTATCTCTTTCAACAGGTCCCCATTCAACAGAGGTAAAGGGATAAACAGATCATATGGAGACCTCTCAGTGGCAGAATCTGATTTATCATTTGTGAGCTCTGGTCGTCCAAGCTCTACATTTCCAATCTCTATGGACAGCAGTCACGATTTGGGTCTTCCCCCTCGGCTTTCAAACAGCTCAGACACAGATGCTAAATATTCTGCTCCGCGACTTTCAAACAGCTCAGAAACAGAGAGCAGATTAAGCTTTGGATCATCATTCTCAGCAACCAGGTTATCTGAAGCTAATGGCTTCTCATCAAATTCTTTTGATAGTGGCAATGGATCATGGTCTTCACCCAGCAACATGGTATGCATTTCAACATCAACTACAGGAGTATCTGCAAAAAATTGTTGAAACACACTAGATACAATATCAGAAAAGCAATCTAAGTTTAACCAAATAAATTCAGAAAAAGTATAGGAAGATAAATATGGTGCAACAAACTCTAATCATTTGCTGGAACCTATCCTCCTCATGCTTCTAAGATATGAATTTCATCACTTTTTTGTTGTTATGAAGGTGTTGTCATTCAAGCTTTCCTATGTTTCACTAAAGCTGTGACAGCGAAGGTTTCTTTACCAACTACTATTAGCACCAAATACAAAAGATAAATGATAAATATTTTTCTCTAATATAGGAAGACATAGAAGCAGAGATGAGAAGACTCAAGCAGGAACTCAAGCAGACCATGGACATGTACAGTTCAGCATGCAAGGAAGCACTTTCAGCAAAACATAAGGTATTAATTTGAGGTGGTGAAAATTTCTTTTTTTTTTTATCAAAGTATAGTACATTAGTGTATCAGAATATGTTGGAAAGTACCTTCTCTTGTGAACTGGAATGTAGCCTAATTTTTTTCATGCAGGCAATGGAACTTCACCGGTGGAAAGTAGAAGAAGAACAAAAATTAGAAGAGGCACGACTAGCAGAGGAAGCAGCACTGGCTGTTGCACAGAAAGAAAAAGCAAAGTGCAGGGCAGCCCTTGAAGCAGCAGAAGAAGCACAGAGGATAGCCGAACGAGAGGCACAGAGAAGAATCAGTGCAGAAAGGAAGGCACTCAAGGAATCTGAAGAGAAGAAGAAGGTACTGGATGCCCTTGCACAGAGTGATTGCCGTTATCGTAAGTATACAATAGAGGAGATTGAAACAGCAACAGATAACTTTGCAGCAACTCGTAAAATTGGAGAAGGTGGATACGGGCCGGTATACAAGTGTTACTTGGATCACACACAGGTTGCGATTAAGGTTCTCCGTCCAGATGCTGCTCAGGGAAGGTCACAATTTCAGCAAGAGGTATGAAACTGAGGAATTCTTCCTTTGGTCAAAACTAAGTAACTATGATTTGAACACATTTAGAGAACATATGTGAGTTGTTTATCTTGCAGGAAAACAGAATACTAGTGTTCTGGCGTCATGAACTAAGCATCTGTATAAAAACTTGTATCCTTCTTGGACCATAATCAGTGTTCAACAAATCAAAATATGTGAAATAGGAGCTATAGAGTCTCTAGATTGTGTGTATTATAAAATTGACGATGCCGCACTACACCCCACCCCCCACACACCCGGAAAAGAAAGAAGAAAAGAAAAACATACCAAGCAAATCCAAAATTAGTCATAGAGTAGTTCCCGAAAGGGTTATATTCTCTCATGCCCCTTTTCATTTGCTCTGATGCAGGTTGAAGTTCTAAGCTGCATAAGGCATCCAAACATGGTTCTTCTACTTGGAGCCTGCCCTGAATTTGGCTGCCTAGTGTATGAGTACATGGCCAATGGGAGCTTAGATGATCGCCTCTTCCGAAGAGGAAGCACTCAAGTTCTTCCTTGGCAACTAAGATTTCGTATAGCTGCAGAGGTCGGAACTAGCCTCCTTTTCCTTCACCAGACCAAGCCAGAACCTCTAGTGCACCGGGATCTTAAACCTGGCAACATTTTGCTTGACCGCAATTATGTAAGTAAGATCAGCGATGTTGGTTTAGCTAGGCTCGTCCCCCCTTCTATAGCTGACTCCGTGACACAGTACCGAATGACATCAACAGCGGGAACATTTTGTTATATAGATCCTGAATATCAGCAAACTGGGATGTTGGGAACAAAATCTGATATATACTCATTTGGAATAATGCTTCTCCAAATAATTACAGCCAGACCTCCAATGGGTTTGACCCACCATGTTGAGAGGGCAATTGAGAAAGGCACTTTTGCTGATATGCTTGATCCAGCAGTTCCTGACTGGCCTATGGAAGAGGCTTTGACGTTTGCCAAGTTAGCACTCAAGTGTGCAGAACTCAGGCGTAAAGATCGACCAGATCTTGGCACTGTAATTTTGCCTGAACTTAACAGGTTACGTGTACTTGCTGAAGAAGCAATGCAACCAATGCATTTTGGAAGCAGCCCAAGAAGCCCAACTAGTGAAAGTCGATCTACCTCTCAAGTAAGTGATATAAGAACATCTTTGTAAAACAAACTGAAAACCGTTTCAACTTCAAGAAAATACCATGTGAATGCTGCAGATGGAAGAATGTCAGCGATGTTGATTGGCATACCCACCATGAAGAAGAACCTTCAAACACATAACAAGTCATGATCTTTTGCAGGTAATTTCAGGATCAGATAGCAATAAAAGCCGCTCAAGCAACCCCTTTTCATCAAGCACAAAATCAAGTGGTGAATAAGAATATGCATATAACAGAAAAAAGTTGGAGGAGCCAAGATACTGTTGACACCAAAGATACCACAAGCAGCTTCTTTAATGTAGTTCATCTTCTAGGTAGCTGAAGATAGCTGGTTTCATGCAGCTACAGTTACTTGTTATTTATCCTGCAAAAAGAAACTGATGCTTTAACTAAACTATGTTCATAAAAGTTGACAGACTTCTGATACCATGTTTCCTTTTGCTTTATAAAAAAGTTTTTTTTCTTCCCTTTAAGATCCTATATACTTAAGGTCATTTGGCATGAGTAACACTATAAAAATGCAGGAATACGAATTTCCTGAACTCATTAGCTCTAACCAAGAAAATTTGGCACCAGAAGATTAACAAGTTGGAAGATGGACAAGATGGAACATCCAACTCTTTTAGTGAAACCACAAAATTCAAGCACTGTGATTATAACACTTGGAAAATGTTTTTTTTTTTTCTTTCAAAATAAGCATAAGGAGAAATGCAAATGTTAGACGGATGTGCAGTCATACAAGATTAGAAAAAAATAAAATTGATCGACATTTGGCAAAAGGTAAAAGTAGCGCACGTAGAGGATAAAATGAGAAAAGGTTGTTAGCTTGTCACGTGATATACCGACCTCAGATGCACCGGTCCATATTTGTGAAACTGTTGAAGTGTGTGACCTTCTCATCTAAAAGCAGCTATTAGAGAGAGCACACATTCATTTTCTTAATTATATTCTCAACACGCCCCCCTCACTTGTGGGCTTAATTCTTTTTTTCATTGGCCAAGAATGTGGAAATTCTTTTTGATAATGGGTGACGGTTAGTTCTGATACCATGTTGAAATATGTGACCGACTTAATCTAGAAACTTAAGTTGTCAGAGAAAGCATACTATTATTTTGTTAACTACATTTTCAACCGAAATTATGATGATCAAAGGTAGTAAAAGGGGACAATATAGACCTAAAATCACATGGAATGAAGTTGTCTTGAAAAATTAAGTTTTGTTGGCGGAGTTCCACGTCAGTTGTGGACTGGGTATTCGGTCTCCTATTATTTTATTTTTTGATAAGGTAAACTATTATTGAAACAGTACCAAGAAGGATACAAGAATCAAAATAGAACCCAACTAGACAATCTGCTACTCTTTTCTACCTAACATCAGAAAATCCATGTACTAATCTAGATTAACTAACATATTGTTATTACACCAGAAGTACAGATCCACATTTATTTTTAACTCTAGAAATGTGATCTCTATGTCCTTCAAACAAAGCCTTGTTCCTTTCCAGCCAGATTGTCCAAGAAATGCAGAGTGGGATAGTCTTCCATATCTGTTTCAGCCTACTAGGAACCCTTTGAGCATGCCAGCTTTCTAATGACTAATAGACCCTTATAACTTTTGACATCACCCATGAGATGCCAAAAACACTAAGGAAAAGTTCCCAGCCTTGTCGAGAGAATCTGCAGTAGAGAAGTAAATGTTCAACTGTTTACTGTTCTTCTTCGCATAAATAGAATCTGTTACACAAAATAAAGCCCTTCTTCTGTAAATTATTTTGAGTAGACATGCACCCTAGGTTGCAATCCATTCCAGACATGGTACCTTAACTAAAGTTTCAGTCTTCCAAATCATTTTCCAAGGCCAAGTACTATCCAAATGAAATGTGTCCCTTAAAACAACTTTTAACAGAGAACTTCTTATCGTTACTGGTTGTCCAAATCAAAGAGGCCACTTTACCCTGAACAAGCTGAACAGACAAAGATCTCTTATATGGTTTTCGATAATCCTCACCTCATGAGCTAGCTTTTGATATTGAGTTAGGACCAAAGTTCATTTTTCTTATCATGGTATTAGAGTTAGGCCCATCACAATTCTCTTGGTTTATCAGATGTAAATCCCTCCATCTAATATTGTTCATGCTACAGATGTCCAGTCCTAGCATACAGAGTGTTGAGTTCCCACATCGATTGTGGGATTGGTAAGTCTCCTTGTATGATTTTGGACCATTTTCACCTCATGAGCTAGCTTTAGGGCTTGAGTTAGGTCCAAAATCAATTTTATTATCAGGATCCATGCAAACTAGTTGAAAAATTGCACACCAAAACATTGAAAGAAAAAAATTCATATAAGCAATACAAATTAATAGGGACGAAAACTTGGACATGATGGTATGTTTGCTTTGAGTCTGATGTTTGTTAGGTATCCGTTAGAATACACTTGTCCCTCATAGGCTGTGCATGGGTTTTCGAAGAGATTTGTAAAGTCCTGGACCACCTATTGCCAAGGTTTTGGGTTAGATGCTCATATTCTTCACATGATATTAGAGCCGAACTCTCGTGAGCCCATTTGCACAACCATTTTCTCTTTCCATGTTCTATTGTTGTACACTTCTCTTTCTCAACTCAGCCCATAAAGCTGCTCTGGGTTTCTCTCAGTTCAGCCCATTGAGCCACTAACATTACTCTAGGCACACTATCCAAATGCATCACGTAATGAACCTGGTCCATTACTTGGATGTATCACACAATGAATTTGGTCCATTACTTTTAGTTACTATTCATTCCATTAGTTAGTTACTAATCTGATAGTTAGTTGACTGGTTACTCATTAATTGGTGATGAGCTGGCATAGTTTGTTAGTATTCATTTACAAGATATTTTGTAGATTGGGGATATAAGACTTAGCACAATGCTCTCATTTGAATGTAACACACAAAAATAATGATCAATACAACTTCCTTTCTCTCTTTTCTCTTATCTTGAATTCATTGATGGATTTGTGAGTTTGTGAGCTCATATTTTCTCACCCACTCATTAATCTATTGAGTCTAGTCTCTCTCTTCAATCTTCACCCTTTTAGCTACTACTACTCAGGTGTAAGTCCATCCAACCCTCACCACATCAAGGCAGATTTTGAGTGTGTGTGTGTGTGTGTGTGTGTATAAAGCTTTAAGAAAAGTGCTAGTTTTCTGGGAGTTTTTGGAGACATGAAGTGGTTCCACTCGGAGGAAACTGTAACTGAAGATCCTCCTCGAGTTTCATTTATCTGCAGGAGTTTGTCTTCTTTCAGGTTACTAACCTTCAGTTTGTTTTTGATTTGTTGTTAGCATCTGTTAACCTATCCACTAAATTGTGCCACTCTGGTGAGCTTACTGAATGGATAGCTAGGCAAGAAAGGGACCAAAAAAAAGCATAAATGATGATTAAATGAAAAGAGAAAAAACAAAAGAAAGTTTAGAATTTTAAATTGCAACTAACCCACAAATGCAGCTTCCAGTTATATCCTTTCTGATCAAATCAGCGAATGGGTAGCTGCAGTCAGGGACGATAAACCACTTAAACCAGTGTATATGAATAACTGGACTGACAGAAAACAAAATGTTATAATCTTGTTAGAATCAAATACTGTTTAAGAAACTGTTTCATCTTTCTCGCATATTATGGCATACTACGCAACATGTCCGAGGTGGATATTAGTATATTACTGTCTCGCATATCAGAAGTTACTTATGCACATTCATGGAGTTGAATTTGCTTTCAGTAACCAATGACAAACATGCTTACTTTTTCAAATAACTGAGCACAATGCAATTGCACAGAACTTCCAGCTCAGAAGCTATTCATCATCAATAGTTCCAAAAGATTTGATTACGGCGGAAGTATTTCTTGAGATAGGTGGTGATAAGATCCTCATACGTCCAATTCTTTTTCTTACTGAACTCTAAGCGTGCCTCCGAGCTTAAGTGGAAATCTCCTTTCCCTATGGCCTCAAATACAAGTGGTTCTGTTGCTACTGTAACACAATCATTTATATTCAATTTCTGTAAAGCAAAATCCAAATTTCGTCCCAGACCTCTATCTAAGTATGCATCAACAACAGAACCGTAAGTCACAAGATCAGGAACTACCTTCTCATGTTTCATATGTTCAAGGGTTACATGCAGATCCCAAAATAAAGACATCTTTGAAAATGCCAAAGCTCTAATATTAAAAGTATTAAGATCAGGAAAAAATCCACTTTCTACCATTCTCACAAATTCTCTCTGCAAACTTTTCATTTTGAAGTTGGCAGCATAAGAAAGAAGTAACAGGTTCCACAGTAGATTCCCCACATTTCTCCTACAAAGACCGACATCTCTTACAAACTGACCTAAACTATAAAACTTCTCTTTCTTGAGATAAGCCAAGGATATAGACTTGATCGCTTCTTCCTCTATAAGAATTCTTGACATCTTAAGACGGCCATATGCAACTTCCATTTCACTCAGCGTGCCAAAATTGCTATAGTAAATAACATAGGCATTTCCAGTAGTAGAATCAACAGGGAACCCCATGGAAACCATCTCTTTCAGCATAACTTCCATCAATTCAAGCTGCCCTTTTTTTCCAAAACGAGAGATAGCCTGAGCATAAACATCACGAAGCAGGTTGGAATCTTTCAACTGAATCTGATGCAATATTCTGACAGCAACATCTAAATATCCTTTGCAGCCATAGATATCAATCAGTTCTGCAATCACATGAACATCCGGCAGAAATGAACTGTTCATAATTTCATCCCAAGCAGCTAATGCTTTGCAAAATAAACCATTACTAGCATAGCATAGCATCAATGCTGACAAGGTAGAGCTATCAGGTACAAAACCCTCAGATTTCATTTCAAGGACTAGCCTTTCAGCAGCAACAGGCAATTTTTTCCTACTTAACCCCTGTATCAGTGAAGCACAATCTGCGTAATTACCACGTGGATCAATATTCCCTCCCTGTTTCTTGCGCCAAAGTCTCTGTGATCAGTACAACATGCAACTTCCTTATAAGAGCAACCTCGTGAAAATATTTATGCAATGATTGTTTGGATAGTTCTTACTAATTGTATTGAATTGTATTGCTACTTTCAATACAATATTTGATTTGATTGTTACTTAAAATTTAATTATATTGTATTGTTAAATCCATCATTATGTAACAACGAAAAGCCTCACATTTTCTGTAACGACCGATTTAGTGTGGTCGCATTGTTATCTTTATTTTCTTTCTCATTTTGTCTTTGCTTACTATTTAATAATCCTTTTTATCCATTGCCCTACTTTTTCTATAATAACTCTACCTCATATCTTCCTACTTTTCTTTACTGTAGTTTCATCCTTCTTGATGTGTGTCATTGTGTAACAACAGGAACTATATAATCTATCCAAACATGTATTCTTCAAAACAACAGGTATAATAAATAAACATGCACTTTAACTTGGTCTCCATCCACATTTATGCACTTAAACTTATATAAAGTTGAACAATTAGTCGCATGCCTTCTATGTGGTGCCCTACTTGGCAACTCACGTACGTCTTATATGGTGTGCTGGCTCAACTTTATACAAGTTTAAGTTGGAGTGTGTTTATGTACTTAACCCAGTACAATACAATGATACATAAAAACCATCCAAACAAGCTAATTTGAGTTGATTTAATTCAATTTAGCTTCAAAGATTAGTTCTAGAAAAGGAAAAAAATGAGGGGAGTATAGGCAAGATGGATGGTAGTGAAAATTGTACCTTTTGTACAGAAGATTGATTTTGGTGGGAAATTAAGGAAAATGGCCTCAATTTTGGAGTTACGGCTATGGATACAACTAACCCAGCTGCCATTGGTGACTTATCCTGAGAAGCTCAAACGCACAATGTTGCTGCCGCTAAACTTAAAACTGGGCCTTTCGCCGGATCCACTTTCAACTTCTTATCTATTTTCCTCCCTCATTTTTTAGTTATCATGTTATACTTTTCAAAAGTTAAATTAAATTATATTAATTTGATATTTTAAATTAAAAATATATAAAAAATACTATAAATTATAATCTTTTACATATTAATATAATAAAAAAATACATCATAAAATATTAATTAAAATTTTTATTATTTGAATCTAAAAACATAAACTACAGTACATAAAAAGGGACAAAGAGAATACCATGTAAATGTATGTTTTGGTATTTGGGTGATGGGCCTTCTCAAAGAGGAAACCTATATATTTTGAGTTTTACTCTCTCCGTTTCTTTTTATATGTCATTCTTATTATAAATAGTTGGTCCATAATATTTATCATTTCATAAAATCAATGCATAAATTACAATATTCTTCTTATTTTACCCTTATGAGTTATTAGCCTTGAAAAATATGTATTTGACCAACATCAAAAGAAAAAAAACTAAGTGACATGTTCATTAGTCAAATTAATTAATCAAAATAAATTAATTCATATTCATTGATTGAAAAATTGACTACAAAAAAATTAAATAAGGGTAGAATAGTAAACTTACTTAATATTTTAATACACGTAAAATCAAAAATGGTGACATATAAATAAAAACGGGTGGAGTATATGATGCATTGATGATAAATTCGGTTTGGTTACCCAAAGAATTGGACATAAAAATTGGGGTCATTGCACAAATTTCTCTGTTTGGCCTGGTTTTTAATTTTTTGCCTTCTAAAATTGTTTATTTTTAATTTTTACTTTAGGAATTTTAAGTAACAAAAAGAGGGTTGAAATGACTTTAATAGTGAGAAAAATCACAAGACAAAAGAAAATGAAAATTTTCACGACGTAAGTTCACAGTATAAGTTATGTCCTAAGCATATGTTCATTGGTATAACAAGTTATGATTTACACATAAGTTCATTTTACCACAAATTATGTTCAAACATAAATGTAGTGACACAAATTATGTTTGAAGGCAAAATAAAAATATTGAACCGAATGCTTAAATTTAGTATCTCAAGTTATGTTTGAATATATAAGTGCAATGACACAAATTATGCCTACATCATAAGCTCAGTGGCATAAACTATGTCACAGGACATAAGTTCATAACAAAAGTTAAGTCTAAAGGCAAAGGTTCTCTAAAAGTCATGCCTTGTAAATCAAATATTGAACTTATGACTCGAGGCAAATATTCTCCAAAAAAATTTGCCTAGAGAAATAACGGCTATAATATATAATTTGTCAAGTCTCATAAGAATATACATGGTATGGTGTTCTAACTTCTACTTGTCGTTTTAAAAAATATCAAAAACTTATCGAATCATGTCAATATTGAAAAGAAACCGAAATGATGAGATGGTTTCAAAAAAATATAATTTTAATTATAAAAAATCAAATAACATAAATATTAATAATATGATATAAATTTTATAAAATAACAGTACGACAGTACAACTGACACCCAATTACTTTTCATTATGATCTGACTAATTTTTGTGAATATATGGAATTGTATCTATCAATGGAATTAGGCAAGTAGATATATTGAAATACCAAATATTTGTTGATTACATTTAGTAATCATTTTTAACATGTTATATATTAATGTTTATTATTAAAAATTTATCTATAATTACTCAAAATTGACCTTATTATATAAACATGTTTTTACAGCACTACATAGAATTCAAACTCTTACTTTTTATATTTGTGGCAGCCATCTTAAAATGCGGAAAACTTAAAAATGAAATTAGTTCAAGACCAATTGGATTCTTTAAGCAACCATAAATTTTAAAGTTGTGTTTGGACATATATTTTACTTAGAAAAAAAAATAAATTTTGTGAGTAGAAGTAAAATTTCTCAAATAGATTTGGAACCGATTTCTAAAAAATTGAAAATATTCGAAGATCAGATATTCAAAATCTAATTAAATAATTCACGACTAAATTGATCTTTAAAAATATTTTTTTTAAATCTGAATCTACGATTAAACGATAGCTTACGTATGACATAAGATTAGCTAGAAAAAATGTTTAAATGTAGATGAATGACATTTTTGGCTTTACCAACCATGAGTGAGTCCACTAGTTTTGACTTGGTTAATAGATAGCCATTATGTACATTCTCCTACCTAGAATTTGAACAATGCCCATGGATTATACACAAAACCATTTGACACCAAACTTTCCTACCCCCACCATGTTGTCAATTTTACTTCATATATATACACATAACACCTTATGCCTATTCTCATAATAATTCATCTCTACAAATTAAAAAAACATGGCCAAATTTGTTAACAAAATGACCATCTATTTCATTCTCTTTACAATTATATTTCTTTCATATTCAAAATTACTATCATTCCCTCTCAATAACATTTCACTTGTTGTACTCCCTTTACTTCCCCTTATTTTCTACTTCCTCTATGCCAACAAATCCCAAAACACCCTCCCTCCGGGCCCACGGCCCGTCCCGATTTTCGGTAATTGGCTTCAAGTCGGTAACGACTTGAACCATAGACTCCTAGCGACCATGTCACAAACCTATGGTCCGATATTTTTACTCAAACTCGGGTCGAAAAACTTAGCTGTTGTATCGAACCCTGAGCTAGCTAATCAAGTCCTACACACACAAGGGGTTGAGTTCGGGTCACGTCCACGTAACGTTGTGTTTGATATATTTACGGGGAATGGACAAGACATGGTGTTCACAATATATGGTGAGCATTGGCGAAAAATGAGACGTATCATGACAGTACCATTTTTCACTAATAAAGTGGTGCACCAATATAGTGATATGTGGGAAAATGAAATGGACCTAGTTGTTGATGACTTGAAAAAATTGAAAAATGAGGGAATTGTTATAAGGAGACGTTTGCAATTGATGTTATATAATATTATGTATAGGATGATGTTCGATGACAAATTTGAGTCTTTAGATGATCCTTTGTTTATTGAGGCAACTAAGTTCAATTCAGAGAGAAGTAGATTAGCTCAAAGCTTTGATTACAATTATGGTGATTTTATACCTTTGCTTAGACCATTCTTGAGAGGGTATCTTAATAAGTGCAAAGATTTGCAAACAAGGAGACTTGCATTCTTCAACAATTATTTTGTGGAGAAAAGAAGGTAACCCCTCTTCCCTCTCATTTTTTCAGCTTTATTTTATTTTGAAATCACGTTTGAAGTTATGTGAGTGAAAAACTCCTAAACTTGTTCATTTTTAACATTTTCTTGAACTTTTTAAGTACAGGAAAGTGATGGGTGAAAATGGAGAAAAACACAAGTTAAGTTGTGCTATTGATCATATAATAGATGCTCAAATGAAAGGAGAAATAAGTGAAGAAAATGTGTTGTATATTGTGGAGAATATCAATGTTGCAGCAATTGAAACAACTTTATGGTCCATGGAATGGGCTATAGCTGAGCTTGTAAATCATCCAAATGTTCAACAGAAAATTAGGGATGAAATCTCAATTGTCCTTAAAGGTAAGTCAGTCACAGAATCAAATCTCCATGAGTTGCCCTACTTGCAAGCCACAATAAATGAGACATTAAGACTCCACACACCAATTCCTTTACTAGTACCACATATGAATCTTGATGAAGCAAAGTTAGGTGATTACACTATTCCTAAGGAAACTAAGGTGGTTGTGAATGCATGGTGGTTGGCTAACAATCCTGCATGGTGGAAAAACCCAAATGAGTTCCGGCCTGAGAGGTTTCTCGAGGAGGATGGTGGCACGGAGGCAGCTGTTGCAGGTGGTAAGGTGGATTTCAGGTACTTGCCGTTTGGTATGGGGAGGCGGAGCTGCCCTGGAATCATCCTTGCATTGCCAATTCTGGGGCTTGTGATAGCCAAACTAGTGTCAAATTTTGAAATGCAGGCTCCTCCAGGTGAGGGAAAAGTTGATACAAGTGAGAAAGGAGGGCAGTTTAGCTTGCACATTGCAAAACATTCCATAGTTGTGTTCAAGCCTGTTGCTGCATAATATGCTTACCAGAAAGCAAAATTACTGTCATTCTTGAAAGATTTCAATGAATATTTATTTATAGTTTCTTTTTCACCTCTTTGTATTACCATAATATCATTTTGTAGTTCAAAATAATAAAAGCTTTTCACATTCTGTGTCTTTACTAAACAGCAGACAAGACAGTTTCCACAGGACACATTTTGCTTTCCAGCGTCAAATTTCTTCATATTTGTGTGTATTACAAAACTGAGATACATCAGCTACAACTAGGGAAATAACTTGTGCTCCACATCTATCCTCGAGCAGTGGAACACTCGATTAGTTTTCCTATAAAAGGAAGAAAAGGAAATGCCGGCTAATCCTCATATCAATGGGGAGAAATTTACACATCACTTGATCTAAGGCTAATGAGAGTTCCCCAAGTACACACTCCTAGACTAGAGGTATAGAGAATTTGCAAACATTATCCCTCGTCGAAGGCTCTCACTGGCAGCAGCAAATTTGTTCTCCAAATCCACTTCTCCCGCAGCATGTGCAGCACCTTTTAACTGTAAATCCAAGAGACAAATTTCCAGTATTTGATTCCATAACATATATAAAGACGGGAACTCGTATCCAAAGTGTTACATAATGACATGCTTGTGTACAAGCGTTAATAATAAAAAAGAAAATCAACTTATTTCATGAAAGTACTCCTTGATGCACCAAACTAGCTTAGTAAACCAGTGATATTAAAGATCTAGGTTTTTTTCCCACATAAACGCTATACCAAAGTATCCATGAATTACCTGGTTCAAAAATTCATCAAGCCTTCTTACTAGCCGAATGATGCTACCTTCAAATATATCAGTCATTTGTATAACCTCCGCGAAAGATGCTCCCTGAAGGAAAGCATTAAAACAAATAAGAGGAAAGAGTAAAAATTCGCAGTGTTTTCTTCTTCTTTTTCAATTGGGGCAAGGAAAGACCCTAGGTTAACTCAATGTGGAAGAGACAATGCTAGAAACCTTTGTTTAGGGCAACCGGCAATCATTTATTTTTAACCAAGGAAGAATCCTGCAACACTAAAATGTTCCTTAAAGACTGAACTTGAGTTGAACTGAATAAATCTCTTCCATGAAATACAAGAAACTAGTTTGATTATAATCAACTTTCCTCCAACTGATTTCAATCATAAAAAATTAAGCAAGAGTAATCAGCAGTTCCAAGTTCAAACTAGAAAATTATGGTTCCTGAATAAAAATAATTGCCCTATAGTAGATCAATATTCCTGAATGTGCCTCTTGTAGGTAAATGACGATCATGGAGCTTAACCAAAAATATGAACACCACAAGAACAAACAGAGTTAGGCTGACCATAAAGAACAAGAAATCACTCGCATTCTATATAGGAAAACTACACTGAAGGCAGAGGGGACTTCCAGTAGGTTTGCAATTAATAAAGAGCTTGGAAGATGATACCTGCAGCCATTTTTTGGAGTATCTGGAACGAAAGGAATAGAAGATGCTTTGGTGGTTGAAAGGACAGATTTCATGGTTCACCCCCAGCCCAAAACATAAAAAAGGTGGAATTTTTAAAAAAGATCAGTTTTTACCTATCAGATAAGGAAAAGGAAAAGACAAAAGAAATAGATGAGGTTGCTGCGTTTCAGCAAGATAGATGTCCTATAGATGGTAGTTTCTTTGGACTGAAGCATGGAAAACTAGTGTCCATCATAAGCTCCTCAAGAGTTGGCTTATAGAAAAATATTACAAAAAACATGAACTTGTAGTATCACTCTAATTTAAGCATGGAATTGAACACAACATTGGCATTGACACTTTACCTTCGACCAACAGTAAATGACATCCATCAAGAATGGCCGTACTGATGCCTCTACATACTCTTCAATGTTTATCTCCAACTTGCATTCACGTTGAATCTGCAAATGGAAAAAAAAGTTTTTGCTTGTGCTTCTGACATGCAATCATTGAATTACAAACCCTATATAAGACTGACCTCTGCTATTCTTCTTGCAGTATCTTGTAGCTGTTGTAATGGTTTAGTTAGCTCAGCTCTTAAATGTATTTGTTCATTTGTTTTGTCTCCTGGGATAAAGCAACTTGCCAGAGCCGCAGTTTGATGATGATCAAGATCATTGAATGTACCTAGCAAAAAAGATTATTCACAAATCGTATATCACTGATTCATAGCTACTTCTGGCACACACCCAAAGGAAACTAAAGCAACTAGTTGGACTCTGAAATCCAGTTAGCAGAAGTACTCAGCAATACAGGCATAAAAGAGACAAACTGAGAAGTAAAGGAAAAAATAATTTATTTATTTTTTAATATCAGTTCCAGTGCAACTACATGGTTGCCAAATCCTTATATCGCAAAAAGAGTAAGCTCGGACACGCATTAATTCGTTTTAATGTGAACTCATTTGCTTTCACTCTTAAGAATTTCAAAACCGTGTCTTCATGCGTTCCAAAGTAATACACATTGCTCCCACCTTTTAAATCAAGTCCAAAGCAATAAAATTGCATACTAATATGGACAAACATTACCATTCAACATCAATTCAGTCACGAGGAGTTCATCCCCGGTGTCTATTAAGCAGGCTGCTCGTCCCTTCAACAGCACAACACCATCAGCATCTATGTGACCCAGCTTCTTCAAGACTTGGGAACGGTTTTTAAGTTCATCACGAAATTTTTGAAGCTGAAAATTGTCAATCTCGTATTAAATAAATAAATTGATAAAATCCAGTAAAGTACTAAAAGGTTACAGCAATAACTCCAATGTGATGTAAGTGAAGTTTAATATATATAAATACCATCTTGAAGCTCAAAAGAGTATATAGTATGGAAGAAAACTTGAGAAGGATGAGAACAAAAAACGTGCCACAGGATGTTGATTGTTCAGGACTAATCAGAAGAGAACATCCTGAACCTTTTAAATGAAAAGAGAAAGCAAATCTTGAATAGAAAAACTAGAAATAGAAAAATTATATAATGAACCAACCTGAGTAAAGAATAAGACCACCTCTCTCTCTCCCTCTCTCTCTCTCTCTCCCTCTCTCTCTCTCTCTCCCTCTCTCCCCCTCCCCCTCCCCCTCTCCCTCTTCCTCTCTCTCTCTCCCTCCCTCTCTCTCTCTCTATATATATATATAGAGAGAGAGAGAGAACAAAAACCATAGTTTAGTGATTGAAGAATAAGACCACCTCTCTCTCTCTCTCTCTCTCTCTCTCTCTCTCTCTCTCTCTCTCTCTATATATATATATATATATATATATATATATATATATATATAGAGAGAGAGAGAGAGAGAGAACAAAAACCATAGTTTAGTGATTGAAGAACATTGGAGTGAAATAGGCCAGAAGAGAACAGGATAGATATAGAGGATTCATGTAGCAAAAACAAACGAGTTTGGGATTCAGGAGTAGTTGATAGTGAAATAGGCCAGAAGAGAACAGGATAGATATAGAGGATTCATGTAGCAAAAACTAACGAGTTTGGGATTCAGGAGTAGTTGATAGTGAAATAGGCCAGAAGAGAACAGGATAGATATAGAGGATTCATGTAGCAAAAACTAACGAGTTTGGGATTCAGGAGTAGTTGATAGTGAAATAGGCCAGAAGAGAACAGGATAGATATAGAGGATTCATGTAGCAAAAACTAACGAGTTTGGGATTCAGGAGTAGTTGATTTAATTGATTCATTCCACATAGGAGCTTTACCTGTGAATCCCGCATTTTTGACTTGAGCTGTTGAATTTCATGGTTCACTTCCGCCTTCTTTTGGAAACTCTTAAGTTGATGTTCATCTTGTGACTGTTCCACATGTGTGCAATATCATATGTAGAAAGTAGTGACAATAATTAAATCATATTCATCAAAAACATAAAAAGCAAAAGCTTATACTTTTCATGCGTCCTCACAGATTAAACAGTAAATATAAACTTTTTGTCAAACCTTGTGTAGTGGATGAGCAAACAATTTTTTCTCCAATTCTTCAATCTGGTTCACTATATCAACAAATTCAGGATCTTCAAATCCCATGTCCTACAACGATAGAAATCAGGAAAAGCAGCAACAAACTTATCTTGATCAGTAGTTCGAAGCTGAAGAAAGATTGTTTATAAGGTTCATTCCACAACCAGTAAGCCTCCGTTATACTTAACCCAAACAGAACAAAACTATGCTGGATGTGATGCTAAACTCATGTGAGACTACAAGAACAATAAATGCAGAATTCTGACCAGCCTAAGATGAATGCCAGAGAAAGTAACAATGTTAAAAAAAAATTGGATGACCGAGAAATCCGTCATGAGCCGACCCTTGGGGCCAACTATAGCACTCAAAACTCGCAGATGATGGGCCCGCCCCTCTATCCTTATCTACTAAATACCAGAGTTAGTTTGTTTGGCGCAAGGCTCAAACTTGTAACCTAAGACACAAGTCCCTCAATGAAAGTAAGAACAGTTATTCTCAACAAGATGTACGACAGTAGAATGGTACTTGGCAATTGGCATCAAATGCAGCTAGGATACACAATGAATGAAAGTAATATGATAATGATAGTACAATTAGCTGACGGAAAATACTTTCCCTTTCAGCTCTTTTTTTCTTTTTATTACTGAGAGAATTGTGCATCAACAAATCAAAAATGCTCTATGAGTAGGTTTAGCCTAGACTGCAATCATATAGGGTACAGATCAACCACGAAGTGCATATAGCCTCCGCTGTTTGTGAAGGAATATGTAAAATACAGTTGAATTACATGGCTCCAGTTTCCTATAGGTGACACTAATTTATGGTTTTTGACATGATTGGCAATCTCTCCAAACAAAGAATTTCAGTTAACCAGATAATCATTTCACAAAAGGAACCAAAAAGGACATAATTAAGATGCCAATCTTCTCTCACCATAATGTGTTTAAGTTTTGGCTTTTACTAACAGACGGTTCCATATTAAAAATGCCAAATGTTGAATCCAATGTGGAACCAGAAGTAAGATCATTCATACCTTTACAGGGTTAAGCTTCGGGAGGCCTTGAGGAAAACGTTTCTGAAGCTCCTGAACAGCAAGAAGGATGCTTTGCCTTGCCTCCAATGGCCGAAGATCCGCAGGAACAGATATTCTAAGCTTACTGAGGGAAGAAATCAGGGGCAATTGAACAGGAACCTAATATTTGGAAACATACTCAGGAATGAAGTCATAATCTAATTTAGTTATAGGAAATAAACAATTATTACAAACTTATGTACTCACTACATGCATTTCTCCCTTCTCCCCTGGATGAGGAGGACATGGTTTGGGTTGAGAACCATTTTCACCAGAACCAAGAGAGCAATGAAGTAGGGTATCCACAATATAGCCCGTGCTACGTGAAGCAGAGAGTGCAGCAGGCATAGAACCCGACGCAGCTGGAGGCTTTTTTACCACATTGACTACAACACCCCAACCCCAATCTTTTCCACCTTCCCATACCTTGACCTGCCATCATCGATGCAATCTCAATGAACAACATTAAGATGAACGACTTAATGGGGAAAGTCAAAAATTTATTAAGTGAATGAATTTTCAAACAATACAAACAGATAAATGAATTTTTTTGAGAATGAAAAAAAAATGAATTGAACACCACAAAAGTAATAAATAGCACACACAATCCCACATCGCATGGGGTCCACAACGAGTACAGTGGCTTAAGTTAATGGAAACTAACAGCAATCACGTAGCCTCATGAGAAAATAGAATCCTCTATCTATTTTGATAGGTAAGGAGCAATAGCAAATGACCCAAGCAAAAAAATTCACAAAGGTAAAGTTAGAACGAGAGCAAGAAATTGCTGATAAAAAAAAGAGCAAGAAAGTACTGATAAAAAAAGAGTAAGAAATTACTGACAAAAAAAAGAGCAAGAAAGTATAAGAAGTATCTAAAGTGTAAGTTGCAAAAGGCAAGAACACAGAACTTCGGCTCATCTCACAAAGAGGCTTAGGCATCAATAGTAATTAGTTAAAAGTTACATTTCACGGGCTTCCAAAAATATGGCAGATAGATTCATGTGCACCCAAAAATAGAGGAGAGGCAGAGACATGGTGACGAAATCATATAAGGGGTCAAAATAGGGTAATGTCACGTATGTCCACACTCCACACTAATCAGAGCTCAATATACTCACAAAAGTACAGTCGAGAATAGAGATGTCTCGCCACTTACCAGCCTGCCGGGAAGAAGAAAATGGAGAACCCTTTCAGGCCGTGTTATTTCAGCCATCAGTTTTTTTTCACGTTGTGCTATCTCAAGCTTTAGTTTATGATATTCTGCAACCTCACCCTACAAGTAGAGAGAAACAAATTTCAGGATCTATTGCATAAGAAGATAGAGGTATCTGAAAACCACGATAAGTCGATAACAACTTATTTTACCTCCCCTGATGCGTCAAGCTTTGCAGCTTCTTCTTCCAGCTTAGAGACCTTCTTTCCAATGTCAGGTAACGCCTTACACAAAGACAACCTCACTGTCAGTCATTAAATAAAACGCAGACAAAGATAGCATGGGCGTTGACAAAGACAAAACCTTCTCATGCTGAAACTGGTGGAATGAGTGTTTGATAACATGCTCGGCAGTAAATTGGCCTTGAGCATGACTCAATAAATTCAGAATTGTATAGTAACTCAGCCTAAACGTGCTGACTAATGGAGCTGGTTTACCCAAAACCATGTCCTTGATGCTATCCATCTCCATCTGAAATCATCAAACACTACGTAAGCCATCCACCAAAAGAGCTATGAAGAATACTTGACAACATTGTTTGCAATTTTGCATATGCTTGAGTGGCTAAAACTATACATTTCAAGATGACAATAACAGTTATCTACGAGATTCTCTTAAAGTAAGAATATTACTACCAACTTACCTTCTCATCAATCATGATAATACAAATACCACGGTCATCTTTTCCACGACGTCCTGCTCTTCCACTCATCTGCATGAAAGAAAAAAGAATTTGAAGCATAAAAAACTGAAATGTAAAATGATTTAAGTCATGTCATATGGGCAATTCAGACTCACCTGTATATACTCACCAGATCCAATGTAACGATGACTATCACCATCCCATTTCTTTACACTGGTAAAGACAACAGTTTTTGCAGGCATGTTTAGTCCCATGGCGAACTATCAAAACATTAGAAGGGAACACCAAGGAGAAAAATCAGTAGGGGAGTCTAACTAGACAAGATAACAAGACACAACAACAAAAAAAAGGGAAGTCATTACAGTCTCTGTTGCAAAAAGAGCCTTGATGAGTCCTTCTTGGAAGAGAAGTTCCACAAGTTCCTTTATAACAGGAAGCAGGCCAGAGTGGTGAACAGCAATCCCACGCTGA
The DNA here is from genome assembly GCA_029007595.1 of Solanum commersonii. Classification (NCBI taxonomy): domain Eukaryota; kingdom Viridiplantae; phylum Streptophyta; class Magnoliopsida; order Solanales; family Solanaceae; genus Solanum; species Solanum commersonii. The sequence continues at coordinate 5,320,966 of JAJTWQ010000023.1, read as the reverse complement.
AGTAGGGGCAACATTAATTCAATAGCTGGTAAGTTTCTATCTTCCTCACTCAAGCAATCCACTGCATTATGGAAAACCTCCTTCACTATTTCCTTCTCCTCTTCAGTATTAAAATCAAGCTTGGGCATAGACATTGCATGTTGTTCGCATTCTCTTCTACTAAAACTGAACACAATGACTGGCTGAAACTTCCGTTCCATGATCATCTAATTGTCAAGAATCAATTGCTTCAGTGATATGAGGCATCACCATTGTTATAGTAAATCATTAAACAACTGTAAAGGGCAATGTATTATGACACGGTGTTTTTAAAAGCCATAAGGCATACGAGTGACAAGGTTCATGGGACATGAAGCCATTTTATGTAACAATCAATTTGGTGGATCACGTTGATACCTCATAATTTTCTTAAAATTTTGTCTTCACTTATTATTTAATAATCATATTTTATCCTTTACCCTACCTTTTCATATCAGCTCTACCTCGTACCCTATTTTCCTTATAGGTTTATCATTCAAATTGTTGATATGTATTGTGTAACATTGAAGAGCACGGCTTCACTCAAGAAGCAAGTTTCATATGTAAAAACGCTGTTATGAAAAGAATCTAAGTATCCTAAGAAAGTAAGTTGATATAACATGAAAGAGCAAAACCAAGATAATATCATCTGGAGTCCAAAGTACCAAACTACACACCTTGACAATTTTGCAGATATCTGAGACACCACCAGAGGTAGAGCCACCTTTAGCAATTCTACCTCTAACCCTAGCATTTGCACTGTTGCTTCCATCTCCTACTTTCTTCTTTGCAAAACTGTCCTGCATCTTCAAAAAATTGTCCTCCCTAAACTGCTCATTTTCATCAATAACAAGATACAATCCAGAACCACCCATTGGAAACATATAATGCTGCAACGGGGTAGGCCGAAAATCAGTGTAGACTACATGACATGGCTGTTTATGAATATTGCATATCCATTCAGCAAACTGAGTAGCATTTGACATAGTCGCTGAAAGAAAAACCATCTTAATAGCTGGTGGCAAGAATATAATACTCTCTTCCCAAACAACCCCTCTTTCACGATCCTTCATGTAATGTATCTCATCAAATATAACCCAGGCAACTTCCTTTAACACCTCAGAACCCCTATAGAGCATACCCCTTAATATCTCCGTCGTCATCACCAAACAACTCGCATTTGGTGAAAGCGTTACATCACCAGTCATCAAACCAACATCAGAAAACTCATGACTTAACTCTCTGTACTTCTGATTACTCAAAGCTTTCAAAGGCGAAGTATAAATAACCCTTTGTTTATCCCTAAACGACATTGCAATTGCGTACTCAGCAACAGCAGTTTTCCCAGCGGAGGTATGTGCTGATACAAGGATTGATTCATTTCGTTCCAAGCATGCAACTGACACTTCCTGAAATGGGTCGAGCTTGAATGGGTAGATTTTTGCCATTTCACCATTGTAACAAGGATTTGAAAGGGTTCCGTGAATTGATTCGTCATTTGTAGAAGTGTAACTAGATGGAACTGCTACCTCGTGCACGCAGGTTCTAGTTAAATTTGCTCTCTTGGAAGATGAATTTAGCTCCGGGACTTCCTTCTCGCCTGGGTTCGCCTCCGGTTCCTTCCGTTTCACGGCAGCCGGAGAAGACTCCATTTCAGTTAGTTTTAGGGTTTCGGCTTAAACCCCTCTTTACCAAGCAGTTACAGTAGTTTTTCCGAATCGGAAAATCACTTATTGCAGGTAAAGCTATTGGTGGGGTTTATTAAGATGAATATAGTGGCGCTAATTATTTAGACACGTTTTATTGTGAAATTTGAAAAAAAAAAAAGAAGAATTAAAATATAAAATAATATTTGAAATTATGTATTTGATCATGAATACAATCTAAATTTACTAAATATTTTATGAATAATTTAGAATGAAAATATTTTTTTCATAATTTTTCAAAAATATTGAAATTTTGAGATTCAGCTTGAAATTAAATTTTAAAGTTTTATGATCAAAAGTAATTTTCAGAGTTCAATTCTGAATGAAAAAATTTCATGATCACTTTTTAAATATATTTGCACATAAATTTGATTGAAATTTCAAAAAGTATATTTATCTATCATATTTTTTTAATATAATTATCGTTATAAAACTTTGAACATACATTTATGTTAAACTATTAAATTTAAGGGTAATTAATAATTTAATTCAAGTCTCACTAGTTTAGGAGTTAAGGGAGCGAATTATTTGTTTTCACATGAGTTTTTGATATTACAATTCTTGTCATTTTTAGTCCCCCCAATCCCCTCCAATCGCCAAGGCTAGATTTCACAAAAAATGAAGAGATGAATATATTTATTGAATCCGTCGGGATTGACGGGGCTCGAACCCGCAACTTCCGCCTTGACAAGGCGGTGCTCTGACCGATTAAACTACAATATGTATCCTGAGTGTTTCGATATATGTATCCAAGTATCTTGGACACATGTTATGCAGATACATCTAATTATGTGTATCTAGTTATGAAATGTAACTGACATGCGATAATTTAGGAGCTAATTATACATATAACTATTCTATAGGAATTACTATATCATTTATCCAAAAAAAAAAAAACAAGTATCTCTTTTCTGAACTTCTTCTTATGTTTATGTTCATTCAAGTTTTGAATTTTCTAGAATCAACAATGACAAGTATTTATCAAGTACAAACTTTTATCAGATACATCAAAGAAACAAAATAAGATATATAAAAGAAATAATTCAAATATAATGAAGAAACGGTTCAGATACAATTTTATTTTTATTTTTTTTAAAAAAGAGAAAGGTATATATAGAAGAAACAAATTTTTTGACCGTCAAAGCAAACAAATAAACATCTAAATCAATGAACCTTCAAGAAAATAATTTGGTATAACTATCCAAATCCAGAGAAAAAAAATATTAAGTGAAAGCTATAAAAAAAAATAGATACATAACTTAAATAATGTTAAATCAGTTACAAACTTCAACAATTTAATTTATAGTGCTCCATTTTCCATTTTAGCTGAAGATGATTGTGTGGGAGAGAAGGGGTAAAGAGAAGGGCGGATTTTTTAAGTATACAAATTAACAATTGTATTTACACCAACATAGCAATATTTTTTTTTTCAATTATATAGCAATACTTTTTTTTTCAAAAGTAGAATTTAAATTTAAAAAAAAAAAGATTTTCCAAATCAGCGATGCTTATCCCACTTCCCATAAATTTCTCCAATAATTTTACCTTCCCTAAATTATTCAAATATGCTATATATTATCTCCCATAAATAGAGATTTCCTACCAAAAACACAACCCCTTTCTCTGACTTAAAAAATCGGCCAAAGAACGATTATTGAAAAAATGCATACCAATAATTTCTCAATTCTAATTCAACACAACGGGCGATGGGACTTAGCAAATAATTATATAAAAAATAATTCTCATGCTTTTTTTATTACGTGGTTGAATTTGACTTTTCACAAATATCTATTTTGTACTTTTTGGTAGTTATTCGTTTTGTTTATTTTGTCAATTTTGGTGTAAATTAATTCATACAATTTGGTTGATGTTCGGGATTGCCGAAATTTTGGTGTAAGTTCAACAATTTCATACGATTTTGTTGTACACTGATGTGTCAAATTTGTTTTTTGTTAAAGTTTAGGTTTAATTGGTATGATGTGTGCCGTATGGTAGCAAATGTTTTATATCAATAAGTTTGCAATATGTATTTCTGTATTTGTTTAGGTATGTGATCTGGTATAATTGTCACTAATAGCTGACACCAAACAAATAGCCTAATGCATGATTTGGTGTATTGTTTGGTCAAACTTATATTATCTTACATATGAACGTATATTAAAGTGAGTGTAGTAATAAATAATTTGGTGTAATTGGTGGTGTCAAAAACTACAAAATTGACGATCTATGGTATATAATTAGAACCCCGTAATAAACTTATGGTACATATTTTAGTGAATTTTAAGTATGTGAATTGGTGTAAATACTAATGTGAAAAATAGTTCGTACATTTACTGATGGTAACCTGATAAAATCATAAATTTTAAAAATTGGTTTAAGGGTATGTAATCTTTGACTGTTTTTTTTACGTTTATTATATGGTTAAAATATTGGTAAAATACTTTGGTATTTCTTTGACTGTTTTTTTAAGATAATTAAATGGTTAAAATTTTGATAAATACTTTGGTATTTCAATAAAAGGCTTATATACCAACGAAAATCAATGTAAAAACAAAGCTAAATAAGTTGATGGCTGTAGTAAGTAATTCTGAAAGTTCCTTTTAATATTAACAAAGAATTTGTTATTTTAAATAGGCAATTACGTGGATTACAATATTAAAGGAGTTATGTATGATCCAACCACCAAATACGAAGGCTTGATTACAGCTATATCTTCACAATTGGGAGTGGACACAACAATTTATCATTTGAAACTGAGGTATTTCATGAGTGGTCCATCTCCACCAATGAAGATACATAACGATACGGGAGTGCAAGTTTATTTAGATCAAAAGAGATGCAATTCAGATTTCTTTTCAAAATATCCTTTATATGTGACATGTGTGGACAAAGCTATGGAATCCATTGAGTACCAAACAAATGTCCAAACAACACGTCAACATATTTTGGGATCCAACACACTATGTTTGACTAACATGGATCCAATTTGGAAGGTTGTATTGAAGAATATGAAGGAACTGAAATAATTTCAAATCCTCAACACTATTTGGTGGCCGAGGATCAAGTTTATATAAACAAGCAAACTATATCGGAAGTTATGAAGCGATATGCATTTCTAAGAGAGTGTTGTTTCGTTGCAAAAAGATCAAGTCCTACCTGGTGAGTTATTATATGTGTTGATTTTAAAAATTATCAATATATTTTAACAACTAAAAATATGCATGAGTTTTTGCAGTTACTATCTAAAGTGTGCTACAGAAAACTGCTCATGGGTTTTTAAATCCTCATGTTTGAATAATTCAAAGTTATTCAAAGTGAGGAAATTCTATAATACACATTCTTGTCCATTGAAGGACTGGATTCAATCAAAGCGACAATCAACAAGTGGTGTGCTTGAGGCAATGTTGGTTGAAAAGTATGTCGATCTGAAGACCGTTTACACACCAACAGACATACAAGAAGACATGCTAAGGATACATGGTATTTCATTAACATACATGCAAGCATGAAGAGGTAAAAAAAAAAGCTTTCGAGACATTAAGAGGTGACCCTGCCGAATCATATGGAAAAATTCCAACATATCTATATATATTGGAGAAGACATATCCAGGGACAATTGTGAATTATAAAAAAATAGATGAAAATCATTTTTTATATTCATTTACAGCACTTGATGCAAGCATAAGAGGCTGGGAGTATTGTCGACCAATAGTAGTCATGGATGGTACACATTTAAAATCAACATACGAAGGCACAATATTGATAGCTAGCACATTAGATCCAGGAGGTACTATTTATACCATTACCGCAGCTAGATTGATTTGTTTTATATATAATCAATATATGTTGTATTTATTTTGAAGATATTTGTTGTATAGGTCACATCTTGCCGCTTGCATACGGAATAGTTGATTCAGAAAATGATGATTCATGGTTATGGTTCTTTGAGAATTTTAAAAATGCATTCGGTGAAAGGGAAGATATGTGCTTTGTTTCTGATAGAAATAAGAGCATTTGGAATGCTATTGCAGCTGTTTATCCCGAATTCAGACATTACACATGCATATACCATCTATGGACCAATTTGCTAAAGAAAACATACAGAGATACAGAAGAGGTTAGAACATTGTTCTTTAGTTTACCAAAAGCTTACACTGTTCAAGAGTTTGATGAATTGATGAAAAGGATGGATCAAATTAATCCAAAATACCGTACTTATCTACAAAAAGCAAATTATGAGAAATGGTCACGCGCACATTCACCAGTAAAAAGGACTTGGACACTAACAAGTAACATTGCAGAGTCACTAAATAATGCTATTCTTGTTGGAAGAAGGTTACCAGTGGTACCATTGTTGGAATTTGTTAGAAAAACAATTGAAGCTTGGAATGAGAAACACAACGAAGAAGGTAGAAATACTACAACAACCTTGACAAGTAAATACAATGAAATGTTGGAGGACAATAGAAATTTGTCTCATCGTATGCTTATAAGTATTAACAATTCTCTACTATGCATATTATGTTTTGGTTTTATTATTGATAATGCATGCTCTTAAATGAAGGTACGTGCATCAACAATACACCTTCATACAATTACAGATGGTTCAAAGAGGTTTACAGTATGTCTGAATACACGAATGTGTAGTTGTGGCAGATTTCAACATGATAAGATCCCTTGTAGTCATGCACTTGCAAAGAATCGTACATAGGAATAAACATCGCGATGATTATTGTTCAGCTTATTATAGTAATAAGAATTATCAAGATACATATGCAATACCAATTGAACCCTTGCCTTGCGAAAGCACTTGGGATGTTCCATCACATGTCTTGGAAGAGGTAATATTACCACCAATTACAAGAAAGCAACCAGGCAGACCTCCAAAAAATGATCGCAAAAAGGGATTCACCGAAGGAGAGGGGAAGAAGAGGAAAGTAACCTGTAGTGAATGTGGTATAGTTGGGCATAACAAGAAGACTTGCCCAAAAAACAACTCATGATAATTAGCTTTGTGATATTTTTGTTGTTGTTTTTACTTTGCAATTATACAGTTGAACTATATTACTTTTATTAGATGTACTTTTTTTAATTTCATTACCTTATTCAAAGTTGATTACTTTTTGTTATCTTATTCATATTTTTGAATACATAATTGTTATAAATGGTTGTATATAGTAGATATCATAAACTCTTTTGGATTAAGTGTTGTCACATATCCAGAAATATTGATAAAAAATTAACTTATTGGATGATATTCTGCTGTTGATTTGATATGGTAAATAAGCCAAATTCTTGATAAAATTATGGTAAATAACAACAAATTTATGGTAAAAATAAAGGATCATAATAATTGTGTATATAGTAAAACAAATGTTTGCAGTTTACCAACCTAAAACAATAAATTGAAAAGTATTAAATGTTAGTATATTAGTTTGGATGCTACAGTAATTAACACTCAATTACTATAAAATTGGTTTATTCTTGATACAACTGGTACATAGCTTGGTATAAATGATGGTATATATAAATATCAAATGTCATAATGATGATGGTATATTATCTTACATATGAACATACGTAAATTAAAATGAGTGCATTAAAAAATTATTTGGTGTAATTGGTGGTGTAAAAAACTACAAGTTTGACGATCTATGATATATAATTAGAACCTCGTAAATAAAAATATGGTACATATTTTAGTGTATTTTAAGTATGTGAATTGGTGTAAATAATAATATGAAAAATATTTCCAACATTTATTGATGATAACCTGATAAAATCATAAATTTTAAAAATTGGTTTAACGGTATGTAATCTTTGACTGTTTTTTTTTTAAGTTTATTAAATGGTTAAAATATTGATAAAATATTTTGGTATTTCTGTGACTGTTTTTTTTAAGATCATTAAATGGTTAAATTTTTGATAAAATACTTTGATAGTTCAATAAATGGTTTATGACTACAATATTGGTTAACACTGAAATAAATAAAAAAAAACACTATCCTTTTGAAAAAAATTGGTTTACATATGAAAGAAAAAAAGTACAAAACTAGGTAAACACATTGGTATGTATACCAACCTGCAACTTTGAAAGAAATTCAATCGATCATATACAAGCATTTAGTATAATTTTTCAATAATGAAAAAACCCAATTTATACCTAAATTAATACCAAACTCATACATGTAGAAACCAAACTCACACTATAAATTTATCACAAAATTTAATAAAAAAAACAACCAAATAAATGCATAATCACAGAATAAAGACAAATCCAACGAACTCAATATCATAAATGCAACTAAAGTACTATCCAAAATTACAAAAGAGATTCAAAAGCATAAAACATTCATGAAATTTTGTCTTAAGAAATGACACTTTTTACTCCTTGACCCTCTGATTTGACCGACCACCTTGGTTAGAAGCTTCATCTTCACTAACAGATTTAGTATCAATTTTCATCTTTCCATATTCCCACAGTAATGCTCCAAATCTCAATTGAAGATTTTCAGCATTTAAACCCGACATAGATACATTTCTATCTCCACGACACACATATTCAACAAAAACACAGGTATACAAACCACAATCCCTATAAATATTACCCAATCAGCATAATTAGTACAATACATAGTATAATCAACAACAAAAAAGCCACATTATACTTACGTTGAATTGTTGCATTGTTGTGGGATGTTTTCACGATTACCATATACCAATGGATCACCAACTAGCCTTCCAGCATAATGCACATCTGTATTCCAGTCAATGTCTTTCCTTAAAGCATAATAATCAGTAGCAACTAGGAACAAAGGTATCATTCTAGATATTTTTTGAACCAAACTTGTTACTGCATTGGTATGTTTAACCCCATAACCATTTAAAGAATCATAAATATATAAACACCTTTTTCTTATGGAAAAAATAACCAGAAACCAGTGGAATGCAGCACTACTATTGACTAGAATGCATACATGATCAACATCCACCCATGGAGTATTAGCAAGAATCCTATCACCTCTTATATATTGTGCAACCTCATGATGTATACTAATCAGACTTTCATCTTTGCCATTGGCCTCCCATGCATCATGAATTTGAACAACCCAACTGATGAAAAAAGGGTCAGTAGTAGTAACTCTTGCACTATTATCAGGACCATACTTGCAAAACTTGCGAAGATAATACATTATCACATCAACATGCTGCATATCAAATTTTATTAGTTAGCACCAAACAATAAAATAATATCACAACTTGATTGAAAGAATCACCATTATCTGATTATTACCTATTATACTAGATTTAAAATTATATGTTTGTGTCATTGTAACAATTAAACTATAATTAGGAGTCTATGTTTGTGTCAGTAGTTTATTTTCCTAACATACATACCAAAAACAACTGTCCCCATAGAACTAAATCACAGATTTCAGTGACTACAATGAAGCCAATTTTACTTACCAATCACTAAAAATCACAACAAAAAACAAATACCAAATCTTACTTTAATATAGAGTTACACCGTAAGAAATTACCAAATCACTCCAAGGCTGTCTTGGATAAGCCAAAGGGTAAAATCAATCCATCAAATCCACCCTACCAACATCGAACTCAAAAGGAGGATCGATTGGATTTGAAGCAGCAGTGAAGAAACTGGTTTTCCTATAAAACAAAATGAGTAGTTATAGCATATAAATTGAATGAACAAATGGTAAAATACAATTACACAACAATACATACTTTCCACGTTTCTTGGATAGTTTGCTATCAACCCATTTCTTAAATTGAAGGATAACTTCACTGTACATATCAAACCCCTTGTAATTTATAAAAGGATGCCTCCATAAACAGTACTTCACTGTGTTCACCGATGTGCCACCTGATTCACTTAAGTTTGTGTATGGTGATTGGGCATACTTTCCTGGAATTTTCGTACGAACATGTTGAACTGGTGAGATAAATGTGTTTTCACCCTCAATAACACCAAACTGATTGAACTTTGTTTTTCCAATTTTAGCAACTTTCAAAGGTGTGACACAAATATTTTCAAATTCAACATCTACCAATGATGACACGTATGTTTGTCCAGTTTCAAGAGCAACCAACTGTGATTCACGCATATTGGGCATAACAAAGTCATCCAATGTAGAAGTTTTCCTATTTATTTCAAAATCAACAGATACACCACCTATTAAGATATACAAACATCATTTATGTATCTATATTTTATGAAATTTTAAACACAAATTATAAAAAATAGATTTAAGCTAACAAAAAAGAACTTGCAATTGTTATCAAAAACATGATTACGAAACGAAGATGGTGTCTGGACACCATCTTCATCTCCACAATCTTGCAAATGTTCATTTTGAACATCAACATTTCCTTTTCTTTGATCCTCAACAACAACCTTAATGTTCTCAATAAAAATAAAATTTTGAGCCATTCAACTATTAGAATAAGACAACAATATAGCTAATTACGGATATGTAATCAACAAGAAGATTAATAATATTTAAAATCAACACAAAGTATACACATTAACATTTATAATAATCTTGATCTAAAAATTAGTTTATAAGTAAATAATAAGTCCATATATTAATAAGTAGACTAACCCGTTCACCACCTAAATCTTTGTTGGTTGAAACATCATTTTGAAGAGATTTCAACTCTTGAATGATATGTTTGAATGATGAATCCATAAAAGCCTTCATTTCAACAAACTTAGCATCTACATTTTTTTCAAACTTTTCCAACTCATTACGAACCTAACAAAAATTAAAATGACATTAATGTTTCTTCAACCAAAATTCTGACAATAAGTAAATAAAATTTATAATCATACCTTCACAACTTCTTGGGCAATTTTCTGCAAATTCTTATTAAACGACAAACTCGGATCACTTCCAACCTTTTGTGCAGAACTATGAGGCAAATCTTTGACATTCTGTCGAACGACAGAATGATTCTGTAGATTCTCATTTTGCCTTACAAATCTATCACATTTACTCTTCTTATTGAATGGAATATCAGTCAAAACAGGTAGATTTTCCGCCTCAATGATATCAAGCTCCTTATCCATGAACACAATATCTTCAAATGTATACTAACACAATAATAATAAATTGTGAATATACACTACTCATAAAAAAGAAAATTATTTAATAATAACAAAAGAACTTCTATTACCTGATTGCCGTATTTTCTGAACATTCCTTTCTGGAGATGGTCAAAATATATCTTGTTTTTGGATATATCCCAATTGAATATTCTAGGCGTTCGATTGGATTTACGAATTGCAATTGAACCATCAACTTTGTTACAACATTCATAAAACCAAATTTGCAATGCGAGCGGAAACCCTTCAAACTTCACATAATCCGGATCTTTTGCCATTTGATTCGATATAGAATGACGAAGATTAAAAAAGGAGAGATTTCCCCAGGGGTACGTAATGTACTGTCCCGACTCAACACATAAGAAGTGATCTTTTGAAATATATGACAATTGTGGTGGAGATGACAATATGAATGTACTAATGAAATAAATCATAGACATATTAAAAAAGTCTTCTTCCTGAATCAACCCATCTTCTTTAAACACTCTTATGAAATCAGCTTTCAAAACCTTATCAACAACATTTGGAAAGTAACAAGAAAGTAACTTTGATGTACTATTCTGATCATGATCAAAAACCATACACCCACCACACTTAAAACCAGTAATTACCAAAAATTCTCTAAGCCCAAAATGCATTTCTTTACCATTTATGTCAAACACAAACATGTCACCCCGATTGTTAGATAAATGATGAACAAGACATCTAATAATCTGAGGTTGGACTTTCAATTGAAACAAGCCTAATAGATAACCAAAAGGAGACTCTTTAAACAAATGAACACTACCTATTTTTTCAAGTAGCTTTGTTATATCAACAAAAACGTTGACATTAACGTAAGAACACCAACGCGGTTGTTTCTTCTTGATCTAAAAAATATATATTAAAAATCAATAAATTATAAAAGTCATAAAATGCAAAATTTATAATATAATCAAAGAAATATTTGCATCAAAAATTACATTACTAGAAAATGACGGTAAAAACATACCTTTAGTGGTACTTGTGATGCCTTTTTCCTTTTATTATTAACAAACCTAGTCCATTTTTTACTTAAACCATTCATACCTTTGCTCACCGAACCCCCATCAACATTCTAGGGCAGAAAAAAATTAATTAATGTTACAAATCTTTCTAATAAGAATAAGATTCAACACTTGCATGTCAAAAAAAAAGAAATTTAATCAAATAAAAAAAATACCTTTGAATCTTGATCATTATTTACTCTTAATCTTTTAGAGAGGGGGATATCGTCCTCAAAATCGTTGTCATGTGGATAATGATCTTCTACCAATTTTTCTTTACCCTTCGATTTTGTATCAGCCCCATAATCATCTTTTTGTTGAACTTTGTAGGATGATGAAGAATTGATAACAATACACTCATTAGATCTACCAGATGGTCTTGAACTGATCAGCGGGCTATCAACGATTATCACAGATTTGTTAAGTCTAGGACTTTTACGTGGAGTCTTTTCCATCGAACAATGGCAATTTTTTAGGTTAGTTGGCTTGTGAAACATTTCTGTGAGAAGATTAAAGGTTAAGAAAGTTGAAGAAGAATATGGAGGGAAACACTTTTGACTTCCCAAAATATTTTCAAGATTTCTTGAAACTATATCTCAACATTGATAAGTGCACCCCTTTCTTGGTAAAAAAATAGCTTTATCAGAAAAGAAAAAAGTAATTATGATCCCCAAAAGGTCCACTATGCCTAAAAAAGGGGAAAAAAAGTAATGAACGTGTGAATTTGCAACTGTTTAGGAGAGAGAATATTTGATAAATATTAATATCTTAATTATACTCCCTATAAAAGGCACGAATTACTAAAAGTATGAGAGAGAAAAATTTGTAAATTAAAATTAAATTAAATACAAAAATTAAATGTTTTGTTATGTATGTAATTTAAAAACTTAGTTTGTAATTAAATATAAGTATATTGATATTTTGTTAATAAAAGTCTTAAGTAGTATATTTCTGTAATTTTCACTAAAGAGAATTGAGTCATGAATGTGGGAGATGAGAATGAAAAGAGAGTGGACTGATTTGAAGTTACACATAAATTAGGGAGATAATTAAGTGATGGATATATAGGGACTCTATTTTAGGTTAATTTTAAGGAGTGGTGTTTCTTAATGTATCGCATTTCAAATCTGGTACATAACTATTAAATAGTAGGATGATAGGTAATTATTTGAAAGTATAGATAAGATTAATAGATATAGTATGGATGTATGTCTAATTAGACAATTCTTTTATAATTTTAATGTTTCTAACCTTATTATCTTACGTAGCGCTTACATGTCACCTACATAAATATGTTATTATTCCAATTTAAGAAAATCAATATAATTGTTCTACCCAGCGCACCTTTCATGTATTAATTTTCATATAATTTACATAACATTTGATAGATCGATAGAAAATAAGTTATTCATGTATATAATTAATATGATGTTTGGTCGACAATTTAGAAATTCGCATAACTAGTACATGTATAAGTTATGAATAAATGTATGTATGATTTTATGCATGCAAGATAGAAGGTACAATAACTAATACATGAATAACTAATTCATACATAACAAATATTTGCATAAAATAACATATAGACTTATTCAACTAAATCATGCATTACTAATACATGCATAACTCTAATTACCAACTACCAAACAACCTTTAATGGGATCATTTAGTAGCTCGGTTAAATATGAATAATGCAAGTATTAGATCCTGCATAAGTAATATTATATTCGATAGCTGATTAAGAGGTAAATTATTCAGGAAAGATTTGCAATTAAGAAACCCACATAACAAATATATGAATTATAAGTTATAATGAAATCTATGTACTATTATCTTATGCAAAACAGAGGGTAAAATAGCTAACCACTATATAACTAACACAAACATAAAATAATACATATATTCACTCAGAATTAATTTATACATTACTAATACTCGCACAACTATAATACGCTACCAAACTACCCCTATTTGTTTCTTGAAATGGTGTTGAAAATTTTGGAAGGGGTGTCAATGCTTACATCTTAGATAGGGATGTCCATGGGGCGGGTTAGGGAGGGTTGGGGCGGATTAAGAGTTCCCCTATTAAAATTTTGCCCTACCTTATCCTGCCCCGTTTAAGTCACTATCCTATTTAGATCAAGTCATACCTTGCCCCATTTATCCCCGCGCTGCCCTATTTGACCTCACATTACTTAAGTGAAATATGATATTTACTAATTTAAATTAAATGGAACATGCCAATGTCATCACTGCATCAGTAGCATATGCCTTAAAGAACTGAAACAAAATTTGGAAAAAATAACTAGAACAATTACGTGGAAGAAGAGTGCAACTCAAAATTTAGAACTAAAAATTAATAACTAGATGTATCCATGCTCATTGCTCAACAAGTTTATCAAAAAAATTAAGAGTTAAAATCAAACTTCACCCGATTTAGGAAGATAAAAAGTCAACTAAATCAGTTAAACAGATCCACAAGAATCAATTAGAATGCAAAAAAGATTTGTGCGCTTGTGTGATTAGCCTACTACTTTGAGAAGAAAAAACCCACAACCTGCCCCGTCTAGATTTAATGAAATTTTTTTTTGCCCCGCCCTGCCCTACACCACCCCATTTCAGTTTTCCCCTGCCCCGTCCCATTAAGAATTCACCCTGCCCTACCCTTCCCTCATTGCCATCCCTATTCTTAGACATACCAAATTTTACACCAAATCTTATTTTGGCGTAACTTTTGGTGTTTTAGTGCTCTAATATTCTTACACTAATTTAGTGGTGAATAGTGTTGCATGATGTAACACTATTCATCACACCAAATCTCTATTCGATTATTTTTTATTATTTATACTCTATTAGACAGGACTTGGCTCAACTTCACCTTATTGAGGACATGACTCTAGATAGGAAGGAGTGGAGGTCGCGTATTAAGGTTGAAGGTTAGTAGGGTTGCGAGGGTATGGGTTGTTAGCGTTTGTAGTAGTCCTAGCCTTGCACTTGTAGTTCTTGTCTGTGATTCCTATAGCCTTATGTTGTTTACTGCGTTTCACTTCTCACAGTATTTCATTGATGTTATTGTCCCCTTTGTTGATTATACACTATCTTTCTTATTGGATGTTATGTTTTATACACTGTTTTCCTCTCCTTTTATTTGGATTTGATGTACTTGAGCTGAGGGTCTTTCGGAAACAGCCTCTCTACCTCCATGAGGTAGTGGTAAGGTCTGCGTACACTCTATCCTCCCCAGGCCCCACCTAGTGGGATTTCACTGGGTTGTTTTTTTTTTTTTTTTTTCGAGAGTTCAAAATTACTTATCTATTCATTCGGTTGAAATTGTAATGGCGAAAACTTTGAACCTACAAATTAACTTGTACAAGCCCAAGTGAACCCCAGACATAAATATATTTCATTTTGTTGTTGTTGTTATACTCTATTAATTTTTTAAAAATATATATGATAAATAAATAATAATAATAATAATATATTAAAGAGGGAGAAAAATATAAAGAGAATATTCCTTTTTAGTGTAGTGAATTGGAGATGGTTTGTGAGTCCATCGTAAAAACTAAAGGTTTTTTTTCTCTCTACGTGAGAGTAGTTTCTCCTTATTACGGGGGGCATAAGATATGAATATAACCTCAGACTATTAAGATAACTAACCACGTTGTCCATAATATTACCCACGTTCCTCAATTTTTCATTCACAAAAAACACTAAACTACTAAGTTTAATCCTTTTAGCGTATTTCAACATTGTTTTTTGTTTTGCTGCTTCACAATTCTTATACAAATATCTATATTTTTCAAAGTTCAACTTAAAGACATTCGACTTATTTGTCTATTGTTCTTAGGATGCTGACGAGATTACGGATCGACTTCACAAGCTATTCTTACGGAGGAGGAACATGATTCAATTGAGATTTTAGTTTGGGAAAGTCATGAATCCTTGGGGTGTGATGAGTCGACATCGAGGTGTCAAACGACTCTGTCTATAAGAGTCATCAGCCTGTTTTGGTCTGGAAGTAATATTGGTATTTCAATTTTTTTTCTAATTCAAAGACGACATTAAGAGAGAAACACCACGACTCTATGATAAATAAATATATGCTCAACATATATCAATGGCAACCAGAACTCCATACTAACTCTCATATATTTAACATCTCTGAAATATGGCTCCAAGTCTGGAACATATCACTATATTGAACTGAAATTCCCCTTTCTTCACACCTCATCATTTCTTTAATAAAGTAAAAAAAAATGACCTCTAAACTTGTTGAATATCATAAGGAAAGACAAACAAGACTACACATTGTGCTAAATCAGAATGAGAATTTCTATCATGTGGTAAATTTGGAAGGCAAGAAATTCGAAGAGTTTCAATGTAGAAATTTTTGAATTCAATGATATTGTAAACAAAACTCTTTTTAATTTTCTTGAATATGAAAATAATTTGATTCCTACACAATCTTCTACAATTATACTTGCTTGTAATAATGATAGAAATATAATTGCGGCACAAGATGGTATTATTTTGTTTACAAATGCTAGTGCGCATAAGGAGAAGAAGACGACAAATATTGGTACGGCAGTTATGGATAGCTATGGTAACCCGCTTCAAGCCTTTGATACCCCAATTCAATATGCTGAGAAAATCATCACTATTGAAGCAATCACAAATTATATAGCGCTGGAGTATGCTAAGAAAAAGTGTTGGACCAAGGTGCAAGTCTTATTATATTCAAAAAATGTGGTGCATATGATACTATAAAGAATTATAGTTTTATGGGAGATAGACATTACTTGTGAAGATATTTGGAAACTTATAGTAACCTATAATTTAGCAAAATTTTCCATTTCGTTATTACATAAAATTATTTGACTTTATCAAATACATAAAAGAAACAAAATAAGATATATATAAAAGAAATAATTCAAATATAATAAAGAAAAGATTCAGATACAATTTTTTTTAAAAAGAGGGTATACATTGAAGAAACAGATATTTTGGCCATCAAAGCAAATAAAGAAACATCTAAATCAATGAACCTTCAAAAAATAATAATTTGGTATAACTATCCAAATCTAGAGAGAGAAAAATATTAAGTGAAAACTATTTTAAAAAAATAGATACATAATTTAAACAATAATTAAATCAGTTACAAACTTCAATTACAATTTAATTTATAGTGCTCCATTTTCCATTCTAACTGAAGAAGATTGTGTGTGAGACAAGGGGTAAAGAGAATTGAGTGATGAACATGGGAGGTGAGAATGAAGAGAGGGTGAACTGATTTGAAGTTAACACATAAATTAGGGAGATAATTAAATGGTGGATATATAAGGACTCTATTTTAGGTTAATTTTAAGGAGTGGTGTTTCTTAATGTATCTTATGTCAAATTTGTATGTAATTATTGAATAGTAGGATGATAGGTAATTATTTGAAAGTACAGATAAGATTAATAGATATAGTATGGATATATGTCTAATTAGATAATTCTTTATAATAATTTAGTGGGATCACTTGGTAGCTCATTTAAATATGAGTTATGCAAGTATTAGATCCTGCACAAGTAATATTATATTTGGTAGTTGATCAAGAGGTAAATTATTCATGTAAGATTTGCAATTTAGAAACCCACATAACAAATATATAACTTATAAGTTATAATGAAATCTATGTACTATTGTTTATAGCTAACTACATTACTAATACAAACATAAAATAATACATATATTCACTCATAATTAATTTATACATTACTAATATCCGCACAACTCTAACATGCTACCACACTACTCCTATTTGTTTCTTGGAATGGTGTTGAAAATTTTGAAAGGAGTGTCAATGCTTGCATCTTAGACCATCTCCAACGCAACACCAAATTTTACACTAAATCCTATTTTGGCGTAACCTTTGGTGTTTTAGTGCTCTAATATCCTTACACTATTTTAGTGGTGAATAATGTTACATCGAATTTGATGTAACACTACTCATCACACCAGATCTCTTTTCAATTATTTTTTATTATTTATACTCTATTAATTTTTTTAAAATATATATGATAAATAATGATAATAATATTAATGAGGGAGAAAAATATAAAGAGAATATTCATTTTTAGTGTAGCGAATTGGAGATGATTTGTGAGTCCCTCGTGAAAATTAAATAATTTTTTCTCTTTACGTGAGAGTAGTTTCTCCTTATTGTGGGAGCATAAGATGTGAATTATAACCTCCGACTATTAAGATAACTAATCACGTTGTCCATAATATTTCTCAAAGTTCAACTTATTTGGCTATTGTTTTTTTTTTTGGCTGCTTCACAAGTCTTATACAAATCTATATTTCTCAAAGTTCAACTTAAAGGTATTCGACTTATTTGGCTAGTTATTGCCCTTAGGATGCTGACGTGATTACAGATCAACTTCACAAGCTATTCTTACGGAGGAGGAACAGGATTCAATTGAGATTGGTGTTCAAAACATCATGTCTAGTATGAAAAATTGTAAAGTATGTATGCTCGAAAAGGTGATTGCGGATTGGTGTGCTAGGGATGAAAAAAACAATTGTGGCACAAAATTGTATTATTTTGTTTGCAGATGCTAGTGTACATAAGGAGAAGAAGGCGACAAATATTGGTGTGTGGTGGCTATGAATAGCTATGGTAATTCGCTTCAAGCCTTTGGCACCCCAATTCAATATGCTGAGAAAAATCATCACTATTGAAGCAATCACAATTTATTTTAGCTCTGGATAATGCAAGGAAAAGGGTTGGGCAAAGGTGCAAGTTTTATTAAATGCAAAACATGTGATGCCTATGGCACTATAAAGAAGCATAGGATGTGAAGACATTTGAAAACTTGTAGTAGCATATAATTTAGCAAAGTTTCTATTTCGTCATTACATAAAATTGTTTGGCTTTCTAATTTTTCTAAAGGCCTGTTTGGAAGGACACCCTGGTAATTAATTGGATTTGATGTAATTGGTGTAATTACGCTGTCTTGTTCAGGGGCGGACCTAGGTAGAGCCCAGGGGGTTCACCCGAACCCCCTCATCAAAAAATTACACTGTATATATAACATTAAATTCTGATTTTATGTGTACATATATTAAAATGAACCCCTTAGAAAAAAGGACAGACTTGGCTCAATGGATAAGTGGTTCATGTAGTGCCCCTATGTCATGGGTTCAAGTCCCAATGGCAACATTTTTTCTCTTTTTTAATATTAGCTTTGGAAAATGGAATTTTTGGGCTTAGACCTTCTTCTTCTCTTTCATTATTTTTTCCTTTTATTCCATTTCTTCTTTTTAATTTATTTTTGTTTAAATTTATTAGACACATTTTTTTTTATATTTTATTCTTTTTATATTTATTATTCATTTAGTTTCAACGTAACTCTTTTTTCATATATGTTTGAATAACTTTTTTTTAAAATGATGAATTATATTTAACTTGAAATTGAGATAGAAATATAGTTTATTTTTAAAAAATGTAAATTAGATGTAATTGAATGAAGAAACTTAAATATCGTCAACGTCCTTTTAAAAATATTAATTTAATAGAATTCATGAATTTTCTTTTATATATTTAATTCTATTTTAGTGGGATGAAAACTAAACTTATTTGATTTATTTGTTATTTATTTATTTTTTTACAAATTATGACTAACCTAGTAAATTGAACTATATGAACTAAAAAAATTGACGATGATATTTATTTATATTAATAATATGCATTATAATATTAGTAACTCTATTCTTACACACTTTTAGAGAATTTTGACGATTTTCATAGTAATATTTGATTGAATGGATATTAATTTAAAATTTTTAAAAAGTGAAATATAAAGTAAAACATTACAAAATAAAAGTATAAAAAGCACAAGAAATTTTAAGAATGCTCGATGGAGCATGATAAAAGTAAAAAGAAATGTTTAATACGGTGTGATAAAGTGAGTTAAATTTAGCATGATAAGGTAAATATTTTTCTTCCGTCTCGCTCCCTTTTTCATCATTTAATTTTCATGTGTTTTAGGAATTAACTTATGTAATACAAAATGATCCATTAAAATTCTTATCAATGCAACTTTGTTCTCAATATCTTTGATTAGCTTAGTCTTTACTTTTATGAACCAATGAAATATCTATGGTTCTAGTACAAAGAGCATGCCGAGGGGCTACTACGCTCACCGCGCACTTGCATTACCACCTGAACTTCTTCTTTATACTTCGAACCCCCTGAGCAAAAATCCTAGGTCCGCCACTGGTCTTGTTCTGTTTGGAAGGACAGATAATTATTTGGTCAGCAGGTAATTGGTGTAATTGGCAGGGGGTAATTACACTCTACAATTCACAGGTAGAGGCTGTGAATTACTGGTAATTACATGGTGTAATTACCACCTGATTACTTTTTAATTTTTTTTTTTTAATTTTTTTACTTCTATTATTTTAAGTTCTTTTTTTATTTTTATTATTCTAAGAAATTGTAAAAGTTTATTTTTTATTATTATATTTCATTTTCTTCTTGTTCTCAACCTTACTTTTACGTGATTCTATGTAATTTTCTTGTACTATCTATTTCTTTATGCCATGCTTATTTTCTCAATAGCATAATTTTATTAGTATTCTAATTTTTAAATTAAAATAGAATTTATTATTAAGTAAGGTTATAGACTTACATTTTCTTTATTAAGAAAAAATTAAAAAAATCATATTTATTGCTATGTTGAAATTTGTTATAGGAGTATTATGTTAAATTTTTTGTTTTGAATTTATAACCTATGTTATATTTTCAGTTTCATTTGTTTTAGTAATAATGAATTTACACTGCACGTCATTTTTTAATTAGACTTGATAGATTATATTCTTGTCAAACATTTAATAATTTATGACATTTTATTTATATATTATTCTTTTTATCAAACATGCATTTCACGATGTTCGTAGAAACTTCATACTTTTAATTGTTATGATCAATTCAATTGAAATATATTAATTTGAAAAAATATAAATCAATTATTTTTTCATAATATTAGTTAGAAAATATGTTTATTAATTAATATATTTTCAAAAAAAGAATATATATCTTAAATATTTAATTTAATGTCAATTATAAAGTTTCTTATTTGTCTAGTATAAATTTTAAATAATTAATTATTTTATTTTATTTTTTTATAATTTTATGATTGCAATTGTGCATCCAAACAGAACATGTGTAATTACAGTGTAATTATACTGTGGCAACCAAACAGGTCAGTGTAATTACTAGGCTGATAATTACTACCCTAGTAATTACACCAATTCCAATTATCAAGTGACTTTCCAAACAGACCCTAAAAGGAATTATAATTGATGCTATGACATCTTTTTAACTCTTTAAACCTTCTTATGCATTAATACAACTAGCGTATTGATTGATAAAAAAAAAATAAAAAAATATTGAAATAATTAATACTAACATAGTACTGATATTATTTTAATATAAAATTTGATGTTATGGACCGAAAATGCCCCTTAAATATTAGGGACCGTTTTGAGTGAAGTTCCAAAAATAAGAGGCTAATTTGTCGACTTCTTTTGGGTAGTGATCCAGTAATTGGGAGCTACCAAGTATTTCTTCCTCTTCACGTAATAGTATAAGCCAATTCCAATTAGTATTTTCATCATTTCTTCAATTTACTTGTAGCGCTTTGCCAGTTTGATCGATTTTGTGGAAGATGGAAAATGCTTCGGTCGATGTTAACCAGCTCCACTCCATGGGCACCACCATAATCGGTGTTACTTACAATGGCGGCGTTGTACTTGCTGCTGACTCTCGCACCAGCACCGGTAACTCAAATCTCATCCCTTCCCTCACTCATTCATCATTTTTCAGATATTTTTTAATTAATTTGTGTTTTTTCTTTTCAGGAATGTATGTTGCGAATAGGGCTTCTAATAAGATCACTCAGCTCACTGATAATGTCTACGTTTGCCGCTCTGGATCAGTATGATTTCTCTAAATGCCATAATTATATCTTGTTATTTGGTTTAAAAAATTTGGGCTTTGTGGTAAAGGGTTAAATTTGGCACTAATATCTCGTTAAGTAACAGTTACATGGCATTCTTATTGAGCTAATAGACCATGGTAACATGAATTTTGTTTATCATGTAATTTTTTACTTTATTTAGAATAAGCAAAATAGAGCTGATTCACGAAGTTATGTTTTATGCAACTGTACATTTGGACGGTCTTTGGAAACAAACTATCTACCCCCATAGGTAGTGGTAAGGTCAGAGTTACACTCTACCCTCCCCAGACCTGACTTAGTGGAATTTCACTGAGTATGTTGTTGTTGTTGTACATTTGGACGGTCTATGAGTTAAATGTGTAATCATGCTTGGTTTGTGGTTCCTTTTGTTAATTCTGGTTAAATACATTTTTGTTTTTTGTCCTTTTTATTTGACAAACTACTAACAAGGAGAAAAGATTTGAACCTCCTTGGGCTTCATCATGTATTCACTTATCATATTTTTAACCCTCTCAGTGTACATCTTGACTTGCCACTGGTCACTTAGTGACTCAACCACCATCATTTAACAAGTCATCCAATCTATGAAATACAAGTGTGAATCCTCTCTTTACACCAATAGTACAAATGAAACAAAAAGTATTTTAATACTTTTAACGTTGTTTTAGTATTCCACAATAATCTCATGTTTCTTTAATCCAAATAAGCCAAAAGAGACACAACAATGATGTTCTCCAGGCTCCCGTCCACTCATTGCCTGTCTTTTCTAGTCTCCAACTTGAATTGCTTCATCCACAGTCTTCGTGAAACCCATGGAATGTTGGACATAGCAAAACCACAGTCCATATCTGTGAGGTAAAGCTATAATACAACCTGAGGTAGTTTTTGTCATCCCTGTACTTCTTACATATGCAATTCATAACAATTTTTCTTTTCCTAAGATTTTCTGCCACTAAAAACTGAATCTCGTCCTGCCACTAATTGTAAAAAGTCACTCTTTTCTTGTTACCTTCTTATGCCTCTTTCTAGTAGCTCCATGTAAAAAAGGCTTACCTAGAGTTATTTTCGGCCTTAACCCCTGTCATATCATTGGGACGGCATTCCTCAACCTTGTCCCATTCCCACTCTTAAATAATCCACTGTCCTATCCTCTTTACACTATCTATCATCAGTAGCTAAGTCCCCACAAGCTTTTGAGCTGCAATTCCGGACTGGAGCATTTACTTTCGTCCCCACTTCGTGGAATTCCACTGGGTATGTTGTTGTTGATGATGACACTAAAGCATTAAACTATTTCATGTCTATCCATTGTGTTGGCCACACCCAAAAGTGTTGTTAATGCTCTAATTAGCACACTTCACATCTGCCTACTCTAATGAATCAAGCATAAGACTGTGCTCACCTATGGACCAAAGTTTCTAATCCTTTGTCCACAATTACCATTTTGGTTGAGATAGAACTCCATTACCAACAATATTATCTTCACGTGCATAATTACACGTGAAATAAAACCTGTTGTTTGAACTTGATGGTTTAGAGAAAAAATTTGGACAGTCATAAGGTACTGAGAAGTAAAAGTTCCTTGATGATTGAAAATAAATCCTAGAAAGTGGAATTCTTTATGACTTATATAAAATGTTCTCTTTTGCAGGCAGCAGACTCCCAAATTGTTTCAGACTACGTTCGCTACTTCCTGCACCAACACACGTAAGCTTCTTCCATTGATTAGAATATGTTCTTATCTTTTAATTATTGAAGTGCTTATTGTGGTCACACCTTTTTACAACTTTCAAGCCCCTCAACCCCTCCGCCCAAAACTTCTTTTAATGGTATCTGCTGTGTTCTTTTCTTTTGGCTTGGTTATAAGCCGCAATAATAACTGTTAGCTTCTTCATAGCTATCTTCTTTATTGTAAAATTGGTTCTTTCTTTTTGTGTATATTTTATTGATGTTTGAATCACATCCTCTATAACTAGGGACATGAATTGGCTCTCTTGTTTGTGTATCTACTTTTCGAAGGAAGTAAATTTATAGTGTAGCAGTATTGTTTGCCGGCTTAGTATGCAAAGTTTTTTTTCTGGATAATCCAACTCAGTATGCGGAGTTATTTTTAGGAACTTCTAATCTTGGGTCTTCTTGTGAATGCAGGATACAGCTGGGCCAGCCGGCTACTGTCAAGGTTGTTGCGAACCTTGCAAGGTTATTATCCTACAACAACAAGGTTTGCTCTGTAACCATTATACTCTTTCTTAGTCTCCCCCATTAATATAATTTTTTATTAGCTATTTGTCACTTGATTTTTCCTCTTTTACTTGTAATGTAAATATCTTTGCATTATTGCTTGAAAATTGTCTATCTCTTTAATTCCTCTGTAATGCGAATAGATCAAGGTTGTGTACTCACGACTCTCAACAAATAGTGATAACTGGTAATTGTGTTCAAGTAATTTTGTGCCATATTTCGTGCGCATCTTTGATGGTTCAATAAAATATGATGTCAACCTTTCACCGTCTAGTTGGACATTTTCCTTTATTACCGGCGATCTCTTACCCATCTGATAGTAGTAAAAATTTGGCTGGTCTTAACTGCACTTTTTGTAAGATCAATATAACCCTGACACTTAGTATTGATTTAAATATTGAACTGTGATTATGTTCTAAACAGAGATGGAAAGCTTTAGAAGCGAAAGTCTTCATATCTTACTCAGGAAATTATGGTAAATTTTGAGTTGATCTCATTATATATGTTTTCTCCAGACTTATAACATCACTTTTGCTTTTGTGTTTTTCTTTAGTGAACTTAAACCGCTTAATCATTATGAATTATTTCCTGGTAATTGTGCCACTATAATATTTATAGAGATGTATGCAGTTTCACCACACATGCATTTTCTTTTTCCCTCTCATGGATATATTTATGCCAAATGAAGTAGTGCATAAATACCCATTTGGTATTTAAATTAATTAGCCCAAAAGGTTTAAACAATAGCTTTTACAACTCTTGTTCACAAGCTTACCATTGCCACTATGCTGTTATTGTGTAAATAATTGCTTGGAATTTTGGGTGAACTTGTCTTTTTTTGCACTCTGTTTTCATGTGTTGTTCTATAGATCCCCACCAAGTGTATTCCAGAATCTTTAACTGTCAGTAAAAAAACGGATCATTTTTAAAAAGTACGTCATATGTAATTTTTACTTGATAAAGATGGTGGTTGGACTAGCTTGCGTGCACTTCAACTGTTCATCTGGGAACCTGCTATCTCCCACCAACACAGTTACTGGGTAACTTTGCCTGCCAAGGCTTGGCATAGGCAGATGGGAAGAAATCATCTAGTGCTTTTTTGTCGTAATTGGGATTTCAATGTGGTCTCAAAGGTTTACACCCACTTCATTGACCGCTAGGTTACGTACTGTTGAGAATTAGAGAGAGCACACTTTTATTATTTAATTATATTTTCAACACATACTAACAACAACATACCCGTGGATTCCACAAGTGGATCTGAGGAGGGTGGGGTGTATGCATACCTTACACCTACCTCGTGTGAGGTAGAGAGGAATCACTAGCCAGTTACATCATAAATAATACACTACCTAGGTTTATTTATGATGTACCTTTTTATATTTATTTGATCCATTGTTCTCTGTATGTCCAGGATAGGCTCCAAACAGGACTGATTGTTGGTGGTTGGGACAAATATGAAGGAGGAAAGATCTATGGAATCCCTCTTGGAGGCGCAGTCTTGGAGCAACCTTTTGCTATTGGAGGTTTGCTATTAATCTATACTTTTTAGTCATCTCGTGCATGTATACTTCCAGAAATACTTGGCTTTTGAAGGTTCTTTTCAGCTCACAGAAAATTTGTCCCCTATTCCTGAAACTACTTATTCAGTAACCCCATTCGGGAGGGGGAAAATTGATCTCTACAAAGAGCTGGAAACTGAAGAATACAGCAAGACCCAACAGAAGTTAGAAGATGGAATTGGAAAGAGACAACTAGATACTCCAGGCCATAGATCTCATTGCAGAGTTCAAGAAAACTAAACAAATAAACTGCTTGTTTTGGTTGCTGCATATAAATGGCTATGGGTGTATGAAAGAGAGACCGAGTTTGAGGGGGGGAGGGTGCCCATCACTTTGCAAGGGAGATGAGGAGCTACATTGTTGACTAGAAGAAGAATAGGTAGAGTTAGATGAAACCAGATCACAAGAGTGAAGGTAGCATATGTATGGTTCCAACAGGTTTCGATTTATCATCATCATAACCTGGTAGTCTGGTTCAGTGAAACCCATGTTTCTCTTTTGAACGGGAGTGTAAAGTGCGTTTAGCTGTTTCTCGAGATGGCTCTGTTTGTGGAGGATTTTCCTAGAATTCTTTCTTAGACCCAGAAATATTCTTCACCGCCGTTGTCCTTTTCTTTTCTGGAACGAATAATGAGAATGGAAACAAATGAAAATGGATGAGAAAGAATACTTTGGAACTAAATTAAACCAAAATAAAAAGAACACCGGAACTAGACATGAGCTACAAGGTTCACGTATTTGGTTTTTAATAACCTGTATGTGATGGAATAGGTTATTTGGTTGGATTCAAGCTTTCTTGGATGATATGTTCTCCATACATTTTGGTGCTTTAGTGAAATTAAGATATCATGTCATAATTTTTGGTTGCTGTACATGACAATGGGTTCAATCCCTCCTCCTGGGAAGATAAGAAGCTGATCTTGTTTGAAATATTTTCAGAATGTTGCCCTTGGTGTTGCTTAATAAAGTATATTGAGAGCTGTACTTCACAGCTGATAATTGGTTTAGTTTATTAGTTTCCCTGTGCAAGATGCTCCAGGTGCTGCCAGTTGGCTGAACAATATTATGTTCATTGACTGTTACTTTCAGGATCGGGCTCTACTTATTTGTATGGTTTCTTTGACCAAACATGGAAAGAGGGAATGACTCAAGAAGAAGCTGAGGTTAGTTTCATGTAGTTTGCATTTACAACCTGTCTAATTTGTACAACATTGTTGGACCATCAAGATGGCTTCATCTTCATAGCTATGTGTTTATCTTCATCTGTCATGATTTAGAGTTTATAATGCAAGTATCTGTTGAAAAAGTACTCGTTCAGAAGTAGAAAATTTCTTATTAATTTGGTACACAGCTTTCAAACCAATAAAATTGTTAGGAACCCAGACTCTCCTAACAACAAATCTGTAAACTTTCAAATGCAATACAGAAATAGAAACAACAATTAAACTGTAATTTACTAACACCAACAAATAGAATAAGTCTTACAAATAGCAAATAGAGAATACTTCTAACAACCAAGGTATTTCGAGGAACCTTAACCACCAAATCTGCCAGAGAAAATCCTACCCAAAAGACTGACCGTCTTTTCTTCTTCCTAGTACTATTTATTACAAAATAACTACCTAGACTGCTCGGTAACTGCTAGTTAACTACTAGAAATACATACACATAATAATTAATAAATAAAACAGATACACTTGGGCCTTATTTTCACCCTTCTTCCTGCGGCTATAGACCCTATTAATAGCAGGTCTAACAAAAATACTTTTGTTAGTAAAGAAGGGGCTGCACAGTTTGGTTCACATATTGACACTACAACCAACCACCTTGGTCATTGAATAAGATCTTGAACTTGCATTTTTCCTATGGGCTCTGTTATTTAATTAGGTAAAGTTTTCTGAAATTCTTCTCGATGGGATAGCTTTTTTGACTAGGCATAATAGACTCTTCTTTGTGGGCATGATGATGCTCTGATCAATCATTTGTATTGGTATTGCTTCTCTATTCACTAATCTGCTTTAATGATAATTCTGAAGATTTAAGTTTGTTTCACCTTTTCTGCAGAAACTGGTGGTCACTGCAGTATCTCTTGCCATTGCACGAGATGGTGCTAGCGGTGGAGTTGTTCGGACTGTAACTGTGAGTTAATTAATCTGCTTTATGCTTGTTCAAGTGGCATAATAAGATTCAATGAAATTTATTTGCTTACTGAGTCTCTAATAGCAAATTATTCAAGTTAAAATAGACAGTCTTCGCTTATAAGAAATAGAATAAAGAACTTGCCTCCCCACCTATTCCTTTTATCAAGCCCTAGGAACCTTTGATATACTTGTTGGTATTAGTAGTTGTAGGCTTGTAGCATCAACTCCATGAAATTCTGCTTCTTAATTTATCTACATGTTTAGCACATTTCACTGTGTCCAAGAGCCCTTCGTTGTGCTTATATCTAAGCCTTGTAATTTTGGAGTGTGGATTAATTCTCGATTGTAAGAAACTAGTGTTATTTGTAGTGAACAAAATATTACTTCCACTCTAGGTTTTAAAGAATTTTCTCCCTGATACGGTGCTGTTTGTGTGCTGTATTGCTCATTTGAAAGTCCAGCATAATTTCAGCTTTTGTTAGGATTGGTGGAGTCTGTAATATTTTTACTGGCTATTGTTTTTGCTTTGGAACACTTTTATTTAATAACGGTGGTGTCCTGGATTTGCTTTGGAACACTTTAAGCACTATCCTCATCTTTTTGAAAGAGGGGTCTCATGTCTCATTATATAAGCTTGTCTTTTTGAACAATTTTGATAACCAGATTAACAAAGATGGAGCTACAAGAAAGTTTTATCCATGCGATTCCCTTCAACTTTGGCATGAAGAACTAGAGCCGGTGAACTCCCTGCTGGATGTTATGTCTGCGTCAAGTCCTGTTCCAATGGTCAGTTGAAACTAGAGTCTCTTTGCCCCTATTAACATGCTGTAGAATTTTGTTAGCTGCTGCTGCTATACACGTACTCTTATCGCGTGTTCTGGATCATTTCTTTTTTTTCCCTTTTGTCCAGCTGCAACTTTAGAACTCTTATCATGTGCTGGGGTCATTGTACTTGTCCCTTCTTTTAATCCTGCCCTGCAATGGGTTAAACATACTTCTGAATTCTGACTGTTTCTGGTCCTAATTCGGTTCTTCTAAAAAATTTGGGCTAAGCATGTAGCCTACAGTGACCCATCAGAAATTTTATCAAAATAATTTTAATTTTTCTCTTCTTTTGTTTGATAGGTGTGTATGTAGTTTTATTAGTTTTTTTTTGGTAATTAAATAAATAAAACTCGGTAGGAGTTGAGAGATTGAGTTCTAATTTATTATGGAAAAAGAACACTTGTATCTCAAAAAGGAAAATTATTACAAGCGGGCTACCTCCTTATTTTCATACCTCCTTTTTTTTAACTGATAATGTGTGTTTAGTGCTTGAACCATCAAAGTGTATATATGCTCTGATGGTATCAAGCAGTGGTTCAATAAAAACACTACTTAGTTACTCCTTGATATTATTAGAATATGTACATACTTTGATGACATCAAGGAAGAACAAACTGTGTTTAAGTGAAAAGACTGTTCAATTACTGCTTGATACCATTAAAATATATATATATACATACTCCAATTGTATCAAGGATGAAGAAGAAGTGATTCAGTGAATAGAACAAGGGGTAGTCCGGTAAATATTTTGAATTGTGGAGCCAATCAGGATAAATATATTGGGTTGGATCCAATTGGGATAAATATTTGTAACCTAAATATTTTAGGAAAAATTGTATGAAATAGCAAACTATTAATTCAAATTAAATGTTATAGCCATAGTTTATTTTAATTGTAATTCGCAACAAACATCCCCTTTTTTTGCCATATGATTTGACATACAAGTAGCCATTTTATACATTTCGGTATAAAATGTGTTTGTGTTTGTATAAAGCAAAAGAAAAGTGTATATACAAATATAAATATATATATTTTTGTCTTATACACTTATAATTACACAAATACAGATCTTATTATACAAATTACAACGTATAAATGAATTTATACAAAACTGAACAATTTGTATAAAACAGGATGTTTGTAGTGAATTATACAAATCAAAAGCTCTATAGCAAATATAAAATTTGTTATGGAGCGCAATTATGCAAACTATAGTTATAACATACAAATATGATTTTTGTATTTGTTATAAGTGAAAGTTGCTCTATATTTTACCTAATGAGTTTTACCCTATTTTGGTCCAAGCCCAAACAAACAATCCACTTATTTAACTAAATTTGTTTTGATCCAAATGTAGACTTTGGTCTTTCGATAACACACTAGAGTTGGTCCTTTGATTACCCCATGTGCCGTTTAGAAGTTGGCAAAGAAAGGCATCATATCCTAACAAAATGTGAAGGCTCAAATATAGATTATTTTTAAAAAAAGTAGTAATCAAAATAACATCTCAAAAAAAAAAAAATAGACAAAAACTATATATAGCACACTAATTTAGTGGTACTATAGAAGATCTATCAACGGATTAGGTTTAACGATCGTTACTATTGATGGAACTTATATAGTGCATAAAATTAGTGCACTATATGAAGAAAATACATCGCAGTACACTCACTTTTTTTATTTGTTATTTACTTACATACACATATATTGCAGGACATTTCTCTCCTTTTTGATAGCTTTAATGTTCAGGCCTGTACATGCACATTAATTATTTTATGGAATCTTTCACCAATATATATAAATATCTGATAATTTAATCTATTAAAATTTGGATAGATAAGAAAAAATCACGTAATATTTTTGCTTTTGCTGAGAGTTTAAACTTACAATTTTATAATTATATAATCCCACTTTATTGACTATTTAGGCATACCTTTCTTGTGCCAATATATAAAATGACATTTCTCAGGCTAAGAAAAATACTACTAATTGGGTTTAAGGTCTTATTTCGATCTACCTACTTTTAAAGTCAAACTGTTGTAATACTACGTTATGTAACATTGTTACTTTGAGTTTTATTATCTACTCTTTTTTTTTTACATCGTTGTGTTTGGGCCAGCTTTTGCATATCTCGATTAATTTCATGAGATATCTGACATCTCCTACCAGAAACATGTATTAGGTAACTCTATCCATCAAGGTTAGGACAGATAGAAAGAATCACCTACTGTTTTTACAAGTTGTCACGTTATTTTTTGAAAGTCAAATTATATAAATTAGCCAATGTTTTTATTGAGACTTGTAACTTATACAATACACTTTTTGTATAGTTATTAAATTTTAATTTTAAAAATATTGAATTAATCTAATTTAAACTTCAAACACCAGTCAAATTAATTTTCGAAAAGTAAAATGCGACAACTATTTTAGAATAACGGAAGTAACATCTTTATACGGTTTTCATCTTGAGCTGTTATTTTGTATATTGGTATATCTAATGAATAACAATATCAAACTTTATGGTAGAAGATTAATATGGTGAGGCAAGATGTAACATATGGAACACTAAACTTTTTATATTATTAAAGATGAGAATTATTACTAATTTGATAATAGAAAAGTGAAGCATGCTAGGAATTTCACGCGTAATAATTTAGTTAGATGAATAATTTTTAAAAAAGACATAATTGCTTCTATCATTATTATTGCTAGTACTACTTATTAACCAAAAAAGCAGCATCAAATAATTTCAAAATTAAGTTTAGTTACTTTGCTAAATAATTTCATATACTTGATTAATCTTTTGAGACATTTACTCTAAAAAAAAAAATCTCATATGTTAAAAACTTGTGAGAAAATATCATTTTAGTCAATAAGGATAAAATTTAGTCCATATTAATAATGATAAGGGTACATTTAATCTTTTTTAACTATTAATAAATGACAAAAATATATATTTTTTTTAAAAACTTGGGATATTTTCAAAGACCTACATCGAGGTTTTGCGCTATAACACTCATCTCCCTCATAGTTTACGATATTACGCCTACGTTCCTTACTTTAATATTTTTGTAACCATTCTTTTAACCTTTTTAAAATAAATATAAAATAATTATGATTTGATAAATTTGTCCCTTTATATATTAATATTTTCATACTAATCCATATATTAAAAAAAACTTATTTAATAAATACATTAAAGATAAATCAATATGAAGAAATGAGTATCGATCTTTGTTTGTAAAAAAATAAATGTGTGTGTATATAATATATGTTATAGTATTAACTTTTTTTTTTTTGTTAGTAGATAGTCCCGGGTCACTTTTGGGCCTGGGTTATTCCTGTTTTATTTCATTTTAAGGAATAAATGGGCTATGCCCAATGTTGAATTAAAAAATAAAAATAAATAAAAATGTTATAGTATTAACTTATTTGTGTTGAGTTATTTTTAAAGTATTTATTAAATAACTCGTGTTTTTAAAAATATGGAGAAATTAATATAAAGTAGGACAAATTTGTCAAGTCATGATTGATTTATATTTATTCTAAATAGATTTAAAGAATGGTTACAAAAATCAAAATAAGGGAGTTAAGCGTTACAATGTAAACCACAAGGAAAATGAGTATTATAGCAAAATCTGAAGGGAGATCTCTAAGATTATTTCGAAAAACTTCTAATTATGTATTCATAACCGACAATTATATTCCATTTTGCGTTGCATAAAAAAAATTAGTATAAATATATATATAAAGTCATGGAAATGTTATGCGATTTCATAGAATATAATGTCAATTGCATTTAATTAAGATGCTGCCTAACTGATTTGATTTGATAGCATTTTCCAGGAATTTGCTCACTCATACTTATCTCATTCAAAACTTAATTTAATTAATTCTTATCATTTAAATTTGATATTTTAATTTCTTTAATTCAAGGTAAAATCTATCTGTAAAACTGCTTTTGTTCCAAAGTCAAATGATTATTTCTAAATGCCAATTTTGCATCTCGTTTAATTTCTAATGTGATTTCTCAATTTCTAAATATTACTTCCAATAAATGACTGATCGAAATTTGATTAATCTTTAATATCGTTGATTTTGTTATAAATAGCTCTACGAATGAATGAATCGGATCGATTTGAAAAATAAAAAGATTTGTATGAATTACGTTCCGTTATCACTCTGTGGGAACTTGTTAGATATGAATATACTAAATAAATGTGACTTGATTGGTGAAATTAAATGATATCTTTCTTTCAAAAAGTGTGTTTTTTATCGATATATAAATAAAATATTTTATTGCTAATGAACAAGATAATTGAGAAATTGTCTATATGTAAAATTAGAATTATTGATATAAATCTTTTCCACCGAAAAGAAGAAAATTATTTTCAGGTAGAAGTGAAAGTGATGTGGACTATACAAGACTCAAAATCAATCTACTTTATAAAAAGAAGATATCAATGAATTTCTATGAAATGATTTCATAAGATTCAACCAAATACCAATTATGCATTCAACGTAACTTCAGTGGTATCAAATTTAATGTACCCCTCAAGGCACGATTCTAAGACCCTAAAGTTAGATTTCCAATTGTAGATTTTAGTTTAGAATGTCAATAATAAGCATAGTTGCTTATGTATTACAATATAGATGTCTTATATATTGGCTTTAGCAGAAAACAGACTTGATGAAAAAATATTAAAAAAAGAAAGCCTAGCAAAAACAAGTCCTATCCCCCCCCCCCCCCCCAAACCCCACACACAAGATCCCATTTAATTAGAGATGACATTTACCACGATGGAGCCACATACATAAAAAATGAAATTTTGAATTTTTTTCTCATATATATATATATATATATGAACAATTGAAAAAGTCTAGATATACCAAATTAAAAAGATTCAAAACTTCAAATGTACTCTTGCATGCGTGGCTTTTAACATATCACTCAAATCAAATCAAATTTTCATGATAGAAAAATTGTTATCAATAACGTCTAAAACTTTTATAGACCAAAGGATTAACAAAGAACAAGTATATTTGGACCTTTTTTTGTGTGTGCGCCACATATGCCAATTTTTTCAACATATAAAAGTAAGAATCAATTTTTACACTAATATAGAATAAATCAACACACTATTACTGCATTTGATAACTAATTAAACTATTACTATACTTGATATTTTAAAATACCGTTATTTCTGAATTTTTCTTTAAAAAACATAACCTATAAACTTCGGCTTATCTTGATTCTTTTCTTACTGTAAAGTCACTTTTAAGGGATCACTAGGAAGAAAAATGAAAAGTACATAACTTTTGTTGAATTATAAACCTCATAGACCTATGCCTTTCTAAGTAAAGTTATCATAAAATACACTTTTGGACAAATGTTTCTACCCCATTAATTTTTGTCATTGTCTCTTATGGACCATTATATGATTCGATGGGATTGGAATATTTATTGTATCACCACTACACACCCATCTCTAATTAATTCTATATGGACCTTAGCTTGTTGTCACAATTCTCATTCATTGATCAAATTATTTTTTTGGGAAGTATCATGATTAGGGTGTACAAGTCAAATCGTAAAGTCAAATTGAACCGATAAATCAAATCAAATCGAAAAAAACCAATTGTGGTTTGATTTGGTTGGTTTGGCGGTTGAAAAAAAAAACGATCACTCTTGGTTTGGTTTGGTATTAAAAGAAAAAAAGTCAAACCGAACCCAAACCAAACCGACATAATATATACACAAATATAAAATTTTATTTTATTTATAGATAAAAAAATATTATTTATAATCTACTTTGTTAATATATTTTTAGTTAGTTTATAGTTTTCAATGTTTATATATTTTATTTCAAATTTGGGCTTGTAAAATTTGTAAATATTTTATTTTGTATTAAGATCCGAAGTTACAAATATATTGTTATAGTTTTTCAAATTCGAAGTTAACAATTTAATTTGTAAATATTTCGTTTTGTATTCAGTTCGATTGTATCCTTAATCTTATTAATTTAACATAATGAACGTTGATATTTCAAAAAAAAATATTGTACTCATGTGAATTTTACCGTTTTTACGAAAATTTCTATTCATTTAACATTTCTTAAGTTTAGCTTATCACACAGGTAAGTGTAAATATATTTGATCACTTTTTCAAACACCGTATATATAGTTGTAAAAAACCGAAAGAATCGACTAAAACCGAAACAGAAAAAACCGAATTTACATGGTTTGATTTGGTTTTTAGATTTGATAAACCGACATAATTGGTTTAGTTTTTTTTTTAATGAAAAACTAAATCAAACCGACCTATATGTACATTCATGAATTTGTATAGTATGAAAAGTTTCGCCTTTTTAATCCAAATGAATAATGTAAAGACTTATTGATTCTTAATACCTGATTCAGAGTTGATTTTCGATTTTTGAGGTTATATATATATATATATATATATATATATATATACTAATTTAGTGTATGTGTGTTATATGTATGCATCATGTGAATGCATCACGTCAAGTTTTTTAATCAATATAAAATAGAGTATAAAAGAAGAATAAATTGTTGAAAATTGTCACATCTCTTCTCTTCCACTTCACAATTCAAAACGTATCCTTCTTATAGACTTATAAAGATAAATGCGCTTTCACATCTTTTTAACTGAAATGGCTAGGAAGAGAAAAGGTTTTTTGTTAAGGATACTTTCGGAAACTTATCCAGTGGAGACATTAGGACCTGTATCTCAAAGGACTAGCAATTGACTTTTTTTTTTAAAATATTATTTTTTTCAAATAAATAATTCTATGTGGACCTTATTGTCACAATTTTTGTTCATTCAGTGATCAAGTTTTTTTTTTTTTTTTGGGAAATATCATGATCGTACGATATGATTAGTTTCATTTTCTTTTCAAATGAATAATATAAAGACTTATTAATCCTTAATAATTGATCGCAGAGTTGATTTTCGATTTTTAGAGCCTATATGTATATGCTGTTTTAGTTATATCCTATTTTATTTTTAATTTTTTTACAAGAAAATAGAGTAAGAAAAAAGAACAATTGATCATTAAATAACTAAACATATAATTTTTTTGTTGAATTATTTTCATTGACTTAAATTATAACCCGTCATATGACATTATTGTATATATTCCATTTTTCCATGTGATCCATATATAAATCCTTTTGTGCCACATATTATGTATATATCTTTGACTAAATGTTGGTTTACAATTTAGAAAACGCAGTGTTGTATCTATCACCAAGTTACTAAGTTTTAAGAAAACCCTAATTTTTGAAAGAGAGTGGTGGGTAAAGACGTTATTGTCCCTTTCAAATATCTATTTTATGTCGGGATTACATGTTAGATATACACGATCAGAAGGTTATCGTGGAATGACTAAGATTTTTGCACCCTCAACTAGATAGTTCGGGTTCAATATCCTGAATATGAAAATTTTGATAAGAAATGTTTCTCCTTTTAATGAATTTTAAGCGGTATGAATCCCAAGTAATTGAAAGTTCAATATAAATATAAGGGAAAAGGCTCAAAACAAGATAAAATGAGTCATACTTTTAACAGATGGTATAAATGAGTCTTTTCTCAAAGTTTGACTGCAAATTTGAGCCTTTTTCCGTTCAAAAAAATAATTTAATTAATGACATGACTAAGTCATAATTGAACTGTTTCCAATTAACAAACAATGACATGAATGAGTCTTTTTTCAAACAAAAATGACATAAATAATTTTTTTCTCAAAGTTCGATAGCTTATTTGAGTCATTTCCCTAAATATAATACCGAACACCAAATAATTAAAAACAAGATACACTTAACCTATAAGAAAAGTTTCATTATATATAGGGTACCCTACAAAAAACGAAGGTGGGGGGAAGTTTTGTTAGATCAAATGACACATACATTATTTGATTATGAATTATTTCTATCTATTGAGCTGGCTTGTAGGATCCATATATTAAAAAACACTAGGGTACATTATTATTAGAATTGGAAGTGTGCGCGTTAGAGCATTTAATGCTGTTTTTTGGCTTATCATTTTATAACAAACATATTCTAGCGACGTCTCGTAAATGAAGAGAAAATTACAAGGTGAGGAGAATTGAACCATCACTAACCAGATAACGTTTCATCCCTTCAATTGTATTACGTGGCTTTTTTCTTTTTGTTGAGTTTCTTTCCCTCTTCTTCTTAGACGATAAGTTGCTTAGTAAAAATTTATTTGTATCGAGAGCATTTATATGCAAGCTAATACATGTATGACATATGTTTCAACATAAAGCTTTTACTTGATTATAATTAATTACATAATTCTTTATTTTTTAAAATTACTCAATTATACTCCCTTCGTCCATTTTTACTTGTCCACTATACTATTTGGGATGTCCAATTTTCAAAATCAATGAATAATTTACCATTTGTACTCTATTTTACCTTTGCTATTAATTAAGTGTTCTACTATTCATTTTTTAATGTTTAAATAACTTATATTTAATAACGGTGATTTGGTAAAGTTACCCCTATCATTTACTGCTTCTTAATTCATGTGTCAAGTCAATAGTGAACAATTATTATTGAATCAAGGGAGTAGTAGATTGTATTGATTTGATATAAACATTTGATGCAGATAAGGGAGAATAATATGCAAACACTTAGGGTGTAAGGCCGGTGTTAAAATTACATACTAGGTAAAATTTACCAAATGCTTAGAATAATAAATTTTGAATTTTTATCGACGTAGGAGCTAACAAGTTTATCATGAGAACAATGGTAAAATAAAAAGATTTTTAATGATATATTCACACACTCTCTATGTGAATTGTGTTTTAATAATTTTAAAACTATGTGAGTAACATGTATAAGATCTAAATGAATAAGACTTATCATGAACAAATAAGTGGTTGCAAACGAAAACAATTAATGCACATAATTCAACTTTATAACAAGCAAAATAATTGCTATCAATTTTTTCGAACTCTATTTAATTTGGAATTTTTATTGAATTATACAAAACACATAATGTGACCATACATACCCCTTATTAATTGCTAGTAGACATGGGATCTTCTAAATGGCTATGTAGTTTAATTTATCAGTACATTTAGTTCACCTCTAGGGAGACATAATGACCTTGTTTGGGGCAGACATGTCAAATGAAATAAACTTGCAAATTCTCAATTATTAGTTGTTTAATTTAACATTATTGGTATACTGGGAATTCAATTTTCCCTACCCTATTTTATGTATAAAAAAAATCTCCCTCTAATTTAATTTGGATGTTCATTGTAGATGATAGAACAAGTCCTCTTATGAGGAAACATTCAAGCACATGCATATATAACACCTTAGTGATAATATCTTTTGGAATCCAAGTAATATTAGCATGGGGTTTTGGTTCTCTTTAGATTTCGACTTAGTAATTTTGACTCAGCATACTATGTGATATTTGACAATTTGTTCACGATCTTACTTGACTTTATAACAATTTTTTTCTATGCTATGTCAGTCTTACTACACTCAATAATGTTAGAAAATGTAGATAAGAAAGATGAGATTTATCAAAGGAAGTTTTTATATTACTCAAGAATTGAATAATTTACTTGATTGATGATTTATAAATGAACGACTCTACATACACTATTCACATAAGGGCTAGTGTATAAATGTTGATTGTTATACAAGTCTTTTATTATATATCAATAAGTTCCCTTTCTAAAATTCTCTATATCTCAAGAATTTTTTAAGGCATTTCAAAAGATTCTTCCTACTAAATCGATAAATATCTAGAGCTTTTTCAAAGAAACTTTCTATAACTAAAATATTCTATCAAGACCTAGTCTTCTTCATATGTAAGAGCTTGTTTGGTATTGCGGCTAAAAACTGCTTATTTTTTAAAGTATTTTACTAAAATAGTTTTTCGTAAAAGTGCTTTTGAAAAAATAAATTGTGTTTGGTTAATTTACTTGAAAAGTGTTTTTGATCATAAGCAGATTGTGTTTGGCTAAATTTAAAAAAAAAAAATACTTTTGAGAGTCAAATTACGAAAAATATCAAGTATCAATGCACTTTTAATATTAAGGTTATTTTAAATATCTATTATAAAATTTTTGATATTTTTATTAAATTAAAATGTACATATTCAAATTTTCAATCAATATTATACATAAATGAATAGAAAATAAATTAAATATGCTATACTATTAGCATGATGATTTAAGTATAATTAAAAATATCAAAATAAATAAATTTAAAAATCATTTCACAAATTAAATCATTACCTACAAAAAAACTCATAACAAAACAAATAAATATAGGAGATATATTGATATATGTATATATGGCAGGGATATTTTGGTCTTGCAATAAATGGTTTTCTGCTTTTTTTTAAAAAACAGAAATTTTTTGCTTCTTTCCAACTGTAGAAAAATTAATTTTACTTCTATTTAAAAGCAGTTTTACTGATTAGCCAAACACCTTATTTTTTCAAAATAAGTGTGTTTTTACTCAAAACATGTCTAGGACTTCTAGGGACATGGTGAATCGGTGATAATGTGGCGGATCATTGCACTAAAGTTTTATTTTACTAATTTCATATATTAATGACATATTTGTTTTACTTGTTAATTTTAGCAAATTAATAAAGATTTATTGTTTTCTTTCAATATTATTGTTAGTATCAAATTTCCACACTTTAGGTACATCCCAAACCAAATATATTGGAATTACAAGTTTAATAATCATGAATGAGGGTAACTTAACAAAACAACGCCTAATAAATATTTTTTTAAGGGATGTACCTAGTTAAACAAAGGACTAGTAAAAGAATATATAGAAAGTAGGAGTGTTCACGATTAGGCGAAAAAATCAAATCAGCCCGATTATAAAAAATGGCATTGAGTGTAGTTTGATTTGGTTTGGTTTAAATTTAAAATTAATAATATTCTATTTGGTTTTAATTCTATTTAAAAAAGTCGGAAAAAATTAAACCAAAGCAATAAATTATATACATAATTTTTATCGCTGGATAGTTATGCATTTCAAAATCCAATACAAATTTACAATGTATAAATTTTGCTTATGAAACCACAACACATTTCAAATTTATAATTCTAACAATATAGTAACTAGCTAGTGCACACAAAAATTAGACATTTGTACATGTATATGATCATAACTCTGTCAAATTGTACTTTGCCCATGTATTCATGGTACTGTTTGATAGTAGAAAACAAAACAATCAGAAATAAACTGTTGTACCACATAAAATTGAAGTGATTGAATCATGTGTCCACTTGATAACACAAAAAACCAAGCCTTTGTTTATTTAGATTGGAAATGAAAAGTCAATACATCTAATCTAAAACCAAAATGAGGGTATATAATATTATTATAATAATATAGTATATACATATATATGTTATAAATATTAAATAATTAGCACTTGCTTATTTGATAAGATTTGAACCTCACCCTTCTTGATTATTGCAAGCCTTGGCCTTTAATTTGCTCGTTGAGCTAGGTTGATTAAGAACACGAATTCATATCGGTGTCTCAAACATGTATTGGAGTTCCGATTAAATTCATATCACGCATTGTAGAGTTCATTTGGGGTGTCACTCTCAACAAGACTTTCTTCATATCTAAAGCTCAAACTCGAGACTTCTATTTAAGGGCGAAACAGTTCTACCACTACGTCACAATTCATGTTGATCATAGTTAACAGGTTATTAATATGACATTGGAAAATAATCATTTTTTCATATGACTATAAATATAATAAGATTTGAACTTCAGAAAGTAGGTAGACTATCTTTTCACATCTTAATTAATCAAACAGACAATGGATTGATTTTGTGAGCTTATAAGAATTAATGTTGAAGACTAATTAAAGTTGAAATGGAAAATTAAAATGATGATTAGGCTTTAAATTTTTAAAAAGACTAATGTCTATATGGACTTTGTAATGAAATTCGTATGAAAGTAAGTTTTCTGGATTCTACTCAAAGTAGATTTCGTACTATATATTGTAATTTTATAAATATAGATGTTGTGCTGATAATTATATAAATAATTAATCCGTAATAAATAAAAAATAAATAATAATGTTATAAATGACTCAATATATCGAGTACGAATAATAATATCAATAAAAAAAATTGCATTGCTTGTGTTACTAAACATGCGGATTTATTTTGAAAAAGATGAGATCAATAAATGATAATTTATTGAAATTGCATTTTTGTTGGATCGTCCATATTATAATGAAGAAGTCTTGATTGTTGAGATAATGAGTAAATTATTTTAGGGTAATAGTATCTTCAAAGAACCTAGTAAAGGGATGATGAACAAAAAGGATTGTTTGGTACCTACGTGGGATAAATATAATAATTTTAGAATTAGCTTTATCTCGTTTTTATTTAAGATAATTATTCAATCCTTGGATTATTTTATTTCATCATTTATATTAAAGTGATAAAATTATTTTTCCAAATATAGAAGGCGGGGTAAAATTTGTATGCTATGAATTTTAATATATACTTTCTTCCTTTCAATTTGCTTGACATATTTTTACTTTTAATCTATTTAAGAGATAATATTGACTCATTCGCTTTTTAACAACTCTTTACTTTCAACTTTTCACGTGACATGTTTAAGAGCATAAAATTACAACACATCTTGATACATTTATCATGTCTTTAATTTAAGATCATAAAATTAAACTTTTAAAATTTTGTATCGAACCAAAATAAATCAAACAAATTGAAACATATATAACAGCTAGAATAATTGTATGCAATATGAGGTTTAATGTTGTATTGTAATTTAGGGACAGGTTTTTTCACTTTGCTACTTAAGAATGCAACAAAATGATAGGCCTAATTCAAGTCTCTTAATTAATTGTTTAGTTCAAAAAATGAGAACAATGACGTACAATTTTTTAAAATCTAATCTTTGATATGTATTATTGCATTTTGTTTTTATCACTTGTGACTTATTTTTCATTTATTTTCTGACCTGTACTTTTGGCCTCCTATTTTTCATTATTTTCTTACTTGATTTACACCTAATTAATCAAAACCATGATTATTAAATGGAATACGACAATTTCCCCTAAATAAAAATTAACAGGTAGCAATATGAAATGGAAAGATATATAATTTTTAGTTTAAAAAGTATGGACTGAAAATTTATTTTATTTTATTTTGTTTTGACAGATTCAAAAGCACATGATGATAAATAAAGAAATTCATTTCGTTATGATTTGAGGATCATGAACAAATATTTATATGAACAGGACAAAAATAATTAAATAAATAAAATTATTAGGTTATGATGATTTGAAATAGAGCTACGCACAGCAAGGGCGTTCGAGTTGGTTTAAGTAGGTTATTAGGTTTGAAATTTCTTACTACTTGCTTTTTTGATCGAGTTTATGACACGGGACCTTATCTTATGTGTTTATCTCTCATATGTTGTTTGCAGACTATTATATTGTAGCAGAAGGGTATTGATCGTGGATTTCCTTGATAAAAAAGTTGAGGTATGATTTAATATATAATTAAACAATGCATCTTTATATTAAATTTATTTCTCCAAAAAATTGTACCTAAACCATATTCCTCATTTATTTATTTTTATATATAAAACAATTATTTTTTCTATGAAAATAATGTTTCTGTTGGGTCTATTTCCTACAATTGCATGTGACTCTGGTGTGAGGTACTTAAACCAAATTTGGTGTACTATATATTAAATAATTTTCCAACAATCAAGCATATGAATTGATGCTCATCAAATATATATTTTTCGTTTTGAGTTGGTTTGAGATTATTAAAATTAACTAGCAACATAAATTTTGAATTGTTTAGTGATGCTTTTACCAATTTACGTTGAATTGTAGAGGAATTTTTAATATGAAATGAAATGATCCATGATTGCTTCAACAAATTTTCTTGAAACGTAACAAGATATCATCAGAATGATTTAGATGATGAAGTTGTCAACTTTTGTGTTGTAATATTGATATAATAATGTTTTTTTTTATAAATATATCCCATCCATATAGAGTCAACTGGGACTTGGGTCGTAATATTAAAATCAGTTTACTCAAACCAATTATTTTTGGCGGAGTTATTTTTGTCACAAATTTGTTTAC
The DNA here is from genome assembly GCA_029007595.1 of Solanum commersonii. Taxonomy (NCBI): domain Eukaryota; kingdom Viridiplantae; phylum Streptophyta; class Magnoliopsida; order Solanales; family Solanaceae; genus Solanum; species Solanum commersonii. The sequence goes on along the minus strand of JAJTWQ010000023.1, from coordinate 5,278,125 downwards.
ATTCAACAATGATGATATGTAAAAAAATAATTGGCGAAAAATATTAAATTTTATTTGAAAAAATGGTGTTGCCTTCTAGAGTTTTTATACGTTTATGGTTAGTGGCTAGAAAATATTTACTCGGAAAACAAGGTGGTTTTTCTAATGTTTGGTTGGTGAGAGGAAAATATTTTTCGAAAAATATTTGCTAATGTATGATTGGCGAATGAAAAATATTTTTCAAAATATTATCTTTTACTTTTAGCTAGAGAGAAGAAAATGCTCTTTAGAAAAATAGTTTTTGACCCGATAATCGATTCGGGATCCGATTTCGACACTCGACCCAAGACCTGATCTCGACACCTAGCCTCACTCGCGACCTGGGACCAACATTCAACTGGGATCGAATCTTGATATTCGAACTAGAACACGACCCTGAGACCTAACCTAGGACTTGACTCCAACTCCCGACCAGAGATCTAACATTTGAACTAGAATCTGACCCCAAACCTAACACATGAATCTGGACATAACGCTGATGATTGATTTGAGATCCGACCCTGACACCCAATTAGGGACCTAATTTTGACTATCAACCTGAGACCCGACATTTGAACTAGACCAGACCCTAACCTCGACACCCAAATCCAACCTTGATAATTAATCTAGGAACCAATTCTGACATCCAACTCGGGACCCTACTCTGACCCATGACTTGACTTTCAAACTCGAGATTCGACCCCGACATTCGACTTAGACTCGACTCCTGAACCTTGATCCGATCACGACACTTGAACCAAAACCTAATACACGACCTCAACACCTAAATCGAGACCTGACCCGAATCTACGATTCAGGATTCAACTCCGACATTCCATGTCGAGACCCACAATCTGATCCCGATTTTCAATCCAAGTCCCGACTTTCAAATCGGGACCTAATTCAGACTTCCAACCAAGGCCTGAACTCAACCCATGAATCAACTGTTGAACTCGAGATCTGACTCCAACATTCCATGTCGAGACCCACAATCTGATCCCGATTTTCAATCCAAGTCCCGACTTTCAAATCGGGACCTAATTCAGACTTCCAACCAAGGCCTGAACTCAACCCATGAATCAACTGTTGAACTCGAGATCTGACTCCAACACTCGATCCAGGACCTAACTTTCAAACCTTGATTTGACCCTAAAACCTGAATTAAGACCCAACACTCGAACAGAGACCCGACCCCGATATTTGAACCTAGACCCAACTCTGTCATCAAACCTGACCCTAACTCGCGACCCTGTCTCGACTTCCAAACAAAAATTTGAGCCTAATTTCTGAAATTGAACCCGGCCCCCACATCTGAGTTCTCAAACTTGATCTAGCCCCGACATCTGATTCATGACCCCACACCTACATCGAGACCCAACATCATAATTGGGACACGACTTGGGACCAAACTCAGAACATACCTTCTGAAATTGGATTTGATATCGACGATCGATTCAGGATCCAACTCGCTATTTGACCTAAAATTTGACCTACAATCTTAACTCGAGATTCAAATCAGAATGTGACTTTGACCCGGACTCTCAACCTCGACCCCTAACCTCGATGGTCGATTCAGGACCGAACCTGACATTTGATATGGTTTCTAACCTTGAATCTCGACCTAAAATCCAACTCTGTCACCTGACTCGGCACTCTGACCTCGACAACTGATTCGAGATTCGATCTAAAATTTTGAATTTCAAAACAAGATTTGACCCCGACTCGATCTGGGACTCGAGAGTTAGGTCTTGAATCAAAATCAGAAATCGCGTCCTGAGTCGAGAATCAAGAGTTTGATCTTTGATTCGTATCGAAAATTGGTACCCCGAAACTTGAGTTACGGTGAAAAGTTAAAGTGTGAGATTGAGAAAGAGTTTTGGAAAATGTTTTCTTTACTTTTTGGAGGTAAGTCGTTTTTCTTAAATTTGAGAGAAATAAGTTGATTTGAAAAATGTTTTCCAAAATATTTTAAGTCAACCAAACATGAGAAAACTGGAAAAATGTCTAATTGATTCTTCTAGGATTATTTGACAATGGAGTCCAATAAGCATCCGACAAAGACTCACAAATCTTAAAATGAAAAAAATAAAAATTAGTCAAATTACATTTTCAACTTCCACAAACTTTTAAAAATGAATAATTCATTTTTTTAATCCAAATATTGTCCAAATATCGACGATAATTTCGTAGAATCTCTGAACTTACAAATATAATATTTTAAGAAGTATGAATAATTGTTAAAGCTTGACACATAGTTGGCAAATAAGAATAAATTAACGACAATTTAGATCTTACAAATTAAGAGACAGATGATATTAGTTTGCAAAAAGATACCAATTTTTTTTTGGGTCTCAATGACATGTATCGATCTGTATATATAGTATATTAATTAAATAATAAACTTTTAATTGTAGTTTATTTTTCTTCTTTATGTTTTAAAGCTTGATCCTATGAAAAAAAAACGTTTGGGTCGTTTAGTAGCTGCTTAGAGTTATGGAGATATTAGTAATATAAAGATTAATTATAAGTAAATATATGTATTATTTTATGTAGGCATTATTTATGTATGAATTAGTTACATATGCATTAATTTCACATTACATCTTACATAAAATAATACATAAAAAACCTTCCTAACTTATACATATATTAGTTATGTGAGTTTCTAAATTGTCAATCAAATATCGTATTAGTTTTATACATGAATGGCACATTTTCTATCTACCTCTCAAACGCATGCAAGTTATACAAAATTAATACATAAATAACTTGTTTCTTATCTAACTATCAAACGCCTCCACTTTGTTGTTTCCATTCAATTCTATCCTTTATTTATTATTATTTCTTTGTCCTTTCATATTGAGATTAAACAAATTACACTATTCAAACCACTTACATTTTGATCATCCCAATCCATGTATTCTTAAACCATATTTACAAATTCAATTGTATCAATTTATGGGTAAACAATGAAGCCCTATAATAAAAATTCAACGAAGCAAAATGATGTTTTGAAAATCAAAAGAAAATACCAAAGGACTAAAATGGGATGTAAGAAATTTTAATTTCTAAAACAATACCATTGCTTTACCTTTTAAAATAGTTTTAAAAGTTGATGCTAATTATGTATAGTTCATAGTGTTTTAAAAGGCGGGGGCATGAGGCGATGCGTTCTATGCAGTACAGGGTGAGGTGTAAGCCCTGAGACAGAGGGTGTGAGGCGATGCGTTCTATGTAGTACAAGGTGAGGCGTAAGCCCTGAGACAGAGGGTGTAAGTCTAATTGATCTATAAGGCATAGTCTCATGTATATTCAATTTTATAATTTTATTACTAAAAAATTAAGCAAAAGTAAAACTTTTAATGATTTTACAAATAAATTTTAATAAATAACCTATAGTACATAGAAAAAAAATATTATGATTTTTATTTAAGAAAGATATTAATAACCAATAATGAAGAAAAAGAGTATTATAAATACTATCTAAAAAATATCATTACACCAATAATTTTAAAATATGATTTAAAGCAAAAACGATTCAAAAACCAAAAAAAAAAAAAATAACACCCGAGCACACGTTTTTACGTCCCGGACTTATGTTTTTATGCTTTGGACTTACACCTCAAATTCTAAGACTTACGCCCTATGGATCTACGTCTTCAACTTGCGCCTACGCTCTCCCCGAAACTCGCCCGGGGACTCGTCCCAAAAACATTTTTGAAAACACTGATTCATACTAATTGAGAGTCATTTCTTACATTTTTGAAAACACTGGTTCATACTAATTGAGAGTCATTTCTTACATTTTTTAAATACATGCAAAAACTTAATTAATTTCTAGCATAAATTAAACATCAAAAGATTCATTGTTTTTCAAACTAAAAATTTAAGAGCGTAAATTAATTATTAGTGTTTAGATCAATATAGGTTAATTTCTTTAAAATAATAAAGTTATTTGGAGAAATAATTTTAGATATTGGTAAAAAAAAAAGTGAAAACTATTCAATCTGTAATGTGAAAAGTGAGATGTGACCCTTTATTTCAATCAAAGTTTCCCTCCAAGTCTATTCATATTTGATATTACCGACCAAGCTAACTTTACGGCCGTCCAAATTCCATTACATTGTTCAAATGATTTTTTTTTAATTGTAAAAATCATAATAGATACTTAATTCTTTCAATTTAATAAAAGAAAATTTTATATTCTCACAATTTAAGTAGATGCTAGACATATAAATTCTACCATCTTTATTCTTTCTCATTAAGCGGAAATTATCTTATCTATGATGGTCTAAAGAAAACTTTCAATTAAAGGACTAAAATTTAAATAAATTTCATATACATTTATTTAAAATTTATTTTTCTTACACGTTTTAGATGCAAATTATTACTTAACATGTTCGAACCATCTCAATTTAGCTTTCTATATCTTTTCTAATTGTACACACTCTTCTAAATATCTTCATTTTCATAACTTTTATTTTTTGAATATGATAATTTTTAATCGACTAATTCTCTCTTCATAACTTTTTATACATCCAATTTAATTGCTTACTTGATAGATTGATATTTTGGCTTCGTGCCAAGATAAATAAAAAGGTATACCTTGTTTTAAAAAATAGGAAACTATAAATTAGTCTAATATGTGTGTGGGTCCAACCTTTGGACTATGGTGTATTTATTTATTAATCAAAATTAGAGAGAGAAAAAATAAAGAATTAAGATGGATTAATGAACATTAATAAGTGTATGGTAAAATTAACTTTTTTCCTTACGGTGCGCATGCCAACTAATTAACATGTCTCACATGACCAGCATTTGTCATGATTTCAACTTTATTTAGACAGTAATATTTTAGTCTAATTATTTAAAATTTGAGTTAGTGGATTTTACATTCTGTTGGGAAAAAAAAAACAGTACTCCCTCCGTCCCATTTTATGTGGCAATATTTGATTGGGCACGGAGTTTAAGAAATATATGAAGACTTTGAAATATTTACGAAATTGCTCTTTAAAAAGTAGACTCTTTTTTCTCTCTCCTCATAAATGTATTGGAGTATTATTTTAAGATTAAGTGGGACCAACAAGGATAAAAGAGGAATTGTACCTTTATAAACTTACCATATAAGAAAATGTGACATTCTTTTTGGGACTGACCAAAGAGAAAATGGTGTCACATAAAATGGGACAGAGAGAGTAGTACATTTTAGATGTTAAAAGCTCAATTTTTTTTCTTATTTTTTCTATATGATATTTGATATTTGTCTTAGAGCTCAGACAAATCTAGATCTATTTAAAAAAGTAGCACTCACTAATAAGATTTTTTTTTCATATTCAAATCTCATATCAAGACATTTAATTAAAATTTGAAGAAACCCTCATTGATAGAAAAGTAAATCTCCTGCTATAAATTCAGAATCACAATTTACTCATACACTTTGTTTGGATGGTTATTATGCATTATTTTGTAATATATCTTATTATATTGCATTGTGTTGTATTGTATGAAGATTTATTGTTATAATGAATACAATGTTTGGATAGATTGTATCATTCTTCGATATTAGATAATATCAAAGATTCATAATTTGAATGATAAACCTACAAAAAAGTAGAGTACAAAGCAGAGCTATTATGAAAAAGTAAGGTAAATGATAAAATATAATTATTAAATAAATAAAAAAATTTAAAATTAAAGTAACGACACGATCACATCAAATCGATATATTTTTGTCGTACAATAGAGTTATACACTATGATACAATAAAATTAAAGTACTAATCAAAATAAACATTGTATTAAACTAACAATATAATACAATGGTTAACAACCATCCAAACAAGGTGTTAGAGATTGTATGGTATGATGGACAAACAACGATAATACTCGATAAAAAATTAATGCTACTTTATTCTTTGTTTGATTATTAATTCCGGAATAATGTTGTATCAAAATTAATACTAATTAGTTTCAGATTAAGTTATTCCAGACAGATAATTGAGTAATAATATAAAATTTAATTATTTTAGGATAAACTAATAAAAATCATAGAAATATCCTGAAATTCATCAAATCCTTTTCCTACGAAATAAGGTGATTTTTTTTTTAGTAAGCAAATAATTTCTTATTGAAAATTATATATTCGATGTTATTTTTAATATAACAAATCATACCATCAATAAAAAGATAATATTAGAATAACTAATTTCATTATTACCGGAAAAAGGGGATGCTACAATTATTGTCTACTCTGTATTTTTGACAATAGACATAGAATAACTTTACAATTATTATATGTTTTTTAATAATGTAATCCAGCTTATTACTAGGACTGTATTTAATGAGGAGTCGAATATTTTATAACTACTATACCTCAAGTATACTACCATTATTGATCTTAATTTAGGACATAAAAATAATTCATGAAGTATGGTACTTTATGATACATAGGAAGCTGTACGGGCAGTCATAAATTGAATGCATAAAATGACTAACTGAGTATAATATATAAATATGCTTTTTTAATTTAATATCGGCCACAATGCACAAATAACCAGATACTTAAATTTATATAAAATTAAATAAGTAGACACACATATTTTACGTGACATAATACACACCAAACGTGAATTATCATGTAGAGTGTCACATAAAATACATGCATCTATTCAATTTTATACAAATTTAAATAATACATAAATATCAATTAATTCAAATAAAATGACACGTTTACGTTTTATATCGAAAAATGTGCAACTTGGTTTTATGAGTTGTGACATAGAAATACTGTAGGTATTTTTCTGAAATTTCCGGATTTTGGCACTTTAATAGATCTTTGAGACTCTTTATGACATATGTGGAATGGATACTTATGTACTCTATTTTTAATAGAATTTTTATTATTTAGCTTTGAACTAAAAAGATTGAAAATAAAATATTTAATTTCAATTATTTTTATTAAATCACATTAAGCAGAAGAACATTATTCTTAATTACTTGTAAAATTGTCCTATCTTTCATGATGTTTTTGACGAGTAAATTTGAGAGGAGGGCAAATTGAATTTTTTTTTTTGAAAAATTATATTATGTAAATAAAATAAAAATATATTTGTATATACATAATATAACTTATTGAATTTTCTTGACATAAAATTATTTTTTTAATTTCTAGGTCCACTCCTACAAAATGCCGATAATTGAAGTCACTATGAATGATTTTATTAAAATAAACCCTTTTAAATTTGGATAAGATTAAAATAATTTTATTTTTATGTACCAATAAGAAACTTCTTTGGACTTCAAGAAGCTACTCCAATTTATTTATTAAAAAAAAAGTGCACATGCTTGATGCATAAAATAGGGCAATCTCCACTAAAATCTATTTTTAGATTAAACTAAAATAAAGATTTTAAATTTATAAATTTCAAATTTAATCGTGACAGTGAATTGGATTTGAAATAGATATTTATATATATTAAATATTTTTTAAATATAAACATAAAATTTACTTTAAATTATTAATTTTTGTTGAATCCGTAACTAACCCGTTCCTGATTTTTAAATAATCAAATGCCGCAGCAAATCATCTAGTCAAGAATGCCGCAAGAATGGACTTAATTTAAGTTATATGACATTTATTTAGTAATTAATTAGAATTGGAAATAAGATTTAAAACTATGAATTTAAAATTGTTTTTTTTAAGCTATGAATTTAAAATTGTTTTTTTTAAGCTATGAATTTTAAATTAATATTCTATACACATTCAATAAATTTCTAGGAGAAATACAAACTTAATTAGAATTTGATCGAACGCGTTGCTAACACTCTTGTTCCACTTCTATGATAATAGTATAATGATTTTTTTGTATAAAAGGAAACAAGACAAAGCATAATATTTAAATAACATTAATGATGTATACTAAAACCTTTTCAATAATGCTTAAAATTCGACCATCACACATTAAAAAGGCGTAAAAAGTTTATACATATATAATTTGATGTAATAATAATAATTATCTTTTTTTTTAAAAAAATCTCCAAAATTTTTGAAAAGGACACAAGCTTAATTTCTTAATCATCTAAGTTCTACATCAATAAACTTCCAGTCTTCTAAAGAAGAGGTCCCATACCATGACATAGCGTAATACGTGGTACATAATAACGGTACATATGCTTTCAAGAACCAAATCAATATAATGATAATTTTGATTCTCAAAAATTACCAGATTCTTTATGATAGAGGCGGAGTTAAAACAAATTTAAATGGACTTAGATGTTATGTTTTTATACAAAAAAATATAGTAATATTTATCTGTTAATATTTGAATTAATCGTAAAATATCTGTTGAAATTAATATATTTTTGTGAATTTTATTCTTCAACTATCCATTATTTTAATTTACTTATATAAACTATCGGTTTTTTTTCACATATTTCATATCTAAACTATCATTTCGTCTGTAAACACATCTAGTTGCGAAACTAAAATTTTCACTAATGAAGTTCAAAATGACTTTAGATAGGTCTTTGTCTCGATGTTGAATTGTCCTACCTACCCTTAATACGAATTAAAAATATATTTTTAATTATTTTAGCATCGAAGTATATCTTAATAATTGTTTAGAAAAGTAAAAAAAAAAAAAAAAACAAAGCATCAAAATATGATACTCACAAAAAAATAAATATATTAACTAGAGATGGCAATGGGGCGAGCGGGGCGGGTTGAGCTTAACCCGCTCCGCATAATAACTTTTTACATATCCATTCCATCTCGCTCCGCATGAATTCACCCTGCATATTTTTTTTAATATTTGTCTTTTATAATTAAGTTTGATACTAAATATAAAATTCATAAAAATAAATTCATTTTCTCATTAAGTTGTATTATTAGTTTAATAGATAATAACTTAAAATTTTATTTTTTAAAGGTTAATTTGGAAGTATGTAAAAAATTATATTAGTTTTTATTGAATCATTTTCATTTATTATCTTGAATATTTTAGTAACTTTAAAGAAATTATATTAATAAATAATGCTCTATCACTCTTATAACATGTAAAAAATTAAAATTAAGTTTGAACCTGCATAAAACCACATACACTCACAATCCGCCCCACCCTGCATTAGTTTTTTTAAAAAACTCACTTCACTCCGCTCCATATCTCACCCGCGCCGCATAACCATAAAACCACCCCACATTCCACCCACACCACACAACTTTAAAACCATCCCACCCCACATAGCCTTAAAATCGTCCCACTCCTTGTCATTTCTAATATTAACTCTGAATATATATTTACAAACCTAGTAAATAAAAGAAGTTGAACTCGATATTAATTTGAAAATTCATAAATTTCAAATCATGAAACCTCTATTTATTGATCCATGTTAAAAAATGTTAAGAAAACTATATTCTCTTATCCCAAGAAGGTTAAAAAAAAGGTGTAAAAAGAGAGAAATAAAGTAGTACAAGTTGGCCATTCTTTGAGGTGAATGGTCAAACTTTGTGTGGGCACCTCATCAATAAACATACATACATGAGATAGCGAGAGTCAGAGAGAGATAGATAGAGACAATATAAAACAGACATAGAATAATTGATTACTACAGGACTAGAAAAAACTTGCTTTGCTTTGTATCACAAGAAAAACGAAAACAAATACAAATATACACATAAAATATACTGAAAAAGGTTTGTTTGGTGAAAGAGAAAAAGAGAAAAAATTATACAGTAGCAGAGTTTTATTATTATTACAGAGGAAAGAAGACATTGTGTCTGGGAGATGTAGTGTAGAAAAGGGGGCAATTTATAAAGTAAAAATTGCAGCATTTGGTCTCTCTAATACTCAACATCTCTTCCTTTTTCCAAAGCTTCTTTGTCCCCCTCTTCACTTTTTTCTTACTCCAAACATCAAAAAGATTACAACTTTTCTCTTTTTCCGGCCGCCCTTTTGCCGGAATAATATTATTCTGGTCACCGGAATCCATTTACAGCTGTGCCTTACCTCAGGGATGTAAAGGAAGAAGAGTTAGTATACTGTTTGATCCATTATTGAGTTCTGTAACTCCGATGAATCTCCGGTAGGTTTTTAAGTTGTGGGTGCCCTGTCTCAGCTCGCCGGAATAAGGGAAAATGAAGACGCCGGGAAATGGTGCCGGTGGTGGCAATGTTAATCCAGCTGAAGGTCAATTTCTTTATCTTTTATGCATATTATAGGATTAAAAGACAAGCTTTTTTTTCTTTTGGTTCTTTGTCTTTTATTCCCTTTTTAGAATTTTCTTATCTAGGATTTTTCCAGGAAAATTTGATTTCCCTTTCTGTTTTATTTCTTTTTTTCCTCCAATGACAAGAAAGTTATGAGTAGAAAATGTTTACACGTGGGGTTGTGGTATTAGTCAAATTGGAAAATTTTCTTCAATGGATTTTCCAGGAAAATATGATACTAAAAAGAGGAGAGAAAAAAAATCACTTTATCATAGCTTTTTAATCTAGCAAGAATTATAAAAAAGATCTCTTTTTTCAAAACCCTTTTTTCTCTTTTGCAAGCTGAAGTTGTTTTGTGATTGTGAGGTTCCGGGGTGGAGCTAGATTCGAGCTACGGGTTCAATAGAACTCAATCTAAAATAATTTAATATGTATAAGTAATCGATCCAGAACCTAGTAAGTAAGACCATATTATGATTCGAAACTCATAAACTAAAAGTTCTGGCCTAGTTTAGTTACAATTTGTGTGGATTGGCATGTTAAACTATATTGAGTTGAAAAAAGATCTATATTGTTGATGTGTATATATAGTATAAGTCCTTGATTTTCTTGAGAACAAAGGCTATTATAGCTCTAATGAACTGCTGTGAATTGACTGGTGAGGGGTTTGTGTTAGCAGGAGAGAAGAAGAGCATAAATCCAGAGCTATGGCATGCTTGCGCCGGACCTCTGGTTAACTTACCTGTTGCTGGAACGCATGTTGTCTATTTCCCTCAAGGCCACAGTGAACAGGTCTTTCATTTTACCCTTTTACCTTCTTGTTTACAGGTTGTGTGTAGTTGTTGTTTATACATCTTTGTGGTTGTTTATTAACACGAGCCAGTATGGTGCACCAGCTTATTGTTCACCTTATTATGCTGTTTGGCTGGCTTGCTGCTGTGGGGTGTAGTAGCCTTATTCAGTGACATGTATGGGAAATATCGTGGTTGTTACTGTTGATTTTACTAGTGGTATGTGTTATGTCGTCTGTGTTCATTTTTTGCTAGTAATTCATGGTTTATATCTTTTTTGCTATGTTCCGCTTAGATGTGTTACTTCTATGTTTATTGCTGTGGGACTTGTGAGTTTTTCTATGGTGAAATGGTTAATCAGGTGTTTGCTTTCTACTTAGTAAAAGATTGTTGAGTTATCAGTTCTAGAATGGAGTTTGTCTTGCTGGTGTGCTTAGCCAGTGCAACATTGGCTATATGCTTATCACTGTAAAGATTCGTTCTCGATCAATAAAGCAAACTCTCCTGATAATTTGTTGTTTACTATGCATGTATATTTTCAGGTTGCTGCATCTATCAAGAAGGATGTGGAAGCCCAAATTCCAAACTATCCAAACCTTCCGTCAAAGTTGATTTGTCTTCTGCACAATGTTACCCTTCATGTATGTAAAGCTCAGAATTGTCTTGTCTTGATAAAAACTGTTCTATGTTAATGTATTTGTTGTTCTACGTTAATATATTGTCTTTTGTGTTGTTTAGGCTGATCCTGAAACAGATGAAGTGTATGCTCAAATGACTCTACAACCAGTTCCTTCAGTATGGTTCTTTATTACCTTCTCTTTTTGGTTTCATTTTGGTGTTTCTTCTCTCATTTTATCAAGTATAGCGTGTTCTAGTTACATTTAGAACTTAGCGTGAACATCTTTGTGTGCAGTTTGACAAGGAGGCCTTATTGAGGTCAGATTTGTCTATGAAAGCAAATAAACCACAACCAGAATTTTTTTGCAAAACCTTGACGGCAAGTGATACAAGCACTCATGGTGGTTTCTCTGTACCTCGACGTGCAGCTGAGAAAATATTCCCTCCTCTGGTAAGATCTTGTAAAAATTTCTAGTTAGAGCTTTGAGTTGTTGTTTTTCTATCTTATTTATGACACACTGGTTGTTTTTTTTTTATCAGGATTACTCTCTGCAACCACCTGCTCAAGAACTTGTGGCTAGGGACTTGCATGATAACGTATGGACTTTTCGACATGTTTATCGAGGTATGTTTATTTGGCAGTTATATGTGGGTTCATGAGCTAGAGCAAAGATGAATGACAATTATGCATCTTTTCAGTTTCTGACCTAGCTTTCATCATTCAGGGCAACCCAAAAGACACTTACTAACAACAGGGTGGAGCCTAGTCGTGAGTGGAAAAAGGCTGTTTGCAGGTGACTCGGTCTTGTTTATTAGGTATGACAATAGCAATTGTAGTATAAGTTATATCCCCATAGACTAACGGAAAGCCAAGTACATTTCGTGGTAAAACATAAAGAATGTTTAGGCTTCGAAAGAACCTACTTTTTTGTTTTTGTTTTCAATCTTTCTTGACACTCTTTTATCTTTGTCGATAGGGATGAAAAACACCAGTTTCTACTGGGAATTAGAAAGGCAAACAGGCAGCCTACCAACTTATCGTCATCAGTGTTGTCAAGTGATAGTATGCATATTGGTATCCTAGCAGCAGCAGCACATGCAGCTGCAAACAACAGTCCTTTCACTGTGTTCTATAACCCAAGGTCAGTGGACTTATTTTTGTTTACTATGTATCAATTACCTAAAGAGCTACGTATTCCTTAATGATATTGATAATTTCTGTCTATTCTATTATGATACTGACCGTCTTACCTCTAATATGAACAGGGCTGGTCCTTCTGAATTTGTAATTCCTTTAGCAAAGTACTACAAAGCAACTTATAGCAGTCAAATATCTCTTGGTATGCGGTTTCGTATGATGTTTGAGACAGAAGAATCTGGAACTAGAAGGTATATGGGCACAATTACTGGCATTAGTGATCTGGATCCAGTTAGGTGGAAGAACTCTCAGTGGCGGAATTTGCAGGTAGACAAAGTGGAGTGGTTGGTCTCTAGTTTTCTCTTTGCTTTTGGAATTTTATTCAACTGACACATTAACAATCTTGATTAGGTTGGTTGGGATGAGTCGACTGCTGGAGAGAGGATCAACCGAGTCTCTATTTGGGAGATTGAACCGATAACAGCACCATTTTTGATCTGTTCAAGTCCATTCTTCAGCTCCAAGCGTCCAAGGCAACCCGGAATGCCAGGTAGTTGCACAATCCTTTCTTAGCCTATCTTTGAAGTCCAAGTTACCTTTGTTGTGGTCATTGAATAGTGAAGTTTCTGATAAGCTCATGTTTACGTGTAATATGAAAGATACATATGATAAAAGGATGTTTTCAACTGAACAATCATTGGCATATGTAAAGTGTTAAACTCCTAAATTTCTTATGCGGTAGAGAATTATTACTTGTTGCAGATGGTGATTATTCTGATATGGATGGCATGTTCAAGAGGACAATGCCATGGCTTGGTGATGATTTTGGCATGACGGATCCTCAAGGTCTGCCTGGTCTTAGCTTAATCCAATGGATGAACATGCAGAAGAATCCTTCTCTGGCTAACCCGATGATCCCCAACTATATGAATTCCCTATCTGGTTCTGCCCTACAAAACCTTGCTGGAGCAGACCTATCACGCCAGCTAGGTATGGCAGCACCTCAATTTCAGCAGCAGCAAATGCAGCACAACTTGCAGTTCAATAATGCCCATAGGCCAAACCAACAGCTTGACCAGCTCCAGAAGTTACCAGCAGCAACACTGAACCCGTTAGACTCCATTATGCAATCGCAGCAACAGTTATCTGATGTCAGTCAGCAACCAAGACAAAATCTAACTAATCAGTCACTGCCTACAACCCAAGTTCACACACAACATATGCAAGCGCAGAGTCTTGTGCAATCTCAGAATGTTCTTCCGCCGCAACAATTGGTTCAAAATCAAAACCAGCTGCAGAGAAACCTCCCCCAGAGCCTACCACAGCAACATCCACAACAACAGATTCTGAGTCAGACTCAGCAGCAAAGTTTCATGCCATCCCAGCCCCCAGATCCAGTTAACCAACAACAGCATTTCTCTGATAACCAAGCACAGCTTCAAATGCTACAGAAACTGCATCAACAACAAAAATCACTTCTAGCACAACAATCTGGATTACAGCAACCTTCACAACTTGGGCCAATCCAGGATCAGCAGAAGCAGCTCATGGATGCATCACAGAACTTTTCCAGGTCACTTGCGACAAACCAAATGTTGGATGCGTCTCAAACCATGTCCACTTCACTTCCTCACTCGCAAGTTGCTCAGCAGCAAATGACGAGAATAAATAGCCCATCCAATCTTCGGTTTTCCCAGCCAACTCAGCAACCAAAGCTTCAGCAGCAGCAATCTGGAAACCTGTCAGACCTATCTGGACCAGTTAACTACTCTCTACCCCGAACGCCTTATCAGCTTTCCACAAACGGCAGTAATTTAACAGGACCTGCAGGGGGAGGGCAGTCTGTGGTAATTGATGATGTCCCATCATGGTCCACCTCGGTTTCCACTAACAACTGTCACAGTGTAGTTCAGCCAAATATGAATGGTCGAATTACGGGTGCACGGGATGAAATGACCCACTGTTCTGGACCCTTAGAAGTTATGTCTGCTAATAACAACCTGCAGCCAAAGTCTGATGTTAAACCTTCAGTAAACATCGTCTCCAAGAGCCAGAACCATGGGTTTTTGGCACCTCAAACTCTCAACACTTCAGGAATACAGTTTGATTATTTGGATAGTTCATCTTCAGCAACTTCAGCTTGCCTTTCCCAAAATGATGTTCAATTGCAGCAGACTGCTACAGACCCATTATCTTGCAGTTCTCAGCCATTGATATTCAGAGATAGTCCAGATGGAGGAGAAGTTCAGGGTGACCCGAGAAACAATGTAACTTTTGGAGCAGCAAACATGAACAATAATCAGTTAGGACTGCCTATGATACCCGATCCTTTGATCACTAAAAGCTCAATGGGATCAAGGAAGGATTTCTCAGACAATCTCTCATCAGGAGGCGGCATGCTCTCCAGCTATGAGAACCCCAAGGAAGCACAGCCTGAACTCTTGGCCTCAATGGCTTCTGAGTATGTCACCTTTAATTCAATTGATTCTACTATCAATGATGGTAGCTTCATGGATAGAGGCGCCTGGGAGCCACCACCTCAACTGCCTCGTTTGCGGACATATACCAAGGTTGGTAGCCTCATAAAAGTAGTTCATTTAATCCCCTCTCGTTGTTTCTTAGAGAGTTTATAACCTTTTTCTGCATCTTTTCTCTTAAAGGTGTACAAGCGTGGTGCGGTAGGAAGATCAATTGATATCGCACGGTACTCAGGCTATGAGGAACTTAAACTAGATTTGGCTCGTAGATTTGGTATAGAGGGACAACTGGAGGACAGACAAAGAATAGGATGGAAGCTTGTGTATGTTGATCACGAAAACGATGTTCTCCTGGTTGGTGATGACCCTTGGGAGTAAGTCCATAACTATAAATGCTTTTGTCAGAATAGAAGAGTCATATGTCCTCTGATGACTTACATATTCTATACTTCCATATGATGTCTTGCAGGGAATTCGTGAGCTGTGTCCGCTGCATCAAGATTCTTTCTCCACAAGAAGTTCAACAAATGAGCTTGGATGGAGATTTTGGGGGTAGTGTCCTTCAAAACCAAGATTGTAGCAGTTCAGACGCGGGAGATGTGTAATTATAGCAAGGCTAAAGTTGTTAACAATTCTTTTGAAGCTGGAAACTCACACAAATATAGCTTCTAGGAAATCAGTTGCTCCACCAAAGTTCTTCCTTCTAATATACACCACAGTACAGTAAGCAAGCCAGCTGCTAGCTCTTCATGGGATCTTGGTATATTTAACGATCCCTTGATGTAACAAAGCTGATGCTAATCTTTGATAAGAGAAAAAAAGTTAGTAAGGGAAGTCATCACCATTGCTGCTAAAGGGTAATGTGCTCTAGCATAGTTGTTAAGGCAATAGAAGTATGGTGGATCCCAACTTTTCTTGTTCCTTTGATAGTTCCTTCCACAAGGCTTGATATATCAGAGTGTATAGTAATGTAAATATACTCTTTTCTATAAGAGAAAATGGTTTAGACAGAATGAGAGATTTTATTGCTTTTGATTGTTGTACAACATGGATATGGTTCACACCTTATTTATAGGAGAAGTTTTTTCACTAAGCTTCCCCTATGAGCTTTTCCAATGTATGCATATATTTTTCCCTTTGAGTCTCCATTAATAAATAATGTGTCTCGTTGCTTCAATGGAAAAACTCAAACTAAGTGACAAAAATCTTAACAAGAAAAAAGAGTACACAGTATAGAATCATTCTTTTAGTGGAAAAGGGTGAAATGAACAACAATGTCTTCCGTTTATAGTTTAATCTAAATATGCCCTTATCATCAATACTCTTGCCGTTAATAGCTTGGTCTAGAAATGCCCTATTATTACTAAATGGATAAAAAATACCCTTTTCCAAATATACATATTATTTCTTTTCTTTTTAAACTTCTAATAAAAATATTACTTTTAAATTATCTTATTCTTGTTTTTCTTCTTTTAAAATCACTTCAACTAATAAAAATGGAAATATTTTTTTTCTTTCTTAATCTCATTTTATCAATTAAACTAGAATAACTTAATGTACACTTTTAACGGATAATATACATCATACATAAGATCATACTAAATCAATCACTAATTTTTGAGTTTTGTATACCAAGCTTGAGGTGCTCGCTTAAGACCATAATATTTGTTAGAGAACTCCAAATAAACACAGGGAGTTGAATGAGGCCTTAATTTATTTTTGGCATAGAGTCGAATCCAAAGATAGCATAAACAATCAAATATTTTTATAGATTCATAATTTGGAGCTGCTTTGAATATTATAATTTCATATGGACAGTAGTCTTTTAAATTTGGTGTAGTTAACCTGTTTATGAGATAAAATTGTTTAGTGACAAACAAAACATCAAAATTTGGAGTGAAGGGAAGCTTGGTGTAATAGAGTCTTGACAATTTCAATAACATGTTGGTGTTCTGTTCAATTAAAGCTACTTTTTGTCGCCGTATTAAGAGGGGATGCTCAGTCTTCAATACCTTACGTTTTTAAATCTGAGGATAGTCTTTCAAATTCATCACCACCATCTATATAGACCGGAAAAAATTATATTTCAAGGGATGTGAACTTTTGAAAACCTCGACAACTTCATGCTCAAACTTTAATGTGTATAATGTTGAAATTTATGCAATTTTGATGATTGACAAAGAAAAATGAAACTCGTCAGTCAATTTAGTCTAAAGGTACATTGTCACGAGCAGTTAAATTTGGGAAAGGTACTAAAATGAATAAAGACAAGAGTGCAGAAATTAACAAATAGATAATGTTAATTTGGTGATAAAACACAAAGAAACAAACAAGTGGTGAACTGAAGAGAAAGAATCAATGAGTTTGATTTGAAGGAGTCAAAAAAGGGAAGGAGTTTGAACTGAAGAAGGAGTCTCACTTGAAGTAGAACTCTTCGAATGAGTGTTGAATTCAAGAGTTGAAGTTTAACTATAACATAAAAGAATTAATGGGTTTGATTTGAAGAATGAGTCTAAAGAAGCAAGGAATTTGAATTGAGGAAGGAGTCTCACTTGAAGTAGAACTCTAAGTTAAGAGAATTCAAGTCAATGAGGAGTTTGAAGTGAACAATAACTCTATGAAGAATTGTGCTTAAATAGAGGTGAAGCCGTCTAGAATACTTGTACACTTACAGAGCAAAAAGAACAATTGAAAAATTGACTTCGAAAGTGCTGCCAGCGAAAGGAAGGAACACATCGAAGAACCTAGTCATTGAGTCTTGATGTAATCTTAGTTCAGTGAGTAATAAACTGAATTAGGAGTGTTGTCTTCAGGTTGAGATAACTTGAAGAATTGGGAACACATACCTTGGGAGGTTTGTGTTGAAGTTTAGAATTTAGAGTTAGTTCCTAGGATTACAAGAGTTGTAATCTGAATTCATAACTTGAAGGTTAGAAATTAGAGTTAGTTCCTAGTAGGGGTGTCAAAAATGAACTCAAACATAGATAGCCCGCCCAAAATTTTAATGGTTGGACTCAAGATAATTTGAATTGGGTTCAATCTTAACCCATTCAAGCCTAATCTATTTTAAGAGAATCCTCAATTGAGCCCAATTCAATCTCCAATTTCAACCCGTTTTAAAACTTTTTACCAAGATATGTTCCTATATTAAAGGTATGAATTATTATCTATTTAACATCTTTTAGGATTTATCTATCCATTTGTTACGTTTTTTTTAAAAAAAATCTTGAGTTGAAATTCGCATTGTGATTATAAAAGTTAAATATACTATGTTAAAATTATTGAGATTAATCGGGTCAAATTGGTTGGATCGAGACCCAACCCATTTTTTAGCCCATTTGAACCCAACCCATTTGAGCCCAAACTAAACTTGGGCGGGTCAAGACCCAACCCGATTTCTATTTCAACCCATTTTAATATCTCTAATTTCAACCAAATGCTCCCATTTGACACCCCTAGTTCCTAGGATTGTAAGAGTTGTAATCTAAATCTATAACTTGAGGTTAAGGAATTAGAGTTAGTTCCGTAGGTTGCAAAATTTGTAATCTGTTTTCTGTTGAGGCTCAATGATTTAGTGAAGTTGAAATTAAATTCTATAGGGGTATATGTCATGGTTTTTTATACCTTTTTAGCCAGGTGTTTTCCACGTAAAAATATTGTGTTCTTTATTTATTGTTCTAACTGTTACATTGAAACATGTTAGACAACCTGTTTTACTCATAGGAGAATCTGGAGTAAATTACTGGGTAGTGCAAACTAACATATATTTTGAAAAATGATCAACAAATAAAATGTGATAATATTTTTTTATTAACAGATAACACCAGAGAATGTTTCCATAAATCATTCTGTTATTTGTAAAGGTTGTTTGCTTTGGCAAGAAATTTTCAAAAATGGTAACCTATACATCTTATTTAAACAACAATAATTACAGACTGAAATAGTTTTATGAATTTGAAAATGAAAAAGAAAACTTATGCAAAAGCTTAGTTTATTTAAAATGACCAAATTGCATTGAGGATGCCCGATGGCCGTTTATATAGTCCACTTTTACTTTGCCCACATATCAAAGACGCCTCCGTAGTCAGAAGAAAATTTAATAGATGTTTGATTGTCACAATAAAATTGTGAGACTGACATAAAATTTATTTTTATGGTAGGGGCACACATAATATTAAGGTAAATTGATAATCTATGCACATAAATTAGTGTTATCAACGTGGAAAATTGATATGGTATTACCATTACCCATTAAGACCTTTTTGGGATCGTGATAATCTTGTGGCATAGTTAGGCTATGAGCATCAAATGTAATATGATGAATGACTGTAGATTCAACAATCCAAGTTTTTATTGCTGGTTTAAATGTCCATCATAGTTGGCATGTGCTTGGAGATTTTTATGGAAGTATGAGCACCAAACTCTTGCTGAGTGACGATATCGTAGTTCATTGCCAGAAGGTTGTTGCTGCCATCGTTGATTTCTCTCCTAGGCTGCGTTGTTGCATTGGGTTATGGCCCGTCATTTAGCCCAAGTAAGCTTCGGACAGAGTTTGTCATTGACTCATCAGCTCATTTTTTCAGACCTAGAGGTAAGGGATGCAACATTTCTACAATACACATTTGGACATGAAACATCAAAACATTTCAAGTAGACCTAAGAAGAGTAGCTCCTTCACATTACCTAATTCTGGAAACAACAAAACATATCAACTTGAGGCAAGCTCATCAAAAACACAAAGTTTGGTCAAGGCCATATTTCTAGAAACATTTCCATAGGTACAAGTCTATGCTCAATTTCAGCTTACATAAAAAGGAATCCAGAGAGATTTCACCAGATCATATACAAATAAAAATAGACTCTCCTAACTTGACTTACACGCTGCATCAGCATTGCTCATTCGTTTAGAAGGAGTCCTCTTTTTCTTGAATGATTGGCTCAGAGGTTCAAAGAGAGGAGCCCCTGGCATACCAAGCCGTAAATCTGTATCACCATTGTCAGCAATCCATGTTATGCGATTAACTGTCATAGTTACAAATGTGTTTCAGTCAGTGACAAGTTTACAAGGTCTACTCCTTTTGTAAATAACACTGCCAAGATTAGGCAATAACTAGACTAAAGTGATGGCACAACCACTCGGGAACAAAGATATATACATAAACACAGATCTTTATATCCAGCAGCTGTCTCATGGTGATGCCATTTAGAAACTTGATGAAATCACGCAATCAATATGGACTTATCTATGCTTATGAACTTATAATACACAAAGGGGTGAAGGAAAATCAATCAATCACGCAATTCAGCCCAGGTTTGCTGAATGCTTAAGGCAAAAAAACCACATAATGATTCAGAAGATTCATTATACCTAAGACAAGCTTCCAGTGACTCGACTCAAATCGGAACAGTTAGTAATGTAAAAGCAATTCTTTCATTATCCACCTATAGCAGAGTCTCTATCTTACTTGGCGGGGTGGGGGGTGGGGTAGCACCTGTTAACTTTCTTTTCAAATAGTTCTGCAGCCATGAAAACCTGATCAAAGTGAAAGAGACAAGATAGCAGCAATACTTCCTTTTTTTTTTTTCCAGCATCAACTATATTCATGCAATTACTAGCTTTAATCAATTCATCTCAAATGGTACAAGTGTTTAACTTAAGCATGCTTAATGAACCATGTCTATAGAGGATCAAGAGGTTCAAAAGGTCCTGACATACCAGGCTCATTTTCATCAGGTGCAAGTGCTGGACGATAAGGCCGCTTCTTAACATAGTTATCCTGCAGAGGTCTTGGGATCTGGAAAGAAAACTGGGACATACTTACACCTTGTGCTACATAGTCTGGGTGTTCCTGCAAGTACCTAAGAAGAGAAAACATTGATCAAAACGGTGAGGGATATGAGAAGAAAATACAGATTCAAATTTGTATTTTACTTTTCAACTTCAACCATGGAACGAAGTCTCTTTCCAGATGGCGCAACATAATACCTGTAAATCGTGACCAAAAAATGTTAAATGGGCTGTCATCCTCGACTTAAAACAGGAAGAATCACATATGCACTTTAAAACGTACTAATGTAAAAAGGAGTGAAGGAATGCAAGAAACGTACACATCAGCAAACCGAGTGCCTCCTTCACCTCGGATTCTTAAAAGACGTTCCCACCCAGGAGGGGGCTGAGCAATATTAGGCTTGTCAATAGCCCAGAGCCTACTTCCATCTTGAGTAAGATCAGGAGGATCATCACATGATAGTTCAGCACGCCACTCATGAGCAGTTTCACAATAAAAAGGCTGTTCCAAAATGTGTTCTCTTATCTCCTCATACTTCTCCTTCGTAGGAATAAGCCTCCATTTAAAGCAGTTAGCGCACTGCACAGTAAATGCCCCTACAGATGGCAAAATCCTAGATGCATAATTGGGAAAGGAGTTTCGTCGAGGTTGAGAATTAACAGGATCAGCGTCAAGTGCAATTTCGCCCGCACCAACTGCAGCAGGATCGTAAAGCACCAACTGTTTTTGAGCATCTTCACTGTGGTTATCCTCATCATCTGAGTCATGTTCTTCTTCTTCTGCTAAAGCAGCAACATCTTTATGATTCTGATTAGAAGTTCCAATCCCTCCAGCACGCGCAGAGCTTCTCGAATCTTTTGGCTCATGCTTCATATTATCACCGCGACTAGCAACTGAAGAACCATAACTATCATTATGATCTGCTTTTCCACGGCTCGCAAGGTCCAGATGATCTCGCTCCATCCAACCAAATCTAATTATGAATAGAACTGTCCAAGAAAAGCAAGCACGATTTATTGGACAATATAGTGAACAAAATTGTCCAAAGAAAGAAAACACAATTTATTTGACAAGAAAACTCCTCGAACAGTGAATAGCATAGATCAGAAATGACAAAACAAACACCTTTACCCTATTTAACCAAAGGTTCCACACATCTAAAAATGGAGTCCCTGTTTGCATTGGTAATAGGGAAATAGGATAAATATACCCCCGAACTATCGTAAATGGTATGTAGATACCCTCCGTCATACTTTTGGGACATTGGTGCCCCTGCCATCCAAAAACTAGAGCATATATACCCTTTATACTAACGGACATACACGTGTAATAATCTTATCCACCGATCCGACATTTATCGATTGATAAGATTGCGCCATGTGTCCCTATTTAGTCTTCCGTTAGAGTGAAGGGCATATATGCTCTAGTTTTTAGACGGCAGGGGCACCAATGTCCCAAAAGTATGACGGAGGGTATCTGCATACCATTTACGATAGTTCGGGGGTATATTTGTCCTTTTTCCCTTGGTAAAATAAAGGCTGAAAGGGAGTTCTCTATACCAAGCCATCAAAAGTTATAATAGAGCGCAATTATAAATCAAATTAAAAAGGCCAGACTGCTAGTAATCGAAAATTTCTCCATATCCAAATGTGTCCATCTGGTACAAGGAGCAAATTTGTAAACAAGAAGATCCAGTTGAACATGTGCAGGGTCTTGAATGCTAAAATATTACACACACACACATTATACACAAAAATCCTTTCAAAAAAAATTCTAATTTAATTCCTACGGGCATTCAAAGTACAGGAATCTTCTAAACGCCTTAAAATCACCTAACAAATACAAGATAAAACGAATGGCAGACCAATAAAACCAAATATCGTTAATAACTGAAAGTTCTACAAGAAGATTAATTAGAGTTAATATATAGAAGGCAATATCTTATCAAGTTCCCCAACTGACCAGATAAGCTACGAGAGACCACATATGATATTTGTAGCAAGAAAAATTAAATTTTGAAACTACTCAACTAAATGCCTTACAGCCACAGGAGATCTTGACAACCATGAAAGGAAACTGATGTTATGGGGAATGAAACCATTCATAAAGCAGCAAAGGAAATAGTTTGAACCACTAGTTAGGAATACTATTGCTTATCAGAAATATAAGAATAGTATTTATGTTGAACAAACGATAAAGTTGACATGAGATATTCCCAAACAAAACACTTCCTAAGTCATCACGAAAGCAAATAAATCACAGCCAGGTCACATTGGAAAGTTGGTCTAACTAATTGATCATTGATGTACAAGAATCACCCAACACCGGGACTACTTGACACTCAAAGATAGAAGCTTTTGTTTCAATCATAAAAAATGACTAAAGCAGCTGTTTTAGGAGGTTTTGTTGGTTATAAATCTTAAGCAGATAAGTCCATCAACCAATTGAATCTGAGCTTTGCTCACGGTAAGCCATATTTTGGGTTCAAACAGCAGACCTAAAACAACTCTTTTAAAGTCTAGAGCCTAAAGTTCTTCTTAATAAAGTAAGGCATTAATGGCATCCAGTGGAAGCAAAATGAGTACAAGAGTCCAGACTCAAGTTCCTAGGAGATGCCACTCCCACAAAGTGGATAATCTTTCAAGCATCTTTTCTTACAATAATATCAAAAACTAAGTTCATTAAGGAGAGCTTCCTAACAAACCTCAAGGGCTGCTCACCCTTTTATTTGTTTGGACAATATTGAAGAATGTACAAAATTTAAAGTAAAAAAAACTATGTACTTTTTAATATAAATATTTTAGAACTTTGAATTAAACTATTCAAATCTTCACACTAATAAATAAATTATTTACAAAAACATCCAAGCTAGTGCAATGCAACACATGATTAACAACTTATTAACTTGAATTAATCCTTAATATTATAAATTATAATATTACTATGCGAAGTTAAAGGTTTTAGGTTTGTTAAGAATACTACACTAAAAACAAGTATGAAAAAGATAAAAAAGTAAAAAAATTAATTTTTGTTTGGTTATGTTACACAAAAATTTAATTATTTTTTATTTGGTTTATTTAAGATGGAAAAATTCACCAACATCCCATAATATACCTGTTTAATATTTATTTTTTTTGAGAATGGTAAAGTTGTATTCTCTTATTAAAAACAAAAAATTTAATTTTAGACTACTAATTTTATTGAGATGTCATTCGAAAACATAATTATTTAAGATGGAAAAATTCACCAACATCCCATAATATACCTGTTTAATATTTTACGACCCTTAGAAAGGACTTTCATCCTAATACTTACTTTTATGAAGAAATCTATCAATACGAGCCACAAATTATCTTTATTCTAGTGAACCCAAGTCAAGTTCAATACACAGAAAACAATGATTACCATTAGTGGAAAAGGAAGGTGAGATAACTATTTATATATAACTTTCATCCTAACATTGTTTAAAGATTTATCTTTATTCTAGTGAACCCAAGTCAATTCATGGAAAACAATGTTTACAAATGGAGGTGAAATATTTATGGATTACACAATTGATGGAAACACAAATGGAGGTGAAATCTATGGATACACAATCCCTATCAGACATCATAATGGTAGGGCGAAAGGGACGTTAGATCTATTTTTTGAAATTTATATTAGATAAAAGGTCATACTATGATTGTTCGCAACACGTGATCTCACGCCCTATAAACAATAAAGAATTGTTATGCTATTGGTAAACTCTTTCCATTTCATGTAACTTGTAAAATCAAATATTTTAATATATTATTGAATCATTTCACCAGCATTCAGTTTCCCGAAAATAAGGAAATATCAGTTTGACAGACTATTCAAAATTAAAGAACGGTAAAACAAATGTAACTAGACAAGTTACATCCCAAGTAAAAGTGTCTTTTCTAGTTTGAAGATATATCCAAAGTGGCAATGCTAGTTTGAATACAGTGGCTTGACGGAACTTAGGTACAATAACTACACAACAAAAGGTATCAATGTGCTAGCTTAGCTATTTTGGGTTCCCATTTTTGTTCATACCTTTTTCTTAAGAGTACTAATCAGCCGCTCCTTCTTCTGACAAAAGAGTAAGAAAAGTAATTGTTAAAGACGTAACGCCTCGATCGCATTAAGTGAACGCGACTAATCTAGGTGAGGACATAACGATAAAAAAAAGACTAAACTAGGAGAGAAATTTTTCAGGTTGTATAGTACTAATAGTTATACATTCACTTGGTTCGTGCAACTGAACTAGGTGAATGTGTTGTTAGTTCAACAACTAGTTCAGAAGGCTAACGGATTTTTCATAGATTCCAAGCAAATTACCTACATACCTCTATATCTGCAAATTGTTTTTATCAGAACTAGTGAATGTCATCATCTTGTTGCACACGCAATAGTCTAGCACCTAAAATACAATGAAGAAGAACAATAACTATGCCTTAGTCACAAACTAGTTGTGCTCGGTTATATAACTTCACAACATAAAAAACAAAAACTACGTTGCTCGGACTCCCCAAAAATATTGCCGCATCTGCCTCGGAGCCTAAAAATACACGTATTTTTGAGGATCCGACGCAGATGCGGAAACATTTTTCGAGAATCCAAGCAACGTAGCTTAATTGGTTTGTTTATCCTGTTGTGAATTTATATAACCGAGCACAACTACTAGTTTTGAGGATCCAACACGCACCCCGCGGGATTCTACAAGAGTTTGAGCAGCATAGCAATTAAGTGACCACAAACTCAAGATTCTATTAATAAACACCTACTTTTATTGAACCCTAAATTGAAAACAAAACCCTAATTTTCCACAGGCCATGTGCATTCAAAGTAGAACCAATTTTTCCAAATTAAAAGAAAATGGCATCACATGAAAAAATAGAGAAGAAAAATTCACCTAAGAAGGAACCTGAAATCCGATAAAACAAGAACAATCAAACTGAAGCATTGGCAGAAAATGTAGAAATAAAAAATCCCTTTTTTTAAAAAAACTTAAGATTTATCAACAACTTCCAAATACTCAACCATCTTGATTTCTTAAACCACATAGATACAACAAAAATGACACAAAATCAAACAAAGAAATACCTCAAATCATTAAATTCAATTCTGGACAAAATAAAAAAAATCCATAACACAGATTGAAACCCATTCACATAAATCAAATGAATCTACCACTAAACTTATCAAAACAATTAACCCGATCCACATGCATTCCAACACACAGCAGCAAAAACATCTATATATTTACAAAGAAAAAAAATGCATAAACCATAGAGCAAAGAAAAATACCCAAAATCAGAAACAAAGGGATCTAAGCCAGCATCATCCAAGAATCAACGGTTTTGGGTAAATTCCCTTTGAGTTGTATGCAAGAAAATATATGTTACTTACAGATTAAAAGACTGCAATATCTTTGTTCTCCTTGGGAAGTGAGAGATACACAGGCAGAGAAGAAGAACTCAGCTGAATTTAAGTACTAACTTTTTATTGCAAAACTAAATGATAAATAATAAATAAAATGTTTATTTACTATTCTACCACCATTGATATTCTAATATCCACGTCGTTTCGTTCAAATCGAGGATATTCCAATCATAAATAGGAATAAAACAATCAATTTCACCTTTTGTGTTTATTTAATTTTATTACGGTATTCTAATATTCGCGTCGTTTCATTCAAAACGAGGATTGCCCAATCATACATAGGATTAGAACAATCAACTTTACCTTTTATATTTATTTATTTTCACTCGATATTTAAATATTGGTGTCGTTTCGTTCAAATGAGGATATTCCAATCATAAATAGGAATAAAACAATTAATTCACCTTTTATATTTATTTATTTTTACTATGATACTCTAATATTTGCGTCGTTTCGTTCAAACTGAGGACATCCCGATCATAAATAGGATTAGAACAATCAATTTCACCTTTTGTATTTATTTATTTTTACTACGATATATTAATATTGGTGCCCTTTCGTTCAAAACGAGGATATAAATAAGATAAGAACAATCAATCTCCTTTTTTATATTTATTTACAATTTTACCACTGGTATTCTAAGACCATGTCCATTTCGTTCAAAAAGAGGATACCCCGATCATAAACAAGATAAGAACAAAATTTTTCACCTTTTATATTTATTTATAATTTTACCACTAGTATTCTAATATCAGGGTCGCTTAGTTCAAAACAAGGATACCTCAATCATAAATAAAATTAGAACAATCAATCTCACCTTCTATACAATATGAGTTAAATAAAAATAATGCTTGCTTGATTCGGAGTATAAGCGTCAAACTAACTAATTTTTTATGTGAATTAGAACATAGAATTTTTTTAAAAAAAATTGAAATAAAATTTATATATTTAAAAATTACCTAAAAAATATTGTAAGTCACAATAGTTAAATAATATCACCTACAACTCAATGCCAAATAAGTTGGGATAGGATAGGTGAATCCTCATTTATCATTTGAGCTCATATTATATTATTAACATAATAAATTTTAAGAAGTAAAAACTACGGTAACATCTATAAATAACAATAAAAGCTTCATACGAGTCTAAGATCTATCCTCTAACTTGTAGTCAACAACTTCATGGATTTTTTTTCATTGTGTCCTATCTTTAGCTAAATATGTATTGATATTAAACAATTACGTGTCTTTTGAAATCACTTTCTTCTATGTACTTTTAGGTCTGACCCCTTTTCTCTTAACACCTTCACTTACTATAGTTTCATGCCTACAAACTGGTGCATCTATAGATTGACACAAGATTAGTCCAAATAATCTCGAGAGACATTCTCACGTTATATTCTTAATATGTGCTATTCACATCTTCTAGCGGATATGATCATTTTTATCTAATCTAATTTGATATGATCTCAAATTCATCCTAGCATCCGCATTTTCATATGTCACAATCCAAATCGTCATGAGTAACACCCACACTAATTCTTCAGTGGGGGAACCAACTACCTAACCAAAACTTAACTTAATTACACCATTTCTAAAGCCAAGTCATAATATAAATAGAAGGAAAACAATTTAAAACAACTAAAGAATTGAGTTCACATAAACTCAATCAAAATGTAACAATAATTGCGGAAATCAACCCCTAGAAATTGAAAGTCATAGTACCAAAACTCTTTTTAGCCAAAGATGTGGATGCAACCACGAAAACTAGGAAACAAAACTAATAATCTAAATTTCAAGTCTGAAAAGGTGGACAATAAAATGTAGAGATGAGCCCATAGTAACCTGAAAGAGTAGCTCACCCTTGGATTCGATGTCTAGCGCCCTTAAATGAGGTCTCGTATCAGCCGCTGGAAGATGCCCTATACTTAACAAGAAAAGAATCGATCCAGTATCAGTTTACAATCATAGTATACTGATAGAATCACGTGTAGTTCCAAACCATGAATGTAAGCAGACAACTACCACATAGTAACACAATCAACACATCATCAACAATTATGAAACAATACGGACTGTCAATCCTTGTTCCGAGTTAACTTACGTATGAAACATGTCCCACTTGATCATATATAAGTCATACCTAAGTCCAAACTCACCTTTTCAATAACTCAGATCACTTAAGGATCTAACATACATGCATCACATCATAAACAGGTAAAGTCGGTTCACTCATGGAACCACACAAGCATATGCCCGAATTATAACCAAATCCTATCCCCATGCCAGTTCATTATCATTCCACCCAATCTAGGGTTTTTTCCAATATTAAATCAAGTCAAAATCCTTCAAAGAGTAATATCCTAGATTCTAAGACTTGAGAATCAATTTATAAAGGCGGAATGACCTGGGAGACCCTTATACTAGGTTTGGATTGTCAACTAGACCCTTCTATTCATGACTTTGCCAATTGAACACTTAAACTCAATGAAACACAATATTTTAAACCTTTCTGACCGTTAATTAGTCCTATGTGGCAACTTAATAGTCGAGGTGGAACAAACGTGTGATCTCATGCATTAAAGGAGCGTAAACAAAAAAAATTGAGACTAAAACTAATTAAAAGAAAAGAAAAAATGAATAACAAGACAAATCTTCTTTTCCCCATTTTCTTTTCTTTCCAACCCAACACCATTATCGTTCCTCCCCCCACCTAGTCCCCATTTTTCTTTTTTGCTCCATTTCCCTATTTTTATAATCTTTAATATATTTGCAAAAAGTATTTCAGAAATCCTTTTCCAGAAGTAGTTACTTTAGTCTTTGTGAGATAAAAATATATGAAGAGAAGCTATTGGGGGAATGGGGAGGGGTAATTTACAGGCGGCTAGGTGATAGAGATCTGATTATTTTGGAGAGTGAAGAATGATTATTGCATGTCTTTGTAAAATTAAGTGGAACATGTATATATATATTAGAACATATTAAGATATTTAGTGTGGTTCATTGGCATTAATGGAGGAAACAGATTCACAATGGTTCAAGTGGTGGAGGAAGACCTTGATAAAAAAAAATATGGCGAAAAATTATGAAGGATGAAAACTTGGAGAACAATGATAATTTTTAGTTATTTAAGGTAGTGATAATCAGTAAGGAATAAGTATGTAAGATGGCAATGGTGTCTTTGGTGAAAACAATGGAGGGAGATGGTCAATGATAAAATTAGTGTGAGGAAGAAACGGAGTGAAAAAGAAAAAAATGAAATTTTTAAATAAAGTAAAAAATAAGTGAAAACAAAAATTTAAATTTCTTAAATAAAGTAAAAATAAGTGACGTGTCACTAAAAGTCTAATGTGGATCATGACATGTCACTTTCATTGTGTGTTTGAAGTGCACATGAACTCAAAAGGGTTTAAAAGATTGTGTTTCATTGAATTTTAGTGTTCAGTTGGCAATATCGTGAGTAGTAGGGTCCAGTTAACAATTTGAGCCAAGTATATGGGTCTCTCAGGTCATTCTGCCATTTATAAAATAGGGGAGTAATGGACTTACCTTTACAGACGAATTTGGTGGAAAATCAAGTAGGAACTGTCATGGTTCACTCCTCTCAACCTCAAGAATAATTTGCAGAAATAGGAGGTTTTGAGACTTTTTCTGCATAATATCCCAACTAACCCCACTATAGCGTCCGACCTCGCTACATTGGTCGTTAGCCCTGCTTATAGCGCTTGCACATTCACGCTAGTGGATTGCACGAACATCAGAGACTCAAAAATCTCTGAAAATCTCACTTTTCACAGCATACCTTCTTCCCTTGACGTTCCGAACTATTCCCTTCGTGTCAAGTTCGATCTCGTAATTAAGTTTCACTCACCCGAATTCAATTTCGTAAAGCCCTACGAATCCCTTATTGAATTAGCTTCTAGAGAATATAACCCAAGCCTAGACACTTCACCCCACTCATTCCCGGATGACCCTAGACCTGCCACACTCATATTCTATCTAAGTCTGGGTTAGCCTAGATATTTTTAATCATTGTCCAAAAAGTTTTTCTGGCCCGATTTCTCTAACCATTTGTCTAGTCATAACGACTGGAACAGATCGTTACATCATGACACTCATCTAGTGGATAAATTAGATTTGAACCTCCTAACATTCAGAGTCATATAATATGATCGGTCTTATAATTGTTCTATAAAACTTGCATTTCAGTTCAGCAGGTATATTCTTTCAATCACCTAATATTCAATTAGGACTTCTCAGTTTCAGCAACCTTTTTTAGTTCTATGAATAACATTTTCATCTATCATTTCTTTCTCTTGAAACTACTAGCTTTTATATCTAATTTGTTTTTCATTATGGCACTGTAATTTTCATCTAGTCTTGCCTTAACTTCTCTCCTAGCATATTTACTAAATCTGCAATTCACATATTCAATCTTACTTCTGGCATGCTTTTCTATAATTCAAGATTTTGATTGGTTTAACATAATATAATCATTTTATAGCAGATACTATGATACATCCTTTTGTATTATGTTAGTTAAATTGTTTATAACAAGGGTAAAAAGGTATGGACCCAATGTCGATCCCTAATGTGATCCACTTTTATAAGAAGCTCTTTTATATGTTACCTATCATTGTTTTCTCATGCTAACAAAGAGTCCCTCATACATATTATTTATGACATTTATATACTTAAATAATTGATTTATTTTGGACTCAATTACCTATCAAAGAAACTTGCAAGGCACTTGATCATATAGTTTCTCTAAATCAATAAATATCATGAGGAATTTATTTTTTTCGCGATAGATTTTTCATCTATTTTATTTTTTTTAGTTAAATTTTTGGCCCTATGGACCATTTTATTATATAATCAAACAAAAGCCAAATAATCCAAAAAAAATTAATTTTTTTCATCAATCTACTTAGTAAGAATATAACCTCCATTATAGATCCACTAGGCATAAATTCAAATCGACTCTCTTTCACTTTTATTGTGTTTCTAAGTCTAGCTCTATAATTATTTTCCAGAGTTTCATCATATGACTTACGAGTTCAATACTTCTCTGTACGTTCTCATTTCATCACTGCAATTCATGTGATTGAGGTACTTGCTCAAAATTGTCGTTTATTTTTTTTTATGTATGGTCATTTAGATCTCCTTACATAAATATTTTACATCTAATCCTATTTATGGAGTACATGCACTGACAATATTGATTGTCTCATTTTCTTCATACAAGTTTTATTTTAATAATTTTTCAAGATCCTGGCTTGTCGTGAATGGGACTCACACTAACCCCTATAGTGAGAGAACCAACTGACTACTCGTACAGAGTCTAATAAGAAATTTCAAAGATTTTTAAACAGTATAAATTAAATTGGGTTTATAAATGACAAAATCATAATCGTCAACAATGCGCAAGTAACCTCCTAGAATTAAAAGTCGCGGTACCAAAATTCTAATTGTCTAGAATAAAGGGATACAACCCCCCAAAATAAGGAAAACATAAGCTTAAAGAGTCTGAGTCCGAGTCCGAAAAATGGACCAGGAAGATAAAGAGGAATCCATAACAGCCTTGGATTCGGATAACGAAAGTATCTCAGTTGAGGTCACAAACACAACCACTTGAATATGACATGTGCTCAATGAAGAAAGAGCAAGCGCATTATTAGTACACAATCAAAGTGTAATGGTAGTATCATCGGCTAATTCCAGTTATATGAGATATGAACAGGCAACCACAAAAGTAGTAAAGCAGAAAATACGCAATTATAAACACAAATACAATATAACCCGGACTCCTAGTCCCCGACCTGAATAAATATGCACAATAAATATGAATCACCACAGAACAACAAGCCATTTTGGTTCTCTATGGAACACATGCATACAACTGTTAACGTACCAACACGCTACATGTTCCCATAATAATATGTACTGGTGTGGTACCTGATTCAATAATAGTATGTACGGGCGTGGTATCTGATTCAATAATAGTATGTATCGACATGGTATCCAATTCAATAATAGTATATACTGACATGGTATTCGATTCAATAATAGTATGTATCGGCGTGGTACCCAATTCAATAATCAAACACACAATACAATCACAATCACAATGAACAATAATCACACTTGTACACCAAGTAAACATATTCATTGCATGCGATTGACAACATCTTTCATTTCACAATATGTTCTTTCCTTTTTTTCCTAATCATGTATCATGCATGCAGTACTAACAGAATAGTTGACAAACACATATAACATAAACTAGGAAAACAAACAATCATTATATGAAGGTTTGGAAGCTTTATTGAGCTTTTCAAGTCTTGGGGAGTAATTAACTTACCTTTACTGAAGAAATTGGTGAAAAACTGAGGAAAGTTGCCCTCAATGACCCTTATTTTTTTCAAGAATGAAGCTGCAGAATAATGAGAAGTTTACGGACTTCTCCTACACTCATTCATGATTGACCCGCTATAGCGGATTGCAAGGGACCGAATCTCAAAATTCTCCCCAAAAGCCCCCCTTTCACAATTCACATTCAAACCTTGATGTTCTAAACTAACTCCTTCACACCAAGTTTGATATCGAGGGTTCTACCTACCCAAATTCAATTCCGAAAAGCCTTATGATTTTTTTAATATCTTAGCTATTAAAAAATACGATCCACGCTTAGACATATCACTCAATCCATTTCTGAATTTTCCTAGACCACACCTCACTCAGATTTCGCTTGAAACTGACCTAGCCTAAAATTTTCAAGACACTACTCAGAAAGTTTTCAGACCCAATTATTTCATCATAGGTCTACCTATAACGACCAAAACGGATCGTTACATAATCTTATCCTCAACTCGTATTACCTCAACAATCTTTTCTCTAAATCTCAATTCTACGACACTTTTCACTTTATTCATATTTTTATCTATCCCACAAAACTATAACTTATAATCCTTATTATCAATTTTTATAGCATTTTGTCTTATCCGCTTGATTTCATGAAGGTATGCAATATTCACTCTTTTCATTTTTAAAGTATTCACTAATTTCATTTTACTTTTTTATCGAA
Source organism: Solanum commersonii (assembly GCA_029007595.1). NCBI lineage: Eukaryota > Viridiplantae > Streptophyta > Magnoliopsida > Solanales > Solanaceae > Solanum > Solanum commersonii. Next base: position 5,244,563 of record JAJTWQ010000023.1, on the reverse strand, counting down.
GTCTGTAGGTTTCAGCTGACAATTAAAATTTGACTTATTTGAACTAGCTTTTTTTTTTTTTTTTACATTCATGTGACTATCCTTTCTTATTTTGCACACCCTACATCCGAGTGTTGATGTAGTGGAATTAACTTCTTTACTTGAGAAATACGCTACTAACGGCCTTCGAATTATTAAGATCAAGTTAAAATCATCCTAGTTCGAGCAATACGCCACTAACGACCCTCAAATTATAGAAATCAAGTCCAAATCATCCAAGTTTGGGAAATATGCTACTAACGGCCCTCGAATCATGGATAAATCTTATAAGAGAAGAATCAAGGGAGGAACATATTTGTACCCACAATATTTATCAATAAAATTATGTTTCTTCATATTATATTTGTGCTTGCAATTAATTTTCTGTCACTTTAAAATTTGTTGCAAACAAATTGGCACGCCCAGTGAGATACAAATCTGCCCTTCATCTCTTGTCTCATAAATCAAATCTGAAAATTTGAAGCTGGAAAGGTGGAAGAATGAGTACTTCAAGCCTTGTCTTTGAGTTTCATCAAGTCTACACTCCAACAAACCTTGACGTAGGGAGCATTTGTAGACATTGAAATTTTGTGGGACTCTACAAGGTGTGTTTAGTTTCAATTAGAATTTTTGGAGGCTACTCAACCCTAAACCCTAGTTCATGCTTATAGAAAGGGTATTATATTCCCTTGAAAAGGCATCTCGAAAATTTCACCACAAATTCATGAAATATTCATAAAGAGATATCAAATCCAAATCATCTTAATTTGACAAATACACTACTAACGGCCCTCGAGTTATGAAGATCAAGTCAAAATCATCCTACTTCGAGAAATACGTCACTAACGGCCCTCGAGTTATGAAGATCAAGTCAAAATCATCCTACTTCGAGAAATACGTCACTAACGGCCCTCAAATTATAGAAATCAAGTCCAAATCATCCAAGTTCAGAAAATACACCACTAACAATAAATCTTATGAGAGAAGAATCAATGAGGAACAAATTTCTACCCACAATATTTATCAATAGAATTAAGTTTCTTCATATTTTATTTGTGATTACAATTAATTTTCCGTCACTTTAAAATTTATTGAAAAAAATTATATATAAAATAATAAAGTATAAGTTTTTGTTTATTGTTGTATGATGACTTGTTTGTTGAAGTCAACATTAATTTGGAGATTGTCTAAATCTAAGGAGATAAATAATTAAAATTTAATTAGATTTATGTATGATCTTTTAAACTTATTTTAATTTTATGGGTACAAATATATAAGGTCAAACACATATGCAGATTTTTAAACTTGTCCCTAAAGTTTATTTTGGCACTCCAACTCAACTTTGTTCCATTTTAACTCTTCAACTCTAATTTTTATGTTTCATTTTGGCACTTCTAAATTATGTGGTAGAGTGTGTGCATCACACTTTCTCTAAGAGAAAGAAAGACAAAACAAAGTATTTTTTTAAAAAAATATTAAAAGATTACCCTTCAACTCTTTTTTTTTTATGTACCATTTAACACAAAATACTAATTTTATGATTTCATTGTTTCTATATATGTTATTCAACTGCAATTTTACATTTTAAAAATCAGCGTTCATCCGTTAGTTATTGTAAAAAATTAAAATTGACGAATGATGATTGATATATTTTTTTTAAAGTAACAATTTCTTTTTAAGAGGGCTTAAGTCATTTGTGGCACCTTAAAGTTGTCCGTATATTTCACTTGAATATCTTATCTTAGGCTTTTTCCAATTGAGCACCTTTTTTAGTAAAAAAAATACCTATCGAATGTTTTTTTACAATCAACTAAAAATAGAAATTGTGTGTTATACACTTGCGGCTGACATGACATTATAACTAATAAAAAAAAAAAGACATGTGGCATTGTCCCATAATAACAATTTAAAAATAAATTAAAAATTAAAATAAAATAAGTACTATGTTTTCAGCAAAAAAAAAAAGGCAACACTTTCTTCCTCTTTTTTTCTTCATTGCCAGAACAACCCACCCACCCCCGACATCCGTCCTTCCCCATTTTCTTTTTTGCCTGAACACACACAGTGATCGGCAGCTAAAATTATCGTACACTCCGATAACCATCCTTATTCCACCTTTTTTCCTTTCCATTCTTAATTATATAAGAAAACAACTTCAGATTCATATTAGTTTTGTCGAAAAAATAGAGTTTAGTCGGAATTGTTTTTGACTCAATTTGATTTTATTTTTGATGAAATTCTCTTTACAACTCAAATGAAAATCTTTAATAGTAAACTCTTTTGATCTTTTATGTTTTTACTGGTTATTTATTTTATTGATGGTTTTCTGATGAAGAGAGCGACGATGATGATATTGATGATAGCGGAATGATGCTAGAAAGAAAGAAAGAATGAAGGATTTTATGGGAAAGGGGCGTGTCGAGGGATGGTAGCAAAGGAATTTGGCCGATGAGGTTCAGGTAATTTTGAATTGAGAAGTTCAATTGGGAAAGATGAGTTGGAGAAGACAACTGGGTTTTTTTTTTAAAAAAAAATTATGTTCAATAATGATTTTTCTTACATTGATATGTCTTTTTTATTGGTCAGCAAAAAAAAAATTATCGCTTCACGCGCTTAGTTACAATTGTATTACACTTATAATGCCATGTCATTAAAAAGTATTTAATAGGTACATGTTTTGAACGGTAGAGGTGTTCAATAGGAACAACCTCTAGTTGAAGTGTTTAAGTGAAATATGCGGACAACTTTAAGGAGCCGTAGATGACTTAAGCATTTTAAGAGTTTTCCTATATTTTTGCGTGAAAAATAACCGACGAAAGTGCGTCGATTTTCTTTCTTAAGAAAATCAATGACAACCCAACGAAGTCTATCGAGTTTCAACATTTTTTTGTAGTGTTATTAATTAGCAATGAACATGAGTTTTTCTTACCCGTATTTAGTTGAATGAAAAATTAGAAAGGTGATATTTGAGTTAGTCCAAATAGACTAGATATGATGAAGAAAAAAAATATGTGGTGTTATTTAATTCAATTAATTATTTAAAAAAGAAAACCAACACACTATCGTCGATTATTTTTTCTCACAATAATGTACAGAAACTCTAAAAAAAAAAATGATGTTCATCCATTATTATTACTTTTTAAAAAAAAAATATGATGCTGATTTTTAAAATGAAAAAGTGGAAATGAAGAAATCATAAATTTAGTATTTTGTGTTTAAATGATACTCCCTTTGTCCCTAATTACTTGTTCACTTTTGAATTGGAACACCTATTAAGAAATTAATTAATGACATAGTGAGTTACCATTTTACCCCTATTAATTATGAAGTGGATGAAAAGTTCTACATTTTTCAAAATAATTAGTCATTTAATTGAGGGTATAATAGGTAAAAAGAATTTGTCATTTCTTGATTTATCAAAATGGACAAGTAATTAGGGACAACTATAAAAGGAAAAGTGGACAAGTAATTAGGGACAGAGAGAGTATTATATAAAATAGAGTTGAAAGATTAAAATGGAACAAGGTTAAGTTAGCATGACAAAATGAAAAATGGGGGCAAGTTAAAGGAGTTGTGTATGTGTTTTTGATTGATTTTTGTGCCATGTCATGGCATGTGAAGTATACACATCCGACTTTGTTGATTCTTTGGAAAGAAGTGCCAAAATGGAACATAAAAATTGGAGTTAAAGAGTTCAAATGGAACAAAGTTGAGTTAAAGTGTCAAAATGAAATTTAGAAACAAGTTTAAGGATCTGTATATGTGTTTGGCTAATATATAATGAATTGCACTCACCTAATATTTTATAGCAACACTATGTTTTTTAAGTTCATTTTAATTTCACAATAGTTTGTACAACTCCAGTGCACTTCCATACCTCTACATGAAAGCTATCTAGGCCACAAGATTTTTTTCATCCACATTTTTTTTTATGGTATCCTAATTCCTATATCTCAGACCCCTAATTCTATGAGTATAACTAAAATCACTATCATCCACAAACGTGTGAAGATTTAAAATGTTATCCTCTTTGATCAAATTAGTCTCTCATTATCTTCTGTCAATACTTGTTGAAAATCATCCTTAATACGATCTTGTTGAATTTCTTACGCTTCTTCTCTCTCAGTTGTGATAGTTTAAACAATTATTTCTCTTCTTCTCGTGATTTTATTTTATTTTTATTTCCCACCCGGTATTCGGAGCCCACATTGGAGCTCCAACTAAATCCGGACCGCGCTCTGCAAGGCCCATTCGGGGGTGGCGCTCCCAACAGGATTTTCTCCATACCCAGGGCTCAAACCCAAGACCTCTGGTTAAGGTGAAGCACTCCCACCAGTGCACCACAACCCATGTTGGTAAGAAATTTCGATTGCGTAATGACAACAAAAGCAATGTGTTTCTTCTTCTCGTGACTTAAACTTTATTACAAGTCATCTAGAGCTTCCCATTGCATTGGGCTTTACTAATTATATGAGTTATTGACAATAATACAACTGATTATGCCAAGTAAATTTTTAATTATGCCTAGTGTAAATCTATCAAATAAGGGTTAACGCCTTGAGTTCATGCAAATCTTTTATTACCAAATTCTAGTCTGTTATGTTGAGTCTTTAGATTAATTAGATATTAATACGGTGTAGGTTAATGTATGCAAACATTAATTCTTTTAATCAAAAACTAAAAGAAATTTGATATCTAACAACTCTAGTAACATACAATAATACGAATGCTTACTAACTACATAGTGAAACAAATCTCTGACATTTAAATGTGTTTTAGAATATAAAGTTTGGATGATTGTTATGCATTATTTCATAATGTATCGCATTATATTGTATTGTGTTGTGTTGTATCGTAGTGTACTATCTTAATGAATATAACATTTGGATAGATTGTATCGTTTTTCGTCGTTACATAATATCACATATTCCTAATTTGAGTGATTAACCTACTAGAAGTCGTAGGGTATGGGGCACAACTACAATGGGTATTTTCGTCACTACCTAAAGATAAATTTAAATGAGAAGATGAAATAAAATTTAAGTAACAATCAAAACAAACATTGCATATAGACTAACATTACAATACAACCATCCAAACAAGGTGTAAGAAAGAAAATATAATATATGCTAATTAATTTCTAAGCACATCAATAAGCTAGCAAATTACCTAACTAATTAGACTTCGGATTCATTCTTTTCAGGATACGGAGGCAACATGTAGAATTGGGGTTATTTACACTTTTTGCCCGTTTATGTTACTTATAATTATGCTCTTCGTAATAAATATTTTTTTGTAGAGTCTAAGATTATATTTTCGTATCATAATTTCCCATAAGTTATGTCCGAGCATGACTTCAATTTTTTAAAATCAATATGGTACCATGTCAACATAAATGAACTTGATATGTTTTTTTTTTTGAAATTATAAATGAACTTGATATGTTTAGGCATTATCACATAAATAGTTGGTCAATCAAGTCTAGCAGAAGAGTGTCTACAATGTGTGTCTTTTCTCTATAACTCTACATATAGAAATCCTCTACAAGGACAAAGAAAACATCAAAAGCGAAAACTCTCGAGAACAAAGCATTTTTAGTCTTTCCTCCTCAAGTTCGAGAAAGAAGTTCAAATCAAGATTTCAGAATGCCACTAGTTCTGCTGCGGGATCAAGTGATTTGAACTCAAGCTAGGTAACCGATACCAAATGCGGCATTCTTTAATCATCCATTCACACTGAACATCAATGGCAATGGTTTCAATTCATGTCCTTCAATTTGAGAAACAATGATGTAACTCCTTGCATCAGGAACTTCATGAGCCTCTCCAACTGTGCAATTACTCACAGAATTTACTATTACCATGCAGAGTAATTTCAACCTGAGAGAAGAAAATGAAACTAGTTAGCTAAATGTATTTCATAGTATAGATATACAACCAAATAACTAGCTGCCGTATGACGTTTTGATCTATACAAGAGTAATGAATAAACACTATCATGTACTGGCAGACTGGTTTCAAACTTTTGATACCTTTAAACTCCAATTAGTTCAGTAGAAAGAAATTCAGATCAGAGGAAGAATTGGAACGATCTCACTCAAATAGGCAGGAGTGATGAATAAACAGTACCATGTACTGACCGACTGGTTTCAAACTTTTGATACTTTTTAAACTCCAATTAGTTCAGTAGAAAGAAATTAAGACAAGACAAAGAATTGGAACGATTTCACTCAAATAGGCAGGAATTTTGGCCAAAAACATCCCTTAAGTAAACTCATAGCTTAAACTACATCCTTAAAATATCACTACAAGTAAGAAATATCCCTTAGGTACACTCACAAGTTAAACTAAAACTACATCTCCTTAAGATATCTCTGTAAGCAAAAAAAAAAAAAAAACACCCTTCAAGTTCATCGAAATTTGCAGGTTACATCCTTCTGTTATTCATGGCTACAAAAATAACAGAATCCTTAAAATCACATGCAAGACATGTCATCTTCGCCAAAAACCCATGGTTCACATAGAAAACCTATTCTAAGTTGCACGGACTCTTCACTTTTGTAGCCGCACCCGTGTCGAATTCTCCAATAATACACTCCTTTTGGAGAATCCGACACGCATATGCTGACATTTTTGAAGAGTCCAAGCAACATAGAACCTATTACAGAAATGAGAATAAAGCTACACACTGCTTTGTGTCATATAAAGGAGGAGTATTTTTGTCAGTACAAAAAAAAAAAAGCAGACCACTTGTTTTCTTATATAATGTGTGGAGTGTGCATAGTTTTTCCTTTAGTTAATGACCGGGCATGGAAATCAGGCAATATTTTGGGAAAATGTCACATTCAGTTTTGTAGGAGTCCGTTGGTTTTGTAACGGTGGATTAGAAAAGGAGGAAGGCTGCTCATTACAAAAAACTTGAAGGATGATTTTTGTTCACAGTGATATTTCAAACAGTTTAAGTTGTGGGTATACTAAAGATGTTTTTGGCCCTCGTTAGTTGGCATCAAAATGGACAGGTAACTTGCCTGTATTCTCTTAATTGTATTGTAGTTGATACACCCACATACAACCTGCTTGTATCAGAACTCCCACATAAAACTTGTATAGAAACAAAAAGGTATTTTTGTTTTTTTAAAAAAACTTGTGCATTGTTTATCAATTAGTGTTAACAAAAGTATAAAACCATATACTCCTAGATTTACTTGAGCTTCATAAAAACATGCAGAAGAGATGGAGGTTGCTCGTCTGGTATAGTCACTCTTGGAAATTAGCAAAGGGGGAACACTGATCAATACCTTTTTGGTAAATATATAAACCAACTTAAGAATGTCCACAGATTACCCATTTTACATTAGCATCTTAATAACATTATAAAGCCATGGAGGAGTAAGATGACCTAGTCATCCTTTTGTCTGTTTTATTTTTCTATTTTGTTTTTGGCTATCCAGTTAAAAGATTGGGACAGTTGGGCCGGATCTCTAAACAATTCTGTGTACATATCTTTGAATTTTGGTTTAATAAATTGGCTCATGGCCACCTTTTGATTTTTATTTTTTTTTAAAAAGGATGACCTAGTCACAAAGCAAAGGCAATCACAAACATTTATGGGAAAAATTACTTTTTTAATCTATTATGAAAAAAATGTAGAGATGTAGTATATTTGAGAATTCCTCGCAGATCTTCAGTAAAATCATAATCTTTTCATACCCCAAAAAGTGCATATAATACTTTTCCAAGCCTGAAGTACATAACTTCCATTTTTCATCAAACCTAAAGGTGTCCAACAACACAATGAGACAGACAAGAAAGGATAAGTAGTGGAACTGCACTGGAGAGGACAGCTATGATTGTTTAAAGACAAACTTGAACTGGGCATCTGATTGAAACAATAACGTACCTCTTCCCCCAGCCGAGTAAGGAAGAAAGCAGTTACCAAGAACAGATGCTATTTACAAGCTGGAATAGTTTGCATGCCATAATTAACATAATTCACCACGTACCTCAAGAAGATAGATCACACATGCATTCTCTAAACTGCGGCAGTATTAGACGATTTCTTCTTTTTCCGCTTGTTTTTAGGCTTAACAGCATCTTGTAAAGTTTTTTCTTTGCTCGTTGCCATTTCTTTTCCAGCTGAGTCAGTCGAGGAAGATACTGGATTAACATCTGAAAGTGGTTCATCTGATTTTGTTTCATCTCTAATAGTATCACCTAAATTGTCTAGATTCATAGGCACTGCAACTGAACCTGCATAATGTATAATCAATCAATGTATTAAGTTAGCTTATCCCCAATCTTGCAGTGCTTGTTTCAAGCGATAATGTCCATACTTCAGCACACAGACTTTCTGGTTTTCACAACTTTCTTAGTGTTGACCAATTTCACATTCAAAGATCAAAACATATAATGACAAACCTACAAATAGGCTCCAACCGTGCAGGGACAAAGAATTAAAAGTTGTACCGTTCAAAATAATAACATTCAAGGCAATAATTAGGTGCTAACAAGAGAAATAGTCAGAAAGAGACACATAACCTCCTACTTTTCATTTAAACAAATTACAAGATAGGTCGTGTTTAAGAATTTACACGGCATAAACTGTACTATCAAAGGCCTTGATCTTTAAATGTCAGGAACCAAAATCGAAAATGCCACACTCCCTTCCACTCTAGATTTAAGAGAGTTCTCACTTATGACACAGTTTCCTTCAACCTCTTCCAAATTTTCCAGCTTCACATCCTCTAATGGCCATCCTTTGATGGAAACAACTCGTGTGAAGGACAAAACACCTGTTCTTACCCCAAATTCAAAATTTCAACATTTAGTGATCAATTTCCCATCCAATGTCATGCACAATCTCCATAGATGATCATGATTCTTCTTAGGTCCCCCAGCACCATCATTATTCTTATGCAGTAACCATGGCTGTTGAATTATTCAAGCATGTAATATATGAGCAGCTGATCCTTCCTTCTCCCTCTTTTGCATATTTATCTGGCAGCTTGAGGCCAGCTTCAAAATGTGATATATCACCACCCAGTGATGTTATTGAAATGAATGTTGTTGGCAAAGTTCTTCACCCAATCAAATCAAACCATACTACAGAATTCCTGCTATTTTCTCTCAACTGAAGGATTTTCCACTTGCTACAAAGAAATTTCTCCATCCAATCAGCAATTAGTTCAAACTATTATGCTTTGAATTACATCGCATGTTCTGTATCACAAGGCTTACATTATTCCTATAGCAAACCAGAGCTCTTTATTACATGGAAAGATGGATCTTATTCAGTAGAGCTCACAGCTAAAACAATGCGAAATATTGGAGGAACTTTGGGTAGCCTCATGTTGATAAGAAGGGCAAGGAAATCCAGAAAAGATGGGTGTCAGAAAAGTTAAGCTGATCGAGAGGATGAGATGATTGAAGGATTCTTAATTCTTTAAAATTCTAGATAGAAGAAACCACTTTTCTTTAGCTACTAATAAAAAGGAGTTCTCTCCTACCCACAGAAACACAAATGTTTTTATGTTAAAGTACTTGAAAGTTCTTATGTTCAATAATGTATGCTTACACTCCGCAAGCAGCTTGGATGAGGAGGACAAGAAGCGCTTTTGGGAGGATTTGGACGAGATGGTGAGAAGCATACCGCTCACAGAGAAGCTATTCATAGGAGGTGATTTTAATGGACACATCGGGTCAATTAAGACTTAAGAGTGGGTGGGTTATGACAATGTGCAAGGAGGTTTCGGATTCGGGGACAGGAACTAAGGTAAAGCCGCACTTTTGGAGTTCGCGAGAGCTTCTGAATTGGTGGTAGCCAATTTGAGTTTCCCTAAGGAGGAGGAGCACTTGGTTACCTTCTGCAATACAGTGGCTAAGACTCAAATTGATTTTTTGCTCCTTAGGAAGGTTGATAGAAGTCTTTGTAAGACTGTAAGGTCATCCTTAGTGAGAATTCACGACCCAACATAAGCTTTTGGGGATGAATTTGGAGATCAAGGAGAGGAAGAAGAGGGTTGTGGATGACCGGCAAGAATCAAATGGGTAGCTTGACTATGGCCGATGCCCCAGAGATAGGGGAGAATATGATGGCTATGAAGGCTTGGGTGTAGTGAGATACGGACAGTATGTGGGATAAGACTGCCAGTTGCATCAGTTGCATTAGGAAAGAGAGGTGTTGAGGTGTTGGGAGTCTCGAGAGGCTGATCTGGTGGGCATCAAGGGATTGGTGGTGGAATGGAGAAATACAAGGGAAGGTGGAGGCAAAGAAGGTGACTTACACGAAGTTGGTGGAGAGTAAGGACGAGGAAGAAAAGCAGACAAACAGGGATAAGTATAAGATGACTAGAAAGGAGGCAAAGTAAGCGGTTATGATGGCAAAAACAACAGCTTTTGAACTTTCTGTACGCAGGGACAAAGGCAGTGATAAGAAGTTTTACAAGCTAGCCAAGGCGAGAGAGAGGAGGGTCCGTGACCTTGACCAAGTGAAGTGCATCAAGGATGAGGACAACAAAGTACTGGTGGAGGAGGCACTCATTAGAAGATGGCAATCATACTTACATAAGCTCTTGAACGAAGAGGGGGGCAAAGACATCGTGCTGGGGGATTTGGAGCACTTGCAGCTTACTGAGGACATGGTCTTAGATAGGAAGGAGTGGAGGACACAATTTAAGGTAGAAAGGTAGTAGGTAGGAGTGTATCCAAACTAGTCGGTAGGAGTGAATAGTCTTGTTGTCCATTCTAGTAGTCATAGTATTACTCTTATTTCTTGTTCCTCAATTTCTGTTATATTTTGTATTTTCGTGTTGTTTGATAATAGTATTTTTTTTATTCTGCTCTCTATCTGTTGTTTTTATTACTGTCTCTTGTTTCTTGTATTTCCATTACTTTTTTTTCTAGACTGTTTTTATCTTAAGCCAAGGGTTTATCTAAAACGGCCTCTCTACGTCTAAGCTAGAGGTAAGGTCTGCATACGCTCTACCCTCCACAAACCCAACTTTGTGGGACTACATTGGTAATGTTGTTGTTTCTTACAAGCTTATTATAAGCAATTTTTATTATTTGGGGTCATTTCTTTAGTGAGTGCATGTTATGACGCATGAAACTGATGATAGGTTATCTTTATAGCTGACAACAATATAACAGTTCCAATTTCTTCTTCTCTTACTCAGTGCTTCATGCCACATAATATTCTTTATACACAAATTAAGAGACAAATCAGGCTGACATTTTATTGGCATGCAGTTAGATTAAAAGTCTCACAAACTTGTTAACAATTTTTAGATAGTCCTGTAAAAATTTCTAAATTTACTTTGACAAGTAAAGCTGGACAATACCGCATAAAATGAAGTATCCATCTGTTATGAGATTAGCAAAGTCTTTGACTATATCAACAAATATATACACACATATATACATACATACATTTAATAAGACCATGCTTACCATGAACTTCACTGTTCCAAAACCTATACAGATTTCATAAAGCTCATTTGGGTAATTTAGCCCCATTTATCTTTAAGTCAGATAACCATACACGAGGAGCTCCAAGCTTATACTTGATATAAAATCATAAAACTCACCACGAGAAGCAAGAGTAGCTTTCAATTCGTCAGTGTTGACACCCTCTGAATATGGATCCCTAAGCAGGAAAAAAAGGAATTATTTGCAGTGAGATAGAGCAAAATCAACTATAAACATGTCCAAATAAGTTTCTGGATGCACGTTAATATGGAGAAATGCATCTCCTCTTAAATGGGTTAGTTCTTTCAAACCAAGAACATACAAATTGCTCCTTCAAAGAACAACTTTTGGTTAATATAGTAAGATGAAATTACATGGGTTATCAATTATGCATGCCAAAAGAAATAAACCTCTTAGCACAAAGACAGTATTCCAGGGCACTTTGGCAACTTATATAATATAAGCATATTGTAGAAGCATATGAAATTGCATCGCAAATAAGTAATTTTCTGGTAAACTGACTCATAATGAGACAAGACAAAGATCTACCAACTGGACGGCCCGCCTGTGAAACTCCGGTTCTTATCAGTCCTCTTGTTGATTCTACCCTGCTCGACATCCATGTCATCGCTCTGACTAACACTGCACTCTTCTGATTTCAATTTTTGCCCCTCCAAAATTTGCTTAGCCTTACCATTAAAGAGATGGAATAAGAAATCTGAACACTGAAGTCTTAAGATTGAAACTCAGCTGACTGAAAAATCTAAGTCAATATTATTGATGCTGTAGATGAAGTTTGCTTCAGTCTTTATCTCAAAAAAGAAAAATTGATGAAGTTTGCTTTAGTCTTTATCCACAAAAATAAAAATTGAAGTTTTCTTCAGCTAAGGATCAACATTGTGATGAAAAATATACTCTAACAATTGAGAGACTAAAACACTTATGTCTCTTCCTAGCAATATCCACCATTTTTCAGATTCTAGTAAGAACTAAAGTTGATTTCAAGGGATAAACCATTTAAAATAGTTTTCATTAACCTTTTTTAACATGTCTAACTGTGATGACTCTAATCATTCAGTATAATGGCTCTACACGTACACTTGACCTATGAAACAACCTCCACATACCTTTCCACCTGGTTCATTGACGTCAACAGCATTAATAGGAGCATGTCGCTTGACCATTCTGAGAGCTCTCTCTGTTTTATAAGATTCAACCTATAAGAGAATACAATTCAGCCTATCAGGAACCAATCAACCAACCATAACCACTTGTACAAGTTGGCAAACACAAACGTATCCCAATTCACAGAAGCATCTAACATGTAACCAGAAAAAACATACTTCGGCCATTCATATAGGGAACAACATTCAATTGCCTTCTTGTTCACCGAAATAGGAAAAGAACACACAAGTTTTTGAAAAAAACTGTACTTTTTTCCCTTCAGACATACTGGTCTTTAATTTTTGTCCTTAGCTATTGAACTTATGCCTGGGAGACATAGGCGCATATCTTGTGGGATATTATGATGCGAAAATATAAACTTATGCCCAGCAAAAAAATTGTTTAACTTGAGAGGAAAAAATTAAAAACCAGCACAAAATAGGGGCATAAGTGCCAAAGACCCCAATTATTTTAGAGCAAGTTCGAATCTATAATTATTACTCCCTCCGTTCACTTTTACTTATCACTTTTTTCAACAAGGGTAATTCACTTTTACTTGTCACTTTTAACATATAAAGAAAAGACAAATATATTTTTCCGTTTCACCATCAACATTAATTACTTATTCCCTAAATCATTTCTCAAGACTTAAAACTTATACATCAATTACTATAGGTACTGTGCTAAAATACAATATATATCATTGCTTCTTAAAGGAGCGTGCAAAGTCCAAAGTGGACAAGTAAAAGTGAACGGAGAGAGCACTAATTATAAATATGTCTCTTTACTATTTTTAAGTGTAACGTGACTATTCCAAATGATTATAGAGGTCGTGATAGACTTCTTGAGTTCAATGCGCATTCAGCAGTGATCTATAAATATCTTTAAAGCATCTTCTGATTGGTGACTTTTTAATTCATGTATCTTTTAACAATAAAAAAAAAATATGACTAAATTATGATTTCACCCTACCTTTTGTTTTGATTTCAGAAATCATTTGAAATTTAGTCTGAGATACCAAATACTTACAACTGTTTTAATTTTGCTAGTTATATCTCCGGCTTTTACTGATGCTATACGTAGACACTGCATGACAACACTTTGCATGACACCATGTCCTCCAGCTTTTTGAATTGCACAGACATCACCATTTGCATTCAGGGTGACAGACATTCTTCCTCCCATAACAGCTTCTTCATGATGTGTTGGATCTATAACCTACCAATACGAATTAGATTAGAATTAAGTTAGCATTAGATTTTTCAAGACCATATAACTATAACAGCATAAAACAATGAAAAGAGGAAATTTTAACAGCTGCTTACCATATGCTCGTCTCCAATAAATGCAAAAGTTACTGCTATAGGTAGATGGTGTACAATCAAGGGAAGTGGCTCCCTCACCTGCCAAAGTTCAGGAAGTACTCAATCAGTCAACATTTAAGGTATTTTAACCAACATCTCAACCACATCAAGTAATAGCAATGCAAATGAACATTTCCAATTACAGTCAAACAATGGAATAATTTATACATCAGCAAAATACTCTGGAAGAAGCAACTTAAAAGGCAGGAGGCACAGGTGAAGCGCAAAGCAAAAGATAGAAAACAAAGGAAATAAAAAAGCAGCAACAAATGGGGGTTTAGGGATCAAGAACCTAAATAATCAAAGCAATGCTTTGAGAATGAATTGGCTTTGGAGGTATTCTAACGATGATCAGAATAGTGTTGTGAAAGGCGCTCGCCTTTTGCCTTTGGCGAGGCGAGGCGAGGCACTTTCGCCTATTTGCCTCGACACGGGGCAAGTTGAAAATGGCGACCTTTTGCGACAAGGCTGGTGTCGCCTTTTTTTTTTTTTTAAGGTCTGATTTATAATTAAAAGCCAAAATTAGGGGTTTTTTGGGGGTATTTATGCAAACATTCCACATTTGCGATTGCCTCCTCTTCTCCTCAGTCGCGAACCCTTCGTGTTTGCCTCCTTTTTGCAAACACCAACTTCGTGACGTTCTTCTTCAACTGACTTCACGACTACTGCTCCTTCGCCGCTTCGCGACTACTGCCAGGTACGTTTCTTCTTCTTCTCTTCTTTTCTTCTTCTTCTTCACTACTCTGTTTTTCACTCACTACTGTGCTCTATTTTCAGTGTGGTAGTGAACAGGGTTTTTCACTCACTCAGTGCTTTGTTCACTATTAGTTTTTAAATTTAAATATTTGCTAATATATGTTATTGCTATTAAGATTTTGGATATTTATATGTGCAATTAAAAATTTTAATTTTTGGTATTAATTGGCGCCTTAATTCAAAAAGGTGAGCGCCTCGCCGCTCGCCTCGCCCTGTGGCGAGGCAGGCCCTTGTCGCCTTTTGTCACCTCTCGCCGTCCAAAACACTGGATCAGAATTTATGGGGCTTAGTCATAAAAGCAAAATATGAAGAAAGTGGCAATTGGATGACTAAGGAAGTTACCACTCTCTATGGTGTTAGTTTATGGAAATTTATCCGATCACTATGGGATGATTTCAAACCAAACACCAAGATTAAAGTGGTAGATGGCGCTAAAACTAGATTCTGGAAGGAGGATTGGCATGAAGCAGGAATTCTGGAGACACTTTTCCCAAACATATACACTCTGGTTCTTCAACAACAAAGTACAATAGCTGAACTATGGACACCTCATGGGTGGAATATTATATTTAGAAGGCACCTCAATGATTGGGAAATTCCAAGAGTTACAGAATTCTTCAGTGTCATTGAACAATTTAGTGGCTTGGAGCCAGGGAAGGACAGATTACAGTGGTTGAGGAACTGTAAAGGGACCTTTAGAGTAAGTGCAGCATATAGGAAGTTGAACCATCCAATTACGCAGGCACCCAAATGGCCCTGGAAACACATTTGGAAGGCCAAGATCCCACACAAAGTGGCCTGTTTTGTATGGTTACTGGCTAAGGAAGTTGTGTTGATACGGGAAAATTACACTGTGCTCTAGATTTTTTTTTGTGGGGAAACTGCAGAAACAGTCAATCACTTGTTCATCCAGATCCAGCTTGCACTGGCCAATTGTAGAGTCTATTCCTAAGGCTCAAAAACATCTCATGGGTCATGCCTGGTAGAATTGCAGAGGCCTTAGACAGTTGGGAAGAAGTAAGATTACAAGCAAAGAACAAAAGCAACTGGAGAATCATTCCTGCTACTATTTGGTGGACTATCTGTAAAGAGAGAAATCTTAAGAGTTTTTGAGAATAGGGAGAGTAATATGCAGCAAGTAAAATTGAATTGTATCCTAACTTTGTGTTTTTGGTGTAGTCAGATCTACTCTAATGACATTGTCTCTATCATTGATGTTTTAGACTCATTATAGGGATATGACAGTGCCTTTAGAGTTCATTATGTAAATATGGTTTTCGGTACAACCCATGTACTGATTTAAAGTTACCAATCTCAAAAAAAAAAAAAGGAACAAATTGCAGAATATATCAAAACTAAGAACTTCCTCTGCTCACATTGTTTCTGAGCAAAGTGGAGGATTTTATGAAATATCCCACAGTGGCCTGTAATTTGCCAACACACCAGAAAAAATCATGGCTTACACAGATAGTATAAGATCACTCTTTCTTGTGTTAATTAAGATATAAATAATACCAAAATGGAGTAACAAGTTCATGCATTAGTCCAGATAAACACTAACATGAAGATCTCTAACCCAAGGACCTGCAAGCCTTAGTAGATTGGACTCTTCACTTTTGGTGCCGCAGCTATATCGACACAACAGGACATTGGGTATGGGAGTGGGATAAGTACCAGATTCACTCAATCAACGTTGAATACTTGGACCACAAACTACAGAGAAATTTGAGTTAAGATTTGGCATTTTAAATTCTCAAGACAAAAGCTAGTGTGTATTTTAGATGGCTACCTACAACTTGAAAAGATGAGTTAGTGGGATTTCACAGGATACATGTAAGTCTTCCACTAATGTCTCATAACTAAGGCATACTTTTATAGCTCTGTTTCTAGATATTTGATTTATTTTAGCAGAATCCCCGCACCAGTATCCTTGCTGAATCTGTACCTCCAAATCTTAAATATAGATCATGAAGGATCCCACCTCTAGATCCGCACCCATATCAGATACCCGCGCCCAAGTTCGAGCAACTTAGCTGCAATCAATAGAATGTAAAGAACACGTAAAACCCAAATAGAAAGATTAACCAACGAACATATCATTTGTTCTCAATTAGCTATGATTGTGACCACATCTACTGGTAACAAGTTGTGAACAGGCAAGTCAGGTGCTCCTATTATGACAGTTGTTTTTATTTAAGACAATAGATACACCAAATTCTCCTTCTCTTCCGCTGTTCTTTTTTTCCAATGTTAACACGGTCTAAGATGAAGAATCAAAGACAAACAAGAGCAAACACAATCGAGAATATAAGCAGCTACTCCACAACAAGAATAATGTCTCTCCAAAACAAATCTTTTAATTCTATATTTCTGTGGAAGATATAAGAACTTCCTCTGAAATATAAAGTTACCGAGCACATTCAGCAGAGCTCAAAATAACTCCAACCTCATCCAAGAGAAGTTCTCCAAATTTCAAGACAAACTAATAGGTAAAAAAACAGAGGAGACACCACAAGAGGCTTTTTTGGGGGATAATTGAGTCCCCATGATTATTTTTACAACCAGAACGGAATGATGTGTTAAGCAATGACATAGGAAAGCCCTCAGATAGGAAAATTTTAATAAAGGAAGAACATATAGGGAAATGTAAGATTCCAAGCTAGTTGCTTGACCAAACATTTTTCTTCTGAATATGGATTTAAAGGATGATTCTGTCCAAAGAGATATTACTCATAACGCAACCTCAAAATTGAACTCCATTTAGCGAGAATAAAGCAAGAAAGGAAACCTCAGGTGGATGCAGTGTCACTTCCTGCCCGTCATCTCCTCCTAGTGTACACTCAGGCCTCCGAAATGTCAAAAGCGCAGCTAAAGCAGCAATATTGGCAGCATCAACAAGATTACTGCACTTATAGAAGAATCACATAATTAGTTCCATAACTTCAGATGGAGAAGTAGATGGGTACTAAACTGGACCCAAATGTGCACCACTGCAACTTACCCTCCATTGTCCAAAATATGGAGATCAATACGAATTGACCACACCCACTTCCCAGCCACAACACAGAGTGATTCAGTGTCCACAGCCCTACTTTCCCTGCATTACCATTTTTAGATATCAGAATAAAAGAAGACCTAACCAAAGACAACAATTTCTTTTCTTCAACTTCTGTATTTATCTTCAGCAAAACAAAACAAGTGATGCATAACTAAGTACTACATAGACAATTGCTTTTCTATCTGCTTTCTACAGAAACAAAAAAATACATGATACCTTCAAACAGATCTACCGCAAAAGCTAAAAAAGCAATTATCCAGTAGTACTACAATGGAAAAAGAATGAGCAGGTGCTCAAAATTAAAAACATTTATCAACCGCTACACAAAAGAAATGCAATATATCCTCCACAAGATAGTAAAAACTCTTTCTTCTACAATATACATCTTATAATATTTTGAAGAAAAAAAACAATATACAGCTTACAATACATTTTTTGATGCAAAACAGTCTCGGGAGACATGGCTTTTGAAATGTTACCTTAACCCTCTGTCTATAATGCGACCCAACTCAACAGCAGACTCTGAAGGACGACCTGCCTCAAAAGAAGGATCCGCCATTGGTGAAAACTCAGTAAATACTGAAAGAGTTCCTTCGTTTGGTCGATCTCGATAAGGTTGCACTAGTTGCGACGTAACAAAACTCATAATATGAGTTTGCCCTAGTTGAACTTCTGATGAACCATCTTCTCTGCAAATCAATAACTCTAAACAATCATAATGCAAAATCGCACTAGCATATCTCACATATCATAACAATATTTTTTTTTAAAAAAAAAAGAGAGATTGAGCTAGAGGTTTTTACCTGCCGAACTTGATAGTGAGGGCTCGATAATCAAAAGGACGGCGACCATCAACTCTTAGTTCAGATTCTAAAGCAGATTCTATGAACTTCTTCTCATTCACTGTCATTCGCCATGTATTTCCCAATCTTTGCTCCATTATTCCAGAATTGAAAGAAAAAAAGTTAGGAAAAGTTTATATTGTTGGGTTTTCTTCTTCCCAATCCCAGTGCAGAGGGTTTAGGGTTTTAGGTTTTAGGCGAGGACCGGCGTTAAGCGACAGTGATGATATTTCCGATTGAAGGAAAGAGTTGAGAAAAAATGAACTTTTTTTATAATTAAAAAAAAAAAAGTTATCAAAAATGTTTATATAATAAAATTTTAAATATATGTGGCACGACCGTTAATTATATTTTAGTTTTTGATATTTTTCTTCATTTCTTTTTAATTTAACTTAATTTTGTAACTTTAAATAACTACTCAAATTATGGATGGCCAATTACTTCATGAAAAGAGGGTAATTTTTAGGATGTTTCATTTCTTCAAAATTACTTATGTTCTTCTTTAACGATAAATAAGTTAAAAATTAGGATAATTATAAAGCTTCACAAATCAATAAGTTGGACTAAAATATGCAAATGAAGAAGTTCGTTCGGAGTCTAAAGAGAATTTAGATTGAAATTTTCAATTAGGAATCTTAATTGTAAGTGAGTTAACCTTCTGCGGCAATAATATATTCTTTTGTGTTTCAAATTAACTATCATATTTTGCTTTACGAGAATCTAAGTATGTTATTGTAATTTTTTTATTATTATATTAACATGAGAAAAATTACAACTTATACTATTTTTAATATAATTATTATTATGTTGATCTATCCAATTTGATTCTCAAAATTAATTAAAATAACTCTTCATAAACAAAGAGAGTAGTGGATAATGCAAATAATCAAGAGGGAGGAACTGAAACTACATCAAACAAATTGCCGGTAATTGCAATATTTCCTTGTTTGAAGATGAATTTAAAAGAATTTATTTTGGCTTATTGAAATTTTAGGTGGCAACTTGCAAAAAGATATTGAAATTAAATGTTTGAGTAATACTACATGAGGTCTTACATTATAATTTAAATTCTATATGATATTTTATGTGACGTCTTACGTATATTATGTCATATAAAATGTGTGTATATACTTGTTTAAATTTATACAAATTTAAATATTTACTTATACACATAAAATTGACCGACAAAATGTTTGTTGAGATCAAGATAAATGACATATTTATGTATCATTCTCATATATATTAGAGTTAATTTTTGTTATACTTTAATAGCGATTTTTTTTTCATTTAAATTGACTAACTACTCCTCACTGTTTACTTTTCATGCATATTTTTATGGGAAAATTGTATGAAATATCAAACTATTAATTCAAATTAAATGTTATAGCCATGATTTATTTTAATTGTAATTCGCAGCAAATATCTCCTTTTTTTGCCATCTGATTCGGTATACAATTAGTCATTTTATACATATCGCTATAAAATGTATAAAATGCGTTTGTATTTGTATAAAGCGAGAGAAAAGTGTATATACAAATACAAATACATATACTTTCATCTTATACACTTATAATTATACAAATACAGATTTTATTATACAAATTACAATGTATAAATGAATTTATACAAAACTGAACAATTTGTATAAAATTGAATGTTTGTAGCAAATTATACAAATCAAAAGTTCCATAGCAAACATAAAATTTGTTATGAAGCGTAATTATGCAAACTATAACTATAACATACAAATATATTTTTTGTGTTTGCTATATGTGAAAGTTGCTCTATTTTTATTGTTATATGTCTTTTCTTTTCTTTTTTTGTTAAAACAAATGCTTTAATTCGAATGGCAATAGGACAGTGCGGGGTGGAGCAAGACAAAAGTTAATTTATGAAATAGTTTATATGAGTTAGATACAGTGTTTACTGGAAATGTATACATTGCACATTTAATTTTTGGATAGTTGTCTAAAAAGTATAATGAATTTATATATATATATATATATATATATATCAAAATATAATTTATATACAATTTGAATATGTATGAAGTGACTACTAGATTTATTATTATACGTATAATTGATTGTTAGATTTATACGGTTATAATTTTTTTCACAACGTAGACAAATCAAATGTATCAATAAATCATAGGTCAAACACATATACAAACCCTTAAACTTATCTCTAAATTTCATTTTGGCACTCCAACTCAACCTTGTTTCATTTAACCCTTTAACTCCAATTCTTATATTTCATTTTGACACTTCTAAGTGATGTGACAGAGTGTGTGCATCACACTTTCTCTAAGAGAGTGAAATACGAAAAAAAAATTATTATTTAAAAAAATAAAAATTAACCCTTCAACCTATTTTTTTTTATGTACCATTTAAACACAAAATACTAATTTTATGATTTTTTTTTTTCTATTTTTATATATATGCTCTTCAACTGCAATTTTGCATTTTAAAAATGGTCGTTCATCCGTTAGTTATTGTAAAAAAATTAAATTGACGGATGATCATTGATTGTAAAAAATTCAAAAATCGTCGTTCATCCGTCAATTTGAATTTTTTACAATAACAAACGGATGAACGACCAATTTTAAAATGCAAAATTACAGTTGAAGAGCATATATAGAAATAAAAAAACTCATAAAAATAGTATTTTGTGCTTAAATGGTAAAAAAAAAAAAATAGAGTTGAAGGGTTAATTTTTTATTATTTTTTAAAAAAATACTTTTTTTTTGTATTTCACTCTCTTAGAGAAAGTGTGCTTCACACACTCTATCACATCACTTAGAAGTGCCAAAATGAAACATAAAAAATTGGAGCTAAAGGGTTAAAATGGAACAAGATTGAGTTAGAGTGTCAAAATGAAATTTAGGAACAAGTTTAAAGGTATGTATATGTGTTTGGCCATAAATCATATATACAAAAAAATCAATTGATAAAAACAAATTAATCTATTGTATATGTACCACTGATGGACAAAAAAATATACAATTAAATGTATATATTTGTACAAACTTTGAATTTCGCCTACCTAATACTAGGAGGTGTGCAAAGATAGAATTGACCGATAAACCGAATCAAAATATGTTATTGGTTTATTGTTATTGTGCTATTGGGTTAATGAATTTTTAATGGTTTGTAAAAATAATTATCGGGATATCGATTCGATATTGATTTTTAATTTTTGGTTATTGGTTAAACCGATAATCCATTAAGATTGTAGTAATTTACTACTTTATCCATACATAAATATTTAATATTAATCTTAGTACCTTATTGGTTACTGTCTTTATTCATTAACGTTTAATTCGCACTTTACACTAACTTTGAGTTTACAACTTCTCATTATACAAGATGTCAAAATCTAAAGTAAAATCCATCTTCACTTAATTTCTCTTTGTATTGCAGTTGTATAGTTCTTTTCATGTTAGTTATTATTATTTTTATTTTATGAGCGTTTTGTAAAATTACATTATTGTCTTGTCATGTCAAAATATTGGAGAAGTCATATATTTATTTTATAAACATTTTCTTATTGGGTAAATCGAAAATCGAACCGTTAAGAACGAAAACTATTAAAAAATATCTTATTGATTTGTTATTAATTTAGCATATTTAAAAACCAAAAATTAATAATAAATAAAATCGAACCAACCGATACACATCCCTACCTAATACAATTTCAAAAGGCATCAAGCCGTAGCTATAAATATTGACTTTAGCTATAATGACCACCGCTGATATCCATTATGGTGTAAGATACTTTGGGGCATAACTCTGCATCAACAAATATGTTTTCATAAATTGAAGTGTGGTCTGATTTATATAAATCAACCGTGCATTTGAGAAGTTGTCCTCCAATTTGCATAACATGAAGCACTTAAAGATTTGATTTTGAACGCAACACTCTTAAAAGTAGTTTGTTCATCCATAATTTGTATGTATCTATGGAGATATTTGAAAAATTAAAAGAAACCCGAAGGATATATAAGTACTGAAGTATCAATAAGAAAACAATAGAGTGAAGCCGTCGAAAGAGAAAATAAACAAAAAATAAATAAAATCGCAAGAAGTTACCTGAAATTATGGGAGCACAATTTGAAAGAGAGACACTAATTTTTAAAATTTTGAAATCTGATTGTATTCGGGTGAATTAAGAGAAAAAATCAATAAAAAGATTGTGATGAGAGAGAAAGGTTATTTGTATAATTGAGTAAAACGGAATATAAGGCCTAATTTAATAGACATACATAACTACCATCTATACTAATTTTACCTCTACTTTTAAGTAATTACATATATTAAAAAAAGTAGAGGTAAATTACATATATCACCACTTTTAATATTTTATGTCATATACTTATTGAAGATACAATCAATACCCATATCCCTTAAAACTAGGATTGATTAATTATTTTTACATTTAAACTTCAATATTAGTGTTTTAATCAAAAACAAATATCTTTCTCTCAAATAGTATGAGTTAGGGTAAAACTCAAACTCTAACTTTTCCTCTTCCTCTTCCATTGAAGAGTCTAAAACTTACTGAGAAGAAACATTTCATTAAAATTGATGTTTTACACCTTGTGAACACACGCATCAAATTCATTGCCTTTGATTTTGTCACTCTCAAACCAATTCTCCACGAATCCACCATTTTTTCTCGCATGGGGAGACACCTCTCGCGTGCAGAGACAATGGGTATCATTGTAAGTAGAGATTTCAAGCCCCATAGATTTATCAAATTCGACATTGACGATAGTATCGATTGCATATATTGTATACTACAAATCATCTAAGAAACTTCGCGTCACTTCTCCCGTCGGATCTAGGCACAATGAGCAACAACGATGAATCAAAAGGTGAAGCAAATACTGCCGTTGTGAGATGCCCTGACCAACCACGAATGTAATTGGAAAGTTTCTATAAGCGAAGATTTACGCTTGTATTTGACACCTTATTGATGTATTTGATACATTATTGAGATACGATTATATATATCTAATTTTATCAGTGTATCTTATTAAGTGTATATGTATCTAATGAATATACTGGAGATTTACGTATTATTGACAATTTACGCATGTATTTGACACAATTTATTCTGTCATGTATCCTAGTCTTGTCATTTGTATATGGTCTTCTATCATGTATCTTAATATTATCATATATATTTGTTATGTTATTACAATGTATCTAATTATTTTTATATTTATCTGTGATACATACTTTTTGATATAACATATGAAATTGATACTTGATACATCAAATTATACATATAAAAGATACATGAAATAATATTAGATCATATAGATAGATACATTAAATTAATATTAGATCATATAAATAAATACATTAAATTAATACTAGAAACTTCTATGATACTCATGTATTTAAGTATTTAATTGGTTGGATATATTATATATTGATAATATATATGCAAATTAATGAATTTATTATCTTAAGAGTAATAAAATGAAACTAATCAAAATGTGACCAAGATATACATGTTTTTGTCTTTTATTAATAATATAATAAAATAAAATTAATTAAACATAAATATAATCCTTAATTTTCGCCTTATATTAAGGGATTTAATTAATTTAATTTTTCAGAATTAGTTGTCCATGTATTTTGAAAATCCTCAATAACTCCTTTAATTAAGGAAATCCGTTACAACCAATTAATTTAAATAAATAAAATATGTATCTCAATTTTAAAATTTGACAAATATGTGTATCTCACAGAATCAGAGTCATATCCTATGCACGAAATATGGTAGAGGAAGTAATATTTGAAACTATCGAAAATCTAAATAATTAGGACTTAAATGATTTACATATATACAATAAAGTAATTAGTTTATAATAAATATAGTCATGTTTTTTATATATTCCACCTATACATAAGTTATACACTGATTGTACATCATGATACGATCAAAAGTTGAGTACTTCCTCCATTTCAAATTAATTAAATTGTTGAGGTGTTTGACACCCTTTAAGAAAAGAAGATTCAGACATAAATTAGGTATAATTTTTCATTTTTACCCTTATTAATTATTATCAAATTTATGATTAAAATAACTAAACATTAATTAATAACTAATTCCAATTCTAACTAATGAGGGTAAAATTAGAAGAACATTCTAAAAGTAATCTTGAAAATTGAACAATGAAATTAATTTGAAAAATGAAAAATGTCTCAACAATTCAATTAATTTGAAATGGAGGAACCGAGAAAGTATAATTTAACTATATATGAAATACACAGTGACTATTCACTCCCGATCAACTAAAAATCACCTCTAAACAATCTCAAATTTTCAATATGAAAAACTCTTAATGTTTAGATATATAATTCGCGCGAAACGACGTCAAATATTTAAAAAAAAAAAAAAAAACAACAAAGAAGAAGAAAACGAAGTACAAACAAACGAAGGAGACGAGGCAGGAAAAGAAGAAAAAGGAAGAGGAAGGAAGGAAGAAAGAAAAGAAGTCAAAGAGCAAGTTTAGACCAATTCCATCCATTCCATGGTGGCTACTCAAAGTTAAAGCACTCTAATAAACATACTTCATCTAGTCCAACAATCAATCACTTGACCAACAAACACAAGAAAAACAACTATGCCTTACTCACAAACTAGTTGTGCTCGGTTATGTAAATTCACAACATAAAAAACAATCAATTAAGCTACCATGCTAAGATTCTCCAAAAATGTTGTCGTATCCATGACAGACCCTCCAAAAATACACTATCTAGAAGAACCAACACGGACCTTTCAACATTTATGAAAGATGTTGAGAACACAACTTGTGTGTATGTTGGCAGAGCTCGTATTCTCTCTGGTTTTATCTAGATATCATAGCCTATTTCATCATAGCCATAGGGTTTTCCACAAGAAAATCTGAAGTGCCATCTTCTATTTACATTAAAGCATATGTATGTTGAAGACCTAAAATACTCTTTCATCATTTTTCATGGCTTAGCAGCATTAAACACAATGTTTCCATTGTACTTAGCGCTCTTCAAACATAGAATTTTGAGGTACCTCATATAGTAGCTACTTATGTCAATGATTCTTTTAGCAAGTAAGGGATATACTCTAAGCATTCCATTTAGTTATATATCCTGGTTCCAAAGACAAAAGTACTTGTATGCATAAAAACGAGTAAATATTGGCAAAACACCCAATCTAACAGAAATCAAAATGCAGAGGATTAGATTCTAGAGACTAAACAGTCTAGTGGTTTTTAGCCATGTGTTCTAGTCGATAGAGCTAATAGCTACTAGTGTAGATCGTGTGTATATCACCCATATAAATCCATTCAACAAATAGACAGTGAACCTCTCAAATAAACCAAACGATGCAGACTCAACCAAACAGGATTCTCAAGCTATTCAGTTCAATAATCTGAAATTATTCCCGAACCCATTGTTCAGGACCAAAAATTGATTGTGTGGAATATAATTAGATACTATCTCTTCCCCACATTCTTATAGGTGATGAATCCCTAAAAAGAGAGTCCTCGTTAGCATCAGATAAAGTATCATGAACAAGAAGCAAATAAACTATAGCATGATTCACCAAGTAGGCAGCAAGATACGCGATCACCGTTCTTGACTCTTGCACCTGTCCCTAATTTCAGGAATTTTACCCAACTTAACAACAGCATTCAAGTTCTCCAAAAGCTGTAGAAGGAAAATCACATAACATACATGATATGCTAAGAAATATTTTTTTGTATAAATCAAACCTGATGTTTATGAGGAGACACCATGTGATTTCCATCAACTAATTCAAATCAATAGGTTCATAGCCAACCCCATGACAATCCAGCTAAAAATAATATTATCTGTTAGAGAACAGCAAAAAGAAACAAAAATACGCAGTGGAAAACCCCGTGCACTAAGCTCCCACTATGCAGCTGGACCACAAGGGTCTACTGTACGCAGTCTTACCAACTGCAAGAGGCTATTTACACAGAGGAGTAAATTTACCAATACTAAAATATAGAAACACGAAATAAATTGACTGATACATCATATGAAAGAGAACAGCTCACATAACATTAGAAAGTTGATCAAAACATTGTAACTCCTACATATGAAAATCAAAAGAAAAATTCTAAAATCAACTGCTAATAAGCGTCAAATCGACAAATATATAACCCAAACTACTGCATAAAAAGAGAGATTATCGATTTGGTAACGAAGAAAAAAAAGCTGAAACTGTAATTTCACATCGGGTTTTTCAGACCGGGCTGAGAAGCTGGGAGAACGAGGGCTTGGGTTCAGAGTTCATGCCGACGATGATGACAAGGGGAATAAAGCCGTAGTGGGTGATTACTTTGGCCTTCTTCGCCGTCCATGTGCTCCAGTCCTTGACAAAAGTGTACACTGCCGTCACAGCTCCACCATCCTCATCGGCGGCGGCGGCGGCGGCGGCCTTCTTCGTGTTCTTTCCTTTGGCCTTCAGCATAACCTTGGGTGCCATCTTCTGTTGGGTTCTGCTGGACAAAAACCCTAGAAACAATTTTGATTATATTACTATATAAAAAGAGGGAATAAGTATTCGCCACAAGTCAACATGTATTTCAATAAAAAGAGGGAATAATCAATATATTTATTACTATATAAGAAGAGGGAATAAGTATTCACCACAAGTCAACATGTGTTCCAATAAAAAGAGGGAATAACCAATATATTTATAAAAAGAAATGACATATAAAATAAAATGGAGAGAGTATTGGTTTTTCAAAATGGAAAAGGACAAAACACATATAAAATTAAAATACATATAAAAAAAAGTTGATTTAACTCTCAAACATAAAAAGTAACATATGTTATTAAAAACTTTAATAAAAAGTATTATAATTACTATATAAGAAGAGGGAATAAGTATTCACCACAAGTCAACATGTGTTCCAATAAAAAGAGGGAATAACCAATATATTTATAAAAAGAAATGACATATAAAATAAAATGGAGAGAATATTGGTTTTTCAAAATGAAAAAGGACAAAACACATATAAAATTAAAATACATATAAAAAAAAGTTGATTTAACTCTCAAACATAAAAAGTAACATATGCTATTAAAAACTTTAATAAAAAGTACTATAATTTACAATAAATAATAACTTAAAATATCTACAAGACAACAAAAAAAAGACTAATTTTTGTACTGCTTTTGTCACATAAATTAGGATTGGGATGATTTTAAAATTTTAATTTTGGTTATACATTATAAAATAGCCGAAAAATTGAATGATATAATTTTTTAAAAAATAACCGAATGAATCGTTCTATAGAAGAGGGAATAAGTATTCACCACAAGTCAACATGTGTTCCAATAAAAAGAGGGAATAACTAATATATTTATAAAAAAAATGACATATAAAATAAAATGGAGAGAGTATTGGTTTTTCAAAATGAAAAAGGACAAAACACATATAAAATTACAAGACATATAAAAAAAAGTTGATTTAACTCTCAAACATAAAAAGTAACATATGTTATTAAAAACTTTAATAAAAAGTACTATAATTTACAATAAATAATAACTTAAAATATCTACAAAACAACAAAAAAAAGACTAATTTTTGTACTGCTTTTGTCACATAAATTAGGATTGGGATGATTTTAAAATTTTAATTTTGGTTATACATTATAAAATAGCCAAAAAATTGAATGATATAATTTTTTAAAAATAACCGAATGAATCGTCCTATCGATAACCCTAATGTTACTTCTACTCTTTTTATTTTTACTTAAATTTAGAAAGATATGCTTCATTTCTACCCTCAATCTTATCGCTACATTTATTTGCTATTTAAAATTGAAATTAAAAAGACAAATGACAAATAAGTTTCTATATTAGCTCACTTATGAGCAAAATATATTATAACAATCTTTACTAATTTTATAACAATACATAGACTATACTTCCTCCATCCCATATTAGATGGGCACTTCCAACTTTACACGGTGATTAAGAAATCATTAATAAATTGGAAGACTTCACCATTTTGCCCTTTGTTTATATCAATGCACATTGAAATGAGTTACAAAAAATACACATATAATATAGGAATGGTCATATTAATTGTAGGGGTAAAATGGAAAAGAATTAATTAATTTTATCCTAATTTAATAAGTGCTCAAATAATATGAAAAAAATATTTTTAGTAAGATTCTCATCTAATATGGGACGGAGAGAGTAACAATATAACTTTATTAATGTTGGGCCCGGGCACTTTCTTTACTAGTTTGAGTATATAGTCGAAATAATCTTTAATTTATGAAAAATAGTAAATATTTTAATTCCTCTACTTATCATGTTATTGATGTTTTCTTAATGTGTAAAAAAAATATTATTTTAGTTCTTCAAGTAATACCACAAATTAAAATAGTTCTTACTGTATGAAAGACGGCGATAATTTTAATCTAAATTTTAAAGGCCTGTTTGATATGAATGACAAAAGATGATTAATTTTGGGATGAATTGGGATTAAAAAAATTGTGGATAATTTATTTTGGGATTAAATATTTTAAAAAATTATAATGCTATTTTTTATTTCATATTGAGTATGAGATAACAAACCTATAATAGTTAATCTTGAAATAATTAACCTTGAAATAGCTTATAATGAGCCTTAAAAATAACAATGTAAGTAAAAAATTCAATAAGTTTAACTAGTTACTCAACCAAAGAAAGTAAAACCTACATTTTTCTTGTTTTTTATGACATAATTTTCATTATTGTAGTAAGAATATTGGTTCAACTTAAGTAATATTTCTCACTTTCACAATCACTTTTTAGGTTTAAATTAAGGGTGTGTCCACTACAAAGAATAGTTCTTTTTAAAAATATTTTGAAAATAAATAAGATTCGTACTGATTTTCTTCTATTGGTATGTAAATAAAATATATTATTCAAAAAATATTTGTATATGATCTAGATAAATACAGTAGGAAGTGGGGGTGTGGGTTATGGAGGTGAAGTTGAAGATGATGTGTGTTGGAACTTGGAGGGTGAAAAATACATAATCAGGTGAAATATCACTTGTGAAACTTGTTTCCCATACTTCTATTTGGGGATGTCATTTTTCTCATTCTTACTTATTTTCCTAGAGAAAATATTTTATAAAACAAGCTCAAATTTTGGAATATAAGTTCCACATGTCATAAGAACAAAATTTAATCATCAATTTGATAAAATAACAATAAATCTAACAAATTCATTTAGCACTCTTTTTCATATATGTCTGTACTTAGTTATATATAATTGATACACATGTTAAAAATGACAAAAAAATTCATTGTGTATATCTGAATATTGAAGCAAAAACAATAAGCAAGAAAAAGTAAGTACTTTTGTTTTAAAATTATCATATACTAAATATTCCTAAAACATATACAATGAATATTAATTAAATGAGACGATCAAAATAGGTACCTCTTGATTTTTTTTTACAAATTCAGTGTGTAGTTAAATGATAACTTGAGGAATTTTCATAAATATCTATACTTTGTCATACTACTATTCATAGCAATAATTTGAGAGAGACAAGCGAGATTAGGAGAGAGTAATGAGAGAGGCAAGTGAAAGTTTTGGAGAGATGGAGAGGAGAGTTGCTAGATACCTGTTGTATTCAATGAATATAACATATATCAACAGACATGTTCTGATGTATATAGATTGATACAAGTTGTATTTGATACTTGAAGGCTATTAGAGGGAAGAGAGAGACGAGCAAAATTAGGAGAGAAAAAAAAGATGATTGAGGTCGGGAGAGAGAGAGGATAAAGACGGGTGAGATTGGAGATGGAAAAAGAAGACGAGCAAGATTTTGAAGCGAAAGAGGAGAAATGCTAGATACGTGTTGTATTTGATGAATATAAGTTGTACCAATATGAAGGCTATATACCTATATGTATCAATATGGAAGATATATCTCAAATATGTAACCATATGTATCAATATAGGCTGTAATTGTATCAATACACATGGAGGCTGTACCAATTCATATCGAGGTTGTATTAGTATATTTTAGAAATTATAACTTAGATATATATTAATAATATGGAAACTATACCTTAGATATGTATCAATACATGTTGTATTAATATATTTCGATACATATTATATAAATATGAAAGTTGTATCTCATATATATATATATATATATATATATATATATATATAGGTTGCATCTCAAATATGTATCAATACAAAGTGTATGGATGTTGCATTTCAGATATACGTCAATATAAGATATAAGTAGGTTGTATCTAGAGGAGGACCTAGGTGGACTCGAGGGGGTTCCAAACCCTCTTGTCAAAAAATTACACTATACTATATATATAACGTCAAATTCTGATTTTATGGTTATATATATTAAAATGAACCCCCTGAAAACAAAGTACAAGCTTGGCTCAGTGGATAAGTGGTTCAAGATGTGCCCCTAGGTCACTTGGGCAACATTTTCCCCCTATTTTTTTTAATGCTTTTGAAAATGGAACTTTTGGGCTTAGACCTTCTTCTTCTTTTCATTATTTTTTCCTTTTATTCCATTTCTTCTTTTTAATTTGTTTTTGTTTAAATTTACTAGACACATTCTTTTTATTTTTATTTTTTATTATTTTTATATCTATTATTCATGTTGTTTCAACGTAACTTTTTTTCATATACTAACTTGAAATTAAAAATCTGATGAATTATATTTAACTAGAAATTGAGATAAAAATATAAAATATTTAAAAAAAAAGAAGGTAAATTAGATGTAATTTAATGAAGAAACTTAAATATCATTAACACCCTTTTAAAAATATTAATTTATAGAATTCATGAAATTATTTTATATTTTTAATTCTATTTTAGAGGGTGAAAACTAAACTTATTTAAAAGTAGAAAGAAATATTTAATATGGTATAATAAAGTATGCTAGATTTAGCATGATAAGGTAAATATCTTTCTTCCCCATCTCGCTCCCTTTTTCATCATTTAATTCTTACGCATTTTAGGAATTAATTTATGTAATACAGTTGATCCACTAAAATTCTTATCAATGTATCTTTGTCCTCGATATCTTTGATTAGTTTAGTCTTTACTTTTATAAACCAATAAAATATTTATGATTCTTGTACAAAGAGCATGCCGAGGGCCTATTACGCTCACCGCACACTTGCATTACTACCTGAACTTCTTCTTTATACTTTGAACCCCTCAGCAAAAATCCTGGGTCGCCATTGGTTGTATCTCATATATATCAATACATGATTTATTAATATAGAAGTTGTATCAATATAGAGACTATATCAATATCTCAACTATATGTATCAATATAAAGACTGTATCAATACAAGATGTATTAATATATGGAAAAATTACAAAAATATATGTCTTATGCTTCCCTTATTTCTAATATTCCCTTTTATTTCTAAAAACCTTTAAAATCCTTTATTTTTCTTCTAATATTCCCTTTTATTTCTAAAAACCTCTAAAATCTTTTATTTTTCTCCTAATTCTAAATTATTTTATAATGTATCCGATCTAGTTTTTAATGTATCTGAACTAGTTTTTAATGTATCTGAGCTACATATTATGTATTCGGTTTGTTTTACTTTTTCAGGGATTAATGTAATTACAAACTAAATAGGGATAGATTGTAATTTCATATTAAAACTAGGTGATTCCTAAAATTTATACTTAATATATTGAGTATATTTATTTATGTATGTATTTGGGCATAAAAGAAAACTAAAAACAGCTGTTTGGGTTCATCCGAATTACACGATTAGAGCGAGAGACTGAGGAGGTCAGTATAGTCATTTCGGTAGAAACGGAGAATTTTAGAAGTGCCTCTTCCCCAATCGGTGACTATCAAAATTCTCAAATCTCACAGGCACAGCTGAAGACGAGAGAGGAAAGATGGGTGGGGGAATGGAGTACAACAAGAACAAGTGGATCGAGGAATGGGGAGCCGCAAGGGAGAATCTGGAGCTCAACTTTCGCTGGAGTCGACGAAACCTGGCGCTTGTAGGTATCTTCGGTATCGCCATCCCTGTATTGGTTTACAAAGGCATCGTCAAAGAGTTCGTAAGTACCTCCGATTTCAGATTTTATCTCGATCAATTTTGCTATTCGCTTTTTGTGCATTTATATTGATGCGTATGCAGCAGATCT
Source organism: Solanum commersonii (assembly GCA_029007595.1). NCBI lineage: Eukaryota > Viridiplantae > Streptophyta > Magnoliopsida > Solanales > Solanaceae > Solanum > Solanum commersonii. The sequence goes on along the minus strand of JAJTWQ010000023.1, from coordinate 5,211,692 downwards.
GTTTTTTTTTTTTGAGCCCTAATTACTCTTGTTATCATTATGTATAATCTGATGTATTTGTGCTGCCTTTTCCCCTTCGTTTATGTCAAATGTATGATTTGCCTTGTTGTTTATGTTATGCTTGATTCCGTTGATTTTAGATGGAAAATGATAATTTACTGGAGGGTTTTTGCTTATTATTTTTGATCATTACTCGAACTTGTGAGGGTAGAGTGTAAGTAGAGAGACTTTTTGATGGACGGTTCAAGGGAAAAATAATCCAAAACCGTCCATAAGAAGAAGTAATAGAGGTACAAGCCGACCATGAATTTTCTGCATGTATTATTAATTATTTTTCTCTCTTCCTCAAAAACACCCTCTTTGACCAAAATCATGCAGTTAAGAATCAGAAATATTCTTGCCGAAGAATTTCTCCACTATTTGCTTAGTGTAAAATTCAAAAGGCTTTGAATATTTTGCATACAAATCCCATATTACTCTGGAGAAGGAGAGGGAGCAAATATTTACTCATAGAAAAGTGTCATTTAATGTGTTTTACAGTTCATTTTTTTGTTTTCTTCAGCCATTTTTTCCCCAACAATCAAAAAATGTATTTTGAAAAATCATACACTCTACGCACCCTCCCCAGACCCCACTTAGTGGGATTCCATTGGTATGTTGTTGTACTCATTCATCCATGAAGTTTTTTCTGTGGAAATGGCATACACAAGTGGTCCCGCAACTGCGAGTTCAAACTTCCATAACATCACCTAGCGACAAGTGTAACTTCTCATCAATCTCCATCTTTTTCTTTCCTGACATTATTAGTTATGGAGGAATGGCTTAATATTTGGTCAAAGGTTCCTTCAGTTCCAACCTTTCTTCAGTTAGAAAATCAAGTACCATCTGCATGTGTTCTTCATTCAACTATACCCATATTCTCAGGTTCACTTCTTTTTGGAGTGCAGATAATTGGGTGGGTGGTTTAAGAAACTTTGCTAAGATTAGAATAATAGAAGGTGAGGCCTCTGGATCATCTAGTTCTTATAATTGTCTCATTGATCATGAAGTTGATGAATATGGTAACAAAAAATTACAATTGTTGGCTTCTTTGATGATTCTCGTCTCAAATAGTTAGGCAGCAAGCAAGAATTGTATCACAATCTTTCATTCGATGTCAGTGTATCAATTGGTGCTGCAATTTTTAATAATCAAAGAAACGACATCAAAGTCAAAGTGAGAAATTAAGAAAGTTACAATATAAATGGGTTCTACCTTTTAACTTCCTTATTTATAATCTCTTTAAATTCTTTGGCTTCTGTGAAGTGTGAAATACAATCAAACCTCTCTATAGTGGCAACATTTGTCTGAGTTTCATGGCTACTATAGTGAGAAGCTGTTATATATATATATATATACACACAGATATTTGACGTTTTGATCTCATTTAGCTCTTATAAAGAATTGTATGCAAAATTAGGTAGAGTATGAATTTAAAAAAGGCAAACACCAGTGTTCTTTTCTCATGAAGTTATGACCAGAACTGATGGACACCATTTGCATTTGTTTCCTTTTAGATATTTGTACTTGAATTTTACTATGTGCATGACATTAAGGATGATTACCATAAATATTTTAATATTTTGTTTTATTCATAATATATTTCTTGTAAAATATTATTACACAATATTTGGTTATGGTTGTTATAGAGGGGTAATTGGACAAAGAGTGTGTTGCTATAATGAGTGATATTACTATCATAGGTAGAATGTTGTTATAGAGAAGTAAAATATGACATGAAAACTCGGTTCTGGACAAAAGCAGGCCGATATAGTGAAATGCCATCATAACTGATGATCGTTATAATGAGGTCTGACTGAATGTTTTTACAAATGTTAGGATAGATGACCCACTTTGTGCTGTGATCTTGAAATGCATGCTAATTCAATTAAGAAATAATATCTTTGATGTGCTTAGAATTTGTTATTCCATTGCTAAACTACACCCTTGTCGGCATAACATATTCGTTGCACACATGAAAAATCATAGAAGGTCATTTACAATAAGTTGTGAGATGATCGGAAGTATTTTTCTTGAAATGATCATATCAATACTTGAAATTTTTGAGGTAACAAAATCTTATGTTTCTATTATTGTATTATCTTTGTTGTTTAAAGGATAGAGACATTTTTATAAACATATGACGTCTTTTGTGGGGCATAATATATATCAATGCATTGTGCGATATACTTGGAAAATAAAACAATTTAGTGGAGTTTGCTTCTGTTTAAAATCCAATGTTAGACTTCGTACCTAATACAATTCAAAGAATTTGAATTATACTCCCTCTTTCCCTACTTGTCCATTTTTGACTTGGCACACCAATTAAGAAATAATAATTGACATAGTGTGTTGTTGTTGTTATATGACCTTGTCACTTAGAAAGACAATAAACAATTCAGGACATCGAGCATTCTCTTTTTTTGAACTTGCAAGACATCAAACATTCTCTTAGATTTAAAACCATACTTGATGATAGAACTAGAGGTTCCGTTACATGTCTCGTTGAGAGGGAACCTTAAAGTGGCTATACCTTATTATATTTCATCCATATCCCAATTCCATTCTTTTAGTATCTCTTTGATGCCATTAACATAACATATGTCATTACTTAGGTTAGGTGTTCCTATTGTGGTTCATGAAAACATATGTCGTTACTTATGCTAGGTGTTCTTATTGTGGTTAATGATTTGTGTGTCTGTTTAGAGATAAAACAACAACAACATATCCCGTGTAATCCCACAAGTGGGGTTTGAGAAGGGTAGTGTGTATGCGGCCCCCCCTACCTTGTGAAATAGAGAAGCTGTTACCAATAGGCTCTTGGCTCAAGTGAAGCATATCAAAATCAATAAGAGAAGAAAATACAATAGTGAAGAAACCATATAGAATATAATGGAGAAAAGAATAGTAGCAACCACAACTATTACATAAACGAAGCAAAGAAAACAACATGCAATGGCGGGTTATCTCTCCTAGTGGTTTGGGCTTGAGACTTCCATGTTGGAGGTCTCAAGTTCAAAACCCCTTGCCAGGGAAAGCAAGGGGTTTGCCTTCTGGGTCGAGCTCGTCGTACCAGGCTTGCCTAGTGCGGGTTATTTCTCCTATGTGATTTGTGAGCTATTGCATAGGAGCGGAGGTTTTACCCTGTGCGCACCCAAAGGGTAGTGGCTGCGGGTTTTCCTTGTCATCCAAAAAAAAAAACAACATGCAATAGCAAAATACTAGGAGAGTTACTAATAATAATACTGATAAGGGAAACTAAACAACACTCGACTACCTATTAACTTTCTACCCTAATCCTTTACCTCCATATCTTCCTATCTAGGGTTATGTCCTCTCTAAGTTGCAGGTGTGCCATGTACGGTCTAGTTATCTCTGTCCAATACTTTGTCGGCCTAGCTTTACCTCTCCTAAAACCTACCATAGCCTGAATTTATGGAATTTGGTGAACTTCTAGTTTTATAGAATCTTGAATTTACCTTAGAAGACAAGTTATTTATGTGCCTTTTGACAACTTCTATTTTCTTTTAATCAAGAACATTTTTTTTGGAGTAATTTGTGGGAAGAAAAGTTTAGAAATTTAGTTGTTCTCTTTGGTGGATTAAAAGTAATTTTCCTTTAAACTTATCAAACCTTTTTCAATTTCAATTGTCAAGCTTAATACTAACAATTCTTGGTCTCTTTGAGGGTGTCTTTTGAGTAGCAACAAGAAGAGAGAAAAAAATGAGAGATAAAAAAGAAGAATAAAAGGGACCCCTTGTGGCCTAAACAATCTTCATTAGTAGAGTTTTAAGCAATGATTTGTTGTTGTGGGTGCCTAGCAAGATACATATAAGCTTTTGGACTAATATCTACATACGTTCACATAATTGTTTGACAATTTCATGAGTGCCACTGCACTCTAGCTTTATACATAGGCCCGCCTCTGAAATGTATACAGATGGCTCATGGAACTAACCTCAATTAATTTGGGATTGAGAATGTTGTTGATATTGGCCTACGACCAGTCAAAATAGGATTTCTGAAGTTGTATGGATGGAGTAGCTACTTTTCTTTTTCCCATTTTATTGGCACATAATTTGTTTTGGCAGTTTCACTTCCCTCTTTTTGTGATCTGTATATTAGAACTTAGTTGCCTGCTTTTAGGGAACCATGTCCACTCTCTACAGTTTCTTCGTAGTATCAGCTGCATCATATTAATGAAGAGCCGTTATATGTGCTATGAATTTGAGTTCTACATGTCCTATGTTTGAGAAATCATGTGAATTTTGTTACTGGTTTTCAGTAAACATCAAACTGCAGTTCTAAATTCAAGTTGTATTTGTGTCAATGTAGCTTAAAGACTGTTTTTGCTACTTTTCCTGTACTGGAGATATTATCATTATTAGTAGTTTTGTTCTATTATATTTTAGTCTCTTAAGTCTACTTTTTTGATGAGTATTAACACTGATAATGATTGACAGCATTTGCATGATGATGAGTGGGGCAGGCCACGCACAAAGTTTGTACCATGAAGTATTTAGAGCTCTGTAATAATCTTGGAAGGAAGACAATTAAATTCTTCCTAGGTATCCTCAGCGAGTTGATTTCTGTTTTGAATTACTCCTAGATACTTCAACTTGTCAATTTCTGTTTGGACTAAAACTTTCTCAAAATAATTTTGGAGATGTCCTTTGAAATCTCACTTGTTGATCTTTCGAGTGGTATATGAGCTTTAACTTGATGTTTTGGTCTGTGTGTGTATGTGTGTTGTCCTGATGAAGGTTCATTTGTGGCTTGTGAGGAATAGGTTCTTTCTTAATGTTACATTCTCCAAAAAAGTAAAAGGGCGATCGGTGTGAATATTGATCACATATATAATAATTTGGGGAAGTGTTTGTGTTCATAATAAAACTTCTTCTATCAAGTGGATCTCTTTTATGTTGTGTTCATTTAAAATTCAAGTTAGCAAAACTCCAGCGTCCTCCGAACAAGTGAAGTCAGGCAGAGCCAACGTGATTCTCCTCAAGGTTTCTACTTCAATGATGAAAATATTGACATGTCCAAACGTGAAGTGCATCGTCCTATTCAACATTTGAACATCAGCAAACAGGTTTTACCATCACGACTTAATAAGAAACTTCGAAAACATAGATTGATTTCATTCCACCTAGGCCTCAGCACATATTTCAATTGTTTCCATGATGCTTGCTAAGAAATTTTGAAAATAATAGATTGATGCCATTCACCTGATCAGGCCCTTAGTTTTAACCTTGTATGGTCACCTACGAGAAGATACAAACAAAGGTTATAAAACTTGAAGTGCTAAACTCACAACAGATTAATGTATTAATTTGACTTGAAACAAAGGTTTTGGAAGTTCTTACATCTTAGAAATAAGTAAGATTTACTATACTTACATTTAGTTATTGGGTTGGTTTGGAGAAAGGTGGAGTGATTGCTGGACTTGCTTCATGTGGTTTGATGATGAGTATACTAGACACAGCTTCTGGCTTGATGGGAGATTTCAAGACTGGTTACTTAACCCTTTCCATGTTCTTTAGCCAACTCATTGGAACTGCCATGGGCTGTGTCATAACCCCTCTAGTCTTCTGGATTTTCAACTCTGTCTGTCGATTAGGTGATCCAGAAGGTTCATACCCTGCACCATATGCTCTCATGTATTGTGGAATTGCCCTACTTGGCGTCGAAGGTTTTGGAGGTCTACCCAAACATTGCCTCAGCCTCTCTATTTGCTTCTTTCTGGCTGCTATTCTCATCAACTGCTGAAGAAATTTGAGACCAGTATAGAATTTATCGATTCATTCCGAGTCCAATATGCATGGCCATGCCATTTTACCTTGGAGGCTACTTTACCATCGACATGTGTCTAGGCTCATTGATCCTATTCGGTTGGCAAATGTATAACAAACAGAAGGCTAAAGATTTTGGACCTGCAGTGGCTTCTGGTCTAATATGTGGTGACTCATTGTGGGGAATTCCAGCATCTGTTCTTGCTCTAGCTGGTGTCAAAGCTCCATTTTGCATGAAATTTAGTCACATAATAGTTATACAGATCACTTTTAGGGTTTTCGATTGTCTTTAACAGTCCAAATTAGATTATTTTAGCTTAACATGTTATTTTAAGGTGTGTGTATTTTGTAATTTAGTAGCTTTAAGACAAGTTTTGTTTCAATATATTCTTATTGTTTTCGAATTTACAGTTGTATTTTGTGTGTTTCTTTAAACAATTAGGTCCAAGATTCATTTCTTTACATGGTATTAGAACTCATCCCATTTTAAGACTTCCCGATGTTGTTGGGCTCCTATATAAAATTTTCCACGCACTAGATGTCTATTTATGGGTGTGAGACATAGTGTCAAGTCCCACATCAGTGGGATGAGTACAATGTTCTCTAATAGCGAAAAATGCAAAAATG